>OX411754.1:16212069-18712069 GCA_948252205.1 Orthosia incerta
TCAGATCATGACTTGGTGGAATTCAGAAAGTATCATTTGGTACATCAGTTCCACCAACTTCTCAATGATATGTACGTTTTGGGCACCATCGAACTGATCTGATGATAAAGACGCAAGGTGGGGACCGGAACTCCGTGAAAAAAAAATAATATCCCAGTCGTTTTTAGGCTTGTTGGAATTGTTATTTGAAGCCCTCTGGCTATAAATGATTTTCATGGTAATACATATAAGGAACCTACCAATACTAAAAACAGAAAGTCGGTTTGATTTTTTTGTTTAAAAAGCTTTTTATTTCTCTTTTTAGTTTTGGTAGGTACCTCTAATTACCATGAAAATCATTTATAGCCAAAGTAAATCTCATGACCATTCCAATAAGCCCAAACACGGCTAGGATACATTGTTTTATTTCGGAGTTTTTTTGTAGAAGTTTGTTTTTTGTACAGCAAAGAATATGAATATGACATTTCCAATAGACCACAGACTACTTAGCGATACTACGTATGATGCGACTGTTTTGATGGTTGATTGTTTTTCTAGGAATCCTCTATATTCTATAATTATTTTGGTCGATATATCGAGACGTATTAAAGATTAATCTACAATAAACGATCCATGAATGACTGGTATTGTACTGAACCCTTGTACAATACATTGAAGCCTATGATTACGTGGCTAGGGAGTCGGTCCGGCAGCCGTGCAGGCGGCGGGGACGGCAACCAGCGCCGCCGGCGGCTGCGGTTATTATATCTTTATTAATCTCCGACTATTATAAATAAAGCTTTGTTATTATACGTACTTTAAGAAAATATTGTGGTTATCAGCTGGTACCCTTGCGTGAGAACATGAAATAAATATAGGTTTATTAATGAATTCAAGATATGAGGAGAGAAGAGGGACTCCCTTTTCCGCACTTAGACTCCCATTTGGTCCGTTGTGCGAGGTAAAAAATATGAGGAGAATAAATGTGATAAAATAAAATCACTATGGATAGTTCTGGTAATTTATTGAGGTCACTATCTTAAATTAATTTCTGTATTTACATACACATTAATAAAAAAAGAATGCAAAAACAATTGAAAAAAGGCAGTCATCAACTGCATTTAAACTCTACGTCAGAGCCGTGTGAATCGTCATCTATTTTTTTTCTCGATGAATCAACACTTTTTTTAAAACAAAAAGTGTGAGAAAATATCGTGGTAAATATTTACAAAGTATTTTGACTAAACGAGGAGGAGATGTCTCCTATTATATTATCGCATTAGAACCGGAAGTGGTCGCGTGGCGGCGCGTGCGCGGCGAATCGCCTCCTTCCGGTTTCCACTACCTACCTACACCTACCTATTGTTCGGTGGGATATTTCTGGTCAAATGTAACCTGCACTTAATTTTGATATAATGTCTTATTACGTTTAATTCTATTGTGTATTTATTTGCGTTGTATGATTTCGAAGCGAGGTTTTCGAATCGTAATATTTTTTTCGTGTAAGTTGTGTAGTTGGTGGATTTATAATCACGAAGTATTTTAACTAACCATATAACGTCATTAGACGTGGAAAAATTGTTCGTGTTCATCTATGGCCCTCGCTTAGAATCCGTCCTTGATTCACTAATTGCTTATTATACTATTTTATTTTTATTTTACTGAAATATTAGAAGAAAAAAGGAAGCTTTTGTAAATGTACTTAGGTAAATTTACAAAATGCAGAAAATGATTACCTGCATACCATAATTAATTTTCTAAATATCTGCATGGTCAGTTGGTCACGAAACTCACCAAATTAGTAGCCAAAGAACAAAGAAAAAAACGTTTTATTCGCGAATAGTTCAGAAGGATTTTTTAGGGAGAGATAAATTACACCAAACCTAAAATAAGGAAACAAATACATCATATACGTAATTGGCGTCTGAAATATCAAATAATTCATAACAACAAAGTTTATGAGCCGTACTTTAGTTGGGGCCCGAACATCATCCGCGCTGCGGGGGTCGACATCTGTCGGGCATTGAGCATCGGGCATTCGGGCAAAGTCGGCCTGTGCGACCCCTCGATAACTGCCCACCTTTGCTCACCTGATTTAGATCAGCTATGATTACTTTGCTACGGGTCTACGGGACGCTACGGGATGCTACGGGCTACGGGCCTACGCTGCTACGCTTGGGAATTGGGATACGATCTTCGTAGAGATGTTGCCTTTTGAAGGTACTCAATTATATATTTTAAAAGCGTATTTTAAAGCAAAAAGCTATTTTGATGGAGAATTCGCTAGAACTAAAGAGCAACGTAGAGTCGTACATTTTCGAGTTTCTTTGTAGAAATTTGTTTAGGGCTTCACGATTCCATAAATTGGTTTTGCAAAAACAGCGCTTTGAAACGGTCTTTCATTAGGACACACAGACTTTCAAAGAGACAGCAAAAAACAAACAATTCCTACATCAAATCTATATAAACATCCGAAATTAAACAGCGAAAAACATGTCAAACATCAAACAATAATTATTTTTGTTGAGACGAAAACCTCAATACATTTTCATCCCACAATACTTTGCTTACAAAAGGGAGAGCAGTGGAAAGTTATAATTTCCGTGGGTGATTTTTATAGAGGGCTGGTTTGATTACTCGGAGGCTGTAGGTACGTAAAGGGCTTCGGTACAAAGCCCACAGTGATCAGCATTATCCTTTTGTTAGCGTTTTAATCAATCAGAGAAACGGTACGCCTCTCCGAGCCGAGGGCTTAGTGCGTATTCGATATCGGTTGAGACGATCAAATTATGCTTTCACTTTTTGGGTAGGATAGGTATTATATTAATATCTTTGGACTTTAGTTTTTAAATATTAAACAAATGTGCGAGCTTGATTTGAATGAAACACTTTTAGATTCGTTCGTATTATCGTGAGAGTTGAGAAAAGATAAGATCTCAAAGATGAGGGAAAATATTTGTCGCGGACTATTAATTTGTAAATATTTAATAATGATCATCTTCGAGATCATTATCTTTGTTGTTGATTTGACTCTATCCTAAGTTTGGCAATTTAAAACCGGCTGACGTTATTTCTTATACAAATAATGAGATTATCTACTCTCATTAATTTAGGGTTATCTATATAATTAGAACAGCACAGACTACTTAGTTGGGCATTAGTGTGCTTAGGAACTAGCTTTCATCTGGCATGATGATAATCAAACCTATTTAGGCCCGTTTGCGCCATCTTCGCCAGCTATCACAGTAATACGTCAATATTCGTTATTTAACCTAATGTTAGCAACTAACTCTAAGTTAAGGTTTTGGTGCAAGTGGGCCTTATAAGCATGATTACAATATTGGCTATGCATGATCTCTATCTAAATAAATATTCCCCACAAAACAAATGGGCGCAGCATGTGGCCCATCCGCTTACGTAACATACCGGCAAAGGGGGCTTATGGTTCGCGTGGCTAATTATGAGGTAGCCGGCTTTTTGATTCCTATTACCGAAAATTGGAAGTAACCCAATAAAAAATAAATTGTGCTTTAGTAAATTTGTGCTGACGCATTTTTTTGGGTTAATTTTGATGATTGGTTACACATTGTTGATCGTGTTAACAAAAATCTTTTAATTGGCGCAAACACGATTAATATTGTAACTATAAGAACCAATGATTGAATTAACAATAGCTCACGAGTAGGTAGCACCTTCAATAAGTAAACTTAACAGACAATTTAACAAACTTAACCATATTAGTGTTGGGTACTTTGGTAGACACGTCGTCTAAAACCCTCACGATAAACTTTTATGTGGGCCCGCCTTCCCGTTGTAAAGCAATTAATAAGGGCTAACAATTTACCTGAATAGGCCTGTAAAGAGAAAATTAAGGAGTCTTCCGACCTCGACTGCTCATTACGGCGCTGTATTAAAAGCGTTCGCCCTTCCGCTTGAATATGCATTTTTACGAGCGGAGCAGGGCGAATGCTCGTGCATGTTTGATGCGGACAATCTCGGCGCTAGCACGCTCCCACCTGCGACCGGCTGAATCTTCACGTCTTTCACTAGATTTGTTTTAGTAGTTTGGAGTTTCGGGAAATTGTTTGTTTCATGCTGGTTAATGAGTATAGGTGTGGGTCACCCACCATGAGTAAGCTCTAATAATAGTAAGTAGTGTACGTATAGTCGTTTCTGCTACAAACCCAATTAAGTTCATCATTCATTCATTCATTAAAAGAACTACGTTCGTTATAATACAAAAACTTAAGCCCACTAAAATACATAAGTTATTCAAATACAATTCGTAGCGAGCCGCATGTAAGTTAAAATTAAATATTTTCTGTAACCTGAACAATGAAAGTTATACACGACTGTCATTGTGTAGGCTTATGTGTATTGCAGCAAGGCGAGGGGATACTGTGGGGGTCGGAGGGGGTGTAGGGGGCGCTGTAATCAAGAAGAGTACCCCCGTCCCCTGGCGCAGGCTGCGCACCGTACTACCCTCCCCGCACCCCGCACCCCGCCCGTCTCGCGCCTCTCCAACCACCTCGAGGGCAATGCCTCAAACCTCTATTGACTTACCGTTTCGTAAAGAAATATTTTCACGTTTTCTTTGTTGATATGAAAAGTCAATACCCCCAGACAGAGGTTTTATAAAAGAGAGAAAAATTTATCCAGTGATGTTTGATGTATTTTTTTATTTTATGCATCTTGTTACTTTACTTTTATGCATAGAAAAGTGCTGCGTGGTTTGGTTACCGTTCTTGTAAAAATACTACTGTATTTTCATGTCGAGGCAAACCTAAAATATTAGAATGGGCAAGACACAAACTACAATAACCACGACTGGGTAGGTTGTACTTACCCAGGTAGTATAGTTTTCAACCATGACATGTTTTGTCATGATTGCGGAAGGTGTCAAGGATATGGTGTCTATCTCCAACAACCACTCTTCTACCAGATATAGTGATGAGTGTAAGATAGCTAGGTAAGCGTTAATGGTGACGGTGAAGCTATGTGTCGGTGTGTATTTCCACTCTCAAAACGGTGAAAGAAAATATGGCTCGCACATGTCTTAGAACCAAAAATTCGAAGACATGTGACATAAACCAACCCGCGCGCCCAGTTCGCGTGGTGGATTACGGCCCAATTCCTCTTACAGAGAGGCACGCACAACGGACTAAATGAGAGTCTAAGTGCGGAAAAAGAGGGCCCATATTTTATCCTATCCTTTTCACCAGAGTTAAGCTAAGTAAAAATCAAACGATTGGTCGGCACATTCATGAAAATCAAACGATTGGTCGGCACATTCATTGCTTTGCATTGCTTTGCATTTCATGCTATACGCAGTTTAGGACGTCTATGGCAGAGAGGCACCCTAAAGCACTTTTTATCTGTCCAATTATTTGATATTTTTCATTCTTGAGAGTTCTTGGAAAAAGCAGCTGTAGATTAGATGGCTACACAATTATTATGCCCATAGTCTACAGGATCAAATTTAATTTACTAGCGTACCTATTCTCAACTCTGCCGATTATTGTCATCTAATGGCGAAAAAATTAAAAATTATAAACTTTTAAATTCGAGTAGTAACTACGGGTTCATTTTTTTTCTCTGTCTTTGCACGGTTTGTGCACTCAGCCAATGTCACATCAGGACAGGTTCATTCGTAAATATTTGATCATTTACGTTGCAAAATTCTTTTTCATTTATTATCTATACTTTAATATTATAAAGAGGAAAGATTTTTTTGTTTGTTTGTTTGTACCGAATAGGCTCCGAAACTACTGGACCGATTTGAATAATTCTTTCACCAATAGAAAGCTACATTATTCCTGAGTGACAGGCTATTTTTTAATCCCGAAAATGGGTCCTGTGGGGTGGTCCACGGGAGTGAAGCCGCGGGCAACAGCTAGTTGGTAATAACATTGCACAACGTTAAAATCATTCTGCACTGTCAGACAGAAAGTAAAATCGTTTACCTTCCTACACCTTCCTATTGATTAAAGATTACTTACCCTAAAATGTAGAATGATTCGCGTATTCACTTACACTTGAAATAATCGTTAGGGAACATGAAATGCTTTATAATATCCGACATTTGTGCCAACAATTGGACTGTAATGCGCGGCTTTGTAGAATAACAAAAGTTAACCTGTCGGCTCGTCCGGCGGCAGAATGGAATCATTTTAGGGTTGGAGGAAAGCAATGACAAGCGGGGCCCGCAATGCACTCAATGAAACCAGCCCGTCACTGCACACCGCAAATAAAATACAGGGGAAACGGGATTCTATGTTCTTCTTGATAAGGGCGATCTGCAATATTTTTTCTTGCAGTATTTCTCCTTGTTTGAACGAAAACCCGCCATGTGCTTCCCGTGCCGCATGGCGCGCTGACAACCCAGCGATCATTATGCTCACAGACATTGACTTACTGATTTATTTCAATAGATTTTAATGTCTGCCAAGTGCCGTGACAGGACTTTAATTAATAAAGTGCAGCGACAGCAAACAATAGCACACCTGTCAACTGTTGAATTAGAAGTGTTGATTGCGATTTTCAGGTATTTCTTCAGAAAATAACTAGAGCAACTGGTTTAGAGATAAGGATAAACTTTCTTATTATCGTCTCTTTTTCAAAGCACTCTACTTGCAAAATTCCAGTAATATTTATAAATTGTAACACTTGAATTCAGCTATAAAGTCGCAAATCGAGCGATTAAACGGGCTAATAGCTAATACCATTAAGTGATAAATGCAACGGGTCGCGTATGAATAATTCCACTGGATGGATACAATGTACGGCTTTCGCTAAACGGCTCCATATTTTCAAAATCCCCATGGAGCAATAATATTCAATGAGCTGTGTGGAATGGATGTATGGTATTGTCGTTGGTGCGAGTGAGATAGGGATGTCAAGGGACATTGGATGGCAAATCCTGGAGATTAGCACGACGAGAGTGACATGTGGCCTCCCGGCACTTAGCACCCCCCGCTCCCCTCTCGTGCCCGCGTACACCTATTATGGCTATGATACGAGTACACTGCGCACTAAATCCGAGCCCATAAATATTTATCGCCACCATTACGTAAAGTTAATCGAAGACATAATTTTTATACGCACCACACGTTAAATTAACAAGTTATTTATACTTCTTTATGTGGTAAACAAAATAATTCAGAAATATCAAAATACCGATCTGATAGATATTTTCATACTCAATTACAGTAGAACTTGCTCAACTAGTCTCGTTTAATCCGCCTCTACCATAGCTTTGAGTCATAGCTTGCAAAGGCTTCCTAATACAAACTCAATTTTCCGTTTAAAAGCTCGCTCTTAGGTAAATCTGAAAAGTGGAACATATCTTGCGATTTATTAACATAGTCTCTCCTTCACATAGAATCACGGTATGATTTATGTGTAGTAAATAAAATAACATACATAGAACGATACAAATAATCTACCTTTTTGTAACATACACTTGTTTGTTGTTGTTTAGAATATCGTACAAAAAGATTACACAGATTAAATGCGGGTAATTTGCAAATGGATGCATAACATCTATTGAATTCGTCGTCAATGTAACATTTGTCATTGACGTGTACTTCACAAAGGGGTGGCTACAATAGGTGCTCGAAGGCTAGTGTCCACTTGTGCAGTGAGATCTGCTGTGATATGGTCTAAGGTCGCTGCGGGTCACTTGGGCCCGATGTGGGCCCGATGGGCCGATGGATCCACCGGAGCGGAACGCCTAGCGCGATGACGCCATATGTGCGGCGCATTATGGCGCTCCACACCCCTTCAAGATTGATGACAATTCTCTCTTTGCTGCATTCAAACGTATTAGGGCATGTAAATGTTATGCGATCACTTAGTCTAATAGCTTGCGAAATTCGTTTGAAATGTTAATACTGTAAGCATGGATTATGTGGAAATCCCTGCTTCGTATAAGAACTTTGTATAGAGATGCAAAAAGTATTTTTACTACAACTGTTTTCTAGTTTCTAGGAAGTTTATCTGTGATATAATCAAATTTCCTGCTGACCCTGTTTATATAAAAATAATATGCAATTAAAAATGTTGGACCACAAACGCCACAAACATATCACGTACACTTTACGTAAAACATCGCATCTTCGACGGTTCGGTCCACAAAGGCTCGTTAAATTATTCTCACCGACTTAATCACCAAGGTGCAGATCGTTATCAGGTCATTGAACCCGCATTCGGTTTTCACTTCACTTCATTAGCTTACTCTCGCTGAGCAAATTCTCTCGCTCACCAATATATATTAAAAGTAAGCGAATCTGATATTTCTGCTGGCTTCGTAAAATAAAAGAGAGATGGTTATGATCGTTAGTGGTTTAATGGATTAATTAAACAAGTTATGTAATTAATTAAAAATAGCTGAATAGTTTCTACAAATCGCTACATGAAACTTGGTCAGATAACGATCTCAGAGGATGTAGTCGTAATAACTGATTGGCGGATGGGTGCTGATGCTTATTATATTCATACTATTTAATAGCTTTTTTATATTAAGTATGTGTATAAATAAAACGTCAAAACTGTTAATTAGTGATATTTCATACACACTTAGGTATCTATACCGGATGAAAAGGTCATGAAGAAGTGGGCAATGACTGTTCGTAAAATAGCTTTACTAAGTATATACTTGTAAAATTCCCAAATCAAATTGCCAACTATTTTTATAATCTCATATTTATTTGAACACTGCCAAAACAAAACACACAAAGTTTATCTAACAAAAAGTCACTACAAAATATTTTCCTTTCTCACAAACGATAAAAACAGTGAGAGCATGTCATTCGTTTTGTAGGGTCGTTCTCACCCTTGTTATACCACCAAAACACTTGGCACAAAAAGTGTAATGGAGTTTAGTAATGACCCCCTCCCACAGGAGAATAAACAAACTGGAGCCCGCTGAGAGAAGCTGCTGTTGTTTCTACTTGTTTTATGTCAATAGGCACTTCAGATCGTCATTCAATTTGTCGTGCATCTAGCACAGTTTGAGGTCGATTAACCTATGTCTTTCAGTCGTTATTGTCTTTTATAATGTGTATAACGTACCACAAAAAATAAGTTGGAAAGTGGAGACCCACTACACGGTTATAAAAGAATAACATTTCAAAAAGACACGGAAATGAATAATAAAAAATGTGCAATTCAATATAAGATACATAGCATATTGTAGCTATGCATTGTTAAAATTTAGTTTCACTTTCGACGAGACTGGTGATTGCGAGATAAATCTTATAGAAGCAAATAAAGACACAATGTCTTTGTAGTGTGGGTCACATACGAATCAAATGTAACACTAATGTGAGCCGTGGGGTCGGTCAGACCCCCTCGATTCAATTATCACGCGGGGCTTACGTCTATTGTCGGGTGAAAACGATACTTGTGAGAGATTGCTTTATTGTTTTTTCTCGTGATTAAAAAGCATAGTCACGTGCCCCCGTTTTGACAAGGACGATGGTGGATGGCGGCTGCTGACTTATGGGAATGTTTTAGAAAAAAATAGGAAAAACAGGATTAATACTGAACAATAGTCAATTAAATTATGATTATTCTGGCAAGAAATAGTAATCCTTGGGGTAACCAATAAAATAAAATAAATATTAATAAGTTATAATAATAAATAATAAGTTATTTTTTTATTATTTCTACGAATAATATCGTGGTGGCCCATTGGCTATGACCTCGCCTCTCGAACTTGAGGTCATAGGTTCAAATCCGAGCAAGTACCAATGTGACTTATTCATATTCATATGTACTTTCTAAGTTTATCTTGGACATCACAGGCAACGGTGAAGGAAAACATCGTGAGTAAACCTGGACTTATATAGTTAATGTAAATCTGAAATAGCCAAGTCATAGGCCTGTGAGATTCCCATGGGCGACTTAATTAAGTCTGACACCAGATGTGGTCACATACTCACACGAAAAAGAAGAAGAAGATTTCTACGAAACAAAATAAATCGTATTCTTATACAATACGTTACACCCAGTGAAACACCTTCTCGCTCTAACCCTTACTAGGGACTGGACCCAAAATAAGAGAAACGGGGAGTTCATTATATGTTTACCCAGACCCATAAATATATTTGGATGTCTTTTATCTAATAAAATAGTGAACAGGTGCGTGCCTGGCGTGCGTGTTGCGAATGTATCTGAACGCGGCTCGGGAAACTGATTGTTCTCCAAATTCAATTACAACTCCACCGCAAGCCGACTTCTCGGCTTTGATTTTGCAGTAAACTACACTAAATCAACGTGGATCCTACGCGTGTGAAAGTTCATTGTTTTTACGTAAAACCAAGCACATTTTTCTTTTAGTCTTAATGTGGAGGAACATTGTGGTGGGAAATGTTTCTCTACATCAATTTTGTTTTGTACGTTTTTACTTAACAATCCTGACGCCTACTGCCGTGCGTAAGGACCAATTTTGATCAGAGTTTATTAAAACGAAAATTTGGTAGTTCGATGGATGTTATAGGAGTCTTCGTTACGTGTACGTTATTTAATTTGACTTTACACGTTCTTTCGGCATTTCAGGGCAAACTACCTACCTTTTTGCATAAATCTTACTAATATTATAAATGCGAAAGTTTGGATGGATGGATGGATGTTTGTTACTCAATCACACCAGAACTGATGAACGGATCTGGATGAAATTTGGCACAAGAATAAATTATAGTCTGAAATAGCACATGGGCTACTTTTTATCCAGGTGTAGTGCTCCTTTGGGATGATGTAGTAGATTGTTTATTTAGGGAGCAAACAAGTATTTTAAAGGCGAGTATGTTTTTTTAATCAAGAGTGGAGCGAGGGATTCAAAGTACGTCATTCGAGTTTAAAATAGTGTTACTCCCGAGGTGGACACTCTACTTTTTATCACCCTCTATGAGCAAATAAGTAAGTGCAACTTATGAACAAGAACGTTACGTTTAATTTTAAAAACAGTTAGGAACCATAAGACATGGCTAGGCTAATGTTTATATTTGATTTGAACAATTGAGGCAGTGTATCCTAACATTTTTATTAGTACCATTCGTTACAGTTGTAGATGTATTTTATTATTTGGTTCGCGCGCGGTTTTCCAGCCAGTCACTTGTTCAATACAATGTTCCCGTGCGAAATAGAATTACAATCGCTCATTAGCCATTAACCTCATACATTCATCGTAATCGATTTTGGAGATGTAATCCTATTTTGGACCGCATGGTTTGTGATTCATCTCTTTGCTGATTGGAAAATTTACTAACAATATTAACATTCCAAATTCAAATCACATTTAGTCCCTAAAGATTAATGAGCTATTTAAGTCTCTGTTAACGAAGAATAAACTAGCTCTTTTTCAATAGATGTGATGAAAAAACACTTATCACGCTGGCGAAGCTGCTGGCAGAAGCTAGTGTATTTATAAATTAACTTTTATATTTACTACAGGTGTGGACAGATTTAGACACACGGGACGGGAATCTTTTGATGATGAAGTAAGTGTGGTATCTGGTAGGTCTCCCAATTAAAAATCAATGGTTCATGGACGCAAAGCAGGGAACAAGGAAAATTTTAACATTATCATGCCATATAATTACCTGTCCATCATCAGCCTTTTAATGTGCCCACTGCTGGGACACAAGCTCCTCTCTGTGTGAAAGGGGACGGGCCTTAATGCACCACGAGGGCCCAGTGCGGGCTGCTGGATGCCACATATCTTCGAATTTTCGGTTTTAGGACATGCCGGATTTCTCACGATGTTTTCCTTCACCGTTTTTAGAGCAGTGGTGATTAAAAAATGTACATAAAGTAAAGCGCCTGCCTGGATTTGAACGCTTGACCTACGACACTTAAGTCGGGGTCGTTAGCTCTGCGCCACTACTGCTGTCTTCAGTTGCTTAGTGATAATTTTTCTATGAATATTAATTAAACGTAAGTAAATTATTGATGGATCGTGCCCTTAACACAGTAATTTTTATATTTATAAGTACTTTACCAGAAAACTTTGCTAGGAAAATTATTTTGATTTAGTAACAGAAAACTGAGCTAAGTGCTGCCGTACTAATTAGTATTATTCAATGACGAGCACCAACTTTTCGCTATGATTCTAAGGATTATTAAGTGTAGTTAGGTTTATCTTGCAAAATACTCATGGATTTTTTTGTCCCGAAGGTCTTATAGATAAAAGGAGAGGTACGTATTTAGTCAGAATATTTAGTAGTACCTAATTAAAAAGTTACATGTATTTAGATAAACAATAGAGTAACTAACACTAATTTAAGAATGATCAAGAACATTCTACGACTGGGCCTTTATACGTTTTCACTTTGCCTGCCAAGAACACTGCCTCTGAAAGTTTGTACAAGATCAGTATAAAAACTGACAAGACTCATTGTAAAATTAACTTTTAATTGTACACTGACTAGGACTGTTCAAAACGTAGGCTACCTATTATTTTAATCGACTTTCCAAAAAGGAGCAGGTTCTATGTTGGACTCGATGTATTTTTTATATTTTGTGTTCATTCGTCGATTCCTCTTTGAAAATTATTTTTTTGTTTGAAATAATTCTCTTTAACATACGTTCTCAAATTGGTCCAACTTTCATTTGGTGACTGCCTATCCAACCTCCACAACCCAGTAACTGGGTAACACGATACCTCTTGGCTAGACTGGTGTCAGATCTCAGGCTTCCGACTACCCGTAACAACTGTCAAAGATCTTCAAATGACAGCCGGGTCAACGGCTTAAAACTGTTAGCTACCACAAATAAAAACCTTTTTGCAAAAAAAAAAACTACAACCGACTTCCAAATAAAATAACTTCCTTTTTGGCAGTCGGTGTCAAAAAACTAAGAAACAAAAACAGGAACGCCGACTTTCGAAATTGAAGTTATTTTTCCTAGTTTTTTTGCAGAATTGCACCGCTGAAAACTTTTCGTTTCTTTTTACTACCCATAAACGCAAAGGCGGTTATTCAGTGCTTTTAAAATGGAAAGATGCAAACCAAACCTCTAGAGTGGAAACAAGGAAAAACGATAGAAGTTTTATTTTTATCCAAGAGCAGTTAAAGCGGCTCAATGACTTTTGGCAATTAAGTAATGGACGGCGTCTGTTGCCACGATCGATAGAAAACGAAGCGAGCCGAATTAATACGAGGTTCTTGTTGACACGTTGTTTTTAAAATATATTTTATTTGGATGTGTAGATCAAAAATTTCATATCTATTAATTTCATATTATTAAAGCATGCGCTTTGATGATTTTTTATTGGTATTTATTAGGTACGGCAATAAGACTCGGTAATTAATTATATCATGTTTAGATGCAATAAAAAGTAAACACAATGTGCTTGTTATGCTCGTTGATGAACGCGAATAAAAGACCAGTGCAAAACCGGTCAATTTTCTTCGTACAAAGATAAAACAAACAAAACACAAAGGAAATCGTACAAAGTTAATTAAGTAAGTTCTGTTTGAAATGAGAGCATTACAATCTTCACAAGGTCTATAATTATTCGTTTTGGAAAGGAGTACAAGAAAGCTGTTTGTTAATACCAACTAACCTAAGTAACAAATATTTCAGTGATCAATCAAAATGAACTTTTATGCACACACATATACAGACAAGAAGGAGGCACAGAAAAATAGGTACATAGGTGATGCTTATTTCTAAGGCAATCTTTTCCAGCATACCTGCGAAAGGAAAGATGATAAAAAAGAGATGAAGTTATCGTGAGCAGAAGGGAAAAATACATACATAAAACAATTCAGAGCTAAATAAAATATACTGGCATATACATACATAAATATAAAATAAATATTATAACAATACCTACCTACCTACTAATATATATAAAAAGATAATAATACAGAATATATGCAACTATGATGGAATGGAAAGGTAGTGTCTTTTAAGAGTTTGGCAGTTACTTATGTCAGGCGGAAGAGAGTTCCACAAACGCACGGCGTGTACAGTGAAGGAGTAGGAGTAGAAGTCGGTCCTGCTAAGTGCATCGGAAGGACGGGAGTAGGAGAAGCGTTCTCGGAGGTAAGATGGTGTCTTAGGGTTATGAAGGATATTAAATAATAGACAGATACACACACACACACATACACACACACACACACACACACAAACACACACACACACCACCACTGTCAGCCACTTAGCGTTAGAGTAACCTGCGTAAGTCTGAAACATGATTTCTTTGTATGAAAATGAAACTCATTATATAGAGATTTACATTTATTATTCCTTTTTTATTTTAAAGAAATTCCCTTTGCAGAATAAAGGAATGAGTTGTATTTACACGGCTCTACATGACAGACGAGTAGCTGAAGCAAACTGGTAGGGTAGCGAAGGGAGGCGCTCTATTTGCCTTTATTACGCCAAGTGCCAATCATACCTGCTTAGTACCGGCTTCGACAGACAGTAGCGGTTATACTATACGAAACAATACGAAGGTAGATACTTATGAGTCACAAGTAAACAGAAATCGGACTGAACTAAAACAGCTATTCTTAAAGAATTTGTCTTTTTATTGACATGAAAACTGATCAGGATTTGCTGGTATAAATTATTATTAAATTACTTATGTTATGTATTCCGCGAAATGATTCGTATCTACATTGTTAGTTTAGTGAAAAATCAAGTTAGGTTATAGTTAGTGTAAAATCTATCTTGATTACTAGGCATTGTTACTGGTATAGATTCTATATTTAGCAAACAAATGAATCAATCCAGGAAATATTTACAAAAACCTGTCTTAATTAGATACGTGCCCATTGACCAGACCAAGCGTTGCGATTTCCTTATTAGCCTAACATGCCTTGTCTAAATTCTGCAAAAAAAGTTTATAACAGCCGATACAGAACGTTACTATAGCAATAATTCTAAAGTGGCAAAACATATTGATACTGTAACCAATTTGGTGCCTGCGGTTGGAAAATTTCTTAATGACATTTTGCTAGATGTAATATGGAAAAATTTGTTCACACCCTCATTTATATCAATGAACGTTGACTGATGATGTGGTTAGTGCACAGATATATTTCTATGGGTTAGTGGTTAGAAGTAAAACTTCATTTATTATTTTAGTTTATAGCTTCCCGTTTCAGAAGGCTTCTCTTTCCCTCTTTCAAATGATCCTTTGTAGTAAATTTTAAGGTTAGTTTTTGGTAACGAGTAGCTAGAGTTCGGTCCACTATCTTCTGCTGACGTCACCGCGAAGTTGTTACTGCTACTTGGTTCCACCGCGAAGTTGATTACTTCTACTACATAATTGTTTCTGCTTTAGCATATCCGCCATATAGTAAACATGATCACGACCAACTCAGTTTCAATTGAGCGTGTCAGTCCAATTTTGAGAATCGTACGAATTATTAAAGTCATATCTTTATTGATATTTTTTTTAAGTATTGCAGTATATGGGTATAAAATTTATATATAGTAAAATTACAAGTTTGCTATAATTATAGTGGGTGAAGTTCTATTCTCCTAATTAGGTTACTGTATAAGGTTATAATAGGTTGTTTGAATAGGATATTCCCTTTTGCTTTGCTTTGTCTTATTTCAGGAGCTGCTCAGTTTTCATACAGTGTATGAGGAGTGACAGTTCCGATTTCGAAATTTCCGAAAGTTTCTAAACCAAACAAGTATTTTATACAAATTTTGATTGAAAAGATGCTTTTTATAGAAAAAGTGTTAGGTAGCATATGCTTCTTAAACCTTATTGGAATCGGTTCAGTACGCAAGGTCAAATTCACAAATTCTTTGAAATAATTTTGTATTTTACTTAGGTAGGTACCTACCTACTTTATCGGGCTTTCGAAGGAAGGCCTTTTCCCAGCTGTGGAACAGTATAGGCTAATATAAAAAAGGTACTCTATTAATATGTATTTAAAATTAAGTATTACGAAATAGGTCCTGGGGGAGGCCTATGCGTCAAGGGACGCGCTGATGGACGACGCCGAAGTGCAACAATTCCTTCTACGAGTATTTGGTTATAGATTATATTGTGTTTATCAGTAAATAAAGGCTACTTTATTTTTATTTTATTATTACGAAATAGGAATAAGGAAAATATTGAGGTAGATATTTGCAGTTGAATTGAACGCGGATATTAAACAAATGCAGTAACTACATTCAATGCCATGAAGAAAAAGTCCCTAACTATTGCCGGTTGATACATTTTATGTTATTTTTATTATTACCTACACAATTAATTAATATTTATTAATTTTATATCACGTAATCGTTTATATTTACTTAACAGTGGCGTAGCGGCTAATGTGCAAAATGGTGCATTGTACATTGAACCGAGGGTAAGTGGACATAGGGTCGATAGTTTCGGCAAACGACATAAAACTCTTAGTCATATCACCGGGACCAGAAGGCCAAGAGAGGTTATAATATTTTTTAATAACAAAAAAAGCTGTTCGCAGGGGTTTAATATTTTCACCGTGAACTAAATCCAAAGAAGAGATGTTAAAAACAAGAGAAGACCCAAATTCCTCTTTTCATCAGGACCCAACACGAATTTACGCCACTGGTAATAAATTGTTCAAAGGTGGCGGACCTTTGAACAATTCATTCAGCGACACAACCATTCATCATCCGACATTTTTCATTGCAAAACTTGTTGATAATAAAAGCAGTGTCGTTAAGCGATGCAATTATTGGGTCTATTATGTTTGAATAAGCAAATTATGTTATTGCCGGTCGAGGACAACAGTTCTATTTTATCTTTTTATCTAATTTGCTGGTGCAGCGTGCTAGGATAATACAATAGGTTTATGCGTAGGTACTTGGAAACTTACCTACGTCTGGTATGATTTACATATTAGATATTTTTGATTTTAATAAATTCATTCAACATGTTTTGATAAAAAAGCGAACTAAATTTGTAAATAGAAAGACCAAGTTCAGTGTCTACTTACAATAATTTGAATAAAAATTATATGGGTAAATTAATTAATTTTTTTCTTTTGAATATTATCTTCCCTTTTGCTTTGCTTTGACTTATTTCAGGAGCTGCTCAGTTTTACATTTTAAATTATCTATTAATTTAATTTGCAATTGTTTTTATAATTCTACTCGCACTTCGCCCGCGACTACGTGCGCGTGATTTCGTTTATCCTACAAATTACTCTACCAAAATAAGCTATTATTAAATTACTTAATAAAAAATGGGGTATATCATAGATATACAAGGTTTATTGTTTTTTGGAAAAATGAATAATAAATTTTAGGTTACCGTCTGCAAAGTAAAATCCTCCCCTAAAAACTTAATATCCCTCAACGGGTCAAAACAGGGTCATTTGCCCCGTTGAGGGTCGAGTTTTGAACAACCCAAATATGTTATCCGCTCTTTTCTTCTCTTTTTTTCTTTATGATTCCGCAAAAAGATTCCTCAAAAAAACTTTAACACCCCTTACCCTATCTGGGGGATAGTTTTAAAAACGTTTTATGTAAGAAAATAGATTTTCCATACAAACAAATTTTGCCCCATTTCACCCCCTTAAGGCGCCTCCCCGAGCAAAACGCGCTAGTCGTTTTTGTGCAGTTTTTAAGAGCTATCTACTCTTTATTTAAAAATAAATTAATTAGAAATTAATAAATATACATTAAATTTCTACATAATGTTGATTCTAAAATGGTAGTACACTTTTTTTTAAAGAGTTATATGTTTCACTAATCTCCTTCCAACAAAACCATAAAAATGAGAAATAATTATTGATAGTATGCATATCCGCGTAAAGTGTTCATTAATTATTTTTTATACTAACACTAATGGATAGACAATTTGGTAACGAACATTTTGTACTTTTTATTTTTTTCAAAAGACCAATATTAGATTTTATAAAGATTTTATTCTAAAATCTGGGCGTATTCACTACCATAATTCATGCGCCACCAGTGCCGCTGGGCCAATAGGAATGCTCATATCTCATGCTGATTTTTTGGTCAAGGTACGGCCATAAAGGTTAAATTTCCGAAAATGCCTGCTTAGTGCTCCCCTAGAACACTACGTCAAAAACGAAAACCTGTCCAGTAAGATTAGCTTATCTTGGGATTAGTTTCGAAAAACTTATAATGGCAACCTTTATTGTTTACATAGGTTGACAATAAAGGTTGCCATTAGTACTTATGTCAAGTTTATTAAGCCAAGAATTATGATTCTTCAAAAACTCTTTGACACCCCCTACATTCGAAAAACTAAACATTACAACCTTTATCATTTACTCAGATTACTATTTGTGCCAAGTATCAAGAATGTTGGCCGAAGGAATTAGATTTTTAGGGTTCCGTACCCAAAGGATAAAAACGGGACCCAATTACTAAGATGCCGCGATCCGTCTGTCTGTCTGTCTGTCCGTCTGTCACCAGGCTGTATGTTGTTGTCTCATAAACCGTGATAGCTAGATAGTTGAAATTTTCATTGGTGATATATTTCTGTTGCCGCTATAACAACAAATACTAAAACCAGAATAAAATAAATATTTAAATGGGGCTCCCATACAAAAAACGCGATTTTATTGCCGTTTTTTGCTATAGCGGTACGGAACCCTTCGTGCGCGAGTTCGACTCGCACTTGGCCGGTTTTTCATACAAACTCTCAACCCCCTTTTTTGGAACCCCGTGGAATTTCCACAAATTCTTACTTGCTTTGCTCACTTATGTCACTTGAGGAACCTCCCTGCCAAATTTCATGCTTCTGGCTTAGCGGTTTTGAATGTGCGTTGATCGATCAGTCAGTCAGTCAGTCAGTCAATCACTCAGTTTCTTCTTTTATATATATATACTTAGATTAAATATCTACCTTTATGCGGATGTAGAAAATTTCAGCCACATATGTATGCTATTTGGCTATTTTCAGAAATCAAACATTTGGGCTGAGGCATAAAAATATGACCTAAATGTCACCAGAGCATTGATAGCCATAATCTCCATATCAATAGCACAAGTTACATGCCCACAGACATATTGTAATAATAATAAATTCATGATCAAATGAGCAAGCACTTAATTAGGTAGTTACATAAATATAGTAATGGATCTGCCGTGTGCATATGGCATACGGCGGCCCTATAGGACGTCAAATCACTTATTATTATGATGATGCCACGGTAATTACCGTTTTACTCAGCCATAAAAACAATGGGGTTGTGTGGTACACGCAAGAAGGAATATGGTGCGTGTATGTGTGATGTTTAAGGGTACACTAGTCGAAGGCACGAACTATTTTGTGCGCGGGGTAAAATGCATTTTATATCAACCGAAAACACGTGCGAAAGAGATAGATGCTGTGATGAGCAGTAGGAAGCTAGTTCGCGTACGAATAAACACTTTTCCAAATTTGTAGCGAAATGGATAATTATTTAGGACGAAACCGAGCGCGCGAAATTTTATTAACAGACCTTTGGCAGTCTAGATATTATAAAAAAACGACTAAATATATCTGTTCAAAATAAAATTATTTTCATTGTTGAACTAATAATCTATTCCTGTATGGAGGCCGTTTTGCAATTTTCCGTCTTCTTATGGTATTTATTTGCGCCCAAAAATGCGTTAAAATTTGTGTCGAAATGTGGAACTTTCGACGCTCATAACTTTCAAATATTTTCTTTTTTTACTTTTTCGCTTCCATACAGGGCTAGATAATGATGAGACAAATTGATATCACTTTTTATTTTGAACAAGTAGGTACATCGTCAAACAGTGGAATAATCCCTAGACTACGTTTGTATGGCAAAATTTTCGACTAGTGTAACCTTAAAACAAGGCATTTGGAAATTAGGCACTTTTGCAGTCATCTGTTTTTGTTTTTTTTTTTTTAATTTTCAACCATTGGATGACTGGACACAGACAGACAAAGAAACGTTAAATATATTGAAATATTGAACAAAATAGTTGTTCATTTATTTGTTTTGACATTAATGTATAATTAATTATTGGAACCTTGAATCTCTACCTATTCGAGTTTAATAAAATATGACTGAAATATAATATTGTTTTAAGTACGTACTTGAAAAAGGTTTTTAATTAAAGTACAATTTGCTTTGATGACACACTGGCCATCTTGCAAAAAAATGGGATGTCATTAAGTTTTATTTCTTTTTTTTATGTATTTTTTTCAGACAAATAGCTATTTGTATATGCGGCTTTTTTTGGCAACTTCGGCCAGGTCACATTCTTATAGGTGGGGTCCAAAGAAGTTTGATTAAATTGTAAGTATGGTATAATCTCTGAGGTAACAATAATCTTGGTAATGTTAACGGAAATACCAAAATACAAGTATAGGATATGCAGCCATATTTATAAAAAAACTTTTTAATCATATGATTATCATAATCATCAGCTCTTCTTGATCGCTTTCTTCAATACTGAAGATCGTGTCCCTGAAAGGTCGACGATGATATGCACGATGTTCTTCCACTTCATTCGGTCCAGTGAGGGCGGTTATCTGGTCTGACCAGCGGTTAGTTGACCGGCCGCGAGGTCTTTTCGCATCCATCTTGCCCATCACCACCAACTTCTCTAGATTGTCTGGTTCTCGACGAGCAATGTGACCAAAGTAGCTGAGTATCCTTCGATAGCAGAGCGTGGTTAGTCTGTCTTTTAAGCCTAGTTGATCAAGGATAAATTTGTTCGTTCTCTTGGCGGTCCATAGTATGCAGAACATTCTTCGCTAACACCACATCTCAAAAGATTCTATCTTTTTCCGTTCTATTGCCCGTATTATCCATGACTCCGATCCGTAAAGGAATATCGAGAAAACCAGTGTCCGGACTAGTCTCATCTTGGTAACATTGGAGACCTTCTCAATCAATCATCATCTAATCATTGTTTAAACTAATATTTATTATAAAAAATGCCATAAGGGCATAAAGTTTTATGACACACAACTCCTGGTCATACCTGATTTTGATTCCGTGGAAAGTGTCGGTGCGTGCGGTGTGCGATATTATCTGGTGAGCGAGGGTGCGCCATCTGGCGGGCAGATGCGCTGACGTCACGCGAAGCCCTGCGCGGGCGCCACAGGGTGGAGGGGCTTCCATAGCACGCGCCTGATCTCCCCGCAACAGCTGACCCGTACTGATTTACGGACTTCCTATAATGTTAATGTCGGTAGCGTGTTGTGAAGATGTGATAGCCATCGTTTGATTGATTAACGATACCTAGAACTTAACTACCAACGAAGGAATTGATTAACGATACCGTTATCTGTAGGGATAAGTTATTCCTGAAAAATTTGTACTTATGTGTACCTGTACCAATCTAAGAATTTTATTTCGCAAATACATAAGTACGATCTGAATTCAAATAATCAATGTGGTCTGAATGTAAGGAGTTGTAACATAATCAGTACTTCGTCTTTCCCTACTTATACTTAACAAGAGCATGTCCTAATCATTTTAATCGAATCAGAATAGAAAAAGGAAAATAAATCACGGGATGACATGACAAAAAGCAATACATAATTAAGTAATTAAAACTACTAACAATATCCTTTCCGAGGCCAACAACAGTAACATCAACTATTTCAACCTCAGCCTACTGCTCCTAATATCTATCAGAAAACAAATATTTATTTTCAATTAAATAATACTTTTTTATACAAGCTTTTTAGCTTACCGTGCATTGTCATCCAAGCCAAAAGTGTATGCAAAATTCCATCCTAATCGGTTGAGGATAACTGGTTTAAAATTCAGTAGCAAGATTTTATTTTATTTATTTGGGACAAAAAACAGTTATACAGTATATATAGCATATACAAAAAGTCTTTTTTAATTATTAATAATCTAAAATTTACATAATATAAAATACTTAATTAACAATGACTACCTATAAATACACTTAAATAAAAATAAAATAAAACTACGAACGCGTATAAAAGGGCAGGGGTCATAGGGCGTCAAAAAATTCGTCCACATCGCTGTCAACGTGAAAAGTGCCCAGAACGCTGGCAGCATTGCCACGTTGAATGGCAATGCTGATTCTCTGGCCAAGGAAAAGCCCAGCCCTCTGGTCACGTGAAGAGTCGAAAAAAGTATTTATATTACAGTCGAAAAAACGTAAAACCCACACTATTGTCCATGAAGTGACATCGGAGTATGATAACGAGCGTATGTGAAATTATAAAAAAAAGTTGCAGAAAAACACTATTCACACGAATCGAAGGAAGCGGATGACCAGAGCCTACATCTTATGGGTGACTTGCAAGAAATTGAGATTTGACCCGACTTCATACATACACACTACATACATTGCAAGTTAATAAAAAGCTTGTAAAAATATTCAAATTGTTACACAACAATCTAATCGCAATTAATAAAACAAACAATCGATTTACATAGTTAAAGCCATTCAATCAGTGCTTACGTGTTTACCATTAAATGCAGATCTATCGGTTAGCAACAGAACAATTCACTGCTATATCGATTACCTAGATCAAGCCTTGCTCTGACAATCGATCATTAACGGCTCGATCTTTATCTCATCGATAGTAATTTTGTCGATTGTAATCGGAACTTTAACGGCTATATAGCTAATCAATTTATCACCTGAAGGTCTGAAATTCCAAAAGAAAAACATTGAATGCCTTTATAATTGGGTAAAACGTTAAACGCCCGCCGTCGCCCTTCAGCCGGACAATAAAACAATGGGTGATATAATTGATGGCGGTCTGAAATTGTTATTAACATTTAATTTAATTGGGCTCTGTATCAATAGAATGTTTAGTTTAAAAGCCTATCCTATCCTAAAACATACATACATACATAAACTCACGCCTTTTTCCCATGGGGGTAGGCAGAAACTACAGAACGCCACCTGCTACGATCCTTACATACTTCTTTTGCTTCACTCACATTCATACATCTTGTCATACACACACGCCGGTTATGAGTACTGCTTCCTATCCTAAAATTCTAATATATAATAGAAATTGAAGACACCACAAGGATTGAACAGATTTGGAGACCATGCATGGCTTGGATTAAGTCATAGCATACTTTGATGCCGACAGCACATTCCCGTCGAACGATGATATTACTAGAAAGGTCGTGACTGCCGAAATAACGACTAAACAGAAGTAGGTATGTAAGAGCCATCCGCCAGAATGGTAATAGTGTGCCAGGAATCGCTGCAGTAAGGCTGGAACGGCGACACGCGCTCGAGCGGTGGCGCGAGCGGCTACAGCAGCCGCAATCTTCGCACAACTGCGTTGTCTCCTACAGGCTCACTCAGGTACTCACCGGGCACGGTTGCTTCGGTGAGTAGCTGAATAGGATTGGGCGAGAGTCCACGGCAAATTGCCACCACTGCGGAGACGACCTTGACTCTGCACAGCACACGCTTGAGTAGTGCCCTGCGTGGGCTTCTGAGCGGCAGGTCTTGGTCGCCAGGATCGGGCGAGACCTGTTTCTGCCAGCAGTTGTGAGGGCCATGCTGGCAGAGACAGAAAACTGGAGGGAAAGGCCTCCTTCTGCGAGACCGTGATGGCACAGAAGGAGCCTGCCGAGCGGTATCGTGAGAGGGCCGATCCCACTCGGAGAAGAAGGCGTCGCGTTGAGGCAACCGCCTCGATGACTAAAACGCAGAAACCCCGCCTCCGGCGGTCAGGCCAGACTCCAAGGTCATGGGCTAAGGGCTAATCTGACCAGATTGGGGACTCCAGGAAAGACGGTGGCACAGTGATCAGGTGCTACCGTGCACAGCAAGGCTCAGGGAAGGTGCTTTATTAATCTCACCAGGGATGTGCCCTGGGTCCCTTCTACGTATTATATTATCTGTGCTTCTACGTGCTGATTGTGATCACCGGGGTGGTTTTAGTGAGGTATAAATCCCACACTCTCTGGTTTTTTTACCTAAAATTTCAGGCGTCTTTTGAAGGTTTCGCTCCGTAAACATAAAAAAAAGGTATTTTTTTTAATTTATCGATTGGCTCGCGTTTGACCACTATCTCGCCTGATGGTAAGCGATGATGTGGTCGACGGTGAAGCACGCTTGCCTAGAAGTAACCTATTCACTCTTGACTTGAAGACCCCAAGGTTGTAGCTATCAGGAAGCAAAGACTCCGGCAGGGAATTCCACACCTTAGCTGTGCGTACAATGAAAGTATTCGCAAAACGCTTAGTACGTATGGGTGGGATGTCCACCATGTACCGGTGGCGCATTGCCGTTCGTCTTGTTGTTCGGTGATGGAAAGGGCTAGGCGGAATCAAATTGTGCAGTTCCATCGCACACTCCCCGAAATGTAACCGATAAAAAACCGACAGACTGGCCACTTGGCGTCGATGTTCAAGGCTTTGGAGCTTTGAGGCGACCAGTGTATCGTGGCCGCTAAGCCTCTTGGCCCGTTTGTCAATAGACTCAAGTGCATCAAGTTGATATTTGGCAGATCCGTCCCAGAGGTGAGAGCAGTACTCCATGCATGACCGAACTTGCGCTTTATACAAATTGAGCAGCTGTTCAGGCGTGAAGTACCGTCTCACCTTTGCAAGGATCCTTAACTTTTTTGCAGCCAACTGAGCCTTTGCTTCAATGAATGGACCAAAATTGAGGGTCGATGTTAAAGTAACACCAAGAAGGTCGAGATGGTCCGTTATCGGCACGGTTACACCACGGAAAGATGGAGCCGGGTGGAATAGACTCTTTTTTGCGGAAAAAAGACACGCCTGGGTCTTAGCTGCATTGAAACTGACTAGATTGGCATCGCCCCATTCGGAGACTGCCTCCAAAGACAGGTTCAAGCACTCAACCATGGCCTCCCGGAGAGACCGGATCTCAGTCCCTGTAGCCCGTGCGCCGGACACGTATCTCTCAGCAACCGTGCTGTCATCTGCGTACCTAAAGGTGCCGGGTTTTAGCAGGTCATTAAGGTGCAGCAAAAACAGTGTAGCCGAGAGCACCGACCCCTGAGGGACTCCGGCGTTAATACCTAACTGACCGGACGAGCAGCCATCGTTAACCACTCGGATGGACCTCTCCCTCAGGAAGTCAGCAATCCAGTCACACATACCACTAGGCAGACCGAAGGAAGGAAGCTTACCAATAAGGCTCTCATGCCAGACCCTGTCGAAAGCCTTCGAGATGTCAAGGGAGACAGCAGACTTTACGGTAGAGGTCTGCCCCACCTTGGGTGGAGCAACGCCGTGTCCTGGTGGAGCAATCGGCGGTGGCGTTCTCTCGCGTCCGGCCCTGGTTCAGGCCATGGTACGGGGCGAGAGGTCATGGGAAGCTGTCACCTCCTTCTGCGATGCAGTAATACTTGCAAAGGAGGAGGCGGGACGCGTGAGGGAGACGCCCTCACGCCCCAAATCACCGCAGGAGACGCCTTGGGCGTCGGGAATCGCATGCCGATTCCCGGCCACCGTAGGCTCGGGCTTGCGGACGGCGAGTAACGGGTAGCCCGCTGTCCGATAAGTCGTCAGCAAAAACTGACGGGGTCCGCTAGGGCCGATGCCTGTCTGGGACGTGGATAAATTTTTACCGCGGCCCTGGCTCAAGCAACTGAAGAAACACGGGATTCCCACACAAAAAAAAAATTGTTGTAGGGTAGGGTAGGTGGAGTAGGTAGAGTAGGTAGAATATGGTAGAGTAGGTGGGATAGGGTAGGGTAGGTAGGTAACAAAAAAAATATAGGGCAGGTAGGTAGCCAGTTGACGGAAGCGAAGCAGCGGGGTACAGCTAGTTGAATATATTTTTCAGCCTGAACTTGGACACATTTGGCGGTCACAGTTCGCGTGACCAGATAACCGGTAGCTCTGACTAAAATTCGCCGAAATAAAGCTGCTAAGCACGATACTAGTAGATAATGATGTGTAGGAACTTCACTTATCTGTAGTGTTTTGGGAAGTAATTTTACAGAGAACTTTTAAGTGTTTTTAAGGTTTTGTAGTCTACAAGGAACCCCTATAGTTTCGCTATGTCCGTCTGTCCGGAGCTGAGTTCAGAGACTCTTCGTACTAGAAAGCTATAATTTGGCATGGATATACATATTAAGGCGCCGATTCCCTTGAGTAGCTGATTTTAAAATGAGAATCACGTCAAAATGGCTAGTCGTAATTTTTTGAAAAAAATATATGTTATATTAGACTATTTTCTTAATAAAAATTTTGAGTTTTATTCGTATACCATAGTGTAATTAATTTGTAAAGTTATGTCTAAAAAGGACAAAAACACGACAATCACACTAAAACCGCTGGGCGTATTATAATGAAATTGACACCATCTCAAAGACAATTTAATTATCTACATTTTGATTTGAGGATTTTTTTTTAAAGTCATAGAATAATCAGGAAAGTACAAAAAACTACTAAATTTTGGGTCGCGCGGGTGTGAAACGAGTGCGCGTTTTGTTCCCTCAAGGTCGTTGGCGTTAGTCGTCGTCTTAATCACACCGACAAAGGGGGGATACTTTCACGTACAGTGGGGATGTTTTTTTTTCTCCTATCCCATGGTGTGGGTTAACGTTGGATAGGCCATTCAAAAATATTACGGGTCTGAAAAACTATTTTTCGATTCAGGGATCCGTTTGCGTAAAATTAAGCTTTAAATTGCCAATTTTTGTTAGAGTCAAGTGTCCCCACACCAGCTAATGGGTTGCTTTTGGATATGTAAAAATAATCACGGCAGTAGTATTTATAATGAATTAAAAGGAAAGCTATAACAGCTAAGTAGACTTTACAAGTTTACGAGTAATAGTCGACCAACTTATAAAAGGTACTTGGAAAAGTAAAAAAACATCTTTTCGTCAGAGCAATGATCGGTATTTTTACCTAATTATGTTGGTGAATGTAGCTGTTTGTACGGAACCCTCGATGCAAGAGTCCGACTAGTATTTGGCCAGTTTTTTTTTGTTTTTTTTACCACGTATACTGTATGGTGAAACCATACACTAATAATGCACTTTAATAATAATTATTATTATTCCATTTTTTTACTTTCTAATTCGTGCATTTTTACCTCATTTCACTAATTGATATTAGTCGAGCATTCAGTATCTACTCGATTAGCGGTCATCGCGTGTGCTCCCTCGCTCCTTTGTATTAATAAACCTTTGCTCCGGATAGTATATTTAATTTTAACTTATAAGCAACAGTATCATTTAGCCATCTTCCCAACTTTTACAGATACAAATAAGTTCATTGGATGGTATTTGTTTTTTACATAATTAGATGAAATGGAGAGAAAGCACGACTAATGCTGTCCATCATTTCTTTGGAAGAGATACTGTGTTTCAGTTTTGTTTAAAAGGGGTTTAATTTAGGTAAAAGATTCAAATAAGTTTGACAACACATACAAATAATAGGCTATTTAAACAAAGCATATGCAATATAGATACAAAACATAACGTCAACATAACATCTCGATCTCTACCTATAGTATTTTCAGACCGACACGCTAAATTAGGGTCAGACAATACAAAGGCCGTGATTACTGCATGATTACATTATCGTTATTCTTACACGTCGTTATCTCAGGGCATGTATCTGTGGCGTCAACCTTAGCTGTAAGCTGTAATGCACTGCTCTGGAGCCGCACGCGACGCTCGCAAGTCTCGCAACAGGCACAAGGGCAGGACGATCACAGTAATTGTGACGAACCCGCCGAGGACATGATGACCACTGTAGGTCATGTTTACTATGTCATATTAGATGTGTGGTGTTGTTATAGTCGGTCAAGCAAATGACGCTCATTGTAGGAGCCCATTTACTATTTGCTTACAAAAATTCTTGATGTACATCAGGAATTTTTGAGATTTTATGTCGATTGTATAAGACATAGAGAAGCAGGCTACCAATTTAAAATAAATAGTTACAGTTAATAAAATTAGTCCTTTAAAATTCTGGATCGTTCAGATTTAAGAACGAAAAAATTTTCGGATTAGCTTAGTCAAAGCAATATAATGATCTATCTGAAGAATATTAACATGTTACTTTAAATGCTACCAACCGGTATGTAGCCTTTAAAGTAACATGGTGTCTAGGTATTGTTTAATATAGCATATTAGATGTGTGGCTTTGTTGAAGTCGATCAAGCAAATAAAGTGCAAGCATGAGTCGATTTTTCCTGTGCATATAATTTCTGATAATGAGTTCTGCGTTCTGATCATGCGTTAGTGTCGATGATAGAACACGTTAGGGAAACTGGCTGCCAAATTGTTAAAACAAGTCCCTTAACTGTTGGTAAAATTAATCCCCCTTAAAAATTCAGGATCGTTCCGATTTAAGTACGATTATCTACATTTTCAGATTAGATTAGTAAAGAAATTATAATGATCTGTCTGAAGAATCTTAAAACACCGATGGCCGATACAGTGGACGTCATGTTTACTTTTGCATGTTAGATGTGTGGCTTTGTTATTGTCAGTCAAGAATGACAGGCAAGCATGATTGATTTTTCATGTGCTTAGAATTTCTGATATTTTATCATACGTCGATGTCAATTATTTAAGACGTTAGAGGATGTCCTGTGTTTAGGAAAACTGGCTGCCAAATTGAACTCTTAATAAAATTAGCCCCGCTCTAAAACTCAGGATCGTTCGTATTTGAGAAAAAATACATTTTCAGACTATTTTGGTCAAAATACGAGTATAGGTACCTACAATAATGATTTGAAGAATCTTAGAGATTTGTGGACAAACTTATTAGTGTGATTGGCTAATATACTAAAGACAATGAGTCAGTTTAACCAATAGTCATACCTACTACGAGACGACGAAGACGGATGTAGTATATCCGGTACATAATCAGTAGGTACCAGGTAATCGTTTCATACTTTTTTTGTATTAATCTCCCCAGTTACGGCAGATGAATGTCGAGATAATAATAAAAATTAAGATATTAATAATATATATTATAGAATATCAAAACGGACGTTCGTATTTAGTTTTACCCTGACATTTTAATGTAAATAACTAAACAATTTTCATTTTAAATATTAAATTACAAACGGATACCTATTTGCTTCCTGCCAAAAAGTTACTATTTCGATGATATTTTATTTGGTAAGAGCTATAAGAGTTGCAAGGATGGATGTAATACCGGATACAAGAACCTTGAAGGGCCTTCAAGGTGCTACAGCGCCAGGAAAGAAAAATAAAATGAACTGGGGGGTGACCATAAACTCTTAGAGCGGTATCAATTTGATATCGAGTAAGTGACAGATGTATACACGTCAGATCTGTCCCTTATTCGATCTCCACCCCCTTGATGATCCGAGACTACGCAAATAAAATAAACTCAAACTCAAATCAAACACAATTTTTTATTGCAACAGCACTGGACAGCTTCGCGTTGTTTAGCCACAACTCGTTCAAGAGTTCTATAAAAGTTTGTTTACATTTTTTGTTAGTTGGTGCCCGGTACAGAACGTACTAGTTACTGGTTTAACAAAAAATACTACGGTTTTTACACAAACTGGACGTCGAGTTACGGTCACGCTTTTGTATAGTTCACTGACAAAAAACGAGGAAGCAACAGATTTAAATCTTATGTGTAGTACTAACTGTTTAATTCATTTACCTAGTTGTTGAAACTAATGCACCGCATCGGATGAACGTCATCGTGGTATGGCCCCGTTTTTTAATTGACTAAAAAAGAGAGATGTTCTTTTGGCCTGTGTGTGAAAATGAGTGAGCTTACCTACCTCAAGAAAATCTACAAAAACTTCTGGACTGAGTTTAGTTAATTATACCAATCGATCCATTATGAAAACATACAATAAAAATAAAAAATGTTTATTGTGCTTCGAATTTTTACAGTTACTTAGCCCCGGTAAGTAATTAATAATAAGAAAAATAATTAGTAATTAGCATAGCTTAGCATCAACTTTTAAAGTGCCCACTGCGGGGACACAGGCCTCTATATAAGGAAGAATGGGCCGTAATCCACCACGTGGGTTCGGTGTGGGTTGGTACTTGGTGGATGAAATGATGGGCGCCATCAGTTGGGATTGGTCATAACTTACCTGCCTCGGCCTGTTTTTACCTATGTATTGTTATTTTTAACTGTTTTTTTTACTCTAGACGCTTTTACGTGCACGTCTTTTTACATCGTTCTCACATATTCATATATGTATATTTCCAACAAGAAATGATGTAACCAAATACTTGTAAAACACTTTTTATTTTAAAAGAGTAAGTGTGGTGTTTCTTGTCCATTCTTCTCCATAACAAGCAACATTTCCGAATGGACGGTAGAATCAATTATTATTACTTTTAAATTATTTTTGTTTGACGTTCAAAAGTGCCGCTTAATGGCTTAATTGAATAAAGAAATTTTGATTTGATTTGAAACAAGTTTCCGATTATTTTATAATTTCGCTGTTTCGTTGAAAGCCTTTAAAGATTTTTACTTTTATAGACAAGTATAATTTAGTTCTAATTTAGTTCCGTATGGTGCCGGACGTAACGAATTTCACCATCCCATGTCTTCCCGTGGGTGTCGTAAGAGGCGACTAAGGGACAAACCAGAGAATGGGCAGCAGCGTTCTCTGTGCTTCTACAACAACCATACTGCGATCGCCAACCCGCCTGCCAAGCGTGGCGATTATGGCAAAAACCCCCCCATGAAAAGCACAAATAAAAAATGGCCCCTAGTGCCCGGCAGCCTGCCTACACTCGACTACGGTAGCGGTCGAGGTTACGGCATGGCAAGGGGTGCCAAGAATCTCCGGACGAGATCCGGCTACCCAAAGAATTACCGACGACTGTACCTGGCAACGTACAACACGCGCACACTTCGGACCGACGAGAAGATCACCGAACTCGAAGAGGAATTGAGCAGGTTGCGATGGAGTATTATAGGGTTATCGGAAGTCCGAAGAGAGGGGGAGGACTCGATAATCCTTGAATCCGGTAACCTGCTCTATTTCCGAGAGGGTGACCGGCAGTCCCAGGGTGGTGTCGGGTTTATCGTCCACAAGTCCCTTGTGAACAACGTGGTGAAGATCGAGAGTGTGTCGACCAGGGTGGCGTGCCTTATACTCAGAATATCCTCAAGATATTCGCTGAAGGTCATACAGGTCTACGCCCCAACCTCGGCACACCCCGACGACGAGGTAGATACCATGTATGAGGATATCTCCAGAGCCATGCATGGTTTCAAAACTCACTTCGCCGTTGTCATGGGGGACTTCAACGCGAAACTGGGCAAACGAGACGAGGATGAGCTGCAAGTGGGGCAATTTGGAGTTGGACGACGGAACCACCGGGGTCACCTACTGGCCAGTTTTATGGAGAAGGAGGGCCTCTTTATGATGAACTCCTTCTTCAAAAAGCGTGAACACAGGAAGTGGACCTGGCAGAGCCCCGATGGTGCAACAAAAAATGAGATCGACTTCATCATGTCAACCAAGAAGCAAATGTTCAATGATGTCTCTGTGATCAATTCGGTAAAAACCGGGAGCGATCACCGCATGGTAAGAGGCACATTGAACATTAATATTAAGCTTGAAAGGTCTCGACTGATGAAGTCCACGCTCCGTCCAGCACAGATCCAGGTCCAAAACCCCGAAAGCTTTCAGCTCGAACTCCAGAATCGTTTCGAGTGCCTAGGGAGCTCCGTGGACGACTACGCCGACGGGTTCGTGGAAGCTGTCCATACGGTCGGGTCTAAGTTTTTCAAGACCCGTCGTACAGATAAAAAGAAAAAGATCTCTGATCATACCCTCAAGCTTATGAAGGAAAGGCGTGAGATGATCCTGCAGTCTTCAGATGAGGCGTGCAAATACCGGCAGCTCAATAGACAGATCTCTAAATCCTTGAAAAGAGACCTCCGCCGCTTTAATACCGAGCGTATTAAAGACGCGATTGAGCAAAATAAAGGCTCCAAGGTTTTTTCAAGGGATCTGGCTATTGGGCAGAGCCAGCTCACGAAACTGAAGACCGACGATGGCAGGATCGTATCCGCCAAACCGGAGATTCTGGGGGAGATCGAGACATTCTATGGGCAGTTGTACACATCAATCAGCAAGCCCGTTGCGAGTCTAGCAAACGACCCAAGAGCTAGATTGACCCGACACTATACCGAAGATATTCCAGACGTCAGCCTGTACGAGATTAGGATGGCTCTGAAACAGCTTAAAAACAACAAGGCGCCGGGTGATGACGGAATCACGGCTGAACTCCTGAAGGCGGGTGGAAAACCGGTCCTTAAGGCCCTTCAGAAGCTGTTTGATTCCGTCATACTCGAGGGCAAAACGCGACAGGCATGGTGCAGGGGTGTGGTGGTACTCTTCTTCAAGAAGGGCGACAATGCCCGGCTGAAGAACTATAGGCCCATCTCACTTCTTAGCCATGTCTACAAGTTGTTTTCAAGAGTCATCACGAATCGTCTCGCGCGCAGGTTTGACGATTTCCAGCCTCCCGAACAAACCGGATTCCGAAAAGGCTTTAGCACGGTAGACCACATACATACGCTGCGGCAGGTTATACAGAAGACCGAAGAGTATAACCTGCCTCTCTGTTTAGCGTTTGTGGACTACGAGAAAGCCTTCGATTCGATCGAGACTTGGGCTGTACTGCAGTCTCTCCAACGGTGCCAGATCGACTACCGGTACATTGAAGTGTTGAAGTGTTTGTACAAGAACGCCACTATGTCAGTCCGTCTTCAGGATCAGACCTCGAAACCAATTCTTCTCCGGCGCGGCGTGAGACAGGGAGACGTCATTTCTCCGAAACTGTTCACTGCTGCGCTGGAGGATGTCTTCAAGGTTCTGGATTGGAAAGGGCTTGGCATCAACGTTAATGGCGAGTACATCACTCACCTTCGGTTTGCCGACGACATAGTGGTCATGGCTGAGACCATGGAGAGCCTCAGTAAAATGCTCGATGACCTCAGTAGAGCTTCCGAAAGAGTGGGTCTTAAAATGAACATGGACAAAACCAAGGTCATGGTGAATGCCCATGTTACACCCACTCCTATCAAGGTCGGAGACTCTACACTCGAAGTTGTGGGCGACTATGTCTACCTGGGACAAACGATCCAATTGGGTAGGGCCAACTTCGAGAAAGAGGTCAACCGTCGAATCCGACTCGGCTGGGCAGCGTTCGGGAAGTTGCGCGGTATCTTCTCGTCCAACTTACCACAGTGTCTCAAGACGAAAGTCTATGACCAGTGTGTGTTGCCAGTGATGACATATGGCTCTGAGACGTGGTCGCTTACAATGGCCCTTATCAGGAAGCTTACAGTCACTCAAAGGGCAATGGAGAGGGCTTTGCTCGGAGTTTCCTTGCGTGATCGAATCAGAAATGTGGAGATCCGCAAGAGAACCAGGGTTACCGACATAGCCCGAAGAATTGCCAAACTTAAGTGGCAGTGGGCAGGGCACATTGCTCGCAGAACGGATGGCCGATGGGGCCGAAAAGTTCTGGAATGGCGACCGCGAACCGGAAGACGATACGTTGGAAGGCCTCCCACTAGGTGGACCGATGACCTGGTTAAGGTTGCGGGAAGGCGCTGGATGCGAGACGCACGGGATCGGTCAATGTGGCGACGCCTGGGGGAGGCCTATGTCCAGCAGTGGACGTCTTTCGGCTGAAATGATGATGATGATGATAATTTAGTTCTTAGTCGTAAAGAAATTGTGTATTTTTTTCAGTTTCAGCCGTCCAGTGTACAATGTCAAACGATTTTACACAGATACCAATTATAAAAAAAAAAAAATACTATTTAATCTGTTTTAGATCATAAGCTCGTAATTAGTCTATTATCCCTTTTGTTTGACATGGTCAGATTATTTAAAAAAAAATACCAGCCAAGTGCGTGTCGCACTTCGCACATTTGGGGTTTCGTACCAATTTATCAACATAATGGGACAGATAATATAATACTATAGTGCGCGCGGAACTAGTTGGCCGCGCCTTAGCTAGGTGGCGACAGGGGTGAGGGGGCGGGTTAGGACAATGGACAATGACAATGTCAATGGGTCAATGAATCATCACACCCATTGTCAATGGGTCATCCCGGGTTTGACTGGCGCTCCCGCCTCTCCGTCCCACCGCTCACATACCCAAGGTGCGACCAACTAGTTCCGCGCGCACTATAGGATACAGATGCCTCATCCCATACAAAGAAACCGTGCCGACGTAACTGGCGTTTTCCGTCTGATTAAACTGTTTTTTTTTTTACACCTATATCATTCAGTTCCGTTCCACGGGGCGATAGATAGATGTTGTTAGCAGCGACTTGCAAGTAAAAAGGTTTACTCGGTTCGTGAATATTTTTTCTTTAAATACAGTGACGAATTGTTTTATAGCATTTTTTGCACGTTTTTACATTTTCATTGCACCAAAATGTGTTACAATACAAATTCAAACAATCGAGTGGAATGCCTCAGAAAATATAAAACCGCGCCATCTATTGGCATCAATTTCAAATGATCTGTTCAAATAATCTTTGAAATGTGAAATAAAAGCCCAATATTCCATAACTTTGTGCTTAGGAGAGTTGATTAAAAAGGACCTACAATTTTTATGTTCAATTCCAGAAAATGTTAATGTTACACACAATTCAATAACAAATCTCTGCATATCTTGCTATCTCATCATTCATCATCATCATCATTTCAGTCGAAAGACGTCCACTGCTGGACATAGGCCTCCCCCAGGCGTCGCCACATTGACCGATCCCGTGCGTCTCGCATCCAGCGCCTTCCCGCAACCTTAACCAGGTTATCGGTCCACCTAGTGGGAGGCCTTCCAACGTGTCGTCTTCCGGTTCGCGGTCGCCATTCCAGAACTTTTCGGCCCCATCGGCCATCCGTTCTGCGAGCAATGTGCCCTGCCCACTGCCACTTAAGTTTGGCAATTCTTCGGGCTATGTCGGTAACCCTGGTTCTCTTGCGGATCTCCACATTTCTGATTCGATCACGCAAGGAAACTCCGAGCATAGCCCTCTCCATTGCCCTTTGAGTGACTGTAAGCTTCCTGATAAGGCCCATTGTAAGCGACCACGTCTCAGATCCATATGTCATCACTGGCAACACACACTGGTCATAGACTTTCATCTTGAGACACTGTGGTAAGTTGGACGAGTTGCCATCTAGTGAGATTTATTTGAACCAGATTTTCTTTCTTAGGGCTGGGACCCCGTGATAATGATATTTGTTAGTAAAACATACATAATAACGGAACCCTAAAAGTCCAGTCTCTTTTTTGTAGTTGAAAAAATAATTGGCATTATTTTAATTGTTCGTTGGATAGGTATTCGTATTGTTTCAACTGTATCACGTTACAACTGACCTCGGCTAGTTTGCTGTGAGCTATTTATTTTTGCAGCATTGTACATTTATGAATCGTCGTAGTCATATTGTGGGAGGCATTGCATATAAGCAGAACTAAACGCGAGCCGTCGCAGCAGGCATGCGCTCGAGATTCAATTTCTGCCACCGGAGCCCCGGACCTCGGTGACTTCGCCACGCTCGCATTGTGGGTTAATGAGGTAGCGTTAAAAATAACACTTTCTTTTTTAATCCGACCTCATTAACCGACGAAAGAAAAGAAAACCGCGTAAACAATAACATCGAGTCGTGTTCCTACTTGCAATCCGACGCCCAGTGCTTAACAGAATAGGCACTTACGTTTCAGCGCTGTGAACCACGAATAAAGTTACAATTTTATATTAGCTAGGCATTTAAGTTCGAACAATTAAAATGTGGTGGGAACAGGAGAATGTGGGCTTAGCATTATTACTTAGCTAGGCACTTCAGAGAATGAAGTACCTATGTAACTATGTTCTTACTTTCCAAAGGCAAAAAAGGCATACAACCGTATGCCACTAAATAATTAATTAATTTATGGTGGAATCACAAACATATCCTGTCATAATGAATAAAAAGACAAATAATGCAAGTGCGTTTATGAAGAATATTTATTTGGCAAACATTGTGCCCCTTCCCTTGGTTACCCAGTTACCCTTGGAGGGTTTGCAGTGGTTGAGCAAACAAGGATCAAAGACTCAGAGTATGCACTTCAATTCAAAGTGAAGAGTCATTAATGCGGACATTTTTATACTCCACTGTTTGGAAAATAAGATAAAGAGACAGACACACCAGCGGTTTTTTCTTGACAGTAAAACCGCTTGCCGACCAAGAGCTAAGCTATATTAGTTTTAGCTTCATCATCATCATCATCCTCCACCATCAGCTTTTAATGTTCCCACTTCTGGGACACAGGCGTCCTCTCCGTGAGAGAGGGAATGAGCCGCGGACCCTGTGCAGAATGGTAGATGTCACATGTCTTCCAAATTTTGGTTCTAAGACATGCCAGTTTCCTCACGATGTTTTCCTTCACCGTTTGAGCTTAACTCGCATCAATAGGAAATTCTTAGGTTCTTCTTTGTTTCCATACTTTTGCGCACACCGCAAACTATAATCCTGAGCTGAGATACGAGTATATAAGTATTCTTTTTTTTTTCGTCAGCTATGCGAACTAAGCTAAACTAATTTAGCGTAGCTCTAGGGCCTTATATTCATAAAAATCTGTGATCAACTAATCAGTAGATTCTTTATTCAAATTCTCTATATATTTGAATTAAGAATGTGCTAACCCATCGCTTAAAGTCAGGGCTTTTATAAATAAGGGCTTGTCTGCATCCAGGGTAAAAAGCGGTTGGCGATTCACTGACTCCGTCGCTTTTTTTGTTTTATTTAAATTTCCTGCCGAGGTCTCTCCTCCGCTGTAGGATATTTTTTTTTGTAGCTTTTGTCTAAACTATCATAAAGTATTAAACTATAAAGCTAAGCTGTTATAAAATCAACATTTTGTTGTTTTAAAACCTAACCATAACGATGTTTGTTCTAAATCTCATCCCTACGACTATCGACCGAGTCCTAAAGCTAGTGGTCGTCACGGAACAACAACCCGGCGAATGTTAGCCACGATCTGGTTAACGTTGTTTGTCAAATATATTACATCTCTATTGACACAAGGCGATCATTAATGCAGGCAAGGGCCCACTTATTAATTTTAATAAGTGGGGTTCGTCGCGTTTTGAAGGGGCGACGACAGCCCGCTCTAGGTTTATTTTGTTAGGTTTGATTTTATGGTCTTTGTTAGTGCTTTCCGCTGGTGGTTTATGATTATAGTCAAATAATTAAGATATTTGCCGTTCTCGGGCACGTATATATGTTTTTAATAGGGGAATTACAATTATGCTTCTACTTAAGTATTCTGTTAGTCTTAAAGCATTTTTTGTTAGGTGGGGATTTTTTTAATAAATACCTTATATGTACATTCACATTGTAGGTATAAATTCAAATCAGCATAAATTAACGCATACGTATAATTATGAACATTTTAGTACCTACCTATACCCTGGACCCAGCAGTTTATACCCCGCACCGTAATGAAAAGAATATCCTTAGCGCCTGCAAACTATCTGTTACTATGCCGCCGATCTGCGTTACCTTACAAAACAACATTTCTCAAAGGAGACACACCAACGTTTCTCATAAATAATTAAGCAATAAAACGGATAGTGCCGCTCAAAAGAACAATAAGCAATCACTCGCATCTCTAGTTATCATCGTATGGTCCGACGTACGTCAGGGTAGGGTTGCCCCACAGCCCCCAGCTGCTAAAGTACCATAAAAGTGTTCGGCGAGCGCGTGCCGCCCGCGGCGCATCACTAAATTGCATTTTAACCTAATTAGGGCACGATATAATTTTTCGGTGCCGCTATAATCAGATCAAGCAGACATTATGAAATTAAAGCGCTTTACAGCGGGCGGGATCGCGGCATTGCTGTCGCAAGTTATAATTCATAGTAATTCTGTTATGAGCCCATATTTTATTTAAGTTTAATATTATTTAACAATTATTCCTTTAAAATAAGGGAACTCTCACAGATACAACTAGATAATACCTAACTAAACCTTGGGAATGGTGTCTTAAGGTTAATGTAGACTAGAGCATTTATTTACTTGTAACAGATCATCGAGCATTCGTTGTTTTTAAAGTTTTGTTACAACCTGATTTTAAAACCCAATGAGCAAAAGCTCAGCTGGCTGCCAAGAAGCTGGGGATCCCTGCGAAGGTGAGAAGGTACTTCACGCCAGAACTGCTACTCAGTTTGTATCGAGCGCAAGTTCGATCATGCATGGAGTTCTGTTCTCATCTCTGGGACGGATCTGCCAAATACCAACTTGATGCACTAGAGTCGATCGAAAAGCGGGCCAAGAAACTCATCAGCAATGAGGCACTGGTCAAGTCAAAGCTCCAGAGCCTTGAACATCGTCGCCGAGTTGCCAGTTTGTCGGTTTTTTATCGGTTACATTTCGGGGAGTGTGCGATGGAATTACATGATTTAATTCCGCCCAGCCCGTTCCATCATCGGACTACCAGACGTACGGCGATGCGTCATCGGTACATGGTGGACATCCCACCCATACGCACTAAACGTTTTGAGAATACTTTTATTATGCTACAGCTAAGGAGTGGAATTCCCTGCCGGAGTCTGTGCTTCCCGATAGCTACAACCTGGGGGTCTTTAAGTCAAGAGTGAATAGGTTACTTCTAGGCAATCGTGCTCCATCGTCGACCACATCATCGCTTACCTTCAGGTGAGATGGTGGTCAAGCGCGAGCCTATATAAGATTTAAAAAAAAAACATTTTTGTGTAACATTTTATCGATCGAGCAAAGGCTCGAGCGCTGGTGACTCGGAGTGAAATCAATAAAAGCTCAATCGACGTGAGCATTACGTCGAACACAGAGCGTCGAACATTCGCAAGAACGTTACATTACATGGAAATGCTGTAGGAACCTGAGCATTTGTCTGCATTGTACCATTTGTAGGAACGTTACATTACATTGTAATGCTCGCGAAAATGCTCACCTTATGGTGTCAAGCAATAGGACTATAAGGCCCATATTACAAGACCTTTTCAAGAAACTCCACTCGACTCAATCGCCAGCAGGACAACGGAATAAAGCCCTAGATAAATGTTCAATTATAAAAAGCTATAAGTGTCATTATGATGATTGAATATGGGAAGATATTATGACTTAGAGCACAGGGGTAAACATATAGAACACATAGCCTGAACACATAGTTTGTTAAGTTATAATTCACTTTTATTTCTAGGTGGTAATAATAATATTTTTAATTTTGACCAACTTATTAGCCTATATTTTATATAACACGATAACGACTAACAAGTTACATAACATCGGTCGTCAATATTAGTCAGCTGATCATGGGAACTTGTCAAGGTCCATTGCGGAGCAGTTTCCCACAGAAACTGGACACCGCGGCCCACCGGCACGCGTTCGGATACATCGCGAACAAATAGGGACAAATTTTTATCTGTGGTGTAGCATCTGATCAGTTTATCGATCGTTTAGTGCGTGGATAAAGACATTCGACGAACATTCCATGTGAGTCTTATTTAATTTTGCGAATTGAGAAACTCCTTAATTTTTTTGAAGTCGGTTTAAAATATGTATTATATCAGTTTTACAATACTGTAAAAACGTTGGCTAGGAGGTAACAAAAAGTGGTTTAGATCGTTTAAGCAGACTTATCGTTAATGTGTATTAAGTTTTAAATTTTGCCTGACATAGCGATTCAACCTAATTAGAAGTTTCTTTAAAGTTAATTTCTCTCCATAAAGTTTGCACACGGCTATTGTTTCGCTTACACGATTCAGCGAGGGGATCTTTTGAAGAAGCACTAATGCTTCCCTAGTATTTCCGAGCGAGTTGGCTGATGTCGCATTCGATGTGCAGATTGAAGGGAAAGAAGCTCCAGGAGTGCTCGGTAACCGTCAATTACGGCATGGGCATCGCACGCGCCAGAGCCCCAGGGACCGGTGGCACACGACCGCCCCACACAATTTATGGAACAAAGTACATACATCACTACGCCCCGGTTGTGTGTTTAAAATAAAAAAAATCGAATGCGCTCCTTTTATGAATTATAATTTTGTGATGTGCCAGTATTTTGGGATTACAGTGTAACGAACAAGCAAGTTCAACGTTTTCAAAGTGTTTCAGTTCTACACTGTAGTTAATTGTTTGGGTTGAATAAAAGCAACTTTTATTTTACTTCCTTAATAATAAAAAACAAAAAAAAACATTTTCGTAATATTTTTTCATGTCACACTGCAGATGATTTACCTGGATAAACATATATCTAATAACTGTAACAGACGAGACATATCGGGTTAGTCATCGCTGATAATATAGACCTCTACGTATACTCGTATATATACTCGGCAAAAACTGATATAAACAGTTTTTGCCGAGTTCTATATCTATAGAAAACTTTAATTGTGTAAAACATCACGTTTTATTTTTTCATTGTTTTTCACACCACCTGCTCTACAATGTCCAATTATGTACATATCATGCAATCTCACCGTAAAGTAAAGCATTATTATACCTCTTAAGTTAGGTAAAGTTGTATGAAACTAATTTATAAAACGATTTGACGTTCCAAATTCAAATCACTTGACTCCCTCAAGTGATTTGAATTTGGAACGTCAAATTCGTGTGGAAAATCATGGCAAAGTAAAAAAGATCCCTTGTGGCATTGTACAGAGGTGCGTTCGAAAATCGAACTGGCCACCATTTAAAGCAGAACTCTAAAAAATAAAAGCCTAAAGGCGCGATTTCAAAGAATCAAGTACTGAAATATACTCCACCCTTCCATACATATAGATACCGAACAAAAATGTTACTCTGTCCTACCATAACTGGACTAATGTGTCGAACATCAATATAAACTTTTAATTTATATTAATTACGAAATAAATACTTAATTTTTGGAGCCCTGGCTTTTTATTGTCTCGCAGAAGGTGTGAAAAGTGAAGTATGCTCCATAAAGGCTGTCTTCGTCTGGGGCCGCTTAAACACCTCGCTGCACTCAGGACTCTACACAACTCCCTCGCTTCTCGTTACGCTCAGGGTTCATTATGCCGCCCGTGAGATAAGACTCTGCTTTATCCCCTTGGTGCATAATCTACCATTATTCATTACTATGAATCTCTGTAGAACAGAGGCAAGTGTAACAAGCAAACGTCCTTTTCCTTTAGTCTTTACCAACGGGACTTTCAGCGAGACTATTAATAAAACATCGTGTTGACCCACTGGCCGTGGTCCGTAACATCCGCGGCTCACTTCGAATCAAGGTGCGCTCACGTTTCATAATGTATAACCTTGTAGCCTGGTCTGCGCACGCGTTTAGGGTGGTTCCAGCGACGCTAAGCAGTGATTTATGCCGTCGTAAAGTTGCACACGGCTGGCCTCGCGTTCACTTGGATAATTTATCGTAGCAACCACGCGGCTACGGTTGACCACGGCCTAGCCGGATTGAGCCGACGATTCATATTGAGTATTTATAGTATCGCTCCACCATAAAACCGCCGAATGGCTAGCTAGGTGTGTATTGTTAAGTTGGTAACGTGCCCATTTTGATTTGACGGAGGGAGAGCTCGTTATGCAGTCTTGTTAGCGACTTAGACTAACTTTAGGTACCTAATCAATCACCTTGTTATATTAAATACATGAATTAAATGTGTTATAGAAGTGAGTGTTGCAAATCAATTATAATGCATTATAAAATACGTATGTCATCGGTTATTGCAAATAATACATTTTAAATATAATTAATACCATCAAAGTAGTTTGTAATATATAGATCTGTGTGATATTGAGCTAAAATAGTTTACAATCTCGCGAGATTTATTACAAACTTGTGGTATTTGCAATAACCCGTAAATATAAACGTCAGTGTACACAATGGTAAAAGTTCAACGGCCACAGTTCCCATGGACGCAGTTTGTTATACATCAAAGTCTTGAATGGTCCAGAATCAAATTATAAGGAAACGTTTGATGAGAAATATTTGTAAAATACCTATAGGCAGTTAAAATTAAAAAAGTAACTTTAACTCGTATCGTTTCTACATTTGCATATTCTGATTGAGATGACTCTTGTGCTTGTCACCCAAACTACACAAAAACATCTACAAGTGTATTTCAAAATACTTTGCTGGAATTAAGGCTGTACCCTGACCAAAAAATTAGCATGAGATATGTGCATTCCTATTGGCCTAGCGGCACTGGTGGCGCATGAATTACGGTAGTGAATACGCCCAGATTTTAGAATGAAATCTTTATAAAATCGAAAATAAAACCTAAAAAATGTTCGTTATCAAATTGTCTATCCATTAGTGTTAGTATAAAAAATAATTAATGCACACTTTACGAGGAGATGCATGCTATCAATAATTATTTCACATTTTTATGGTTTTGTTGGAAGGAGATTAGTGACACAAATACCTCTTTAAAAAAAAGTGTACTACCATTTTAGAATCAACATTATGTAGAAATTTAATGTATTTTTATTAATTGATATTTCTTTTTAAATAAAGAGTAGATAGCTCTTAAAAACTGCACAAAATTCGACTAGCGCGGCGTTTTGCTCGGGGAGGCGCCTTAAGATGTTTTCATGATTGCCAAGAGGAATGCATGTGGAAATAAATAGTTTTTTCAACACACTTGCTCATAAAGTGGCTCTAATTTCACCGCAATTAGGCATATAATGATACCTGTAATCAAACTGTGACTTTTTCATTGCTATTATTCACAAGTGAGTTATAGTTTTTTTTAATGGTTTCCTGCCTTCATTTTAAATACTTTTAAATTAAAGTAATTTTAAAAGTGTCATAAATCAATCCAATGAAAATTAATAAAATAAGTAATTAATTTTAATCCAGTTAAAATTGAAGTATTTTCAATATAATAAAATGTAACACTCTTAATCAATTAAAAGTGTCACATTCGACATTAATCCCTTTCTATTCCTGTCATGGAAGTAGTACTTACTATATCCATAACATGATATGGGTAGTAATTACTATTTCCATGATATCCATTGAATACATAAAATGTTTCATAGCTTCTAGTCAAACAATTCAGCAAAATGCTAGAATCTAACATATTGCTTACTCATTGCATGCAACTTCGTATTCAAATAGATAATTTCAACTTGTACGTGTTTAATAAATAAAACTTGCCCTCAAATATAACTTTTGTTTCTCTGCAATAAAGAAAACTTGAAATTCCCCATTTTGTACGTAGCTAAAAGCTAAAAAAAAAGAAACCTCATTGTTTTAATCCATGGCCGATCGCCACTGTTAGATGCGCGCGCATAGGAAAGCTGATTAATTTATCCCGCCATTGCGAAAAAAATTTTACAACTCGTTTTGACTGTTGAAAATGATTTTTTGTATTATTTTCTTCACAAGTGTGTTGAAAAACGTCGTATGATACACGTGTGTATTGATGATTACCGTCCTCGGCTCTCTTAAAACCCTCACCTAAAGGCTCGGGTCTCAATGGCGCCTCAGCGGTAATCACCAACATTACGCACTTGTACCATAATGTACTATTTTTTATGTTTGTGCACATAAGTAAGAAGGTGTTACAACATTATAAAGTAGGTACTAATATCAACTTGAAATCAGAGGTTGGGGGTGCTAAATATAATTCTGAGGACTTTTTTGAACAAATAGTCGACTAAGAAGTTTATATCTTGTTTGATCGTATATCAATGATTCAGACTGTAAGTTCATTATCTTACTTGTTCTACATTGTAAGGTAACTTAATAAACTCAATTATTAAATTAAGAATTTGAAGTTAAGTATTTGTTAAACTCTTTAGCCTAACCATAATTTGGCATTAGGGTTTGACACTTTTAACACCAAAGTTCTCAATTCAGAAACTGGCGGCTCAGATCTATACTAATATTATAAAGAGGAAAGATTTTTTTGTTTGTTTGTACCGAATAGGCTCCGAAACTACTGCACCGATTTGAAAAATTCTTTCACCAATAGAAAGCTACATTATTCTTGCGTGACATAGGCTATTTTTTTAATCCAGAAAATGGGTCCTGTGGGGTGGTCCACGAGAGCGAAGCCGCGGGCAACAGCTATTGTACTAATATAAGTTGTTATATGCAGGTTTCTTTGTGTCCTGCCATTAAAACACTAAAAAGCAGCATGATTATTGTAATCTGATCTGCATTTAATGTAATGCTGATGTAGACTCGTGAATGAGACTCGTGTGATAGTTCGTAAAACTGTCTCTCTAATTGAAAATTTACAAAACCGACAGTCAATAACTTAATATGTAGTTAAACCAAACTTACAGTAAGTTAAGCTCAGCGACATGTCATAGTGATAAACTGCCGAAGTTCTGCAGTAATATACGATGGAACATGTTTCAGTTAGCTGACGTTTGATGTTTCTCTTACAGTGCATTGCATTTTCAGTATCTAAGCCAAGGTAACCTCTTCATTTTGTTTACAGAAAAGGATTTATAGTTGTACTTTCTTACATATTTCATTCTACATTATTGTTGTAATTTCATGTAGCTGGCATTTAGCACGGAATAGCTTAAGCATAACTTGCAAATGGCAGTATATTGGTGTATATAGGTACTGCATATCTTTGAGTACCCCTTCAAAGATTACAGACGAGATAATAAGACTAAGATAATCTTCAGTTCCACACACACGAAAAGTTTGCGCCCGTCCGTCATACATTTTGTTCAATTTTTTACACGCTTTATTAGCTTGGTATGTAGTTTCCGGACCTATGTAACGGACAAATCTTGAAATGTGATTTTCACCTTCTTCAAAACGTCGGATCAATTTGAAACTTTGCATACTTATCAAAGACCGATAACCATGCAATAATTTAAATAGTTTGTCCCATTATCTTTGACAGGATCTTCAGGATTAGCGATTGAGCTAAAAAGTAAAAGTAGTTTAAAAAACAAAAAAATACGCTTTAAAAGAAAACCAACCTAAAAACCAAAAATGTATTTTAAAAAAAATCTACTTTGTTTTCTTTTAAAGCGTGTTTTTCTAGTTTTTCTTAAGTATTATTTATTCTCACACCCCTTGTCATTTGTTTGAACGGAAATTTAATGTGAAAGACATTTAATTAGTCACTCTTAATATCTGAATTAAGAATATTTATCAAACTCTATTTTAGATTGAAAACCTGTTAAACATTGGCATTAAAGTAGGATTTGACACGTTCTTAATTCCTAACTAAATTCAGAAAGTGGCCCTACAGACCTACTCACATTTACAGCTGATCTGAATAATAAAGCGGAACTGTTAAATTAAAAAGTTATTTGTACTTCATTCATTTACTAACCGAAAAAATAATATCGCAAATACCACCAAATCCGTTTATGCTATATTATGTTTAATTAATTAAATTAATCACTTGATTGACTAATATATGAGCTATTAAATGCTTGTCGTCTTTTGGTACAACTAATTTACACATTATAACATACTAGCTATTCCCCGCGGCTTCGCTCCCGTGGACTATCCCATAAGACCCGTTTTCGGGTTTAAAAAATAACCTATATTACTCAGAAATAATGCAGCTTTCTATTGGTGAAAGAATTTTTAAATTGGTCCTGTAGTTTCGGAGCCTATTCGGTACAAACAAACAAACATATTATAATACAGATAAGATCATGTTATAAATTCTACAAATCTGTCAGACGTCAATTTTATTCTAACCCCCGTTTTCTAAATTAAGAATTTTAAGTTCAGTATTTGTCAAACTCCACTTTACCTTTTTTTTAAATGTTACACTGGTTAAATCAGCCTTCAGGTTTGAAATGATTTATGATCTTAATATCCATTTATTTAATTTTTGTAAGTTTTCCTTTCTATTTAATAAGAATTTAGATTGAAATGTTTTGTTTTTAGTTTACTTAGTACCTTTTCTCAAATTCCAGACACAATAAATAAATACATACTATGTAATTCTTTAAAGGTGAGTATTGATAAAAAAAGGGATAACAGAGGCAAACAATTAGAAATTTATCTAACTTTTAACGAAGTAAACGTAGCTTGAGATGCTACGAAGATGCTACGCGACGCGCCGTCATCGCTGTCACCTACCCCGTAGCGCGTAGCACGTAGCCGTAGTCCGCGGAGCTTTTCAAAAACATTTTCATTTTTTTTGTAGGCATGCACGTAAAATAAACATCTGATTTATGAAAATTTATAGCTACATTCCGATTTGCCTTTAATCCTTTATTGATGCAAAAGAATGGTGCATAAAAAGTAAAGCGGTGTAGCGGCGCTCATCTGTAAACACTTGAGCGATGTAAAGTGTTCAATATCGGTGGGAAATGCTGCGAAAATTCTTTTTACAATCGATCGGTGGGTGTAGCCGTGTCGTGTGGATTGGTCGGTGGGCGTGGTGGTTGTTATCGGCGACCAATGGGAGCGGGTCGGTGATAAGAGGGTTGGGGGTTGCGCGGCGGGGTGGCGGCAGTATACCGGACGCAGCGGCCCGGATCGGCCGCGTCGCCATGCTGGGGGCCATGATGTATCCGGGCGCTGAGGAGGCCGAGCTAGAGGACATGCGCGTGCCGCCGATACAGCTCGAGCACTTGCCCGAAGTCTTCCTATGTACGTAATGTTGTGCGCCACGTGTGAGTGTTCTGTGTGCTGTGCTATTTTCTGTGCTACATTTGTAAACGTCGAACGTCAGCTCGTTTAGTCGGCATTGTGATGGTTGAAAACATGTTGATATGTGAAAACCACTGAAACTGCATTTCCATGCGAGTCAAACATAACGTAAACAAAACGGTTCAAGATTGTAGGAGTACCTGCTTCATAGATAATGTACTCAAAATTGTCTCATTACGTACATACCTAATTTCTCTGCACCTAAAAGATATCAAAAGCATCTAAGGTTATGCAAAAACTTTACAGCACTTTCGTTTATAACTTGGTGGGTACGATTAAACAACAACAGCTAGGTGCGTATGTATAGCTCATTATTATATAAGTTAATAAATTCGCGGTTTCGCCCGCGTTCAATGTTCAAAAAAGATGCTCCGATCGCCACCAAACTTTACAAGATTATCCGCTGGGTCAATCTAAAGATTGTCTGAAATTTCATTAAATTCGGTACAGCCGTTTCGAGTCTATAAGGAACATACATACATACTTTCTCTTTTATATATATAAATAGATAGATATATATGCCCACTTTAATCTGACACATACATAATATTTGCATATAAAAATATACCAAAAACTACGATAAAAAGAGCTTTTAGATAACTTAAAAGACAATCGTGAAAAACGGACCATATTGAATCTCCATCATCGGACCAGCTAAAAAACACTATAATGCATTAAAAAAATCTTTCAAACTACTTAAGTGTGCTTATATATTTTGTTTGTTTTAATGGAAAAAAGCATGTGAAAAATTGATCACATATTGTGTCATTCACCAACAGCTGTTGAATTACTCCATTAATTATTCTATGCCACAAATGTTTGAATACCTGTCAAACTGAAGGAAATCTTTTAAAAACCAAAACAAAAGCTTAATGTTTCTATAATTAAATCAATTTTAAATCTTCCAAGTTACTAGCTCCTTTTACTTGACAACCAGCACTGAAAAAAGTAATTGGCACTTGCGAACTTTTTCCTTACTGGTAACAAAACAGGGTTTTAGTTGCTATTTACATTTGTATTATTTTATTTCAAGTTATTGAAATTACAAAACTTCTTTGGTTATAATAAATAAAGCAAAGGTAATTAGCAAATATTAACACTTTTTTTTTTTGCTAGTAAGACAAAAGTTCGCAAGTCCCCATAATATTTTTTTGTAAGATTGGTTGATTGATTCGAAGCTTAATTGAAAAGCATTGTGCTTTGCGGTTTTTCGCGTTGTTTGGTGGTGTTCCAAAGTTATATTTGAGATATAACTTTGGAACACCAATATAACTTTTTCCACTTCCAATCACCAACCAATGGTGATTGGAAGTGGAAAAAAAGGTTTATAATACAGTAAACAGTGCAATCAACAAATAGTTGCGTGAGCAGCTTGTCAGTGAATATATTAGTGATAAATCCACAACTTTGCATAAACAATTACTACTGCTATTAACGAAAACATTTTATCAAAAACGGATAAACAAGTGAAAAAGTGAATTTTGAGTTGCGGGTACGAGGTTTATTACCTTCCATCAAGGTAAAAGTCTATGACACATACCGCAGGACACCAACAGCTAATCACCTTATTTCGCTACACGAAGTATAACTACGGTGGTCTAGCGTCGCAAGCGGTAGATTGTGTGCTACGAGTCGCAAGTTCGATTCCGGGGAAGAAACAAGAACCACTTTTTTGTATTCTTTTTTGTTTTATTCTTTACGAATAGTAACAATAATTTCTGAATAACTCAACATGACTAAACCATCACCAAAGGGTTCTAAAAATAAGCAACAGCTGAGTTCAGAGTCTGACACCCAAAAAGTATGTTATGCAGATGAAGGTAAACAAACAAGCATTACACAGCGCGATCGCGCCAATTCTAATAAGCGACGCCGAGGGCCGAGTGACGATTCGAACTCAACGAACGAAGTTAGAAATGAACTTGGAGACAGGATTGAGGAATTAAGAATTTCACAAGATGAGCGGCTGGACAGACTAGAAGGACTAATAATGGAAATTAAAGCTCAATTCATGGAGATAAAGGAGTCCAATTTTGAAATAGAAAAATCTGTTACAGGTATATCAGACCAGTTGACCTCATTAGAGTCAAAAATTACGGGCTTAGAAAGTGAGCGAAATACTATGGCCAAAAAAATTTCTTCACTCGAAGAAAAAATTGATTTTTTGGACCGTAACTGCATTAAGACATGTGTTGAACTACGGAACGTCCCCAAAGTGCTGCAAGAAAATAAACAAACTTTGTTTACTTTTGTTCAACATCTTTCGAAACAATTGGAAGCCAATGTTCAACTATCTGACATTCGAGATGTGTCTAGGTTGCCATCTAGGAGGGAAAGCAAGACTTCGAACATCAGTATTGAGTTCTCAAATACCCTCCTAAAAAGTAATTTTCTCATGTCGGCGAAACAATTTAATAACAAGAATCCTGGTAACAAGATAAATTCGACTCATTTGGGTCTTGCTGTGCCACCTACACCTGTATACATTGGTGAGCAGCTCACCCCGCTCTCTAGAAAATTGTTTTACGCCGCACGAAGCTTTACAAAAGCTAACAATTATATCTTCTGCTGGACGTCAAATGGTCGTGTTATGATCAAGAAGAATGCTGAGAGTCAGTACATTATAATTAGAAATGAACAACAACTTCAGCAGCTGTTGTCATCACAAAATAAAGAATGACTAGGATACTGCAAATTATTATGTCCTGCTTTGTTCCTTTTTAATTTGTACCTAAACTTGTTTTTTTGATCAGTACCATCATTTGTTTTTAATTTCATACTTTCATTTGTTTTTATATTTTTACCCACTTTTGTTTTTTTATTTGTACAATCACTTGTTGTTAATTTCATGCTCGCATCTGTTTTTTAAATTATACCCTCATTTGTTTTTAAATTCAAACATGCATTTGTTTGTTTATGTACATCATCATTTATTTTTAATTTCAAGCAGTCTTTTGTTTTTTGATGTATATCTTCATTTGTTTTTAAATTCAAGCAGTTATTTGTCTTTCAAATCAAACTCTCACTTGTTTTTAACTTATAATATGCTTGTTTACAACATTTTTACTCAAACTGTTTTCACGCTGCGCACATACTTACCTGCCTCGACTTGCCCACAACTTCTATTCCAGTTTATTGATAATACCCTTGTTAATTTCGTTGGTGGCACCAAACCTTATAGTTCGATAATGATATTTGAGTTACCTGTGTTACTTTCTAGTTTTAATGCCCTGGGTGTTTCTGTTTACTTTTTTAGGTGTCAACTAAAATACAAATCATTGTCTATCATGCCATACAATCAATGCCAGACATTGCATAATTTATTTTTGCGTGTTTTTTTAATTATTATTTTATTTAAATGATTAGAAACAAATTGATGACTTTAACATTGGGTTTTATAAATGTAAGATCACTGAATACTGGCAAAAGTGAACTCCTCTACTCGATAGATATGTTAAAACCAGATATTCTAGCGCTAAATGAGACATGGTTAAGAGATGGTGAGGGGAGATATGCTCCAGATATACCTGGATACGTACTCAAGCACACGCCGCGCCCAAGATCTGGTAGAGGAGGTGGCGTGGGTTTTTATGTTCGTCGTGAACTACGTACTCGCATAAAAGCTCACCCAACATCAGTTCTTGAACAAATGTGGCTGGAGCTCTGTGCACCTGGCGGGGTGCGAGTGGCTATTGGGACTGCGTACAGACCTGAGTCAGTATCTGTGACTAGCGCTATCGACGCACTCAGCGAGTCGGTAAGTGTCTTTGGCTATTGCAATCATTTGATAATCCTGACTGATTTTAATGTTGATTTATTGCGTCCTGAAAATGCCCGCGCTATTGAACTGCTTACGTTTTTGAAGCATCATAGCCTGGAGCAATTGGTTCAAGAGCCTACGCGAATTACTGCACGGTCAGAGACTTTGCTGGATCTAATTATAACAGATACGCCGTCTATATGTAAAAATATAGATGTACATCACAATCCAGAACTAAGTGACCACGCTTTAATTATATCAGAATTTGCTATCAGAACGCCAAAAAAATCCTCTAATTTTATAAATAGGCGGTGCCCTCACAGAATAAATGAATACGAGTTTCTAGCAGATCTAACCGACATATCGTGGTCAGAAGCTGAGGATGACTGTAACATAAACGACAAAGTTGAGCTTTTTAATAAACAACTGCTTGCTCTTTATGATAAACATGCACCAGTACGTCGAATCCGTTTAAAAAGGCAACCTCAGCCGTGGCTCACAGAAGTAATTAAAAAAATGATGTCGCTAAGGGACGCTGCATTGAAAAAGGCACGCAAGACTAAGCTCGATGTCCACTGGGACTACTACAGAAGTCTCCGTAATCTCGCAAACGTTTCGGTTAAGCGAGAAAAAAAAGCCTTCTTCGCGTTCTATGTCAATGAGAATGTCAAACAACCTTATAAAATGTGGACTTATTTAAAACGCACCTCGGTCAATGGCAGTCCATCGCTTCCGCAAATACCGGATAACATCTAGTTAGGGGGGTTTTGGTTTCCGCACTTAGTCCTGGATGGACCTTTGTACGTGAGCCATGGCGGCCGTTGGGTGGTCATTCCATCCAGCCCACCTCCCTCCAGAAGTCAATTAGAGCTCCTGGTTTCATCAAAACATCCGTGTACGATCTGGGTGACCCGAGGGTTCGTGTTCTTATTTGTGTGATACCTGTGCATTCAAAGAGAACGTGCGCGACGGTTTCTTCGGCCTCCATGCATGCCCTGCACAGAGGACTGTCCGTTATGCCTATTGTGTGGAAGTGTTTGTTGAGTGAGCAGTGTCCCGTGATGGTCCCCGTCACCAGGCGCAGGCCATTCCTGTCCAGGCGTAAAAGACGTCTGGTAAGCTTACTGTCCAAGGATGGCAGAGCTTCTTTGGATTGCCTACAGCCCGGTACCGAGGCCCACCAGCTCTCTGCCTGTGTCTGGGTGAATTCCTGTAGCCACCTGCGTATTTGGTTGAAAGGGATGGGTACAATAGGCTCAGGTCCATAGACCTCCGAGCTGGATCCGCGTCTCGCAAGCTCGTCAGCCGCATCGTTGCCCAGCGATCCGCTATGTCCCTTTATCCATTGTAGTGTCACCGTGTTACGGCTGGATACAGTTGTTTGTTCTAGTGCGTTGTGACATTCTAGTACTAGTTTTGATGTGATGTATTTTTTTCCGTAAGGATTGTAGGACTGATGCGCTGTCGGAGAGTATCCGTATGTGGCTGTCCGTAACCCTCCTGACTTCTAGGGCTTGGACCGCTTGTATGATGGCCACACACTCCGCCTGATAGACGGTGTTGAAACCTCCTAGCGGTCTGGATATATTTATGTTGAAATCGTGTGAGAAGACTCCGACTCCGGTACCCGAGTCCGTTTTCGATCCGTCAGTGTATATTCTCATCTCTTTCAGGCCAGAGTAGTCACATCTTTCCTCTGTGAGTATTATGTTATAGTGCCTAAGGAAGTGGTATGTTTTTGGGGCTTTGTCGCATGGTGATGCTAACATCGGTTTACGCTTGATCGCATCTTCCCTTATGCGTGTGTGCTTAATTCTGGAGTCTTTATTTAGGGAACCTGATAGGTGGAGTCTAAAGGTGGCTAGGGCTGCCTCCTCCCGCACTATTAGGTGTAGAGGTGGCAGCCCCAGCATTGCCTGTAGGGCGGCAGTGGGTGTGGTTCTCATACTACTGGTAACTGCAACGCAGGCGTACCGCTGCAGTTTCTCGAGATCTCTTTGGGCTGTGCTGAGGATAACGTAAATGACCCAGATAATATAAACAACTTTTTTCTGGACGTACCGGGTAATTCTAGCTTAGACATTGATACATATAATTATTTCATCCAGAACAGGTTTAATGATCGTGATTTTAAATTTGAGGAACTTAGTGAAGAACAGGTACTTAAAATTCTTCGAGACATAAGTACTAATGCTGCGGGTCATGACACTATAACGATACAGATGCTACGTATGACGTTACCACATACTTTACCTATGATATGCAACATTATTAATGAATCGTTAACATCTAGTGTTTTCCCCGAAGCTTGGAAAATGGCAAAAGTAAAGCCCTTACCAAAGAGTAGCACGATTGAAAACTACAAAGATCTCCGCCCGATCAGCATTCTTCCGGTTGCATCAAAATTAGTGGAAAGAGCAGTATGCGCACAGTTAACGTCTTACTTGGAAAGTAATGATATATTACCTAGTGTCCAGTCGGGCTTTCGTAGCGGTCATGGTACTGACACGGCACTGGCCCATGTGACAGACTGTATACTCTCAGAGTCCGATGCTGGCAAAAGTACCATTCTCGTTTTGTTGGATTTTTCCAGAGCATTCGACTGTATAAATGTTGAATTGCTGTTGGCAAAGATGGCTTACTACGGAATCTCACCGTCAGCACGAGAGTGGTTTGCGTCTTTTTTGATGCATCGAAAGCAGTACGTGGTTACTCAAAACGTTGACGGCGGGGAAACCTCCTCCGTAGTGGGAGATGTTAAACGGGGAACGCCCCAGGGTTCAGTTTTGAGTCCGTTACTGTTTATTCTGTATACCGCTGATCTTTGCAAACAAATAAAATTCTGTAAAGTGCATCTGTACGCTGATGATACTCAAATCTATTACTCCTTTTACCCGAATGACATTAAAAATGCCGTGGAGTTAATAAATCAGGATTTGGCTGCGGTTTCTGAATGGGCGAAAAATAACAATTTGGTCCTTAATCCTAATAAATCGAAATATATTGTACTGGGAAGTAAACACCAGCGCGAACTTGTGATTGGCCATGGGCCGGAGATACTTATCGATGGAGCGATGATTGAAAGAGTTGCAAAGGTGAGGAATCTTGGTCTTCTTTTGGACAGCGATCTACGTTACATTGACCATATAAACACAAAGATCAGAAATGCCTTTTACAGGTTTAAAGTACTCTATGGCCTAAGAGAGTGTCTCTCTGAAAAGGTCAGGATTACTCTCGTTGACTCTTTAGTGTTGTCGCAGTTTAATTACTGTGATACGGTATATGGTCCGAGATTATTTGCTAAGACGTCCGACGCCATTCAGCGAGTTCAAAACGCGTGTGCGCGGTTCTGTTTTAATATACCCAAACGGGCGCATATCACACCGTACCTGAATGATAAGCGAATATTAAAAATGGTTGGACGAAGGGAATTACACTTGGCATGTCTAGTGCAAAAAGTAATAAAAACGAGAAGGCCAGGATACCTTTCTGACAAAATAACATTTGATCAGCGAAACCGACCCACTCGTAGTCATTTGTTAAACAGGTTAGTTGTCTGTCAGCACAAAACGTCCTCTTATAGAGGTAGTTTCAAGTACAGTGCAGCTAAAATTTGGAACGATCTGCCTCCGCCTCTCAGACAGAACATGTCTCAGCTCGTATTCAAGGCAAGAGTTAAAAGGTTATTGTTTCTCAAACATAAATGTAATGAGTAATGTTGTACTGCCACTACCTCTATGTATACAAACTAGGCATTATGATTGAATGCATTTGGTTGGTTTTTAATTTTTATTTAATCAAAATATCTATAGTTATTACGAGTGTTTTGTTTGTATTTAATTTTTGGGGCATCCATATGTATAATTAGTATTAAGATTAGTTATATTTTAATGTTTATATTTTTGTGTTAAGTGATAAGAGAAAGGGGGTGGGCTGTAAATCAGCGTTGACCAGGGTTGTGGCTATGCTGCACACTGATCAGCATTTGCTGAGCCCGCTCCTTTTACCACACTGAATGTGCTCATATTGCCACATCGGTGTTTGACACTATTTAGTATTAAGATCGTACACATATAGTGTTTGGTAATAAATGTTTTCTTTCTTTCTTTCTTTCAATGAGATTCTACCAATACAGACGTCACACTCATTATAAAGAAATAAAAACGGCGATATTTTACTACATTATTTCTATCACTGAGTAGGTTAAAAGATCACAGAGATATAAATAGGAACCCGTTGCCACAAAGAGATAAACATACTGTTCAAACGTATGTTCGTGTCGCGGCCAGACGCAGGACGGACTGAGTTCACTCAAGCTAGTCAGCTTGTGTTTGTAATGCCGCGCAGACGTCAGTAAAACCTATCTACCACAGTATATAAATATCATACTTTAGACGCTTTTACTTGCACGTCTTTTACATCATTCTCACATAATTATATGTAATTTTCCAACAAGAATGATGAAACCAAATACTTGTAATGAAAACTTGTTGATAGAAAAGCGTGTCCGTGGAGTTTCTTGCACATTCTTCTCCATAGAGACCTACTGACGCTTGCGAATGTGCAACTATTATAGATTCATCTTTTTTTAATAAGATTCCACTGTCGTCTGTCTGTCTGTCACCAGGCTGTATCTTATGAACCGTGTTAGCTAGACAGTTGAATATTTTTCACAGATGCTGTATTTCTGTTGCCACTATAATAACAAATTCTAAAAACAGAATTAAATAAATATTTAAGTGGGCTCCCATACAACGTAAAACGTGTTTTTTTTGCCGTTTGTTGCGATAATGGCACGAAACCCATCGTGTGAGAGTTTAGCTCGCACTTTGCCGGTTTTTTTGTTTGACAATTCAATAGTAGGTACCTATAAGGTTATTTGAAATAAACTATTTTGATTTTGACTAATTGACAAGGTATATACATCAGGTTTTCTTGAAAGCAGTACCTACTTTGGTATAAAATAGGTATCATAAATGAAGCATAAAGTAGATACTTACATATCAGATAGTTGCGGTTAATATAATTTTATCGGGCAACTGCGAATCTGTAACGAATTATTTGAAATCATTAAAGCATATAAAACAAGCGTGGAAAATGTACCAGAATAATATCCATTGTAAATAAAACTCGTGTAACTATGCAATTTACCTACTGAATATGGAGACTTGAACGGTAACTACTTAACACGAAATTATATTTTGATCTAGCAAATGCCCATTTCACATCATCAGCCTATTAATGTTCCCACTGCTGGGACACAGGCCTCCTCTCTGTGAGAGGGAATGACCATTTATGACATCATAATTAACCATTATTTTAGTAATCAGTAAATAATCGAATAGAGATTTTAGTAGCTTTTTCGATCTTTAAATTATTAGAGTTTAAGCAAACCGAAACGTCTAGGTCGATACAACTTATTGGTAGTTAGCAGCTTTCTATGCGCTGTGTTGGAAACCCAGTAATCCGTTCCTGTCATCGGTGCACTGTTATCAATCAAAGTTTTTGTTCTGTCATAATATTTTTTTTGTTTGGTCTAGGTTACCTTTATGCTGTCTGGTGATTCTCAGATTACAGATAAGCAGAATTGTGTTAAATTAGGTATTCGACCAATAATAAAAAAAACATTTACTTAGAAACATAATTTTGTTGTGAACCATAAAAAAAACTGGCTTTCGACAGAAAACATTTAGGCCAAGCAACTACTTTTTAGACCTATCTGTTTACGACAGCCATTTGCAAAATGTACAACAATTTTGAAATTACAATTTCGCCTAAACTATAGAAGTCAAGAGTTTTGAAATAAAAAATATTTTATTTGAAGTTCCATCAACTTTCTTTGATATTATAGTGAAAAAAAAACGGGCCAAATGCGTGTCGGGCCACGCGCAGTAATAGGGTTCCGAACGTTTGCATAATAATGCGGTCTAAGAAGAGGGTTTTTGTTGTTACATGAACATTAAAACGGTTTCAGCGGATCACAACGTCTAAAAACGGCATTGGTATTTTTTTTTACTGTTCCAAGTCCATTTTACAAGTTGGTCGACTATTACTCGTAAACTTGTAAAGCTTACTTAGCTGTGATAGTTTTCCTTTTAATTTATTATATACTATTGCCGTGATTTTTTCCCATATATGTATAACCCAATAATATTTTGGAATGGCCTACCCAGACGGACACACGGAACAGACGATATAAAAAAAACATAAATACTTTAGGTCTATAGGAGGTAGCCGAAAATATTTTTTTTTCATTATTTTATTTTACCACTTTGTGGGAATTATTATTATGTATATCCATGCCAAATTATAGCTTTATAGTATTAAGAGCCTCTGAGCTACGGACAGACGGACATAGCCAAACTATAATTAAATTAATATATGTAGGTAACAAATGATTGAGTTTACTAAGAGAAATACGAAAAATAAAAAAGTTGTTCTAAGAAGTTTTTCAACATAGCCCGAGGAGGCAATATAATATTAAAATGTAATGGCGTAAAACATACTTATAAATGGTGTTCGAGTTTTTGTCAGTAAGTTATAAATGGTTATTTTTGGTTTCTATCTTTTCGAATCGAATTCGAATTTAAGTCGAACCTGTTGATTTTAGAAAAAAAACACACAAGCTTTATTATTACCCTATCGGATGAGAAGTACGAGTAGTATCTAGAACGAGCTAATTTTTGCGTCATTATTCGGAAACTAAGAAAATTTTGAAACAACTTTTAATTATAGCGATATATTTTTTAAATCTATCATTATCTATTTTTACAACCCATGTGCTTTTAAGGATTTTCGGAAAAAAATATTAACTCCCTTTCATACAAACTTAATAAATTCTAAACAGTTATAACGAAAGTGAGCATACCTTTGTTATAATTGTTTATATTTAGGCTGTGTGTTGCCTTTCAGAGAATTCTAGTTTCTGTTTGAAATTTTGAAAACAAATGTTCACGTTCCGTCGGGGGCGTGTTTTGTTACTTCGTGGTTTTGCGTTTCTAAGGCGCAGGGCACATCGAAATGGCGTCGGGCGCGGACATGGCACGGGCGGTTTCCTATTCCATTCAAATTTCATACAAAATGCATGTAAATAAAGCGCAATTTAGGAAACACGGTATGTCGTTGGTCGGACGTGGTTATGACGCGCCATTTCGGCGCTCGTGCCTGATCAAATTGCGCTTTATTTCCATGCATTCTGTTTGAAATTTGAATGGAATAGGAAGCCGCCCGTGTCATGTCCGCAGCCGACGCCATTTCTATATGGCCTGCGCCTAATCCTTCGGTCAAAAATATCTTCCATTAATAGAATATGTCGAACAATAATGCTCTATCCGAGATGTCAGGAGTATGTATATGGATATAAAATATCAGTATTTATATTTTATATCAATCTATTTAGATAGATTAGACATGTAGATTAGATTAAATTTAGAAATTTATTGTAACGTATTATATATTATACCTATTACATGAATAGCTAAGCAATAAATATAAACGGAACGAAGGAGCCTGGATCTCACGACATAGGGAATCCTAGTGGGAGTTCCAGTATGCAACGCATTTGAATGTAATTTCTTAACAGTAAAAAATATTCTTATTTTGTGTAATGACTCAAATTATATATGTACATAAAATTATGGGTGCCCTATGAATGCATAGGGACCTGACAAAGGGTAACCAATATGTGAAAAGGAGGAGTGTTATTATACAACGTTAATTGTTGTTTACCATAACATTGAGGAGTCATCGTAGCTCTGGTGAGCTGGACAGTTGATATATTTTTCCTGTTTTTCAGGTTTGGTCCCAATTTGGTAAAAGTTTTAATAGAGTACCTTAGGCTCCAAAACTAAGTTGGTAGGTATATTCAGCAGTGTTTAACAATTCTCTCTATGTTGCAGCCAGTATCCCGAAATGCGGCGGCTGTCACGAGATGATCGTGGACCGCTACGTCCTCAAGGTCTCAGATCGCACGTGGCACGCCGGCTGTCTGCGATGCGTGGAGTGCCGCGCCATGCTTTCCGGCAAGTGCTTCGCGAGGAACAACCAACTCTATTGCACCGACGACTTCTTCAAGTAAGCCTCTTTTAGTGAGCTTTTTAATGATATTTTCCCGGGATCTTTCTTGTGGCCTGACTCACAAAGAAAGACCTCTAACATGTCTTTCTTCTTGTAGCAACAATCATTTGTACAAGTAAGTATATTGCTCCAAAGCCTTCTTCAAGTAAGCCTCATTTGCAGGGAGTACTTTAAGTGTTATGTTCCTGTGAACTTGTATGTTCGCTCAGATAGCGAAGAAGAAGAAATTCAGGTTAAATGGCAGCATTAATTTGCTCTAATTGTACTAGTTTCCGCATTATGACACTAGTTTGGTTAGTAGCCCCATGAGTGCTCCTAAAAATGTTAGGTTGACCTTTGGAATTACTCATTTGTATATGGAATCTTATGTGGTTAAACTTGGCCCAAGGGTGCTTCTACTATTGTAACATTCAAGTTCAGAGAACCTAGATGCAATGTCAAGTAAACAAATAATATTGAAAAACAGTATAGCACTATTATAGGCACAAGACAAGTGATATTCTGATAACCAAAGTGTGTACATTTTGAAATTTAAACCATCGCCTATGAAATTACACTTTAGCCTCCTGCTTTCAAATCTTGCGTATTTTCGTGAATGTAACAGCGTCTGTCACGTTGATAATGTTGTTGTGATTGCGGCTGTTGTCCCAGGCGGTTCGGCACCAAGTGCGCTGGCTGCGGGCAGGGTATCCCCCCCACGCAAGTGGTGCGGCGCGCGCAGTCCCACGTCTACCACCTCCGGTGCTTCGCCTGTGCAGCCTGCGCGAGGACGCTCAATACTGGCGACGAGTTCTATCTCATGGAGGATGGGAAGCTTGTCTGTAAACCTGACTATGAAGCCGCGAGAGCGAAAGGTATGCAAACGCAAAAAAATAACTACTGTTTTGGCAACCTTATTTATTTTACCTGCGAAGGTAATCTTTCGTTGTGGAGAACAACAGCATGCTAGCTTAGTGTTATTTAATTTTTTGACAAATTGTTCTGTTTCCTTAGTTTTATTTATGATGGAGTAATTCGTACCACTATCTTCTATTTCTTCCCCCTTCTATAAAACAATTCTTCGCTCCTTAGGAAAAGAAAATGGCAAAATCTACATCAAAATCACTTCTAATGTGCAATGTCCAGGCGGCGAGGGTTCCTTAGACGGCGACGCAGCCAGCAAGAGGCCGCGGACCACCATCACAGCCAAGCAGCTGGAGACCCTGAAGAACGCCTACAGCAGTAGTCCCAAACCGGCGCGGCATGTGCGGGAACAGCTGGCCCATGATACCGGCCTGGACATGAGGGTGGTGCAAGTCTGGTTTCAGAACAGGTCAGTTGAGTTGATTAATTGTTGATAAGGATTGAGAAGGAATGCAAGGAGGAAGATTTTAAAAGACTGGGAAGGGTGTCATAAAATTTGGTTTGATAAACGTAGGCCTAAAATTTATCTCTAGAAATTAGCAAATGAGGCCTGATCACGTTAGTGTCATGCATGCTATTCGCGCCTAAGTTGTATCGTCATCCCTATCATCATCATCATCATTTCAGCCCTCGTCCACTGCTGAACATAGGCCTCCACCAAGAGTCACCACATCGACCGGTCCCGTGCGTCTCCGTATCGCTATAATCTAAATATATGGATAATATTAGCACGGGATAAATGCGATGTTACTAAAGACATGCAATTTTAATATCCCATTCTAATAACATTAAAATGTCTTTGTGGCACTATAAACCGGACTAAATTCGCCATAACTGACATTTATTTCTTTAAGACGTTGAAAAATTCGACATGCAAACCTAAGTAACGCCTCTATATGCGTGCCGAATGCCGAAACATTCGATATCTGAAATCAACGTTAGTTGCGCAGGTGCGCCTCCGAGTGTTCAAGTTAACGAAATGATTTTGAAATGGTCAAGTGAATTAACAAGACGTAAAGGGAGATTAGAGCTTTTATGGCAATCAAGAGCTAAACATTAAAATGTTCGCTAAAATTAATGTAACGTGCAAGTGCGTCGGTTATTTAGTGCTACGGGTATTTAAACCTGGTCTCTGAGTCAAGAGTGAATAGGTTACTTCAAAGAAAGTGTGCTTCACCATTGACCACATCATCGCCTAACATCAGGTGAGATAGTGCTCAAACGCGAGCCTATCACTATAAACAATGATAACATTGGTGCCTTGTCTAATTTGATTATTCTTGTGTTAATACTTAATATCGATACTAAAAGAAAGTTTGAGTCCTTTGGGGAGCCATTAGAAGACATATAACTAAAAATATTTTCTATAAAGTCGCTGTCCGCGTCTGTCGCCGTAAATGATACGTTTTGGAAGAGCGAATAGTGCTCTAATACAGGCAAATTTTGCCTAAAAGAACACTTCAAATAACTACCAGCAGCCTATAAGGCTGCAGGTGTAGTGCATGTCTATGAAATAGAAATAAATTATTTGTATTTGTATTTCTGTTTCTCCGCTAAGTTTATCTAATCCACGCAACGGATTTTGATACGGTTTTCACTAATAGAAAAAGCGATAAACGAGGAAGGTTTTTGTATATATTATATTCTTGCCCCGTGACAAGCCAGGGCGAGTCACTAGTGTAATATAAATAGATGATTAATCAGTTTTATTTGCTCAACTTTACTGATTCTATGTATTTATAAGATTCCGTGACCATGAACGGTTGTTGGCAGCAGGTTACACCTATTTTTTTTTTATTCATCTTCATAGCGTTTAAGAGAATTCCTGACGCTTGACTCGCTTTGAACTCAGGCTCGTTATTATATTAAATTAAATTTTAAAGTTTAAACTGGATTGGTAACTACTTATTAAAATTAATAGAAAAGTGCAAAAAGGGATTGACTATTACGAGTACTTGAACAGAGTATCAATCGACTGGTAGCATCCTAGGTTTTCTTCAGTTGAATTGATATAATGGTACTGTATATTTTTTGTCAAGCTTACATACAGATAACCTGTAGTAGGCGTTTTTTTTGTTCTGTGCAGATAACCTTTAGACCTCTGTAAAACAAAAGCATACAAGGAGGCAATGGTTTATAGCATTGTTGCATGCCAAGTTACAGCCATTTTTCAGAACTGAGAGTACACGAATGTATTGACCGTATCCGCGATTATTCTCATGGCTTATCCATCAGTACTGATGTCTCACACGATCGACATGATGATAATAAAGGTCTCCTTACAAAAGCACGTCCTTCGGATATTTGCGTATTGTGTAGTCTGTTTGTTAGTGTGTTTGGGAGCAAAGTCGCGGAACTATGTATGTTGTGTCACGCGCGACTGGCCACAGTCACGGCAGCGGTCACGCTACGGTCACGCTGTGGTCACGCTATGGTCACGCCCTGCACATCGGCCTCGCCTCGTAAACGTGGACGCGATATCACAATGCTCGACTTCTTTACTTTATGTGATCGATATAAGTACAATCTACAATACGTGCTCATGTTAAACATGTTGTTAGTGTTTCGCATTATATTGGCATGCCTTTTTATAAACTTTATTTACGTACTTCATTTAATAGAGATGTAGGTATGTAGGTAGTAATAATTTCAATGTAATTTATATGGATTTTCAGTAAGCTTATAAAGAAACTCACGGTGAAACTTTTGATTTAATGATGCATTTAAATGAAATTTTTTTCCGATAATAATTTATAATGATATATCTACTATAATTTGCCTATTAGAGTGCGCGCAAGATAAGTCTGCGCGCGGCCAAAATCGGAACTAATCGTTTGTCAAATATGTCAAGTGTCAAAAGAGTGTGTTTTAATCCGTGTTTTTATTCGTTTCCGAAGTAAATAATAGCCATCATCATGCCAAAAGTAATTTAAAGTGCTGGCGGGGATGTTTCCTTGAACGGTACCGTTTTACAAAGATATAGCCCGCGTTGCTTATTTGACAGGTAACTTTTAGGGATACCATTATACTGAAATTTCCCTAAATTTTCGTACTACATACCGGTGCCTGTAGTTTTGGTTTTTGGGTGGTACATAAATATACCAGCGGGACAGGACCGGCATTATGTAATATAATGTATCATTGTTATTTTGTTTTAGGCGTTTCTGAACGCACCGTCATCCAAATAACTTAAAGAGAGTTATGTGGCAGCAGCTCCTTCAAAAAATGTTGAATAAGAAATTAAAAAATAATTGAAATTGACGGTATTGACCACTGCACTGCACTGTAGGACCATTGTTAGACCAAATTTAACAGTACAGTGCAACATAAAAGAGTAGAAATTAAATGAGGGCGCCACAATCGCTCAGATAGCAACCCAGTTAGTACGACCCAGCTGATCTTGATACTTGAATAGTATTATTTATTAATTGGGTATAAAAAATGAGTAAATATATTAAATAAGTATATTTAATAAATATTTAATATGTAGTAGTAATAAAACAACAATTTCACAAAAAATAAGTATTTTTAATAATCAATTGCTTTCCATATAAACTCAGATATAAACTAAAATTTATAAAATAAACTAATCTAATAAATCAAAATCTAAATACTCTACACCTTCCATGGGATCACTTAAGTTCGTGTAGTCTATTTTAAGCTCTGGTATTGATTCGTCACTGATTTCTGAACCACTCTCATCGTTACTGCTGTCTGCACCATGGGACGACCTTTCATGTGTTTAACTGGTGTTGAGAATTTCCCACCGTTTTCAATGCCGTGTTGCACGATTCTGTGCACTGTGATTACAGAAACACCTAAAACAAGCAAATAAAAGAATCACTGTCAGTCCGACGAAAGAAGTTCCGCGGTAAATAAACGTGAATATATTTTAAAATTGTTTCTTTCCATTTAGACGATTGCATCAACAAATATGGCATAGTAAAAAAAAAAAATCGTATCCGCAATAAATTACATTAATTGTTTTTGCCTTACTATCAACGTTGTTAAGTCGCGCTATAACTACAAAGGTATTTGTTTACCTTAGCATAACCTCAAAAATTGTAGACAAATAATTTGTAAATGATATGTGGTTCGAAAATGTAGCTCCCTGAATGTATTAATCGTTTGTAATTAACGTTTAGCGTAACTTTCAATAGTTACTTACCAGTAAAATCTGCTGTACGATGGTAAACATCTTCTAAGTTGCATAGAAGCTTCCCAGCTTGGAATTCGGCTATACACCACATATAAACTTTGTAAACTATATCACAGGCACCTCCACGAATTACCTTATTCATGATTTGCCACTCTTTTTCTGTCCACACTCAGAAATATCACACAAAAACTAAAATTCTTACGAAAATCGAAACCGATCGAGAAAAATTGACAGCTCAAGTACTCATTTTAGATGTTGCCAGAAAATGAAAACTATTAGTTCCCAAATATTTAATTTCTACTCTTTTATGTCGTACTATAGTCATACCAATATTATATGACTAAGTATTCAATAAAAGATTTACAATCATTTCATGAAGCTTTTTTCATCATATTATATGCAAGTAGAAAAAGCTAGTCATTATTTATGCTTTACTTAAAATACTTTGTTTCGAGTAATGAAAAATGAGTATTGATTAAATGAAGGAAAAAAGAACAGTTATGCTGGCAACATTAGACTTATCTTGCGTGCACTCTAGTGCTATTAGGTATCGTTACTTTTTCATAAAACCATTGTCTTTATGCCGAAAAAGATTGATAACTTGGAGGTTTTCCTTCAGTTTTCTTGGAAAAATCTGTGGACGACATTAAGTTTTTTTTCTTTTTGTTGTTATTTATTTCAACAAACGGCTTTTTATTCAACTTCAACCAGTTTATGTTTTTACGGTTCCGTAGTCGACAAGAAACCCTTAGCTGAACTCAGTGACTCTTAATACTATTAAGCTATAATGTGGCATCGATATACATATTAATCACGCCGTAAAGGTAAAGTGGTAAAATAAAGCCAAGAAAAAAAAAGAAATATTAAAAGTGGGAATGTTTGTTTTTCTCTTCAGTCCTATGGCCACACCATGGTATCGTTGGATAGGCCATTCAAAAAAAAATATGGGTCTGTGAAAACCATTTTTTTCGATTCAGGGATCCGTTTTCTTAAAATTAAGCTTTATATTGCTATTTTTTGTTAGAGTCAAGTGTCCCCACCCTGCCAGCTAAATGGTTGCTTTTGGTTACGTGAAAAACATCACGGCAATAGTTTATATAACGAAATTAAAAGGAAAACTAATACAGCCAAGTAGGCTTTACAAGTTTACTTTTAGAATTATGTCGGTTAATGTACCTGTTTTCACGGAACCCGCGATGCGCGAATCCGACTAGCACTTGGTCGGTTTATTATAAGAATGTACAATAAGTACCTATACAAACTCCTTTTAAAAATTATCTATGTTAAATGAAATAAAAACGTGAGAATTTCGTAAATACAATATTTAGTCAACTTTAACCACTTTTACACACCATTTTATTGAAAAAAATATCGAATTTTAATTATTGAAAGTTCTCTAAATAAATAGTCACTAAATTCGGGGGCGACTTATTCAGATTGGCCCATTAACTTATACAAATTACGAAGAAGGCAATTCGGGACAATGTATCAATAATCCGCATGAGGTATATCGCAGCACGCGCTTCATTCCCAGTGGACTGGCCGGAGGTACTTTAATTAATCAAGCTCTTTGTTGAAAGCCGCCCGGCACCCCGCCGCTCCGCTAATAACAACACACGCAAAACATGCGACGGGGGTGTTTTGTTTATACATCGAATACACGATTATTTGTTTAAATCGAAAGTAATCGAAGCGTTATAACGAGTTTGCGTTATTAAATCAAAGTTCAGTCATTATTCGAAGTGCCCATCGTTGAAAATAAACAGGGTTGCAGTTTGTGTAAGGCCATTGTTCGAGGAAAGCTTTTTACGAAGGCAGATACAGGCGTTTTCGTAGCGGGTGCAATACCATAGCTTACATATCTTTATAGTTCGATACAATGTTATTGATTGTTTTACAACTTTCTTTTTTTGGATTAGCTTGATTTCAAACTTTTTTGGCAAATTCTGTTTAAAAAAATAAAAAGTTCATGTTTTTGAGGTTTTTGTTTGGACATACTCGTAGTGCTGGCTATTTTATCGTAAAAAAATTGTAGATGCCATAAAGTTATTTTTTTCATATTATTCGTTTTTATCACACAAATGGCTATTTGCGTATTTTTTTATCGACTTCAGCCATGTAACATTTTCATAAGGAGTTCCAAAGAGGTTTTTCGATGAGGTTCTATGTCTTCATTTATTATGTTATCATGTTATTTAGAAACTTTTAAGGCTGAAACTTTCGTCATCTTTAATTTTCCTTTTCCAATAAATAAAAAATCTAAATAAAATTGATTGATCAAAATTTTTTTTGTAATAAATGTGGCCGCGGGCCGTTTTTCAGATGTGAATGTTTTAATTTACATCAGTTATCATTCAAATAAAAATAGCATCTTCTACAAAACTAAAATATTATTACAATGTCTAAAAAGATTGTAGTGCTGAGGTTTTTTTTCATTTTCCTAGAGTATTTATTTATTTATTTATAAAAAACGTATACGTAGAGTGCTGGCAATTTTCTCGGAAAAAATATTGTAAATGCCATAAAGTATATTTTTTATATTATTTGTTTTTATTAGACAAATGGCTATTTGCGTATTTTTTTAACAATATCGGCCAGTTTATAATTACATCGCATGAGTGAAAAACAAAAAGGTTTTCCAAAAAGTATTTCTTTGGTAAAATTATACCTAGGATCAGTGACTATACAAAGCACCAAACTGTTTGAGAACTATTGTTTGAACATAGCTTTTTAAGGCATTCTTCTAGAATTTTTCGTGTAGAAAAATTACCACCACTAGAAATATTTGGAGGATGTGAAAAAATTAAGAGGGTTTAAGTTTAAGCATTGCAGAGTTAGTTTTTTATGATAAGTGTTATTATCGTTGGTTAGGAATAGAAAAATCGCCTTTTCTTGTGAATAAACTGTAGGTTCCAAAGTATTGGTCGTCGAATGATCTATTTTTCGTTTATTTTATCTTTATTGTATTATTTTATTCTAGCTGCCGCCGGCACCGCCCCCGTTCCGCCCGCTTGTTATTGCTACTTCTCCCAATATCTACATAAATTGCTAATAGCCTATGTTATTCTGATGTATAAGCTATATTTCTGTAAGGTTTCATCAAAATCCGTTCAGTAGTTTTTGCGTGAAAGAGTAATAAACATCCATCCATCCATCCTCACAAACTTTCAAGTTTATAAGGCTACGGACACCGCTATCATTGTGCCCGTAGCCTAATAGCAGTGAGATAGGATTTTTTGAAAATGTGCGTCTGGCAGAATAAAATCATTTTCTTTCCTTTTTTGAAAAACTTTTGTCTAAGATATGACCATAATTTGTGATGTTTCCATCACAAATTACCTTGTTACCAGTTTACATTGCTAGATTAATTTACACTAACATTTTTTTTTTCAACAGACGAGCGAAAGAAAAGCGATTAAAGAAAGACGCGGGTCGCACGCGTTGGTCTCAATACTTCAGGTCCATGAAGAGTGGCAGCGGGTCTCCTCGACACGACAGGCTGCTAGACAAGGACGAGCTCAAGATTGATCTGGACTCATTTAGTCATCATGGTAAATATTATTTGCTTCTATTTTTGTACATCTTGCAGATCCAAATAAAAAAATAGTTTTGACTAACTTTGATTTTATTTGCTGAAAGGATCAAAACAAAGTCTGCGTGGTCACGATAATTCTAGTGCACTTGATAGTTAGTTCTTTTCAGATTAAATTAGCTCGTATTACATGGTGTTTTATTTTAATCTCCCACACAGCAATTATATAACGTTAGAGAATGTTGTATTACATTTTGTCTAATTTTTTGTAATGTTATCGTGCTACACAAAGTTTTATAATGTTATATAATTGATTTGTAGGAGCACCTTTACCAAGCTACAGCAACATTATAGTCAACCCAAGTTTAAAAAAAAATAATTAAATTCTGCCTGTTAACTCGTCCTCGTTTCCTCTTCTATCCTAGGTTTTTACCAGTCTAGTCTAAAACAAACATACTACAATTTCAGAGCTAAGCAACGACAGCTACAGCACTGTAGCCTTAGGGGGCGAGGAGGGCTCACCAGCGGGCGGGGGTGCGGCGGCAGGGGGGGCTCGCTACGGTGCTACGCCGCCATACCTACGAGCGCACTCACCGCCGCATCCACACTACCACTATCCACCTGACCACCTCGTATATACTAACATAGGTAAGTTAAGTATTTTATCAAGTAGTAATAATGAGGTGAACAAAATGGCTAGTATAGATGGAAAGTCACAGCTAAGCCGTACTAAATAAGCATTTAGCAGTTCTACGCGTTACCAAATGCTCGTAACATTTGCTACGCCGCGCCGCGCCGCACCAAAAACTCGTAGCAGTTGCTTCGCCGTACCAAACGCTCGTAGCAGATTCTACGCGCCCCGTCTGTGTTGAAAGTAAATAAATAGCGCATGACATTTTTTCTGATGCAAGCCAGCACTTTACAACTAAGGCTCGGCGCAAACGAGCCATCGACCACAGCCACCGCTGGCTGTTGCGCGCTACCGCCACATTTGTAACAGTGGCAGCGCACTTCTGGTGCACGACAGCCACCGGTGTTTGAAACCCGTTATAGGTTAGAAAGTAAATCCCAAATAGCGGGACGTAATTGGATTTCCAATATGAAAGAATCGATATCCATTAAGGCGTCATCGTGCTCCATCCATGGTGATGCGTGCGATGCATAGGACGCCTAACGCCTAACTGCGCGGGGATGGAGCAGTGCGGCAGTGGTGGGTGTCGGCGTCTTGTGTGGCCCGCAGACACTGCTTTAGCGAATGGCCACCACCGTCTACAAGTACAAAATACATGAAAAAGTGGGCAAAGTCGCTGACGCTGGTGGCAGTGGTCGGTGTCCCGTTTGCGCCGACCCTAAAGTCGTGACATTCTAAGAAGTAGGATTTGACAGCTGTTAAAATAGGTTATATAAGTTAAAATTGATGCTTACGAATGATACTCGTTGTTATAGTGTATGGGTAACATAAATAGTAATTAATTAGGATTATGAATTAGATTTTTCGTAGACGTTCAAACAAAGTATCGCGCCATGTAAACTGAGAAACGTCATCGGACTTCTTAGATTGTCACGATTATAGGTGATATAATTAACGTCGAACTCTAATCTACTCACTTACCTACACTGAGAACATTTCAACAAAAATTGCCAGACTGCCCTCACTTTTCAGCTGTGATTTTGCTACTACAGCCCTTCAGAATTAAAAAGTTTTGTATTTATCAGGTCAAGCAATGAGCGGAGCTGGCATTGGCGGGGCAGGTGGCGCGGGTGGTGCGTCAGATCTCAGCAGCTCATCGTCTCCGGCGGCGGGCGGGTACCCGGACTTCCCGCCGTCGCCGGACTCGTGGCTAGGCGAGGCACACCACTACTCGCCGCGCGCCTTCCCCTAGCGGCGGCCACCGCCGGCGCACGCGCAGCCCACCCCGCCCGCGCCCCTGCCGCCGCCCCTCACCCCCCGAGCCTACCCGCATATGCTCGCGCAACCACTCGAGCTGGTGGTCAAGCGCGAGCTGTGACTGCACAGCACTGAACATTTCCACGCACAGGACGTTTATGAAAGTTAGTGAGTTTGATGTGCTGCAACTCTAGCACAGATCACCGCAGTTGTTTGGACTCTCATTGACAGTCAATTTAAAGACTGCTAATGCGACGTCGCTTTGGCAGGGTACACTGAAATGCACTGAACTTGGATGAATTTGTTGTGGTGGCGGTGGCTGCACATTGATGTGAGTGTAATCGGCGTTTTTTGACGTTCCACAAGACTTGCAATTATGGATATAAATAGATTATAAACTAACATTGATACTGCATACTATTAAACCCTCGAATTTGTTTGTCATTCATCTTGAAGTTACTCCTTTACTTACCTACATATATTGAGGTAACATTCCTACGTTAGTGTTTTGTTAATTGTATCTTTGTGATTGTGCCGTTCGTTTAGAATTGTAAAATAATAAATATGTGTACATAAAGTACGAGCACAAGATAATGATTAATCGCCTTAAACTAGCAAGGTACATGTTGTAAATAAAATATAAGTATTTAGAGTCATTAATAAATGTTAAGTTGTAAGAGTACCAATTATATTATATGTACATTATTATAATAAAGATACAAAGAAAATATGATTTACGTAGATATAACGCAATATTTATTTAACATTCGACAGAAATTATCACAACATTGTACATAGAATTAATTAATGTAATATAAGTAATTTAATAGCTGATATAGGCAAGTCCATAGTGATTATAATACTTTGTGCAAAAAATCTAGTCGACAGATGAATGGTCTCTATATAAATAATTGTACATGTAATTACAATAAAGTTTTATTTACAACTTATGAATTATCAGTACTTAAGGTCACTCTACCAAATATTTATAGCTCCGTGGTGGCCACTCCCCAGTACTGTTGCATGCGACCTTCGAGGTCTAAAGAGTCTTGTGTTGATTTCTCCTGTATCACAGCAAAGTCGTATTCTAGATGATAAGGCATCAGCCGCTGTAGTGATCCGAAATATGCAGCGTTTGGACCACCGTTTGGTAACCGTCCAGAACCGAATCGAAAATCTGGTTTCAATGCGGTGCCAAACGATCTCGCGCTACCAAAATGCTTTGACAAGAACGGTACACCCTTTGATTGTTTGCCAGCTAAATGTAACTGTGGACTACTTCCCGACAAACCCTTCAGGTTTCTGAGACTACTGACGTTCGACTTGATACCTTTCGACAGGTTATCTAATTCTTTGTCAAATAACATCTGTGTGTTTTGCTCGAGCATGTACTCCCAACATTTGAATTGTTCCTCGGGGTTGGAGCCGTCGTCTTGCCTGTGGTCTTCCTCCTTATCTTCTTCGACTCGCACACGTATGGCGCGAGCGACTCCTCCGCGACAACTCCTCCGTTCTGAGGCTTTAGCTTGTGATCGGACGCTGGCATAATGTTGATGACTGACCGCTTCACTAGGAGGTCGGTCACTCTGACCGCTCGGAGATGATCGGTCACTACTTGGCTTCGGTGGCGTAACTGAATGACAACAAGGTTCCAAACGCGAGCAGCAACAATCCGATCGACATACTGACTTATTACTGTTAATCGTCTGCCGTAGCTCTCGCATTAGTAGGTCGACATCTGAGCGAGTCGCGTCAAAGCGAATAATTAACACGGATATGCAGTCCTCTGCGCCGTAGCTTAGTGCCAAATCCTGTAATCTTTTAGCTGCAAGCACCGGATTACGTTCGGCGCGTACTTCAGACACGGCGGTCTCCATACTGACGGCGTTCCAAAATTTACCATTCCCTAATATTAAGAACTCATCGTCTTCTTTAATGACAGTTTGTATTACGTCGGGATCTGGCACTGTATTAGGATATCTCGTCGAATATCCTAGTCGTTTGTTATTTTCAATACCCAAACTTAGCGGTCCATTTCGTCTACTGAGGACTGCTTTAGTGTCGCCCACATTGGCAAGTCTTAGGCTATATTTACGGGCTGTGTGACCAAATCCGTTTTCTTGCGCTGTTATAGGCGATAAGTGGCACATAATTAAACAAGCACCTTTTTTCTGTCCTTTCTCTTTTAATTCCCTGTGTGCAGATAAGACAACATATTTCATGTACTCGTTTACAGTTTCCTTTATTGATTTCTCCTCAAGCACAAGGCCAGGTATGCACGTTTGTAAAATTTTTGGCACTTCAATATCGGTTTCACCATCGATGATTGCGAACAAACCTTCCCTATTGCAGAAAGCTGGAAGGCGAATTTGGGCACAACATAATTGTAACGATTTATTTGGACATTCAGAAAAACCTGTTGTCCATGGTGTTGAACCATTCAACTCTTCGTGGTAACCACTTTTTTGTGTCCAAGGTAAGGAATGTCGTCCGGTAACGTCAACTAAACTAAGAGGACGTTGACATCTGTAAGCACTAAACTGCGAAGGATCCACTTGTAACTTTTTGTTACACGATATATCTAAAAACTTTAACTGCTTTGGGGCAAGAAGTCGTAAATCTATACTATCAAGTTCATTATGAGCGAAATCTAATATTTTCACAGAGGCACTGCAAGCAAACATTGGAACAGAGCGTAATCTGTTCGAATGAGCTCTAACCACTTTGATATTGTTTAGTTGTGGCAAGGTTTCAGGAAGCCTTGAGAGACAGTTCCCAGACAGGACAAGCTCTTCAATATCAGGCCAAAAGTTGATGCATGTTTCTGGTAGGTTCGTCAAACAATTGTACGCAATATGCAATATCTTTAATCCTCTGAAGGCTATTATAACATCTGCTACTTCGTCGGTGAGACAGTTTGCTGTTAGGTACAGTCGTTCTAGACAATGTGAGGAGGGTCCTCTTGCGTGGGGTAGTCGACTGAGCCTGTTGTTTGTGAGATTTAAGACGCACATTCTGTCACACGCTGAGAAGAAGTTTTCTGGTAGGGATTGTATGCAGTTGTCATGGAGGAGTAGTTCTCGTAGCGGTGATCTCAGTCTTGGCATGGAAGGTATGGATGATATTTTGTTGTGTGCGAGATGTAGGCTGCTGAGACTGGAGAGTTCGCTGCAGAACAGGTGCTCTGGAAGGGAGGTGAGCTGATTGTTGCTGGCGTGCAGCGTGGTCAGGTCGGAGCAGCCGCTGAGCCACTGCGGAAGTGACGTCAGCTTGTTGTGCGACACGTCGATTTCGACTAGGTTGATCGGTGGTACTGTTGTTGTTAGGGTTTCTAGCTCTGAAAAGAGGAGAAATGATAAGATTAATATTTTGAACGTTTCATTTACATACCTAATATTAGTTATTATCTGTGGAGTCATCTCATATGTATTACTATAGCACAATATAGTATAATAGTTTGATTACAATATTAGAATAACTAATAAAATATTTATCACACTATATATATTTCACAAGCAGCTGTTTAATAAGCGGCAAGTACTAGGCCTACATACCAATCACCCAGGCGATGATTGCAATAAAACACAAGCTAGAATCATATAAAACTTACGGTTATGTGGAGCGCGCAACGTCCTTAGCATGGCACCGTGTAACGCGAGATGCTGTAATGTATTATGTGCTGCGTACAACTCTCGGAGACCGCGCAACGCTGACACGACCAGCACTTCCACACTGTTGTGGGACAGATCCAAAGATACGAGGTGCTGGCAAAGGTGAAAAAAAAAATGTAGGCGTACTTGCGTATTGCAATTATTAACCCTACTGCTACTATCTAATACTGAAGGATTTTGAACGTCAATCAATCAGTCTCATAAAGTTCCACAGAACACATTATAATTAGATTTCAAAGACTTATAGGTACTATGCTATAATACGATATTGATTATACAAAATTCTGCAACGATTTCGAGAGCTAGAATCGTAGCTAATTATTGTAATCGATTAATTATTGAGTCACAATGATTGCGCTCAATCTCAAATTCATGAGTTAGAAAACGTTTTAGCGTGTGAGTATTTGATAATCTTAACAACACGAGGTATTTTTTGTAGGTTACATGCTACTCTAAAAATTAAAGTGTAAAAAATACAAGTGCTGATAGAATCTACGGCATGCTGGCCATGGCCTCGGCTTCCAACGGACATCCGAACTGATTTATTAACCTACAATGTTTAATTGTTTATAAACAGTGCCTAAATACCTCATAATTGCCAAGTATGATGCTTCCTTTCAGCTTGTTGTATCGCAGGTCTACGGTGGTGAGGGGGGCGCGGTATTCCGATTTACTTTCCTCTTCGGGCGCCATTTGTGTTATGCTGGACTGAAATGTGGAAAGCTTAAACTGTTAGTTGTTGAGTAGTAAAAGAATCAAACAAAGAATTTCCCATGTTTCTATGTCAACATAATATCGCCTTATGAGTTCTTTCATAACCGATATTATGTTGATCCACAAAAATGTTAACGAGGTTGGTACGGAAATTTTCCGGTAGGACTTATTTTCAACATTATATGTATGAGTTACTAATGTGGGCAATATATGTGCATCAGGACCTTGCTCCAGGACTCTTGGAAAATAGAAGAAAAATATCATAATTAACATATAAGTATACTTTCAGACGAAAGTTCTCACATTTAGGTCGACTCACCCCAAAACTGGTGATAAGGTTCCGGGAGGCTACCAGAGTCCTCAGGCGGGGCAGTCGGAGTACACAGTCTAGAGATCGTAGTTCGTTGTCGCTCACCTGAAGCTCCTCTAATCTGAAGATAGGAGAAAAACAATACATTCATAATGGGAACATGTAATGCATAGCATGAAAACGAGAAAATATTTTAGGGAAAGAAGATGTGATCAAATCGCCAATAACTTCGTTTCTAAACAAAATAAATCGCCCTAGAAAAAGAATTATCAAAGTTTATTAAAATACTTAAAAATAATTGGCTACAGCTATGGTGATGATAAATTGCTCTATTTGTTCTCTGTATGATGAGAAGAAGCATTTGCCTAGCAGTGGGACAGTAACAGGCTGGTAAAAAAGTAGTTTATATCTTCTTCTTAGCGTGTCGATGGCAAATATAAAAGTTAAATATTATGTTTGGCCCAAATTTCAGTCACGGCAACATCATTCGTTGACGCAGTTATAATGTCGCAAGTACAGGTGACAGGGCATGCTGCGCACTCCGTGAGATGGGCCATGGTCTGCGGAAAGTTGCTGCACAAGCACTGAAGACTAATGTCATCAGAGAACCCCCACTTGTAGAGGTTGTCCTTGCTGCGGCTAAACCGAGTGCGGAGTCTATTTAGGGTAGTCCAGGTCGACCACGGCAGACTGTGCCCAGGTGAAGGCTCGATGGCCCGATGAAATTGTCAGTAAATAATAGTAATGCGTAATGTAACAGGATATGTAAATTGTAAACAATGAGCAGCAGTGTGAGCAGTGGTGGCCCAGTTTCGGACGCGACTTACAAGTTCGTGGGTTCGAACCCAGGCAGGCGCTATACTTTGTGTAAATTATTTCATCACCACTGCTCTCAAAACGGTGAAGGAAAACAGCGTGAGGAAACCGGCATGTCATAGAACCAAAAATTCGAAGACATGTGACATTCACCAACCCGCACTGGGCCCGCGTGGTGGATAAAGGCCCATTCCCTCTCACAGAGAGGAGGCCTGTGTCCCAGCAGTGGGAACATTAATAGGCTAATGATGTGATGTGTGATGTGCTGTAAATTGTGCAAAAATACATACACAGATAGACACAGAGCTGAGTTGAATATACTTGCAAATTAGTAGATACTATGTAAATGAATGTTAGATACGGAGCGGACACAACAAGTCTATTTGTTATCCAACGACGTAACAGAGATTGTATCGAGAAGTGATGGACGGGCTGCGGATAAGTCTGTGTACGAGAATCTAACAAAAACATTACAACTACAAGTGCTGCTAAGTAGAAAGTAACGTTGTTAATTACTGTGTTTATTTCTAGAAACACTAATGAAATTATTTTGGACATAGTCATCTTCAAAGAGGATAACAGTGTCCCGAGAAGGCATTTCTACAAGGTGCAATTGAAATAAGCGAAAACCTCTTTTACCACGGGACCAATTCCATGGGATCCTTAAATCAGCTGGTCTCTACATCTTACTAATATTATAAATGGACCAAATACCATTGACCACATCATCGCTTACCATCAGAAAGTTTTGATGGATTTGTGTGTGGATGTATGCTTGTTAATCAATCACGCAAGAACGGCTGAACGGATCTGGTTGAAATTTGGCACAGAGATAGATTGTACTTTTTATACCGGTATAATGTTGTCTTGAGATGATAAAACACTTTTCACGCGGGCGAAGCCGCTGGCAGAAGCAAGTTTATACATAAATGCAGCTTTAATTTTCATGATTTCAGGTTTGGTCCCATTGTGTAAGTAGACTATAATGGTTTTGTTATATATATATTTTACATGGATTTTCTCTTATATCTCTCATATTAATCTTATTTGGTCATATTAATTACATAAGAAGCCGATATTATCAAACACCTTCTCTCATCAGATTTAGGGGTCATAGAAGACAACTACCAAAAACTGAAACTGTATTGATCACTTCTCCTAGGAAATATAGCCGTATTTTTTTTGCAGCGACAACAGCAAGAAGACAACCATGTACCTTATGATTCTAATTCTTATTATTATTATTATATGCACTATATTCTTATAACAATAATATCGTTGCATCACTTAGATTCAACAATAGATTTTCATTATTTCGCAGCTCTTTACTGAGACGCGCATGTTAATGTGTGGCCCACTAGTTCGGCAACCGTGAACGATGCAATTAGAAGTTTTTTTTTACTTATAACTCTTATAAATATTTTTAAGTACTTAGTGCTTCACTTGGAAGGAAAGTATTGTTTAATTAGTGACTAACCTAACACATGGCTTCCACGATTTCCTCTTGCAAAACTATTGATCGAATGATTTCTCAAGAATTTGCACAGGACATAATATACATTAAAATTTGTTGCTTCTTTACTAGGAAATCCGATAAACTACGTCATCTTCATTAATTTAGGGATTACTCGTTCGAATAACTTGTGATGTTATGAACTTTATAAGTAGGTACGAGTACTTTAGTACTAATTGGCAATGAAGTAACCCATAATTTTTAAATTTCGTTGACAAAACCTGACCCGTGAAAGACATCAACGCGTTTTGATTGTTAAATTGTATGAATTAGGGATGAACTTAGGTATAGGTACTACATATTGGCGTATAACATATAATTCAGTAAAACCTTTGCATTATATTCTAGATTTCTTTAGATGAGGCTGAAACTAGCAACGTAATTGCATTAAACTCGGTTATTTAGAATATTTCCTGCACAATTTCGTCACCAAAACAAACAAAATGTGCCCAGTAATAAAAACAAACCCCTATTCTTTCAAATGCCTTACAATAAGTTACATGCCTTTTAACTTTTCAAACACCTTTCTTATTAAATGATTACCACGACGTGATTGTCATCTGGAGGTGACATGACAATGTGGACTTATGGAGCAACGAGAGCGACACGTGCCAATTACTGAGTAAACAATTATTATGTACAAGTTCATAACTGTTGACCGACATAAAAAGGATTTTACGGTAGTCTGTCTTACTGCTTTAGCGGTAACATGAAATTCTTATGGTGAAGAAAATTACATGGTGTAGTGAATTTCCGTAAGACTTTGGATGATGATCTTATTTGTTTTGCGATTTTCGGCGTCGATACAAAGCAAGTTAAGAGGAAATAGGGGCAGAGAGCGCCTACTAAATTGCCTAAGTAAACAGTCATAATTCGAGGTTTGGCTCTAGTCTCTTTCCTCCTCCAATATTGTATCAATTTAAAACATATTTCATAAACTGGTAAAGTAAGATATATACTATGTCCCTATGTTTTCTTTTTTTAATTTATATTTGTCGGTTGACGCAATTTTGAGCATTTTTGAGGGCTCTAGTGCTTCTAAAGATAACGTATCATCAAAAAGGAAAACATAGGGACATAGTATATATCTTACTTTTATCTTTAAGTTTTTCCTCTTAAGAGAAAACGGGGACAGAGAGCGCCGACTGAATTCCCTTAGTAAAAAGTCATAATTCGAGGTTTGGCTCTCGCCTATTTCCTCCTTCAATTTTGGACCAATTTAAAAGATATTCTATAAACTGAAAATTAAAGATATCTATTATGTTTTCCTTTTTGATAATACATTATCTTTAGAAACACTAGAATATTCAAAAAATGCTTAAAATTGCGCTGTCACCAGAGGCTTCGTGTACAAATTCGAAATATAAATGGACAAAGGATTAAAGGAGGAAGGACAGTCATGGAAATTAAATATGGTTATTTTAAAATAATCCAGGCATAGCAGTTCCTATTCCAGCTAAATTTAAGATGACATGATGATGTCGACAGTCTCTAACAGACAGTGTTGTAATATTGAAACACGTTACAGGAAAACCCTTTGCCTCTCATTAAGATATTGGCTAGACCAAAAATAATGACTTACCAATATTAAGGTGGTAAAATCAAATTATAAAGACGTATCGTAACTGTAGAACAAACTACAGAACCAAGTTAAAACACATTCACTGTTCCACCAATACATCGTAAAGTACGAACGTTGCACCGTTAAGAATTCGTGTTGCAATCGAAAGAAATCTAATTATTCTTTAAAATAATAAAAACAAATAATGCTGCTAACGTAAGGTAAGTGTGTGGGCAGACTGACCGCGGCTGTGCGCGCGCCGCCCCGTTGACCACGCGGCTGAAGCAACTAGACTCGAGTACCTACTTGGAGCCAACCACCATCGATGTTACATGCAAGCATTGTTGTGCCTCTATCTATCAATGAATCTATGCAGTACAACCAAACATTGATCATGTTTCTTCAGACAGATTTCCTTTCATAGCATTTTATATTTAGATATGCAGATTCATATGTTAAAAAATTGAGATGAACTTTTGCTAGATAGTAAAACATAATGTTTTTACAATTAACGTCAAGATTTTAGCCTGAAAAGTACCGACCTTGACCTCGACCGAAGTATCCAACACCTGAACCAGCTTAACGAAAACATACTACAGGTATGTAATCAATATTGGTATCTAATAGCATGTTGTACGGTCATCGATTCAAATCAATTAACATTGTGACTTGTACTTTTACATATCTTTTAAATTCACACAAAATTATTCGAAAATGTTAAGAGGCTAACTGTACTTGTTATGAATATACAACAATCAGCCAAACCACAAGCAGCCAATAAATATTAAATTGACTATAAAACTTCAATTATATTTTAAACTAGCTGTTCCCCGTGGCTTCGCTCCCGTGGACCACCCCCACAGGACCCGTTTTCGGGATAAAAAAATAGCCTATGTCACTCAGGAATAATATAGCTTTCTACTGGTGAAAGAATTTTCAAAATCGGTCCAGTAGTTCCGGAGCCTATTCGGTACAAACAAATAAAAAAATCTTTCCTCTTTATAATATTAGTATAGATTTATATAGGTACCTACATAATAATCGATAATTTTCAATGTTTACAACTTATCACGACTCGAACTACCTATTAGGCACTATTGTCGTTCCACAAAGAACTTTAATTGCGAATACAAAACATAAATAAACGGAATCTTTATTACAGTAGAATGTACGGAAACGGTAAAGGACGAATAAATACTTCAAATGACTCACAAACGCTAGATACGATCAAATAATTGTTATAAAGTATCTGTTTTTATAGGCCTTACCTCGACATTCCCTGTTTAGATGGTATTTCAGCTAATTGATGGGGTATCTATTTTTAGATATTTAGGGACAATCGAAACCATTGGACTGCTTAACCTTAGATGGATGAATGATTCTGATTCCTCGATGGAAACCGAGATTATAATTAACCTTGCTCTTATAATTCTGTACGGCCTAAAGGGAATTTAAGTAGAAGACTTCAAGACATCTTGGATAAAATTTGTTTTATAATAGTAATCTCAAGGTGAATACAAAAAATATATAACTATAATAATATATAACTAACTTCTACCAGCGGCTTCGCCCGCGTGAATGTCGAAAATTAGTCCAAGGGAACATATTCCCGGGATAATAAGTATCCTAGGTGCTATTCCAGACTATAATCTATCGTTGTGCCAAATTTCATCCAGATCCGTCCAGCCGTTTGACCGTGAAGAAGTAACAAACATACAAACACGCACGCGTACGCACTCACAAACTTTCGCCTTTATAATGAATGATGATTAATAGTACATTATGGTACAAGTGTGCAATGTTGGTGATTACCGCTGAGGCGTCATTGAGACCCGAGCCGTAGGTGAGGGTCTTAAGAGAGCCGAGGACGGTAATCATCAATACACACGTGTATCATACGACGTTTTTCAACACACTTGTGAAGAAAATAATCAAAAAAATATTTTTAACAGTAAAAACGAGTTGTGAAATTTTTTCAAAATGGCGGGCAAAATTAATTAATTTTCCTATGCGCGCGCATCTTACAATGGCGATCGGCCATAGACTAAAAGAATGAAATTTCTTTTTATTTTGGCTTATCGTGGATAGAGTTTTAACCACGTACAAAATAGGAAATTTCAATTTTTCTTAATTACAGAGCAAATAAAATTTATATTTGAGTGAAAGTTTTATTTATTAAGCACGTACAAGTTGAAATTAATACGAAGTTGCATGAAATGAGCAAGCAATAGGTACATTAATTTATTTGTACTATTGAGCACGACCTTTTTTGTTTCGAAACTTTTTTAAGAACAAAGCAACTCAACCAATAAATTAAAAAAAAACTGTATAACTCACTTTGTGAATAATAGTAATGAAAAAGTCACAGTTTGATAACAGACATCATTATGTGCCTAATTGCGGTGAAATTAGAGCCACTTTATGAGCAAGTGTGTTGAAAAAATATATAAATCGCTGGTCAAAGACCACCCTGAGTGGTTGATTCAGATAGAGCAGCCTGAAAATGATCCTGAAAGTACACCAAGGCTCTAAACTACAGCTAAACTATGCGTCAAATGTAAAATTGCAATTTGGATGCGGCTTCTTTGTCGTAGATATAACTGTATCGAAACTGTCAACCGACTGCACAGTTGAAACAGAAGAAAATGCTTCTAAACAATTGAATATCGATAAGTATTTAGAGCTCGTGTACGATTAGCTAACACTAGCAGGGGTTGCAGTAGTGCGCAAAGTGAACGTAACGCGCACGGTCCGGCGCGCAGATATAGATAGCCCCGCCCCGGCGCTGCGCGTACGCAAGCACTCACTTAAAAAAATTAGCACACAACGGAAACTCCGTGTCTTACACTAATATATGATGACTGCTTGCTTGGACAAGACGAATGCAAGAATATTGATTCGTTTCCGATATCTTTAATCGGAAACGAACCGAAGACAATTCTCATATTCGTGAATCTGACGACCAAAGCTCTACATGAAAAAACGAATTGTGGTCTATTAGTTTACAATGCGTTTTTTCATGTATTTGAGATTTGAGCTTTCTAAAAGCTTTAAAAATCTCATGGTCATATAACTGTTTGAGACAGGTAGCTGGAAAACTTAATAAATTAAGATGAATAAAATGAAACGAAGTGATTAGTTGAATCCAAGAATTTTTCCACATTCCTTCTAGAACAACCTGGGGCTACAAGAAAACGCATTTTCGGTTTTATGGGTATATTTTTCAACTCAGACCATAAGAAGCATTAGCAGCACACAGATCATAAGCAGCACACAACAATAATTTAGTAAGTGAATGTTATTCCATTTAGAACTAAAGCACACATATATCGAAATAAATAAGGAGCATTCTGGTACAATATTATCAAGAGAACATTATTCCCTTTTGGAACCAAAGTACACAGATATCGAAACAAAAGGCCGAAGGCTAAGATTGATGCGAGAGGTGCCGCGGGCGCCACGCTTCGCTAGCCGAGCGTTACTGAACGAGACTAGTAATGATCGCATAGCCAAACGTGAACACTATACTTGCTTCAGTCAAACAACATCGAAAATGATTGCGTTTAGCGTGATGCGAGTGATGCCTCTTGTATTGTTTTTGTGTATAAATGATGCGGGATTGATGTAGAATATCAATTTTCTTCGCTTTCTAAATAAGCTGAAGAAATTCCAAGATTTTAGGAGTCAGGATAGTAAGATGCACAGATATATGATTTTGGTCTGGTGTTTGGATTAGAAGTAAGTATGGTGACCGTGGATACCAAGTTCGTAAATAGTTTTAATGCGAGTATTGTGGAACGAGCAGTGTCGAGAAGCTATTTTAATTTCTAATAGCTGAGATTTCAGATTCCCAGTGCTGAGATACAGATCTACTCTCTGTGAGATGGAGTGGTCCATATTCCATCACGTGGGCGGGGTCGGTCGATTTCACATGTCTTTGAATGTTTGGTCAAATACACAACTGAGAACGTTAAGGTTATATAGGGTTTAGGCGAGATGAAACTTATACAATTATAGTGCACTGATGAAGCATAGAACCCAGAGTAATGGAAGGAACGGGGTCATTGCCCAGGATTAGAATAATTCAGGCTAGAATCTATTGTATAGAAGCAATTTCACAAACACAATATTCCTCTCTAATAGGATTACCAGAAATATATGGGATTATCAAAAGACTACATTTTGTTTTAGATTATTAAGGGTACACTAGTCGATAATTCTTCCATGCAAACGTAGTCTAGGGATTACTCCACTGTTTGACGATGTACGTTCAAAATAAAAAATGATATCAATTTGTCTCATCATTATCTAGCCCTATATGGAACCAAAAAATAAAAAATATATATATTTGAAAGTTATGAGTGTCGAAAGTTCCACATTTTGACACTAATTTTAACGCATTTTTGGGCGCAAATAAATACCATAAGAAGACGAAAAATTGCAAAACGGCCTCCATACAGGGATAGATTAGTAATTCAACAATGCAAATAAGTTTATTTTGAACAGATACTTTAAGTAATTTTTTCATGATATCCAGACTCCCAAGGGTCTGTTTATAAAATTTCGCGCACTCGGTTTCGTCGTAAATCATTATTCATTTGGCTAAAAATTTGCAAAAGTGTGTATTCGTACGCGAACTAGCTTCCTACTGCTCATCACAGCATCTATCTCTTCCGCACGTGTTGTCGGTTGATATTAAATGCATTTTAACCTCGCGCACAAAATAGTACGTGCCGTTGACTAGTGTAACCTTAAGACCCATTTTTATTATCAGCACTTAACTCAGCCAAAGGTTAATTTGCTAACCAATGGTTTAAAATTTCGGTAAAACGATTTTATTTGCAAATTGTTAGTCTAGCAAATGGTCAAATAATTAACTCTCCAATTACATGACAGGCTTACAACTGAAGAAAACTGGTATTTTACCGTATTTTGCAACCATTGATTATTGTTTATGGTAACTACTGATCAAAAACTAGGCCTAAGGCAGCTTCTTGTTGATATTTTGCAGCCTTTTTAGTTTAATCAGAGACGGTTGACAGGGGGAAAAGCAAGATCGCGGATAAATTTGAAAGAGAGTTACCGCAGCCACAGATAATATAACACTAGCATACGCGGCCCTGGCTCAAGCAACTGAAGGAACACGGGTGGGTTTTATTCAATAAAAGTCTCACTCGCCCTCCCACTTTACCCAGAGCGGGAGAAGTCATTAGATGATTTCCCACCCCAAAAAAAGGGGTAAAAGCAAAGAAAACGTGCTGGGCCGACCCCAAGTACCATCGGACAAGGCAGTAGATGATGATGAACAGCAGTATAGAGATATAGAGAGCAAGAATCTTTATTATTTTTATATCAATAGGTATCGCACGGGTGAACTTAAGAAAATAATTATGTAGCTAATTGAAACTGCAGTCTAAAATTAATAAGCACGAATAATGATAGTAATAAATGCTACATGCTGTTTCGTGTCTTACAGCACCTTTTAATCATTGTTTTGGTTTAATTGGTTTTGATGCAATTGGCCATTAAGAGAGTATAATAAGTAGGTTCTGCTTATACACAGTCATGTTTCTTCAAACTGCCGCTTTAAGTTTTTTCATTAGTTTGAAGACTAATACAGCTGCAGCTGCTTTTATCAGCAAATCAATTACCGTTATTATTTACTGACGGGAAACATAGTGTATATAATAGTATAAAGCCTAATATTCTTCTTAAAGGTTTTGTGATATAAACTTAATTACGTTTACTAAAGCTACATAAAGACTTCTTTGCATACTACGAGTATTTGGTTTGACGACCAAACTTGAATTTAGTCGTCAAACCAAACCAGCGTCATCTTTAATTCAATAACAAAGCAAATGTGACTCACTGCGTAAGCTGACATATTTCCGGGGGCAGTTCCGCGATCCTGTTATCACTGATGTCCAGGTGTGTGAGGGCCTGCAGCGACCAGGCCTGTGCCGGCATGGCTGCGAGCGCGTTGCCCCTCAGCCGTAGTACGCGCACCGTGAACGCGCCGGACGCGTGCTGCGCCAGTGCCGCGCCCAGGGATGCACGACCACCGCCGCTGAGGTCCAGGACATTTGGGGGCTGCGTGCTTTGAGTACCCTAGAACAATATAAGATAAGGTTACTGGATTGCTCAGAAAGATTATAAAGAAAATTCTTTGCTTATTTTGAGAACACATGTTTTCATAATGAATATTTAAATCTTACTGGTTTAAATATTTCGAGGTTTTTTGGAAATATTGAGCATCTAGGTGCTGTGACAGTTGGGTCGCGGATAAATTTGAAAAAGAGTTACCGTGGCCCTGGCACAAGCAACTGAAGGAACACGGGTGGGTTTTAAAGTAAAAGTCTGACATGCCCTCCCGCTTCACCCAGAGCTGGAGAAGTTATTGGATGAATTCCCATCCAAAAAAAAAAAGGTTTTGTGACAGCTGCAACTAAACCATGCTATGATCACTAGATACAACTTGTTGTTATAGTAATGTAAGTGAAAACGAATTAAGATACCTAAAGATAAATTAATTATGAACACAATTACGATATATGAGAGTGATTGTCTACATTACAAAGTAACTAATTATGAGAAAGTTTATGTTTATGAGGCATGAACGTTAACCAACCGAAAGTTCACATTTTTCTCTCAACGTGTTAGGCTCCAAGCTGTCCAGGAATATGTCTTCAGGGCTCGGCTGTGTGAACACATCCAAGCTGTCGACCTCCTCTTCTTCACACTTCATTGTTTTTCTCTCTACCATCACAGTCAACTAACACTCACGCACAACACAAACAATAGAGCTGAAGAGTTTTGTGGAAAACGTATCATTGTCGCCACATCAAATGACATTTTAAAAGCAACTGCAGTAAGACCGTGTTCGTCTGTCTCGGTGTGTAACCACGCTGGGGCCGTCGAACTCCTTGGAGCATTGTTATTCCCAAAGACTGCGGAATAACTCCTGTACAGTTCATTATTCCATTCACGTCGCTGTTGCTTGCATAAATGGCGTTTTGTCCTTGATTAATACTTATTTCTAGAAACCATGATCGTTGAGTTTTTTTTACCAGAACAGAACTGCTAGGTATGGTTTTAGTTATTTGACTTCAAAATATTTTAGTTAAAGTTGTTTGAATATTAAAGGCACCGGTATTGTTTACAAATAAGTTACGTAGCACAGGTAATGAAAGCGAATAGTGACTGTAAGTACACTGAGGGTAAGCTCAGTGCGACCACTGCGAGTGACTTTTTACTTGTGAAGCGGCGGCGTGCGCGCGCGCCACTATCACCGGCGCAGACGCAGCCACACTCTGCACATCTCGACCGTGACATTTCTTTCAGGGTGTAGTGCACACTATTTTTAATTAACACACTTTTCATACCCCCCATCACGAAGACTAACAAATTCTCTCTCTTGTACAAACCTTATCTCTCAAGTTAATCACATGATAACAATTTCTTAATTTAAGTACACAAATCTCGTAATTTATCCACACGTTCATGAATAATTTCACACAAGTCATAATTGCTACTTTACGAAGTAATTTGCAACAAATAAGTTGTTCTTGAAAATTTATTGAATAGAACAAGTTTATTAGTTCCCTGATAGCAACCAACTGTAACTGTATACCTACGTACAGTCCCATATTACGAGAGTTTCTGTCATTATATTTATGTTATATCACAACACCATGATGAATAAATTATAGTTACACAAACACAACCCTAATGTGATTGACGTCAAATTGTACATTGAAACGTCAAAAACTTGATAAGCTTTAGAAAATTTCTAACAATTTACCGCTGTTAACTTGACGGTTCGTTAGTTTGAGAAGTGTACCGGAATCAAATCCTCAATCATCTGCTAAGAGCTCATATCTGCACGCTGTGGAGCGCGCGACGGAACTAAACATTAAACTACGTAAGATTTGCTCCAATTACACTACCTACCATAGTAAACCAATTTGACTACACTTTGTGAACTGATTAGTTTTATACACGCGCCCTCCTTGTCAGGTTAATAAATATTATCACACACGTGTCTTAGGAGTACGAACCTCTTTTAACCAGCAGAACCACATGTTTCGCTCCCAAATAGTACTGAAACCGAGGAAGAGGTGATTCATGCTGTTGTCTCCGGAAACTATGTTGCCTTGACAACGCGGCTTCACGCAGAGCACCAGTCTCTGAGCCTTGGGTTGACATAACTCAATGCTTCCGCCACTTAATTCCATCATTTCCCATGTTGTGCCTGAAAAGTTTTTCATAAGATAATTCAAGAGCTCGCAAGGACATTGTCAAACTTTGACAGATATTTAATGCTACTAACCATAAGAATGCAGTCTAGATCCTATCACGTAAGCAGGTCTTGGTTTCCACTGCGGAAATACATGTCCTTTCAGCACATACACTGTTCCAGAGCGCAGCACTCCACCGGTGCGTGGAGCGGGGCCGGCACACCATCGCAAGGAGTGTCGCAACTCCGGATCCACTGCCAGCCGCAACCTTCGAGCCTGTGACCTCCAACCACATGTTGCTAAGTACTGCTCCTGGATCCGCAGAGGAAATTCGTCCTGTTCCAGTCGCCGTGCGTTCGCCGCACCAATTTGCAGCCACAGCGACAGCTCATCATTGAATCCGAGGTTTTTGTTTACTTCTTCTACAGTGGTATTGAGAGTGACCTTGATGAGTTTGCTGGGTGCATCGATGGCGAACGGTTCGAGGCCTTCGAAGACGCGTATCCAGCCGTATTCGTTGGCGGCGCGGGGTTTGAATCCCCTGGTGGAAGCGAGGCGGCGCAACGACTTGCGCGGCGCGGGAGGCGATGAGGCGTGCGGCGGCCGGCCGGCGACCATGGCGCGCAGGTGGTGGCGGGAGCGTCGCGCTCACAATGCGTGCGCGCCGGACCCGCGCCCGCCGTGCATTACAATTGGGTCGGACTCGTGGTGGGGGTGGGAAACATGTTGCTCGGTCAGTCGGGAACATGACTGAATACAAATTGATGCCAATAAAATTCACGATAAGTACTCATATACAAGTAGGTATTTTTTTACTAACATAATTTAATACAGATAAGAACTGAGAGTTATTGTTTTTATTGAAACAAAGACCAAGAATTCTTCATACTTCCTACTGCCCCGACTCCTGCATTTATTACTGGATAAAAATGAGCCTTCATAGCAGAACTCTTGAAATATATTACCAATACCAGAATCACAGAAAACAAAATGCGCAGTCACAAACTTCCTACGCACCGTTATTAGATAATCTTCCAAACATTCGTATTCAAAAGAAAGGGACGTTGGGTTACGAACTTACGAGGTTGGTTCCGCACCGGCAACCACCCCACCTGTTGACTCACCTGCTGCGCAAGAGTGGCGAACCCTTGAACCCTTCCTATTTTTGTTTGTTAGATAGCAGATTCAAATAATTGATTGGTGTGGCTTTAAGTTAATTGGTGAATGAAAAAAAAATGTACTTCATGAGATCAGTTTTTCACCTCCTCATTCAGTCAGATAACACAGATACCAATGTGAAATATCTAGGGTAGACTGGACAAAACTGGAACGCCGCACGTTTGATTAATTATTGTATGTAAGTAAAAAACCTATATCTTCTCTTACTTTCATTAAAGAATAATTTATAAAAAAAAACAATAGATCTTCTCATACTGTTCTTTGCTTGAAAATGCGAATGTAATAACCAAGGAAAAAAAAACAAATTTGTATTTTAAAATGCATTTACAAATGTTTATAATAAAGACTTACTTAGACAAAAAAACACAGTAACTTTTATGTCAACACTGGCAGTAAATAATCCTACAATATCCAGGCCTATTATGTAACAAATCGAGCTTAAGAAAGAGAGTGATAAAGAGGATTGTATATACTGTATCACGGAACGCAACTTCGACAGTTATGCCGCAAACTACCAGGTCAGTCCAGCCAGCAATCACGAAGAAGTATTATCATCCTTTAGAGAGACTTATACCGCTCGTGATTTTCATATCCTAGTTGCTAGACGCAGTAACAAACTGTCGAAGTTGCGTGCTTTTAAGTACCGTACGAGTAGAAGTAGAAGAGGGACTCCCCTTTTCGCACTTAGACTCTCATTGTACCTCATTGCACCAGCTGTAGGTATACCGTTCATCGATATTTTGAACATCGAATTGACGTCTTTAAAGAGTGACAGTGACGGAGGTCTACTAAATCGACCTTTTTCTAACACTCGATATGCTATATAAACAGCTAGGTACTCTGTGTGAAGTAAACATAGAAGCATTATCTCCATGGATAGTTCCTGTGTATTTTATCAGTGGCGCAGTTACAAGTAGCATTGCATACTCCTTGGTTGCACACGTCACTGGAGATGGTCACGAGCTCTGGACAGTTGGAATAGAAGTCCATCTTGTTACAGGAGTTGGTGCATAAGGACTTGGACAGGCAGTGGTTGGGACACTCTTCGCATGGCTGGCCGATCTTGTAGGGGTACTGCGTTATACTGTGGAAGTTGCCACTGTAAAAAAAAAAATCAAATAGGTGAGACATTGTATTCGATTTCTATAGTTTTATTATTGACGATGGTCAGAAAGGAGAGCCATGTGCAACAGTGGTTGTAAAGCTATACATTGTTGGGCACTTGGTAGAATGGACAAAGCTTCTGTCAAGGGTCTCACTTGTCTATTTTTATAAAATAATTAGCTGTTGCCCGCGACTTCGTCTGCGTAGCATTAGTACATTGAATAGCCTTTTTTATATCGCGCAATAATTTGTAGGTGTGTGGGCCGCCTTACTTGAGAAATTTTAGTTCACCATACTAAACCATACCATTATTCCCTTAAGGCCGATTGCCAGGATAAAAACTATCGTATTTCCCAGGGTCTCAAACTATCTCCATACCATTTTTATTTCATCTAAATAGGTACAGCGGTTTTAGCGTCAAAAGGTAACAGACAGACACACAGAGTTACTTGAATGGATTTATTATTTGCACGGAATAATGGAGTAGGTAGATACAGACCACATTAAAGATAATCCAATAGGTCACAGAGCAATGTGTTCATACAATAAAATTTATATGGAATATAATGTAATTAGATGTTTCTCTCTCAGGGAATCCCCTTGATGACATGGCTAGAGTTAGAATAAATAGCACTTATTATTGATACAAGTAAGAAATTATTACTATTGTATATTATAGATACAGTACAAATATTTTCTTAATGTCTCTCGGAAAACTTCGTGTTTCGTCAATAGACGGCTTTCTATCAGTTGGCCTACTTGGCCTTTGCACTTGGTGCAGACCGGAAGCTCTCAATCAACTTGGAATTATATAGATTTGTTAATAATCTTTTAACATAATGTAATTTATTTAAAAAATGGAAGGAAAGCTGCTATTTTTACAGCTCTATATATTTCACTCGGACATCAAAACAAAACAACAATAAAGTACTTAGTTCTGAATTCAAATTATTATACCCGATAAATCTAATAATTGATGGACATGGCAATTTGCATACTTTTGTATTCGGAAATGCGATGATTGCCGAGGGATATTAAGAAAATAGTTGTACTTGTACTGTTCTAATTTTGAACTTTTGATTTATTTTATGGAAAACAACTTCTGACCTGCCCCCCTAGCCAAGTTACAAACGTTTCGTATCGATCTCTTTCTACAATCGTTAACGCCTTCTATTTGTATGGTCTGACCACGTGACATAACGTTCAGATGTGTCATTCCCATACATTGATTCGTTTATACTAGTGTTATCGATTGTGGATTGTCAACTTGGCTACAGGTGCTGTGATATTGTTTTTAGTTACTCCCTAGGTTAAACTAACGGTCTAGTAGAGAATCTAAAGAAAACCCATGCAGTTTCCTGCACGCATGTTTTCTGCAGCAAATCATAGTTTTTAGTCTGAACAGGGATCATCACAATAACTGGTAAGTACTTGATGTATGGTTGATAATACTACAGATTGTGAGCGTGAAAGAAATCAATTAATATTCAATCCCACCGCATTATGCCCAAACCACTGCAATTCCTGAAAGCCAGAATCAATAGTGGCGACTACCAGAAAAGCGCCGAGGCAATGAAGCTCGATGCAGTCCCGGCGAATAAATTTAACTGTCTTGGATCCCGTAACGAAATTAATCAGAAAAGAATAACGGAGGCGTTAGAAAAAATACAAATGTCCACTTCCCTCCATATCAAGCAGGAGACAGAACAAACAAGGCCAATAGGCACAAAGGGTCGTTTAAAACTGGGATAAGCACAGTTGCCTAGCACCACGGATCAAATTATTATTAATATTAATGGGTCCTAACATTTGATTCCAATCTCTATAAATATATTGACAACCATTCACAGACGTCCAGCCCTTACGCGGTTAATAAGTTACTTTACTCGAAGAGGATTAACCTTTAGTGTGACCCAGGTCTTTAATTTTCAAGAACAAAAGCGCCAACTGTACTCACCCTGGACAATAATGGCACACGTAGTTATAGAAGTGGCCCCATGGGCCCCCTTTGCAGTGGGCCACTCCGCAGCCCACCTTATGACTGGTGGCCCACACCATCTGGGTGTAGTGCCCTATCGTCTTCAAGTTGTAAGTCGGGTTCCCGTACGTGAAGTTTTGGTACTCGAGGAACCACGTCTTAATTGCGAAGAACCTGTAAAGTTAAACGTACAATATGATTTTTTGGTCAAATATACGTACAGTACAAACATTTTCTAAATATCCCTCGGCAAACTTAGTGTTTCGTCAGTCGTTGGATTTCTACCAGTTGCCCTTTGCACTTGGTGCAGACCGGGCGATCTCACTCAACTTGGAAGTATATAGAGTAGTTAATACTCTTTTAACATAATGTAATTTACTTTAAAAATGGGAGGAAAGCTGCTATTTTTATAGCTCTATATATTTTACACTGAAATCAAAACAAAACAACAATGAAGTACTTAGTTCTGAATTCAAATTATTATATACGATAAATCTAATAATTGATGGACATGGCAATTAGCATTCGTTTGTATTCGGAAACGCGATGATTGCCGATGGACATTAAGAAAATAGTTGTACTGTACCTATCTATACTAATATTATAAAGCTGAAGAGTTTATTTGTTTGTTTGAACGCGATCTCAGGCACTACTGGTTGGAATTGAAAAAATCTTTTTGTGTTGGATAGTCCATTTATCGAGGAAGGTTATAGCCTATATAACATCAAGCTACGACCAATAGGAGCGGAGCATAAATGAAAAATATTGCAAAAACAGTAAAAAATACACAAAAAAAATTTTTACAGCTTTCAAAATCAAAATATTTATTTTTATTTTACATAGGCCTACATGGGCACTTATAAAACGTCGACAAAAGTGTACGGTTCGGGCTAGTCGTTTCCTATGGAGAAGAACCGGCAAGAAACTCCATGGCTACTCTTTTCTTTTTCTCTCCATGGTCTCTCTTTCTTACGTAGGGTTATATAGGTAGGGTAGGGAAGGTAGGTAGCCAGTTGACGGGAGCGAAGCCGCGTGAGACAGCTAGTTTTTTTATATATTTATAGCTATTGAATGTGGAGACCAATAGTCAAAATCTGCCAGTTTTATTAAGATTTCATCTAAAATCTCTAAAAGTCCCTACCATTAATTTCATTTTTGTTTATGATATTTTGATAGTAGATTTTTCGGACACGTTGAGCCACTGCGCTAACTGTGCTGTCGAAGATACCTACCTAATATATTTTTATTTAGATCAGGCACCAGATACTGTTTAACCTTTCCTGAATCCATGCAGTCACTTCGTATTCGTAACATACAGTTTTTATTATAGTTTTTTGTATAAACTGCTAGAGCTTGTTAATGTAATCACGTCGTCTATAAAAATAACTCGATCTAGTCGTAAGTATTCCTTACCTATTTGCATAAGAATTGCCTAATAAAACTATATTACACGAATAAGTACATGAATAACGTGATACCACGTCTGCAAAGCCGATATGTAACTGACGCTAACTCTTACTCAGCTAATTTTCCCTTCAAGTAAGACAGATCAAATTATATCGTACCTAACAAGTCATAGTAATTAACTTGTGTATGTTTGTGCCGTTCTAAAGGGCAATCTTCCTACAACTATTATGTGTAATCAACCATTCACGAATTAACTATTATAAAACAGAAGTATAAAAACAATCGTGAGTAGGCTGTGACTGTCGGGACTAGGAAACTAAGACGTTTTTGTGGAGAGAAAAAACAGACAGTTTTAATTCATCTTCTTTATTGCATAGTACACGCGTGCGAATAATTCAAGCCTTGAAAACCTTCAAACTTATAAACGGGTTTCCTATTTGTGATTTCTAGCTAATTATTTTGACATTATTTACCTCTGAAGTGAAATTTGTTCTGTATGCGACTGAAACTAATTAAATTAAAGCTTAGCAACAGCTAATCAGTGTTTAGCCACAGAACAGTTGCCTTCTAGTTAGATAATATTACAGCTCGTGTACCTATCGATTTCTTAATGTTAAACGAATGTATAGTTCTTATTGAGTATTGTTTTGATAACACTGAAAAAAAATATTGGAACTTGCGAACTTTTTTCAGTGAAGTCCTACTTCTAAACTCTTAAGTCACAGGAACATACACCTAGCATTTATAAAGAACTTGGTGAAAAATAAATATATGTACTTGGAAGGTACTAAACTGGGGCCGCGTGTAATTCACCAAATATATTTATAAATTAGAGGATATGTATTTATTTATTTAATACTTCATGCACAAAGGTAAAATCGGACTCAGACTTAATGCCTTAGGCATTGTCTACCTGCGGGGCGAGCATGACCTCTCTGGATAGACTTGTGTCACGCATTTTATCACGGTTTTTGCTCCCAAACTGTGATAAAAATGTGTGACTCAAGCCTGTCACAGTAGGCCGTGCTCGCCGGCCTGTCAACCAAGGGTGGTGAAGAGATAAAATGGCAGGTGCATTCTTTAAACTGTAACAAGCAAAACAGTAAAAACAAAGAAATAATAAGTTGCTTACAATAAATACATAGATATATATATACATAATACATACCTAAATAAATATATGTCGGGTTTAGTCAATAGTACGGACGTCATAACAAATAACAAGCATGCCCCTGGCGGAAAATCTACGAAACCTGGAGAACAACTACGCATTGGCGCGCTTTTTCGAACTACTTGCGTGGTGGGGACAGCAGAATATGGCAGTTGACTACTGACCGCCTTAGAGCTAAGACGTCGTAGAGTCAGTATCGATCCATTATATTGGTAAGCAAGATTGTAACTGTGAGTTGTGACTATTTGAATAAACCCAGTGTATCAAATAATTTGTCTGATTTCATATCCATGATTGTACCCACCGATCTGCCCACCCACAATGTCTTAACCTAAGAGAATACATCCTGACTTCCCGATGGCTTGCATCTATCGGCCACCCTTGATGCGATTAATAAAGTAATGAAAAGATGTATACAGATGACTCTTCCACTTGAAAGCCTACCGACTGGTGGCCGTCCTGATTTCGAGAGGAAAAGCGTTTCAGAAAAGAATAGACTGAATATGAAAGGAAGAGCGAACAAAATCAGTAGTATGAGAAGGACATAGTAGGAGAAGATTATTGGAGGAACGCAGATTCCTAGCGTGTGAAGAACAAATAAATAAATATTGAAAATGGGACATAAGGTAAGAAGATGGGGATATTCTAATATAAAAGCTATATTACCTACTTTTCGTCAAAATCTGTTCAGTAGTTTAAGCGTAAAAGAGTAACGAACATCCACCCTCACAAACTTTCACATTTATTACATTAATAGGATTTAACCCAACCCAAATAAGAAAATATATAAACTGACTAGATACGTATAATTAAACAATTTAGTCAAGACAACTTAATATGAACAAAACCAATTAAATTAAATAAAGTAAAGATTCACGTCAACGTCTCCCAAAGAATGTAGGTACCTAAATAACAAATGTTTGTAAGTTTTTATCAAACACAAAAAAAAACATAGGAAACCGGCTTAAGTTTTTAAAAGATAATTAAGTAATTTTGGAGGCCAGAAAATCATTGAAATAATAGAGGAACAATTAATAACGTACCATGGAGTTTTCTGTGCGGCTACAAACAGATTCTGGCCGCAAGTACCGAGATGGGGAACTGTGTTTTCTCTGACGTCATTATGTGTGAGAAACATACATTTCTCTGCGTAGTTTTGCGCCTGCTGTGCTGCACCCGCGTGCCATGTCTGAAAGCCATACGACAAAATGATATCACAACAAAAAGTTACATCACTAACACCGCGATAAGACGTCACGAAATAATCGATTTGTTAGTTGCAATTAAGTTCGTAAATGAAAACAGAAGTTAAGGACATAACCTTGGGTTATTTAACAATATTTCATGCTGTTAGTATATATGTATGACGTGTTTTTGACATAGCTCATAATACATACATAAGCTGGATGAAGTGCCAATGGACCGGTCATATCTATAGGTACTTCTATACTAATATTATAATGAGGAAATATTTGTATTTTTGTATGTAACGAATAAACTTAAAAACTACTGGACCGATTTAAATAAAATCAGTATTTATCTACTTGTTTCTCTATTTATTTACTACTCCCAAAAGAAGAAGCTACACTATCTCCGGGTGACATAGACTAATTTTTAACCGACTTTCGAAAAAGGAGGAGGTTCTATGTTCAACTTCTTGTATGTTTTTTTTTTTATGTATGTTCACCGATATCTCCGTCAATTGTGGACCGATTTTGAAAATTCTTTTTTTGTTTGAATGTGTATGTTCCGAAATTGGTCCCATTTTAATTTGGTGAACATCTGATGAAGAACTTCGAAGATATACAACGGAACTCTTCAATAAATAACGGTAAATCTCTCGGGACTGCTGCAATCGCATGCCTGTTTATTGTTTATATCATTTCATAACATAACATCACGCTAGTACGCTCTTAAGGGGTAAGCAGATCTCTCATTTGAATGTGAAGTGAAAAATAACTTTGTTTTTGGAAGTCGGTGTCCATAACGCAAACAAATGGTACCTACGAAAGACACCGATTTCCAAAAACAAAGTTATTTTTCACTTTGTAGTTTTCTTATTTGGAAGTCAGTAGTATTTTTTTGTAAAAAAGTTTTTTTATTTTTTATCCCTGTATTCCCACGGGAACGGGAACTACGCGGTTGAAACCGTGAGGCATCCGCCAGTTAGCTATATAGCCGATAGCCTGTGGAGTAGACGTGTTCTTGAGTTCTGTCACTATTTTGAGAAACAATCTTCGAAGAGTGGGCAGTGGCTAGTATCAGCTGGATTGACAGTTATCGAGAACTGAGATAAATGACGTGAGCTTGAGGAGGCTCATGTCTAGCAGCGGACTGCTATAGACTGATGATGACAAAGAAATTTTATAAACAGAAACTATTGTTGAAAATAACCTCGAACGGTTACTGACATCTATGTTTTTAAATAGGAATAAGTGATTTGCATGCTTCAATATCTAAAGTGGCGCCGTAGCGCCAATTTGTATGTCAACCGAGTCAGACATGGGGTTAAATGAATCTACTTGAGAGAAGACCTCTTAAATTATATTTGATAGGCAGGTATACTTATCGACAATTAGTCTAGTAGTAGGTACCGTATTGTAAAATATTACGTAAAGTTGCCCGTATGTTTCATACACAAAGCAGATGAAAACATAGGTAGGTGAACACCTTTTTGCGGTATGTATACAGGTATATTTTTCTGGTAAATACACTGGCGACATTAAATTTTGACAGGATCGCACCATGTCACCAATTAGAAGCCGAAAATTACGTCTATCTTAAAATATGTGCGTGTCCTTTTTAAAAGAGATACAGTCTACATTATAAGGTAGATACTCGTATAAAACAAACTGTAAAATATGTACTATGTTTAAATTTGTCTGAAATATTTACTCTCATCTCTCCTGTGTACATTTTGGTATCAAAATAAAATATAATAAACAATAGGAAAAATCCCCTGAACTACTACGGAGGGTTGTAAAAAGACATTGAAGACCGCATCACACAAATTTCAGTTGTACCTAGAATAATGTAGGATGGCATAAAGTGGTTCCAAAATTTCGCTCATTTAGGAATGGCACCTTAAAAACAAGTTTATTCAGCAATATTTTGGAGCTTGGTTTTGAAAAGATAACGATGTTTCGAATGATTGTAAGGTTTCTAAAGCAAAGTTTAGCTTCAGTATATGTAATCTGTTTTATTTCTTTAAATGTTTATCATCTTTGTTTCCAGAATCTTCTGTCCTTATGGCTAAACTAAGTTGGAATCTAATTGCAATTTTTCCATTCTGCCCAGTCTTTAGTTGGCATTGAATTATTCATTTTACTTACAGTGTTTAAGTTAGTAAAAAATAATCGTTGCACGTGTACACATTAGTTGGCCATTCTAATCACAAACGAGTACGTACCATTAACAGCATGTTTGCAGCACTGGGTCGAACTTTCGTGCGAAAGAAGTTATGATACATCACTATTTTCCTTCGGACCACTGATCGCCGAGGGTGCAGGGCATTATCCGGTATTAGATGTGGTGGGAATATCTCTGAAATTATACAAAACAACTTCTATACAATGGAGATAATTGTGTACATAGACTCTTATAATAGATCGGTATCTAATTTGTACTCAGTGCATGTTTTATTCAACAGGTTTTATAATTGATGTTTATCTTCAACTATGTAAATAAAATTAATGTATCTTTTCATGATTTTCTCATTAATGCAATATTATAGAAGACACTTACGTTTGTTACTCCAAGTTTCAAATGTTTCCAACTCGACAGCAATGCTCAATAAGAGTAAAACTTGGATGCAAAGTGCGCCTCGTACGTACAAGTACATGCTAGAAAATGAAATACTTTATGGTTATTATTTTAATATAGGTGCACCACAACAATATGTTCTCCTATACGCTATATTTTCTGAATCAATTAGACCGTGAATTTCATTATACCAACTAATACTAATACATTAGGTGCCCACTGTTCTTCGCACATCAACTTCAATCAGCTCAAAATGCTCCTTAATTAAACATGTTAAAGGCAATGAACTGCTGCACGTTAATAAATCATTGCCAATTTAATTTAGATGAGGAGCGCGATTTTCCTATGTAGAGCACCAACTGCCGATTCTTTGTGCCGACGTTAAATTAAATTATTGAGTGAATTTGGCACTTTATAATTTCTTGTTCTACTATAGCGAAATGTGAGAAAGGGTTATATCGATAAATAAGAAAACGCCATTTTCATTATTGCTTTTGAGATAACAGCGATAGACGTTAATTTCAATTTAATAAAAGTTACGATGCATGACAAATTAACAGCTCTGTTTTCTAAATAAACCACAGCCTTAGGCCCAGTTTTTTGATCCGTAGTTAACTATGCTCTGGTTTAAAATTTCGAAAAACGTGATTTTTCATCGATTGTTAGTATAAAAAATGGTAAAATAATTCATTCTCCCACTTATTTGACCATTGTGAGGTTAACAAATTGATGAATAAAAGCGTTTTCATAGAATTTTAAAACCTTTAGTTGGCATATTTAACTATTGGTTGGTTAACTACTGATAAAACACTGGGCCTTATTGTAAAGATTGACTAGTTTAGTACTTACTTGCCGAAAATATAAATTGCACTGCTTTTAATAAAAAATGCGTTTGTCGTCAGTTTTGTCTACATCACACATGGACGGTTGATCACACGAGACTGCTTCTTATAACAAAGGTGACTGAAAACATTCTCACGACGAATATTTTTATTTGATAACAATCTCTTGAAAATTTTGATGGTTTATAAATGTGTGGCAATCACAGCCGCGCGTCGCGAACGCTTCAATTGAAATAAGCACAAATCTATAGTTCCATACTGACCACGCAGACCACCACAAAATAAATGATCCTTGGTAAACGATTCGCATTCTACCTAATACAAAAAATTACTGACAAGGCATGCACGATTGCAGAATATGTTAACAGGGTTCTTTGATTAAATATTTACATGTTACTGAGTTAAAACACTAATTACGTACAGGTATGTATAATACCAGTGTCTGAAAGACTACTTAATTGAGGAAATCGAGTACGGTTGAGAGCGTTTCATGAATTTCATCTGCACATAGCGTTAGATGGAATTAATTGCCTGATCTACGTAAAACTTTATTGGCATGCTTTAAAACAAGTCCCTATTTATTATTAATTATGTTGGTATTTTTCATACTTATATTAATTAAGTTTGTGCTTTTGTAAGTGCCTAGTTATTTTTAGTCCACAAGCCATCTATTTGGCCCGTCTCAGCGTGTTTTGTTGTATAGCGAAATGTCTTAGGGTCTAACACAATTTCTCGTTTGTCTTCTATATATGTATGTAAAAGGTTCCTATTATGTTTGTAAAGGTCTCTGAAATTCTAATCCAATTACAAAATTCTTTTACTGTTAAAAACCAACACCTACTTTAATTTTTATTACGTGTATAAGCAGTTCTTGTGGGATATGCCATGGCAGCGACAGCGAGGGCAAAGTAAATTAAAAAGAACTTAAAGCAATAAGTTTTTCAAAAGCATTTGAATCTTAAGTATTATCTATTATTATAAGAAATAAAATAAAGTACTAATATTTTTGTTTTTAGGGTACCGTACCCGAAGGGTTCAAACGGAGCTCTATTGTTGTCACTCACGTGTCCGTCTATCTGTCCGTCTGTATGTCGTATGTCACACAGAATGTACAGCCAAACGATTGGAGCTACAGTCTTCAAATTTTCACAGTATAAGCACAGATAATATAATACTAGCTTAGCAAAAAGGGGGAATGAGAAGCCACCAAAGTCAACAATTTTTTTTAAATTTTGCTCCGAAGAATTTTTTAACTTCTTATTGACCTATGAACTTGAAATGTGGTTATTATGTTTATTATTACGTATTTTTTACTAACAAATACCAATATATTGAAAAATCTGATCTTTTCTTTGCAATTCTCTCAATATTTTTATCACAACCAACTTTATTTTGCGGTTCGGTACGGAACCCTAAATTTACGATGTCGGACACGCACTTGGCCGGTTTTTTTTTGCTAAGTTTCTTTGTTTGTAGTACGACCTGTAATGTTTTATCTGCTTTTTTTTCTATTAGTGGGAATTTGTAAATCTCATAATTTTTATTATAATGATTATGCATTCTTGTAATTAGCTGTAAAATTTTTAAATAATGAAAAGGCTCTAGTGAATGTATAAACCACTGCCTCCCAATTTTTTTAAGGAACTCTAAAACGTTATCTAAATATACCGTTTCTTTGATATTATTAGTATTTACAATTTGCAATATATTGTTAACTTGCCTCCTAGCAAACACATTCCATTTTTGAAGCTGCGGAAGTACGGAACTCAACGGTGGCTGAGAATTTTGAGCTATTCTTGCTTTCGACCTTGCAATTATCATCATGTATTTGTGTTCAATGTATATTTGTGTATTAACATGTTTTCCGGTATGTACCTTTGGGAACAAACATAAACATTGACCTTTTAGGCAGACAACTTTGGACTTTCTAGATCTTGGATGATTTTGGATGGCGGAAAAATATTGAATTGAAATAAAATACTAGTCTTCATCTATAGTCGGTAGTCTTAAGCTAGATAATAGTGTCTTGGTGTCTTTGTGCTATCCCCGTTGGATTTTTACCGACTTCAAACAAAGGAGGTTATCAATTCTATACGTATGTATGTAATATTGTTGGAATTGCACAATATTCACTTATATTTGGTGCTCTAAGTGGGCTTTTTAACATGTGTGCCAAATTTCATTAGAGGATATGTATGTTTGTCCACGCATTTCTCCGAAACCAGTAATCGGATCGTAATTCTTCTTTTTTAATGAATTAAGAATCTCTCAACTTAGGAAATAGTCTAAGTTTCATCAAAATCTGTTCAGCAGTTTTCAATATATGAAACATACAACGGAACTAGATACAAACAGCACTAGTGTGTTAATTAACTTATTATGGGAATTTTGTCAATCCTATAAGTACCTTACTATAGAACTTGCTCACTTTTTAGTGATGGTGTACCAAAAATAAAAAGTGAGAAATAATAACATTTTCACAAAAAAAATCTGCCTTTTTTTTATTAAATTCTATGCATTATTGTCTAAATTTGTATATAAAAAAAATAATTTAAAAAGAATAAAGTTAGGCTGAAAGATAGCCCCAAACTAATTGACAAAAACCTAGGCAGATTGACTTGAATCAGGCATTGACTTTGCTAAAAAAAAAGTTGCAAATACAATTTCGGCATTCAAATCATTTTAATTAAAATGAAACTGCATACGGATAAAGCAGTGTATATACAGCTAGCTGTGTGAGGTATGGCAATATAACTTATCTTATTTGAAAATAATAAGTCGCCGTACGGCTGTTTAACGACGCGTGAGCAAGAGTCAATTAGGCAGAAAACGAAACGAATCAAAAACAAATGTCGATATTTATATATAATGTAAAATGTAACGGACATAAGTAACCAAGATTATGCATTGTATTAAAATATGTACATGATGCATATACTTGCATTGAGTCGGTAACTGAAATAAAATAATAGGTACATTTTAATTTTAGTACTGTAGACTTCGAATTTTCAGTTTATTGTTCAGGGAGAATAAACTCATTGAAAGAACTGAGAGGAACACCAGGCGGTTTCTTTTAGGCGGTCTTTGGGTCCCTCCACAGATATAAATCAACTAGATGACGCGATTGTATGTACTTGGCGTGCCAGAAAACGGAGTAAAATTACGATCAATGATCGTAATCTGAGCTTTTCATTTAACATTACCGGCACCAGAAATTCACCGAAATCTAGAAAATTTTCTAAATATAATATTGATCTGTGAAGACTGTATAGAAAAAGTTGGCCGAGGCATTGTCTCTGAATCTGTGTTTTCATTGGTAAGTATTTTTTTTTAATTTTGTGTGAAAAAGGGCATGCTTGGTTTTCATACAGATAAAGGGACTTCCGTTATCTAGTTAGATGTATGTCTGTGGAGGTACCTCCCGCTGGTGTCCTTATGAGGTTATCGTGACCTTAACCAATTTTTCCTATATCGGCTTTAATAAATAAAAGCCTTCAGCCTGGGCAAACGAAAATAAGAGGCGGAAGCAGAAACTTTAATTTGTACCTGCAGTCTTATTGCGTAAGTGAATTTGGCAAGGCAAAGAGTGTGAACAATCGACCAATCACATAGACTGAAATCCACATCGCGTCTTTCATCTCGTATGTGATTAGTCGATTGATCATACTCTTTTCCCTTTGCCTTGCCGAATTCACTTACGCAATAAGGTTCTGGATTGGCAGACCATATTTCAAGGTTTTGTACAGAATCTTATGGGGAGTTTACTAGAACAATCTAAAATAGCTATGGGTTTCTCATGCGTCAGGTCCCGAAACATAATGGCTACCATGAAGTGTCAAAACTATAATGGTTCGACTGTCAAAAAGGGGCATGTATACAAGTTATATACAACTGTCCATTACGCACACTGGAAACAACCTTGCTCTAAGAGGTTATGGTCACCCCTTTGACTGAAACTCGTGAAAATCTTCGCACCTTTTCCACATTGCAGAATTAGCAATGCAGTCATATACCTACGCGTATTTTCATAACGCTTGAACTTTACAAATGATACTTACTAATTAGTTGAACTCAATTAATGGCCACGATGTTATTGACATAACTCTACTATCTTTATTACACGAGGTTATATCTGAACAGTGTGGCATACCTAATTATTTTACTCTTGAGGACTCATTTGAGGCAGTGTTGATATATATGTGTATATGTGTATGAATCTTTTTTACGATGGAGGAGCTCGTGGCTAAATAATAACAGCCGCACGGGTCGATCATCAAGGTTAAGCAACGCTTGACGAGATTGTTACGTGGATGGGTGACCATTTCAACATACCGAGTTTCCTCCGTGCCTCGAAAAGCACGTTAAGCCGTTGGTCCCGGCTGTCATTTGAAGATCTTTGACAGTCGTTACAGGTAGTCAGAAGCTTGAGATCTGACACCAGTCTTGCCAAGGGGTAACGTTTTACCCAGTTACTGGGTTGTGGAGATAGGCAGTCGCTCCATGTAAAATACTGGTACTTAGCTGAATCCGGCAAGACTGGAAGCCGACCCCAATATAGTTGGGAAAAGGCTAGGCAGATGATGATGTATTTAGCACGATGACTTTTTTACGGGGTGTTGCTTTGTCTATAACTGCAATAGATTTTCTACTTATTAAGTTTGTTTATATGCAGAAGATCATTCTATTGTTATTGCAGTCGGTAAAAATACGATGCCTTCTTTAAGACATTTTTTATTTAACAGGACGCCTCCAAGGATAGTAAGTAGCCGGGCCGTGTCTATTGAGATAAACATTACTATTTTCTTTGAAGATTTAACTGAATCTACGAATCATGTTTTGATGCATCATATTTTTTTTTTTTTTATAAAAAACGTTGCCCCACACTAGGAATTTCTTCCTGTATCGTGGGTGCGTTTACAAACATTCAAACTCACATACACAAGACACCCAGAACCGGAACAACTATCTGTAGGCCGTACAAATATTTGTTCCGTGCGGGAATCGAACCCGCGACACGCAGCGCAGCAGCCGATCGCTCAACCACTACGCCAACCGTGTCGACAAAAAAATATCAATACCTATCATATATTATGCGTGAAAAGTGTTTTCTTATCCCAAAGGCACATTATACCGGGATGAAAAGCCACAAACGCATATTTGCGACGCGTCCTTGTGTTTTATTTATCAAAAAAGCAACACTGCGAAGATACATTGAAAAATACCGCAACAATCCGTCATGGAGCCGCATTACGTATTACGATCCAAGCAAAACTTTAATGATGAACAAGAAGACAGCATCAAGGAGTATTTATTGGATTGTGCACATACATTCTATGGCCTAACTTCTAAAGACTGTCGCAGAATTTCCTACCAAGTGGCAGTGATTAGCAAAATTGTAATGCCGCCATTGTGGCAAGTCCATGACATGGCAGGCCGAGATTGGATGAGGGGGTTTAGGGCAAGACATCCTGAATTGTCAGTGAAAAAACCGGAGGCTTGTAGTATAACAAAAGCTACAGAATTTAATAAAATGAACTTTCAAAAATATTACGACAACCTGAAAGAAGTTTTAAGTCGCCCTCCATCTTTTGCTAATGGAAGCCGAATATATAATCTTGACGAAACCTTTACCACAACTGTGCAACGACCCCATAAAGTTCTGGCAGCTAAAGGACGCAGTGTCTGTTTAGTCACAAGTGGAGAACGTGGAATCTTGGTTACAACTTGCTGTATTGTAAATGCGATTGGCCAGGCATTACCGCCAGCTATGATGTTTCCAATAAAAAACTATAAGGCACACATGCAGTATGGGGCACCCCCAGGGACACTTGGGTTAGCCGCACCTAGCGGCTGGATGAATACAGAATTATTTGTTATTTATTTTCAACTTAAATTCAAACAATTATCGGTGTATCTATTACTGTGATTCATTGTGTACCACCTGGATCATTTAGTCCCATCCCTCGGTTCATCGCGTACCCTTGCTGGTACACTATGAACCAATTACCGTGTTTAAAAAAAACCTGTATTAATCAGCTTAGCTTAGTAAATTACCTATAACACTGTGCTAGAGCTCTTCAAACTTTTGGTGGTTCATTGGCTACCACTCTACCCTACATATAAATATATATTAGTAAGATTCATGTTTGGCCAGCATTTACTGGGGCATTTTAAACAGATAGGCTCAACGACCACTGAGAAAATAACACAAACTTCTTTTTACCCCTTTGGTAGATACCCAGCCCATACCTTCATTATCTTCTTGCCAGTTAATATTAGGTTTATCATTATCATATATCATATCTGCCATAAGACGTTTACTGCTGGACATAGGCCTCCCCCAAACGTCGCAACATCGACCGGTCCAGAGCTTCTCGCTTCATTTAATTTCATTTATTTATTCTCAAACAATTTACATTGTGTCGAACATTACTTAATTAAAATAACAAAAAAAGAATTATTATGTGACTGAGAATTAAAGGCAAATAAAATTATTAGAAAATAAAGTCACATTAATTTAAAATATGTTCCAAAATATAGTTTCTAATTTATCCCGTACATGCCTCAAGATAAGATTATAATGTCAAGTTAATACTGTGTAAGTCTCAAAAAAATTCATTCCAAATCTGTATGTCACAAGAACTAATTATAATGTCAATTCAACATGTAACAAAAAAAAACCGGCCAAGTGCGAGTCGGACTCGCGCACGAAGGGTTCCGTACCATTATCGCAAATATCGGCAAAAAAAACACGTTTGTTGTATGAGAGACCCACTTAAATATTTATTTTATTCTGATTTTATATGTTGTTATAGCGGCAACAGAAATACATCATCTGTGAAAGTTTCAACTGTCTAGCTATCACGGTTCAGGAGATACAGCCTGGTGACAGACGGACAGACAGACAGACAAACGGATCGCGGAGTCTTAGTAATAGGGTCCCGTTTTTACCCTTTGGGTACGGAACCCTAAAAAGCAAATTTGTTTAATAGGTACATTTTACAAGTAAGAATTATAATTTCAATTTAATACAATATATGCTACAAGAAGATTATAATTTCAAATCAATACAGTAATTTCCAATGGGCTCCGGCTATATGTGTCAGTAATATGCACCAATGCAATAGCAATGCTAAAACGCTAATTCTATACAAATAAATAAAATTGAAGTGTGTGTTTGTAATATCAAAATAGCAACCTTTTATTGAATGCATGTGAAGTATATTCAGTACAAACAACAAATACGCAATTTTTTTGATTTTTGTCTGTCTGTCTGTTTGTGCCGGGTAATCGCGCGCCGAAATAACTGGACTGATTTTGAGGGGACTTTCACTGGTAGATAGCTGATGTTCTAAGGAGTAACATAATTTTTATCCCGAAAAAATAACAGTTCCTGTGGAAAAATTAAACTTAAAACTTAAGAGGCTAGTCTATACTAATATTATAATAAAGAGGTAAAGTTGGTGAGTTTGTTTGCAGGAAGTAATCTCTGGAACTACTGAACCGATTTTGAAAATTCTTTCCCAGTAGATAGAAGGCTACTTCTGCCTTACTACTTATTCCTGAGTGTCATAGGCCTTTCATCCCGAAAAAATAAGGGGTCCTGCAGGGTGGGCCACGGGAGCAAACCCGCGAGAAAATAGCTAGTTTATCATAAGAACATAACAATAAACAAATTAGGCAACAGTGATTTATGATGGACTGATGTATAATAACTCTTAAATCGGAAGTGTTTGGCCAGGTAATTATATATTTTTTTATTTACGAGTTGATTGACCGCAGGTCAAGGTTTCACATTATTTACTGTTTGAATTAAACCTTGTTATTTTACAATCTTGACCTATCTAGTTCTATGGAGCTACCAATAACCTTAACTCTATTGCAATTTATCAAACGAAAACATAAAGTGTAGTGTCGTCAGGTTTCTTAATTAAAAATCATAATATATGTCCTGAGGAAATGAACTAAAAAGTTCAACCACTACGACAGGGTTGAGCGATCGGCTGCTGCGCTGCGTATCGCGGGTTCGATTCCCGCACGGAACAAATATTTGTATGGCCTACAGATAGGTGTTCTGGATCTGGGTGTCTTGTGTATGTGAGTTTAAATGTTTGTAAACGCACCCGGTGTTGTCTTGTTCTTGAATGAGACGGAGAATTTTTTAGAATTCACATGAATTTCATTTGCAATAGTATCAGTTTTTACATAATTTTGAATAGTATTGAATTAAACAGGATCACAATAGATTATGGAATAGGCCTATCGAGGTAACCACGTTAAAAAAAACGCGCCAAGTACACTCCTCCCAGGTGGCGTGGAAACGTGTGCATATTATGAAGAATACAACTTTTTCAACCATTATATCTCAGAAACGGTGATATTTAGGAGAAAAATTGTAGAGACAATTTTTGTAGATAATTGCATAATCTACAATTTTGTCTAACCTATTTTTATCATAAAACTTACCGTTCGGCTAAAAACGCAAAAAACCCATATTAGCGAACTTTGACTTTGAATAAAAAAAATTGTAAGTGTGGGATCGATGGGGACTTTTTACATTTAATTTATAATGGTGTTCCGAACATTTGTACCAATTTTCAGCTCTATGCGAATTAATGCACTTTAATATGTCTAATTTGACCGAACTAATATTGCCAAAAAATATTGGTATGTTTCGAAAAGATTATCTTCACCAAAGAAAGCGTCCTATATTTTTTGGCAATAGCTAGTTGATCCTAGCCGAATTCACCTTTAAACGTGAACAGCCTCGGGATCCCCTGGAGGCTACAATATGAACATCAAGGTCTCCAGTCAAATAGTGAACCAGCACAAAGTGGAACAAGCTAACGATTAAAAAATCCGAGCGAACACAAAACAGGTGGTCAAGAAAATAGCTGAGACAAGATAATTTCAATTTTCTTTAATCAGCATTACCTATAAATAATCATACGATCATAACATTGCACTGACTTTTATGTAAACGTAGCCTAGTTTATTTTCTATAAACTGTAACATTGCAAAAAATCATAATAGAAGGTGGCTTGAAAGCATTGTTTAACGATTACCTAATCAGAAAAATTCCTACCGTATCAAAATATTTTTCTTATTTTGTATAAAACTATTATAGTCAGTTATAGGGTAAGTCCGAGGGAGTTAGCCACAGTTTTTTTTAAAGTGTGTTATAATTAAAATAAATGCATTATCCTAATTCTTTTACAATGCATGTCCTCGAAAAGAGAGTTTTCCAAGCAGCCAACCAAACTGTGCGGCAAGTGTCGCTTTTTTTTACTAGTGCTTTTTACTTTCCTGTTCTTTTTTTAATTTTTAACTTCAACGTCAGCCCGCTGCATTGAACTTTTATTATATGAGAAAAGTTTTAAAAAATAGTTAAGTACCTACAGATTATCATTTATATAAAAGGTAAAATAAAACTAATACTTCATTAAAGGCGTTTTTAATTACTCTAGATGTAGATTTTGATCAATAAATTAATTTTAAATATTTATTAAATATGTTTGGCAGAATGAATATTTTGCTCGTGCCTTTTTGAGTTCACGACGAGACAACTATTTGCACATGCGCAGTAGATATGTCCGAGGAACTATTACCTAATCTCAGACAGCTAATCTGTAGATATATTGAGCGCGCTTGAATAAGACCGCCATTTTATTAATTTCTTGCTAGGTTCAGATATTTTTTTTTATTTCCTCGCACAATGCATAGTAAAATGTTGTATGATACACGTACGTAAGATGATTTCCGACTCGTGTCGAACACGATTAGCCATCTCGCCCCTGGGTGAGACAGCCCTACGTGAGTAGGGTAAAGCTGGCCTGTATTATTATGAACCATCTCTGTATTCCTTTATCCTCTTTAGTTTATTTTTTTAATCTTGTTTTTTTATGCTCTGACCGCATGCGAGTCAAAAATATATTTAAAAAAACACTTATCGTCATACTCACTATAATTTTCATGAACTTGATAACATAAACAATAATAATAGTGACCGATTTAGACTTCTCCATGGATATTAAATGCTTTAAATTAGAGAAACCCGCAAACTGTTCGACTATGTTAAAATATAATGCATTAAGCAATAATCCTCTAACAGTAATAACAATTAACATACGTAGTGTAAATTGCAACCTGGACTAATTTCTTACATTTGTTTCGAAAAAAGATATAACAATAGATGTTTTCGTATTAACCAAGTGTTGGATAGGCGAAAACAGCATCATACCTACAATAAATAATTATAGGGCATTAAGTACCTACCAAAAACAGTTTTAATAAAAAAACGTTTTTCATCTCTAACGTAAATTATCGTGTACGTTAGAGATGAACTTAACTGCACACATTAGGTATGAGCCATTTATGGATGAAGGAAATTGTCTTGTGGTAGATATTTGCAAAAGCTACACACGTATATGTTCATACACGCCACCTTGTTTCCCCAATCGAACAAAATATATTGATTCCTTAAACGTAATTTTGCAGGACTGTAAAACCGCGAACATAATTTTTACTGGTGACATCAACTTGGACATCCTTTCGGATAATTTAAATACCCACGCCCATCAGTATCTAAATCTAATGGCTTAATTTAGCTTAAAACAGGCTATTAACCTGCCCACAAGAATCCGGACCTGTATTGATCATTTTATAGTTAAAACCTCGTCTGATATACAGTCAATAGTTTTTGAAGAGCTTACTGATTACGCTCCTATACATAGTAAGTAACCAATTTTGATAATATTGACCAAGAACTAAAATTGACAACACTAAATGATGATTATTTTCATAGTTATAGTATGTACAAGATACACAGAGTCAGATGGAAAAAGAAACCAAAAATATAAAATCTATGTGTGAGGGAATTTGTCCATGTGTTAGTTAAAAAAGTGTTGATAAAAAGTCCATGTTCAATATCGATATCGACACTTGGTGAACACCATAAGAAACACGATTGCTGGTAAAAACCATGCTTTGCTTTAATTAAAATACAAATTACAAAATAATATCTCGCATGTATTTAAAATACGAAATACAAAATATTTTTAAGTCATGTATTTAAAATGTAAAATACAGTATTTTAACTGTTTTTATTTAAAATACAAATAACAAAATACAGTCGGTCATCCATCGTGACATTCGTACTAATAAACTTAATCAATACACAGAAGTTCGGTGAAAATAACCGTTTGAAATGAAAATGACAATTTACAAGGTACTTGGCAATTTGACGTACGCGGTCGCCATTTTGCTTATGAAAGCTATCAAGCGCTATTTTCTGCAGAACGCATCTATTAATAAAATCGCTAAATGTATTTTGAAGCCACAAGTATTTGAAGTACTAATAACAAAATACCGCAGCGACAGGTATTTGAAATTGACGACACGATTGGCGTAGTGGTTGAGCGATCGGCTGCTGCGCTGCGTGTCGCGAGTTCGATTCCCGCACGGAACAAATATTTGTATCGCCTACAGATAGTTCAATGATAAATGATATTATTTCTGTAAGTTGGTTTGTACAAACACGTTTACATATTTTATAAAAGTAGATGAGGTCGGCGTTTCCTATCTGACTACTCCGAGAAGAAAGGACGAAACAAACTCAGAGGTCACAGTCTCTTTTAAATGCCAGACAAAATCTTGGTTAGATCATGTGAAGACCATGTAGTCTGAAATGGTCTTTTGAGAAAAGAACCAGCCAGATTGAGTGGACCTGTCCAGTCAGTGCACGCATTTGTCAATAACCGAGCAGCTCTACTCAGAATTTAAGGAGCTCAACGATTCGACGAACAATACCAAAGAAAGGACATTCGGGTAGGCCGCATAAACTACTCAAACTGCCAGACCATGAAAGGTTTTCATAAATATACTGAGAAGGCACAGTCATTACATTAATCTCCTCAAATTTCTCTCTGAGAGAATGTCTTGCGCTTAATTTATAAATTGATCGAACAGCTCTTTTCTGTAAAACAAAGATAGTCTGGATGTAGGCGGCGTTTCCCCACAACAGAATACCGTACGACATTACACTAATTACGAATTTATCTAACAGCATATGCTGCGGAGCTTAGCTTTTTTGACAATTTATCTAAATGTGGGCCCCATTGTAGCTAGGCATCCAAAGTTAAGCCTAAGAATACTGTTGATAAGGCCTGGAATATAGTTGTTCCGGATCTGGGTGTCTTGTGTATGTGAGTTGAAATGTTTGTAAACGCACCCACGATACAGGAAGAAATTCCTAGTGTGGGAAAAGTCTAATGAACAAATAAGTTTACCAATTGTTTCAATCGAGGTAAGCCCACATTCCCACACATTATGAAGTTTTCAAAATAATATGTTTTAATTTGAAAATAATTTTAATTTTTGTGAAAAAATAAAATTATTATTTAAAAAAAAAAAACAAATTACTGTACTTGACTAGAAGGGCCAGGTAATGGCTCCACTGAAGGCAGTAAAATATCTCGGTTTACATAAGAGCAGGGTCTTCTGCTTTTCAATTGCTGATGAGCAGAGCACTGATGTAACCTAGCCACTGTAAAACTAATAAATGCATACAATTATAATGACCCTAAATAGACTCCGCACTCGGGTTGGCCGCAGCAAGGACAACCTCCTCAGGTGGGGGTTCTCTGATGGCACTAGTCTTCAGTGCATATGCAGCATCTCTCCGCAGACCATGGCCCATCTCACGGAGAGCGCAGCATGCCTTGTCACCTGTACTTACGAAGACCTTATGACTGCGTCACCGAATGGTATTGCCGTGGCTGAATTCTGGGCCAATCACAATATTTTACTTTTTATATTTGCCATCGACACGCTAAGACATATAATGACATTCCTAAACATACTCAAATTAACAAAACATCAAAACTCTCCGAAAAATAAAGGCTAATATAATAAACATGCAACTTTAAGGTTACACTAGTCAAAAATTCATCCATACAAACGTAGTTTGGGGATTATTCCACTGTTTGACGATGTACGTTCAAAATAAAATGTGATATCAATTTGTCTCATCATTATCTAGCCCTGTATGGAAGCAAAAAAGTAAAAATAGAAAATATTTGAAAGTTATGAGCGTCGAAAGTTCCACATTTCAACACTAAGTTTAACGCATTTTTGGGCGCAAATAAATACTATAAGAAGACGGAAAATTGCAAAACGGCCTCCATACAGGGATAGATTAGTAGTTCAACAATGCAAATAATTTTATTTTGAACATATAGATTTAGTCGTTTTTTCATGATATCTAGACAGCCAAAGGTCTGTTTATAAAATTTCGCGCGCCCGATTTCGTCCTAAATCATTATCCATTTCGCTACAAATTTGCAAAAGTGTGTATTCGTACGCGAACTAGCTTCCTACTGCTCATCACAGCATCTATATCTTCCACACGTGTTGTCATTCAATATAAAATGCATTTTAACCCCGCGCACAAAATAGTTCGTGCCGTCGACTAGTGTACCCTTAAGTACAGTTTCGATAAAAACATCTTCTCAATCGTAATTTAAATCTATTTAAACAAAACCTGACTAAATAAGTTTGTATTCATGTCATGATGTCACTAAAAACGATTAAGTTTTTATCGATACTCATAACGTCACCGCTTTGTCAAGCCCTAGCGTAAACAAACAATTTACTCTTTTACATAATATTTTCGCCAATTTTGTTTATATATACGAAATATACTTATATAAAACATTGGAAATCAATATAATATTGTAAGACTCTTTTTCTGAGCCGATTACTAGCAGAAATTCGTCAAAATATGGTTCAAAACAATCCAAGGACAAAATTGTATTTACCTGTGAAACGTGTATTTATTGGGGTTATTTCGTCTTGTAACGTCACATTCACTCACAGAACAAGTCACCATAATTGTATAATTAATATTATCAATTTAAATCTAAAGATTATTATTTAAATGCAAGAAATTCACCGCGGCGTAAAACAGATGGGCCGCTAGGGGTACTTATTCGCGAAAAAAATGACATATCGGTACGTCATTCACTCTCTCTTTTTCTCTTGGGCGGTTTGTACTTGATTAGGATTTCTTGCTCGCACGCTTCGTGTATCTTTTTGCGTAGCAAAAAAAATTCTAAATCTATGATTATTTTAATACCGTTGACGTTAATCATGCAGCAGAAACTTTAATAACAAGCTTACTAAACGCCATAAATAATAACACAAAGATAATCAAGAATCCGGATGTATTGATCATTTTATGGTTAAAACCTCGTCTGATATACAGTCAATAGTTTTTGAAGAGCTTACTGATCACGCTCCTATACTTCTTTACATAGATATGGCACATATTACAAAACAAATATCGTATATATCAACATCTAGAACCGTAACAAATTTTGATAATATTGACCAAGAACTAAAATTGACACTAAATGATGATTAATTTTAATACCGTTGACGTTAATCATGCAGCAGAGACTTTTATAAGATGCTTACAAAACGCCATAAATAATAACACAAAGATAATCTACTTACCACGAAAAAAAGGCCATTGAAGCCATGGATAACTGCCAGGATACTAAATTCTATTAGGAAAAGAGATCTTCGTAAAAAAACAATTAAATAATGAACAATGACTGCTATATTACACTGCGTACCGGAATAAATGTAATGGATTGATAAAACTGTTAAAGAAAGAATATTATCAGCACCAATTACAAAAACATAAAGGCAATACCAAAGAAACCTGGAATATTATTAAACGAGTACGCTATCTTAATAAAAGAAAGATTGTCCAAAACAACTGCTTACGATTTCTGAAAATTCTGCTGACTCATTGAATCAAATTAACAAATATTTTACCTCGATCGGTATGGATCTAGCTAACGCTACTTTAAGTAAACTCCAAATCAGTGACCAAACGCTTGCAAGTGAAGCTTTAACATGTAATGGGCCTCCAAATGCAATGTCATTTGCTCCAACCGACCCCGTAGAAATAATGGATATAATAAGGAACCTTAAATCAAGCAGCGCCACAGGTTGGGACAAAACTTCCACGTCAGTTATTAAGCAGCTATGCCTTCGAGTTAGCTCTCCTATTAGTCATCTTTGCAATTTAAGCCTAAGTAGTGGAAACGTTCCAAATACATTTAAAAAATCTATAGTGATACCTATTTACAAGTCTGGTGATCGTAATGTACCTAATAATTATAGACCTATATCACTTCTTTCGGTTTTGTCTAAAATTTTAGATAAAGTAGTCAATAGGAGATTAACGAAATACCTAGAAATAAATAACATCTTATCCGACAACCAATTTGGGTTTAGATCTAATCGTTCTACTACTGACGCTGTGGATAGGTTAACCTCTAGTTTTACATCATATTTAGATAAGGGAGAAAAATGCGTGAGAGTGTTTTTGGTCCTACAGAAGGCATTTGATACCGTATCAATTCCTATTCTCATCTCACGCCTTCAGAATGCAGGAATCAGAGGTTCCACTTCTGTGGTTTCAGAACTATTTATCTGGAAGGCAATTATCTGCATTAGGATTGGAGAGGAGGTTGGCGACAGCAGTGACATTGCATATGGCGTTCCCCAGGGGAGTACACTTGGACCAAGCCTATTTTTACTCTATATTAATGAGCTCTGCAACATCAAAATTTATAGAGCTGAATTAATTAAGTTTGCAGATGATACAGTTATTCTGTTTCACGGTACTTCATGGGACTCAATAAGGACTACTGTTGAAAAAGGGCTACGTATCGTAACGCATCGTAGAGCAGTGGTGGCCCAGTGGTATCGGCCGCGACTTTCAAGTTGTAGGTCGTGGGTTCGAGCCCAGACAGGCGCTTTACTTTGTGTAAATTATTTCATCACCACTGCTCTCAAAACGGTGAAGGAAAACATCGTGAGGAAACCGGCATGTCCTAGAACCAAAAATTCGAAGACATGTGACATCCACCAACCCGCACTGGGCCCGCGTGGTGGATAACGGCCCATTCCCTCTCACAGAGAGGAGGCCTGTGTCCCAGCAGTGGGAACAATAATAGGCTGATGATGATGATGATTGTAACGCGGTGGTTAGAAAACAGCTTGTTAAACCTAAATGCGGAGAAATCAATAAATCTTTGATTCAGTATTACCAAATCAGGCACTCCAAAGGATACAATTACAATTAAGAGTCACAAATACCCATGCAACAGGAATCCTTATCCAGATAACGATACAATTTGCACGTGTCCCATTTTAGCTCAATCAAAAACTATTAAGTATTTAGGTATCATAATAGATGATAAACTGAACTGGGGTGCACACATAAATTCGGTAGCGGCCAGGACAATGAAATTAATAGTCGCGTTTAAAAACCTGCGTGATGTGGCTGGCAGAGATCTCCTGATACAAACATATCTTGCACTTAGTCAAAGTGTTATTAACTATTGCATAAGTGCCTGGGGTGGGGCTTGTAAAACAATTATGATTGTTCTTGAGCGCTCACAGAGATCATTGCTAAAAGTCGCATTTAAATTTCCATATCGCTTTCCCACCAAAGATCTATCGACAAAATAAATGTCTTGAGCGTTCGTAAACTTTACATCGATGAAGTCCTACGTAGATACCACAGACAGGGCATTCCGACATTATTACCAAAGTTGAATAAAAGAAAAGTGCTGTGTCCAGTACCAAGAGCCAACACAAAATTTGCTAGCAGAATTTACAATGTCCAAGCTCTACGGTTATACAATCAATTAACACAGTCCATTCATAACATCAGATCATTCAGTAATAATCAAGTCAAATGTAAAATTATTGCATGGTTGAATGACATGGACTATGAAAAAATTGAATCTCTTTTTGTTGTAACGGTATGAAATACACTCATCACGCACACGCTCACCCACACACATACACACACCCACACACATACATATATACACACACACACACTCAACTACACACACATTCTTTTTAATCTTGCTTTTTTTTTATTATGGATTTTTATTTTTCTAGTTTTAGATTGAAATCTAGTAATATATTGTTGTTTACTGGTCTGAGATGTAAGATATCCTACGTTAAAATTATGGACATATTGTACCTACTTGTATATAATAACACGTTTGTGAAGGGAAGGAACTGACCTTCAAGATACAGTATTTTACTAGTTTGGAGGTCAGGGTCTCACCTCAAAGATACCTTGTAAGATGTTCATAATAAAGATTATTATTATACAAGACGCACTGAATCCAATCCTCTTTGTGGTGAGTTAGATAGTAGTTTTCTTCACACTTTTTGCAGTTATCCTCTCTATGGTCAAATCCTCATCTGAAAATTAGTGAAGGTAGAAAACATTATGTACGATTAGGCCTACTTTTTATTTGTCAATAAATTAAAATTGCTCTTGCACTCACGCACGAAGTGCAGCAAACTGAGCTGTTACGGCGGACATCTAGCGAGTAATTTCTGAAATATACCGATTGACCATCCCTCCCGTACGACCAACTACCTGTTAGTAAATTAGATACATAATCATTTCATTTATTGGCACAGATAAAAATTGTCATATAAATGGGCGAAGTTTGTCATTAGTCGAGGCAGGATTTGCCAGGCAGAGAGCGCAGTAAAAAAAGTTCACGCGTTCGAAACGACGTTTTTCAACACTGGTAGAATAAAACATAACGCAGGAACCTAGTGCAACCAAATTAACATCTTGATTGTCAGACCCATTGTGATTACTTTTATGAATCGAGATGATCTCACGACAGGTAGGTAATGTTTTCGGTTATTTAATATCTAAGTAGGTACCGATGTACTTAGTCTATAAATACTGGGCATTCTTTATACACGTGTTTACGTTATGGCTGTGAACGGGTCAATTGAAATAGGTATCTAACAATAACACCATGACTAGCTGCAAAAGGTAGCTTATTAGATTCAAAATACATCATGATATTTTGTTTCAAATGTTTTAATTCAATATATTAGGTCTATAAGTATATATTAGGTATAATTATAAATAAATAGATAATAGTATATGGAGCTGATGGATGAAGTGCCAATGAAAAACATTTTTGGGGCATTAGCGCCCTAAGTATTAATGCAATGCATAAATAAACCTACATTGTCTCGTGAGCGATAGGGCAGTCCGAAATAAAACCGTACTTAAACATAATCTTACTAAACATACATATGTAATATACGAATGAAATAACAGCAGGTTAGGTACTTGCTTTAAAAATTAACAAAATCCATTTCCCTTTCCAACTTAAGAGTAAGCACTAATGTCTCCGAGTCTCCATCCCAATTAGCCTTAGACCGATCAGGGTTGACCGAGTGTGGGAGGGGCAGTTTTAGAGAATATTGAGAAGATGTCACCGTGACAGTGGAGGTGTCTACCACTAAATCTACGTTTTCTTTCTTATCTCCTGGCATCTTCACTCTAACGATAAGATTCTCGCAGCTAGCCGATCCTGGTGTTTTTGGGCCAATCTGCAACAATCAAAAACACTGATAGGTGGGTTTACCTAATTAAAACTTAGATATGGTAAAAACGTACTTGGAGCTGCACCTCTGAACACTTATGTAAATACATAAAAATTGTACATACAAATACATCCTAAATACATTAGTTTTTTGTTTGACTGCAGTAAAAATACTTAATTGCTTGTTTTTGCCTACAAGTTAGACACTGCTGCTCTAAACTAAATGGTTTATTTGGAGTATTTTAAATCATATATGTGTAATTCGAATGGTAGGTAGTTTTTGTAGGTAGTAATATTAATTAAGATCGTAGGTAGAGCGTTTCTACAAGAGTCCAAACTAGATTTTTGAAAAACCTATTCGTTGCGCTTCCAGACACGTAGGGTCCCTCTTAAGAACCTGGTAGATATAGCATACTATGCTGTGGCGGTAAGGATATCCACAGCATTACACAGTTCAGCTAGCCTTCCGTTCTAAACTCATTGATAACTTATATCCAGTCTTCTTCTAGCTCTGCTCTTAGCTAAGAAAGGATAGGTAGGAATCTAGCTGATGTGCATTTAGCAGACAATATGTTTCGCAAAATACGCTCACCACTCAAAGGGCTCAGTTATTGTACTCTTGTTTTTGATTTGTTCAATATAAAAGTTTTGGCATAGTTACCTGCAGATACACATCTTCAGCGGAGACTGACTGTTGATAGTTCATGGTATATTCAGGAGTCTTAAGTCCTCCTAAGCCTGCACCGGCCTTTCCAAGGTTCTCCACCTCTTTAGCCTCCTGCTCCTCATATTCTTCAATCGTTTTTGGAGTCTTCGGATCATGGGACGGTGGAACTTTGCCTCTCGTTGAAGTTATGTCAAAATCTAAGAAAGAAAAAGAAAAATATAGCTATAGTACCTACGGTTAGTACCTACTGCCTTCACATAATTTTTGGCTTCTAATAAATATCTATACGAAGGTACCAGCTATCACTATATGAGCGCCTGTTGTATTTTCTACAAACACAAGAGCAATTAACACTAATTTCATACTTGTATTTTTTTGTTTACGGGGGGAGAAACTTCAAAAGCCCCCTGGACTTTTGGGGAAAGCACGTGGCCTCTTAAAAGACCACACCGGAACCCCCTTTGTGCCACGCATCTTAGGGAACATCCATGGGGAGTCTAAAACGCGCCTCCCCTGAGCCTCGCTGTGCACGGTGGCTGTGATCACTGTCCCACCGTCTTTCCTGGAGAGGTGGACGGACAGAGTCACCTATCTGAGCGCCCGCGACCCCGTAGTCCCGCTTGCTTATGTTGCAAACGGGGTTTCGGTGTTTTAGGCATCGAGGCGGTTGCCTCCCCGACGCCATCTTCTCCGAGTGGTATCGGCACTCTCACGATCTCGCTCGGCGGCCTTCTTCTGGACTATCACGGTTTCACAGAAGGAGGCCATTTCCCTCCTGTTTTCTGTTCTGCCAGCATGGCCCTCACAACTGCTGGCAGATACAGGTCTCGCCCGATCCTGGCGTCCAAGACCTGCCACTCAGTGGCCCAAGCAGGGCACTCCTCGAGGGTGTGTTGTGCAGAATCAAGGTAACCTCCGCAGTGGTGGGTGGCAATTTGCCGTGGTCTCTCGCGCAATCCTATTTAGGTACTCACCGTAGCAACTGTGCCCGGTCAGTACCTAAGTGAGCCTGTAGGAGATGCGTTTCTCTCTTTTCAGTTAGGCTTCGTGCGGCAGGACGGCTTCGACAAAGCGCTTGTGCGAAAATTGGGGCTGCTGTAGCCACCGCTCGAGCGTGTGTCGCCTCATCCATACTAAAGCGATTCCTGGCACACTTGCGTCCATGTCCGCCAGAAAGTCCAGCGGGAGAAAGCGTTCTAAGTGAGTTGCCACCTTAACGCTCGGTAGACTTGCGATACGAATGGCCATTATCCGCTGTAGGCCATTAATTTTAGTAGGTACTGCAGCGTCGGACCCACCTGGACTTACGCATCGCCAACTGTCACTGACGAGCTGGGTGGCCCTCTACTCCTCGGCAAATATTTGGAACAATAGCGCCTCAGTTTTATGAGACGCTATCTCCAAACCCAGCTCGCGGATCAATGCCTCGACTATTGCCACCCCGAAAGCCAAATGGAAAGCTCGAACTACTTTCAGGTATGGTAGTTAGGTATTTTTTTATTTATTAATGCACAATAACAAAGACGGGACTTAATGCCATAGGTATCTGAGACCTATGGCATTAAGTCCCGTGAGACCTACCTAAGGTCTAATTAGTGCCACTAAGAAGTTTCTAATAAAAACATAACCCTTCTTTGCGTCGCGCAGTCGGGTAAAAAGAGATTGCCTTTCACTGGATAAACAAAAACCCGACTGCTTAAAAAGCGAACTAAAAAGACGTAAACAAGAATAAAATTATGCTGTGCAGTCGGAGGATACATCTGGTTTTAGTCAGCCAGCTCGCGAATATGTATCCTCCGACTGCACAGCATGATTTTAGTTATATATTTTTAAAATTGCTTCTTAAATCCCTTTATTTTGATACCTCACACGATGGGATTGGAAGAAAAAATAAAATTGGGCCCCCATAATATGGCGCCCAAAAGCCGCCCTTTTTCTATTTTCCAATTTTAATGTAGCCAGTGACACTCGCAAGATTAAGACGAATCGATTGACGTACGAATCATCATAATTGGCCAACGCGTTTGGTCTCTGGAACACCACATAGGAACAAACATACATACATATACTGATAAACACATTACCCTCCTTCGGCAGTCGGGTAAAAAGTAAAAGTGAATTTGCACTTTATTACCTACCCGCCCCGGCTTTGCCCGTGACAAATAATACACAAAACCTTCCTCGTTTCTCACTCTTTCTATTGATGGGCTTTATTTTATGTAATGTTATGGTAGGTCAAGGCTGTACCTACCTGCAGATGGCAAATCGTCTCCTTGCAAAACTTCTGGTTCAGGTGGCCTCAATAAGTTCACGAGATTTTCCATATGTGCCGGTGTGAACTCCATCTTTAAACCTTCAGACTTGTCACAAGGTAGGTACCTACACCGCAAACAATTTGAACAACCTGCTACACAATGCAAATAATATTCTACTTTGTATTAAATTCGTGTAATCAATGCAGTTGCCAATGACTTACGTTGCTAAGATACCGAAATCCAATGTATTCATAGTTTCGAAAAAGATGTGTTATCGATTTTATTTATTTTTGTTTTTCCCAAACTTTGCTACTACTATCTTATCTGTGCCCAAACTAAGAATCGAACCCAGCTATGTATTTTGCGCTCGCTCAACTTACAACCAAGGCAATTTAAGCAATCACGTATTTTATAGCTGGTACCCAGATACTTGCTTAAAAACTTTTCTATACCTACCTATTTACCTTCCAATACCGAGGCTGCTATAGAATAAATTTCAAGAAGGGAAATGAAAGGTTGCAAGACAGTGTTATACCTACTATTTTTTTGTTTATATGAGTGAAATATACTAAATATATTACAACACGATGTTTTATTTTAATTCAAAATTATATGCGTTAAAAGAAGAGTTATTTTAATTTTATAACACTACAAATGTATTGGCTCCCATCCATATTCAGCTGCTATAACGAGCGCCATCTGTTGATATGCTTTGGAACTTCGTTACAATAACATACAAAGTTGAGAATAATGTACATAGTCTAAATTCTGAAATAAATCAGGCAGTCACAAGAAACAGAATGTTTGTAGATAAATTTACATCCAAACACATTACTGTTTTGACTATTGGTAAAAGTATAAAATCTTAGTCTATTAAGTATTAAAACAAAAAAAGGAACTACTACAAACTAGGGCTATTAATCTAATAAGCTAATGAGCAGGTGAAAATAATACAAAAACATTTAGTTTAATTTTATTAAGTATATTAGGATTAATGCACAATTATACATCTAATGCATCAAAATTAGAAAGTAACACAGGACAAAGAGATTAAGGGAAGCCATCATCATCTTCTTCTGCCATCTCCTTGGCCAGCTCCAAATCCTGCTGTTCCCTCTCACGTCTTTCTTCAGCACTTTCCAGTTCCTTTCCATATGATTTGGGTGGGTATCTCATAGCCTTGACGCTCTGGTTGTGCAAGTCCAAACAGAAAGATATACGTTGATGGAAGGCCAACTGAGGCTCCCTTGTGCAATAGATATCAGAACTCTCCTTGTTACTCATGTATCCCTTTTCGGGATCAAGGGTAGCCTCAATAACTCCGTCTCGGATAGCTTTAGCAACAATAAACTCGGCATCCTCCGCGGAGTCTAGGCCTAGTTTCCTGGCAATGTCTTTCGGAGAGATGCGTGAGTATGACAGTCCAATAGAGCGGATGGCAGTTTTGATTACATTCTGTCTGAGACGAAGAATCAGTGTGAAAGTGTGATCACTACGGAACTGAGGCCCAAAGTTCTCAAGGACTTCCCCAAATCTCTGTAAGTTTCCAAGCCTTACTGCCTGAGTAAGTTGGAAATAAGGTGCCAAAGCTTTTCTTAGAGGAGCTTGTCTAAATATAGCTCTTTCAGGAATATCTCCCAATAGTAACTCCACAACAATAGCCAACTTCTGGACAGTTTGACGAAAACCAACAGCAGCAGTCTGAGGAGCCTTTCTCAAGGCTTGCACCAAGTGCTTGTGAGCATCACTGTACTCCAGACGAGCTGCCTTGATTCTTCCAAGGTAATACAAGAATCTTGCCCACTCATTATTACTTGCATTTTCAGGGAAAACTGACTTGCTAACAAGTTTATCAGCTTGATCATACAAAGAATAATGTAAATAGTTACGCAGAAGACAGTTAATGAGTACTGCTTGGCCTTCATAGTCGTTACGCAGGGTAGAAGTACGAAGTCTTGCATGAAGTAATCCTCTGATTAGATCTAATTTATTAGTTAGTTCAAACACTCTTGAATGGTAGAAGTAGCATTTAGCAGCAATCAAATCAAGAGTTCTTCTGTTTTGAGCTAATACCTTATTCATCAGCTGCTGTGAGCACTCAGTAGCTTCTTCCAACCTGTTAGTGTCCAGCAGGCGTAGCAGCACCAACAGGTGCAAGTACACGTCCACTTCTGGGACTGGTTGCTTAGGCGCACTGCGCGAACGAGGTGGTTCGATGTCAACAGCGCCAGGCAGAGGGTTCTCCACAAACGCAATCAACCCCTCTTTGTCAGCACTTGACGGATAAAGTTGATTGAAAATAGCACGTAAAACGTTGCCATTTAACTTCCTTCTGGTACTGGGGAGAGATCTCAAAACTCGCATAGCAAACCTCGGTTCCTTGGAAGTTACAGCTTTATCTATTTGTCTTACATGCTCCCTCAAATCTTGAACAGCAAGCACATCAGCATCCTTCTTGACTTCGGATGTTTCTACATCACTAGCCGCTGCAGGACTTTCCACATTTTTCATTTCAACATCTTCCGAAGGAGCCATTTTCTATGCTCCGTAATAATTTTCCAAATAAACACTTCAAGTCTTTGCAAAATTAGTGATTGTGATATTTTTCGATCCTTTTGTCAAAAAATGCCGAGTAACTATAAAGCGTTCGAAGCCAAAGAAGACAACATCTTTAGTATACTTGAATAAAATGTTGTTGCTATTTCTTTCTTGACCATAGAAATATATATCCCTAGCTCTATTTTTTTGAGGGTTCAGAGAAACACATGCTAAACATCACAATGTGTTATAAAACGACGGAGTAAGGAACGCCTTCTAAGAAGTTGTTCGGATACATTTCTGTAAATTATAACGGATGGTATTCTCGTTTGTGGTTTTCTACAAGAGGGAATGGGTTAAAAGAAGTTAAGAAAAAGTAAGAAATTATTTATCTTCTGTCTGTTAAAACAGCTTTGGCATAAAACAATGAGCCGATTAAAAAAAAGAAGTGGTGCGTTTTGTCTCTGTTGTAAAATTATTCACAATAAAGTTGTCACCAAACTTCTGGGCCACCCTGAAGTTGGCTTTCCGATGCGCAAGGCACGGATCGGTGCTATTTCTGACCTGTTTATGTATGATATTTACTACTGCGCAGCTATTGTAGCCAACTTCAGGGTGGCCACACTCAACAACTCTGTTAAAAAAAATTATGATTGAAAATAAAATAAATACTCAAGGAATCGTTAGTAACGATGTTTCTCACGGAGTTAAACGGTTGAAAAAAAGACTCCAACTCCGTTTCATATAAACTGACATAAGATGTAAACAAGTATGGCAGCTAGCGCTTGCTAAAGGTATGATTCCGAACTAGGCAACAAGCAGCAGTGCTGCCACTAGAATACACCCAATAAGTAGTGTTGCTGCCTAGCTCGCTCGGAACGTAATCTCATCTCATACAAGCTTATAGATATTGTATGGGGTTTATGGGGAACAGTAGTGTCGCCGGCTGTCGCGGCAGCACTGCTGCGTGCAACGTGGTTCGGAATCATAGCTTAATATTTAAATTGCTCCGGTCGGAACCCAACGTCATAGCATAAAGGTCAGACCGCACTAGGCGTAACTGCGCGTCAGCGGAGCGACGCGACAAAATATATTGTATGAGATATAGTGTAGTGCGGTTTATCTCATACAATTTCATACAAAGCATATTTGGTCATGTCGCGTCGCGTCGCTCCGCTGACGCGTAGTGCGGTTTGACCTTAACGCGTTTTCATACCGATGCACGATGCTCTTCGCTTCTGCAAACACGGTGCGACGCCAGGTTTGACGGGGACGGCCACGCTTTCTTTTGGCTTGGAATTCCAATCTAACGCTTGCTTGGGTATATGATCAGGATCCCTTCGCAGCGTGTGGCCAATCCAACTCCACTTGCAACGCTTGATCTGGCGGTGGATCGGCCTCTTGTGGCATTTCTGCAATCCAACAGTTCTACGTTGGTGATGGTATTGGGCCAGTAGATTCCGAGTATGTGACGAAGACAGCGGTTCACGTAGACTTGGATCCTGGTGTGAGATGACTTTTGTGACCTTACACGTTCCGCACTCTTAACGCAGAATTGATTTGCCATTTGAACCGAAAATGTTGAGTTTAATCCTCTCAGTTAGTTGCCGCAATTGCCAAGGTATCAGCTGTGCGAAGGTAGCTCGTGCTTTGGCGATCCGTGAACAGTGGCGGATTTACCCTTAGGCCCAGTAAGCCCGGGCCTAGGGCGGCCAGAAATTAGGGGCGGCCAATCGTGGCAAAAAATACACTGATGATAACAAGAAAATTATGGGCGCCGGGACGGGTCAAGGAGGTCCATTTGCACCCCTCTGGTTTTCAAATAAAGTACACTTTTTTTTTTATATCATCATATTAAAGAACCTAGCGTACCTGAGGTGAGAAGTGCTTGCAATACTCGTCTATTGTTGACGAGCTTTACTGCATAAGTCTACAAATTTTGTACTATCTGTTTATGAATGGGCCAAACAAACAAAACTATTCGAGGCGGGTTGCTGAAGATGCAGCCCCCCTTTTTAACTTGTGGAAATCCTCATGGATAGATGTCGACCACTGCGGGGCGGGCGAAGGTTTTTGTCAGACTCTTAACTGACTGATTAAAACTACACGGTGTTCTGCAGCTACCTTTGGCTGGGGTGCTGGAGTGCTTGCGCAATTCATCACGCTCCGGCCAGATATTGGCCCATATGAATTCATGCGGGTATGCGGCAACCTTTGTGGTCGTATAGACCGTATGTATACACTCCTTCATAATGGGTCTTACCATCGCTATTGTGGCGTGCTCTAAAGATGCATATGACAATGTATAAACCAACAGATTTTCGCAATAAGAAATATAGATATGTGTTATTTTAGCCCGACATAAATAAATTTTGATAAAAGTTAGCAAGAAAGTAAATTCATCAATCCTCCTCCGTTGATGCACCAATGCTGAGGGTCGTGGCCACATCAAACTTTTTCTTTGATGATGTTCTCAGCAGCAAGCACGGCTTCTGATGCTTTTATGTTCAACGAGGTTCGGATTTGGTCTGACCAGCGTATAGGACTTCTGCCTCTAGGCCGTTAACCCTCGACTTTCCCAGTGACAATTATCTTTAGTAAGTTGTCACCAGGTTTGCGGGCAATATGGCCATAAAAGTCAAATATCTTGCGGACGCAGACATTAAACAATTTCGGCCTTTTTACAATTTTGAGCTCCTGTAATATCGAGATGTTCGTCCGGTGTGCCGTCCACGAGATACGCAGCATCTTTCTATAGCACCACATTTCAAAAGCCTCGATGCGCGGCTTTTAGAGTCCACGTCTCTGCTCCATACAAGAATATGGGGAACATCAGGTAGCCGACAAGGGACAGTTTTGTCTTGATCCTAATGTTGCGGTCCCCTACATACTCTATCGAGTTGTGACATAGTACTCTTGGCCATTCCGATGCTCCTGCGAATCTCATCTTCGTGCGATCCACTGTGACTTACACTAAAGCCCAGGTAAATAAAGTGGTTAACTGTTTCAACATGTCCTCTCCACTGCCTTCAGTTTCTGATACAAAGCTCCCGAGGTAAGTAAACTTTTGTACGCGTTCCACTGCCTCTGTTCCAATTAGCAACGGTGAAGTATTCTTCACACCAGATTTCATCTCTTGGGTCTTCCGGAGGTTTATTTTTAGTCCCGTTTCTGCCGCTTCCTGACGTAAATCGTTCAATTTGCGAGCACCATGCAATCAGCATGGTGCTCGCATTACACAACAAGCAACGCCCAAAAAAAAACACCTCCAAAGTACCCTTCAATCAATCAATCAAATCATTTATTTGCAACGAATATAAGTTACATTAAAATACAGGTGGATTAAATACGAGTGAGCCCTAGACCTTACAGTCATATAATTATGATTACGGCAATCAAATAAGGGCTAGGGCTACGAAGCATACCTCCAAGGTATAAAAACCGACCAAGTGCGAGTCAGACTCGCGCACGAAGGGTTCCGTACCATTATCGCAAAAACGGCAAAAAAATCACGTATTTTGTATGGGAGTTCTACTTAAATATTTATTTTATTCTGTTTTTAGTATTTGTTGTTATAGCGGCAACAAAAATACATCATCTGTGAAAATTTCAATTGCCTAGCTATCACGGTTCATGAGATGACAGCCTGGTGACGGACAGACAGACAGACAGACAGATCGCGGAGTCCTTAGTATTAGGGTCCCGTTTTTACCCGTTGGGACAGGAACCCTAAAAATTACAGTTTCCTTGTGGTGATCATGGAAATGTAGGTTAAAGTTATTCTTCATATATTATTGTAAAGAAAATATCTTTACGGCAAAAAAAGAAACCATAATTTTTTCGAAGTGTCAGTTGCAGTCACAATTCTGCTCACACAATGTCTACTCTATCTATCTAAGACTGTCTTCAGTAGTCTGCGACTGTCTTCGTCTACTGACAATGGTTCTACACTTACTGGTCGTACATCTACATCCCAGGTCAAAAAAAGAAAAAATTGTGCTTTACTCAAATAAACCAATTAAATACGTCACGTCAGACCTATTAGGCCGCGTCTTAATTTTAAATCGATATTATTCAGCAAAATCATTTTAAATAATAATTGTTCATTAACTTATACACCGTTACACAATGAAATTATATTAGAGTTGCAATGAAAACTTTTTTTCATTAATTAAACAGTTTGTTCTTATCAGAAACAACCTCTCCATACTCTGTGTTTTCCATAAACGGAAAGGATCTCTTCGACTGTCATATTAGTACAAAAATTATTGGAGATAGGATTTTAAGCTTTAACAGTTAGACATAAAGTTGTTTTTTTTAATTCTTTTTTTTGTATTCCGTACGTAGCACCTTTGTCTATAAGCATGCTTTTGTCTTTGGCTTGCCTATTCCATAAACTATAGACGAGACAAAACTACTAGCATTGCCTGTAGTTGCTTAACCAATATACTGTACTGTAAAATACGGATAAAAAGCTTATAATTACTAATGTTACAATCGAATATTCTTGGATTACAACCGTCGCATTGTTGCAATAGTTGCGTGTGCCAAAAATTGTAAGCAACGGACGCGCTTCGGCTGCAGGGGACCGGTTGATTCTTTACATAAAATTTCAATGTGTTCTGGAAATGGTTTGCAAAGAGGACGTGGTATCATGGTTTAAAGAATTGGAAAGCTATAAACGCATAGACGCGATGTGCACGTTATTAAATATGTGTTTGCCATTTGAACTGCGTTTCATTGGCACATACCTAGAGGAGCTAGGTAAGCGGGACTTTCAGGAGTTGCGTGGTGCCGAACTAAGAGCCAACAATCCTACAGACCTGGCTGCGGACATCGGAGGCGCCAACACAGACCCTAGGACGCGACGGAAAATGGCCTTGTATGTGTCGTTGTTACGCTCGTGTAATTTCGCGTGTGCTACCACATTGTACAATGCCATGGTCAGTTTGGAGCAGAGTGGCTTATTGAAAGGCTTGTACGGCGATCTCCTAGAAGAAATTCTGCTTCTGTACACGATGGCGTTACATCATCCAGCGTTTACATTTGATCAAAAATCACATTTTGGAGAAATATTAGATAAATTAAAAATGGAAGATCAGAGGATACAATTTCCGGAACAACAAGATCATATAAATATAGTGCCAGTGAGTGCATGCCATACACAGTCAAATATCACCGCCAACATGTCAATCCCACCGCCTAACTTGTCTAGCTTGGGGCCACCGCCTGGTATTGTGTTTGTCAAAACACCTGGGGTTCAGGTCAGTGTTCTCATATTCTTACACCACCTACGTATTACTAGAGGTTCAAATCTGCCTTTGTAATTCTATGACCATCAATAGTGAACTCATACCTTTTCTTTCATTCATGTTTGATGTGGGCCTATTTATCAAATCAGAATTTCATTCTTATTTCTGTGATTCTAATAAGGTTCTTATAGTCAAGGTTATTGTTTGAATAAGAATCTATTCAATAATATTGATAGTGTTAACTTTGGCATTTATTATCTAAAATTTGCAGGTTGTTCTAAAAAAAACATGGGTTTGATTTGGAATCAAATTATTAGTTTATTTTGTTGTAATAATGAGAGGGTTTAATACTGCACCTATTCAAACATTAGTGAACTATGAAGTATTTATCCTATTTCTTAGTTCAATACTAAGAGATATGATAATACTTCATAGTTTTACGTTACAGTTTCTACCACCATAAAACTTTTAATGGGTTATGGGTTTTTTTTTTAATGGGCTTGCAAACAAACTTTAACAAAAAAAAGTATCTTTTTATGCTGACTAGTAAGATACTGACAAAGTAACTTAATTTTCCTTGTTTTCAAAATGCATGTATCTAAGGTTGTTTATCATAACAAGTACCGTCATGAATGTTTTCGTTACCATTAAAAGAAATTAAATTCATTATTTACATAGAGTTACAATGTAAATAATTAATTTCATTTTCTTATTCTGTCATGTTACCTTTCTGTACATGTTTCATATTTTTTAATTTTATCATAAATGATCATTATGCCAACATTTACATACTCAAATGTTTAGTAAAAAGAACACTATTTTCATTCCTTAATTTAAATGTTATACATTAAATTTTAACAGTTTTGCTGTCCAATGAATCATATATGGTTCATTCTATTGTTTTACTAATTGGACAGTGAACCTGTTTATATTTTAGCATTAAGGAAGAATGACACTACTTTATCTGTACAACTTTTAACAAATGAATATGAATTGCGAATACTTAGTAATGTTTAAATATGGCCTATTTTATTTCAGCCTCAAAGTACCGACGCAGTGCCTGAACTAAATTCCCCGCCAGTCTTGACAGGGGCCGGAGGGGTAGTGCCCATGTTGAGTGAACTCCCACACCCTCCGCCGGGCATACCACACCCACAGTATAATATTGGAGAATACATGGGACACAACGCATGGCCTGCAAATATCATAGTATCGCCTATAAATCAACCACTTGAGGTAACACATTCATTATACTTAATTATCTTGCTATTTTTAAACTAAATTTGTGTATTGAATATTTTATGACATAATTATGCTAAAAGTTTAAAACATAGAATTTATTTTATATTCTAATAGATTTTTAAAGTGAAATACGAAAACAGCTACTCATTTGGTTTTCAAATTTTTGGGCACAATTTCTTCTGCTTTTAAAAACCAACAGATGTAGATAAATTTACTGAATTTCATAGCTGATGGATGTAAAGAAAATGCTATGGCTCTGACACTAGCTGATTGCCGCGACGACATAATATGATTATTTTGACGATGCATTTATGCAGATATTTAGCTCATACAATTTCATTGTCGTCCCATTTGATAAGTAGGTTCATGGTCGATCTTTAGCAAGAGGCAAATCGGAGCTAAATTGGACATTAATCACTATTGTTGCATTGTGTGCAGTATTGCGTCGATTATTATGCCTATCTGCTTATGCACAATATAGTCTGATTATGTTCATTTATAGTGTATATATAATATGTATGTAAGTTCTTTTTGTTGAAATGAAATCTCTTTTGAGTGTAGTTTAACTTCTTTCAGGTAATAAACTACACGGCGACTAGCGGCGCGCCGTCTTCGCCGCTGGTGTCGTCGCCGGGCGACAGCCGCGCCGCGTCGCCGCGCTCTCGCCGCCGCCAGTCGCGCGAGCGCTCGCCGCCTCCCCCGCCCGACCAGTCGTTGCCGCACCAGCTTGCCGCCAACTTCGAGAACCTGTCAGTCGCCGAGGTGGGTCCCTCTCAGCATCAACGCGGCCCCTTCACCGTGTTTGCAGCAGAACTACTTCGCCACAGACAGCCTCCTGCATTAATGCTGTTTTCACAAGAGGCGAGTCTAGCCGCACAGTGACGCGCGATCTTTATACACAAAGAGTCGTTCCCACTATGTTGTGTTTCTTATAAACATAGTAATGCAATGTTATCGCATATGGAATTGTTAGTGTTTATTTATGCGATATCATGTCTTACTGTGAAATTCCCCAGTGAGCACACAGGCTGCGTTATGGCTAGACAATGTTCGCGTTATCATCAATGCCAAAAATGTCCTTAATCAGTCATAGAAGCAGCCTGGTTGCACACTTGGTTGTACAATCGCAAAACAAACGTCGCCCCTCCAACCTACACATTGACGCCTGTCAAACGATTGCACTAGTATGGTCTTTCAATTTATCATACCTAATACAAATTGAATTGAAAATAAAACCGTGCAAACGCGTGACTGGGCGCAGTGCTATTTGAAAAGATGCATCTCTCGAACGATTTGCTTAGAATTGTAATAAACTTTTCAGATGCGTCACAATATAGGCGATGACCGGTTACGTGAACTGAGCGTGGTCCATCAGCAACAATTTCGATCGCTGGAGAAGCTAAACGGCGTGCGGCGGCTGACGGGCCCGTACGGCGCGCATCGCTCGTCGTCCGACAGCGGCTCCAGTGCGACGTCGTCGCCGCCCGACACGCCGGCGCCGCCACGCCGCGCCACGCCGTCCGGCCCGCCGCCGGTGCCCTTCCTGCAGTACCCGCGCCCCTTCGCCTACCCCACGCCACCGCCGACCTACCGCCAGCCGCCGCCGCCCTTCGCCAATGGCGAGCCGCCGCCCTACCCGACGCCGACGCCGTACGCCGGCTTCGTGTCCGTGCTGTACGCGCCGCCCAAGCTGTCGTGCTGGAATTGCGGCGCGGCGGGCCACGCGGGCCACGAGTGCAAGGAGCCCAGCATGGAGGAGATGACGCGCGCGGGCGGCTACCAGCTGGACTTCGGCGGCGCGCCGCCCGAGCCGGCCGACAAGTAGGTAGCCGGAGGAACTCTTCGCGACGTCCTTGTGTGATCTGTCCAGAATAGTACCAAAGTGTGAGGTCAAAAATTGTAAATATCGACCCCAGTCGGCCCGTACGGCTGCTGTCGGAACCCGGCGTGATGTGAACCCTTGGAACGTGAAACCCGAAGGATTTCTTTTGATGTAGAACGAGATATTAGGTAGATCTATGACGTTATTATTACGAGCGCTTATCGGACTAATTTATTAGGGGGATGAACTATCTGTAATGTTAAGAGTAATTGCACTTTCGATGTATTTAAGTAGGATTTGATGACATTCCAATGATTTTATTTGATTGTTTGCATTAGAATATCTGGTATAATTTACAAGAATGTACAAAGCAAAAAAAATACATTCTGCATAAAAATGAATCATTTATTTAATACTTTCAAAAATAATATGCAGTTTTCCTATACACAAATAATGATGCGCTTTAGATGAGATCTGACAAAACATAACATAAATGTCATAAAACATAATGCAATAATTGCTGGAAACTTATTTCTAATTGCTTTGTGATAAAAGTTGTCGACATTTCATTGGGTTACGTTATCTACCGGACGGTCGAGAGATCAGTCCCGTGAGATATTGTCATAACATTTTTCACAAAAAAAATTGTTGTAATTAAGTCGATTTTGATAGTTAAGCTGCCATAGAAGTTAATGCCGTACAATAAAATACCTACCTATAGTCGTGACAATCAAAGAAGTCGGATTTGACAGCTATAAAATACTTAATAATAATTAAACTTGATGCTTACGAGTGATACTCGTTATTAAAGTGTATGGGTAACATAGTAATTAATTAGGATTATGAATTTGATTTACAATTTCTTATGTACAAAGTTATCACGGCATGTAAAATGGGAAACGTCATCGGACTTCTTAGATTGTCGATTCTAATGACATTCTTAATAGTTATTGGTCATGAGGACTATTATTTTGTCTGGTTCACCTTTATATAAAGTATATGACACGAAGCTGCTGATGCTACAAAAAGGTGTTCCCATAATAATTTTCTAATATAATCTAAATATTTTTGTTTTTTTATATAAGTCTTTTTTTCTTTAGTGGAAAAAAGAACGCATCTTTTTAATACGTTCATGAAATACTTGCTTAGTTGGCGATTATTTTTGTGACAATAATTCATTAATAGTACACTGAGATGCTGCTTGTGAAATATGTCTGTATGAGCGTGTGCGCACACATCCGGGACAAGCCGCCTTCCTCACCGGGTCCGTACGTTTTCGTTTCTGAACCGAATTTGTACAGATGTGCTGTGCGCGTATGCGCTCGGTAAAGAATCTGTACCGAAACGACTCGGGCGTTTCGGTACATATTCATCACCGAGTGCGGTACAGTATGAAGGAAACGCACCGACCCGGTGAGCAAAGCGCCAAAGTCGGTCAGAAGTAGCCGTATTATACTTGTATGCAAGGGTGCACATTAGATGTAGTCCTAGACTCTACAGATGTGCAAAGCGGAGACAAAAGGAGATCTTTTAGCTGTGGTGAATCCACCGAATCTGTGTGCGATAAATGCGGTAAGCTTTGGATGTTGTGATCGACAAACCCACGCACAGTTGGGCGATGTTGATAATTCGAGAATTAAAAAATCGACGATAAATATTATTTTGATGTATAGAATTATCTGACTAGCGCGCCGCTCATATCTTTTCGACTCCACTGCGCTCCGCGCACAGCACGTATCTCATTTTGTTGTTAATTTCATACAAATACGAAACATCATCTGTCAGACTCGCCGAAGTCACTCAAGTCTGTCCTCTCCGCTCCGCCATAACCACTAAACTTCACTTAAGCTGTGCGGAGCCGAGATGTGTAAATAACGATGTTTTATTGGTTGTATAAATTACATTCCCATTCCACCTCGCACGTCTCCGCTTTGGTTAATCAGAGCCTTCCAAATTTAAAACATCGCTAATTTGGATTGAACTCGGATGTTAATTTCCAATCTGGATTGGATGCAGTGCGTTAACGCTCTAATGCCCCTTAGACCACATATTTATAATAAAAATCGTTTAGTGCTACAATTATTTTAGAGCATCATTGTATAGTCGTCTTCAAATGATTGAGAGATAGAGCGATGATTTAAATAGGTTTAGCGGATCAGCACAATATACAGTCAAATTTTGAGTAGTAATGTGCTACACGCCATGGAGAACTATCTTGCGTCTGGAGGATATTATGCTGATTTATGTGGTTTGTTATTATTTTATTGCAAAATTAATGTTTTTTTGGATTACATTATTGTTTGAATTAAATGCTTCAAACAATAATGTACTTGTTATTTTATAGCAAAAAAAAAAGGTTTTGTAATATCAATTTAATATTTGATTGTATTGTACTATATCATAATTATAATTATTTATTTAGAACCAATTCATTCTACTCTTTTAGACAGAATTGTCTAAAATCGTCTAAATGAAAAAGATTATATTATTTATTCACATTTAAAATTATCGAATCTGAATCAATAATAATTGAAAGTGCAATTATTTGTAAACAAATATGCATACAGTTCTTGGGTAGAATTTTAAGGGAATTCCACCTGAAACAGCGGCGTAGATATCATAGTTTTAATAGGCAGCTTCACAAAACTTTAAATTAGTGCTTTATATCGTAAATTAAAAATCAAATAAAAAATTGGTACAAACATTTTCACTTGATAAATTTTTTACTTACAAATAGTTAATTAACATGTCATTTCAAAATGAGTGCCATATATTGGTGTATAATATAATTTTCATTTTTAGTCAGTATGAGTTTTAAAATTTATTTAGGTGGTAGAACAGTGAATAAGTCCTAGCAATGCTATCTATAGTTTTTTTCTAAACCAGTTACCCAAGAGTCTCTATTCGGTATCAACAAAGTATTTGGTACCTTGAAGCAACCTTTCAAATACTTTTTATAATTCAACATGAATGAATACACTAAAAATGTAAAAAAAAAGCTTTATTCATGATTCCAAAAATGTATATGGAATTATGATCAGAAGCAAAAAAAAAATATTTTACTTAGGTGGTCAGCATGAAACCTACTTTTTAAGTTATACAATAATGCACATGACAATTTAGTACATCTACATTAGTACAAATTGAAATTTGTATGAGTTGAAAAATTGGATTAAGACGATTAGTTAAGAGATTTCATTAAGTGACATGGTTTATAAGCTAGTATAATAACATAATAGTAGAGGTACTGTAGTGTTTGTTTTAATTGTTAATATATAATCAAAAGCAAGTGTGAATAATGTTAGGATACACCAAATCTATCTTCAATCATTCATAACATTATTGCTGTGCTGCTTTTTGCATCTCATACATACATCTACTCGAGATGCTATGGAATTCCCTAAAATTCTTTACTCTGCTCTGCCTTGAATTGCTCCTACAATTTTATGTAATAATTTTTGTTTGACCAAATCATCAGAACTTGTAAATATGACGCTTCTAAACTATTCAATATACAGTTCAAAGTCGAAATGTGACGAATTATATACAAAAGTACGGAATTTGTTTCCTTGTCCCAAGACTGATCTCTAATACTAGCAAATTATTGGGCTTCTAAAAGCTAACACAAAATCGACGTTCGCTGTAAGTCGAGCGTCGGCCACTTTCAGAATACAGGACTGTTTGTTCAATGGTTGAGAAGCAGCTGAAGTCATATTGTGACTGGCCACACGTTGCTGTGAATGAACCTAGTAATGTTAAACCATTTTATACTTATGAGTTGAACAAGGGATTATTTTGATCAAGCTCACGAAAATGCAATGCTCTTAATTAATGTTTATAATAATAGTCATTGTAAATAGTTACAAATATGTAAGAGAGGTGGCACGTCGCATCCGATGTGTTCATATTTTGTAAATAATTCAGTTTATATAAATTAGTTAATATTTAGAGATTGACTATATTTGTAAATTACGTTGTAATAACTTGAGTGTCCCTATAGAGTATATTCGATTGTTTCTCTATGATCACTGTCACAAATCACAATTTGCATTTTTGAAGTTCCAGATTTTTGAAGAAATGTTCAAATTAGAAGGGTTGTATAATTGTTTTTGCATAATTATAAAAAAAGTAATGTTTTTTAATCAAGTCAGATGAGTGACACGCATGGGTGGGTGCTGGGTGTTGTCGCTGTGGCCGAGAGACGGCTTGCGACACGTTTGTTGATGTTGTTCATTCATCACTTGGAAGACTGTGTTCTCTTGTGTTCACACATCAATGTTTGCCGAGTTTCGTGCCTTCAACGCACAGCCGATGATATGCAAAGAGAAAATATTTGTGTGCTATAAGTGATTAATTTAATAGTGTAACTGTTAACAGACCGTAAGGGACTATTATTTTGTAAGATACATGATATGTCACTCCTTATGAAGGTTGTAAGTCCACATAACGTAACTTTTGTGTTATTTATATCTTAACAATTTTATTATGATATTTAAAACAAGTTGAAGTCTAGATTAAACATAGAAAAAGTAACTTAATATTTGTAACTTTATAAGTATGCCTGTAGCCTAGCCCCAGTGTGGTACCGTTGATGCAATAAGATGACAGTATACCTACTGCATATCATGTTAGATGTTCAATTGAGTGTGATATTGAAGTGGATAAATCTAACCGTTTGCGTCTGCTCAATTGTTTTCAACAAAGTACATTTTCAGTGAAATCTGTATCTGTAAATTTGTAACTAAAAGTTCGTTTTCTCCATAGGCAACAATACTATTATGATGTCGGAAATGTCTATGCAGCTTTACTTTGTACTAGTGGAGTATGAAAATATTTTTTTACTTTGTACAGAATGTTATAAATGTGATACATAATTTTTGACATAATTAGAAATTGTGATTTAGTAAGGTGTGTAGTTTATAAAAAAAATATGAAAAAAACTCGCTTTACTAAATAAATTATACTATTCTACAGCTATATAACGTTGTTTTCCCACGTTTTTATATTTGGGTACGTTATATTCTAAGCTGTTGTACCTATTGCTAGTAAAATCAAACTTCAGGAAATTTAATGTTTCGGCCCGGTATTTTCAGACCTCTGTATCCCACCAATGCTGTGAATCATTTGCTTCCTGAGAAATAAACAACCAAAATCTACAATTCCGTGTTTTTATTCAAAATTGAATTCCTTTTTAAAACGCTTTTTTTTTTAAATGACCTGCCTGCAGTGTTGCGACCTATTTATTTTCTTCTTAATAGGTATCTACTAAATAGATATACAGTGAATATTGCTGAATGTAATACATATTTGCTTTATGTAATATCTACTCGTACACAATCTATAAGCCATAAAAAAAGGTTTCTTTGGGAATCAAAATCAAACTTGTGGCGAAGTACAGCTAACCCAGAAATATATTATGGGCTTCGGTAGATAATAGTGCTTCCGAAATAGCACTAGCGCGCCAGAGACTACACCTCCAAAGCTCTGTATAGTACTTTGCTCCAAAGAGGCAAAGCTTGTATAAGTGCCTGGCACATAAGTTTGCCAAGGTTTATGGGTTAGTGGAGGTTAGATCCCGCATATGCCGCGAACTGACCAACCACCACATAGAGCAACTGGAACGTGGACGCGACACAATTGGTCACTCGATCCTTGTGTCAACTGAGCAACCAATCGCGCGGTCCTAAACGTTCCCCGCGCCCCGCTTCACTACCAATGATACATAAAAAACGTCTTCTGCGCATCTAACTAACGACTCTTGCCAACTTAGGGGCGGGGTATTACATTTTGTTCTTCAAGTTTTTTTTTATAAACTACTAGCTTCTGCCCGCGGCTTCGCCTGCGTTCATAGTTAAAAAAATGCTCCGATTGCCACCAAACTACAGGATTTCATATAAATCGGCCCAGCTGTTTCGGAGTCTCTATGGAACATACATACCTACATACTTTCTCTTTTATATATATAGGTAAAGAAGATAGATAATCATCACTCTAATTGTTACGACGACACAGGCTTTTTGGGATTCGTAAGATTTGTTCATTTTTGGTGCCAGTAAACTCGAATAAGTAGGTAATAAGTAGGTATTAATTATGACGAATTGACGACAAATTAGATCACGCCGATCTAATCTGTAGTCATCTCATTAATCGCGATTAATTAGTTATCACGTCACGGGTAAGTATACTGTGAACAAGCTCGCCTATCAATCAAAGTCATTATCTCGGTTTCTAGTTAGGTATGTTTACGGGAGATACATGATTTGTAGATGCTAACTGCTCATTTATGTGGGCTGTAACAACCTGTACCTAGGTATGTCTGTCAACTTATTAATAATTGTATTAAATAAAAAACTTTTTTTACAAAAAAAACTGTCGAAATGGGGATGTGAACGAAAAGCTGTGCTCAGATATCGCTGGCGGCGCAATGTCTGCTGTCAAATCAATTTTGCTTTGTTTACATCACGTTTTTTTTTTGTGTTTAATTAATCCGGGCTCTGTATTTTTTTATTAACTGAATTAAATCTTGCCAAAATTTCTTCCCAAAATACCTATAGTCAAAATTGCAGTTTCGAGTTTTGCCAGTTTTTTTTTTGCCTCAAATATATAATCTGGTTTTGGTCAGCCAGCTCACGATTATCTAGCTGTCCGAAGCTTTTCACTTATAGGTATCTTTAATAACTTTTTTTTTATTTTTTTATTTCAGATGGGTTTGCTCTTGACTCTAGTCTAGGTCAGAGGCAACTAACTTTGGCAATGTTCCTGTTTCCTGTCGAACGCACAGCTACTCCCCGTCTCACCATCGTAAGGATCCCCAAATTTTTGGCAACCAACTGAGCCTTTGCGTCAATGTATGTACCAAAATATTGAGGATCGATGTAAACGTAATGTCAGGAAGCTCAAGATTGTCCGTTATCGGAACGGTCACTGGAAAGAAGGATCCGGGTGCAATGGGCTCCTTTTTGCGGGCAAAAGACATGCCTGGGTCTTGCATGATGCTAATCAGCAGCCTAATTGCGTGCATATTAATACGTAAAGTCGTTTTTGGGAAGGAATCGACTTGTTTGCTTTGCAGAATTCGCTTACGCAATTAGACTGCAGATCTGAGGCCCAGTAGCCTATGCGTCGGACACGTTGCGGGGTTCGGGTTTTATCAGATCTTTTATGTGGAGCAAGAACAATGTTGCTGAGAGTACCGACCCCTGAGGGACCCCGTTATTAATATCGTCTGACCTCGTATTACATCAGGTTCCTATTCACTTATAATTTTGTACTTTACTGTCCATCGAACACATGCGTCGGACGAGTTGGGATGAGACAAAATACGGCTTGAGACTAGTGAGGAAACTTGACTACATGTAGAGAGTGCCTTATTAGTGAAAGAGACCTATTAAAGATAGTGACCAAATAGCTGGTGTGACGGGTTGTCATCACAACCAAAAATATATAGATAGGTAGACTCTTAGAGATTTTAACCTAGTAGACGTATAGATATGTCTTTATTTTTACACACAGAATAAATTATATAAGTTGAATTGAAATTACGAAATATTCCATCACAAAAGATCCTTTATTCATAATCTTGGCATTGGAATCAGATCATAATTAAATGTAACAAATGTTCTGGAAAGCCTATAGTCGCTATTATAAATTCGTATAGGTATCTACAGTTTCCGTACCACAGATTTGTGTGAAATGGCAGCTTATGTAACCAACATTTTGTGTGGGCAGTCCCGTTTTTGTAAACGAGCCTATCTAGCGGTAGAAAAGTTGTTGATAAACATCACGGAACAGAACTGTTTTTTCTGTTCCGTGGTAAACATGATGCATGGAAATCTTATCTCGTCACATAAAACTTCCTAAAAGTATGCTTCTGCCACTGTAGAAGTACAAATTCAACAAGATAGGTGGCGCTAAACGCAAAGTTCTATACTTCTTGACTGATTTTATTTTAGGAAAAATAAAAGTGGGGAAGCTTAAGTTATAGGCCTTTATTGGGCTCCTTGTAAAAAAATCTGAGGCTAATACCGCCGTCTGGGAAGAAGGCAGGGTTACGTTACGATCAACTTCTACCATCTGATACCACATGGTTATCATGAGTTGGGAACACAAATGATTATCGCGCGTAACTTCCAATCCATGATGAAACTAATCTTGGTACCTACTTACCTGATAAACAGAAAACGACTACACGGGCATGTTAAGAATACATAGAATACGAAGTACCAAATTATTAAGACTTAGTTAGGTACCTACTATTAGGTACCTTTTATTTCAGATATCTTAGATCAGCGGTAGTAGTTTCTCGTTTGGCAGTAAGTTGCGCCAAAGATGGACGCCCGGTTCATAAGATAGCCCACTTTCAAAATTTCATATTTTTATAAGTTCGAACGAGTTTCGCGCGCAAATTCGGCCACCATCTTTGCAGTGGTTGACAGTTTGTCAGTAATGTTGCAGATGGATTACGATTTATAACCTCGAGTTCACAAAATGTTTAGTTTTTCTTGAGAAAAACAAACTCATCATAACAGCCGAAAGACGTTCACTGCTGGACATAGGCCTGCCCCAAGCGTCGCCACATTGATCGGTCCCGTGCGTCTCGCAACCAGCGGATCCCCGCAACCTTCACCAGGTCATCGGTCCACCTGGTGGGAGGCCTTCCAACGCAACGCCTTCCGGTTCAAGGTCGCCACTTCAGAACCTTTCTGCACCATCACCCATCTGTTCTGCGAGCAATGTGCCCTACCTACTGCCACTTAAGTTTGGCAATTCTTCGGGCTATGTCGGTAACTCTGGTTCTCTTGCGGATCTCCACATTTCTGATTCGATTACGCAAGGAAACGCCGAGCATAGCCCTCTCCATTGCCCTTTGAGTGACTGTAAGCTTTCTGATAAGGCCCATTGTAAGCGACCACGTCTCAGAGCCATATGTCGCTGTCACTGGCAAGACAAACTGGTCATAGACTTTCGTCTTGAGCACTGTGGTAAGTTGGACGAGAAGATACCGCGCAACTTCCCGAACGCTGCCCAGCTGAGTCGGATTCGATGGTTGACCTCTTTCTCGAAGTTGGCCCTACTCAATTGGATCGTTTGCCCCAGGTAGACATAGTCGCCCACAACTTTGAGTGTAAAGTCTCCGACCTTGATAGGAATGGGTGTAACATGGGCATTCAACATAACCTTGGTTTTGTCCATGTTCATCCTAAGACCCACTCTTTTGGAAGCTCTACTGAGATCATCGAGCATTGTACTGAGAACCTCCATGGTCTCAGCCATAACCACTATATCGTCGGCAAACCGAAGGTGAGTGATGTACTCGCCATTGACGTTGGTGCCTAGCCCTCTCCAGTCCAGAATCTTGAAGACATCCTCGGACGGAAGAAGGACGAGTTCCGAGGTCTGATCCTTAAATCAAACTGACATGGTGGCGTTTTTGTATAAACACTTCGATGTACCGGTAGTCAATTTGGCACCGTTAGAGAGACTGCAGTACAGCCCAAGTTTCGATCGAATCGAAGGCTTTCTCGTAGTCCACAAACGCTAAACAGAGAGGCAGGTTGTACTCTTCGGTCTTCTGTATAACCTGCCGCAGCGTATTTATGTGGTCTACGGTGCTGAAGCCTTTACGGAATCCAGCTTGTTCGGGAGGCTGGCAATCGTCAAACCTGAACCTGAATGAATGGAACTCACTACCTGCGTCTGTGTTTCCGAACGCATTAAACCAGAATCTCTTCAAAGTTAGAGTGAACAGGCTTCTTCTGAGTAAGTTCACTCCATCGTCGACTCTGTCTCTGTCACCTCTGACCTAGACTAGACTCAAGAGCAAACCCATCACAAAAAAAAAACCTGCGCGCTAGACGATTGACTACACGACTCTTGAAAACAGCTTGTAGACATGGCTAAGAAGTGAGATGGGCCTATAGTTCTTCACTAGGGCATTGTCACCCTTCTTGAAGAAGAGCACCACCACACCCCTGCACCATGCCTGTGGCGTTTTCCCTTCGAGTATGACGGAATCAAACAAGCTTCTGAAGGGCCTTAAGTAATGGTTTTCCACCCGCCTAGGAGTTCTGCCGTAATTCCGTCATCACCCGGTGCCTTGTTGTTCTTAAGCTGTTTCAGAGCCATCCTAATCTCATACAGGCTGACGTCCGGAATGTCTTCGGTATAGTGTCGGGTCTATCTAGCTCTAGGGTCATTCGCTAGATTCGCGACGGGTTTACTGGTTGACGTGTACAACTGCCCATAGAATGTCTCGATCTCCCTCAGAAGCTCCGGTTAAGCGGACACGATCCTGCCATCATCGGTCTTCAGTTTCGTGAGCTGGCTCTGCCCAATTAGATTTCATCGTTGTTTCTTTATACGAGACCGCTCCTTGTATTTAAGACATTTCTAGTAAACCTATAAATGTCCATAGTTAGATTGAACCTTCAGCAGAGATTTACACAAAGAAGTTCCGAGATCGAATTACACAGATTCAAAAACTACCAATTAAAAGCTAACTCTAGCGCAATGTAAACGAAGCTAGCATTTCATAGCAAGGTCTTATTGAGAGCTATCTATCCGTGAACGTGGCTCGACAAATTGCACAGATAAATTCCCATTCATTAGCTTAACTGTCGACCGTCAATTACTACAAACTGACTGCGAGGATACATCAATGCGTATAACATACCACCAATTAAATCCTACCTTGTCTGCAAGACATTGATATAAATGACGTAAACTGTAACGGAAATCATGTAGGTAGGTATCCAACATTGCAGTAGGTATTATCTAGGTATCTAGATTAAATAAGGTTTAAAATCACTCTTAAATAAATAAATAAAATAAATCAAAATCGCTTAAATTATGTGCAAAGCCAAAACCCTGAAAATTTAGCATATAGGCTTCATAAACAACGCAGACATCCTTCAAGGCTTTTTAGAAATTCATCCTCTGAGGGGTCAGACGGGAGGTCAAAGTATGCATATGAAGTCACGGGTAACAGATAGTGTATTAAAAAGGTTTGATGGAAACTAGTACCGTATATGGCGAGCCACTCCGGGTGAATAATATTTCACAGACCATACCATTTACCTAATACCACAAGTCACCTGCTTTGTGTGGTCATTGCATATGTTGGGAATTAGTCTCCTGGATATGACTATATTCTAAGAGACAGTTAATATAACCTTTGTCCATTCAAACGGTACAGATCAATTTCAATGTATCGTTAGCGATCTGAAAAGCCTTATAGACAGGTACAATCTCAAGCGGACAGCTATTGAAGATACATTGTGCACAATAGTACGTATATGTGACGCAAATATACTGCATCGAGAATCCCTTCTCCGGTAGTCTGGTATGGTAGCTGCATATTATAAATCTCACATTCACAAACAGACGGAGCCGGACCATCTATCTGTCGACTTACAAATATTTGTTCCAAGCGGCAACAGTCCGTGACCACAAGTCAATTGGCCAATCGTCCATAGCTTCCTTCTTATTCTAAGACTAGCTGTGCCCGCGGCTTCGCTCCCGTCATCAGCATGCCAACCCTACCATACTTACCAGCCTGCCAGCCTACTCCACATACTCAAAAATATACGTACTACAAACCAACTTTTTTTTCTAGTGTCATTCTTTCGCGTAAAATCTTAACACCGCGATTCAGAAAATGACTTTAAATGCACAACGCCATCTATCGAATAGCGAGTTCAACTGTCCGAGTAACTGAATTGCGTGAGCTGTGATAATTTTACTTCTTGAACACTTTAAATTCATCTAACTTTTGATAGAGTGAACCGATTGCGATGAAACAAAAACTAAGTAATTCTTCAAGATACGCACAATTTTTATGTATAAAAGTTATCTACATTGGTTTCGTACATTTCACGTGATGCGTGCACAAATAAACAGACAAACAGATAAACAGACAAACAGACAAACAGACAAAAATTCCAAAAATGCTAGAAATGGGTTCTGTTGGTTATCCTTTAACACCCTAGCAATTTTTTTTGTTTTTTTTTTCGATGTACAAAAAATATTTTTCTACAGATTTATTATATGTATATTGATAAAAGAAAACGCCTTATTTATGATGCTACTGTGTATCTGCAGCTGTTTATTCATTACTCAATTTTAGTGTTAAAAACGTCGTTACTAGATTTGTCTGACAAACCAGACCAATCTAGTAACGACGTTTTAGCTGTAAGTACTCCAATCAATGTTTCAAGCTTTAAATCTATTAGATATACTAGTGAGCTAGAGCTTTGACAAGCACTGCCGTTCAGCGTCACCGGTGCGAGAGCGCTCTGCGGTCACCAGCCGCCACTGCCCGCGTCATGTTTACAAGATCCTTTTTAGTACAGTACAAAGCTTTGGCTTCGGTACACTGAATTAAATAGGTCCGCTACATATAGGTTTTTGCATACCTGAATTTACTTAGAATTTGATGAATAAATTCAAGATAAATATTGGCGTAAGTGTAGATTCGTGGCGTATCGGTGCGGCGTCGTCGCCTCACGTTCTCTCGAGCTGTTTGTGCACTGTGCACGTCATCTCACTTGCAAAGCCACGCACACCCCACGTTTGCATAATTTTACTATTCCTAACTTCTTTAAAAAAAAATGCTTAACAGTTATTCTATTTTATTTAAGGATACCTTAAAGTAAAAAATGCACAATCTTCATTTTCATTGAAAGATACCGTTCTGACGAAGTAGTTCTGAAAATTATTCATCAGAATTGTTGGAACATAAAAGAACTCAATTCGAAACTTATTCAATGTAAGAAGCTAACAAAGCTATTCACTTACTTAGGCTAGCTAGATGTACCTAAACGGAAATAAAATAATACATAAATAAATGAAGGTATATCTAAGGAACAATTACGAGCAATACAATGTATCTAAGTTTCTATAGATCAAACAGGGTCATGCGAACATAATCCAATTAAATTGTACGATAGCAAATACGTAAGAAAGCCGTAAAACTATAATAAAATCATGATGCTTACTGAGAACCGTCGTAATATTAAAATTTTAATACCAAGTAGGAACTTCTGTATTGTTTCCTAAGTAGAAGTAAAATTATACTTTTCATTCGGTTTATTGAACAGCAGAATAACTTTTGTTAGAACTGAAAATTAACTAATATTTCCCGAACATAAGAAAGGTGAGATCTAGACACGCGGCAGCGTGTCAAGCCAAATTCAAGCCAAAAAGGACCTGGCGACACAGCAGCTGTGTGTAATATTACACGAATCATTTGGAGTCACTTATGTCATCTTAATAACTCAAAATCTATTAAACCTAAACACATGAAATTTGTTTTATGTATTAAAATCGCTAAGATGAACTGGTAACCGTAATTTCATAAATATAGCTCTAAAGGTTATTTAGATATTAACGTCCAAAAATCGTCATTTTTATCACTGACTGACCAATAGATCAAAACTCTAACCCAGTTCCAGATGACCTAGAAAGTTCAAATTTGTCATCCAGATAGGTAATTTGGGTGAAAACACAGGAATAAATCTGAAACTAGTAATTTTTTATCATTTTGTTATAATTTTCAATAAATTGATTCTATTAGGAACACTTACCTAAAGTGCCTGTATTGTAAGAATCAGCAATCAAAATTGATGAAAGCCGGGTTTCATGTGGATTTTAAGGTTTTCACGTGAATATAAAAAAACCGGCCAAGTGCGAGTCGGGCTCGCGCACGAAGGGTTCCGTACCATTATCGCAAAAAAATGCAAAAAAATCACGTTTGTTGTATGGGCTCCCCACTTAAATATTTATTTTATTCTTTTTTTAGTATTTGTTGTCATAGCAGCAACAGAAATACATCATCTGTGAAAATTATAACTGTCTAGCTATCACGGTTCATGAGGTACTGCCTGGTGACAGACAGACAGACAGACGGACCGCGGAGTCTTAGTAATAGGGTCCCGTTTTTACCCTTTGGGTACGGAACCTTAATAACGAGTGGAATATCACCGATAATTCTAGAATGAGTCAAGACCAAGATTCAGATATTAAGTAATGTATATGTTAATTTGGGCGCACGGTTGGCGCAGTGGTTGAGCGATTGACTGCTGCGCTGCGTGTCGCGGGTTCGATTCCCGCACGGTACAAATATTTGTATGATCTACAAATAGTTGTTCCGGCTCTGGGTGTTTGTGTATGTGAAATTATATGTTTGTAAACGCACCCACGATACAGGAGAAATTCCTAGTGTGGGGCAACGTTTTTTTAAAAAAAAAAAAAATAAAAAAAATAAAAAAAAAAAAAAAAAATAACAGGGAACAATTCCCTATTTGCTTAGCATACGCTATTACTATCCACAAATCGCAAGGCCTATGCCTTGACAGTGCTCTTCTCGACATAGGCTCCTCTATATTTAGTAAAGGGCAGACCTACGTTGGACTCTCCAGAGTTAAAACCTTAGATGGAGTACATCTTATCAATTTAGATCCAAGTCAAATCAAGGCACAAGAGAGCTCTATTGTAGAGTACAACCGCTTGCGCACGTTATACCGCCCTGACTTGGCCAAATTAAGGATAAACAGAAACCGCGTAAAAAAAGATTCGGGTACTGAATGGGCAATTCACCCAAACATTTCAAAGGTACAAGAAAATATTGAAAACAACTCAAAAAGACAATTATACCTCGTAAACGTAGGAAAATACAGTAGATTAACAAAAACCATTTGGTTTTCATTTTATTGTGAGTAAGTAGTAGTAACCTATAATAATTTCTGTAAAAGTAATGATATCCCATCAAAAACATAAATGTGAAAAAGGGAGCCAAGTTCAATACTAAGAACATGCGCGGTTGTTGATAATGCCGACAAAAGAATTGAGATCTAACTGGGTGCCAAGTACTGTATCCTGAAATTTATTTACAAGAACATAAAACATTCTAAAATAAATTTAAAAACACAATTTCATGCTTTCTCTGCTACAACAATATTTACTGTTTTAAAATATAACTTCTTAAATTTGCATAGTCGAATTATTTACGTAAAGCAGATAACTTAGGATACTGTAGATATTTGGCTACGAGCGCTACGCTACGAACCTTTCAAACTACTGCCTGCTTTTTGTATTATTTTTTACCAACAGATTTTCAACTGCTACGCGTTTGTAAGGACCTCTTTACATTATGCTGAAGGTGCTCTATACTACGAGAAGGTGCTTTTTTCTATAAAATATCAATAAAAATGAATGATAGATAGCATAGATAGGTCATTAAAGGTCTTATATATATAGATAAAAAAAACAACTAAATTTACTTAATTGCTAGCGAGGCACATTTTAAAAGAATCGGAAACGTCATAGCTATTTCGCAACGAACTATTAAACAACTTTTTCGTATTATTTTATACGAATCAATTCCATATCTGCCAACTGCTATGCGTTTGTAAGTGTCTGGTAATAGTACATTGTGATACAAGGGTGGAAAGTAGGTTATTGCAAACGAGCTGTCATTAACAAGCCCGAGTCAAAGGCGAGGGTTTTTAATGACACGAGTTTGCAATAACCTACACACCCGTGTATCACACGACGTTTTTCAATACAGTTGTGAGAAACAGTAAAAACAAATCAAAGAATTAGATTTGTTTATTCACAAAAAATAAAATTTTCAATATGGCGCGTTTTTGCAACTGGATATATTTTTCACAAAGAAATAGCCTATACAGCCTATTCGATTTTTGACAAACGTTGATGTGAAAATAATTAACTTAAAACTGGTAATTAAACATATTAAACAACCATTTAAAAAAAAATTTGAGAGTTCAATGTTAAAACAAACGGAATCATTAATTTTTCCTCGTATAAAATCGTATCCCATTTTATTCTATGTATGAAAACTCCTTGCTACTAGACTTTTTTAAATTGGCTTATGGCGCGTTTTTGCAACTGGACATATTTTTTTTTTCAACGAATTAGCCTATACAATCTATTCGATTTTTGACAAATGTTGATGTAAAAATAATTAAATTAAAACTGGTAATTAAATATATTAAACGACCATTTATAAGACTTTTGAGAATTCAATGCTAAAACGTACGGAATCATTCATTTTTCCTCGTAGAAAATCTATCCCATTTTATTCTATGTTTGAAAACTCTTTACTACTAAACTTTTTTAAATTGACTTATAAATTTAAAACTAAACTGCAAACATAATGATCGAGCTCGTAAACAAAAGTCACGACCGCGTAACAGAAAGATGCCTATGCGTAAGATTTAACTTTCGAATCATAATTATAGCCTCTGAAAGTACGTCATGTTTAACAACTGTATTGAAAATTACATTATGTAGCAGTTGGCGTTATATGCCAGCTACGAGAAAGATGCCCGTGCTCTTTTCTGTTCTTGATAAAATTTCATGAGATGAACTTTTGACATTTAAAAAAATGAATGCTTCCGTAGGTTGTAGAGAATTTAATTATGTGAAGGGCTTTTCATCTGATATCGTGATGGAAACTTTAAATCTTTGTTAGGTATACCTTCTAAATTAAGCGCGTTGATAGTAATCGCGATTTCTAAGTATTAGGGATTGACGTAACGTAATGAAAGAGTATCATAAATAAGTTAGATACTCAAATATCAAATGTTTATTATAAAAATATGTTACATCGAGCCAAGTTTTAAAGCCACAAATCCGCTCTCTTCGAAACATATTTCCTAGCTACGATCTTGACCTTATTCATAGTCTTGGTACTCTTGGTCCTGCTTACATCACATTGAGAAACTATCTCGATGTGATTTAATCGAAATTGAAAAAGAATTTCAGGTCTCTTGAAAAAAAATGCTTCCGTTAATTTCTAGAATAACATTTAATGTGCCATTGAAAATGATTACAGATTGCAGAGTAGTACTTAGGTAAAAGTGTTAGTAACTCGGGAATTACACTCGGCTGAGAGTAGCTTGGTACTTTGTTTGCCGTAACGGGCGTTTTATACACTAAAAGTGCGGGCATTTTCTACAAAATGGCATAATGGTTATTCTCACCTTAATATTTAAAAAATGCGAGATCTTCATACCGATTTGACACAACAGGAACATTGAATGCCTTTTACTTGAATAATTATGCAGAAAATTTAAGTGTACCTGGCAGCGTGCAATACTACTTACTGCACGTAATAATCCGGCGACAAATAATTTACTTTAAAACCTAAAATCACGTAGAGCATACAGATTCTATCACCGATTTTTTATAATCAATTATTAACAATAAATACAAAATATTCTTGGCGAATTTCTCTAAACATTGAATTATGTCTAGTAACATCGAACAGACAGAAAGTTTATGTTTAAGGTTACACTAGTCGACGGCACGAACTATTTTGTGCGCGAGGTTAAAATGCTGCATGCCATCTCATCCGACAACACGTGCGAAAGTGATAGATGCTGTGATAAGTTGTAAGAAGCTAGTTCACGTACCAATTAGCACTTTTGCAAATTTGTATCGAAATGTATGATGATTTAGGACGAAAACGAGCAAGCGAAATTGTGTAGTGTATGTAACCTTAAATCGAAAGTTCAGATCTAACTTGTAGGGCACGTACCCTCAGATGTAAGAAAGAATAATATAGTACCGAGTTACGTGGGTTTGTGTTGAGTATATTACCAATACTTTTTATTTCAATATTTGTAAAAGTTGATAATAACATCAGCTTATAAATAAGAACTCCAAACCAAATAAACATAATTTGGCCAGTATAAACTCAACATCTCATATTTTACTACAAATAACTAAGTTAACAAACACGAAAATAGATTCAGAATATTCTTAAAATTAATAAGATTCTTACTAACAATGGGTATTATGTATTTATCGTTTTTCATAATAACAAACAACTTAAGAGCTTTCCTCGAAAGATATTATAATGATGGTCTAATTTTTTACTACCGACCAAATTATGTAGGAAAGTACTCCGTGCATTAATTTCGCTACGTAAATTAACAAGAGGTTAATTGCTTAAAGGTCACGTAATTATGTCCTAATTACAGGGCGAATGAACTATTTAAATGACAATGTATCTTAGAAGTAACAAGTTATGTATTGCTGCTACAATACCTAACTGGATCACTGAAAATCGCCACGCCTGACAGTCTTAGCAAATTGGTGATTACAGTATATTGTTATAAGCAACAACGTACCGTATGGACTGTGATTCCCGGATAATAATGGACCAGGCTCAATTCCCTTGGGAGTCGTAATAGGCATCTAAGGGATTAGGTTGAGGAGATGGGCAACCGCTTGTCCCTTCTCATTATAGGTAACAACATACTGCGATCACCTATCCGATTTATTTTCATAGGACGTAAGTAACTTGTCACGAGCATTTTCACACAATCTAGTAATTGGGCAGTCAGGGCCGGGTAGGCACCGGTCGGTTACGAAGTGTATGGGTAAGCCATATAAATGCAAGTTGTCTTACTTTCCATACACCCAGCTTTCGGGTACGCGTCGCCGACTATAATATTTCAGCCCGAGCATGTGTCAAAAGTTTCTTCACATTTCGGAATCTTGAAATAAACCCTGGGCTTGTCTCACATGTTTCCAAACAGTCCATTCTGCCATGTTATAATAACATTAAGTAGATACTAAACTAATGAATCACAACCGATGTTCTGATAACAAAAAAAGGTCCAAAACGTTATTGAAAAAATTAAAGTTAATTACAAACAACATCAACTAATCCTGGGTTCCTCTCAGAGAGGTAAATAGTATTAATTAGGTATTCGTAGGATTTTTTAGAAAAAGTACATTTCAAAATATTTATAAAATTGAACGGGAAATGTTTTGTGTACTTATTTGGGAAACTACGCTTGAAACTTAAAATTAACTAGAAATATTTTTTGTAGGAGTTCAGACAGAAAGGTGGTTCTAGTGAGTAGCAATGTACATTTTTGTAATATTTTTGGGCAGGTCGTATCATTTTATGACACTTACTAAAAAATAAGTTTGCATAGAGCACATATTTCATTTGTAAGTACATAGATAGGATGTACTTACATTAGATAAAGATGGAGAGCAAATTGCGAGCGGCGCGCCACACGCGGCCTCCTTCACAATAAATTAAAAATTTAATTTAACTTTTTACTTACTTTGCGACCGTTCATTATACAATGGAAGAGACATTTACAAGCTTGTTTATCATTTTTAGTACGTGTTAACAAATTATACAAAAAAAATCCTGAATGCCTTCCGAAGAGAGAACCGGTATTTAGTTCGATTTCCAAAATGTGGCCCGAAATCTTTGATGATTAACAAGAACCCGTCTAATCTACATTTTGTCGCTTATAAAGTTCATGTTAAACAATAAACGTTAACAATATGATGATAAACAACTGAACGAAAATCTATAACTAATTCGTGAGTTAGTAGTAGGCAGTTGATTAAAATTGTTCTCATAATGTTGTTAACGTTAATCTATTAGCACACAAGCTGTAATAGGTGTTCCTGATTGTTTTTCGCTCCCATATTTATAAAGGAACTTCATTTTTGTTCACCGAAATTATTAACAACATGCCAACATGTTTTAACTTAAGTTTTAACTAGTTTCTGTCCGTCACTTGTTTCGGGGGTAAAAATAGGGCGTGGAATTTAATCCCGTGGTTATTGTACCGTAAGCTGACCCCGCTGATCTCTAAGGGCTGGGGCGGTATAACTGGTAGATAGCTTGTGAGATTAAGGCGCCTCCCCGAGCAAAGCGCCGCGCTGGTCGTTTTTGTGCAGTTTTTAAGAGCTATCCACTCTTTATTTAAAAAGAAATATCATTTAATAAAGTTACATTAAATTTCTACATAATTTTGATTCTAAAATGGTAGTATACTTTTTTTTTAAAGAGGTGTAAGTATCACTAATCTCCTTCCAACAACAACATAAAAATGAGCAATAATTATTGATAGCATGCATCTCCTCGTAAAGTGTTCATTAATTATTTTTTCTACTAAGACTAATGGATTGACAATTTGATAACGAACATTTTGAAAGGTTTATTTTTCTCAAAACACCAATATTCGATTTTATAAAGATTTTAATATAAAATCTGGGCGTAACGTAACTAGCGTAGCGTAACTAATTCATGCCCCACCAGTGCTCATATATCATGCTGATTTTTTGGTCAGGATACGGCCTTAAGTTGAATGTACCTATTCGTCAGACGTCTTTAGTTTGACGTTTTCTTCCGTTTTATTTTAATTTTGTGCCTACATCTTGGAAGACAATCAATCAATGTAAGTGAATAGTATTTAGCTAACTCTTGCTGAACAAATTTCAATCTGTTTCGAAGAAGCCGCTCACAAATTTCGTATTATTTCTGCGAAGACTGATATACGATAGAATAAAGAGATGCGACCCTGTAATAATACCCACGAGACACCGTCGGGACACTTAACCATACATCAGTGAAAACGTAATTAAAATCTGTCCAGTAGTTTCATATGATTCATGTGAATTGCCATGATAAACGCGTCCGGGGTAGCGATTTTCAACCTTTTTTCTTGGGACGCATACATTATAGGGAACGTCACGTGTCCCGTACGCAATGACCTTTTTAAAGGGTTGAATTATTTTTCGGAAATGTTTATATTAAGGAATATTAGACTACCAAATAGTGTCGCAACATATTTCAAAGTTGTTGCTAGGAGAGCTATGTAGGCACCCGGACATTTTTTTTGTTTTGACCCAAGACGGGATGTTTGTCCCAAATCAATCCAAATATGTTCAATAAGATTTTTCGCAAACTTTCACATTCGTTATAAAGAATCTGCCTTAACGATATATATAAGATAAAGAAACTTGCCTCTGATTCGATCTAAGATTTGTGTGTATAAACACTCTATGACTTGAATATCTTTTTTTTTGACATCTTGAAAGTAGATACCAAAGTTGCTACACCAAAATATGACTGAACTTATAGGTACTCGTACGTAATTAGAGGTCTAATTAAGCCCCTTATTACGGTGATTTCACTGTAAAGCTTGTTCGGCCGCAAGATGAGTTGATTGGCTTGATCCCCAACATTTCTTAGAAGTACCTCCTCTATACATCTTGTCAACCTTTTAAAGGATCTCAAACAACCACTTCTTACGAATTACATGCGCCATGATTCTCGTATGTATCTTTGTACAACAAATGAAAACTGACAAAATACTACCAAAAGATCTTACGCAGAATAGTTGAGTATAAAATTCCTTATGATTTAAAGAAACATACAAAGTTTACGCTTAAATACGTACGTTGTGCGGAATTCGATATACAGAACACGTACCTGCAGTACAGGCATCTATCTTATTTCTGTGGAACATTTAATTCACTGAACCTCTTCAATGACTCCGCCGCTGTACCGTGCGCCGCTCCGCTCGGTAAATTGTGGCACGAGAGTGTTTGGGCATTTCCCAGCAATTATTTCTTTTCTTTTCTTTTTTTAAAAAAACGTTGCCCCACACTAGGAATTTCTCCTGTATCGTGGGTGCGTTTACAAACATATAAACTCACAAACACAAACACCCAGAGCCGGAACAACTATTTGTAGACCATACAAATATTTATTCCGTGCGGGAATCGAACCCGCGACACGCAGCGCAGCAGTCAATCGCTCAACCACTGCGCCAACCGTGCGCCCAAAAAAAATTGGAGTGGATACTTTGTTTAGTACCACAGTCGCATCTAGATATTGGACATCTATGTCTCAGTTGTATCCGATTCGTAGAGCTTATGTTTTTATCTGTTTTGTAATCTGCGGTTAACCCTTTATCGTCGGTTAAGACTGATATATAAACACGGGTTAATTTAATTTAATTTATTTTCAAATTCAGACAATTTTGGAGTCCATTCTTTTTTAGTACACATCTTTATAATTAATTTTAGTAATCAGTAGATGACAAGAAAACAATTTAATGACATGGACTATGAAAAAATTGAGTCTCTTTTTGTTGTAACGGTATGAAATACACACTCATCACGCACACGCCCACCCACACACACATATACACACATCCACACACATATACATATATATACACACACACACGCTCAACTACCCAAACACATTCTTTTTTATTATGGATTTTTGTTTTTCTACTTTCTAATTTTTTATTTTTCTAGTTTTAGTTATATTGAAATCTAGTAATATATTGTTGTTTACTGGTCTAAGATAGCCTACGTTAAAATTATGGACATATTGTACTTGAATATTATAACACGTTTGTGAAGGGAAGGAACTGACCTTCAAGATACAGTATTTTACTAGTTTGGAGGTCAGTGTCTCACCTCAAAGATACCCTGTAAGATGTTCATAATAAAGATTATTATTATTATTATTATAATTTATAATACTTACAGAGATCCAAGTAATAATTAAATAAGAATGACACAATTTTAAATTACGACCTAATTAGATTAAAGTTGTCAAAAATTAAAAATGTCACAGAATTGTCAAAAAATTGAATAAAATTTATAAAATTAAAATATCACAAAATTAATTATTAAAATTAAAATGTCAAATTATAATATTTAGTTACACAAATTTATATGTCAGAAAATTTAATAAACCAACTATTAAATACAAATAAAAAATCTATTAATCACATTAAATACAGACAAACTACTTATATTACAAAACAAAACTACATACTTATATTTGTACGCCCCACTGGCATGTAGGCGCATCCAATGTCCCAGTATGGGGCTGTCCCACCTGTCTGCTAGAGTTTAGAACTATGACTTAACTCTTACGGGATTAATAGGATAGACGTAAATAATACGGATGGGCATGTTGGTATGTTTAAGATGATGTGATACAATCATAGAAGGCAGATTGACGTAATGAAAAATTAAAAGTATTAGAAGTTATAGGATGTTACAATACTTTCAGTAGTTGACACATAAGAGGAACCCTTATGTGTTATTAGTAGAATCCTAAATACACTGGCCGTTCAACAAATGCGTAAAGTACCACTTAGAACAATAATTAATATATTAACGATAATAGGAATTCCAAACTTAATACTAGTTACATAACTACGTAGGTACACGTGCGAAGCCGCTGAGTGGCGTTCTACAGCTGTTTATGTGGAAAGTTTCACCTTCCACGAAAAACGCTCCATAGTGGGTAAACACCTTATAAAACACTCTCTAATTACTAAAGTTACGGGGCGAACTCAGATCGAAGGTCGAGGGTTTTCATATATTCAGGATATAACTTATTATGAGAAATTAAATAACTTATTTAATGTCTCAAAAGTTATCTGTATTGTAGTTAGTTTGCCGCTCATATATGTAAAATATACCGGCGTATATTTGCAGACGATAAGTTGAGTTTACTCGAGTTTGAGCGAACAAAGAGTACCTAACTAAAACCAGCTTTCCAAGGCGCCTTTTATGTATGACTTGGAATATTCTGAACAGTAAAGGAAGTCGGTGCAAACTTTCCATGTGCATACTTCAGTTCAATGCCGAGCCGAGTGTTGATGCGGTGTGGACGCGGGAGGCGGGCTCGGGCACTCGCAACCTCCTCGGATGCTTGTTGTCTCAGCTAACTATGATTTACCGTTAAACTTCGCATCTCCTTTCCTGGAAAACACAAACTTAGTTCTGAAAACTGTCCCATGTAGAGCGAACATTTGTCTGATTTGTAGAGCGCCGATATCCCGATTTAGTGCAATAACTGCGTGTGTCGCCGCATTAATTCAGTCTACTGAAGCGAACATTCAGCTAGAAGACTTTAGTGCATTGTTTTACCAAAACTCCGTAACCGATGATTTGTGTGTAACATGTAGGGCGGGCAAGTTACAGCATTCAGGTAATAAGTATTTGATAGCGCCAGTATCAATTCGGCGCAGATACAATAAAATCCCTGAGCACGTAAAAACGCATTTTTGACGCGAGACTTTCGGAATAAATGTTTTAGTCAATGCAAGCACTTTTATATTTTTTCACCTTATTGTTTTAGAGCTCGGCAGAAAATCCGTTTTATTTTTCAGTTTATGGGTGAATGTTTACGTGTTTTCAAATGTTTGGTTACTTTAATTACTTTCCGTAAACAGTCGGCCCACTTAGAGTTATTGGTTTGTTTCAGTATATTTAATTACTTAATTATTAATATACAGAATAATCGCGCCTTTTATTTTCTAAAGTAAAATACGAATGAGCAAATTAGACTTCATCGTTGTTTCTTCTTACGAGACCGCTCCTCGTCATAGTAAACCTATAAATATCCATAGTTAGATTGAACCTTCTGCAGAGATTTACACAAAGAAGAGATCGAATTGCACAAATTCAAAAATAACCAATTAAAAGCTAACTCTAGCGCAATGTAAACGAAGCTAGCATTTCACAGCAAGGTCTTATTAAGAGCTATCTATCCGTGAACGTGGCTCGACAAATTGCACAGATAAATTCCCATTGATTAGCTTAATTGTCGATCGTCAATTACTACAAACTGACTGCGAGGATACATCAATGCGTACATACCACAAATTATATCCTAACTTGTCTGCAAGACATTGATATAAATGACGTAAACTGTAACGGAAATCATGTAGGTATCCAACATTGCAGTAGGTATTATCTAGGTATCTAGATTAAATAAGAGCTTAAAATCACTCTCTCAAATCAAAATCGCTTAAATTATGTGCAAATCCAACACGTTGAAAATTTGGCATATAGGCTTCATAAACAACGCAGACATATCCATCAAGGATTTTTAGAAATTCATCCTCTGAGGGTTCAGACGGGAGGTCAAAGTGCAAACGAAGTCGCGGGTAACAGAGAGTGTATTAAAAAGGATTGATGGAAACTAGTGCCGCATATGAGGAGCCACTCGGGGTGAATAATATTACACAGACCATAAAAATTTACCTAATACCACAAGTCACCTGCTGGTCATTGCATATGTTGTGCATTATTCTCCAGGATATGACGATATTCTAAGAGACAATTAATATAGCCTTTGTCCATTCTAACGGTACAGAACACTTTCAATTTATCGTTAGCTATGTGAAAGGCCTTATAGACAGGTACAATCTCAAGCGGACAGCTATTGAAGATACATTGTGCACAATATGTGACGCAAATATACTGCATCGAGAATCCCTTTGTTGAATTGAAACTGTGCCGTGATCTGTCGGTAACTCTTAAAATATGATAGTACGGGTAACTGCCTCGCTGACTACAAAACGGTATGACATTCACTGACTCACCGTGACTCGATTTAACTGCAACTGACGTACATCACTGACTGCGGCATACATGACGTAATTGCATATCAATGATAACCATTCATTCGATCTCGCTACTGTTTAATTGTAATCTGTGTGTTCGCATGTTAAGCAAATGTACCTAAGTAGCTGTATATTAACTACAGCAGGTAAGTAGCAGGTATCTTAAGTAAACAACTACAAGTCATGGTATTGCTCGCAGCTACGGTCACTATTGACTCTGTAATAACTTGCACAGGCTTTAAGATAAATACACGGCGAAGGCTTACTGAGGGAAACATATCAATAAGATTCTCGAAACTTCGGCTAGCCTCGGGGGATGCATAGCTGCTATTTTAGTTTGTTTAAACCAGGAGGGACATATTCAGGTATATCTTCTTGATATTTTAAGGGCTTGTTGTAAATACAAGCTAGTTTATAGATACTAGTCTACAGTGGCGGTAATTTTACTGTAAAATTATTTATTACTAGCTGTTCCCCGCGGCTTCGCTCCCGTGGACGACCCCACAGGACCCGTTAGCGGGATAAAAAAATAGCCTATGTTACTCAGGAATAATGTAGCTTTCTATCGATGAAATAATTTTTGAAATCGGTCCAGTAGTTTCGGAGCCTATTCGGTACAAACAAACAAACAAAATAATCTTTCCTCTTTATAATATTATATATTATATATATATATTATATAATATCACACTAATATTATAAAGGCGAACGTTTGTGAGTGTGCGTGTTTGTATGTTTGTTACATCTTGGCTGGCAGGATCTGGATGAAATTTGGCACTGAGATAGATTATAGTCTGGAATAGCACATAGGTTTCATTAGGCTTCTTCTTTTCATGCCGGTATGATGTGCCCTTGGGATAAAAAACAACTTTAACGTGAAGCGCAGAAGCTAGTATAATAATATACTTCAGAGGCGCATTGTATCACCTGTGTGTACCTGCTCACCGAACCATAACTATCGTTTTGATGAGACTAGCTTTATTTAGCGAAATCCAGTCCATTTCGCTCGGCATTCGTTTCTTCCGTCGCCCTGATTCTGCAGTTATATTTATAAATTGCATTGAATGTTCTTTTCGGAGAGTCCCCACGTATACTTACACGTGTATATCAATGGGCATAAAATGTAGGCGTGTGTGAGCGCGGGGCGCTCGCAGTAAGCGCTCAGTTCCCTCGTACATGGGATTTGTACAGATTCCTCCCGTTCTAATCTAGGTGAAAGTAAAGAGAGAAAATAGAATTTTTGTATGACTGTTTTCGCATAGGTATGTAAGTATTTGGGAGGATAAAAATATAGATGAAATGTGCTTGAAGCGTTTCGTTTCATCTGTGGTGCGTGGTATCAAAAGAGGGGAACAATGTGATAAGGCAGTTTGCGTTCGGACCAAAATATCGTAGACGCGACATTTTAACAGCCGGAAAACATTTGTAGGAAGGAATTCTTTTGGGGCAGATGTTATGAAGTAGGTATCAAAAGGTATTGCGACACTATTGCTTTTTGAAACAATAACCGTAGTGAGTTAAATATATGTGATTTTTTTTCGGGAATCAAAAAAATACCTTGACCGAAATAAGGCTTCTCCGGTAGTCTGCTATGGTAGCTGCATATTATATATCTCACATTCACAAACAGACGGAGCTGGACCATCTATCTGTCGACTTACAAATATTAGTTCCGAGCGGCAACAGTCCATAGCTTCCTTCTTGTTCCAAGATAAAGAAAACGCCTTATTTATTATGCTACTGTGTATCTGCAGCTTTTGATTCATTACTTAATTGTAGTGCTTTGCCAATCAAATCTAGTAACGATGTTTTAGCTGTAGGTACTCCAATCAATGTTTCAAGCTTTAAAGCCATCAAAATGTCCGTCGTAGTGACTGGTGAACTAGAGCTTTGACAAGCACTGCCGTTCAGCGTCACCGGTGCGAGAGCGCTCTGCGGTCACCAGCCGCCACTGCCCGCGTCATGTTTACAAGATCCTTATTGGTACAGTACAAAGCTTTGGCTTCGGTACACTGAATTAAATAGGTCCGTTACATACAGGTTTTTGCATTCCTGAATTTACTTAGAATTTGATTAATAAATTCAAGATAAATATTGGCGTAAGTGTAGATTCGTGGCGTATCGGTGCGGCGTCGTCACCTCACGTTCTCTCGAGCTGTTTGTGCACTGTGCACGTCATCTCACTTGCAAAGCCACACACACCCCACGTTTGCATGATTCTACTATACCTACCTTCACTTTAAAAAATGTTAAACAGTTATTCTATTTTATTTAAAGATAACTTAAAGTAAAAAAAATCTCAACAATCTTCATTTCCATTGAAAGTTACCGTTCTGACGAAGTTCTTTCAGACTGAAAATCATTCATCAGAATTGTTGGAACATAAAAGAACTCAATTCGAAACTTATTCAAGGTAAGAAGCCAACAAAGCTGTACATTTACTTGGGGTAGGTAGATGTACCTAAACGGAAATAAAAGAATACATAAATAAATGAAGGTATACCTAAGGAACAATTACCATCAATACAATGTATCTAGGTTTCTAGATCAAACAGGGTCATCATCTGCCTAGCCTTTTCCCAACTATATTGGGGTCGGCTTCCAGTCTTACCGGATTCAGCTAAGTACCAGTGTTTTACATGGAGCGACTGCCTATCTGACCTCCACAACCCAATAACTGGGTAAACACGGTACCCTTGGCAAGACTGGTGTCAGATCTCAAGCTTCTGACTACCCGTAACGACTGTCAAAGATCTTCAAATAACAGCCGGGACCAACGGCTTAACGTGCTTTCCGAGGCACGGAGGAAACTCGGTATGTTGAAATGGTCACCCATCCACGGACCGACCTCGTCAAGCGTTGCTTAACCTTGATGATCGACCCGTGCGGCTGTTATTATTTAGCCACGAGCTCGATCAAACAGGGTCATGCGAACATAATCCAATTAAATTGTAAGATAGCAAATACGTAAGAAACGCATAAAACTATAGTAAAATCATGATGCTTACTGAGATCCGTCGTAATATTAAAATTGTAACTATAAGTACCTACGTCGGTATTGTTTCAGTAGAAGTAAAATTCTACTTTTTATTCAGTTTATTAACACAGCAGAATATCTTTTGTTTGAAATGAAAATTAACTTATATTTACCGAACTTAAGAAAGGTGAGATTATTTTCTCCGTAAATATTCTATTAACCTATAATCAGTTGCATTTAATTTCAAAAGACTACAAAATGCCAAAAATATTTACTTTAACTTGATAGGTTATTCAAAATGTGTTGGTGATAGACCTAATATATCTTGTTGCATGTAATATGACAGTATGAGTGTAATCAAAGTCAAATCACAAGTATCGGTCGGCCATGTTGGCGCGCCGCACACTGCACATCCACACACTGCTGATCTATTGTTTTCATGTTGTAGTGCAAAGCCTTTTGAATCCGTTTTACCGCGGGCTGAGATTACATTATTCAATGAAAAAAATGCAATTTTGACAGGTCACGGGTTCGGCATGCGTGCGTAGAATCGGTCTACATAATTAAACTTTTATTACCAACTCTCTTGTAAAACTTGTATGCATTGTGCTGTGATACGGTTATTGCGTTTTAATGTCTTTTTATATTATTACATCGAAACAATATACCAGCAGGCCGTTAGAATAAATCGTTTTCTTTTGTCTATACATTAAGATTACCTGCGCAGTTTCGCAAACTGTTTTTAACTTTTTCTTGTTCAGTGAATTCAGCAGATGTCAACAGAGACGAGATCTTTCTTATTAAAATGAGCGAAGTACTTAGGTACGTAGGTTCGTAACAAGGTTTTCATCGTCAAGTGATTATTGAAAAGTTTAAGCTGATTAAGCATGTTATTGTCAGCCATCTGGTGCCAAAAATCTTTTTCTTATTTAAAGTTTTAGGTGATTAGGTTAGGACCAAGTTATAACTTTGTAGAGACTATATCTATATGAATTAATAGTAGAATGCCTGTAATTTTCAGTCGATAAAACACATATAAATCTGTACATACATAGATACCTAAGGTAAAGTGGTCCGTGCGTCGATAAATGTTTCACAAGGTAGTTTTGTCTCTAAACATAAATTCGTAGTTTTATCATTCGACTTCAACTCTTCAGGAACTTTACTACTTTATTCAGGTTAGAGATCGCCACACCTCGTAACTTGCAATACTTTAGTAGCTCTCTAGTTTTATTAACAGAAATTCCGGACGAGTATTCGAAATTCAGCTACTGATTAATTATGACCATTACAGGCGATACATATATTCATACCTAGTTCATCGATGAACCGTCCTTTGGCAGATGGCTCGCGAATTGGTTTGGTATATGATTTCTAAATTATCCCCGTTCCTAATAGACAATATGCAGAGTAATTTAGCTAACGATAATGACGGGTTTTATTGGTAAATATAACATTGCAATTTGTTAACATTGGTTTTTTTTTGTGTGAAATCTTCTTTAGTCGCGTTGAGCGATTTCTTGTAAGGCAAAATTTATGGGTTCGCGTCACCGACATAATAATGAGACGTTTAAGTTTTCACTTCTTTCGGCAGCACGTCGGCAGTTCCTAAAGTACATAATAGTAAATACAAACAAATTAACGATTATGTAATAACGGTGTAATACACAGCGAATAGGCAAAATATTAATTACGAGCTTCTAAAAAACTAAAAAGTAACATATATACAAATTAGATTTCTAAATTATCCTCGTTCCTAATGGAAAATATGCAGAGTAATGCTAACGATTACGCCTGCTTTTATTGCTAAACTATCTTCTGTCAGCGGCTTCGCCCGCGTGTAAGTCGAAAATTATCCCGAGACAAGCAACTGAAGGAACACGGGTGGGTTTTAGTCAGTAAAAATCTGACACGCCCTCCCGCTTCACCAGAGCGGGAGAAGTCATTGGATTATAAAACAAAAGAAAAAAAACATCTCATTGAGATAGTGGTCAAACACGAGCCTATGTATTATAAAGTTTACACATATATGTATGTTAAGTTTTATGTATATTATACATATTTTTTAATACCATTTATACAAAATACCGGCCAAGTGCGAGTCGGGCTCGCGCACGAAGGGTTCCGTACCATTATCGCAAGAAACGGCAAAAATCACGTTTGTTGTATGGCACTTAAATATTTATTTCATTCTCTTTTTAGTATTTGTTGTTATAGCGGCAACAGAAATACATCATCTGTGCAAATTTCAAATGTCTAGCTATCACGGATCATGAGATACAGCCTGGTGACAGACGGACAGACAGACACGGGACTTTGGGTACGGAACCTTTATAACATAATTAATGTCGGGCCATGATGAGTACCTATGTTCCTAAAAAAGTCCACTTTAGAGGTTTTTAAAAACAATTGTTTCGTTTATGAAACTTTATCATATACTAGCTACTGCCCGCGGCTTTGCCCGCGTTTACAGTGTTTTATCATCCCAAGGGAATACAAACTATCCTATGTCCTTCCAAGGATCTCAAACTATCTCCATGCCAAATTTCATTTAAATCGGTTCAGAAGATCCAGAGATTACACCCTATAACCTCACAAACTTTACCTCTTCTTAATATTAGTATAGATAAGTATACGTAGGTATAGATGTTGATTGGTATGTTGATTTTATTGTCAAATATATGAGTTAATATTGTGATAAAAATGGGCTGTACAAGGCGCACGCTATTCGGAGATATTATCCGCCGTTAACTGGATCAACTTGTAGGCCTTTTTTTTTTTTTTGTGTGGGAAATCATATAATGACTTCTCCCGCTCTGGGTGAGGCGGGAGGGCGTGTCAGACTTTTACTCACTAAAACCCACCCGTGTTCCTTCAGTTGCTTGAGCCAGGGCCGCGGTAAGTCTTTTTCAAATTTATGCGCGACCCAGACAGGCATCGGTCCTCGCGGACCCCGTCAGTTCTGCTGACAACTCTTTGAGGCGCGAGTGGAACACAACGCGCCGTCGACTCGGGCCTGGTCCTTATCGGACGGCGAGCTACCCATTACTCGCCATCCGCAAGCCCGCGCCTACGGTGGCCGGGAATCTGCTCGCGACTCTCGACGCCCAGGGCGTCTCCTGCGGTGGCTAGGGGCGTGAGGGCGTCTTCGTTGCGTCTCCCTCACGCGTTCAGCCTGCTCCTTCGCGAGCATTACTGCTTCGCAGAAGGAGGAGACAGATTCCCATACCCTCTCGCTCCGTAACATGGCCTGAACCAGGGCCGGACGCGAGAGGTTGCCACCGCCGATCGCCTCCACGAGGACACGGCGGTGCCCAGCCCAAGCGGGGCAGATCTCCACCGTATGCTCCACCGTGTCCTCCGGGCGATCCACACAATGGTGACACCCGGGCGTTTCCTCCCGCCTAATCCTGAACAGGAACCTCCCGAAACAGCCGTGTCCGGTGAGGACCTGCGTCAGGCGGAAGGTGAGGACGCCGTGGCGCCTCTCTAGCCACTCCTCAAAGAGGGGCCTTATCGCCGCAATTGTGGCGTGCCCAGCGCTGGGTTGCGACAGTCGCTCTTTCCATGTCGCCATGAGATCCTGCCGGAGCTCTTTCCGCGATTTGTCGCGGCCACGGCGTTTCGCCCCGGCGTTTCGCCTCCTCGTGCCATTCCCAAATGTGCGCGAGGACTTTTGCCTCCAGATCCCATGGCGGCAATCCGGCAAGGAGGCTCGCTGCCTCGCCAGAGACCGTGCGGTACCCCCGGACTAGCCGGATGGCCATGACCTTTTGGGACGCGTTCAACCGGCGGACTGGTCGCCGTCTCAGGGAACGCGCCCACACCGGTGCCCCATAAAGGGCCATGGACCGCACGATCCCCGCGTAGACCCTCCGGCAGGAGGCGTTTGGACCCCCTAGATTAGGCAGGAGCCGCTTGAGGGCAGCTCCGGCCCGCTCCAGTCTGGGAGCCAAACGTCGGAAGTGCTCCACAAAATTCCACCGGCTGTCGAGGACGAGTCCCAGGAACTTCATCGTCGACCCGACGCCGATGTGAACCCCTCCTACCGTTATTTGGGAACCCGGCGGTGGCGCGTTCCGAGGACCATGAAAACACATGGCCTCGGACTTGTGCAGGGCCACCTCGAGTCCCAATTGCCGTATCCTCTCAGCGACTGTCGCAACCCCACGTGTCGCTAATTGAGCCGCCGCCTGGTGCGACCTCTCCTACGCCAGGACTAGCGTGTCGTCAGCGTAGCAAATTACGCTGACGCCGCTAGGGAGGTCGGCGCGCAGCACCCAATCGTACCCGATGTCCCACAGATGCGGCCCCAAGACCGAGCCCTGTGGGACACCGCACGACATCTCTCGCCGGTTCCACTCTCCCTGGTGACCGGGGTAGATGACGGCCCTGTCCGTCAAATAGGCCTCGATCACGCGACAGAGGTAGGGCGGCATCCGGTGATACCGGAGTGCTTCCCTGATGCAACTCCAGGGCAGGGTGTTGAAGGCATTGGCGATGTCTAGAGACACCGCCAAGACGACCCCACCCCGGGCCACTGCATCCCCCGTCGTGAGGGCTCGTACGCGCATGATGGCGTCCACCGTAAACTTGTAGGCCTACCAATCTAAAGAGTAGCTCCTCACTGTTTCCAGATAGCAATTCATATAATCTTAGAAGAGTTCTGTTTTCCTGTGTTACTTTACCTATATTATTCTCACTGTTATGACCCAGGCTTACGCTGTATGCGAAAGTGTGGGCTGTAATCCAAAACGGGCCCGGTGGCAGTTAATTTTTCGTGTGTTTAGCCCGCACTCGTAATAATTACCGTCGTGTGTCGTCACAAGTCGCACGCGTCACCAGAATGACATAAAAACCCACGGTTTAAATTCCAGGTTTGGATGGTGGATCCACGTTTAGATATACGAGTACAAGCGCAGATTTTTTTTAACGTAGATCCACATCTTAAACACTCGAAAGGTAGTGGGCTATTGGTGTTTCACAAAGGGACTATCGACGGTCACAATGTCAACTGACCTTATTGCCCCGAATTATTGGCTAATAGTATGGAGAGGTAAAGGTTAAACCTCGTAGTTGTTATTTCGGCATCAATTAGAGAGGTGGGTGTGAGTTCAATGTGGTCAAAAACATTATCAATGCAAGTGTAGCACAGCAAGCGGGCTACATCGCAAATGGACTACGGACCAACCTACGCGGCTACGGCGTAGCTATTTGGCTACGAGCGCTACACTACAAACCTTTCAAACTACTACCTGCTTTTTGTTTTTTTTTTACAACAGATTTTCATCTGCTACGCGTTTGTAAGGATCTCTTAAATTACATTATGCTTTATGCCTTTTTCTATAAAGTGTTATTTTTTTTATCTATATAAATGAATGATAGATAACATATATAGGTCATTAAAGGTCTTATTATACTAAAGATTAAAAAAAAAAAACAAAATTCACTTAATTGCTAGCGGGCAACATTGTGAAAGAATCGGCCTACGCCGTAGCTATTTCGCTACGAACTATTAAACAACTTTTTCGTATTATTTTATACGAATCAATTCCATATCTGGCAACTGCTATGCGTTTCTAAGTGTCTGGTAAATTACATTATGTAGTTGTTGGCGTTATATGCCAGCTACGAGAAAGATGCCCGTGTTCTTTTCTGTTGTCGACATTTTTAAAATGAATGCTTCCGTAGGTTGTAGGGAAATTAATTATGTGAAGGGCTTTGCATCTGATACGAGTATCGTGATGGAAACTTAAAATCTTTCTTAGGTATACCTTCTAAATTAAGCTCGTTGATAGTAATTTTAGGAATCGCGATTCCTAAGTATTAGGGATTGACGTAACGTAATGAAAGAGAGTCATACATGAGTTAGATACTCAAATATCAAAGGTTTATTATAAAAATATCTTACAACGAGCCAAGTTTTAAAGCCACAAATCAGCTCTCTTCGAAACATATTTCCTAGCTACGATCTTGACCTTATTCATAGTCTTGGTCCTGCTTACATCAAGTTGAGAAGCTATCTCGATGTGATTTAATCGAAATTGAAAAAGAATTTCAGGACTCTTGAAAAAAAAATGCTTCCGTTAATTTCTAGAATAACATTTAATGTGCCATTGAAAATGATTACAGATTGCAGAGTAGTAGTTAGGTAAAAGTGTTAGTAACTCGGGAATTACACTCGGCTGAGAGTAGCTTGGTACTTTGTTTGCCGTAACGGGCGTTTTATACACTAAAAGTGCGGGCATTTTCTCCAAAATGGTATAATGGCTATTCTCACCTTAATATTTAAAAAATGCGAGATCTTCGTACCGATTTGACACAACAGGAACATGGAATGCCGTTTACTTGATGAATTATGCAGAAAATTTACGTGTAGCTGGCAGCGTGCAATACTGCACGTAATAATCTGGCGACAAATAATTTACTTTAAAACCTGAATTCACAATTAGAGCATACAGATTCTATTACCGATGTATATCTTTTATAATAAATACCTTAATAAATTATTAACAATAAATACAAAATATTCTTGGCGAATTTCTCTAAACATTGAATTATGTCTAGTAACATCAAACATACATAAAGTTTATGTTTAAATCAAAAGTTCAGATCTAACTTGTAGGGCACGTACCCTCAGATGTAAGAAAGAATAATATAGTACCGAGATACGTGGGTTTGTGTTGAGTATAATACCAATACTTTTTATTTAAATGTTTGTAAAAATTGATAATAACATCAGCTTATAAATAAGAACTCCACACAAAATAAACATTATTTTTCCAGTATAAATTCAACATCTGATATTTTGACTGTAAATAACTAAGTTAACAAACACGAAATTGATTCAGAATATTCTTAAAATTAATAAGATTCTTATTAACAAGGGGTATTATGAATTGATCGTTTTTCATAATAACAAACAACTAGAGCTTTCCTCGAAAGATATTATAATGATGGTCTAATTTTTTACTACCGACCAAATTATGTAGGAAAGTACTCCGTGCATTAATTTCGCTACGTAAATTAACAAGAGGTTAATTGCTTAAAGGTCACGTAATTATGTCCTATTTACAGGGTGAATGAACTATTTAAATGACAATGTATCTTAGAAGTAACAAGTTAGGTATTGCTGCTACAATACCTAACTGGATCACTGAAAATCGCCACGCCTGACAGTCTTAGCAAATTGGTGATTACAGTATATTGTTATAAGCAACAACGTACCGTATGGACTGTGATTCCCGGATAATAATGGACCAGGCTCAATTCCCTTGGGAGTCGTAATAGGCATCTAAGGGATTAGGTTGAGGGGATGGGCAACCGCTTGTCCCTTCTCATTATAGGTAACAACATACTGCGATCACCTATCTGATTTATTTTCATAGGACGTAAGTAACTTGTCACGAGCATTTTCACACAATCTAGTAATTGGGCAGTCAGGGCCGGGTAGGCACCGGTCGGTTACGAAGTGTATGGGTAAGCCAGCAAGTTGTCTTACTTTCCATACACCCAGCTTTCGGGTACTCGTCGCCGACTATAATATTTCAGCCCGAGCATGTGTCAAAAGTTTCTTCACATTTCGGAATCTTGAAATAAACCCTGAGCTTGTCTCACATGTTTCCAAACAGTCCATTCTGCCATGTTATAATAACATTAAGTAGATACTAAACTAATGAATCACAACCGATGTTCCGATAACAAAAAAAGGTCCAAAACGTTATTGAAAAAATTAAAGTTAATTACAAACAACATCAACTAATCCTGGGTTCCTCTCAGAGAGGTAAATAGTATTAATTAGGTATTCGTAGGTTTTTTTAGAAAAAGTACATTTCAAAATATTTATAAAATTGAACGGGAAATGTTTTGTGTACTTATTTGGGAAACTACGCTTGAAACTTAAAATTAACTAGAAATATTTTTTGTAGGAGTTCAGACAGAAAGGTGGTTCTAGTGAGTAGCAATGTTCATTTTTGTAATATTTTTGGGCAGGTCGTATCATTTTATGACACTTACTAAACACATAGAGCACATATTTCATTTGTAAGTACATAGATAGGATGTACTTACATTAGATAAAGATGGAGAGCAAATTGCGAGCGGCGCGCCACACGCGGCCTCCTTCACAATAAATAAAAAATTTAATTAAACTACCGAGTGGTTGCAACTGCTTGATAAACGCTTTTTACTTACTTTGAATAAACAAACAACAACAACAACAACAACTTTATACAATGGAAGAGACATTTACAAGCTTGTTTATCATTTTTAGTACCTACGTGTTAACAAAATATACAAAAAAAATCCTGAATGCCTTCCGAAGAGAGAACCGGTATTTAGTTCGATTTCCAAAATGTGGCCCGAAATCTTTGATGATTAACAAGAACCCGTCTAATCTACATTTTGTCGCTTATAAAGTTCATGTTAAACAATAAACGTTAACAATATGATGATAAACAACTGAACGAAAATCTATAACTAATTCGTGAGTTAGTAGTAGGCAGTTGATTAAAATTGTTCTCATAATGTTGTTAACGTTAATCTATTAGCACACAAGCTGTAATAGGTGTTCCTGATTGTTTTTCGCTCCCATATTTATAAAGGAACTTCATTTTTTGTTCACCGAAATTATTAACAACATGCCAACATGTTTTAACTTAAGTTTTAACTAGTTTCTGTCCGTCACTTGTTTCGGGGATAAAAATAGGACGTGGAATTTAATCCCGTAGTTATTGTACCGTAAGCTGACACCGCTGATCTCTAAGGGCTGGGGCGGTATAACTGGTAGATAGCTTGTGAGATTAAGGCGCCTCCCCGAGCAAAGCGCCGCGCTGGTCGTTTTTGTGCAGTTTTTAAGAGCTATCCACTCTTTATTTAAAAAGAAATATCATTTAATAAAGTTACATTAAATTTCTACATAATTTTGATTCTAAAATGGTAGTATACTTTTTTTTTAAAGAGGTGTAAGTATCACTAATCTCCTTCCAACAACAACATAAAAATGAGCAATAATTATTGATAGCATGCATCTCCTCGTAAAGTGTTCATTAATTATTTTTTCTACTAAGACTAATGGATTGACAATTTGATAACGAACATTTTGAAAGGTTTATTTTTCTCAAAACACCAATATTCGATTTTATAAAGATTTTAATATAAAATCTGGGCGTAACGTAACTAGCGTAGCGTAACTAATTCATGCCCCACCAGTGCTCATATATCATGCCGATTTTTTGGTCAGGATACGGCCTTAAGTTGAATGTACCTATTCGTCAGACGTCTTTAGTTTGACGTTTTCTTCCGTTTTATTTTAATTTTGTGCCTACATCTTGGAAGACAATCAATCAATGTAAGTGAATAGTATTTAGCTAACTCTTGCTGAACAAATTTCAATCTGTTTCGAAGAAGCCGCTCACAAAATTCGTATTATTTCTGCGAAGACTGATATACGATAGAATAAAGAGATGCGACCCTGTAATAATACCCACGAGACACCGTCGCGACACTTAACCATACATCAGTGAAAACGTGATTAAAATCTGTCCAGTAGTTTCATATGATTCATGTGAATTTCCATAATAAACGCGTCCGGGGTAGCGATTTTCTACCTTTTTTCTTGGGGCGCATACATTATAGGGAACGTCACGTGGCCCGTAGGCAATGACCTTTTTAAAGGGTTGAATTATTTTTCGTAAATGTTTTTAGGGATTATTAGACTAACAAATAGTGTCACAATATATTTCGAAGTTGTTGCTAGGAAAGCTATGTAGGCACCCGGACATTTTTTTGTTTTCTTAACCCAAGACGGGATGTTTTCCCAAATCAATCCAAATATGTTCAATAAGATTTTTCGCAAACTTTCACATTCGTTATAAAGAATACTTGCCTCTGATTCGGTCTAAGATTTGTGTGTATAAACACTCTATGACTTCAATATCTTTTTTTTTGACATCTTGAAAGTAGATACCAAGGTTGCTACACCAAAATATGACTGATCTTATAGGTACTCGTACGTAATTAGAGGTCTAATTAAACACCTTATTACGATGATTACACTGTAAAGCTTGTTCGGCCGCAAGATGAGTTGATTGGCTTGATCCCCAACATTTCTTAGAAGTACCTCCTCTATACATCTTGTCAACCTTTTAAAGGATCTCATACAACCACTTCTTACGAATTACATGCGCCATGATTCTCGTATGTATCTTTGTACAACAAATGAAAACTGACAAAATACTACCAAAAGATCTTACGCAGAAAAGTTGAGTATAAAATTCCTAATGGTTTAAAGTAACATACAAAGTTTACGCTTAAATACGTACGTTGTGCGGAACTCGATATACAGAACACGTACCTGTAGTACAGGCATCTATCTTATTTCTGTGGCGCATTTAATTCACTGAACCTCTTCAATGACTCCGCCGCTGTACCGTGCGCCGCTCCGCTCGGTAAATTGTGGCTCGAGAGTATTTGGGCATTTCCCAGCAATTGGAGTGGTTATTTTGTTTAGTACCACAGCCGCATCTAGATATTGGACATCTATGTCTCAGTTGTATCCGATTCGTAGAGCTTATGTTTTTATCTGTTTTGTAATCTGCGGTTAACCCTTTATCGTCGGTTAAGACTGATATAAACTCGAGTTAAGAACTATGACTTAACTCTTACGGGATTGGACGACTTGGGTTAATAGATTAGACGTAAATAATACGGATGGGAATGTTGGTATGTTTAAGATGATGTGATACAATCATAGAAGGCAGATTGACGCAATGAAAAATTAAAAGTATTAGAAGTTATAGAATGTTACAATACTTTCAGTAGTTGACACATAAGAGGAACCCTTACGTGTTATTAGTAGGATCCTAAATACACTGGCCGTTCAACAAATGCGTAAATTACCACTTAGAACAATGATTAATATATTAACGATAATAGGAATGACAAAGTTAATATTAGTTACATAACTACGTAGGTACACGTGCGAAGCCGCTAAGTGGCGCGCTACAGCTGTTTATGTGGAAAGTTTCACCTACCACGAAAAACGCTCCATAGTGGGTAAACACCGTATAAAACACTCTCTAATTACTAAAGTTACGGGGCGAACTCAGATCGAAGGTCGAGGGTTTTCATATATTCAGGATATAACTTATTATGAGAAATTAAATAACTTATTTAATGTCTCAAAAGTTATCTGTATTGTAGTTAGTTTGCCGTTCATATGTAAAATATACCGGCGTATATTTGCAGACCATGAGTTGAGTTTACTCGAGTTTGAGCGAACAAAGAGTACCTAACTAAAACCAGCTTTCCAAGGCGCCTTTTATGTATGACTTAGAATATCTGAACAGTATAGGAAGTCGGTGCAAACTTTCCATGTGCATACTTCAGTTCAATGCCGAGCCGAGTGTTGATGCGGTGTGGACGCGGGAGGCGGGCTCGGGCACTCGCAACCTCCTCGGATGCTTGTTGTCTCAGCTAACTATGATTTACCGTTAAACTTCGCATCTCCTTTCCTGGAAAACACAAACTTAGTTCTGAAAACTGTGCCATGTAGAGCGAACATTTGTCTGATTTGTAGAGCGCCGATATCCCGATTTAGTGTAATAACTGCGTGTGTCGCCGCATTAGTTCAGTCTACTGAAGCGAACATTCAGCTGGAAGACTTTAGTGCATTGTTTTACCAAAACTCCGTAACTGATGATTTGTGTGTAACAAGTAGGGCGGGCAAGTTACAGCATTCAGGTATGTAATAAGTATTTGATAGCGCCAGTATCAATTCGGCGCAGATACAATAAAATCCCTGAGCAAGTAATAACGCATTTTTGACGCGAGACTTTCGGAGTATGCAATGCAAGCACTTTTATATTTTTTCACCTTATTGTTTTAGAGCTCGGCAGAAAATCCGTTTTATTTTTCAGTTTATGGGTGAATGTTTACGTGTTTTCAAATGTTTGGTTACTTTAATTACTTTCCGTAAACAGTCGGCCCACTTAGAGTGTTTGGTTTGTTTCAGTATATTTAATTACTTAATTATTAATATACAGAAAAATCGCGCCTTTTATTTTCTAAAGTAAAATACGAATGAGCAAATTAGATTTCATCGTTGTTTCTTCTTACGAGACCGCTCCTCGTCATAGTAAACCTATAAATGTCCATAGTTAGATTGAACCTTCTGCAGAGATTTACACAAAGAAGAGATCGAATTGCACAAATTCAAAAATACCCAATTAAAAGCTAACTCTAGCGCAATTTAAACGAAGCTATCATTTCACAGCAAGGTCTTATTGAGAGCTATCTATCCGTGAACGTGGCTCGACAAATTGCACAGATAAATTCCCATTCATTAGCTTAATTGTCGACCGTCAATTACTACAAACTGACTGCGAGGATACATCAATGCGTATAACATACCACCAATTATATCCTACCTTGTCTGCAAGACATTGACATAAATGACGTAAACTGTAACGGAAATCATGTAGGTATCCAACATTGCAGTAGGTATTATCTACGTATCTATTATATTAAATAAGAGCTTAAAATCACTCTCTCAAATCAAAATCACTTAAATTATGTACAAAGCCAACACGCTGAAAATTTAGCATATAGGCTTCATAAATAACGCAGGCATCCGTCAAGGATTTTTAGAAATTCATCCTCTGAGGGGTCAGACGGGAGGTCAAAATGCAAACGAAGTCGCGTGTAACATAGAGTGTATTAAAAAGGTTTGATGGAAACCAGTGCCGCATATGACGAGCCACTCGGGTTTAATAATATTTCACAGACCATACCATTTACCTAATACCACAAGTCACCTGCTTTGTATGGTCATTGCAATTTACAATATATTGGGCATTAGTCTCCAGGATATGACGATATTCTAAGACACAAATATAGCCTTTGTCCATTCTAACGGTACAGAACAATTTCAATGTATCGTTAGCTATCTGAAAAGCCTTATAGACAGGTACAATCTCAAGCGGACAGCTATTGAAGATACATTGTGCACAATAGTACGTATATGTGACGCAAATATACTGCATCGAGAATCCCTTTGTTGAATTGAAACTGTGCCATGATCTGTCCGTAACTCCTAAAACATGAAAGTACGGGTAACTGCCTCGCTGACTACAAAACGGTATGACATTCACTGACTCACCGTGACTCGATTTAACTGCAACTGACGTACATCACCGACTGCGGCGTACATGACGTAATTGCATATCAATGATAACCATTCATTCGATCTCGCTACTGTTTAATTGTAATCTGTGTGTTCGCATATTAAGCAAATGTACCTAAGTAGCTGTATATTAAATACAGCAGGTAAGTAGCAGGTATCTTAAGTTATCAACTACAAGTCATGGCATTGCTCGCAGCTACGGCTACTATTGACTCAGTAATAACTTTCACAGGCTTTAAGATTGAAGGCTTATTGAGGAAAACATATCAATAAGATTCTCTAAACTTCGGCTAGCCTCGGGGGATGCATAGTTGCTATTTTAGTGTGTTTAAACCATGAGGGACATATCCAGGTATATATTCTTGATATTTTAAGGGATTGTTGTAAATACTAGCTAGTTTATAGATACTAGTCTACAGTGGCGGTAATTTTACTGTAAAATTATTTATCACTAGCTGTTCCCCGCGGCTTCGCTCCCGTGGACCACCCCACAGGACCCGTTAGCGGGATTAAAAAATAGCCTATGTTACTCAGGAATAATGTAGCTTTCTATTGATGAAAGAATTTTTTAAATCGGTCCAGTAGTTTCGGAGCCTATTCGGTACAAACAAACAAACAAAATAATCTTTCCTCTTTATAATATTATATTATATAATATCACACTAATATTGTAAAGGCGAACGTTTGTGAGTGTGCGTGTTTGTATGTTTGTTACATCTTGGCTGGAAGGATCTGGATGAAATTTGGCACAGAGATATCTAAATTATAGTTAGTAATAGCACATAGAATATTTTTTATCCCGGGAATATGTTCCCTCGGGACTTTCACGCGGGCGAAGCCGCTGGCAGAAGCTAGTAAAATTATAAATGTATAAGATATGATGGATGTATGTTTGTTACTTAATCACGCCACAACGGCTGAATGGCACTGGATGAAATTTGGCACTGAGATAGATTATAGTCTGGAATAGCACATAGGTTTCATTAGGCTTCTTCTTTTCATGCCGGTATGATGTTCCCTTGGGATAAAAAAAAACACCTTTCATGTGAAGCGCAGAAGCTAGTATAATATACTTCAGAGGCGCATTGTATCACCTGTGTGTATCTGCTCACCGAACCATAACTATCGTTTTGATGAGACTAGCTTTATGTAACGAAATCCAGTCCATTTCGCTCGGCATTCGTTTCTTCCGTCTCCCTGATTCTGCAGTTATATTTATAAATTGCATTGAATGTTCTTTTCGGAGAGTCCCCACGTATACTTACACGTGTGTATCAATGGGCATAGAATGTAGGCGTGTGTGAGTGTGTGAATGTACTTTTCATCGCGGGGCGCTCGCAGTAAGCGCTCAGTTCCCTCGTACATGGGATTTGTACAGATTCCGCCCGTTCTAATCTAGGTGAAAGTAAAGAGAGAAAATAGAATTTTTGTATGACTGTTTTCGCATAGGTATTTGGGAGGATAAAAATATAGATGAAATGTGCTTGAAGCGTTTCGTTTCATCTGTGGTGCGTGGTATCAAAAGAGGGGAACATTGTGATAAGGCAGTTTGCGTTCGGACCAAAATATCGTAGACGCGACATTTTAACAGCCGGAAAACATTTGTAGGAAGGAATTCTTTTGGGGCAGATGTTATGAAGTAGGTATCAAAAGGTATTGCGACACTATTGCTTTTTGAAACAATAACCGTAGTGAGTTAAATATATGTGATTTTTTTTCGGGCATCAAAAAAATACCTTGACCGAAATAAGGCTTCTCCGGTAGTCTGCTATGGTAGCTGCATATTATATATCTCACATTCACAAACAGACGGAGCTGGACCATCTATCTGTCGACTTACAAATATTAGTTCCGAGCGGCAACAGTCCATAGCTTCCTTCTTGTTCCAAGATAAAGAAACGCCTTATTTATTATGCTACTGTGTATCTGCAGCTTTTGATTCATTACTTAATTGTAGTGCTTTGCCAATCAAATCTAGTAACGATGTTTTAGCTGTAGGTACTCCAATCAATGTTTCAAGCTTTAAAGCCATCAAAATGTCCGTCGTAGTGACTGGTGAGCTAGAGCTTTGACAAGCACTGCCGTTCAGCGTCACCGGTGCGAGAGCGCTCTGCGGTCACCAGCCGCCACTGCCCGCGTCATGTTTACAAGATCCTTTTTGGTAGAGTACAAAGCTTTGGCTTCGGTACACTGAATTAAATAGGTCCGTTACATACAGGTTTTTGCATTCCTGAATTTACTTAGAATTTGATTAATAAATTCAAGATAAATATTGGCGTAAGTGTAGATTCGTGGCGTATCGGTGCGGCGTCGTCACCTCACGTTCTCTCGAGCTGTTTGTGCACTGTGCACGTCATCTCACTTGCAAAGCCACACACACCCCACGTTTGCATGATTCTACTATACCTACCTTCACTTTAAAAAATGTTAAACAGTTATTCTATTTTATTTAAAGATAACTTAAAGTAAAAAAAATCTCAACAATCTTCATTTCCATTGAAAGTTACCGTTCTGACGAAGTTCTTTCAGACTGAAAATTATTCATCAGAATTGTTGGAACATAAAAGAACTCAATTCGAAACTTATTCAAGGTAAGAAGCCAACAAAGCTGTACATTTACTTGGGGTAGGTAGATGTACCTAAACGGAAATAAAAGAATACATAAATAAATGAAGGTATACCTAAGGAACAATTACCATCAATACAATGTATCTAGGTTTCTATAGATCAAACAGGGTCATCATCTGCCTAGCCTTTTCCCAACTATATTGGGGTCGGCTTCCAGTCTTACCGGATTCAGCTAAGTACCAGTGTTTTACATGGAGCGACTGCCTATCTGACCTCCACAACCCAATAACTGGGTAAACACGGTACCCTTGGCAAGTCTGGTGTCAGATCTCAAGCTTCTGACTACCCGTAACGACTGTCAAAGATCTTCAAATAACAGCCGGGACCAACGGCTTAACGTGCTTTCCGAGGCACGGAGGAAACTCGGTATGTTGAAATGGTCACCCATCCACGGACCGACCTCGTCAAGCGTTGCTTAACCTTGATGATCGACCCGTGCGGCTGTTATTATTTAGCCACGAGCTCGATCAAACAGGGTCATGCGAACATAATCCAATTAAATTGTAAGATAGCAAATACGTAAGAAACGCATAAAACTATAGTAAAATCATGATGCTTACTGAGATCCGTCGTAATATTAAAATTGTAAGTATAAGTACCTACGTCGGTATTGTTTCAGTAGAAGTAAAATTCTACTTTTTATTCAGTTTATTGACACAGCAGAATATCTTTTGTTTGAAATGAAAATTAACTTATATTTACCGAACTTAAGAAAGGTGAGATTATTTTCTCCGTAAATATTCTATTAACCTATAATCAGTTGCATTTAATTTCAAAAGACTACAAAATGCCAAAAATATTTACTTTCTCTTGATAGGTTATTCAAAATGTGTAGCTGATAGACCTAATATATCTTGTTGCATGTAATATGACAGTATGAGTGTAATCAAAGTCAAATCACAAGTATCGGTCGGCCATGTTGGCGCGCCGCACACTGCACATCCACACACTGCTGATCTTTTTTTCCATCAGGTGAGATAGTGGTCAAGCGCGAGCCTATAGGATATAAAAAAAAAAAAAAAAACTATTGTTTTCATGTTGTAGTGCAAAGCCTTTTGAATCCGTTTTACCGCGGGCTGAGATTACATTATTCAATGAAAAAAATGCAATTTTGACAGGTCACGGGTTCGGCATGCGTGCGTAGAATCGGTCTACATAATTAAACTTTTATTACCAACTCTCTTGTAAAACTTGTATGCATTGTGCTGTGATACGGTTATTGCGTTTTAATGTCTTTTTATATTATTACATCGAAACAATATAACAGCAGGCCGTTAGAATAAATCGTTTTCTTTTGTCTGTACATTAAGATTACCTGCGCAGTTTCGCAAACTGTTTTTAACTTTTTCTTGTTCAGTGAATTCAGCAGATGTCAACAGAGACGAGATCTTTCTTATTAAAATGAGCGAAGTACTTAGGTACGTAGGTTCGTAACAAGGTTTTTATCGTCAAGTGATTATTGAAAAGTTTAAGCTGATTAAGCATGTTATTGTCAGCCATCTGGTGCCAAAAATCTTTTTCTTATTTAAAGTTTTAGGTGATTAGGTTAGGACCAAGTTATAACTTTGTAGAGACTATATCTATATGAATTAATAGTAGAATGCCTGTAATTTTCAGTCGATAAAACACATATAAATCTGTACATACATAGATACCTAAGGTAAAGTGGTCCGTGCGTCGATAAATGTTTCACAAGGTAGTTTTGTCTCTAAACATAAATTCGTAGTTTTATCATTCGACTTCAACTCTTCAGGAACTTTACTACTTTATTCAGGTTAGAGATCGCCACACCTCGTAACTTGCAATACTTAAGTAGCTCTCTAGTTTTATTAACAGAAATTCCGGACGAGTATTCGAAATTCAGCTACTGATTAATTATGACCATTACAGGCGATACATATATTCATACCTAGTTCATCGATGAACCGTCCTTTGGCAGATGGCTCGCGAATTGGTTTGGTATATGATTTCTAAATTATCCCCGTTCCTAATAGACAATATGCAGAGTAATTTAGCTAACGATAATGACGGGTTTTATTGGTAAATATAACATTGCAATTTGTTAACATTGGTTTTTTTTTGTGTGAAATCTTCTTTAGTCGCGTTGAGCGATTTCTTGTAAGGCAAAATTTATGGGTTCGCGTCACCGACATAATAATGAGACGTTTAAGTTTTCACTTCTTTCGGCAGCACGTCGGCAGTTCCTAAAGTACATAATAGTAAATACAAACAAATTAACGATTATGTAATAACGGTGTAATATACAGCGAATAGGCAAAATATTAATTACGAGCTTCTAAAAAACTAAAAAGTAACATATATACAAATTAGATTTCTAAATTATCCTCGTTCCTAATGGAAAATATGCAGAGTAATGCTAACGATTACGCCTGCTTTTATTGCTAAACTATCTTCTGTCAGCGGCTTCGCCCGCGTGTAAGTCGAAAATTATCCCGAGACAAGCAACTGAAGGAACACGGGTGGGTTTTAGTCAGTAAAAATCTGACACGCCCTCCCGCTTCACCCAGAGCGGGAGAAGTCATTGGATTATAAAACAAAAGAAAAAAAACATCTCATTGAGATAGTGGTCAAACACGAGCCTATGTATTATAAAGTTTACACATATATGTATGTTAAGTTTTATGTATATTATACATATTTTTTAATACCATTTATACAAAATACCGGCCAAGTGCGAGTCGGGCTCGCGCACGAAGGGTTCCGTACCATTATCGCAAGAAACGGCAAAAATCACGTTTGTTGTATGGGAGCCCCACTTAAATATTTATTTCATTCTCTTTTTAGTATTTGTTGTTATAGCGGCAACAGAAATACATCATCTGTGCAAATTTCAAATGTCTAGCTATCACGGATCATGAGATACAGCCTGGTGACAGACGGACAGACAGACACGGGACTTTGGGTACGGAACCTTTATAATATAATTAATGTCGGGCCATGATGAGTACCTATGTTCCTAAAAAAGTCCACTTTAGAGGTTTTTAAAAACAATTGTTTCGTTTATGAAACTTTATCATATACTAGCTACTGCCCGCGGCTTTGTCCGCGTTTAAAGTGTTTTATCATCCCAAGGGAATACAAACTATCCTATGTCCTTCCAAGGATCTCAAACTATCTCCATGCCAAATTTCATTTAAATCGGTTCAGAAAACCTAGAGATTACACCCTATAACCTCACAAACTTTACCTCTTCTTAATATTAGTATAGATAAGTATACGTAGGTATAGATGTTGATTGGTATGTTGATTTTATTGTCAAATATATGAGTTAATATTGTGATAAAAATGGGCTGTACAAGGCGCACGCTATTCGGAGATATCATCCGCCGTTAACTGGATCAACTTGTAGGCCTTTTTTTTTTTTTTTGGGTGGGAAATCATATAATGACTTCTCCCGCTCTGGGTGAGGCGGGAGGGCGTGTCAGACTTTTACTGACTAAAACCCACCCGTGTTCCTTCAGTAGCTTGAGCCAGGGCCGCGGTAAGTCTTTTTCAAATGTATGCGCGACCCAGACAGGCATCGGTCCTCGCGGACCCCGTCAGTTCTGCTGACAACTCTTTGAGGCGCGTGTGGAACACAACGCGCCGTCGTCTCGGGCCTGGTCCTTATCGGACGGCGAGCTACCCATTACTCGCCATCCGCAAGCCCGCGCCTACGGTGGCCGGGCATCTGCTCGCGACTCCCGACGCCCAGGGCGTCTCCTGCGGTGGCTAGGGGCGTGAAGGCGTCTTCGTTGCGTCTCCCTCACGCGTTCAGCCTGCTCCTTCGCGAGCATTACTGCTTCGCAGAAGGAGGAGACAGATTCCCATACCCTCTCGCTCCGTAACATGGCCTGAACCAGGGCCGGACGCGAGAGGTTGCCACCGCCGATCGCCTCCACGAGGACACGGCGGTGCCCAGCCCAAGCGGGGCAGATCTCCACCGTATGCTCCACCGTGTCCTCCGGGTGATCCACACAATGGTGACACCCGGGCGTTTCCTCCCGCCTAATCCTGAACAGGAACCTCCCGAAACAGCCGTGTCCGGTGAGGACCTGCGTCAGGCGGAAGGTGAGGACGCCGTGGCGCCTCTCTAGCCACTCCTCAAAGAGGGGCCTTATCGCCGCAATTGTGGCGTGCCCAGCGCTGGGTTGCGACAGTCGCTCTTTCCATGTCGCCATGAGATCCTGCCGGAGCTCTTTCCGCCGAGCCGCGATTTGTCGCGGCCACGGCGTTTCGCCCCGGCGTTTCGCCTCCTCGTGCCATTCCCAAATGTGCGCGAGGACTTTTGCCTCCAGATCCCATGGCGGCAATCCGGCAAGGAGGCTCGCTGCCTCGCCAGAGACCGTGCGGTACCCCCGGACTAGCCGGATGGCCATGACCTTTTGGGACGCGTTCAACCGGCGGACTGGTCGCCGTCTCAGGGAACGCGCCCACACCGGTGCCCCATAAAGGGCCATGGACCGCACGATCCCCGCGTAGACCCTCCGGCAGGAGGCGTTTGGACCCCCTAGATTAGGCAGGAGCCGCTTGAGGGCAGCTCCGGCCCGCTCCAGTCTGGGAGCCAAACGTCGGAAGTGCTCCACAAAATTCCACCGGCTGTCGAGGACGAGTCCCAGGGATTTCATCGTCGACCCGACGCCGATGTGAACCCCTCCTACCGTTATTTGGGAACCCGGCGGTGGCGCGTTCCGAGGACCATGAAAACACATGGCCTCGGACTTGTGCAGGACCACCTCGAGTCCCAATTGCCGTATCCTCTCAGCGACTGTCGCAACCCCGCGTGTCGCTAATTGAGCCGCCGCCTGGTGCGACCTCCCCTACGCCAGGACTAGCGTGTCGTCAGCGTAGCAAATTACGCTGACGCCGCTAGGGAGGTCGGCGCGCAGCACCCAATCGTACCCGATGTCCCACAGATGCGGCCCCAAGACCGAGACCTGTGGGACACCGCACGACATCTCTCGCCGGTTCCACTCTCCCTGGTGACCGGGGTAGATGACGGCCCTGTCCGTCAAATAGGCCTCGATCACGCGACAGAGGTATGGTAGGTAGGGCGGCATCCGGTGATACCGGAGTGCTTCCCTGATGCAACTCCAGGGCAGGGTGTTGAAGGCATTGGCGATGTCTAGAGACACCGCCAAGACGACCCCACCCCGGGCCACTGCATCCCCCGTCGTGAGGGCTCGTACGCGCATGATGGCGTCCACCGTAAACTTGTAGGCCTACCAATCTAAAGAATCTTAGAAGAGTTCTGTTTTCCTGTGTTACTTTACCTATATTATTCTCACTGTTATGACCCAGGCTTACGCTGTATGCGAAAGTGTGGGCTGTAATCCAAAACGGGCCCGGTGGCAGTTAATTTTTCGTGTGTTTAGCCCGCACTCGTAATAATTACCGTCGTGTGTCGTCACAAGTCGCACGCGTCACCAGAATGACATAAAAACCCACGGTTTAAATTCCAGGTTTGGATGGTGGATCCACGTTTAGATATACGAGTACAAGCGCAGATTTTTTTTAACGTAGATCCACATCTTAAACACTCGAAAGGTAGTGGGCTATTGGTGTTTCACAAAGGGACTATCGACGGTCACAATGTCAACTGACCTTATTGCCCCGAATTATTGGCTAATAGTATGGAGAGGTAAAGGTTAAACCTCGTAGTTGTTATTTCGGCATCAATTAGAGAGGTGGGTGTGAGTTCAATGTGGTCAAAAACATTATCAATGCAAGTGTAGCACAGCAAGCGGGCTACATCGCAAATGGACTACGGACCAACCTACGCGGCTACGGCGCAGCTATTTGGCTACGAGCGCTACACTACGAACCTTTCAAACTACTACCTGCTTTTTGTTTTTTTTTTTACAACAGATTTTCATCTGCTACGCGTTTGTAAGGATCTCTTAAATTACATTATGCTTTATTCCTTTTTCTATAAAATGTTATTTTTAATATCTATATAAATGAATGATAGATAACATATATAGGTCATTAAAGGTCTATTATACTAAAGATTACAAAAAAAAATCAAAATTCACTTAATTGCTAGCGGGCAACATTGTGAAAGAATCGGCTTACGCCGTAGCTATTTCGCTACGAACTATTAAACAACTTTTTCGTATTATTTTATACGAATCAATTCCATATCTGGCAACTGCTATGCGTTTGTAAGTGTCTGGTAAATTACATTATGTAGTTGTTGGCGTTATATGCCAGCTACGAGAAAGATGCCCGTGCTCTTTTCTGTTGTTGATAAAATTTCATGCGATGAAGAAAATTTCGTAATTTTTAAAATGAATGCTTCCGTATGTTGTAGGGAAATTAATTATGTGTAGGGCTTTGCATCTGATACGAGTATCGTGATGGAAACTTTAAATCTTTCTTAGGTATACCTTCTAAATTAAGCTCGTTGATAGTAATTTTAGGAATCGCGATTCCTAAGTGTTAGGGATTGACGTAACGTAATGAAACAGAGTCATACATGAGTTAGATACTCAAATATCAAAGGTTTATTATAAAAATATCTAACAACGAGCCAAGTTTTAAAGCCACAAATCAGCTCTCTTCGAAACATATTTCCTAGCTACGATCTTGACCTTATTCATAGTCTTGGTCCTGCTTACATCAAGTTGAGAAGCTATCTCGATGTGATTTTATCGAAATTGAAAAAGAATTTCAGGACTCTTGAAAAAAAAATGCTTCCGTTAATTTCTAGAATAACATTTAATGTGCCATTGAAAATGCTTACAGATTGCAGAGTAGTACTTAGGTAAAAGTGTTAGTAACTCGGGCATTACACTCGGCTGAGAGTAGCTTGTTTCTTTGTGTGCCGTAACGAGCGTTTTATACACTAAAAGTGCGGGTATTTTCTACAAAATGGTATAATGGCTATTCTCACCTTAATATTTAAAAAATGCGAGATCTTTGTACCGATTTGACACAACAGGAACATGGAATGCTTTTTACTTTATGAATTATGCAGAAAATTTACGTGTAACTGGCAGCGTGCAATACTGCACGTAATAATCTGGCGACAAATAATTTACTTTAAAACCTTAAATCACAAGTAGAGCATACAGATTCTTTCACCTATGTACATATTTTATAAGAAAATACCTTAATAAATTATTAACAATAAATAAAAAATAATCTTGGCGAATTTCTCTAAACATTGAATTATGTCTAGCAACATCATACAGAAAGTTTATGTTTAAATCAAAAGTTCAGATCTAACTTGTAGGGCACGTACCCTCAGATGTAAGAAGAATAATATAGTACCGAGTTACGTGGGTTTGTGTTGAGTATATTACCAATACTTTTTATTTAAATGTTTGTAAAAATTGATAATAACATCAGCTTATAGCAATCTTTAAACATTATTTTTAAAATTGTGACATTTATATTGAAATCTGTCTAACATTATTTTTAAAACGGTTTGACGTTATTTTTAAAACAGTTTGACATTATATCGAAATCTGTTTGACATTATATTTTAATCCGGTTTTGACATTATTATATTTTATAACTGTTTGTCTATTTTTTAAACTTATGGATTTTATATTGAAAACTGTTCTGGCACTTTACTTGAATTTCACTTGAAATATTAATTAATAATTCATAATATTTGTATGTCAACTGCATGTGTATATATTCAACACAATGTTAATTGTTTTTATGAATAAATGAAATTAAATAAAATGAAATATAAATAAGAACTCCAAACCAAATAAACATTATTTTTTCAACATCAGATATTTTCACTGTATTTAACAAAGTTAACAAACACGAAAATTGATTCGGAATATTCTTAAAATTAATAAGATTCTTATTAACAAGGGGTATTATATATTTATCGTTTTTCATAATAACAAACAACATAAGAGCTTTTCTCGAAAGATATTATAATGATGGTCTAATGTTTTACTACCGACGAAATTATGTAGGAAAGTACTCCGTGCATTAATTTCGCTACGTAAATTAACAAGAGGTTAATTGCTTAAAGGTCACGTAATTATGTCCTAATTACAGGGCGAATGAACTATTTAAATGACAATGTATCTTAGTAGTAACAAATTAGGTATTTCTGCTACAATACCTAACTGGATCACTGAAAATCACCACGCCTGACAGAGTCTTAGCAAATTGGTGATTACAGTATATTGTTATAAGCAACAATGTACCGTATGGACTGTGATTCCCGGATAATAATGGACCAGGCTCACTTCCCTTGGGAGTCGTAATAGGCATCTAAGGGATTAGGTTGAGGGGATGAGCAACCGCTTGTCCCTTCTTATTATAGGTAACAACATACTGCGATCACCTATCCGATTTATTTTCATAGGACGTAAGTAACTTGTTAGAGCCTTTTCACACATTTTAGTTATCGGGCAGTGCATGTGTCAAAAGTATCTTTTCACATTTCGGAATCTTGAAATATACCCTGGGCTTGTCTCTTTAACTTACATAGCCTCCTTCACAATGACCAATATGGGTTTACGAAGGGTCGCTCGACTACAGATGCGGGTGTTGCTTTATTGAAACACATATTTGACGCATGGGAGAAGTCGCGAAATGCAATTGGTGTTTTCTGCGATCTTTCTAAAGCCTTCGATTGCGTTCACCATGATACGCTTTTGCGTAAACTATGTCATTACGGTGTTCAAAACGAAGCCCTAAATGTAATTGAGTCATATTTACTTAATAGATACCAATGCGTAGACATTAATGGCGCTAAATCTTCCAGGTTACCTGTTGAGCTGGGTGTACCTCAAGGCTCAATACTGGATCCGTTTTTATTCCTGGTTTATATTAACGATCTGCCATTCTATTTAAAGGATATTTGCGACGTTGTGCTGTTTGCAGATGATACTTCTCTGATCTTTAAAGTAGATAGGAATAGACAAGTTTTTGATGACGTGAATAACGCACTATCAATGGTCACAGATTGGTTCACAACAAATAATCTTGTTCTTAATGCCAAGAAGACTAAATGCATAAAGTTCGCTTTGCCCAATGTTAGAAATCTGGGTCCCAACATTGTGCTCGGCAATGAGAAGCTCGAAACTGTTGATTCAGCTGTGTTTCTGAGTATAACAGTAGACTCAAAAATTCAATGGGGGCCACATATATCAAGCCTAGCGGGTAGGCTTAGCTCGGCCGCCTACGCCGTCAGAAAGGTTAGACAATACACTGACGTTGATACAGCAAGGTTGGTCTACTTTAGTTATTTTCACAGTATCATGTCCTACGGTATTCTACTGTGGGGCAGAGCCGCTGATATTCAAAATATATTTGTGCTTCAAAAACGAGCTGTTCGTGCCATTTACCAATTAGGGGCGCGTGTTTCTCTAAGACATTTTTTTAAAGAGATTGGTATTTTCACAGCGGCTTCACAGTACATATTCGCCAACATTTTATATATTAGGCAGAACATTCATTTGTACAGTAACAATAGTGATATTCACAACTTTAACACCAGAAATAAGGACAAATTACGAGCTCCCTTTCATCGACTTCATAAGGTGCATAGTTCATTCGTTGGGGTTGGTATAACTTTTTACAACAAGTTACCGTCTTCTTTTCTAGATTTGCCATTTAACGCATTTAAAGCAAAAGTAAATGCTAATATCTGTTCTAAGGCATACTATTCTATAATGATTATTTAGATGATAAGCATAGTTGGTCGCTGTGTTGAACTCAAGACAATGTTCGTGTTCTTTTACCAAAATTAGCTTGCTGTCAGGTTAAATATTATTATTTTTTAATTTCGTTTTTATGTGTATTTTTTAAATTTTATTTTTTGGTAAGACTGTCGTAGGTATCGTTTACTGTTATTGTCGGAGCTGATGAAGATTGCTACTATCTTTGCATTATATAGAGTCAATCTTTCTAGTATTATATAGCAGCATAGCCAGCATTGTGTGAGTACCATGTACTTCAGAGCTATCATTGTCTAGATACCTACGTCTTCTATTGACTTGAATGACTCCGGTGGTTGAGAGTATGTCATGCTCACTCAAATGTCTCGCCGATGGTGGCGCGTGTGTCGGATCATTTAGCTCCCTTCAAAATGGTTGAGCTGAATGGTGCTGATACATGTGTCATGTTCGTGAACGGGCGCTGTCGGTTGGGACTGGTCATCTCTTAGCTGCCATGGTTTATTTTAATTGATTCTAATTTTATTTCTGAATTGTCTTTTTATATTTACTATGGACACTTTTAACTTTCTACATCGTTCTCACATAATGTGTAATCTCAACATGAATGATGTAACAAATGATTTGTAATAATTACCTAATTGAAAAAGAGTGTCCATGGAGTTTCTTGCCCGTTCTTCTCCATAGAGATCTACGCCTTGGAATGGGCATCTACGGTACTTTCACAGTTATTATGTCTTGTGACTGGGACTGTAGCACCATAATTTTGTAAAATTTTATTTTGTCTTTTGACAATTCAAAAGTGCCTGTAACTGGCCTACTTGAAATAAAGTGCTTTGACTTTGGCTTTGACTTTGACTCTCACATGTGTCCGAACAGTCCATTCTGTTATAATAACATTAAGTAGATACTAAACTAATGAATCACAACCGATGTTCCGATAGCAAAAAAGGTATAAACGTTGTTGAAAAAGTAAAGTTAATTACAAACAACATCAACTAAACCTGCGTTCCTCTCAGAGAGGTAAATAGTATTAATTAGGTATTCGTCGTTTTTTTTTAGAAAAAGCTCATTGCAAAATATTTATAAAATTGAACGGAAAATGTTTTGTATACTTATTTGGTAAACTCTTGAAACTTAAAATTAACTTTTATATTTTTTGTAGGAGTTCAGACAGAAAGGTTTCTGGTGAGTAGCAATGTACATTTATGTAATAATATTTGCCAGGTCGTATCATTTTATGATACTTTAAAAATAAGTTTCCTTGAAGCACATATTTCATTTGTAAGTACAGAGATAGGATGTACTTACATTAGAAAAAGATGGAGAGCAAATTGCGAGCGGCGCGCCACACGCGGCCTCCTTCACAATAAATTAAAATTTTAATTAAACTACCGAGTGGTCGCAACTGCTTGATAAACGCTTTTTACTTACTTTGCGACCGCTCATTATACAATGGAAGAGACATTTACAAGCTTGTTTATCATTTTTAGTACGTGATAACAAATTATACAAATTTTACCTGAATGCCTTCGGCAGAGAGAACCGGTATTTAGTTCGATTTTCAAAATGTGGCCCGAAATCTTTGATGATTAACAAGAACCCGTCTAATCTACATTTTGTCGCTTATAAAGTTCATGTTAAACAATAAACGTTAACAATATGATGATAAACAACTGAACGAAAATCTATAACTAATTCGTGAGTTAGTAGTAGGCAGTTGATTAAAATTGTTCTCATAATGTTGTTAACGTTAATCTATTAGCACACAAGCTGTAATAGGTGTTCCTGATTGTTTTTCGCTCCCATATTTATAAAGGAACTTCATTTTTTGTTCACCGAAATTATTAACAACATGCCAACATGTTTTAACTTAAGTTTTAACTAGTTTCTGTCCGTCACTTGTTTCGGGGGTAAAAATAGGGCGTGGAATTTAATCCCGTGGTTATTGTACCGTAAGCTGACCCCGCTGATCTCTAAGGGCTGGGGCGGTATAACTGGTAGATAGTTTGTGAGATTAAGGCGCCTCCCCGAGCAAAGCGCCGCGCTGGTCGTTTTTGTGCAGTTTTTAAGAGCTATCCACTCTTTATTTAAAAAGAAATATCATTTAATAAAGTTACATTAAATTTCTACATAATTTTGATTCTAAAATGGTAGTATACTTTTTTTTTAAAGAGGTGTAAGTATCACTAATCTCCTTCCAACAACAACATAAAAATGAGCAATAATTATTGATAGCATGCATCTCCTCGTAAAGTGTTCATTAATTATTTTTTCTACTAAGACTAATGGATTGACAATTTGATAACGAACATTTTGAAAGGTTTATTTTTCTCAAAACACCAATATTCGATTTTATAAAGATTTTAATATAAAATCTGGGCGTAACGTAACTAGCGTAGCGTAACTAATTCATGCCCCACCAGTGCTCATATATCATGCTGATTTTTTGGTCAGGATACGGCCTTAAGTTGAATGTACCTATTCGTCAGACGTCTTTAGTTTGACGTTTTCTTCCGTTTTATTTTAATTTTGTGCCTACATCTTGGAAGACAATCAATCAATGTAAGTGAATAGTATTTAGCTAACTCTTGCTGAACAAATTTCAATCTGTTTCGAAGAAGCCGCTCACAAAATTCGTATTATTTCTGCGAAGACTGATATACGATAGAATAAAGAGATGCGACCCTGTAATAATACCCACGAGACACCGTCGGGACACTTAACCATACATCAGTGAAAACGTGATTAAAATCTGTCCAGTAGTTTCATATGATTCATGTGAATTTCCATGATAAACGCGTCCGGGGTAGCGATTTTCAACCTTTTTTCTTGGGGCGCATACATTATAGGGAACGTCACGTGTCCCGTATGCAATGACCTTTTTAAGGGTTGAATTATTTTTCGGAAATGTTTATATTAAGGAATATTAGACTACCAAATAGTGTCACAATATATTTCGAAGTGGTTGCTAGGAGAGCTATGTAGGCACCCGGACATTTTTTTGTTTTGTTAACCCAAGACGGGATGTTTTCCCAAATCAATCCAAATATGTTCAATAAGATTTTTCGCAAACTTTCACATTCGTTATAAAGAATATTTGCCTCTGATTCGATCTAAGATTTGTGTGTATAAACACTCTATGACTTGAATATCTTTTTTTTTGACATCTTGAAAGTAGATACCAAGGTTGCTACACCAAAATATGACTGAACTTATAGGTACTCGTACGTAATTAGAGGTCTAATTAAGCCCCTTATTACGGTGATTACACTGTAAAGCTTGTTCGGCCGCAAGATGAGTTGATTGGCTTGATCCCCAAAATTTCTTAGAAGTACCTCCTCTATACATCTTGTCAACCTTTTAAAGGATCTCATACAACCACTTCTTACGAATTGCATGCGCCATGATTCTCGTATGTATCTTTGTACAACAAATGAAAACTGACAAAATACTACCAAAAGATCTTACGCAGAATAGTTGAGTATAAAATTCCTTATGATTTAAAGTAACATACAAAGTTTACGCTTAAATACGTACGTTGTGCGGAATTCGATAAACAGAAAACGTACCTGCAGTACAGGCATCTATCTTATTTCTGTGGAACATTTAATTCACTGAACCTCTTCAATGACTCCGCCGCTGTACCGTGCGCCGCTCCGCTCGGTAAATTGTGGCGCGAGAGTGTTTGGGCATTTCCCAGCAATTGGAGTGGTTACTTTGTTTAGTACCACAGTCGCATCTAGATATAGGACATCTATGTCTCAGTTGTATCCGATTCGTAGAGCTTATGTTTTTATCTGTTTTGTAATCTGCGGTTAACCCTTTATCGTCGGTTAAGACTGATATATAAACACGAGTTAATTTAATTTAATTTATTTTCAAATTCAGACAATTTTGGAGTCCAACTTTTAGTTAATGTTAGTAATCAGTAGATGACAAGAAAACAATTTAATAAATTTATAATACTTATAGAGATCCAAGTATAAATTAAATAAGAATGACACAATTTTAAATTACTACCTAATTAGACTAAAGTGGTCAAAAATTAAAAATGTCACAGAATTAAAATGTCAAAAATAGAATTAGATTTATAAAATTAGAATATCACAAAATTAATTATAAAATTAAAATGTCCAATTATAAAATTTAGTTACACAAATTTATATGTCAGAAAATTTTAAAAACCAACTATTAAATACAAATAAAAAATCTATTAATTACATTAAATACAGACAAACTACTTATATTACAAAACAAAACTACTTATATTTGTACGCCCCACTGGCATGTAGGTGCATCCAATGTCCCAGTATGGGGCTGTACCACCTGTCTGCTAGAGTTTAGAACTATGACTTAACTCTTACGGGATTAATAGGTTAGACGTAAATAATACGGATGGGCATGTTGGTATGTTTAAGATGATGTGATACAATCATAGAAGGCAGATTGTCGTAATGAAAAATTAAAAGTATTAGAAGTTATAGGATGTTACAATACTTTCAGTAGTTGACACATAAGAGGAACCCTTATGTGTTATTAGTAGGATCCTAAATACACTGGCCGTTCAACAAATGCGTAAAGTACCACTTAGAACAATAATTAATATATTAACGATAATAGGAATTCCAAACTTAATACTAGTTACATAACTACGTAGGTACACGTGCGAAGCCGCTAAGTGGCGCCCTACAGCTGTTTATGTGGAAAGTTTCACCTTCCACGAAAAACGCTACATAGTGGGTAAACACCGTATAAAACACTCTCTAATTACTAAAGTTACGGGACGAACTCAGATCGAAGGTCGAGGGTTTTCATATATTCAGGATATAACTTATTATGAGAAATTAAAATACTTATTTAATGTCTCAAAAGTTATCTGTATTGTAGTTAGTTTGCCACTCATATATGTAAAATATACCGGCGTATATTTGCAGACCATGAGTTGAGTTTACTCGAGTTTGAGCGAACAAAGAGTACCTAACTAAAACCAGCTTTCCAAGGCGCCTTTTATGTATGACTTAGAATATTCTGAACAGTAAAGGAAGTAAGTGCAAACTTTCCATGTGCATACTTCAGTTCAATGCCGAGCCGAGTGTTGATGCGGTGTGGACGCGGGAGGCGGGCTCGGGCACTCGCAACCTCCTCGGATGCTTGTTGTCTCAGCTAACTATGATTTACCGTTAAACTTCGCATCTCCTTTCCTGGAAAATACAAACTTAGTTCTGAAAACTGTGCCATGTAGAGCGAACATTTGTCTGATTTGTAGAGCGCCGATATCCCGATTTAGTGCAATAACTGCGTGTGTCGCCGCATTAGTTCACTCTACTGAAGCGAACATTCACCTGAAAGACTTTAGTGCATTGTTTTACCAAAACTCCGTAACCGATGATTTGTGTGTAACAAGTAGGGCGGGCAAGTTACAGCATTCAGGTATGTAATAAGTATTTGATAGCGCCAGTATCAATTCGGAGCAGATACAATAAAATCCCTGAGCACGTCATAACGCATTTTTGACGCGAGACTTTCGGTGTAAATGTTTTAGTCAATGCAAGCACTTTTATATTTTTTCACCTTATTGTTTTAGAGCTCGGCAGAAAATCCGTTTTATTTTTCAGTTTATGGGTGAATGTTTACGTGTTTTCAAATGTTTGGTTACTTTAATTACTTTCCGTAAACAGTCGGCCCACTTAGAGTGTTTGGTTTGTTTCAGTATATTTAATTACTTAATTATTATCATACAGAAAAATCGCGCCTTTTATTTTCTAAAGTAAAATACGAATGAGCAAATTAGACTTCATCGTTGTTTCTTCTTACGAGACCGCTCCTCGTCATAGTAAACCTATATATGTCCATACTTAGATTGAACCTTCTGCAGAGATTTACACAAAGAAGAGATCGAATTCAAAAATAACCAATTAAAAGCTAACTCTAGCGCAATGTAAACGAAGCTAGCATTTCACAGCAAGGTCTTATTGAGAGCTATCTATCCGTGAACGTGGCTCGACAAATTGCACAGATAAATTCCCATTCATTAGCTTAATTGTCGACCGTCAATTACTACAAACTGACTGCGAGGATACATCAATGCGTATAACATACCACAAATTATATCCTAACTTGTCTGCAAGACATTGATATAAATGACGTAAACTGTAACGGAAATCATGTAGGTATCCAACATTGCAGTAGGTATTATCTACGTATCTATTATATTAAATAAGAGCTTAAAATCACTCTCTCAAATCAAAATCACTTAAATTATGTACAAAGCCAACACGCTGAAAATTTTGCATATAGGCTTCATAAATAACGCAGGCATCCGTCAAGGATTTTTAGAAATTCATCCTCTGAGGGGTCAGAAGGGAGGTCAAAATGCAAACGAAGTCGCGTGTAACATAGAGTGTATTAAAAAGGTTTGATGGAAACCAGTGCCGCATATGACGAGCCACTCGGGTTTAATAATATTTCACAGACCATACCATTTACCTAATACCACAAGTCACCTGCTTTGTATGGTCATTGCAATTTACAATATATTGGGCATTAGTCTCCAGGATATGACGATATTCTAAGACACAAATATAGCCTTTGTCCATTCTAACGGTACAGAACAATTTCAATGTATCGTTAGCTATCTGAAAAGCCTTATAGACAGGTACAATCTCAAGCGGACAGCTATTGAAGATACATTGTGCACAATAGTACGTATATGTGACGCAAATATACTGCATCGAGAATCCCTTTGTTGAATTGAAACTGTGCCGTGATCTGTCCGTAACTCCTAAAACATGAAAGTACGGGTAACTGCCTCGCTGACTACAAAACGGTATGACATTCACTGACTCACCGTGACTCGATTTAACTGCAACTGACGTACATCACCGACTGCGGCGTACATGACGTAATTGCATATCAATGATAACCATTCATTCGATCTCGCTACTGTTTAATTGTAATCTGTGTGTTCGCATGTTAAGCAAATGTACCTAAGTAGCTGTATATTAAATACAGCAGGTAAGTTGCAGGTATCTTAAGTTATCAACTACAAGTCATGGTATTGCTCGCAGCTACGGCTACTATTGACTCAGTAATAACTTTCACAGGCTTTAAGATTGAAGGCTTATTGAGGAAAACATATCAATAAGATTCTCTAAACTTCGGCTAGCCTCGGGGGATGCATAGTTGCTATTTTAGTGTGTTTAAACCAGGAGGGACATATTCAGGTATATATCTTCTTGATATTTTAAGGGCTTGTTGTAAATACTAGCTAGTTTAAAGATACTAGTCTACAGTGGCGGTAATTTTACTGTAAAATTATTTATTACTAGCTGTTCCCCGCGGCTTCGCTCCCGTGGACCACCCCACAGGACCCGTTAGCGGGATTAAAAAATAGCCTATGTTACTCAGGAATAATGTAGCTTTCTATTGATGAAATAATTTTTTAAATCGGTCCAGTAGTTTCGGAGCCTATTCGGTACAAACAAATAAACAAAATAATCTTTCCTCTTTATAATATTATTTAATATCACACTAATATTATAAAGGCGAACGTTTGTGAGTGTGCGTGTTTGTATGTTAGTTACATCTTGGCTGGAAGAGATATCTAAATTATAGTTAGTAATAGCACATAGAATACTTTTTATCCCGGGAATATGTTCCCTCGGGACTTTCACGCGGGCGAAGCCGCTGGTAGAAGCTAGTAAAATTATAAATGTATAAGATATGATGGATGTATGTTTGTTACTTAATCACGCCACAACGGCTGAATGGCACTGGATGAAATTTGGCACTGAGATAGATTATAGTTTGGAATAGCACATAGGTTTCATTAGGCTTCTTCTTTTCATGCCGGTATGATGTTCCCTTGGGATAAAAAAACACCTTTCACGTTAAGCGCAGAAGCTAGTATAATATACTTCAGAGGCGCATTGTATCACCTGTGTGTATCTGCTCACCGAACCATAACTATCGTTTTGATGAGACTAGCTTTATTTAGCGAAATCCAGTCCATTTCGCTCGGCATTCGTTTCTTCCGTCTCCCTGATTCTGCAGTTATATTTATAAATTGCATTGAATGTTCTTTTCGGAGAGTCCCCACGTATACTTACACGTGTATATGAATGGGCATAGAATGTAGGCGTGTGTGAGTGTATGAATGTACTTTTCATTGTGAGGCGCTCGCAGTAAGCGCTCAGTTCCCTCGTACATGGGATTTGTACAGATTCCTCCCGTTCTAATCTAGGTGAAAGTAAAGAGAGAAAATAGAATTTTTGTATGACTGTTTTGTCATAGGCATAGGTATGTAAGTATTTGGGAGGATGAAAATATAGATGAAATGTGCTTGAAGCGTTTCGTTTCATCTGTGGTGCGTGGTATCAAAAGAGGGGAACAATGTGATAAGGCAGTTTGCGTTCGGACCAAAATATCGTAGACGCGACCTTTTAACAGCCGGAAAACATTTGTAGGAAGGAATTCTTTTGGGGCAGATGTTATGAAGTAGGTATCAAAAGGTATTGCGACACTATTGCTTTTTGAAACAATAACCGTAGTGAGTTAAATATATGTGTTTTTTTTTCGGGAATAAATAAAATACCTTGACCGAAATAAGGCTTCTCCGGTAGTCTGCTATGGTAGCTGCATTTTATATACACACATCAACACGGTCTAGGGATATTTAAAAAAAAGCGAATTACTATCAATGTGTTAATTATTTATATGACATGTATATATTTAAAAGATACTTTATTTAATATACTACCATTTTTTAATAATGGTTAAGGTACTTCGATTAAAATTTCAGGACCATTGCTCACGGCCCCAGTCCACGTGGTTTCGAACCCATTCTAATCGTCGTCCACGATTGCCTCTCCGTAAAGGTGGGACCCGGAGTGCTCTACGAGAGCGTAGATTGCTTTCATGCAGTCGCCTTCTTACAGTTTGGTCACTAACAAGCACTTGGTGTTCCACTCGCAGCCTTTGGACCAATTGAGTCGCCGTTGCATTTGGTTGAGCTCGCGCAGTAATTTGCAAAAATCGGTCTTGTCTGGGGGTAGTGATGCGACTTGGCCCCCGGTGCCTCTCCGCTACTTCACCTGTGGCACGATAGCGTGTCCACAATCTTGAAATTACATTTTGGTGGGTCCCTATGGCCTCAGCAACATTACGCTGAACATACCCAGCTTCCAGCATTCCCACATCTCCGCCCTCGTCAAATGTTGGCGTTGCATGGCTACAATACCTCAATTTTAACTTTAACTTTCGTTTAAAAATGAAAAAAACTGTAACTAAACGTAATTCGTATTGTTTTCTAAATTTCGCACAAATGAAAATTCCCTCTCCTACACATCAAGACATTTTTATGCCACCGAAACAAAAGAATTTTCAAAAATTTGAATTTGTAATTAGTCTGAGATAAATTACAAACAAATCGGTGTATAAAAGATTCCAATGCGGCCAGTACTTTTCGAGTTATTTAATTGAGTATGAAATATCCCTAGACCGTGTTGATGTGTTAATCTCACATTCACAAACAGACGGAGCTGGACCATCTATCTGTCGACCTAGAAATATTTGTTCCGAGCGGCAACAGTCCATAGCTTCCTTCTTATTACAAGATAAAGAAAACGCTTTATTTATTATACTTATTATATTATTAGAAACCAGAAGCAGGGACATTTAAAAAAATACAATGCGATACACAACTAAAATCAAACAACTCTTTATTTTTAATTAGGAACAAAATAACAATCACTGAATATTAACCTTAGTTACCACGAATAATAACTTTAAACAATTAGCACGTAAATATCAAAAAGATAGCCAATAGGTAAACAAAATAGGAAAATATAAGTCTCACGGTCCTTGAGCGATGTTTCCGCCACGAGCGACGTCCGTCAAATGAGCTGAGTAATGGCGCGCACGCCGCTTTTATAGACTATTTAAATCTGTAAATCCTTCCCTCCTAACAATATACTCAATTTGTAGATTTAAGTAAAACGCAGTGTTTGATGTTAGTGACATGTAATCAGCTGTTTCTCTTTTTTTTTAACAGGTGACAGTAGTTTGAACCTTACATCAAATAATACTTTCTATGGCCAGGGTGTTGGCATTGTAACCAAAGTAACCAAGAAGGTTTAACACCTCCCCGCAATGCGAACATCCTGTATAAGACAAAAGTATATATCAAAGTAATTAAAATAACAATAACAACACACACAAACACACAAAAGGCCATCACTAACAAGGTTGTATAAAAAAAAAAAACTATCAAATAACATCTAAATTAAACCTAAGGATTGCACACATTTTGCGTGCTTAAGTTTCGCCAAAGGCTTAGTTAGAACATCAGCAATCATTGACTGTGTAGGTATAAATTTAATTTCAATGTGTTGATGTGTTACTGTATCTCGTATGAAGTGATGCTTTATATCTATATGTTTAGTGCGTGAATGATACGTGTCATTATGAGCTAATTTTATGGAGCTTTGATTGTCTGAGTATATGACTATGGAATGAGTGGGGATGAGAAGGAGTTCATTAATGAGGGTTCTTAGATAAATGGCTTCTTTGCAAGCTTCAGCTAGAGCCATGTATTCAGCTTCCGTTGTGGAAAGAGCAACTGTTCGCTGCTTGCGAGCTTCCCACGAAATAGGTCCTCCGCTCATTATGAAAACGTATCCAGTAAATGATTTCCGATCCACCATATTTTTTTTTTTTTTATCTTTTTTTTTAAACGTTGCCCCACACTAGGAATTTCTCCTGTATCGTGGGTGCATTTTACAAACATAAACTCACATACACAAACACCCAGAGCCGGAACAACTATTTGTAGATCATACAAATATTTGTTCCGTGCAGGAATCGAACCCGCGACACGCAGCGCAGCAGTCAATCGCTCAACCACTGCGCCAACCGTGCGCCCAAAAATTGTTTCCATAGTCTGCATCTACGTAACAAGTAGGATAAAACAGACTTGTCTTATTGTAACTAAGTTTAAGTTCCTTAGTACCTTTCAGGTAGCGAAGAACTCGCTTAGCGGCCCTCCAGTGTACCTCCCCGTAATGTGCATTGAACTGGGAAAGGTACGAGACTGAGTGAGCAATGTCAGGTCTTGTACAAATGGCAATGTACATTAAAGAGCCGATAAGTTCTTGATAAGGAACTTCAGCTTTCGGTTCTTCTTTTTCAGGAAGAGAAAGCTTTAGTCCTGGTTCCAGGGGTGTTGAGACAGTAATTGCGTCTGTCATGTTATATTTGTGTAAAAGTTTCTCTATGTATTTAGTTTGATCGAGAGAAATGGAGTCGTCATTATGTGTAACTCTCATTCCTAGACAATCCTTTAGAATGCCAAGGTCTTTTACAATAAATTGTTTCTGGAGTTCCTTTTTGAAGTTTCTCTTTAACGTGTCGTTTGTGCTTACGATGTAAAAATCATCTACAAATACAGCTACCAGAAGCAAATCATTTGCTTCTCGTCTAAAATAGAGACAATGTTCGGTTGCTGTTTGTGTTAACGACAGTTTGCGCATAGCATCGCACACCTTAATATTCCATTGTCGTGGAGCCTGTTTGAGGCCGTAAAGAGCCTTTTTGAGCAGACACACTTTGTTCTTTGGGTCAGTAGAGAAACCCTCTGGTTGCTCCATGTAGATTTCTTCTTCAAGATCTCCATTTAGGAATGCGGTTTCTACATCAAGATGGTCAACCTGTAACCCTCGATGCGCAGCAAAAGCTATCAAAAGACGTACTGAAGATAGTCTAGCAACTGGTGAGAAAGTTTCCCCGTAATCAACTCCTGCTACCTGGGTGAAGCCTTTAGCTACTAATCTAGCCTTATACTTGGTAACTTGACCACTTGTGTCCTTTTTGATCTTGAAGACCCATTTACATTTTGTTGTTTTTCTGCCAGCAGGCCTGTCAACGAGAACCCAAGTTCCATGTTTCGACAATGAATTATATTCCGCTTGCATTGCCTCGATCCACTTTTCTTTATTTGGGTGGACAGTTACTTCTTTATATGATTCTGGTTCCAGTTCTACCATGTTCGAGTATTCTAGTCTCTCAGGAGGACGCCTCGATCGAGTAGGATATCTCGTATTCGGTTCATGAGATGGCTCTACAGTTGGTTCAGAATCAGAAGGAGATACTTCCGGTATCACAATATCTTCAGAAGCTGATAAATACTCCGTTGACGATGTTTGTGGTATCTCAGAAGTGTCAAGTGGTGGCTGATGTTGCTGTTGTGAAACAAGTTCTTGATCCAATGAAGATGGTTGCTCGTCAACAAATGGTATAACTACTTCATCTAGAAGTGAGTCTTGCGTGCTACTATCAGAATTCTTAGATTCTGTATGCATTTTGTCTTCTATGAAGACAACATCTCTCGCAATTATAATTGTCCGAGGATTTTTTGGATCTATAAGGCGATATCCTTTACTTTCAATAGCATAGCCCACAAAAATGCATGACTGGGTTTTTGATTCTAGTTTTGTCCGTTTTTCTTTAGGCAAAAGAACGTGAGCTTGACAACCAAACACTCTTAAATGTGAGAGGTCGATTTTCTGCTTGATCCACAGTTCCTCTGGAATCTTGTTATTTAAAGATTGTGTCGGTACACGATTCTTTAAATAAATTGCTGTATTTACGGCTTCTCCCCAATATGCTAAAGGAAGTTGTGAGTCTTTAAGCATTGATCTGGTTTTTTCAATAATAGTACGGTTTGCGCGTTCAGAAACTCCATTCTGCTGGGGTGTGTACGGAATCGTAGTTTGGTGGATTATACCGTTTTCCTTGAGAAATGTAGTCATGTCTCTGTTTACATATTCGCGCCCATTATCGGAACGTAAGATTTTTATCCGTTTGCCTGTTTGATTTTCAACTAAATGCTTAAATTCAACAAACTTTGTAAAAACATCGGCCTTTGATTTTAAAAGATATCCAAAAGTTTTGCGACTAAAATCGTCTGTAAAAGTAAGTAAATAAAGAGCTCCACCCCACGAGTGCGTACTCATAGGTCCGCATAAGTCCGAATGAATTAATTCTAAGACTTGACTCGATCTACTTTTCGATTTTACAAAAGGTTTTCTCGCAAGTTTGCCTTGTAAACATGGTACGCAAGTTTCAGTGTAAGAGGCACTGAAATCTATTCCTATATCTTTATTTTTAAGGATATGCATACTTTTTGCATATAGATGGCCAAGGCGCCTATGCCATAGCATAGCAGACTCTTTAGTGGTTGTACACAGGGCATGTGAACTCATGTCAAGTCTATACATGCCTTTATGGTTTGAAGCTGTAGCAATGACATTTCCTGTCACTTGACAACCGCTGCTTTCAAAGATTTGAGCACCTACGATGTAAATAAAACATCGAAGCCTTTTTTTACCATATTGCTAACAGATAATAGGTTGGTAGCTAGGTTTGGAACGTATAGTACATCGCTGATTTTATTGACACTATCAGAAATATTTACATGAACAGTACGTTTGCCTTCACTCAACAGCTGCTCTTTATTAGCAACTGTTATCGGCGAGACGTAGGAATACATATTCTCATACCACTCTTTCCTGTTGCTCATGTGGCAACTTGCACCAGAGTCTATGAACCACTCATGTGAACTGTAAGGAGGAAGGACATTAATGAAACATGATGAAAGTGTGAACTGTGATGTATAATTTGTACAATTATTTTCAGTCAAAACATTTTTTGGGTTCTTTGCCGAAACTTTCTTTTTGTTTCTACATTCTGAGACTAAATGTCCTAACTTTTTACAATATGAGCAAAACTTCTTATTCGAGTTCTTATTGTAAAGCGCCGTGTTCACGGAAGATATAGGTCCTGAGGTACGAAGATCTTCCTTCAATAAGGCTGCTACGACTGACTCTGTGGTCAATTTTGCTTCAGGGGAATGTTCTAGTGCCATAACTAACGAGTTGTACTTATCAGGTAGTCCAGTGAGTAATATGATCGCCACAAACTCGTCTTCCACTCCTGCTCCAATAGCAGTCAACTGTTGTTGAATGGCCAGGGTATTGTTGACGTACTCTTACATACCTGATGACTTATTTAGTTCATTGCTAAGAAGCTTTTTCATAAGCGTAAGTCTTCTCATCAAACCACTATTAGCATACGCTGTTTTTAAGCAATTCATAGTTTCATAGGCTGTTTTCGCAGATCTGATTACTGGATAAACCGACTCGTCGCACGCTAGGCAAATTTTTGCTTTTGCTCTTTCATCTTTCCGCTTGATGATAGGATCCGTGAGGTCTAGCTCCTTGCTGATGACCACGTCCCATAAGTCGAGTTCAACTAACATGCATTCAACGCTGAAGATCCAGTTAGGGAAATTGTTCCCCGTCAACTTTTTGAACGTTAACGAACTAGATGTTGATTTTTCCATCGCTGAGTCGCCCATAACCACTTATTTTATACTCAATTTGTAGATTTAAGTAAAACGCAGTGTTTGATGTTAGTGACATGTAATCAGCTGTTTCTCTTTTTTTTTAACAGGTGACAGTAGTTTGAACCTTACATCAAATAATACTTTCTATGGCCAGGGTGTTGGCATTGTAACCAAAGTAACCAAGAAGGTTTAACAATTATGCTACTGTGTATCTGCAGCTGTTTATTCATTACTTAATTGTAGTGCTTTGCCAATCAAATCTAGTAACGATGTTTTAGCTGTAGGAACTCCAATCAATGTTTCAAGCTTAAAAGCCAACAAAATGTCCGACGTAGTGACTAGTGAGCTAGAGCTTTGACAAGCACAGCCGTTCATCGTCACCGGTGCGAGAGTGCTCTGCGGTCACCAGCCGCCACTGCCCGCGTCATGTTTACAAGATCCTTTTTGGTACAGTACAAAGCTTTGGCTTCGGTACACTGAATTAAATAGGTCCGTTACATACAGGTTTTTGCATATCTGAATTTACTTAGAATTTGATTAATAAATTCAAGATAAATATTGGCGTAAGTGTAGATTCGTGGCGTATCGGTGCGGCGTCGTCACCTCACGTTCTCTCGAGCTGTTTGTGCACTGTGCATATGGGCGCGAAACCATTAGTCGATTTAATGTTTATGTTTTATTTTGAATATTGTAACATTCTGTATTTCCTTTCTTATTATTTAAATGTTGCGATATCCGGTTCAATTTATATTAAGCTTTAATTTGATTAAATCCTTTATAATAGGGAACATTACTGCCAATTGCTCCCGCCAGATGGCGCTTGACGGCTTAGAGTAAACAAAAACATAACAACATGGCGTCTACTACTGTTTGTGGTTACCGAACTATTTTTTACTGTTTTTAAGATAACTTGTGTTCAAAAACCAAATAATAATATTGGGGAAGTTAGTTAGCTTCATTTTTCTTTCACTATTTGTTTTATATTTTGTATACATAAACTGCGAAATTTTGTCGCTCGACTTTGACAGTTTGGTTTTTTTTAGGGATGTGTCCGATATATCTAAACGTAACTTATATCGGTTATGTGTTAGATATCATATCATATCGATATTAAGATAACCGCTATTACAAAAGCTGTATCTAATAAAAACCTTACTATCGTGCGAGAACGAATAATTCAAAACTTAAAACCGTAACAATGCGAAAACGTACGAACTACGAACAAAACGCAAACTTAACAAACGTTAGGAACCATATGCGCTATCTATCTTTCTAAGTATTATTTCGCGTTCATTGTTAGTTTGCTCATCTAAATAACATTTTAACTTTTGCAAACTGTACTACTGATATCGATATCTGAAAATGTTTTCGGTATCGATATGAAAGCACATACATAACCGTTTGCGCAAAAACCGAAAACGCCCTTCTCTAGTTTGTTTACGCAGAAACCTGTGGCGCCATCTGAGCGCAGCTTTGCGGATAGTTCCCTCTGTTTCCTTTTTATTTCTTTAAAATATTATAACATCCGGTTTTGTCTAAATAAGAATTTACTTTGACAACTTCCGTTCTACTTATTTATTTTAAATATTTCTCTATCGTCTGAGTAAATATTGTAAGGATTTATTTTGATAACTTCCTTTTTGATGTTTCCCGCCTAATTGTGATGTTTCGCGCCTAAACTGTATGTTTACCCGCTTAATTTAAATAATTTCTACATCCGCTGTAATCTTTATGCTTGTTATTTTCTCTGTATAAAAACCGATGTAATTATGGAGGAAGAAGACTTTTTCGCTACCATGGAATAAACACCCTATACTGAACTAAAGTATTTCTTTATTAGCCATGACCTCTGTCAACTGTTACTGTGCATAAAAATTGGTGCAAACCAATATTACGTGTGAACTCTACGACGATGGCGACCACGCGCCGACAGCAGCGGTGGGATCCAGCTCGCCCCTACTAAAGTGTTCTGGGTCCCCAAACCAGTACTGAGAGCCCAACCAGACCCAACTTCCTCATTGGTTGAGTCTGGTGACATCGACCATGAAGCAAGCCCCATCGAGAAAAGAAGTACGAAGCAAGCCTGATCCAGACTTTCGGCGAAAGGTTCCGGTATGCTGACGATGACTAGCGGTGCCGTGATCACACGTCGGCGCAGGCGAGCAGCTTCGCGGACTACGCAACCGAGGGATGGACGCTGTTCAAGAGAGTGCAGCCTGTAGCCACGGGTCAGGTATTTGACGCTCTAATCACTGGTATTTTTCTTGATTTTGTGTAATGTGAATTTTTGTGTAACAAGCCCGACTCTTTGCCCAAACTAGACTGTTTTCGAAACTTTTCGTAAACTTGACAGACCGAAAACTGACATAAAATCTAAAATTATTCTAAGGAAATAACCCGGCTTTTGGTAACCTCTAAATCGTTAGGTCAGTCACTGACCGGTTTCCGGTGTAAAATCCTGGTCACCTTATCCGTGACCGTAAGTCATTAGTTAGTCATTGCCTTACAAAACTGACGGTAATACAAAATCTACTGATTGAAAGTAGGTAATATTTTCACGACTACCTTCGAAATTAAAATCAAAAGTAACATTTTCGAGTTGCTATAAATATTTTTCAACTACCTTCCGTCGAAATTGAAGTTGTTTCGATCCGGTGAAAATTGTCGACAATACTGGTTTGATTCCAGGCAAACGAATTTATGTAGAATTTGAATTTAAGTTTGTTTTTTTTTTGTCAGAATCTTAGAACGAACTGATGTTGATTGAGTATTCTGTCAATAATGTCAGTTAATAAGTATCATTTGTATAGTAAAGTTTGTGATAATAATGACAGATTGTAAAGATGCCTTTTGTTCTTTGCAATGCTCAACTTGTTTAGCAGTTTGCTAATATTAATAGATCGTTGTAGGTACTTCCTTTTTTTAATAGCTCACAAAAATCTGATGTAAGCTTTTAGTATAAAATATTTACAGTTGCTTAAAATATTGTGTAGGGCTGATAGATGGAAAGCCATAGTAATGCCCGAAAAGAAGGAATTAGTACTGCAGTTGCAAGTCATTTAGTTTATGACGAAGTTCTGGTTAAGTGCCTTTAGTACCCTCATGTTGTTAGTTATTTTTGTACGTAAAAGACGATTCTGAGCGCCAATACCATTCATATGAGCTCAAAATATTGACTCTTTTCAAAGCAATTAAACCATTCTGCCACTTGTATGGTAGATTACTTTATGTAGTAATAGAAGAGTACACCGCTGGTACGCTTCTGTAAATTTTTTAAATTTTTATTGAATATAGGAGGGTGACAGGCGTTCCGCGTGGCGATTTTTGTTTAATCAAAATGCCGTAGTGGGTACCTGTAAAATGCCGAAAATATCTCTAATATTATCAGCACTTAATATCATAACCGTTGACTCCCTATAGAATAAAAACTGGAACAGATCTAAAGAACATAGTTGAATAACTTAGTTCTGAAACAAAACGTTATATCGCAAGATACATTGATTAGCAGTAAAGTTCAAATATTTTAGGTTAAATTTGATCTCCCTTTACATGATAACTTCCAACACTTCTTGAGATTCATAACACAACTAGTAGCTAATGATGCTGGTCAGGCAAACTGTCAGGTTGACATACTATAAATATAAGCAAAGACAATTATGTCTGTTGCAGAGGTTAATAAACAATGGCACAACAGTTCGAGATTTACAGTTAGTTATATTTATTTTACCGTTTCAAAATGTATAGGGAAAGTCTCCCATGTAGTCTCATTTTCGCCACTGTGTGTTAAGCTCTTGTATGTAATAAGGATGGACGAGCGATCATTTCGGTACAAGTTAAAATTTGACACGAGCAAAGCTAGAATATGTCTTTTGTAAGAGAGGATTTGTCTTGATGCATAGGCATGACGGACAGATGACTAAACTTGGTTCTAAGTATGAAGTTCCTATGGCAGTTCTAAAAGTACTGCCTAACAATTGTATTGCTTTATATTAAAGCATGCGAATTAAAGAACATGTGCCGAATAGATCGCTAGTCATGACTTTTTGAGGCCAGCACCTCTGGCTCAAACTGATCCATTTTGCATTATAATGAACCGACCGTATGGGCGGAAGATTATAAATTATGATGATTGTGTTAACAAGTCCCACTTTCCCACCTGTTGCGCTGGCTGGCCACCATGCGTATCCTTTTTTCTGGTCTAAGAGCTATATCCCATGCGGGTGATGCCATGAAGGAATATGGCTAGATCCAAGGCGGGTGATGCTAGTTAGGGGGTTATATCCAAAGCGGTTGATGCCGAATGATACCACACGATGGTTGGCTAGATACTATGCGGGTGATGCCAAATTAGGGGGCTATATCCAAAGCGGGTGATGCCGAATGATACCACTCGATGGTTGGCTAGATCCTAGGCGGGTGATGCCGTTAATTGTTGTAATGTAAGTTATGTGAATCGGCCTATTAAGGTAATAAATAAAAATATAGATTTCTTGTTCGAACCTACCCAAACCATCCTTCCTCAAACGCTGACTGATCACCAGCGTATCCTGACACCCGGTCTGAGTGCTATATCCAATGCGGTTGATGCCACAATGGTTGGCTAGATACAAGGCGGGTGATGCCAAGTTAGGGGGCTATATCCAATGCGGGTGATACCACAATGGTTGGCTTGATCCTAGACGGGTGATGCCATGTTAGGGGGCTGTATCCAATGCGGGTGATGCTTGATATGCTAGTTCCCAATGCGGGTGATGCTTGATATGCTAGATCCAAGGCGGGTGAGGTCAACTTAGGGGGCTAAATCCAAAGCGGATGATGCCATTTGGTATGGCTAGATCCAAAGCGGGTGATGCCGTGTAATAGCGCCGAGGTCACGTATAATGTTTGATAATGTGTGATTTAGGCTTGCCCCATGTGGGGGTGATGCCGAGGTAAATGTTTATTATGTGATGTAGGCTTGCCCCATTTGGGTGATGCTGAGGTAAATGTTTGTTATTATGTGATGTAGGCTTGCCCCATTTGGGTGATGCTGAGGTAAATGTTTGTTATTATGTGATGTAGGCTAGCCCGATGTGGGTGATGCCGAGGTAAATGTTTGTTATTATGTGATGTAGGCTTGCCCCATGTGGGCGATGCCGAGGTAAATGTTTGTTATTATGTGATGTAGGCTAGCCCCATGTGGGTGATGCCGAGGTAAATGTTTGTTATTATGTGATGTAGGCTGGCCCCATATGGGTGATGCCGAGGTAATGTAAAATGTTTGTTATTATGTGATTTAGGCTAGCCCCTTATGGGTGAGGCCAACGTTATTTAAAATGTTTGATGTTGTGTGATTTAGGCTAGTCCCAAAATAGTAAGTATGGAGTTTAAGACAGCGCGATCTTACTGTTAATATTTGTAGATACTTACTGAAAGAAATATTACATATTGATTTCAAAACGAAATTTATGACATATATTAAGCAAAATCGAATTCTGACTAAGCCAAAACCTGACCAATCAACTCAAACTATTAAAATACCTGGCGACGTTGTTATTACTGCCTGTAACAAATCCACTCAAACTTGTGACATTCCTGATGACAAAGTTACTAACTGCAACTTGTCTATGTGTATGGACAAAGTGCCTAAAGCTAGTAGTAGCAATTTTTTTCGTGTATAAATACGTAAATATCTTCCACCAAAATGTTAATGGCTTGATTGGCAAGTCGGACCTACTTACTATCTATTTAGAGGAATTATGGGACAAGGGGCAAAACATTGACTTATTATGTATCACTGAACACAATATGGTGATTGGAGATCAGTTCCATCTATCTATCCCTAACTACGAATTGGCTACGTTTTCAATGCGGAATACTAGGCGTGGGGGTTCATGCATCCTTATAAATCGTATGCATAAGTACAAAAGCATTGATTTAAGTAAATTCTATGTAGCTAACGTCCTTGAATGCTGTGCAATAGAATTAATAATTCATAATATAATAGTGATTTGTATCTACAGACCACCCAAAATGAAGAATGACTGTTTAGAATTATTTTTTACAAACTTAGATGGTATTTTACGAATGTGTAGCCTCTGTGATTTAAAAAAAGTGGTTATTTGTGGTGATTTTAATATAGACACTTTGACACAATCAAAACCATTAAACAATTTTCAAACTCTTCTTTTAAACTATGACTTAAAAATTGGCATTCACCAGCCTACACGATTAGCAAGTAGAAAATGCATAGACAATATCATTCATAACATCAGAGGTAGTAAGTGTGCAGTACTTGATCTTGCGCTATCAGATCATACTGCCCAAGTGATCAAATGCCCTGTGAAAAAAACTTGTTCCGTTAAGCATTGGTATGCTCTGAGGCGCGACTATTGCCAAGAAAACTTAACTAAATTCATTGACTCTATTCGTAATCTTGGCTTTAGTGAAGTATATCTACACGACAGTCCTGAGGAAGCATTTAACTGTTTCTATGACCTATTTATACTTTTTTATGACCTCTGTTTCCCTTCCAGGAAAATAAAAATCACTCAGCGAAAAAAGTCAAACTGGATTTCCAAGGGAATTAGGCTCAGTAGTAAGCGTAAAAGAGACATGTTATGGCAATACAGGCGATCCCCTTCTTCTAAAAATAAACTTTTATTAAAGCAATATATACTGCTCGTTTAAAGAAAATTATAACATTGACCCAAAAATCTCAGAATGACTATCACGTAAATTCGCCATTTCCCGGACAAATTAAAAATTACTGTTATTAAACCTATTCATAAAAAAGATGATAAAAGTATCATGGGTAATTATAGACCTATAGCAATTATTCCTATTTTTTCCAAAATTATTGAGAAGGTGATATACAATAGCCTTTCGTCGTTTTTTGAAAAGCATGATCTCATAGTCAGAGAGCAGTTTGGATTTAGGAAAGGTAAATCCATTAATATGGCGATCTATGACGTGTTCGAAAAAATTGTGTCTAATGTTGATGCTAGAATTCCAGTAGCGGCCTTGTTCATGGATATGTCTAAAGCATTCGACCATGTAGATCATGATATACTGCTGAACAAATTAGAGCGATATGGGATTAGAGGAACTGCATTAGTCCTATTACAATCTTATCTCTCTAATCGCACTCAAATCACAGCGCTCGATAGGCTTTGTGCGAGCTCGAAAGTTGAAAGAACATATGTCACGTCCTAGAAAAACTACTTTTGGTGTTCCCCAAGGTAGCATTCTTGGCCCTCCATTATTTAACATTTACATAAATGATATGCCTAAGGTCAGTAAACATCAGATGGTCTTATTTGCTGACGACAGCACTGTTTTATTCTCTAGTAATGACATTAATATTCTTGAAAATGACATAAATGACGAACTTTATAATATAATAAATTGGTTAGTTAATAATAATCTAAAAATAAATATTAACAAAACTAAAATAATGACATTTAATCAAAGAACAAATAAACCAAAACTGAATATAAAATATGGTAACGTAGCAATCTCTGAATGTGACATCACAAAATTTTTATGTCTTTACATAGATAGTCGTCTGACTTGGAAACAACATATCGACGCTTTGTCAAAGAAGCTTAGCCAATTTGCGTATGCTCTGTACAAACTATCAAAAACGGTTAACCGCATTACAGTACAAATAGCTTATAATGCTTATGTGGCTTCTGGCATTAGGTACGGAATCATTTTCTGGGGCAACTCCACTGACAGAGACATTGCTTTTAAAGCTCAAAAAAAATGCTTGCCATCGTTTACCAAATTGCAATCGATTGATAGTTGTAAACCATTGTTTAAGGAACTTAGTTTGCTCACCCTACCGTCTATGTACATATATGAAATGGGAGTGTTTGTCCGCTGTAACCTGCATTTATTTGAGAAACTGCGCTCTCGCCGTTATCAGAGTGCCGTTCATGTTAACTCTCATAAAACCGCATTTTTCGGCAAAAGTGTGCTAGGTATGGCCCCAAAAATATATAACAGTATACCAGAGGCTATTAGAAATAAAGAGTGTTTGGGATCTTTTAAGAGTTCTTTGTTTAGATTCCTTGTAGATAGATGTTACTACTCCATCACTGAGTTTACTACTGATAAACAGAGGTATAACGATTCCGACTTGCCAACTAGACATTTATGATTGCATTTATTGATAAAGTATGAATGTGTTTATTAATCTAAAATTGTAATGACCTGTTTACCTATTGACATATTTTAAATTGATTTATTTGTTATATATGATAAACAGAGGTATGACGATTCCGACTTACCAACTAGACATTTATAATTTGAGTTGTTGATAAAGTATGATTGTGTTTATTAATCTAAAATTCTGATGACCTGTTTAACTATTGACATATTTTATATTGATTTAGTTTTTAATGTAATCTATTGAAATCCCAACCTAATTGTATTATTTTATTCATTATTTATTGTTGCTTGCTAATTCTAAATTTGCATGCAGTTGTTAATTTTGTACGCCAGATATTGGCAAAACATAGTGCACTTATTTTACCAATACTATCTGTAACCATACCTATGTTTTACAAAATAAATGATTGATTGATTGATTGAGTTTCTTGTGCATTCTTCTCCATAAAAAGCTACTTTCCGAATGCACGGTAGAATCAATTTTTATTCCATGTAAATTTTAATTGTGACGTTCAAAAGTGCCGCTTGGTGGCCTAGTTGAAATAAAATATCTTTGCCTTTATCTCCATGTGGGTGGCGCCGATGTCATGTTAAATGTTTGATACAGCGTAATTTAGGCTAACCCGAAGTAGGTGACGCCGATGACAACTTAAATTTTGGGTAAACCCAATATGGGTGAGCTGATTTGATGTAAAATGCTGTACAGCGCAGAGAGCGCGCTGGATCAGTATGGCCGTATGGGCGTGAAACCATTAGTCGATTTAATGTTTATGTTTTATTTTGAATATTGTAACATTCTGTATTTCCTTTCTTATTATTTAAATGTTGCGATATCCGGTTCAATTTATATTAAGCTTTAATTAGATCAAATCCTTTATAATTCTTTTTAAATGAAGGGATTTCCAGTTGAAATTTTATAAGGATTTAATTTGACTGTTTCCTTTTTATTTCTTTAAAATATTATAACATCCGGTTTTGTCTAAATAAGAATTTACTTTGACAACTTCCGTTCTACTTATTTATTAACACGCTTTTATTAGCTTGGTATGTATGTATCTATGTATCAATGTATCAATGTAACAATGTATCAATGTATCAATGTAAGGGAATCTTTGAACGTGATTTTCACCCACTTCAAAACGTTGGATTGATTTGAAACTTTGCACACTTATCAAGGACCGATGACAATGCAATAATTTAAACAGTTTGTCCCATTATCCTTACCATTAAAGCGTGTTTTTTAGTTTTTAGAACTACAATTTATTATTTTAAATATTTCTCTATCGTCTGAGTAAATATTGTAAGGATTTATTTTGATAACTTCCTTTTTGATGTTTCCCGCCTAATTGTGATGTTTCGCGCCTAAACTGTATGTTTACCCGCTTAATTTAAATAATTTCTACATCCGCTGTAATCTTTATGCTTGTTATTTTCTCTGTATAAAAACCGATGTAATTATGGAGGAAGAAGACTCTTTCGCTACCATGGAATAAACACCCTATACTGAACTAAAGTATTTCTTTATTCGCCATTACCTCTGTCAACTGTTACTGTGCATAAAAATTGGTTCAAACCAATATTACGTGTGAACTCTACGATGATGGCGACCACGCGCCGACATGCACGTCATCTCACTTGCAAAGCCACACACACCCCACGTTTGCATGATTCTACTATACCTTCACTTTAAAAAATGCTAAACAGTTATTCTATTTAGACTATAGACTAGCTGTGCCCGCGGCTTCGCTCCCGTCATCTGCCTGCCAACCCTACCATAATTACCAGCCTGCCTGCCTACTCCACATTCTCAAAAATATACATACTACATACCAATTTTTTTTTCTAGTCTTATTCTTTCGCGTAAAATCTTAACACCGCGATTCAGAAAATGACTTTAAATGCACAACGCCATCTATCGAATAGCTAGTTCAACTGTCCGAGTAACTGAATTGCGTGAGCTGTGATAATTTTACTTCTTGAACACTTTAAATTCATCTACCTTATGATAGAGTGAACCGATTGCGATGAAACAAAAACTAAGTAATTCTTCAAGATACGCACATTTTTTATGTATAAAAGTTAACTACATTGGTTTCGTACATTTCACGTGATGCGTGCACAAATAAACAGACAAACAGACAAAAATTCCAAAAATGCTAGAAATGGGTTCTGTTGGTTATCCTTTAACACCCTGGCTATTTTTTTTGTTTTTTTTTCGATGTACAAAAAATATTTTTCTACAGATTTATTATATGTATTGATACATATTGATTGATGATATTGATTGATAACTTTAAGTAAACAATCTTAACAATCTTCATTTCCATTGAAAGTTACCGTTCTGAAAAAGTTCTTTCAAACTGAAAATTAATCATCAGAATTGTTGGCACATAAAAGAACTCAATCCGAAACTTATTCAAGGTAAGAAGCCAACAAAGCTGTACATTTACTTGGGGTAGGTAGATGTACCTAAACGGAAATAAAAGAATACATAAATTAATGCAGGTATACCTAAGGAACAATTACGAGCAATACAATGTATCTAGGTTTCTATAGATCAAACAGGGTCATGCGAACATAATCCAATTAAATTGTACGATAGCAAATACATAAGAAAGCCGTAAAACTATAGTAAAATCATGATGCTTACTGAGAACCGTCGTAATATTAAAATTTTAACTATAAGTACCTACGTCGGTATTGTTTCAGTAGAAGTGAAATTCTACTTTTTATTCAGTTTATTGACACAGCAGAATAACTTTTGTTTGAAATGAAAATTAACTTATATTTACCGAACTTAAGAAAGGTGAAGGCCGAATTATTTTCTCCGTAAATATTCATTTAACCTATAATCAGTTGCATTTAATTACAAAAAACTACAAAATGCCAAAAATATTTACCTAATATATCTTGTTGCATGTAATATGACAGTATGAGTGTAATCAAAGTCAAATCACAAGTATCGGTCAGCCATGTTGGCGCGCCGCACACTGCACATCCACACACTGCTGACTCTATTGTTTTCATGTTGTAGTGCAAAGCCTTTTCAATCCGTTTTACCGCGGGCTGAGATTACATTATTCAATGAAAAAAATGCAATTTTGACAGTTCACGGGTTCGGCATGCGTGCGTGGAATCGGTCTACATAATTAAACTTTTATTACCAACTCTCTTGTAAAGCTTGTTTGCATTGTGCTGTGTTTTTTTTTTTTTTTTTTTTTTTTATTATCTATAGGCTTGCGCTTGACCACTATCTCACCTGATGGTAAGCGATGATGTGGTCGACGATAGAGCACGCTTGCCTAGAAGAAACCTATTCACTCTTGACTTAAAGACCCCTAGATTGCGGACGGTTATTGCGTTTTAATGTCTTTTTATATTATTACGTCGAAAGAATAAAACAGCAGTCCGTTAGACTAAATCGTTTTCTTTTGTCTGTACATTAAGATTACCTGCGCAGTTTCGCAAACTGTTTTTTACTTTTTCTTGTTCAGTGAATTCAGCAGATGTCAACAGAAACGAGATATTTCTTATCAAAATGAGCGAAGTACTTAGGTACGTAGGTTCGTAACAAGGTTTTTATCGTCAAGTGATTATTGAAAAGTTTAAGCTGATTAAGCATGTTATTGTCAGCCATCTGGTGCCAAAAATCTTTTTCATATTTAAAGTTTTAGGTGATTAGGTTAGGACCAAGTTAGGACCTTGTAGGCACATATCTATAAGAATTTATAGTAGAATGCCTGTAATTTTCAGTCGACATAACACATATAAATCTGTACATACATAGATACCTAAGGTAAAGTGGTCCGTGCGTCGATAAATGTTTCACAAGGTAGTTTTGTCTCTAAACATAAATTCGTAGTTTTATCATTCGACTTCAACTCTTCATGAACTTTACTACTTTATTCAGGTTAGAGATCGCCACACCCCGTAACTTGTAATACTTTAGTATCTCTCTAGTTTTTATAACAGAAATTCCGGACGAGTATTCGAAATTAAGCTACTGATTAATTAGGACCATCACCGGCGATGTGCATACATATATTCATACTTAGTTCATCGATGAACCGTCCTTTGGCAGATGGCTCGAGAGTAATACGTTTACCGATTTGGTTTCCGTAAATGATTTCTAAATTATCCCCGTTCCTAATAAACAATATGCAGAGTAATTTAGCTAACGATAATGACGGGTTTTATTGGTAAATATAACATTGCAATTTGTTAACATTGGTTTTTTTTTGTGTGAAATCTTCTTTAGTCGCGATGAGCGATTTCCGGTAGGGCAAAATTTATGGGTTTGCGTCACCGAAATCATAATGAGACGTTTTAGGGTAAAAAAATCTGTTGTTTTAAGTTTTCACTACTGTCGGCAGCATGTCGGCAGTCCCTTAAGTACATAATATAAAATACAAACATATTAATGATTATGTAATAACGGTGTAATACACAGCGAATAGGCAAAATATTAATTACGAGCTTCAAAAAAAAACTAAAAAGTAACATATATACAAATTAGATTTCTAAATTATCCTCGTTCCTAATGGAAAATATGCAGAGTAATGCTAACGATTACGCCTGCTTTTATTGCTAAACTATCTTCTGTCAGCGGCTTCGCCCGCGTGAAAGTCGAAAATTATCCCGAGGGAACATATTTCCGGGATAAAATAGTATCCCATGTGCTATTCCTGACTATAATCTATATCTGTGCCATATTTCATCCAGATCCGTTCAGCCATTTTGGCGTGTGCAACAGAACGCACAATTTGATTCCGCCTAGCCCTTTCCATCATCGGTACATGGTGGACATCCCAACCTTACGCACAAAGCGTTTTGCTAATACTTTCATTGTGCGCACAGCTAAGGTGTAGAATTCCCTGCCGGGGTCTTTGTTCCCAAGTCAAGAGTGAATAGGTTACTTCTAGGCAGCGGCCCTGACACAAGCAACTGAAGGAACACGGGTGGGTTTTAGTCAGTAAAAGTCTGACACGCCCTCCCGCTTCACCAGAGCGGGCGAAGTCATTGGATGATAAAACAAAAGAAAAAAAAAACATCTCATTGAGATAGTGGTCAAACACGAGCCTATGTATTATAAAGTTTACACATATATGTATGTTAAGTTTTATGTATATTATACATATTTTTTAATACCATTTATACAAAATACCGGCCAAGTGCGAGTCGGACTCGCGCACGAAGGGTTCCGTACCATTATCGCAAGATACGGCAAAAAATCACGTTTGTTGTATGGGAGCCCCACTTAAATATTTATTTCATTCTCTTTTTAGTATTTGTTGTTATAGCGGCAACAGAAATACATCATCTGTGCAAATTTCAAATGTCTAGCTATCACGGTTCATAAGATACAGCCTGGTGACAGTCGGACAGACAGACAGACAGATGGACCGCGGAGTCTTAGTAATAGGGTCCCGTTTTTACCCTTTGGGTACGGAACCTTTATAACATAATAAATGTCGGGCCTGATGAGTACCTATGTTCCTAAAAAAAGTCCACTTCAGAGGTTTTTAAAAACAATTGTTTCGTTTATGAAACTTTATCATATACTAGCTTCTGCCCGCGGCTTTGCCCGCGTATAAAGTGTTTTATCATCCCAAGGGAATACAAACTATCCTATGCCCTTCCAAGGATCTCAAACTATCTCCATGCCACATTTCATTTAAATCGGTTCAGTAGATCCAGAGATTTACACCCTATAACCTCACAAACTCACAAACTTTACCTCTTCTTAATATTAGTATAGATAAGTATACGTAAGTATAGATGTTGATTGGTATGTTTATTTATTGACAAATATATGAGTTAATATTGTGATAATAATGGGCTGTACAAGACGCACGCTATTCGGAAATATCATCCGCCGTTAACTGGATCAACTTGTAGGCCTACCAATCTAAAGAGTAGCTCCTCACTGTTTCCAGATAGCAATTCATATAATCTTAGAAGAGTTCTGTTTTCCTGTGTTACTTTACCTATATTATTCTCACTGTTATGACCCAGGCTTACGCTGTATGCGAAAGTGTGGGCTGTAATCCAATACGGGCCCGGTGGCAGTTAACTTTTCGTGCGTTTTGCCCGCGCTCGTAATAATTACCGTCGTGTGCCGTCACAAGTTGCACGCGTCACCAGAATGACATAAAATCCAAGGTTTAAATTACAACATCGCATTTAAAAAGGTTAGTCAAAGTCAAAGTCAAAGCCATTTATTTACATTAAATGCGGTACAAAGATGGTATAAATAAGATATTAGCACAATGACACATTCCGCCATAAGTTGGCATGCAAATATTAAGATATGAGTTAAGGTGCTTACAGTAAGCATATCTCATAATACATTATTTTTATTAGGTATTTAACCTGTTAAGTTTAGTAAACTCTTCAAAACTTAGTTTACTTACTAAAGAAGACTATGAAATTATATGGTTAACAACACATAAAATATAAATCTAATAATATCATAAAAGGCAGTAGGTAGAAATTACAACAACTAATAACAGGATAATCTACAATAGGTACATTCCTGTAATGATAAGATTGACATGGAGATTTTTTTAGAAATTCGTTTATAGAATAAAAGCTGTGAGAAATGAGCCACTTTTTTAAAACTATACAAAATTTTCTGGAAGGGAGATCGGTTATAAAGGAGGGTATAGAATTATAAATAAGAGGGGCCATGTAAACACAACTACGCCTAAACAATTCGATTCTGGGTACAGGCAATTCTAATACATACTGCGTAACTTTTCGTTTATTATTGTTATTTTTAGTATTAAAAAGTGAATAATTAGTTTTTACAAATTTTGCGATTTCATATACATACATACATATACTGGTCTGCAGGAATCAGTCCAGTCCATATTAAAAATGGTGCGGATGCAATTTTTCTGTGCCAACAGAAGTCTACAAAGTTCAGAGGAGTTTCCCCAGACAATTATGCCGTAACGGATGACGGAGCAAACATAGGCATGATACACCATTAGCACAGTTGGTTTGGATGTCTCATCTTTGACTTTTTTTAGAGCAAAAACAAACCTATTAATCTTCATACATATTTCATTGATATGCTCCCTCCAGGTGAAATGTTCATCCAGTGTTATACCCAGAAATATTGTTGTATTTATCTGTTCTATTTTTTAATCCCTATGTTTTATTTTAATATGAATATTTTTAATCTTTTGTGTTTTAAAATTTAATATTTTAGTTTTATCAACGTAATTTTATTCAAACTGTATTTATATTAGTCTCATGTGTTTCATGATTTTTACCATCTAGGATAACTGTTGTGTCATCTGCAAATAAAACAAACTCTTGTTCTATTTTTTGAGGAAGATCATTGGTATAAACAAGGAATAATGGAGGGCCCAAGATGCTTCCCTGTGGAACTCCAAAGTAATTTTGCCGAGGCTGAGAGTTGAAGTTGATGGGACTGTTCACTTTGTCATCAAATTTTGTAATTTCGGTAGTCTGAGTTCTATTAAATAAATACGATTTAAACCATTCCAGGGCTGGTCCCCTAATACCAATTCTATATAATTTGTCGAATAGAATAGAATGATTTACAAAGTCGAAGGCTTTACTTAGATTTAAAAACAAAGCTGAGGTTACACTTTTAGAGTTAATGTTATTTATTATAGATTTGACTAAACTAAATGCTGCTAGTGAGGTGGATTTATTTTTCTAAAACCGTATTGCTCTCTTGCAAGCTTATTATATTTGTCTAAGAAAGAGAGGACTCTTTTGCACATGAAATCAAAGACCTTGGATAGAATTGGAATTAGAGCAATCGGTCGGTAGTTGTTTTTATCAGTTTTAGAGCCTTTTTTATGCAATAGTTTTATAATAGATATTTTGAGTTTATCCGGGAAGCAGCCTTGTTATAAAGATAAATTAATAATATATGAAAGAGGTTCTGCAATGAATGGGGATATTTTTTTTAAAAGGTCTGTAGATAAGTCATTATAACCAGTAGATTTTGTGTTTTTTAATTCATATTCATATTCTTTATTGTACACAAAATAAACATTACAAATACAAAAGGAAAACTTATGTACAAAGGCGAGCTTAACCCATAATTGGGTTCTCTGACAGCAAACCTCAGTGCTAAAGAGAGAGTTACAAAATAAGGAAAGTTAACAAAAGCGCAATTTTATTTTAATGATTTTAAGATACTAAAAACTTCAGCAGGGATTGTAGGATTTAAAAAAATGCTATTGTCATTGTTTTTAATATCTTGGTTACATGTGTTGTTCTGTAAAGTAGCGGTGTTTTCAACAATATCAATGAAAAAGTTGTTAAATATATTTGCTATATCTGAACCTGATGTAGCAGTAACACCATTATCTATTATACAATTAATATACTCTCGAGACCGTTCGTTACCTGTACAGCTTTTTACAATATCCCAAGAAGCTTTACCTTTATTTTTTGAGTATTCAATGTGCTTAAGATTACATAAGGATTGCATATTATGAATACATTTCCTTAACATTTTCGAGTACACCTGAAATCTAGTTTTGATTTCATGCGTTCTGTTTATATAATATTTATATCTTAATGTTCGTTTAGTGTTACTACTAATTTTAACTCCTTTTGTTATCCATTTTAATTTATTATCTTTGAACTGTTTTTTTACTTTAATCAGAGGGAAGCATAGTTTATAAAATAATGTTAAAGTATCATGAAACGAATCGATAGCATTATTCGTGTCTGAAATTTTGTAAATATCCGAAAAAGATAATTTACTTACGTGTTCAATGAATTTGCTAACATTATCTTTACTCAGGTCATTCACAGTCATGAAGTAATGGCCTGATATGGGTTTTTGATTACATTCGAAATTCACAACCTGAGCAGTGTTGTGATCAGATAAACAAACATTGTGAGTTTTGCCTATTACGTTTGGAATATTACTAATGATGTTATCAATACATGTGTTCAACCTGGTGGCTTCATGAATATGACATCTCATGCCATAATTTGAGATTAATTCTTTCAATTTTGTACAATTATTATCATTGTTTAGAAGGTTTATATTAAAATCCCCAGCTATTATTATTTTGCTTTTTTATTTTGTAATTTAAAAGTAAGGTTTTGTGTAAGTTTTCAAAAAATATATTTAAATTAGATGAGGGTGTCCTGTATATACATAATATTATCACATGCATAGATTTAATTTCAAGACCACAAATCTCGTAATGTTTTTCAATGCAAAATTCTGTTACTTCTTTCAATTCAGTACTTTGAAGATGGTTTTTGCATAGTATACATGTTCCCCCTCGCCGCTGATCAGGTCGTGAATAAATCGCACCGACGTAAAAGTTGTTAAGATTAAGGTATTTTTCTTCACCTCTTATAACAAAATGTTCGCTCAGGCGTAAAACGTCAATGTTTATATTAGAGTCACGCATCTCATTAATAGTTAAATCAATATCTTGTAGTTTATTTAAGGCCCCTGCAATATTTTGATGCATTACTGAAAAAATATTCCTACTATATTTTTTACTACTACTATTGCTAAGTTTATTATTAGTTACGAAAAAATGGTTCTTAACTTACCACAACGTTGCCAGTAGAAGTATTTATGGGTGACATTTGTGGTTTGACAATCTTAGAAAAATAGTAAGGAATAGCACCTTTAAGTGGACCTTTTACAGGTTCCAACGTGCTAATTATTTGAAGTGATGAAGTTTCATGTATAATATGTTCTGAACCATTAGGTTTGCTGGTTGTTCCTACGTTATTATTATAAAATAGGTATTTGTTGTAGTATTCTACATCGTTAATTTTGTGTACATGTTGTTGGATAACGCTATTGTAGCTATTTGCTTCGATGAAGTAACAATTGTGATAGTTTTGTGTAAGCAATTTTAATTCATAGTTAAGTTTACGCTCATTCAGGAATACATTTACAATAAATATATTACAGTTTTTCAATAGCCTAATTGCTGCAGCCATTTCAGCCATAAATTGAATAGGGTTTGAGTCATTTCTACCGGTCATTATGATCACACTGTCATTTTTTGTAAAGATTTCGGATAATTTATCACAACACAACAAGACTTCTTCTGTAGTCGCACCTGGTTTCCTTATACCCGTTATGGCGTAGTTCTTTAAGATAAATCTATTTTCTTTTTCCTTCTTCAGTAGTCCTTGAACAATACCTTCCCCTTGGTCATCTGACAGAATAAGTATGTTTCCATTTCGAGATTGGCAACTTTGTTTGTGTGATTTACCTTCATTGAAAATATTTTTTTATAGATTCCTGTGTTGCACGAAGAGGTAGGGTACTTTTGGGCTTTTGGCTCGTAATGTACATTTTCTTAAAATATTCAGTTTTGATCTTTTGATCAGCTAACTGTTGTTTCAATGAAACATTCTCTACGCCAAGTGTTTCAATTTCAAGATTTCTACTCAATATCTGCTCCTTAAGATTCTCAATCGTATTTTTTAAGTGTAATGTTTCATCACTCTTAAGGTGTGTAGATAGGTCCATCAAACTTTTTTTGTTTGATGCTAAACTGTCAAGGGATTCATTGGACAGACGAGAAAGAGAGCGTCGCATGCGCCTTTTCCTAAAAGTTACGTTACTGCAGGTTTCCATGTTTTCTGAGAATATTTGTTAGAATATTTCTTGAATTTGTAGAAAAGTATATAGAGTAGAAAATAAGTCACAAAAGCAGCAAACTATAAGAGTAAACTGTTCAATGTAAAAAAGTGATAAAAAATAAAAAAAGTTCCAAAAAGAGCTTGTGGTCAGTGGGGTTTGATCTCGGGACACTATGCACATTGACACGACGTCTTGCGCAGTCTGCTATTCTGTCAATTGCAAACTATATCGAAATTGGTGGATGTATTATGCGTTTCGTTAAATGAAACAAAGTGCGTTATTCTTTGTTTTGATTGGTCGCGAAAGATAAGCGTCGCGCGTCACCACTTTTATAAATTATGTTAACGGTGTGTTGGAAGATTCAGTAATTGTTATTTACTTTTATTACACAAAATTACGTCACTGTTATTATACATTATAGAAGTGGTTGTTTTTATTTATCATTCGGTTTAAATGTTGTACACTTATTTTGATGCACAATTTTGTTTGTAAACACTGTTAGATGCTGTTCTTTTATCACGCTTTTATTCACTTAAAACTTAATAAGTTTTGTTGCCAACAATACACATAAATCACTACATATAAATTAACTGGTATATTGCATAATTAGACTGAAATACTAATGAATGTTTACTATTTTTTTTAAAATTTGGTTGTTAGGTTTTGACGTGGATCCAGGTTTAGACACATGCGCAGTTTTTTTTTTCGAACGTGGGTGCATCCATCCGTCTTAAAAACACGAAAGGTGGTGTGTAGTGAGCTATTGGTATTTCACAAAGGGACTATCGACTGTCACAGTATCAACTGACCTTATTGCCCCGAATTATTGGCTAATAGTAGTGACAGCTAATGGTTAAGCCACGTAGTAGTTATTTCGGGATTAATTAGAGACGTGGTTGACAATGCAGCGATATTGCAAAGTTCAATGTGGTCAAAAACACATTGTCAATGCAAGTGTAGCACAGCAAGCGGGCTACATCGCAAATGGACTATAGACCAACCTACGCGGCTACGGCGTAGCTATTTGACTACGAGCGCTACACTACGAACCTTTCAAACTACTGCCTGCTTTTTGTATTATTTTTACCAACAAATTTTTTAACTGCTACGCGTTTGTAAGGATCTCTTAAATTACATAATGCTGAAGGTGCTCTATACTACGAGAAGATGCCTTTTTCTATAAAATTTTAAATATATTATTTATAATTAAAAATGAATGATAGATAACAAACGCGGCAATACAATTGCAATAACATTCATACAACCTAACTTAAATAACACTCTAAATTACATGCCTTAAAATAGTGAACACAGTATGCATGAGCACATCTTACATTACAGATAAAAAAAAAACGTAATTGCTAGCGGAATCAACGTAAATGAATTCTGGCAACTGCTATGCGTTTGTAAATGTCTGGTGAATTACATTATGTAGTTGTTGGCGTTATATGCCAGCTACGAGAAAGATGGCCGTGCTCTTTTCTGTTCAAGATAAAATTTCATGCGATGAAGAATGTTTTGACATTTAAAAAAGTGAATGCTCCCCTAGGTTGTAGAGAATTTAAATATGTGAAGGGCCTTTCATCTGATATCGTGATGGGAACTTTAAATCTTTGTAACATATTTCCTAGCTACGATCTTGACCTTATTCATAGTCTTGGTACTCTTGGTCCTGCTTACATCAAGTTGAGAAGCTATCTCGATGTGATTTAATCGAAATTGAAAAATAATTTCAGGTATCTTGAAAAAAAAGTAGCTTCCGTTAATTTCTAGAATAACATTTAATGTGCCATTGGATTTGATTACAGATTGCAGAGTAGTACTTAGGTAAAAGTGTTAGTAACTCGGGAATTACACTCGGCTGAGAGTAGCTTGTTTCTTTGTTTGCCGTAACGAGCGTTTTATACACTAAAAGTGCGGCCATTTTCTACAAAATGGTATAATGGCTATTCTCACCTTAATATTTGAAAAATGCGAGATCTTCGTACCGATTTGACACAACAGGAACATTGAATGCCTTTTACTTGAATAATTATGCAGAAAATTTAAGTGTACCTGGCAGCGTGCAATCCGGCGACAAATAATAATAATAATAAATAAGGTGACAGAAACCTTCAGTGACGCCATCAGGATGGAATTTGGTGTGGACAAATGTGCAGTCATGCATGTAAAGCGAGGGGAGATTATGGAATCCGTGGGAATACAACTCTCGGATTCCATATACCTTCGATCCCTTTCCTCAACCGAAACTTACAAGTATTTGGGTATGTCGGAAGCATTAGGCATCAATGCTAGTGATGTGAAACCTGAATAAAGTACTAAATAGTCTTTTATCAGGCGGAAACAAGGTGCGCGCTTTCAACGGCTGGGTCATGCCGGTGTTGATGTACTCTTTCGGCATACTCAAATGGACTCAGACAGAACTTGACGCCCTGGATAGGAGGGTCCGCACGCTGCTTACCGCAAATCGTATGCATCACCCACGTTCATCGGTTATGAGACTGTATATCCCACGGAAGTGCGGTGGTCGTGGCTTTTTAAATGCTAAGACCCTGCACAACCGCGAGGTATGCAGTTTTAGGGAATACTTCCAGGCCGCCGACGCACACTGGTTCAGGGGCGGAAAAAAGTACTTTGTTTCGACCTTGTTTAAAATGTCTACAATTTGGTACACACATACTAGAATGTTAGTAGAAACAAGTCTTAAAATTAATACGGGTAAATAATTATACAGTATTTAATTATATGATACCAAAGTAGGGTGATCTAGAATTAACAAAAATCGTGCAAAAAATATTGTTATTTCAAGTATGAATAAAACCTAAATACTATAATTGTCAACTTTTATTTTTAGTTTAGTCATAAGTTTATTGTGTGTATTAATAAAATACATAAACATAATGTTATGATATATTGATAATTACTTGCTATTACATTTTTAGTGAAGAAGGTCATTTGGTACCTTTTGTTTTCAATCATGAGATCATAACTAATCTCCGTTATCGACCGATGCGTAATAATATAATTTCGTAGATTAATTAGACCCTATAGATTAAGAATACATCAGTTTTGACTGCGATAACCTGCGATCTTGGAAATACCAGGTGCTTAACTAATGACGCTCTGTAAGTAAGAAAAATTGCATTATAACTAAAAAAACATTAAAACTATGTCTTCTCTATTTAATATTTAAATTATTAATATTTATTTATATAGAAATGCTTAAAGACTGTATATTTTGCATCATATTTATAATTGAATTCATGTGAAAAAATATGATGAAGATGTGATGTTAATTTAAAAAAAATACGTATTATATCTTTCTCTTTGTATACGGGTACATTCATTATATCATTTTAATAATGTATTATAAAGAAACGCAACGTCTTTTCATTTAAAAATAATATTTCCGCATGCCCGTACTACCTGCACCACTGTGCGACGTGGGTATGCATCGATATGTAGTAGCGGTCGACAAGGGCCTCATCCCGCTCTCCTTGGCTAACGAGAACTGACGCAAACCTATAGTATTAGATACTAATGACCGCAGGGAGGTATGGCAGAGCAAGGAGCTTCACGGACGCTTCTACCGGGTCCTACATGGGCCCGATGTAGATCTTTTAGCATCCGTGGCCTGGCTGCGATTTGGTGACCTTTTCGGGGAAACCGAAGGTTTTGTCTTTGCGATTATGGACGAAGTTATGATGACAAACAACTACCGGAAATATATTGTGAAGGACGGCACGGTTGACATTTGTCGGGCATGTCACCGGCCGGGGGAATCAATCAGACACATTATTTCCGGTTGTTCTAGTCTGGCTAACGGAGACTATTTGCATAGACACAACCTTGTAGCCAGGATTATCCACCAGCAACTTGCTCTTAAATACAATCTTGTGGAATCGGAAGTGCCTTACTATAAGTATGTGCCCGACCCAGTTCTCGAAAATGGCAATGTCACGTTGTATTGGGATCGGTCTATCATCACTGACAGGACTGTTGTTGCTAATAAGCCTGACATAGTGGTGATAGACCGACTAGAGCGTCGCGCAATGATTGTTGATATTGCGGTCCCCCATGACGAGAACCTCGTGAAGGCGGAGAGAGATAAGAAAAGTAAGTATCTTGATCTGGCTCGGGAGGTTGTCGACATGTGGGATGTGAATACAGCAGTCATTGTGCCGATAGTCGTGACGGCCAATGGTATAATAGCCAAGAGCCTCGACGAACATCTTAGGAGGCTCTCGTTGGGCAGCTGGATCAAGGGCTTGATCCAGAAAGCGGTACTCCTGGACACGGCTCGTATTGTTAGGAGGTTCCTCTCTCAGGAGCCCTAACCACCGGTAGCTTGGACCCTGTTCCCGATACCGGTGGGCTACTATTTTTGTATTTTTAAATGTTTTTTTATTTTATTTTTTATAGAATGATATTTAAAAATGTAAAAATATGGAAATATAATAAATAAATGGAATAATAATAATAATGCTTTGGACTCGCTGCTTATGAACATCTTTGAGAGCAGCGAGAACCTTGTTGATACGCACTCAATCCTGTATTGCGGGGCTGTTGCGGCATGTCGTTTAGCCAACGTTAAGTTTCCAAATGAGGCTATTCGACCAAAGCCTGCCGTGCCAGCCTGGCAATGCAGGATCGAACGGCGTATCGATGGGGCCGGGGTACTCATCGGCAAACTATACTGTTTCAGGGAGGGCAATACACGCCCACGTGTGATGCGCTTCGTGAGGCGAGCGTTTTCGGGGACTGGAGTTAGTCCCCGAGAATACATATCCCGTGTCACGGAGCGCATCTACTTCCTGAAACAGAAAGTTTGTGCATGGGCAAACCGTATTCGGCGGTATAAGCGACGGGTTGACCGGTACTCGCAGAATCGCATGTTCCAGAGCGATGAGAGGTGGGTATACAGAGCTTGGGAGCGATAATCAAAGTAAGCAAAGTAGGTATATAATGGGTAGACTTTTTCTAGGCATTACGTTGTGTTGCAAAAATTTCTGTACATAATTATAGTAACCCTGCCTCTTAAACTAGGCTATCCTGTATTTTAAGAGACAGTGTCTAACTTATAAATTTACCATTTTTTTTTTTTTTTTATACAACCGTGGACAGTGTCGATCTACCGTTTGAACTTGATAGCAGTAATAATTGTGCGTGTACGAGTAAAAGTAAAATGTGGAGGGGATGTGTATTGGTGTGATGTGGTATGTGTTTGTTGTGGGTTTGAGGTGTGAATATAGGGGTGAGTGTGTGTGGTGTATATGTTTGTCAGTGTACGTTTTTTCCATTTAGGCGATGTAAGTGAGGAAAGACTCCGTGTATGTATAGTCTTTCTGTAGTAGCCACTCTGTTACTGTTTGTTTTAATGTGTGTGAATTTAAATCTAGAAAGTTTAGGTGTTTGTGAACTTTTTCGTATATGTGCCCACTTAGGGTATAAAACTGGCGTTTAGCGAAAGAAGTTTTGTGCTGAGTTCCCGGGATAACACATGTTCGCTTGTTTGGGTCGGACTTAGGAAGACTGGTGTGTTTTCTGAGAATCGACTTAGCACAAAGAGTTGACGAACCGAAAGGACTTTGCGATCAGAGTAGAGTTCAGTAGTTGGGCATCTATAGGGCTTTTTCGTCATGACTTTAAGTATCGCTCTCTGTGCCCTCTCAACTCTAAGAAGGATAGTCTTTGCTGTACCGCCCCAAACAGCAATACAATAGCCAATGACCGATTGACACAGAGCGTAGTACACGATTTTCAGAGTGTCAGCATTTGCCGACTGTCTGAGAGACTTGAAAATGTGTATCAAGCGAATTGTTCTGGTAGTGAGGGCATCAATTTGTTTGTCCCATCTTAAACCGTCGTCTATCTGAACTCCCAGGTACTTTACACTGTCAGTTCTAGTGAGTGTGGGGCATGTGCAGGGACCTAAGGGGTTTGGGCATGTATGAGCAGTTAAATTAAAGGTATTTGACGGTGAGGTGTTACGACGCATTGCAAAATGAATGTAGGTGGTCTTTTTTAGGTTAAGAGTAAGTAGATTTGAGTTAAGCCATTCCCTTACTTTAGCCAGAGCCATTTCTGCTTTTGTTTTGACTATATCCCACGTAAATCCCTGCACGAGAATTGCCGTGTCATCTGCATATGCATATATATTACAATCTGGGAGACTCCTTCTGCACAGATCGTTGACATAAATAAGGAATAATGTTGGACCCAGGATACTTCCTTGAGGAACACCATATGATAAATAATTTACTTTAAAACCTAAAATCACAAGTAGAGCAAACAAATTCTATCACCGATTTTTTATAATAAATTATTAACAATAAATACAAAATATTCTTGGCGAATTTCTCTAAACATTGAATTATGTCTAGTAACATCGAACAGACAAAAAGTTTATGTTTAAATCAAAAGTTCAGATCTAACTTGTAGGGCACGTACCCTCAGATGTAAGAAAGAATAATATAGTACCGAGTTACGTGGGTTTGTGTTGAGTATAATACCAATACTTTTTATTTAAATATTTGTAAAAGTTGATAATAACATCAGCTTAAAAATAAGAACTCCACACAAAATAAACATTATTTTTCCAGTATAAATTCAACATCTGATATTTTTACTGTAATAACAATCACGAAATAGATTCAGAATATTCTTAAAATTAATAAGATTCTTACTAACAAGAGGTATTATGTATTTATCGTTTTTCATAATAACAAACAACTTAAGAGCTTTCCTCGAAAGATATTATAATGTTGGTCTTATTTTTTACTATTACCGACGAAATTATGTAGGAAAGTACTCCGTGCATTAATTTCGCTACGTAAATTAACAAGAGGTTAATTGCTTAAAGGTCACGTAATTATGTCCTAATTACAGGGCGAATGAACTATTCCAATGACAATGTATCGTAGAAGTAACAAGTTAGGTATTGCTGCTACAATACCTAACTGGATCACTGAAAATCGCCGTGCCTGACAGAGTCTTAGCAAATTGGTGATTACAGTATATTGTTATAAGCAACAACGTACCGTATGGACTGTGATTCCCGGATAATAATGGACCAGGCTCACTTCCCTTGGGAGTCGTAATAGGCATCTAAGGGATTAGGTTGAGGGGATGGGCAACCGCTTGTCCCTTCTCATTATAGGTAACAACATACTGCGATCACCTATCCGATTTATTTTCATAGGACGTAAGTAACTTGTTAGAGCCTTTCCACACATTCCGGTTAACGGGCAGGCAGTCAGGGCCGGGTAGCCAGCGGTCGGTTACGAAGTGTATGGGTAAGCCATATAAATGCAAGCTGTCTTACTGCCCATACACCCAGCTTTCGGGTACTCGTCGCCGTCTATAATATTCAGCCCGAGCATGTGTCAAGAGTGTCTTTTCACATTTTGGAATCTTGAAATAAACCCTGGGCTTGTCTCACATGTGTCCGAACAGTCCATTCTGTTATAATAACATTAAGTAGATACTAAACTAATGAATCACAACCGATGTTCCGATAACAAAAAAAGGTAAAAAACGCTGTTGAAAAAAGTAAAGTTAATTACAAACAACATCAACTAATCCTGCGTTCCTCTCAGAGAGGTAAATGGTATTAATTAGGTATTCGTAGATTTTTTTTAGGAAAAACTCATTGCAAAATATTTTTAAAATTGAACGGAAAATGTTGTGTATATTTATTTGGTAAACTACGCTTGAAACTTAAAATTAATTTTTATATTTTTTGTAGGAGTTCAGACAGAAAGGTTTCTGGTGAGTAGCAATGTACATTTTTGTAATAATTTTGGGCAGGTCGTATCATTTTATGATACTTACTAAAAATAAGTTTCCATAAAGCACATATTTAATTTGTAAGTACACAGATAGGATGTACTTACATTAGATAAAGATGGGGAGCAAATTGCGAGCGTCGCGCCACACGCGGCCTCCTTCACAATAAATTAAAAATTTAATTAAACTACCGAGTGGTCGCAACTGCTTGATAAACGCTTTTTACTTACTTTGCGACCGTTCATTATACAATGGAAGAGACATTTACAAGCTTGTTTATCATTTTTAGTACGTGATAACAAATTATACAAATTTTACCTGAATGCCTTCGGAAGAGAGAACCGGTATTTAGTTCGATTTTCGAAATGTGGTCCGAAATCTTTGATGATTAACAAGAACCCGTCTAATCTACATTTGTTGCTTCTAAAGTTCATGTTAAACAATAAATGTTAACAATCTGATGATATTGAACAACTGAACGAAAATCTATAACTAATTCGTGAGTTAGTAGTAGGCAGTTGATTAAAATTGTTCTCATAATGTTGTTAACGTTAATCTATTAGCACACAAGCTGTAATAGGTGTTCCTGATTGTTTTTCGCTCCCATATTTATAAAGGAACTTCATTTATTGTTCACCGAAATTATTAACAACATGCCAACATGTTTTAAATTAAGTTTTAACTAGTTTCTGTCCGTCACTTGTTTCGGGGGTAAAAATAGGACGTGGAATTTGATCCCGTGGGCATTGTACCGTAAGCTGACCCCGCTGATCTCTAAGGGCAGGGGCGGTATAACTGGTAGATAGCTTGTGAGATTAAGTTGAATATACCGATGCCTAAGACGTCTTTAGTTTGACGTTTTCTTCCGTTTTATTTTTTATTTTGTGCCTATACCTTTTTTTTTGGTTTGAAATCATCCAATGACTTCTCCCACTCTAGGTGAAGCGGGAGGGCGTGTCAGACTTTTACTGACTAAAACCCACCCGTGTTCCTTCAGTTGCTTGAGCCAGGGCCGCGGTAACTATTTTCAAATTTATCCGCGACCCAGACAGGTATCGGACCTAGCGGACCCCGTCAATTTTTGCTGACATCTCTTTGAGGCGCGCGTGGAACACGACGCGCCGTCGATTCGGGCCTAGTCCTTATCGGACGGCGAGCTACCCATTACTCGCCGTCCGCAAGCCCGCGCCTACGGTGGCCGGGCATCGGCTTACGACACCCAAAGCCCGGGGGGTCTCCAGCGGTGGCTTGGGGCGTGAGGGCGCATCCGTTGCCTCTCCCTCACGCGTTCTGCCTCCTCCTTCGCGAGCATTACTGCTTCGCAGAAGGAGGTGTCAGCTTCCCATGCCCTCTCGCTCCGTACCATGGCCTGAACCAGGGCCGGACGCGAGAGTTTGCCACTGCCGATCGCCTCCACGAGGACACGACGTTGTTCCGCCCAAGCGGGGCAGACCTTCACCGTATGTTCTACCGTGTCCTCCAGGCGATCCGCACAATGGTGACACCCGGGCGTTTCCTCCCGCCTTATCCTGAACAAGAACCTCCCGAAACAGTCATGTCCGGTGAGGACCTGCGTCAGGCGGAAGGTGAGGACGCCGTGACAAGCCACTCCTCAAACAGGACCCTATGCCCAGCGCTGGGTTGCGACAGTGGCCCTCTCCATGAGATCTTGCCGGAGCTCTGTCCGCATAACCGTTATTTGTCGCGGCAGCGGAGTTTCGCCCCGGCATTTCTCCTCCTCACGCCAATCCCATATTTGCGCGAGGACTTTTACCTCCAGATCCCATGGCTGCAATCCAGCAAGGAGGCTCGCCGCCTCACCGGAGACCGTGTGGTATCCCCGGACCAGCCGGATGGCCATGACCCTTTGGGACGCGTTCAACCGGCGGGCTGGTCGCCGCCTCAGGGAACGCGCCCATACTGGTGCCCCGTAAAGGGCCTTGGAACGCACGACCTTTGTGCCTATACCTTGGAAGACAATCATGTAAGTAAATAGAATTTAGCTAACTTGCTGATCAAATTTCAATCCGTTGCGAAGAAGCCGCTTACATAATTCGTTTTATTCCTGCGAAGACTGATAATCGATAGAATAAAGAGACGCGACCCTCTAATAATACCCACGAGACTTCGTCGGGACACTTAACCATACATCAGTGAAAACGTGATTAAAATCTGTCCAGTAGTTTCATATGATTCATGTGAATTTCCATGATAAACGCGTCCGGGGTAGCGATTTTCAACCTTTTTTCTTGGGACGCATACATTATAGGGAACGTCACGTGGCCCGTAAGCAATGACCTTTTTAAAGGGTCGAATTATTTTTCGGAAATGTTTATACTAAGGAATATTAGACTACCAAATAGTGTCACAATATGTTTCGAAGTTGTTGCTAGGAGAGCTATGAGGTACCCGGATTTTTTTTTTGTTTTGGTTACCCAAGACGGGATGTTTGTCCCAAATCAATCCAAATTATGTTCAATAAGATTATTCAAAAACTTTCACATTCATTTTAAAGAATACTAGCCTCTGATGCGATCTAAGGTTTGTGTGTCTAAACATTCTCTATCACTTTAACAATTATTTTTTTACATTTTGAAAGTGGATGCCAAGGCTGCTACACCAAAATCTGACTGATCTTACACTCGTACGAAATTAGAGATCTAATTAGGCCACTTATTACGGTGATTACACTGTAAAGCTTGTTCGGCCGCAAGTTGAGTTGATAGACTTGATCCCCTAAAATTTCTTAGAAGTACCTCCTCTAAACATCTTGTCAACCTTTAAAAGGATCTCATACAACCACTTCTTACGAATAACATGTCCCGTGATTCTCGTATGTATCTTTGTACAGATATAAATTTTCCTTGCTATTATTTTAGAACACAAACGAACACTGACAAAATACTACCAAAAGATCTTACGCAGAATACTTAGTTGAGTATAAAATTCCTAATGATTTAAAGTGGTAACATACAAAGTTTAAGCTTAAGTACGTAAGTTATGCGGAACTCGATAAACAGAACACGTACCTGCAGTACAGGCATCTATCTTATTTCTGTGGCGCATTTAATTCACTGAACCTCTTCAATGACTCCGCCGCTGTACCGTGCGCCGCTCCGCTCGGTAAATTGTGGCGCAAGAGTATTTGGGCATTTCCCAGCAATTGGAGTGGTTATTTTGTTTAGTACCACAGCCGCATCTAGATATTGGACATCTATGTCTCAGTTGTATCCGAGTCGGAGAGCTTATGTTTTTATCTGTTTTGTAATCTGCGGTTAACCCTTTATCGTCACTTAAGACTGATATAAACGCGAGTTAAGAACTATGACTTAACTCTTACGGGATTGGACGACTTGGGTTAATAGATTAGACGTAAATAATACAGTTGGGCATGTTGGAATGTTTAAGATGATGTGATAGAAGGCAGATTGAGTCTATGAAAAATAAAAGTACTAGAAATTATATGATGTTACAGTACTTCCAATATTTGTCATATAAGAAGTACCCTTGTGTGTTATTAGTAGGAACCTAAATACACAGGCAGTTCTAATATGCGTAAAGTACCACTTGGAACAATAATATATTAACGATAATAGGAATTCCAAAGTTAATACTAGTTACATAACTACGTAGGTACACGTGCGAAGCCGCTAAGTGGCGCTCTACAGCTGTTTATGTGGAAAGTTTCACCTTCCTCGAAAAACGCTCCATAGTGGGTAAACACCGTATAAAACACACTCTAATTACTAAAGTTACGGGGCGAACTCAGATCGAAGGTCGAGGGTTTTCATATATTCAGGATACAACTTATTATGAGAAATTAAATTACTTATTTAATGTCTCAAAAGTTATCTGTAATGTAGTTAGTTTGCCACTCATATATGTAAAATATACCGGCGTATATTTGCAGACGATAAGTTGAGTTTACTCGAGTTTGAGCGAACAAAGAGTACCTAACTAAAACCAGCTTTCCAAGGCGCCTTTTATGTATGACTTAGAATATTCTGAACAGTAAAGGAAGTCGGTGCAAACTTTCCATGTGCATACTTCAGTTCAATGCCGAGCCGAGTGTTGATGCGGTGTGGACGCGGGAGGCGGGCTCGGGCACTCGCAACCTCCTCGGATGCTTGTTGTCTCAGCTAACTATGATTTACCGTTAAACTTCGCATCTCCTTTCCTGGAAAATACAAACTTAGTTCTGAAAACTGTGCCATGTAGAGTGAACATTTGTCTGATTTGTAGAGCGCCGATATCCCGATTTAGTGCAATAACTGCGTGTGTCGCCGCATTAGTTCACTCTACTGAAACGAACATTCAGCTGAAAGACTTTAGTGCATTGTTTTAACAAAACTCCGTAACCGATGATTTGTGTGTAACAACTAGGGCGGGCAAGTTACAGCATTCAGGTATGTAATAAGTATTTGATAGCGCCAGTATCAATTCGGCGCAGATACAATAAAATCCTTGAGCACGTAATAACGCATTTTTTGACGCGAGACTTTCGTAAATGTTTTAGTCAATGCAAGCACTTTTATATTTTTCACCTTATTGTTTTATTTTTCAGTTTATGTGTGAATGTTTACGTGTTTTAAAATTTTAGGATACTTTAATTACTTTCCGTAAACAGTCGACCCACTTGGAGTTTTTGGTTTGTTTCAGTATATTTAATTACGTAATTTACAAAACCGCGCCTTTTATTTTCTACAGTAAAATACGAGACCGCTCCTCGTCATTGTAAACCTATAAATGCCCACAGTTAGATTAAACCTTTAAGTGCCGAGATCGAATTGCACAAATTCAAAAACTACCAATTAATAGTTAACTCTAGCCCAATGTAAACGAGGCTAGCATTTCACAGCAAGGTCTTATTGAGAGCTATCTATCCGTGAACGTGGCTCGACAAATTGCACAGATAAATTCCCATTCATTAGCTTAATTGTCGACCGTCAATTACTACAAACTGACTGCGAGGATACATCAATGCGTATAACATACCACCAATTATATCCTACCTTGTCTGCAAGACATTGACATAAATGACGTAAACTGTAACGGAAATCATGTAGGTATCCAACATTTCAGTAGGTATTATCTACGTATCTATTATATTAAATAAGAGCTTAAAATCACTCTCTCAAATCAAAATCACTTAAATTATGTGCAAAGCCAACACGCTGAAAATGTAGCATATAGGCTTCATAAACAACGCAGACATCCGTCATGGATTTTTAGAAATTCATCGTTTGAGGGTCAGATGAGAGGTCAAAGTATGCAAACGAAGTCGCGGGGAACAGAGTGTATTAAAAAGATTTGATGGAAACTAGTGCCGTATATGACATTTCACAGACAAATAAATTCAGAAAAAAAGACAGATCACTGGTGTTGCCCAATTTCTCACAGGGCATGGTAACTTTAAAAGTTAATTATTTTCCTTCAAGCTCGTTGCCTCGCCTTTATGTCAGTGTTCTACTACATCTGACTGCGAATATGTACAATCTGCACATCATATCTTATGGGAGTGTATTATTTGGCAGAATGAACGCAATATTATGTTGAATGTACAGGCTGCATCAGGAGTTGTTTACTATACGGACCTTGTGGAAACTAGAACAAATTTCTGTGCGTTCAGGCGTTTTTCGCAATTCCTATTATTGTAATCAAATATAACAGCTCACAATGTTAGGACCCATTAATATTTATGCTAATTTTTATCCGTGGTGCTAGGCAACTGGGCTTATCCCAGTTGTAAACGACCCTTTGTGCCTATTGGCCTTGTTTGTTCTGTCTCCTGCTTGATATGGAGAGCAGTGGAAATTTATATTCTTTTTTCCTACTCCTCCGTTATTCTTTTCAGATTAATTTCGTTGCGGGATCCAAGACCGTTAAATTCTTTCTCCGGGACTTCGTCGAGCTTCATTGCCTCGGTGCTTTTCTGGTGGTCACCACTGTTGATTCTGGCTTTCAGGAGTTGCAGTGGTTTGGGAATAGTGCGGTGGGATTGTCCAAATAAAAAAAAACCAAATAGATTATATTATTTATTATTTTATTAAATTATATATTTTATACCTAATGCCACAAGTCACCTGTTTTGTATGGCCATTGCAGTCTGTAATATATTGGGGATTAGTCTACAGGTTATGACGATATTCTAAGAGACAAATATAGCCTTTGTCCATTCTAACGGTACAGAACAATTTCAATGTATCGTTAGCTATCTGAAAGGCCTTATAGACAGGTACAATCTCAAGCGGACAGCTATTAAAGATACATTGTGCACAATAGTACGTATATGTGACGCAAATATACTGCATCGAGAATCCCTTTGTGCCGTGAACTGTCCGTAAACTCCTAAAACATGAAAGTACGGGTAGCTGCCTCGCTGACTACAAAAAGTTGTGACATTCACTGACTCACCGTGACTCGATTTAACGGCAACTGACGTACATCACCGACTGCGGCGTACATGACGTAATTGCATACCAATCGTAAACATTCATTTTATTTCACTTTGATCTCGCTACTGTTTGTTTGTAGTCTGTGGTTCGCATGTTAAGCAAATGTACTTAAGTGGCTGAATATTAACTACAGCAGGTAAGTAGCAGGTATCTTAAGTAAACAAGTACAAGTCTTGGTATTGCTCGCAGCTACGGCCACTATTGACTCTATAATAACTTTCACAGGCTTTAAGATAAATACACGGCGGAGGCTTATTGAGGGAAACATATCAATAAGATTCTCTAAACTTCGGCTAGCCTCGGGGGATGCATAGCTGCTATTTTAGTTTGTTTAAACCAGGAGGGACAAATTCATGTATATCTTCTTGATATTTTAAGGGCTTGTTGTAAAGACTAGCTAGTTTATACTAGTCTACAGTGGCGGTACTTTTCATCCCGGTATGATGTTCCCTTGGGATAAAAAAACACCTTTCACGCGAAGCGCAGAAGCTAGTATAATATAAGCCTACTTCAGAGGCGCATTGTATCACCTATGTGTATCTGCTCACCGAACCATAACTATCGTTTTGATGAGACTAGCTTTATTTAGCGAAATCCAGTCCATTTCGCTCGGCATTCGTTTCTTCCGTCTCCCTGATTCTGCAGTTATATTTATAAATTGCATTGAATGTTCTTTTCGGCGAGTCAGTACGTATACTTACACGTGTATATCTATGGACATAGAATGTAGGCGTGTGTGTGTGTCTGTACTTTTCATCGCGGGGCGCTCGCAGTAAGCGCTCAGTTCCCTCGTACATGGGCTTTGTACAGATTCCTGCCGGTCTAATCTAGGCGAAAGTAAAGAGAGAAAATAGAATTATTGTATGACTGTTTTCGCATAGGTATGTAAGTATTTGGGAGGATACAAATATAGATGAAATGTGCTTGAAGCGTTTCGTTTCATCTGTGGTGCGTGGTATCAAAAGAGGGGAACAATGTGATAAGGCAGTTTGCGTTCGGACCAAAATATTATAGACGCGGCCTTTTAACAGTCGGAAAACATTTGCAGGAAGGAATTCTTTTGGTGCACATGTTATGAAATAGGTATCAAAAGGTAACTCGACACTATTGCTTTTTGAAACAATAACCGTAGTCAGAGTTAAATATACGTGATTTTATTTCGTGAATCAAAAATCACCTTGTCTGAAATAAGGCTTCTCCGGTAGTCTGCTATGGTAGCAGCTACCATATTATAAATCTCACATTCATAAACAGACGGAGCCGGACCATCTATCTGTCGACTTACAAATATTTGTTCCGAGCGGCAACAGTCCGTGACCACAAGTCAATTTGCCATAACTTCCTTCTTATTGTAAGATAAAGAAAACGCCTTATTTATTATGCTATACTGTGTATCTGCAGCTGTTGATTACTTAATTTTAGTGCTTTGGCGATCAAATCTAGTAACGACGTTTTAGCTGTAGGTCCTCCAATCAATGTTTCAAGCTTGAAATCCATCAAAATGTCCGTCGTAGTGACTAGTGAACTAGAGCTTTGTCACCGGTGCGAGAGCGCACAGCGGTCACCAGCCGCCACTGCCCACGTCATGTTTACATGATCCTTTTTGGTACTGTACAAAGCTTTGGCTTCGGTACACTGAATTAAATAGGTCCGTTACATATAGGTTTTTGCATTCCTGAATTTACTTGCGATTTGATTAATAAATTCAAGATAAATATTGACGTAAGTGTAGATTCGTGGCGTATCGGTGCGGCGTCGTCGCCTCACGTTCTCTCGAGCTGTTTGTGCACTGTGCACGCCATCTCACTTGCAAAGCCACACACACCCCACGTTTGTATAATTCTACTATACCTACCTTCATTTTCAAAAATTCTAAACACTTATTCTATTTTATTTAAAGATAACTTAAAGTAAAAAAAATCTCAACAATCTTCATTTCCATTGTAAGTTACCGTTCTGACGAAGTTCTTTTAGACTGAAAATTATTCATCGGAATTGTTGGAACATAAAATAACTCAATTCGAAACTTATTCAAGGTAAGAAGCCAACAAAGCTATACATTTATGTACCGGACGGGCGATCTCGTGTTGGGTGAAAACTATAGCGAAGTCCAAGCTGAGCCGCTGGCGTCCTGCACCTATAGGTTCCGGCTGCTGCGTCAGTTGTGTGAAGTATGGTGGGATGGAAGTTACTGGTCTATTGTTGTTTTATGGGCGAAGAAGGTGGAGATAAATAAAAGACTCTTTAACTATTATGACGACTGGCGAACAATACTATGCGAACGTACGAATGCCAGATGTGAACTGGCCGAGGACTTGATCAGAACTGTCTGAATAATAAAAACGAACTGCCTATACGAATGCTAGATGTGAACTGACCGAGTACTGGATCCGAACTGTCGTAATGGCGAGCGCGGTGCTCTTTTATACTACTCCGTGAGTCTACAAAATATTCCAGAAAACGTGCCGACAAAGTCGGCCCGCGGCGGAAGATAGCATTGTTCGCTTATCGTGATTTATTACAAAAATTACATTAAAGAGATGCCGACTTCAACAAAAGTGTATACAAAAAACTATTCTCGGCAGTCGGCATACGGTCGAAATTACAATAATAATACAGTCAAGACGATTCGAGATTCCGCGGCCGGCGCGGCTTCTTTGACCTATTGTATTCACACGCGTGTCGGCTAGTTTAAAGATGGTAGGTACCGGCGGCGGTTCCTTTGGCTTACCGATAACATTGTATCCACACGTGCGCCGCGCAGTGTCGGCGTGTATAAAGGATTTTCGAGGACGGCGGCCGCTTTGGGCAATTAGAAGGTTCGCGACGCCGCGGCGTTATCTTTTGAACTGTAACCTACTCACAGCCGTGTATTTCTCGATCGTTCCTATTACTTTACTATTGATTCACTGCTATAAATCACTGTTCTAAACACTATTGTCTTTCGATTATAACTAACGTACTGTCATTACACTATTTACATACTATTTACACTAACACTCAACATTCTGTCGCGAACATTTCTCCCGCCGTGCAGCAGCGCGTTTACGAGTATCGGAGCGGTGCTGTATCACTCCGGTGAGCGACGACTTCTCTTGATAGTGGCGAGTTTCTATGGCGGTCGCTAAAGAATACCACCAGCTGTGCGAAGATTGACAGTCCGGACATGACTGTCTGTACCAGCCATTTCTTCCACAGATGGCGTGGTCTTTCGGCTGATGATGATGTGGACGGCAATGTCGACTTGGATGCGAAGCAAGAGCCCTCTTGGCTCCCGCCGGTGACGAAGATCTGGCAGGCACTATTTTTGCCCGCGCAGCGAATTTCGGCTGTGGAGGTGGACCGGAATGTCCACTTCGATGCGAAACTCGAAAACTTGTTGCTCCCGCCGGTGATGGAACTCTAGCAGGCACTATTGTTGCCCGCGCGGTCGTGTCACGACTCTGTGAATGTCGTGCTGTGGCGATATTATTCTGTGGTTGTTTTCTATCTCCACGGTGCAAGTTGTGGTTGCCGACGACGTCATGTGGTTTCTTATCAGTCACAAGTATCTTCTTCGATGCTCGATTTAACTTTGCACTGCGCTTCTCTTTACTATTGTTGTTGGAGGTCAGTCTATTGATGAAATTGACCTTCTCCATTTGAGTTCTTGCTCGTACACCATGTAGCACCCATCCCAATGGGGTGCAAGAAGCGATAGGTTGGTCTTTTGGACCTAATCTAAAATCACTGGCTAGAAGCAGGTCACAATTATCCTGCCCAATCAAAATCTTCGGGATGCCATTGATATAGGTCAGATCGTCTTTCAAACCTCGAAGATGTTTACACTCAGCAATGTCTTCTTCATTTACGGTTTGTGGTGATAAGTTCAGGCGAGGTACGGTGCGAGCTGTGATCGGTACTCGCTGGCTATTGCGATTGGTGAGTACGACGCTGACTTTGCGGGAACTTGGCATGTCGATCGAAGTATTCCCGACGGCTTCTATTTTTAAAGGCTTTAGTTGACCCTTGACACCAACTTGTATAGCTATATCTTCATCTATAAGTGACACTGTCGAGCCATCATCCAGGAGAGCGAATGTTGGAATCTCTCCCGCCGGTCCGATAACGGTGACCGGAACTATTTTCAGGAAGGCTTGAGGCTTTATAATACATGAGCTGACTATTGCTTCCTCTGGAGCTCTCTGGTTTTCTTCTATTCCTTTCTCAAATTTGTCGTAATGTAGGAGACGGTGGTGTGTGGCGGTGCAACCTTCTGTACCACACCTATTCGGCTTGCACGAGTGTCCTTGACTTCGTGACTGCAGGCAACGGAAGCACAAACTAAATTTCTTGGCGAGTTCCCATCTTCTTTCGGAAGTAGCCTGTCGGAACTTTTTGCAATCGTATATGTAGTGACCAATTATGTCACAAATTTTGCATTTCTGGGTCAACCGATGATCGGTTGCGGTAGGTGTGTTATGAATCACGGATCTATTTCTGTCGGCGATGTCTTCCGGTGGTGCGAAAGCGCTGCAGTAACGTGCGTGCTTTGTGACGAATTCACTGAAGTGTGCAAGGTTCGGCATGGAATCGTATTCTTCAGTGAATGCTCTATACCATTGCATGCGTAGAGAGTTAGGTAGTTTGTCGGTGAGGCACCGCAAAAGTTCGGCATTGATGAGGTAGTGGTCTCTCTTTAATGCTCGGAGTGTGACGACGCTATTTCTGACTCTGCTCGCGAATGTACAGATGTCTTTTGGTGCTTCACTACAGCGCGGCAGAGCTCGGAGTCTCTCTACTTCAGCTTGGGCAATGGAATCTGGTCGGCCAAATTGTAGTTCAAGTTCTGACATAATGTCATTCGGCCGTGCGTGCCCAATCAGCTCAGAGCTGACAGCTTCTAAAGCTCTTCCTTGTAGGCTTCTTCGAAGTCGCGCAGTATTCTCCACGTCATTAAAATAACCTTGAGTGGTCTCATAAATGGCTTTGAACGATAGCCACTCGGTATGTGAACCATTAAAAGTAGGTAAAGTCATGATTACCTTCGATATCGATGGATGTGGTGCATTGACTTGACTCTTCGTTTCGGCGAGTGTGGCAATGGCAGAAGTGAGTTCAGAAATAAACGGTCGAAGAGCGTCGACACCATTACTATATTCTTCTTTAACTATACACTTCGTGTCTTCTTTCTTGATTGGAAACTTAGTCGGAATTAATCTTAATTGTTGCTCCCTTTGAGCATCGGTTTCCACTAGACGGGGCGGCAGTAGGTTCTTTGGAATTTCGTGGTCCCCTTCAGTGGTGAAGTTGTCATCGGGCTGTGATGTGCAGTCCTGGTTCCCCTCTATCCAGGAACGAACATACTCATCTTTGGAGAGTTCCTCTTCATCATATTCTGAGTCTTCCAAATTAGCCTTCTGTATTGCGATGCGTGCTAACTCTAATTTAATCTTAATAGATTCTTCTTTAATCTTAATAGATTCTTCTTTAATCTTTAAATATTCTTCTTGGGCTTCTAATTTCCTGAGAGACCTATTTGTCTTACGCGATTTGACGGACTCCACGGGTTGGTCAGCTGTTGATGCTGGCGCCGGCAGGAAAGCTTGTCGTGGTGACGAAGGGCGCAATGGTTCAGCGCTATCGGCGATCGGTGTGCGTGGCGGTTGGTGGTGAGTGATGTCAGGATTACTAGACGATGGAACATCACCTAAATCCACCGTCGACGCTTCTGGAGCCTTTCCTTTTGATCTTGTAATCGGCATCTTCTCCCAAAACAACGTCTTCCAATCGGCGAAAAGCTCTTCTCAAACTTCGGCGAGCATATCCGGCTCGAAGGACCAGAAAATGTACCGGACGGGCGATCTCGTGTTGGGTGAAAACTATAGCGAAGTCCAAGCTGAGCCGCTGGCGTCCTGCACCTATAGGTTCCGGCTGCTGCGTCAGTTGTGTGAAGTATGGTGGGATGGAAGTTACTGGTCTATTGTTGTTTTATGGGCGAAGAAGGTGGAGATAAATAAAAGACTCTTTAACTATTATGACGACTGGCGAACAATACTATGCGAACGTACGAATGCCAGATGTGAACTGGCCGAGGACTTGATCAGAACTGTCTGAATAATAAAAACGAACTGCCTATACGAATGCTAGATGTGAACTGACCGAGTACTGGATCCGAACTGTCGTAATGGCGAGCGCGGTGCTCTTTTATACTACTCCGTGAGTCTACAAAATATTCCAGAAAACGTGCCGACAAAGTCGGCCCGCGGCGGAAGATAGCATTGTTCGCTTATCGTGATTTATTACAAAAATTACATTAAAGAGATGCCGACTTCAACAAAAGTGTATACAAAAAACTATTCTCGGCAGTCGGCATACGGTCGAAATTACAATAATAATACAGTCAAGACGATTCGAGATTCCGCGGCCGGCGCGGCTTCTTTGACCTATTGTATTCACACGCGTGTCGGCTAGTTTAAAGATGGTAGGTACCGGCGGCGGTTCCTTTGGCTTACCGATAACATTGTATCCACACGTGCGCCGCGCAGTGTCGGCGTGTATAAAGGATTTTCGAGGACGGCGGCCGCTTTGGGCAATTAGAAGGTTCGCGACGCCGCGGCGTTATCTTTTGAACTGTAACCTACTCACAGCCGTGTATTTCTCGATCGTTCCTATTACTTTACTATTGATTCACTGCTATAAATCACTGTTCTAAACACTATTGTCTTTCGATTATAACTAACGTACTGTCATTACACTATTTACATACTATTTACACTAACACTCAACATTCTGTCGCGAACAATTTACTTGGGGTAGGTAGATGTACCTAAACGGAAATAAAATAACACATATATACATGAAGGTATACCTAAAGAACAATTACGAGCAATACAATGTATCTAGGTTTCTATATGTAAAACAGGGTCATGTGAACATAATCCAATTAAATTGTAAGATAGCAAATACGTAAGAAAGCCGTAAAACTATAGTAAAATCATGATGCTTACTGAGATCCGTCGTAATATTAAAATTGTTACTATAAGTACCTACGTCGGTATTGTTTCAGTAGAAGTGAAATTCTACTTTTTATTCAGTTTATTGACACAGCAGAATATCTTTTGTTTGAAATGAAAATTAACTTATATTTACCGAACGAGATTATTGATTCCGTAAATATTAATTTAACCTATAATTAGTTGCATTTAAGTACAAAAGACTACAAAATACCAATGCCAAAAATATTTACCTATCAAGTTTTCATTCAAAATATGTTGGTGATAGACCTAATATATCTTGTTGCATTTAATATGACAGTATGAATTACAGAACAAAAAAAAACGCCTACATGCGTCAAATCACAAGTATCGGTCGGCCATGTTGGTGCGCCGCACACTGCACATCCACACACTGCTGACTCTATTGTTTTCATGTTGTAGTGCAAAGCCTTTTGAATCCGTTTTACCGCGGGCTGAGATTACATTATTCAATGAAAAAAATGCAATTTTGACAGTTCACGGGTTCGGCATGCGTGCGTAGAATCGGTCTACATAATTAAACTTTTATTACCAACTCTTTTGTAAAACTTGTATGCATTGTGCTGTGATACGGTTATTGCGTTTTAATGTCTTTTTATATTATTACGTCGAAAGAATAAAACAGCAGGCCGTTAGACTAAATCGTTTTCTTTTGTCTATACATTAAGATTACCTGCGCAGTTTCGCAAACTGTTTTTAACTTTTTCTTGTTCAGTGAATTCAGCAGATGTCAACAGAGACGAGATCTTTCTTATTAAAATGAGCGAAGTACTTAGGTACGCAGGTTCTTAATAAGGTTTTTCTTTCAAGTGATTATTGAAACGTTTAAGCTGATTAAGCATGTTATTGTCAGCCATCTGGTGCCAAAAATCTTTTTCATATTTAAAGTTTTAGGTGATTAGGTTAGGACCAAGTTAGGACCTTGTAGGCACATATCTATAAGAATTTATAGTAGAATGCCTGTAATTTTCAGTCGATATAACACATATAAATCTGTACATACATAGATACCTAAGGTAAAGTGGTCCGTGCGTCGATAAATGTTACACAAGGTAGTTTTGTCTCTAAACATAAATTCGTAGTTTTATCATTCGACTTGCAACTCTTCAGGAACTTTACTACTTTATTCAGGTTAGAGATCGCCACACCTCGTAATTTGCAATACTTTAGTAGCTCTCTAGTTCTTATAACAGAAATTCCGTATGGGTATTCGAAATTCAGCTACTGATTAATTAGGACCATTACAGGCGATGTGGATACATATATTCATACTTAGTTCATCGATGAACCGTTCTTTGGCAGATGGCTCGCGAATGATACGTTTTCCGATTTGATTTCCGTAAATGATTTCTAAATTATCCCCGTTCCTAATAGACAATATGCAGAGTACTTTGGCTAACGATAATGACGGGTTTTATTGATAAATATAACACTGCTATTTGTTAATATTTTGTTTTTGTTTATGTTAAAACTTCCTTAGTCGCGTTGAGCGATTTCCGGTAGGGCAAAATTTATGGGTTTGCGTCACCGACATAATAATGAGACGTTTTAAGTTTTCACTTCTGTCGGCAGCACGTCGGCAGTCCCTATAGTACATAATAGAAAATACATACAAATTAACGATTATGTAATCAACAGTGTTATTCACAGCGAATAGGCAAAATATTAATTACGAGCTTCAAAGTAAACTTAAAAGTAACATAGATATATACAAATTAGATTTCTAAATTATCCTCGTTCCTAATGGACAACATGCAGAGTAATTTAGCTAACGATTACGCCTGCTTTTATTTCTAAACTAGCTTCTGCCAGCGGCTTCGCCTTCGTGAAAGTCGAAAATTATCCCGAGGGAACATATTCCCGGGATAAAAAAGTATCCCAGTTGCTATTACTGACTATAATTTATCTCCATGCTAAATTTCACCCAGATCCGTCCAGCCAGTCTAGCGTGTGCGACGGAACTGCACAATTTGATTCCACCTAGCCCTTTCCATCATCGGACTAAAAGAAGTACGGCCATGCGCCAAAGGTACATGGTGAACATCTCACTTATACGCACAATGCGTTTTGCTAATACTTTCATTGTGCGCACAGCTAAGGAGTGGAATTCCCTGCCTGATAGTTACAACCTTGGGGTCTTTAAGTCAAGAGTGAATAGGTTACTTCTAGGCAGCGGCTCTGACACAAGCAACTGAAGGAACACGTGTGCCTTTTAGTTAGTTAAAGTCTGACACGCCCTCCCGCTTTACCCAGAGCGGGAGAAGTCATTGGATGATAAGAAACATAAAAAAATTAAAAATGGATTATAAAAAAAAGAAGTAACAAACATACAAACATACAAACTTATAAACTTTCGCCTTTATACTATTAGTGTGATATAACATTGTAATTTGTTAAAAGTCCATTTGTTGTACTGTCTCATTACTCTAGTGGTCGCAAACACTGCTGCTGACCTTGATGCCCGGCACCTTTGACTAGGGGTTCGATTTCTGGGTCGGGCAGTGTTTCTGGGTTTTTATATAATATCTCAATAATAGCCCGCGGTATGGCTTTGTGTATGGTTGATGGCAATAGGCTCGTCCCTTTTTCCATGGGACATACATGTTAGGTCTTAAACATACCTGGCGCAATGTGGTGTGGTGTGTTCACCTCTGCCTAACTTTTCGGAAAATACAGGTGTGATGTGTTTATTTGTTCGTTAGATAATAGTCGTAAGCAACTGCTGAGCAACGGTAGGCAAGTGCGATCGATCCTCAGGTTTGGCAAAGTGCTTTTGGATTTACCATAAGAGAGCTTCTGGAGTTTAGATCCGTGCCCAGTTAATGGTTCACAGTGGTATTAAAACATATCGAAATGTTGTCCGATACATCTGCGGCCATACATTACTCTTTTTAACCGAGGTTCTATGTTCGACTGTATCCATTGTAGGGTGCAAATGCAAATCCACCTTAACATTAATTATTGTAAATGCAATGCAAATGTCAGTGTAATGCAAAAATGTCAATGAGTGCCAACGGGCTAGAATCATGGAATAAAAATGCAATTTGTCGATCCGCGTCTATTACAACACTAAAAAGTATTGGTACTGTTTATGACATCTACCGGCACCTGGTGACAAACCGACGCAACAGTAACGCGCGGCGAGAGATGCATCGATCTGCTAGCATCAATCCTCGCTAGTTCCAGACCAACGGGCGAGATGGCGCTGCTCCGCCTGTATAAAACGAAGTCACGCAGCCAAACGGCGACTCTTCAACAGAATCTCTCGTTAGCATAACTCTTAATTAATATAAAATATATTGAATTCATAACGGTTTTCCAATGTAATTAGAAGCATTGTTTTAAAGAATATAATATTGTACACCAGGAAGAATCGCATTATTTTCCCCCTGAAGAACTCACAAACCAAAACATTGGACCTTCGTCGCCGAATAGAAGAAGAATCAGCAGAGGTTTGGCAATGGACCCTCCTTTTTATGGGAAAGGGTAACGGAGTTTCAAACATTCGACACACCACATACCTTTCAAGATAGTTTGCCAGAATTAAGAACAAAACAAACAACAGTCACCATGGTTTGTGATGGTTCTGGTGGAGATTTTAAAAGGTTCTCTTCATTTTGCAAACTACAACGCGCCTATGCATTTGTTTTAAGATTTATTCACAATATTAAACCAGTAAACAAGCTTGATCGTTTGACAGGTCCCTTATCAGTGGAAGAGTTAACTAACTCATTGAATCTCATAATAAAAAGAATTCAATTAGAATCATTTCCAGATGAACATCACGCTTTAGTAAATAAATTACCAATTAAATCAACTCGTAACTTATTAAGTTTAACTTTATTTTTAGATGACAAAGGCATTATCCGAGTGGGAGGTAGATTGTCTAATTCGCCTGACTTCTCATTTAACAAAAAGCATCCCATGTTATTGTGTGGTAAGCATTACGTCACTCAACTTATTTTCAAGCTAGAGCATTTGAGGTTATTACATGCTGGTCCACAACAGCTGTTAGCCCATTTAAGAGAGACCTGGTGGCCCTTGTGTGGTAGGAACTTAGCTAGGAAAATTATACAACAATGCAAAATGTGCACGCGCATGAAAGGTGAAACAGTGCAACCAATCATGGGAAATCTACCGCAGGAAAGGATCACTATTGACTTCCCTTTCATAAACAGCGGGGTTGATTATGCAGGACCACTTTATATTTTAAACCGGAAAGGCAGAGGCTCTAAACTTGAAAAGTGCTATCTATGTTTATTTGTTTGCTTTGCTACTAAGGCCTTGCACTTGGAACTTGTCACTAATCTAACCTCAGAATATTACATTTTAGCTTTAAAGCGGTTTATTTCCCGGAGAGGAAAACCACATTGCATATTTTCTGACCACGGTAGGAATTTTGTAGGAGCTAAAAGGGAACTTACAACCTTCTTATCTAGGGAGTCTCAACCTATTATTGATTATGCTTCATCTAATGGTATAGAATTTAAATTTATACCACCTTATGCACCTCATTTTGGCGGTTTATGGGAGGCAGGGGTAAAATCCTGTAAGCATCACATTGCACGGGTGTTAGGCAATAGTCACTTAACCTACGAGGAGTTCAGTACGGTTCTAGCACAAATAGAAGCTGTCCTGAATTCCCGTCCTATGTACTGTCTGTCCCCAGATCCATCAGATTATACCCCCCTCACACCTGCACACTTCCTGATTGGCCGACCGCTAACCTCACATGCGAGCGAAGACGTTGCCAGTACTCCACTACACGCACTATCCCGCTACCAGCGCATCGAACAACTGAGGCAACACTTCTGGAGGCGATGGTCATCAGAGTACATCGGAGAACTACAGACCCGCACAAAATGGAAGCAGTCAAAAGGAGTTTTAGCACCCAACACTTTGGTGCTCATAAAAGATGATAACCTCCCACCGCTGAAATGGCGTTTGGGACGAATATTGTCTGTGTTCCCAGGGAAAGACGGCGTACCCCGAGTGGCCAGTATCCGGACAGCTAATGGGGTCATCGAGAGGGCATTCTCAAAGATCTGCCCTTTGCCCTCCACCAATGATGAGGACGCAGCAGCCACGCAGCCTGAACCCGGACATTGAGAGCAGCTGTGGAGCTCTCAAGGCCCGCCGGCATGTTTATGACATCTACCGGCACCTGGTGACAAACCGACGCAACAGTAACGCGCGGCGAGAGATGCATCGATCTGCTAGCATCAATCCTCGCTAGTTCCAGACCAACGGGCGAGATGGCGCTGCTCCGCCTGTATAAAACGAAGTCACGCAGCCAAACGGCGACTCTTCAACAGAATCTCTCGTTAGCATAACTCTTAATTAATATAAAATATATTGAATTCATAACGGTTTTCCAATGTAATTAGAAGCATTGTTTTAAAGAATATAATATTGTACACCAGGAAGAATCGCATTATTTTCCCCCTGAAGAACTCACAAACCAAAACAGGTACAAATGCATCATCAATGCTCTGCTTGCTGCTGCTGCATGATTATCATAATATCTGTAGCGTCTCTATTAATTGTTTATTAATATAATAGGTATTACGAGTACTTTAGGGAAATACTAAGTTCCCTATAAATAGTATTTTAAGTTAACTGTAAAGTACCGCTAGTTCAAGGATTCTCACGGCCAGCACGCAGATGTGTTATTGCGTGTTGTCTTCTATCTTGGGTATCCAAGGATAACAATAGTTTATTGTAATGTGCAAGAGACCCTCCCTTGCCCAATTTGTTTATTGTCTTAGTTTTAAGAATTTAGCGTTATAACCATAAGATTTTTGTTGTGATGCCGACGGTTCTTTTGTAAATGTTAACTTTCTATATTTATTGTGCAACCTATGTAGCTGTAAAAACCTTTGTGTTTTAGTTTGTATCATGCCGCCCCGATCGTGTCCCAGTTTTCAACAATTGTTTAAAATGTAAAAGTATTCATTCAGTCTTTTTGGATATAGAGGAGCGGTCGGTCGGCACTCTTACTCTTTGTAATTTATCTATAATAAACTAACTCCAACACGAAGTAAATCAAGTACTCATGTCGCGATTTCCGTAACGCCGACATAGCTAAGAGACCAACCATACTTTCCCGAAATATCTAAGGTAGGTCGAACGTGTGAGTGCAAAGGTGCGAGTCTACTTATTGCACAATTATTTACATACACACACACACAATTCCTTACATACACATTTTTAAGACCCATGTACGTGCACCGTACATATTGCCACCACAAAGAATGATAACAACTACTTGAACTAAACATTAATCTAATTAAAAATAAGACGCAGAGCCCTGATGTAGTAATAGATATAATATGTATATGAGTAATGTATTTTTTTTTAAATGTGCACTTAAAATTCATAAATATAATTGTCATATTCCCTAATCACACACGGCACTATGTTTTTCAGTGTCAAATTTCACTTCACTTAAGGCGCGGTCAACACTTATCACTTCGTTCACTTTTGAATCCTGTTTGTTGACTTTGCTGCACCCGTTCTCGATGTCATCTTCTTCTTCTCGTCCTCTTCTGCTTATCGCATTTCGCGAACCCTCCCTCTGTCTTTTGGTGCTCGTCTTTCTCCAATAGTACACCGATGTTGCAGTTCTGTGTTAATCTTCTGGAACATTTCTTCGTGCGTTTCGATTGGAAATGACGAGTTACGGATCGACCGCGACGTTTTGATGTTGTTAATAGGAGAGATCGTGGGTATGTTAATGGCGAATGGTTCATTTACTATAACGTCACTTTAATGTTCTATGTATGCGTGCATTTTTTTATGCAAAAGTTTAAATAAAAACCACTATTATTGTTTGGACAAGAAATCAAATGAGTTATTTTAATAATTTTTCAAATGTTAGGGACGCGCAAATTTCTTCAGAAGCGGCCAAGAACTTTGTATAATTCATAACTTGTGTCCGAGTTTAGTGTTATTCACACACGATAAAAAGTTTAAAGTTTAGATGATTTTTCTACGTCTTAAACATTAAGCATTATTAGGTTCTAACTTCTACCAGCAGCTTCGCCCACAATTAGGTCAGAAATTTTGCCAAGGGAACATACCTACTCTCGGGATAAAAAGTTGGTACCTATCCTAGGGCTCAGGCTCTAGACAAGTGGCATTCGATGTCATGAAGGCGCTAGTCGAAGTGTCAAAATATAGCGGATTGATCACGTGATTTTTCGATATAGCTTGTCAATCCCATACAACTTTGTCTTTTTGACAATCGCTATCGCCACGCTTTCGATTTTTTTTTTTATGGGGTTGCTCTTGACTCTAGTCTAGGTCAGAGGTGACAGAGACAAAGTCGACGATGGAGTGAGCTTACGCAGAAGTAGCCTGTTCACTCTAACTTTGAAGAGATTCGGGTTGTATGCGTTCGGAAACACAGACGCAGGCAGTGAGTTCCACTCCTTTGCAGTGCGCATTATGAAGGATGTTTGGAAGCGCTTGGTGCGAATTGGTGGAATAGCAACTAGGTGAGGATGGTAACTTGCAGTGCGTCTAGATGTCCGATGGTAGAAGGGGGCCGGTGGGATGAGGTCGTGGAGTTCATGAGCACACTAGCCAAAATACAGTCTGTAGAATACCGACAAGCAGGCAACCTTACGGCGATGAGCTAAGCTGTGAAGCTTGGCATCCACCAGTTTGACGTCGCCAATTAGTCTCTTAGCTCTGCGTTCCACCGAGTCAAGCGCGGCAAGCTGATATTTAGCTGAGCCATCCCAGAGGTGGCTGCAATACTCCATGCAGGATCGGACTTGCGCTTTGTAAAGAGTTAATAGCTGTCCAGGCGTAAAGTATCGCTTCACTCTGTTTAGGACGCCCAGTTTCTTTGCCGCAATTTGGGCTTTGTACTCGATGGAGGCGCCGAAGTTGAGACTGGATGTCAACTCCATGCTAAGGAGCTCGAGCCGATCAGTAACAGGAACAGATGCACCCCGAAAAGTAGGCGTTTGAATGAAACTAGTCCTTTTTGCGGTAAAAAGACATGCCTGTGTTTTGGTGGCGTTAAAAGAGACCAGATTGTCGTCACCCCAACGGGAGACAAGACTTAAGGTCAAATCAGTACGCTCCACCATAGCCTCTCTCAAGGAACGAACTTTATCCCCGCCGGTTTTTGCGCTGGACATGTATCTCTCTGAAACAGCACTGTCATCTGCGTACCCAACAATACCAGGCAGAAGTAGGTCATTGATGTGCAGCAGGAAAAGAGTTGCAGAGAGAACAGACCCCTGAGGAACACCGGCATTAATAGCCATAAGGTCAGAGGAGCAGCCGTCAACGACTACTCGGATCGACCGTTCACTGAGGAAGTCTGATATCCAGCTGCAAAAACCGGCTGGGATGCCATAAGCAGGAAGCTTGCTGAGTAGACTAGCGTGCCAGACCCTGTCAAAGGCCTTCGAGATATCGAGCGATACGGCAAGTGCTTCGCCGTGTTTCTCGATGGCTTCGCCCCAGCAGTGCGTGACAAAAACAAGAAGATCGCCAGTTGACCGTCCCCGGCGAAAGCCATATTGACGGTCACTGAGGAGCTCATTGTCTTCAAGGTAGGTCAGCAACTTACTGTTCAGTACCCTTTCCATAACCTTACATAGTATGGAGGTAATGGCTATCGGACGGTAGTGGGCAGGGTCTGCACGGTCGCCCTTCTTGGGTACTGGTTGTACATTTGCAAGCTTCCAGGATTTCGGCACCGCTCTTTTCTTAAGAGAGAGGCGGAACAAGCGTGTCAATACAGGAGACAGTTCAGGCGCACACTGCCTCAATACTCTCGCTGGAATGCCGTCAGGCCCGCTGGCCTTGTTCACGTCTAGGCTGCACAGTACTCTCCGAACCTCTTTAGTGTGAACTGCGATCTCCGGCATCGAAGAGTCACAATGAGGTATATTAGGTGGTTGCTTAGAGCCAGCATCCAGACGTGAATTGCTTGCAAAGAGAGACGCAAATAAATTTGCTTTCTCACTTGCAGAGTGAGCCAGCGACCCATCAGGTTTCAGCATTGGAGGTAAAGTGGGACGACAGAAATTAGTTTCAACCGCTTTAGACAGGGACCAAAACTGTTTACAACCCGGAGGGTGCGATACCAGCTTGGCCCCGATACGTCCAATATGGTCAAAACGTGCCCGACGCAGAACCCGCTTGCAGAGCTTGGCGGCAGAATTAAAGGCTCTTTTCCTCGCGCGAACCCTACGTGCTCTAATTTTGCGGCTGCGGGCCTTGACTTGGTAGGCAGACTCTTTTCGAGCCTCAGCGTGGGCGCATTCTGCATTATACCAAGGCCGGGATTTGCGACCGAGCGGGATGTCGTTGATGTTGTGTTCGATGATGGAATGTCACTTGTCTAGGGGCTCTGGACATGGTCTACCCGTGAGCCAAGTTTCTCCAAAGCCCTTCAGCCGTAAAGACTTAAAAAGGAAACAAACAGAAAGACAGGCAATAACTTTCACATTTCTATACCAATATTATAAAGAGGTAAGATTTTTTTGTTTGTTTGTACCAAATAGGCTCCGAAATTACTGGACCGATTTATAAAATTCTTTCACATATAGAAAGATACATTATTCCTGAGTGACACAGGCTATTTTTTAATCACGAAAATGGGTCCTGTGGGGTGGTCCACGGGAGCGAAGCCGCGTGGAACAGCTAGTATAGTATAAATGTAAATGTATGGATTTGACGCAAACCAAAACTTCGAATAAAATATAATCGGAAAGAGAGGAAACAATTTGATCAAAAGTGGCAACTTCAAACTTGCAAAAGGCGTAGGTAGGTACTTACAGGAATGTTCTTTAATCGTGAAGGGCGCCGGTAATAACTTGTTGTAAACAAAACTAAGCGTTAGCTTGCTGTTCTAAGAAATTTTGTTAAAATCCAATCTTCGAACTTTACCTTCGTCTTTGTTATAGGAAACTACCTAAATGTAGGTATTTTCTTTCTTATAATTTTATTTAAACGATAAATTGGGTGAAACGTAACTATTAGATAAGCAAAGCATCATTTATCTACATAATATATATGTTAAGAATCATTTACCTACAGAATAAGTAGATATCTCAGTTGTCTGATCAGAAACGAAGTATTTTTAATACATGAGTTGCTGACATTATACAAAACTTATTAATTTATTGTAATGCCCATGGATAAGTTTATAGGTAGGTAGTTACACCTGGGTATTGGCTGGTAACGAGATTACGGTTTGATCGTCATGCTGGCAGCGTGCACGAATATTGATCTGCCTCTGTTCCTACACATAAACTATCGAATATTTACCAAATGAGGGTAGTACTAAATATTCCACACACGGTTGCCAACAAAAGAATGTACATATATGAAGACTTAAGAAAGGAAAGTATTATATTTTTTCAATGTTTAATATATAATCTATATTTATTTAAATAATAGGTATCTTTGTATTTGACTGTGTCGCTCATATCTAGATCATCGAGAAAAGAAGAAAAATATCTTACTTCGTAAAACTTTCTTTTTCGAGACCTATAAACATGGGCTTAATAAATAACCTGAGTTGTAAACCTGTCAGAATCTCGATAGGTTTGAAAATAATCTTATAATAGTCATTGTTAGACTTCGACTTTCATCTTCAACTCAAGTGCGTTTATTTATAGGTAGACAGGTATAAATAATGGATAAGGTACATATAATGGAGCTTTGTCAACAAAGCTTTTTGTCTCGGTGGCGGGTGGTGGTGATTACTCCAACCAGTCAATCGTCAAACAAGAATTTGTTAACAATTATGAGCTCGGCGTTCGTCGCCTTTGTTCAGAACATCGCATTGTAATGAGTTCGTGGTTTAGTAGGTATTCCCCGACGCCGTTCAGGCTGAACTGTATAGTTCCAATAATTTATTGTTCAAGGACTAACAGTATTATTTCCACTAAAATTGATAATTTACAATCATCGATGTCACAAACTTTAAGCACACTTACTAATAAATTTATGTCGGTTTGTCTTCATTTAATGTGTGAACATAATAATAATTCATTACAAAGCTTTTTCTTTTTACAATGATTTGACATTAGTTGGGGGCCAATGTCGAATCATTGTATTAATTCAACCTAGAACTACCTACTTAGGTAACTATATTTCGTTTAAAGATTGGTTAGACCAAGGCTGGTCATAATATCCTTAAGTTGGTTCCTAGAATATGTCCTTGTTATATTTATTATGCTCCATTTTCCGCCTATTGGTTTTTCTACTTGGTTACGGCTAGGGAACACTTCGTGGCTCATTTCGCAAAAAATATGATGTAAAATATAATCCGTAGGTTGGTAAACCTACTCCTACTTAGATACATAAGTAACATTGTTTACCGTAGTGTAACATTTCCCATGCACCTTTTTGCATCATATAGTAGTGATTTATTTTTGTGTTGGCATGTTAAACGTTTTACGTTGAAAGCGAACGATACTACATGCTTTTATGTGCTGTCTATTTTCTTGTTTCTGGAAATCGTATGATGACAGCAATATTTTTTTTTCTGAAAATGTTACTTTATAAACTACCGTATCATACACTATTTTCGTAAGTCTTTTAATAATTTGCCTATGTACCTATTATGTTAGTTGGTAAAACTATGCAGACACCATGGGTAGGATTTGAAATCATAATAAAATAGTAAAAACACGGTTGTTTATTCGTTGTACAAAATAAAAAAACCCAGATGGTTGAGCTTGACTTTAATTCCGCCGCTTTTATATCTGGCTTCCGTTGCCATCCCTTTGACGTTTATTCTATAAATAACTTCAACAATGGCGACCTAGTCGACAGATTCGTATTTCTAGGGATTCGTGTCTGGAGGATATATTGGTCGTTCATCGTTTGTCTTTAACCAGCTTCTGGATCCGATTTCACAAGAAAAGCATCCCTGCTTTATCTACATGTACCTAAGTAATTTACCTTCCAAAACTTCTTAGAATGATGACGAAAACTTGAAGTACCTTCTCAATTTCTAGGGATCCCAAATATGGAACTAAGTTTGAAATTTTTGATTGCCACCACCTTTCACCCTTTTTAGCTGGAAGTAGGGTTGCCATCCGTCTGGATTTCCCCGAATTTGTCTTCGTTTAGAAGGCGTCCGGGGAGCGTCCGCGGTTTTATTTTCAGTCCAGCTTTTAATTTAACATTGAGTGCGCTTTTCTGGTGGTCGCCACTATTGACACTTTCAGGAGTTACAGTGGTTTGGGAATAATGCGGTGGGATTGTCCAAAAACTAAAACAAAGTTTCCGGGTTTTAAAGTCTTCAAATCACCAACGTCAATTTTTTACCGATTTCGCCGTCAATTGTGGACCGATTTTGAAAACTCTTTTTGGTTTGGAAGGGTATCCCAAATTGGTCCCATTTAAATTTGTTGAAAATCTGATGAAAAAAATCGGAGTTATTAAACGGATCGCCTTAAAAAAGTTACGGTAAATCACCCGGGATTGCATGTCTGTTTATTGTACACTAGCTTCTGCCAGCGGCAATGCGCTGGCTATGTGCTATTCCAGACTATAATCCATCTGTGTGCTAAATTTCATCTAGATCCTTTTAGCCGATCTGACGTGATTGAGTAACAAAGATACATTTAAACTTACACTTTTATAATATTAGTAAGAAATAAGATTACTATAGACATTACCCACTAACTAGGTGCCACAACAAAAAAGTGAAAAATAAAACCTTTTTACAAAACAATATAAACGACTTCCAATTAAAAACCGTCCTTCTGCAGCGAGGTGTGAGACAGGGAGACGTCATATCTTTTCGTTCGTTCACCGCTGCACTGGAGGATGTCTTCAAGGTTCTGGACTGGAGAGGGCTAGGCATCAACGTCAATGGCGTGTACATCACTCACCTTCGGTTAGCCGACGATATAGTGGTCATGCCTGAGACTATGGAGAACCTCAGTACAATGCTCGATGACCTCAGTAGATCTTCCGAAAGAGTGGGTCTTAGGATGAACTTGGACAAAACCAAAGTGATGTTAAATGCCCATGTTACACCCGCTCCTATCAAGGTCGGAGACTCTACACTCGAAGTTGGGTAGGGCCAACTTCGAGAAAGAGGTCAACCGTCGAATCCGACTCCGCTGGGCAGCTTTCAGGGATTTGCGCAGTATGTTCTCGTCCAACTTACCACAGTGTCTCAAGACGAAAGTCAATGACCAGTGTGTGTTACCAGTGATGAGATATGGCTCCGAGACGTAGTCGCTTTTAATGGTCCTTATCAGAAAGCTTACAGTCACTCAAAGGGTAATGGAGAGGGCTATGCTCGGAGTTTCCTTGCGTGATCGAATCAGAAATGTAGAGATCGGCAAGAGAACCAGGGTTACCGACATAGCCCGAAGAATTGCCAAACTTAAGTGGCAGTAGGCAGGGCACATTTGCAGGGAACGGATGGCCGATGGGGCAGAAAGATTCTGGAGTGGCGACAGCGAACCGGAAGACGTTGCGTTGGAAGGCCTCCCACCAGGTGGACCGATGACCTGGTGAAGGTTGCGGGGATCCGCTGGTTGCGAGGCGCACGGGACCGGTCAATGTGGCGACGCTTGGAGGAGGCCTATGTCCAGCAGTGGACGTCTTTTGGCTGATATGATGATGATGATGATGTTGGTTTGTATCCATTAAAACTATATTTTATTCTACTGAGTTTGTAACTTAGAAAAAATAGTCTGTTTAAATGTCCGGCAGGCTTATTACGTATCTTTTTCAAGAGAAAAACGATAGCGATCAAACGCTTTATATCATAAGAGTCGGAATTACCTGCAGTGTAGGTATGGTAGGTCCTACACAAGCGTTTGCTAATCGCTCGCTGTTTGTCAAATGCACTTATTAAAAAAAAACCGCCAACAACTCAAAAACTTCTGTATGGATGAGCAATTATTGCGCAAAAATCGCTATCGTTTTGCTCTTGCAAAAGATACGTAATAAGCCTGCGAGTTGTAAGTTCCAAAAGTCGGGGTTTTCACGCTTCTTGTCCTAGTTGGCTGATTATAGAGATGGCAACCCTAGCTGGAAGGTAACTTCTTTTCAATTCTTGTTATTATAAGTATGTCTGTAGGTATTCTACCTACGTAGGGCATGACCGTAAAGCGAAATTGTGGAACAATAAAGTTCATCTCACAGTACAGCCATTCCACATCACTGAAATAGATAGGTATGTAGGACCATTATGTGCCTCGAAACGACCATTCACCCTTTGTTTAAAAGAAAACCGTTTAAAGATTAACCCCATTTACACACGTTCTTTTAGTGAAACCGTCTTTAATTCTATTTTCCTTCGTAATTCAGTTTCTATTCTTGAAGAGTAAATGCATCGTTTTCAAGATCTTATGAACGAGCTAGGGTTCAAAGTTCGTAATAGTGGGGCAGTAATTGATAGCTTAGCCGTGGAGTCGAGGTTAGTCCATCGCTTGAGAGCACAATAGTAACCCGTTTATCTTAATTGCCTCGCTGACGTCCCGGTTACCGTATACTTCGATTACTTAATGTCGAAGCACCTGACCCGAATGAGTGATGAGCCAAGGGACTGCAACCCTACCTAGCGGGTGCCACTTGCATATGCAACGTTTGATAAAAGATTAAAAGATACCTCTACAAGGTCAAATAAATTTAGCTAGAGAAAATTTACAGAGATGGGTACCGGTAGTGGTAATCGTCGATATCTATCGATTATTAGAAAAAATCCTCATACAAAATTTTGAGTATGCTGCCGCTGGTAGTGTAAGTTACGTGAAGTTATGAGTCACGTATGTCTGCTGAGTTTCGCAGGTAATTTCATTTGACCCTGTAATATGATTTGAACTAAACTGTGTTATTTCCTACTGCGTACTATATAAGGAGTTAGGACTAAGTTACCTCTTGCATAATGATTGTAAGAGAGGTAGTTTCACAAGGTGAGTGGAGGAAATGTCTTAGAATATAGGAGTGACTGTCTAACGCATTATGTCTCGATGTAAAAGGTAATATACGCACTTTAGTATTGATTTCTAAATCAAGCGCTTTTTTTCTTACAGCATCTTTATTATTTAAAACGTTTTATTTTAAAAGATTCTGTTTTTTTTGTTGTTTTAATAACCTTTTAATTTATTTTAGAAGTGCGTTTTTAAAACTCTTTGTAGCCATTTTTTAATTATAATCGTATGTTAAGCAATTTTTTGTTGAGCTGTGTTGAGCATTTAGATGACGGCAAAGTTATCTTGTATTATTTTTTAATTAAATGAAAAATATTGTGTAAATTAAAATATAAAAAAGGCAGTACCTATTCAAAGTTTTGGATTAGTTGAATTTGGGCTTTATCACACGGAAGATATCAGTTCTGTACAACGAATCGCTGCATATTATGTTTATCGTTATCGTATAAAGGAAGCCGGATCCAGTGCCAAACCTTTTGAAATTACATTTTCCAAAAACATTTTTAGATTTAAAAGTTGTATTGTATTTAGATGTTATTTGACCAGTTTTACTGCCTGCCATTTACAACATTTTAGATTTACTGGCAATATAAGCGTGGAGGCGAGACATAGACGTGTCGTCACGTAGATACCTACGTGTACCTAATGGCGGCAATTTTCTTCGTAGGAAAGTTCATTTTATTAGGTACGATCATGCTTAGAATGAAAATTTAGAATACAAAATGGGTTGGCACATTCAAACATTACCCAAAAATACTAGATAATATTTCTAAATGTCCCTTCTATCCTAAGCAGCAAGCGTATAGGTAACTTATGCGACTTAGGAAGGAAGTTTCAGAAACCATCAGTAAGCCTTTGGAAGTGTCCGGGAAATCTATCCAAACACAACAATGGGCAGGACATAAACGTGCTGCTCCGACGCCCTGCGGCCCAATTGTCTCGCCAACAATAACTACATCATAGCTGCGGGCCGGGGGCGGTAGGTACACAGTTCACACCAGACGTCGCGTATATACACTACACAAGTACATTATCCGGGCCCGTGCTCCCCTATTGACACCTACTATGTCCGGAGGCCGCACATGATAATTGCTTAGGTTGTTAGGTCGGGTTGAATAGGTTAGGCATGATCGTAATCCCAGAGATCATAAAAGTAGAGCTCCACTTGTTTATATCGGGGTTGGGTTTGATATTTCTAAGTTTATGGCTGTTACGCTCAACCCTCGCGTAACAGTAGGTGTGTATTTACATAATTTTGTAAATCTCGTAATAATAATATAAGTTTGCATAATTTTAGAAACTAGCCTCGGCGAGTTATGAATGTGTTTTGATTAAATTTAAATCCCGTGATCCCACTGTGTGCTATTAACCACGTATCAACGGCTCTACGTTTATGTAGTCGGTGGTCTGTTCAAAATAATGTGGTAAATAAACGTTCGGCAGGTACCTACCTAATAAATTTGGACTCATGGAAAATTTGTTTCGATTAATTTCGTCCTGTCAACGAGCTTTGGATATTAGTTGAACAAAGCGATAGTTTTGTGGTCGCGCGGCCTGTAGAGCCACACTTCGCCGCCTCCAATCCGATGGCAGGGCGGGTCACCGTCAAGATGTGGCCACGTTTGACGCTCAAAGCGTACCTACCCACCGCCGACGCGTACCCACGACTAGCTATTTAATGCAAATACTGTCTTATGGAAATGTAGAACTACCTTTACACTTCATTCCAGGAAAAAGGAAAAATCGAATTGACAATTCTAAGTAGAAGGTATTGTAATGAAAGCACATGTAGGTAGGGTGTAGATACCTTTATGTTGTATGTGTATTCCGTATTTGTACTAGTATGCACTGTGTATCCAGTCCCTTTACTGGCACTGTTTAATTTAGATTACTAGGTATTAGTTCGAGGTTGCGTTGGGTTCGGGTGAGATTATTGTTTGTACTACACATACGTACATCTACATCTGTATGTTATTTGATTGAACTGCTTGGCTTCGCTAATATTCGATTTGCTGCTGTAAATGGCGCTCTAATTGCTTTAAATATATTACTTAATTACAGATTAAGTTGTCAGTTAAATTAATTAGTTAACATGTGTTACATAATGTGTTTGCCAAGTTTTGTGCCGATGTAATAGAGCTGGTGAACTCTCTGTCATTTGTTTAAGACTGATACTTACATTGTTTACTAAGTAAAGTATGTTAATCTTGAGTTTCGCTGGGAAATTTGTTGCGCCGCTTCTTCCTCGGAGCTTAAACGGTATGAAACAGTTTTTGTGGTGTCTTCGTAACTTGGAGGTCAAAGAGAACTCTTTGACCTCCAAGTTAAGCTCTGTTAATCTTTAGGTACTTTGAAAATACACATTAGAGATCAGATAAGTAGGTTTATTGATAGAATAGAAATAAACTTTTAATTTGAAAATAGACATTAGAGACCGCGGATAAGTAGGTTTATTTACTATTAGTAGTAGTAGGTATATAACTAGAATAGAATAATTTTATCAAACCATTACCTATATTTGGTTAATGAAACTTTAGCTGAAGTAAGTACCTAAGGTTAAGTCCGCAAATACGACCATGTGTTGGAGTTTCGGAACAGATTGAAGTGGCTGCCTCGGCGTCGTCGAGATACCCATATCCTATCCCTTCTCTATACTATCCTGCACAATCCTAATTCTCCTCAATACCTCCGTGAGCGCTTTGAATACCTCGTGCCGAGAGGTAAACTCTGTTGCACTTCCACATCTCTTCACCTTCATCCTCCGCGACACACTTCCAGCCGCTATGATGGCTCTTTTTCTGCTACAGCAGTGCGTCTCTGAAACTCTCTCCTACACTTCCTATGCGACAGCCCTTCTCTGGAGGTCACTAAGAGTTAGATTAAAGATCATTTCCTTGTCAATGACATAATATTAGTAAGTGTATTTATGTACGTACGTGATAAGTATGTTTTAATTTAATTCGTCTTTTATTATTTTAATATTTTACACTGGATGCCTGCCCTCTGAAATTGTCAACTTTCTCTGTGACTCTAGGGTTTCCTGTAAGAGAACTCAGCATTGAGTTAAGCTAGCCTTTGTACATGTACTTTATTATCACATTGTATGTAATGTTGTTTTTTGGTGTACAATAAAGTATTAAGTATTGATGAGAGATAGGCAAAAAGGATTACAATAAAAAACGGCAATATTTTTCATATTATTTTATTCATTCTTTTATAATTGTCAGAGTTGTACAACTAATTAATCACAGTTGAAACAAAACATAACTATATATGTAGGTATTATAATTAATGTCTAAAATAAAACACAAATCGGTGTTCGTTAGCGAAATATCGCACTTTAGTATTTTGTACTGGGGTTGTGTGCTCTGCTGTCTGTGTACGCGGCGAGCAATGTGTGATGTGTGCCATGAACCGCGAAGCACTACCCACTCTCACCAATTTATATCGTCGAGAGTGACGTAGCATTCCATATTGAATTTAGATCCGAACCGGCAGCCAACTTTGATATGACCAACTTAATCAAGCTCAAAGTTGACTCCCGCCACCACAATTCTTACTACAAGAACAGGCTGTAATGTTTGTATGTACAAACGTCGCTCTATCTACATTTTCAAATCATTTCCTATACTTTCAAATGCTGCAACAACACGACGACATGACAATCTGCTGCTGTAGTAATAAATACAATAATATTCTCATGCAAAGAACAATAAACAAGTGAAGTACACGCTGAAGACGCGCAGAGCTTGAAGAGAACAGAACGAGAGTGTGCGCATGCGCAACACTGGTGGAAACTAAACGTTGCGTTATAAAATAGTTCAAAAACTTACAATATACCGTTGTATAAGACAGAAATATAAAATCGGACCCAAATCGCTATCGTAATTCGTCTATATGTATGATACTGGCAGTGTAATGATATCAATGAAACAATAATAACTATGACATCCTACTTACATGAATAGTAATTAACGAGAATTGCTTTAATATTGATGTAGGTACTTGAATATTAATTATTTGTCTTTAGTGCAAACTAGAGGGTGAACTTACATTAGGTAAGTTATTAGAAGTCTATTTAAACCAAGTCTACAAAATCTTAGGCTCCAAACACATAATAAAATCAGTCATTTTAACATAATTCAGTATTATTCTAAAATTTACACTGATTATAACTCGATGTCGAAGTGAGACAGTTTCTAAAACCATTTTATTATTATATTTTACTATAAATTCTTAAAAATTAATTTATAAATTAATGACTTCTACAGGTTTCAATAACTATCTCACATCGAGATCGATGGAAATAGTATTCTAGCACAACACTCTTAATAAGTTATTGATATTTTCCTAGGTGCGACTAAATTTATATGTAATCATACGAATAAATAAAGTGCAAACACTTAACTCTACCGTCATTAGCTGCATCGATAATGCTAAGAAATTGGCACAGTCCCACTCATACAGCGCGCGCCGCAGCCGACGTGCGCGTCGCACGCTCGTGTCGCACGTGTCGCTCGTGTTGCACGCGGCGCACGCACTCACTCATGCCCGACGACTGTCGCTCGCACGCATCTCACGCATCCCTACGCTCTCACACGCTCATAAATACACTCTGTCACGTTCACTCGCAAACGAAAACTCCCGCGACCATGACTACTATTAGTTACCTAATGTTACGAGTAGACCGTAGTCGTTTCCAAATACTATTTAACTAGCACTACACGGAGACATTAGGAGAGGAACACTGGTTACTGTACAGTTCGCTTACACGTTAAAGTTAAATTAATAGTTTCACGTTTAATTAAAATCGGGGGTAGTTGTTTTTAGAATGTTATTGTATTTACAGCCCCGTCGTTTAAACTTCACATAATATCGAATGAGCATTATGTAACTCGATGTCCGAGTGGACCACCTCAAGTATTGTTATCTACCATTATTAAAATATAACATATTCTTTTATTCTATAACGATTTCTACGGGAGGGCCGCCATATTAAGTGATATCACGTAAAGCTGTGGACTTACAAAATACTCGTATAAATTATTCACATTTATAGCACACTATCTACAAACACCCACTGTTCAGATTCACGTCCGGCCCTGCCGCAGAGATCTTTTTATCTCCGTAACTTCCAATAAAATACTGACTCATAATATGGCTAATTCGAATAAAAACTTATATCAAATATTTGGTGAAGATGTAGTTTAAACTTTATAAAAAATTACGCAATTGAATAGGTATCTTAAACGATTACTTAAGCTTAACATGTCTACCACAATAAATAAAGTCGTATAAAATTGATAAGTTACAAGTGCGGCGAGCGGCGACGCGTCACGGGCACTTCACGGGTACGTCACGACTCCGAGGTCGGCGCGGGACGCCGCGCGCCGCGCTTGTTTATTTACAAAACGAAAGTGGGCGCGTGAACGAGTGTCGCCCCCGAGATAGCAGGGTTACAGTGGCTTAGTGGTACAATAGTGGGAGACAATTGACTAAATGAGCGGCGGCCGTGGGCGTGTGGGTGCCTACAGCTGCTCGTCCAGGTCGGGCCCGTACAGGTCGGCCAGCTTGTTGAAGCGCGGCCCCCACGCGCCCAGGTAGTCGTACTCGTGCGTCTCGTCGTCGGTACCTACGAGTAGCACACAAGCGCCGCATTAGGATTTCATATGAATAAAATATTCGAACACGAAGACTGGCGGTGCCTCAATTTTTCGATTCATACATTGTGAATGAATCGCCGCAAGGCGCCGTCATAAATTTTAAAGTGGGATTGGAGGAACTAATTTTACGAGGGTTGGTGATGCATGGGATGGGAAACTCACCGGAAGCGAGCGAGGAGAGCGAGCCGGCGGTGCTGCCGCCGCCCTCGTACGCGTAGTTGCGCAGGTCGTCGAATGGCGGCGCGTTGGGGTCGCTGTCGGCGCGCCGCTTGTGCTCCTCGATAAACATGCCTACGTTGGTCTCACCGGGCAGAGGTACGCCCACGCCTACGCCGGCCGGGACGCCCACGCCCATCGGTCCCACTCCCAGGCCTAGGCCCATTACAGGATCTAGGTACAAATAGCAGAATAAAACTTTTAGAAACTGCAGATAATCAAAATTTTTGGTCAGTAGGATTTCGTTCAAACATCATAAAATTGTTATTTGATAGAGTTCCGGTACTGCATTCATTATAGCATCCCAGTTATTTATTTTCGTCAGCATTGCAAATCACAAACATCTACTATAAAACAGTCATCCCCCCACAGACATTCGGAACAAAATATGGTCCCGGATGTAACGCTATAATCCCTTTATCGCCTCTTACGCCACCCGGGCAGAATGACGGGGCGTTTATTTGTAAGCATTGCACAACATATTATGCAAATGTGATGATGGGGTTCTGCTGGAACAATGGTTAATCTTTGAGATAAATTCGCAGTCAATCCATAAACCAAAAGTTCAAGATTCTAGTAGGCGAGCGAATTTCAGTTAAAATCAGGAGCCTCCGAAACAAAATTCTGATCAACCCGAGAGAACCATTGTTCTGCCTGATTAGTTTGTTGAAGACATGACCCGTACGTTTCCTAGGAGTTGATTGCTTAGGTATCTATCCACAAAGGAAGCAATCATGGAGATACTGGTGTAACTACAAAGGAAGCATTCGTCTTATAATATATTGTTATTCAAAGAATTAGGGAATTGAAATCATGACAGTCACTTACATGGTAACTTAGTAGGTGCATGATCAGGCAGTGGTCCTCCGATGGGTATCTGAAGAGGAGTAATATCGAAGGCCGTCATGTCATCTTCACCGCCTCCTTCGTCGTCATAGTTGATGATATTCTCGCGGACATCGTCGTCAGGTCCAGGGTACTTGATGTGTGCCTCCCGGCGTCGGTTGTATACCACGAATACTAACACCAGGACTGGTGAAGAGAGAACACAGTTTTATGGACAGTTATAAACTCCGGCCAACTATGGCTATAGCATACAATGTTCTGAACAACTTGCAAAAGCGAGTTACAGTCATGAATCGCGATAAAATGAATGAGTATGATATGAAATACAAAAAAGAATGAATTACACAGAGTTATGTGCATTTCTCTAGTTAAGTTTGTTTGGGGCGGAGTGGAGTGACCCGCCGCGACCGCTCGTCCCTCGCTCGGATCGCTCGGTTCGCTTCTATTGCTTTTGTAAACGCGTTATTCCCTTTGCTTCTTGTTACGAATGTACCTGCTTTTGCTAGATGAATAAATTCTAGCATTTACTTTTAATTCACTTAGTTTACGCTATCCTTTTTTATAACTTGAAATCAAATGTTAAATATAAGTTTTTTAAGCTCTACCTTAAGTTCAAATTGTATTTATTTTATTAAAGTTCTCAAGTACACGACAGAGCCGTGTTTGTGATGTGAATCTGTGTAAAAAACTTGTAGTTTCGTAGTTTTAAGGAAAGTTATTCACTTTACAAATCAAATCGAAAATGTTTATAACGGCTGCTTATACAGAGACGATGTCAGCAAATATTAAAACGTTTCTGAAATAAATTACTCTCCTGAATGCAATATTCTTTGATATGAAGTTATTTTCTTTACAAGAAAGTTTTAAGTATTTTTTGAGCAAGTCAAATTACTTATGATGAGAATCTTTGCAAAATGTTCTTATAAAATGTTGAAGTGAGTTTTTATGTTATTACGTTGTCATAAATCAACTCAAACATTCATATTGTTTAATTAAATTGGTTTAAATATATTTAACCTATACTCATACTTTCATTATTAAAGTTTACAAGGCATCTAATACTTTGTCATTCTAAAAGCTTCACAATGATATCAGTTTTCTTTTGCTCTTTTACTCTTTGTAATATATTATTAAATTACTTAATATCACATTATTTTTAAATATATTTTAAATATAATATATTGCGTCCTAATCTGTTCTGTAATTATAACGGCAATTTCTATATTAACGTCCTCAAGGCGCGTAACGATTTGTTATTCGGAAATTGATCATAATGGTCCCTAACGTTTGGGACTGTTTCAGTTATTTCAATTTCCGTAAGATAGGTATTTAATAAAGGAAGGGACCGGGACGACGATTTCAGAATAGAGTAGACAGTTAGACACCTACCTACTTATATCAACGCAATTATTCTACATCTCATTCAATGGTATTACTGGAAACCATTTAAAAATATCGGGTATTCTGACTGAATTGTAGTGAAAGCATCAAATTTATTTTATTACTGAATATGCTATTCGGAATTACGCTATTCAGTGTGGACATATCTAATTGGCTCAATCCGAAGATACTGTTTAAGGAATATTTTGAAAACTTTATAAATTAAAATTTTAAGCGTATCCATAAAATTAATGTTATTATTTTTATCACGCAAAAATTGTTGGAATAATACATTTTAATCTCAAATAAGTGAATGTGAATTATTGGTTTACAAATCATAAGGCACGACATTTAATAGATATGGAGAAACGTGATACAAAGTTATTGTGAAAATTTGTTATGAAAAATGTTGTAGCACAAATGTACACAGGAGTGGTAATTCCATGCAAGTAAACAGAATGTGGTGCTCACCTAAAAGCATGAACAAACAAACAATGATAGCTATAATGAAATCCCTGGAGGGCGTGATGATGCCGGAGGCGAGCAGCTCCAGCTCGCAGTCGTGGCCGGTGTAGCCCAGCGTGCACACGCAGTCGTAGCGGCGCGCAGGCTCGCGGTCCACGCACGTGCCGCCGTGCCGGCACGGGTTGCCCGCGCACTCGTCCACGTTCACGCACGTGCCGGCCGCGCGCTGCGAGCCCCCGGGGCACCTACACACGAGCTACTGTACCTCACCTCCGCGCACATAGCGCGCGCACTGAGCCCCCCCCCAATAGCATGCACTACGAATAACATCGAGCTAAACACGGCTACAAATACACAGATAGGTCTATAGATGATGTGGGTGCGTTAGTGATAGTGCGTCGGTATGATCGTCTAGTGGGACACGCCAAGCGTGACTACGTTAGTGCTCACTCATGATAATGAGGAGGCAGACGAGGATCGCCGCGAGCGCGCCCATGCTGAGCTTGAGCGTGCGGCCTTCTTGTACGAGTTCGCAGTTCTCGCCCCAGAACCCTTCGGGGCAGTGGCAGCGGTAGCCGGGCTCGCGGTTCACGCACGAGCCGCCATTGCGGCACGGGAAGTACAGACATTCGTTCTTGTCTACACATCCTTTGCCGTCCGGAGACAATACCAAACCCTCACCGCAACTAAACACCATTTCAATATAATAGTTTAATTTATAAGCATTACGAGTATTACATATTACATGTAAGGTATTATAAAAATAAATATAAAACTCAAATGAATTACTTATTATATTAATATGTATAAATGAGTAATAATACGTAATTTATTAAATATAGATTATATTAAATAATTCAAAAAGTGTTAATAACAAAAATAATAAGTCGGTACATAATAAATAAATGAAATATAATAAGTGGAAACTCAGTGCGCGCTTAAAAATAAATGGTACAAAATAAAACGTCGTATTATAATCATGGTATTAAATAGTGTTATCATTATTTATGTAGCAGACTGGAAGCCGACCCCAATATAGTTGGGAAAAGGCTAGGCAGATGATCATTATTTATAGAAGATTGTATGGAAAATTAATCTAGCCAAATTAAAATATGCTTGAAAATTGAATTATTTAAAATTCAGGGAAAGAATGGAATGGCCAATTAATATAATTTTTACCAACAATCCATGTACAGTTTAAAATCCAGGGATCGAACCTGATTTAAACACTGCTGCGTTTTCAACGACTAGGCCAATTACAATAACAACATGGTAAATCAGTAAAATAATAATTAATTGGATAACATAAACTCACGTGCACTCATATTCATTCCAGAGATCGACACAAACGAAGGGCTCGGTGCAGTGCACGTTGATGCACGGGCTGTTCGAGGGACAATTCCGGTCGAGGTTCCTGGCCATCGTCGCCTGTCCCCACTGCGTGCCGTTCATCGCCGGCGGCAGCGGAAGGTGCTTGCCTTCCAGCCTTATGTCGTCCAGACAACCCTTCTGGAAGTCAGCATACACTTCAAAAGTCCTTACACCTGTATATTCAGCCTTGCCACCCGCATAGACGCCTTCTTGCTTGTCCACCAGCAGCCACTGGTGGCCTTCGAAATAGAATGTTTCATTATATCTCCTGCCTTCGCCGCCATCTATTTCAAGCATCGCAGCACTACCGTAGCGGCTGACACGAGCTATATGCCATTGGCCATCGTCGACGGCTACAGAGTTTAGCCAGACATCACGTTCTTCAGTTCGAAGAGAATTCAGGTTATACCGGAAGTGTAGTCGCGATTCTTTCACTTCAAGTATGCCGTACTCTCGGTTGTGTTGATCACTCACTCTAAAAAGTTCGCCGTGCGGTTCGCGTGTTCTAAACCGAAGTTGAATTTGTGTACTAAACCTGTCTGGTTCAAAACTTAGAGCGAATTTCACGTAGCTCTGAGGCCGGAAACTCGTAGGCGTTGTTGGTAAGTTACACGAGGGCCCTGTCCAACCAGGTTGGCACTGACATCTGGCTTCTGAGAAACTTCCGACGCAGGTGCCGTGCTCCCAACACCGTGAAGTAGTGTCCGCTTGATTACATATCTCGTCAGTTTGAGGACACCCTGCTACAGAATTTCGGGATAGGCCTGGGTGAGCTAAATCGTATAACTTGCTGTTGTGGATCAAGTTTCGTATGCATCCGTCAAATCCTTTGCCAATGGGCATGTATTGCCAGTGATAGTGAGTTGGATCGAAGTGTTCTATGTACAAGCCACCAATTTGTAGTGGTGCATTGACATTAAGATATTCATTGAAAGGAGGTATTGTTCCAGTGGCTTGACAAGTAGAGTCATCAAACTCTGGCGGAGTTCCATCTTCCATTTCTTGAATATCAGCTGATTTACAAAAATCGACAATCATTCTAACATTTTCTGTGTCCCAGAAAATATCTATTCTGTGCCATTCACCATCGTCTAAGGATTTCTTTGTCTTAACTCTTAGTTCTAAAGTGCCAGAACCAAAATCAATCAGAAGTCTGGGATTACCCCTTTCTAATTCTACAGATATGAAATCTGATACCATTATTTCTTCTGGCTCGGGCGGTACAATCGGGCCATTGTATAGCAAAACACCTTCCGACTTTCTCGTGATAAATTCAAAGCTTAAATGAGAACTATCACACATTTCCAAAGCAGGATACCAAGCCCACCCTGTGCCTCTAAAGCTCCTCGATGTTTGCTGACATCTTGGGCCTGTATATCCAGGAGGACAAGAACACGTCAAGCCATATTTGCCTTCTATACACCTGCCGCCGTTGTAGCAAGGAGAATTGCGGCATGTTTCTGCTTGAGTGAAGTTTCGGGCGCCACATGTGCATTCAGCGATCACATCCACTCGCACACCAACAAGAGCGGTTTTATTTGCATTCACCATGTAGGGCAAGTTACTGATATCCAAGACATTTGTGCATGATCCTTCACACATTTGATTTTCATATAAACATTCGTCAATACCCACCATTGTAATGTTAATTCCTACGGCGCGCTCAATTTCTTCACGGTGCATTAGTACAATGCCGTTTAATCGGATGGGCTTATAATAATGGGCTCCGTGAGCAGAAAAACGAATATCAGTCACTGGAGGGTGCTTCTTCCTGAGCTGAACACTGAAGATGTCAATATTTTCCCGCTCGGTATTCAGTAAGTCAGCCAGTTTGTCCTTGAATATGTCTAATTTGCTCCTTGAAACGCTGAGGGTTTTATAATTCCAGACCCTGATAAAGTCCTCATCGGATATTCCTGATATTCGGATTGATCCAGAATTTATTATGGCATCATGTGATATTTCTTTTACGTACACTGTGACATTAGCAGGTACGTCTGTTTGAGTATGTTTCCGATCATAGACTTTGAACTTTAGGTGATATCTCCCTTCTCTGGTCTTGTGTCTCATTTGTATCATACCAGTTTCTTCGTTCAAAGTGAAGTTTGGATGTTCTGAACTTTCCCAGAAGAACTTTTTATCTGGTAGATCCCAGTCATCAAGATCATACACATAAACTCGACCAATTTCAGTATCTGGTGCTTGACCTTGGTAACTATACACAAGTATTTCTTTAGAGCCTGGTTGCATTTTATTATCATTTACGTCACCAATTACAACAGTTAAAGTGCTAGTTCCAGTCATAGCAGGATTGCCATGATCTTTGATAATGATAGGAATAAGATATTCCTTCTGTTGCTCTCGGTCAAATGATCGTAATGATGACACTATAGCCATTCCATCACCGTTGGCACCTTTTTGATCTTGCTCAACTTTGAAAGAAGCCCGAATGATATCATCTGCACCAGGATCAAGTCTGAACTGGAATGGCGGTCCGTTACTTTTGGAACGGTCATCGTCATCTGTAGCTAATATTTCAGCGACTTTTTTGGGTGTTATGTGTTCTGTTAGAACAGGCCTGTAATCCTTTAGGAATGTTGGAGCATTGTCATTTATATCTTGAACTATTACTGTTAGTGTGGCTGTCGCAGTCCTCGGTGGTACTCCGTCATCAATGGCTAAAATTTTAACTTGATGTCTGGGCGTATCTTCTCTATCTAATGAACGTTGTATGCTTACAGTGCCTTCTTGATTAATCGAAAATTGGCGCTTTCTGTCAGATGACCTGTCGATAGCATATGAAACTTTACTCTTCCCTCCTTGATCTGGATCAGTTGCTTTAAAGGTTTCTAAACTTTTACCGACTTCGGCATTCTCATAAACCGACACTTCAATGTTGGCTCTTTCAAACTGAGGTTTATTGTCATTGATATCTCTAAGCTTAACAACTACCCACGAATAAGCTACGTGATATTTATCGTTGTCATTATCTTCTCCTTTATCATTAACTTGTATCCTAAATCTGAAGCCATTACTTTGTAATTGGTCTTCATAATCTAAAGGCTGTACAATTTTTAACGAACCAGTGCCGTCATTATTTCTAACCATAGTAAACTTATCAGCACCATATCCACTATTTTCAATAACTTTATACTGGAATTTATTTGTTTCATCCTCATCATGAACAGTAACTGTCAAGATAGGCATTTCAGGCAGATTAGTTCCATCTGTTTCATCGACCTCAGTAAACCATTCGTCTTTGGTGAATTGCGGCGGCATATCGTTTATATCCTTCACCCTAATGGATGCTGTACCAGTTCCTTTTAACCCCCCTCCATCGGATGCAACTATCTGTATTGAATAATCTGGCGTCCTTTCACGATCGAGACAGCATACCGCAGTTTTTATAACACCAGTTTCAGGTTCGATTTCAAATATAGGTGAGCCTGTTTCTTCTTCAATTACATTTTTCTCAATAGAATACCACAGTTTAGCGTTATTGCTTTCTGCGGGATCGTCATAGTCGATGGCTGTCATAGTCATAACGACCATACCAGCTGTGCCGTTTTCTGTGACATTACCGAAATATACGCCTTGAGGGAAAATAGGAGCATTATCATTAATGTCTTTAAGATTGACTTGAACATCTGCGTATCCCACGAGACCTTCGCCTCCTTCGTCTTGTGCAAACACTGTGAACCTCCATTGCGGTCGCCCATTAGGTTGATCTCGATCCAAAGGCTGTGGACAAATAACATTTTACGTTCCTACTTGCAATTACATAATTATTACGATTTAGAATCAAAATATCAGCTAAAAGCTACCTTTATTAGCTGCTTTTCATTTACCTAATTAAACAATTACACATATGTATTATCACTATTATTTCTAAGCAACTGTATTAATTTTGGGAATTAATTATCATCTGTTAATTGGACTAATTAAATAAGTACAGTTACAACAGCACCTTATTTTCATAGTAACTAATTACATTGTCTATTTACTGTAGGTACCGAACAACACACATTTGTGATACCTATATAAATGCTGTTAAAAGGGTTTGGTAAATACAGAGATAGTGTTTACTTGGTGATCTGCAAACAAACCGATCCTAAACTCACAGCAAAGTTATAGTCGCAAGTATCCTTTGCTTTTCGGTAGCAAGGTGACCAAAAAAGTATTCCAATTTTCTAAAGAGTAGGTAATTAACATTCAGGAGACATTCGTTTTTTCTCATTTCAGGAATATCTGTGTCCAACTTACGGAGCAAATGGAACGCAATAAATGTGTGATTGCATTGTGCATGCAAAGCGCGCGTCCTATGGCCGGCCATAGCTGCTCGGGAGTTCGGTACCCCCATTCCGATGGCATCGGCATCAGGTGTTCGAGTGTACCTACACGTTATCAGACGAGACTCATTCACAAATGACATTGCTTTCATATTAAATGCAATACTTACTTTGAGGACGAATATTTCTCCCGTGGTACGGTTGATGTCGAATTTGCTATTCGCAGGGTTGTCAGGATCGATGCCCTGACCGGTGAGGAAATAAACTATGTTCTGTTGTCTGTCTTTGTCACCATCTGTGGCTGTGACCTGTTTAGGAGAGAGAAGGCGTTAATCTCTTAGTCTCAGGTGACAATAGGTTTATATAAAATGCGCCATTGTTGTTAAGTATTTCAGGTATAGAAATATAATAACTTACCTCATGCGGTTGGGATTAGTTTAAATAAAACACCAAGAAAAACAAGCAAGCAGCACACATAAATTGCCAATATGAAATTGCCTCCAGCTCTGTGTTGTGTTTGATAATCGAATCATATAGCTACAATAGTTAGGCAGCTTTGCGAAATGAAAATGTCCCCAGGGCACTTAATAATTGACTTTACTACGCCTGCCAATTTAAACATAATTATACTCTAATAGAACGTATTTCAGCTAAGCTGACTCTTGAATTCGTTTTCGAGAAGGTTGATTTACACAAAAATTAAGGAGTGGAGTTTCTTGCCGGTTCTTCTCCATAGGAAACGACTAACCCGAACCGTGCACCTTTTGTCGACGTTTTATAAGTGCCCATGTAGGCCTATGTAAAATAAAAATATTTGATTTTGATTTGATTCAGATTATATATATATACAAGAATTTCTCGTTTAAAGGTATTAGATTAGATAACAACAGCCAATCAAATCACTTGACATGTTTTTGACAGCAAATTAAATCAGAAACCGAGGTAACCTTCAAAATTAATATCTATCAATAATAATTAAATTTGTACCCACGCAATCTATTCATATAGGCATAAAATCTAGAAATTATTATTAAAGCATCATGAAGATTAATCACTAGAAACTAGCGAAAAAGCTGGCTTTTAATAGTGACCCCCACCACCCTCAGCCTCAGGCCTATTGTACTCAAACAATTATCTCTTTCAAAGGAAGAAAGTAGGTAATATTTGATCTAATTTATGACGACGACGACCGCGATCGACGTCGCGAGCAAAAGGTCGTTCCCAGTAGCTGGTACCCACTAATACTTCGCGGAAAGTTATAATAACGTACTTATTTATACTAATAACTGTCTCTATCTATGTATCTTTATATCAATGATTCCGGATACACAAAGCCTTCCCATTACTGAGAAGTAATAATATGTTGACTCGCACAAAATCTCTCAATTTTCCTTATGATCTCGCCATAAAACGTCCAAACAACTTTAATCTCAGGCTGAATGTGAATTACTATGTATTTTATAGTGGCGAAGCTACCACGGAAGTTCTCCAAAGTTTATGAACCCCAACAACCCGGATTGTTTGCATCGGCCCCCAGCAGCGGAAGCATCGCAAACTTTGTTCTTTTTAAGGACATCGACGAGAAAGCCGATGGAATTTTATCACTATTTGAGGAGCTCACGGTGGAGCGAAGTGAACTTTAGAAAGGAAATATCAGCGATAAACGTTTCATATAAAACGGAAATGGCAGAAAACATTCACTCATGGGGCATTTGGGGATGTTTTCAAATTCATGACAAAGCTTAACTGTTTATCGAGTGTTTAATGTAGAAATTGATCCCTTTAAAATTGGGATACATAAACTTATGGCAACTGGAATGTCCAATTACGTCAGACTGGCTGGAGCGTCTGAAATGAAGAGGGTCGACGTTTGCGTAATTACTCGGATCATTTGCGAATCTCACTCCAATTATAAAAAAAAGCTTGTCACTACAAGCGACTTGGGACGAGGGCTCCACTCTAAGAGAATGGTGAATTTTCATGATTGAGTAAAAAAGTCAAGGCAACCTGCCTTGAAAACTGTTTTGTAGCACAAATTCAACCATTTTCATAATGTTCTACAGTTCAAGTGGTCTGCCTTTATAATATAGGTAAATTGGGGTAGCTCCACCAACAGGTTATTAACTAGTCGAATAAATGAAACAAATTTTATGAAAATACCCCAATGTCGTTAGCCGTCTGACGATAAGCAATTAGTACCTAGAAATTTCATTAGTCTCTGAATAATACAACAACCTATATAATAGTCTAATATTCTTTGAAACATCACAGAGACAAAGTTGAGCAAAAGCAATTTCAAATATTTTGCAAAATATTTTCCCGTTGTTCATGTTCTCATATGTTATTGACAGCACTCGAAGAAGTTGCGAGCTAGTAAAAGCGTCTAGAACATATAGATACTATCCATGCATTGAAACTACACTACCGCGAATAAACTGAACTGATGCGTGAGTTGCCACTAAAAGCTCTGCTAAATCTACGTACGTAATAACTTACCTGTGAAACCTGTGGATTCAGATTTGGGTTAACACTAAAGTATGATACACGATTGCTGTTAGTCGATTTACGAAAGGAGACCCTTGCACCCCCAAAATAAATTAAAAGAATTCATTAAACAATATAAAAAGCCGATAAAATGTATGTAGGAATAACAAATTGTGACTGTTTGTATAAGTTAGTATGTAAAGCTGGCATTTTTATCGCTTCATTACAATCGAAACGACCTTTCCTAATGGTTTTCGAAGTGAAGAGAGGTGGTTCGCACAAATTACACGCAAGTATTAACATGCTGCGTCGGCAGGTTTTATCTATGAAATGGACTTTTTTATGCTTATGAGCGTAACCCTGATACTGGAGTAAAGCTCAAAAATAAAATCGGTATAAGTACCGGTTTCTAGCTGAGATTCTTTTAAATTTGCATGTCAATATTTGAAATGTGTTTGCAGCTGCCAGCGGGAAGTATTGTACGAGTAATATGCGAGAAAAGAATTTAATTTTACATAAAAGGGAATGGAATGTTTATGTCGAGTTCAATCTGGGTTATTCGTAAGTCGGTTTTGAGGTAGCTGAAGAAGGTTAGTTGCGTAGAAGACGGGTTAGAGTTTTTTTACAGACATAAAAAGCGGACCTTAGGCACTGAGCCTGGACAACGCTTGAAAGAAGGAAGAAGAAGAAACATAAAATAACAAAAAAAAAAACTTAAAAAACCTGTATAAGAGGGTGTGGGAAGGGGCCGGTCTCCTCGAGCGCCTGCGTGACGTAGGCGCTGCGCGTGAACTTGGGCGGCAGGTCGTTGACGTCCAGCACGCGCACCACGACGCGCGTGGAGTTCTCGTTGCGGCCGTCCGACGCCACCATTGTCAGCTCGTACTGCGACAGCCACACATCACTCTCATGCTCATGCACCACGCTCAACGCTGCACGGGCGTACTACGTCTCGATCAATAATGGCCTTGTTTTTGACAATAGGTACATGTTTAAACGACACGTTTCAATCAAAAAACGAATAGAGAAATATCTCTGTCCTCCAACATAGAAGTGAGCGAAAGTCAATTATTCATGAAAGTTTTGAGCAAACAGTAAATACGTGGTTATTTATGATTTATTACTTTTGATCCCTTTCATAAAAGTCCATTTTGTTGTAGATAAGCCACGTTACAATTCCCAGCCGCAGTATTAACGGATGCCGCGACTACGTGTAGGTCATATATCATATCGATACAGCTTGATTTATATGTATCGCGCACTGCTTTTATTAGACCTTGTTCTATATAAATATTTATGTTTGAGCAAATAAAGTCATCAGAGGAAATGTTTCGCCAAAAGCCACCGCGAATTAATCGCAATGAAGAAGTTAATTTATGCCGCGCGAAGAAATTTGCTTTCGGGCTTCGTGCAATAATTGAAAAGTACAAATTTCAAACGCTCTCTCGGCAACTCGCGGCCAGCTGCCGAACTTCTCGTCATAATCGTTATAAAAATGGGAAAAGTCGACTTTGACTACAAAATTATATTTTAAAACGCTTAGTTTCCGATGGAGCCGAGTAAATAAATATTAATAACCGCAGAGTGGTTGTTTTAGGAACGTTGCCGCGCCGGACGAGGTATTACGCGACTCACTGAATTTTGAAGCGAAGCTTCACTTCGAGTGATGTTCGATCGGTGATTTCAATATCTGTCGTTGAACGGATTGGGGAACTGCTAGCGTCGTGAATAAGTCGATAGTGCTGATATTTCACCGTAGCCAGCTTATTGAACCAATACACTAAATTGTACTTCTTGAGCCGTACCTAGGATGTATATTCGAAAAAAAAAGAATCATCGCGTTAGTTCGCTTACCAAAATATTTTATATAAAACCAACAAATATCAATACGACTACAGTAAAATACATATATCGTAAGTCTAAGAAAAACAAAAGATAGATTACGAAAACTCTGAAAAATTACTCTCCACTTAGTTCTGGAACTGCTGCCCGCCGCAATAGTAAAGTTGGATGCAAAAACAAAACAACAAGGACACTAGCAAAAAAAAAACCAAATCTACGAAGTAATAATAAAATGTCGCAAACGAAAAATCCCCATGCCATGCAAGCTAATGATATAGTATGAGGGTCAATCCAGGGATGGCGGCGCCTCATTCGATTCTCTTTTGAAACATTCGCTGGCGAATCCGTTCAATAAAGAATCGAGTTCGGCGCTCATGTAGTCGAGTCGGACCTGAAGCACACGTTTGGGCAGATTGCGGTCGTCCTCCTCCGTGATCTGCGTGCGGTAGGTGGGCCGCTCGAACACGGGCGGGTTGTCGTTCACGTCCTTCACGTGGATCACCACGGTAGTGTAGTTCTCCTTCAGGTTGTCAGACGCGGCCAGTTTCAGCTCGTACTATCACCATTTAATATAAACACATTACTTCCCATAATCCCAATATTAATAATCAGCATTCTCCAAACCTACCGATGTTCCTCATTAATTAAAAAAGTTTTTCTCGATTATTTCTAATTATAATCTGTCAGCGATAACTGCCTACAGACATTGCTATCATTTTGAATTAAGTCATCGTTTTTTCTATTGGTTGGTTTAAGGAAACTCCTTTGACTTCTGTAATTACAATTTAACAAGGTAATTTAAAAAGTTTAATAGAAAGTTAGAAAAAAGTAATTTAAAACCAGGGATAATTAACTTTATTTGGGCCTTTGTAATAACGGGATGGAGGAAACACTTTCTTAATGATAATAATTATTATGTTTGAAATGATTTGACGGAACTAGTTATCGTGACAAATTAGACTAAGAATAAGCCGATTCTTGGAAAATTTAAAACTTTTAACGTGTAAACTGTTGACGAATTCGTTGGCGTATATAAATTGTTACCAAAAATTCACCAAGTCCACACTTGGCTTCGAAAATAGAGTGAGCGTGTTTGCGAGCCGAGGGAGTTATTGGTGTCATCTGTCAGTGTCGTTCAGTAATTTTCTCACTCGGGAGGGAAATGTTTGTTTCAAAAGTCATCTCACACACTTTATACAAGTTGGGGCACTGCATTAATTTGATTATATTATATCAATTGTGATTTGTGAAAATCGGAAAATTCCATTAGGTTACTAATTTGGGCATCTGAATTTGAGGTCCATATGGGTGTTATGAATTAGTGTCTGTTTACGGCTGCTATAATCTAGGCGCAGGTGAGCACTACGCTCACATGCTTCCAGTAAAATCCTGGTTCGTATCCGTATTTCACAGGAACAGCAGCGCCGGATCCAGCTTATGTAGGTATCCGAGCAATGGATTTACTCGTTTTATTTCCTAGTTGATACTAGAACACCATGCAGGTCAGACTTCCAGGTGTTCAATAAATAAAGTTGCGTCGTTCTCGGAAACAAAAGTCACACAACGCGTCTAGGGCGGAACATGACAAGCAAATTCAATTTTCCCACGAGCCTTCCCCATTGCTTTTATTTAACAGAGAAGCGTTATTTCCTTCTAAATATATAACAATGAAATGTACTTCCTGAACATTTAAGCGAAGTCTGAAACATTTAAAAGCAAAAGGAGTGTGGAGAGTAAACTGGTTTACATCCATAAAAGCTCCGTGAGAATCTGCAGTTTGATAGCAATACAGCCTTTGGTAACAATTGCGCCGGCTCGCTTAAATGGGTATTAAAGATTAAATTATTTATCTCGTGAAAAGTTGGTAGAAACTTTCTCGAGGCAGTAACAAAGAGCGCGTTCTGATAGGCGAGGCGACCGACCGCGCCCGCGCCTCCACGACGCGATGTTTTAAAATTGATACTCGCCAAGGGGCAAAAAGTAAACGAAACACTGTTACCGTTTAGCGCCGCCCGTTTATTTTAGCACAAAATTATGTTCAAAGAGCGATTAATTCTCTTTTGATCCAGCTCTCCTCTATTTTAATTACTACACAACATAAAAAGGTTATAGACCCCGACCCAGCTGAACTGGGAAGAGGGTTGGACAAAGAAAGAAGAAGATAAAAAGGTTATAGATATTTGGGCCTTTAAAAATGTGGATGTCTGTTGCAAAACAAGAAATAAATTGCCGAACTCGCAAAAACCCTTGCTGCTTTATTTCGGTTTCTGTGTACCCAGCAGGGGCCCCAGGCGTAGTGTTTATTATGCACATAGCTATATTTATATACTTTACACCTGCGTGTTTGTACGAGTGGTTTATCTTTAATTATGTTGGCTTACTTAGTTATCCCTCACTTGTTTAATTTAGGATTGTGTTGACACGTGACATAATTGTTGATGACGAACTTAGGTCTACTTCTCGTCGCGCAACTTAAAGTTACGCTAATTACTTTACTGGATTCGCTTTATATTATTAGCGCCTCAGAAGCTTTGTTGGAACTTACGTGGATTATTCAAACTATGGTTCTTAACGAAGCACTGGATTAGAAGGCACGAAATCAGTTAAGTTTAAAGTTTAATAAGTTCTAAATAGACTACTTAGTAAGTTTATTGGGCACGAGGCAGAGACAAGAGACGAGCCTGTCCGAGTGGCACAACTCAGGCTCGCTTTGGTCTTTACGTAATCGAAGCTTTTTAAAACAAGCAAGGAAAAGGACTTTTAAATAACCCGTATAAGCTAAACATTCTAGTGTAACGTATACGAGTAGTTATCTGTGCTCGTTAGTTAAGTAATTCAACACATCAAATAACGCATCGCCTGTATATCGCTCGTATAAGTGATCTCCACCACACTATTACTCGGCGATACATAAAGTAAATTCCCCACATCACGACTCAACAAAACCGTTCTCATATCGATTTATTTATTTCCCACATTATCGTGGTTACAGCCCCTCTCGGGAACCATCCGTCACTATAAAACCACGCAATTGTTTTAAAACACCCACATTCCAAATCTTTATTATAATCCTTTATGAATATTAATCTCTGTTATTTTTTACAAATTTCTATTTATTTTGTATCTTTCCTAACACGGATACGTAATCCAAGGTGACTAAATTAACTTGCAAAACATTTTGTGAGGACGTTATTTAGCTTCTGACGGTACAACAATTAACTAACTTATAAGCGTCCATCAACCTTAAATACTGTGACGAGTAGACTATATTTAAATCAGAATCAACATTGTACAGTTATTATTTTCAAAATAGAATAATATCTACTCGCAGTACCTATGTAAACTTGAACATATATAAATATTTGTTTTTATTAAAAGTTGGCCCATTTAATCGTATGATTCACGGTTCTTTAAACAAGAGCCATTGAACCGCTGTTAATGCCATTCTGTGAAAACGTGAAGTTGAAAAAGGATTTTTTTTGCTTACTGGGGTTGACTTTGTATCATGTACGTCGGAGATTGATATTGTATTTTAAAATGCAAATGGTAGAATTGGCTCACCCGCTTCCTGGTCTCGTAGTCGAGCGCGCCTGCCACGTAGATGGCGCCGGTCATGTTCTTGACGGCGAAGGCGCCGCCTATGTTCCCGCTCGTGATCTCGTATCGAATACGCGACGCTGCAACCAAATAAACACCATTATATATTTATGCACTCGCCTCACCCCTTCACAGGATTATGTACGCGTGGCTACGTACTTACAGATCGCAACGATCAATAATTCTTCAGCCTGAATTCTCCTTTTTTATTGTCAGAGATGTTAAGGAAAAAATATATATGTCAGTCAAGTAGAGGCGATATATTAAGCTTTGCGCGATATTCTGCCGCAAAGTGAATAAATACTAAAACACGACGAAACTTATCTCTACAGACATTTCCAACTTAGAACACCAATTTCAGGCAATTTCTAGTGCTGTCGACGACGTAATACGTATACTTAGTTGCGTTATGTTCGGTTATTTTGTATTCTAGTCTAGGCAATACTGGTAAATGCTTATCACTTCGCTGGATAACGTTCACTATATAGATATCTAAGTTTAAACGTCAAGTGGTAAGTTGAACGTTAACTTTTAATAAAGCTAAAACTTCACGGTTGGTCTCACAGTGACAGCATGAAATATCATAGCTCTTTCTTGAGAACGCGTGGGTTCTCATAAATTGGGTGGAAATAAAATAAAAAAGGAATATTTGAAAATCTTAACAGATTTACGAGTTTGCCCCTTGACTTGACGTTGATTCTCTCCGGCGGTTTTATAATATGTGATTTGTTATTCATTTCTCGATATCAACAGCTGCTCATTATTGGCGGGAGCTTCCGCGAAGGAGAAAATCTTGTTTTGATTAATGTTACACGATTGCGTATAAATTGCAAGATATTTTCGCTGTTGATACATCAAGGCTATTCACAGGGGTGCTATTAACTTCAATCACGAACGACAGGCAGCGTCGTGATAGTTATGGGACAAATATTTTAATGTCAGCACGTAACCATGTTGTGGGAAGTGGCATTTGTCGTTAAAGAATTAGACCGTTTAAAGGTCTACCTCAGGACTCGGTGTCCCGTCGTAACATTTCGCTTTGTTTATCGCCCGTAAAGTTGAGGCTTTCGTGTGTAACTTTGTAAGTTAGAACGATGACCGCTCAAACCGCACGTTTTCCGTTTATCTTGCTTAAATAGTAATTCGATTTCCATTACTAGTAATGGTCAGGGTTAGTAGATAAGCGGTTGTGGAACTTGGAAAGGTCTGGGCCGGTCATGATTGTCAGAAGATTGCTTTCATTTCGGCCGTGGTCGTAATTTAAGAGTATTTTTGTACGGCAAGTTGGGTTGGAGGGCAGTCGGTCGGATGATGCGTATTATCTCATTACGTCACAAAGGCAAGTAAGTAGTGTGCGTAAGTAAGGTTGCCATTGGTCGAACTGCTGTAACGCCGTGAGAGCCTGCCACAAAGTTCCCGGTGAGTCGGGCAGATCCTTCATCATCGTATACTCGACTCGTATGTTAGCTTGCAAAATCCAAGTTTACTTACTCATACAGTTCTTTTATGTAAAAAGGTTTTGGTACATATTGCGATAGTTTCCTTTGGGATGTAAACCTACTTTCCTATACATTGTTAGATTTATGTATATCATCCCTAGTTATATACCAACCTCGACGATGCATTTTAAGAAAAGTAACACAAGGAAGTAAAACAGGATTATGTCGGGTTTCCTCGGATTAATGACCCAGAGAATTGACTAAAGGACATCGATATATCTCCCCTGAGGAAAATTTTACCGTTTCAGGGCTACACGATCTTTCCTTTTAATTGAGAAGTTAATTACATTTTCTTTATAAATGATATCAAATGTTTTGGCACCGTTTGGCATGGCAAAGTATTTTTAGCCTTTCATATTATAAGGGAAAAGTTCGTTTTGTGGATAGGTCTTCTTTTATTATTAACATAACTTCGTCTGGGTTCCATGTAGTTCAATTTGATAAAGAATTTAAAGATAGATATAACTTCTTAAATTTAAATAGACCGTGATAACCCATTCGAGCTACATTGATATTAACCAGATATACAAATAACGTTGAATTATACAGTAACACCAATTTTAAAAGCATTAAAAAGATGGTAGGACTAGGTCTTCAAGCATCTGTGAATTTAATTCAAACGAAATTGAAGCCTTTTTCAGCTGAAACTCTTTATATACATTGCTTTTGCTTGAAGTTTTAATATCCATTACCTAACGTGTTTTCAAATGCATATTATGGTATATTTAATGTTTGCCAAAACTACGCTCAAATTAAGTCACAGCCATGTTAAGTCACGGTGTACCAAAAAGTTCTGAAATTGGCTGAGTACTGAAATGCATCTACTAAATAAATAAAAACTCGTATCAATCTGAAAACTTTGGCTTTCGTTGGGTTTAATTTCGTATATGTAAGTGCATTAAGCGGTTGAACGAGTTATACATGAATGTCCTTATGCTATCTCAGTAAACATTTCGGAATACAAGTACCGACGTAATTATATAACAATATCGGCATACCTATTCAAACTAAATATGTATCTACGCAATCATTATGCAATTCACGATCCTTTGCAGACTGTAAGCCAGCTTTAATAAATAAAGCTTACAGTTAATAGTATATTTTTGGATCATATTGCTCAAATGGATTTCGTCTGTGGATGTTAACGGTAATTTGTTAATAAGAAAGTCGTTTCATGGCGCGACAAAAGCCGTAATGTGTCGTAAAGTTAATATAATTAAGTGCGCGTTATGGTATGGGTACGTGCGATTAGGGCGGGTGGCGACAGCAGCACCGCGCGACGACCGTGCGGCACCTACATTATGTCGCACTCGCTCCTAAACCTCGGTCTACACCGAGTAATGAACGCATACCGTATTCTCAGACTAATTGGCCTATAAAGTAGGGACCATTTGGCATCCTTTTGCGTCAGTATTTCATTTTACTTACATGAGCATCGAGCCTATTAATGAGCGGTCTCTATTTTTGAATAACTTTTGTTTATTACACTGCAAACTCTGCGAGATTGCCTCAAACCACGGAATTGAGTATGATACTCATACATTTGTTTTTATTATGATTACGAATAACTCTCGGTACCTACTTCAAGATTGCGAATATCGTAGATGCCCGCCGAAGGCAGCAGGTAATGTTATAAAGTTGCAATATTCACAAAAAATGTTGAGATTTTTATTTTCTGTGATTTTATTTTATTTCAGCGGAGAAACCCGAAGCCAAGGAAAACTTATTTTTTCCAACCTAGCTGTTCAGCTTTTTTATTAAAGAAAACAGATTGCTACACAGAGTCAGTTTTGATTGAATTAAAATAATTTACGATGAAATATAACACAGAGAGGGGGCCTGTGTCCCAGCAGTGGGAAGATTAATAGGATGATGATGTTATGTGTGCGATGTGAAATATATACCTGATTGACTGATGAATGTGAGTTTAGATATTTTTACAAAGTATTGCTATTTAACTGCCCACTTATCAAGTCAATCACTTTGCCAATGCATATTTTATGGTATTTTAAAGATGTATTAAAACGAACATTTCTGCAAATCTTTTCCATAAAACGTAAATGGACTGAAACACTTCATAGGGACGGCCTTTTCAATCGTATTACGGCCACAAATTGAAAGATCTAACATTGTTCGAGCGTAACTTTTCCAAAGGGAACAGATTAGAGTTGGACATAAAAACGTCATGGTTCGCCATACGGTCCGAAGACCGGCCACTTTTAATTGTCATTTGTCATGTCGTATAAATGAAAGTCGTAAATTTGTCTCGTGGCACGTCAAAATATACGATTTTCTTTCATAGAACATAGTATTCAATAAGGCGCGTACGGCGGTGGTTCGCGGTAAATCACCCCGCCTTGCCACGGACGTCCTTATACGAATTTGGGTTCAGAAAGCCACTTCTTGGGTTACCGACTTTTCTTAAGTTCCGATAGAGTACACATTCGCTAGACAATAAAAAAACATTTGTCATTACCACAAGGTATTTGAAAAGGGGCTCATAAGAACGAATGTATATGGATTCCTCCTATTATACCGTGGATATATGGTCAGGGACGTTTCATTTCCATAATTACTATTACAACTGCCATAAATTATACATCGAAGACATTATGCGGTTTACAATTAATAATAAATCCTAAAGCGACTGTGAGTTATAGCGTTATCAAGTTGGTGCGAGTTGGCAAATCTCTCACCGCTCACGGGGTCACGATTACCATGCTAACTTGATAATACTGTACTTTAGCATAATTTCTAACATAAGGTTTTCGGACGAAACAAGGGATCGAGGGAAGTATGTTTGGATTTTCTAATAATGGGACGGGTATGTGATGCTGAAGTGATTATGGGAACGATGGGCCCCATGAAGAACTTATGTTTCATTATCCTAAATTCTCCGGCAGAATTGTTTCTATTTATTTAAGTTTAAGTTTGAAGAGAATTTGTGAAGAATTTAATTTTCCAAAAAGTCGAGTAGTTGAAAACTTCAAAGAAATGTTGCCCTGATAAGTTGGTAGCAAGTTTACCTGTTTCTTATTTACATAAGGAAACAGGTAGCCGCAGTTACGAATAGGTACGCAAAGAATAATTTCTTCGCCACCATAAAAGTGAGATTGAGTGTCGGCCGTATCAAAACCGCCATGCGCCCAACTACAATGTTATGTAGCGAGATAAGCAGGGATATAAAAAAGTAAAACGTTAGGATTTCTCGGCATGTTTTCAGGTCGGGTCTCAGGGAACAGGGGTGTCATTCGGAGGGCGGAAATTGCAGGGAGACGGCCGGCGTGAGGTGTTTTAGTGGAAGTGAGGCTTCGGCCAAATTTCACCGGCAATGAGCAACGTGACCTCGCCGCGTCCCCCGGGCCTGCTCATTTGTCTAAAGAAGACGCTGGAACAGTTTCATGATCAGCTTTACTGCACACGCACACGCTCATTCGCTCCTGCGACCATCACTCACTCCGACGAGGACAAAGTATTCGTGTCGGTGCTTTTGTCACACGTCTCCCTGCTAATAATAACATGCTTGCTATTTTATTCTGAGTTATGGCCCGCGGTGAAACGAACGTAAATAGGCCGCATAGCTTTGGCAATTACTAATGTACCACAACTAGCTCCATTATTAAGCACGTGACTAATGTGATTGCTAATGTATCTAATAACAGCCTGATGTGTTTACATGTGTAATACACTAAGCGAATTATTTAGGTAGTTACAGTTTTACGACCATTATCAGCGCACAACACACATATTGCTCCCGTTCATATCATTTACATTACAAGTGAAGCAATTATAACTGACTTAAATAACAATAAAGAGTTTAGTTAGAAATTATTATGTAATTTCAAGTGTCACTGAAAACCATAGATGTGCGCATATTAAACATTAAAGCTGGGGACGTTTAGATATTTCTAAATTTTAAATAAATATGGTGTACGAGCGTCCATTTAGCGCACATGGTTCTCTGGCTTCTTTACAAAACAGCGCGGGTAGTGCGCACTATTTTTCATAAGCGCGACGTGATGACAGAAGAAAAAGCCTGTCGGCCGGGGTTTACAATAAAAAGTTTCAGCAGTCGATCCTGATGCTCGCATTTCATTAGACGAGAAATGAATGCGGAAAACGGCGACATTTTTCTGCATTATAAAACGACGAGTCTGTGTAATAGACGCTCAATGTATGCGGTGGATAAGCGCTCACAACAAACCCCTCGATATAACTTGGAAGACGGATAGATCTAGCTCCAAATCTGGGAGACGCAGAAGATCATCTATCACAATTTATCCCAGTCCAAACAGACAATAAAAGATTGTCTCGGGCTCATTATGGAGTACCCGAGTCGTCCGCGGGGGGCGGCGGACACGACCATGGTTTGTTAACTCGCCGTTACACAAGTAGCTATACACACTCGGCTCCGGTCTCCGGATTGAATTTATGTTTGAACAAAAATTTATAGCAGATTTCAATATGCAAACTTTTTCAAAGCCAATTATTTCGCACAGTAGCTCCCAATTTTATTTTTTAATTTAGACGTAACTGCGTCCGGTATTTACTATACATACAAATGTAGATTGTGGCCGAATCCTCAATTTATAGGCAAATCAGATTACTTACTAATACTCCATTAATAAAGTGCGTAGGTATTTGATTCAACATTAAATTCATTAGGGAGCGATGTGTTATCAAACGCGGCTCTATGGTTAAAGCGGGTAAAGTATTGACAGCTCACTAACAGAACGGTATTTAATTAAGTTTTCAAGTTACCTCGTGTATATTGAACATAATTGGTTGGAAGTCGGCCAGCCGGTACCGGTGAAAAAGACGAACCAATGTTTACAGATCCGCACTGCAATACTAGTACATAACTAAGCAATAGGCTGTGTCTAAACTAGGTCATTTGAAAAATCTGAATTTTTAGCTCGTCAAAGTTATTTTGACTACCTAGTACTTACGTTATGATTACAAACAGCTTTCTAAAGAAAAAATACAAGGCAAAAAGAAATAATGTCCTTAGAAGAGAAGAACATACAATAAAGATGCCTTCATTTTCTCACAGGTACAATTTCGTGCGAAAAAGGGCGAATTACATTTTTCATACATCACATCACAATAACAATAAAACGATAATGGCAACTTTTATTTGTGCGTGTAATATGAAGGTTGGACGTACAGCGCGGTCCGCCATTGTTATCGCCTCTGAATGCTATTACCGCGACAGATATAAGCTACCTTAAAGTCCGTGCCCTCAGGCGCAATTATACCGACAGCGTTTAACTTTAGATGGAAGTCAGGGCGTGTTGTCCAATATGTTTTAATATACGACGACGATAATAAAAAATAGGTAACCTTTTTCTTAAGAATACCTACACGTCAATACGTCCTTACTTCTACTCCAACGTAGTGAAATATTAGAGAAACGCTGAAGAGGTTTCTGCAGTCAAAACAGCTTTCAAGAAAGTTGAGATAAAGCAAAGGTTGTGCAACTTTGCGAACGCTCTATTTGGAACAGATAGATTGTATTCGATAGAAACAGACGCTGGTTATAAATAAGTTAAGTTTTGAGCTCAGTCAATTAACTTCTCGTGAGATGCTGTCTTGTCCTATTCTGAAATACAGTCGACGTTGATTAACTGGATGACTTTATCTCACAAAGTATCGCAGCCACGCGTTTGTTGATTCCGCAGAAAGATTGAGCCAATATATCTTCGTAATATCGGGAAGCTTTGGGAGGCGTCCCGCAAATTTGGCGGATGTTCGAAACATCACTCAAATCCTGTTAAAATTCGGAAGACAGGATTAGCCAGTCCCATGTAAACAAGGGCAATGTTATCGGATGATCAGATGGTTCGCTGGCGGGACCAGTTCATACATTATTCATGAGTATTGTCTTCGCTACCCGATACAAAAGGCATATTCTGTTAAAACTTGCCGTTTTGAGGGATCAAGCCCGACGAAAAAGATAGAATAAAACAATACATCATAACCCGTATTTAAGTGTATCTAGTTTATGGAGATAGCAAATTCTTGTTTATTGTTTGTGGCAAACTTCATTTTCAAAGTAAAAAAAAGTAAGAACGTTAGCCCGTATATAATAAAAGTGAGCCTACACCAATACGAGTATGGAAAAGTTTTAATACTTAGGCGGGTTTTGTTACAGCATATCTGAATTACCCTTAACGAGTAATTACCTGAAATACCGACTAATAAGGCTGAAACTGAACTTCGTGTGCGTATAATTCACGTTCCCCATGTAAATCTCAGAAGGACTCCCGGCGGAGTTTTAATAGTCCTCTAAATAGCTCGGAGCCGAGGTAGGCGCTCGGAACAGTCTTGTAATTTGCTCGCTAGCTCCACTTCGGAAAATATGCCTCCTTCAAATAACCGTACGTTTACATTTACATTCTAAAATAATGTGCCTAAGCCAAAACATTAGTACTCGTTTTCTCCCTATTCGTAGAATCTCCTCGCGACTCGCGAGTAGCGAGTAGGCCAGGCGGGGCGCTGTTACCGTGGCTTATGTTTTTATGTCGCGCTCCTCTACGTTAATGTTAGCGTTGAAATATTAAGTAATGAAAGGATAGAAAATGTGAACAAAGAAAAACGGAAGGGTGCCTTTTCTTCTTACTAGAGGCAAATTTCGATGAAAATATATTTACATAATATTTATCCAAGTTTTCTCGGTTCGTTAACACAAGCTAGTGGTGCCGCTTCATTAATTCTCTCGTGAGTTTTTACGATATAACAACGTGCCAGCGGCGGGTCAGCGAAAAAAGAATTTTGTTGAAAGCCAGTGGCGCCAATGTAGAACCTAAATCACGAAAGATGTGTGTAGGGACCTATTTAAATTCAGACGAGATGTGTGAAGGAAGGCTCGCATGATTTATGTAGGCTTTGGGGCTGTGCTATTGTAAAAGTTTAAATATGTGCGGGACAGCAGCGAGTGTGTTGATCCTGACGGCGCGGCGATATAATAGTACTCTGTGGCGCGGCGCTACGGAGCACTAGTGCCGCCGACGCCGGCGCCGACGTGACTCCATTTAACTTTGGAACCATCTGACACGATGGTAATTCGAACCCACATATTACGTCGCCCGGCCATATGTGCAGAGTTAACTATTCATCTAAAATTAACACCCCGAAACTAAACCCGTTGCAATATTCAACAGCCCTGAGCCCCTGAGTACCAACTAAATATAATTTGAACAATTTCAATGAAAAACTAACTCGTATATAGCATTTGCCACGAATCGCTCATTACGTATGAAGTGGATGTTGCAACACTAATGGACTGATATTTATTAAAAATAAAAACATGAATAGCTTAGGGCCCCATAGAATTCAATTCAGGGTGATATCCACGTTGGAATAAACAATTGGCTTTGGTGAACCCACATTAGAGAAGCATGCGACGCGGCGACGGTCGGTGCGCTGGGTGCGAGTGCCTCATCGCCACTGAATAATTCACGACTATTGAAGTATTTAGGCGTGTGCGCAAACACCGTAATATTCATTTAACATTTATATTGTCGTCACACCCGTAAATATAAACCGCGGTACAAAGAAATACTGCGTTGCTCGTCCGTAAACAAACACTGATTACAATACAATAACGCTCCGTTTCTGTAATAAGCTAACACACATGTATAAGTAAGCAGATAAGAATCGGCCTTCTATTTTTGTGTTGTGAAAATTCTATGCGTGAATCGATTAAATTGGTCCTATGCTAATAGAACCCTTTGAATTAGTTGTTATATTCATAATTAGATTTGCTCGAAATCTGTTTACTAGAATCCAATTTGAAAATACAATAAAAAGCAGATTGGATCAATTTTTTATTCAATGGATATTATTTTCTCATTTCATTAGTTCGATGATTTTTTATACATACCTAAGTTGCTAACAATATTGCCATCGACTCTGTCCAATTTAGCGAAATGTGTTTGTGCTGAAACTATATTAACCACAATATAGTTCCACGAAGTTAGATTTTCATGACTTTCTGATCGTGAATTTAATCCAGAGCGTTGGGCTGCGGCCACTTCACTAGCAAACAACAAAGGGAAACATGCTAAGCCTGTCACTATCTATATACTTTGTGTGAGCCCTATTCGTGTCTGTGTTTTAGCGGGTGTCTGCAGTTGTAGTAATGTCGTGTCTGTAAATCTGCTTGATGAAATAAGCCTTAAGAGACACACACATATATAGCGCACCTAAACAATCGTGGTTAAATGTATAGGATGAATGAGAAACTTCATAAAGCTGGCCATTTATCTACCCCTCTCATCCTAAATTATACAGCATTATTCTTTTCAAAACAAGTGTACCGGGGAAATGTCGTCACGCTTTTTATCGCGACGCGGTGGCACGGTGGGCACGGCGGGATTATGCGCGGGACTTACAAAATATCTTGCTCGAGCATGGCCGAATTTATGCGGTTATAAATTGTTGGCATGAAACAATGTGTGAGCGCTGTGAGGCGACCGCGCACGGCGCATTACGCCTATCGGCCTGGAGTCTGACTGCGGATACAATCGTTCGGCCTCATACGAATTATCTCGGTGACCGACACTGAATTCCCAAAGGATGAAAGCGCCATCAAATATGCATATAATGTATGTTATCGGTATTAATACTGTCGTCAGCGCTCCGCTCGGTTTCATCTATCAATGTAATCTGTTCGGACAGTCCTCATCGACTGATGAATTTAGCAACTCTACGCTATCGTTTACAAAATGCCCACATCAATGCTAGTGAGTTTTTAATTTGTTAAAACTCACGAATAACTAACTCATACCTCTCTTAAAATACTGCTCGTTAACATCAAATGCTAGCCTAGACACATTATCGTGCCTAGACGATAAATAATATTGTTTACAATGAAGCAAAATGTTTTCTTTAAGATAAAAGATTATACTCATAATTAGGTATTTTGTTTTATTCCTTACAATTGATTCAATAAACAAGTTGTTTGTTCGTGTAAACCTGTTCATTATATAAAAACAGGGTAAGTTCGAACGAAACAGAAATCTTTTATAAAAACAGCTAATAAATTCTACCATTGTTTTATGCACAGAGGTGGTTGCAAAAAGGCGAAGCAAACAGCCGCACATCAAAGACAACAAAAATCTAAAGAGAATGCGAAAAGAAAACTTCCAAAACAAAGCTAATAAAACGATAAAAACAGCGGTGAATTTGTAAGAGGGCAGAGCAAAGGTCTTCTGAAACAATGTAACTCGCTAAGCAAGCCTCTCGCGAGCTTGATTGCGCCACGCAGAAACAATTCAGACAGATCTAACAACTTTGTTGTTCCCACTTTTTGTGTAAAAATATACATGCATTGTGGGGGGTAGATGGCGATGTCCCTTGTCTACTTTGTATACTCATTTACTTAGATCTACGTATTCCTCCTGATTTACCACACGGATACTGTTGCCACCATTTAATTTTCCGGTAGAAACTTCACAATTTAGGCACGCAAGAATAGAAACTTGAAATTCAAACCAGAAACAGTCGTATCTAGCTCATGGCATCGTATTTCTTATGAGTGGATGGATATGAATTTACAAGCAAACAAGATTCGAAAATTACATGTATCGAAGTAGTTTTGCATTCCGAATGGTTCGCAAAGTAACATGAAATGCATGAAAAGAGCTTCGCCGTTGAATATTTTCAAAGAGTAGGTAAACATTCGTTCCTTTTCTTTTGAAAAGTGCGAGGAATAATATTGTGGTTGTTACCGACCACTTTTATGTTTGTTTACGTTGGAAATGCCGACGTAGGGAGTCTGTGGCACCGTGTATGTAAGTAAGTTGAAACTGAAATGAACGTTGGTCTTAAGTTGTTAACGGGAGCAAGTTCCTACGACCGAACTAACGCATCGCTCCGTACTCCGTCTGTTGCCAGCTCAGCACATCAGATACTTCACTAAACTTAGTTAAAATGATTTATTATTACAATTACGCTAAATATTTTACTTAACAGTTTTAAGATCTGAAACAGAAAAGTTTGCTAAAGTTCAACAGACTACGTTTAATAAGTAAACAATGGCAACTCTGCAGTTACCGATCCTTCATCACTTTATATTTTACGAACGAATTTCATTGTGTTTAGGACTCAAATATAATTATTAAAACTGCTGACAAAAAATGTTTTTTCGCAGATAGATACGCTAATGGCATTGCTATCGTTGAAGACAAAAAGTAGAATGTGAATAGGCAGAAAATGATATAAAAACTCAATTGTTGTAGAAACTAGATACATTCGCGTTTTAATTAAAAAACATAATGGAAACAAAAATATGATTTGATCGATGCACCGACTGAATGCAAATAGAAATAAATAAAATCTGGGCACAAGTATTGTGACAAGCAAACCTACATCCATCCATTCATAAAACATTTCAATAAGATTTATATATTGCAACGTAAACACGACTATTATTTCTGCATGGTGAACAATCTACAAAAAATCCATTGTCTCTAAAATTCAGTATAGAGAACTGGCAAATCTGTCCGGGATGTTCAAATTTTCGACAAAGGATATGCCTGAATTTGCATGTATTGCATACACTTCACATCGATATTTTTGCATGTATTTTAGGCAATAACTATTAGAGTTAAACTGAAACGTTAACAAAAATATAGATATTTAAAAACCTTTGTAAAATAAATTCGTTCAAATCAAATGAACTATGTCCTGTAGTTATATGATTCGGGAAATATCAGGCCGCATTCATTTGTATAACTCGAGTTTTATAAATGTTAAATTTAAAGCCATTCAATGATCATTATCTCCGATAGCAGATACATTTAACTAGTAGATACTCGTACCATTCCGAATTACAGAACAATAAGTGGTCAAATATATTTGGTTTTGCCACGTTACTTTTATCCAGAATTGCACATATATTCACTAAGCAGACATTTTGTGATAATATTACATTCAGAACGTGGTCTGCATGCACATTAGACATTACAAGAGTTCTCTTGTTAAAAGGTATTTATTCATTTCGAGAATTGGTATCGAAAATCGTATTAGTGTCTGTGCGAGTTCGCCAGATTGCGCGATGTTCGCTTTTAATTAGTTTCTGTCGAAGTCTATTCGATGCCAGCGCAGCGCCTCTCAAAGAAATTACCGAGCATCGGAGCAGACTATTGAGCCTCACTAGGAAAAATAGCTCACAAAGAAGAAAAACTGAGGAGTCAAGTACCTATCGTCGCCTACTTAGAAGTTTTCGTCGCGGGGCATTCCTACAACATCGTGGAACTCTATTAGGTGCCTGCTTGCTCAAACAAAGTGATTAGTAACAAAACAAACTGGTTTCGTTGCATTTACCAACTAAGTGATTTTATTAGCGCAAGTGCCCAACAAAGTAAAACTAATTTTCAACACGTAGAGGTTCTATATTAGATTAAGTCCGCTGTTCTTTGCGCCGGTGAAACGGAATATATCTAAGTATTTTTCTGGAACAAATCACAAGAAATTGGATTAACGTGGAATGCGAGCCTGGCTGACACGGCAGAAATGGCAATATTGAAATTTCCTGAAAGCTACGGAACCCATTCAAACAAATAATTCGAAAAATATACCGTTTCTTATACTTGTCAACTATATGCCCGATTTATGGTTATCGTTTATTGAAAGCACTTAATTAATTGTTCCTTAAAACTCTTCTAAAAATGTACCTACATAACAACCGGTCACAATATGTTAAGTAATTTATCTAATTTTGTTTTACTTGAACAGGGAACTAAAAGCGCGATTAATAAGTAGGTAGTGCAAAAATGTAGGCATCGTTAGCAATAATTTTCTTTTTTAACACATGAAAGTTTAATTTAACTTAACAAAGACTTCCACGAAGCCAAAATTATAATTTCCGCCGGACAAAATGTATAATTCAGGCCAATTAAACACGAAACGCGTACAAAGCAATAAGCCAGTATACACATTTCACGCTAAATGTCATTTTGTCCCAGTGCGTGATCTTGATTACATCGGTCGCGGTTGACGCGGTCGCTTTATCTGGTGCGTGGAGCGCTGCGAGCCTACGATAGTGCCCATCCTTACACGACCGACGGCAAAACTACCACCACACTAACTGCCGCAATTATTACACTACTTTATGACCACGAATACGTACCAAAGCAACTCATTACTATGATAATTTGGAACGGGCACATAAAAAAAGATTAATTGGACACTCCTGCCGCCCAAAAGCGTAAAATTCACAATTGTGCTGGTTCATAACGGACGGTAAATGGTGAAATAGGTAAGAGCTTTGAAAATATTTTTGCGTAGAAAATACTGTGTGCAGGTTAGCTGCTGGCTGCGCTATGAATGTGTAGCGCAGTATGGCCGCCGACAGTATTACAGTTACAACAATAAGCACTACTGTGGACAATTTGCGCCACGTGCCCCCGTGATCCGACGCGCACAACTACCCGCGAGGATAAATCTCGTTATATCAAAAATAATCGAAAAATATACGAGATTTTCCTGTGAATTTTACCGGTACGTAATCCTAAAAGGTACATAAAACAGGACGTAAGTTGTCTGCGTTTTAAGTCTAAAACCATAACGTTAATAAAGCCGCTCAGTAAAATACATTATTTAAAACTGTTCCGTCGGTACTTCATGGCGATATCTATTTTGATTATGATCTGTTTTAATGACGAAACGTAAATTATATGGCTTTATCCGATTATCCGAAAAGGGATGCTCGTGAAATTAAACACTAAAGTATGAACGATGTGTACGAACACTAAATAAATATTGGATCATGACTCTTTCATAGTTCCAAATGTTCGCATTTGTATTCATACGCTACATGTCATTTCATTTTCATAGAAAAGAAATAATGTTTATTTAGTTTCTTTATTTGACTTATAGAGCACGCTTGCTATCTAGGAATCAAATTATTGTAACGTGGAGTTTGTATGTTAGAATAGAATTTACGCAATAAATAGTCAATAGCAAATTGTGGGTGGGACTTATAACATTACGAGTATGTCTAAACCATCTACAATTTTAATTAACCAGCATGACTTGCATTGAACATTCCCATCCGAAATTGAAACAAATAGGTAAATAATCTGGTTGTTTTCAACTGCGTCGGTTTTAATTCAGAAAGCGCACGAATCACGATCTCCTGACTCACATAAACCACCACGTTTGCTGATTTATTGAACACTTAAACCAATGTCCCTCGTACAACTCAAGTGTTTTAAAACGAAGCGAACAAACAATTTATCAGATTTATTATTAAACGTACCTATAAATATTCGATATCCCATGATCTGTATACTTTCAATACGAATGGAGTCGAACGGAACCTCGCAACCTATCCTTCCGCCCCCGTCTTATCCCAATACGCGCAAATCAGTGAGAAAGTAATTTTATATAAGGACTCAATCTGTTTGAAAGCTTTCATAATAGTAATTCCGTGTATAAACGCGGACCGTTTTGTGGGCAATGAATTTAAAATTGAGTTTTACAAATTACTCAAAGCGGACGGTATGACCGTTCCGATTTCACGATCCATTGAGCCACCGCCGAGACTGTCCGACGGTCTAGGGTTTATGGCAAAGAAACGAAAATGGACAATGTAACGAGGCCGGTGTCGGATCGGGATGCAAATTAATACGCGCCTCTGGATCGAGCACATGAATATGCATGGATGGTCCGCTCGTTCCGGCATAATATCCGAGTGCCCCGGACAGGGTCCGACGCGCGCACCGCCGCCGTGCCGGCCGCCAGCCAGCCCTCGCCCCGCGTCGCCTCGCGAGCAAGCCACATTCATGCAGATTATCCAAGCACCATCAAATTACAAAAGCGATGTTAATACTAAAGATCAGTGTATCACCGCACTGCGATACGGTATAGCACTGCGCTACAACAGCGATATCATTAGTATCTATTAATATCCTTTTACAAGCTGGTCGAGCAACCAACAGCATCACATAAATCACGTACGGTACTGCGTTATGGAAATAGAAGCCTGAGCTTATGTTAATATGGCATAGTATTTGTGGTCCCCACAAAGTCCACATATTTACTAACACAATAACCGCACTAGGCTATATCTCCACTGACGAGCTAAAATTATAATAAATTACTGATATCGGATTTTCTTTCCACGAAATGTACGTGAATGTCTGTCGAGACGGCAGAAGCAATAACGCTCGTAAAAGAAGACAACTTCCTGCTTTCGGAATTTCAGCATTCAGTTTAGAACAGCTCAAACGCATTCAGGCCTAGATACTCGTCAAAGTGTACTTATTATTGAAAGTTGGCATCTTTCCATTTTACCTAAATATTGCTGTGTGGTACAATTGTAAGTAATAACAATTTGGGGAAAAGTATGGTGAGCCAAAAAAATAAAGCTTACTGTCTTATTAAAATTCATGGAAATAACAAGTGAAGAAGTTTGGAGCATTGAAGGTTAATTGGGTTGGAGACGTGAGAGATGTGAGACAGCGGCGAGAGCTAAGTCCGCGGAACTGATGACATAGAATGGCGGCGTGGAGCGTGGGCGTGGGTGAGACGTGGCGTCAGCGAATGTGCCATCACGCCTATTATCACGTCCTGCGAATGCGTTGTCAGCATTCCGGCGCGTCACGATCGCTCGGCATTCCCCACGCCGGCCCCGCCGCCGCTCAGCACCTCACAGGGACAGGTGTTGTAGTTTACAGCAGTTTACACCATTCATTACTTAAAGTGACGGTGTATTAGGAACGGTTTTTGCGACAACACTGCGGTTAACGCTGCAGCTCTGTTTTATTGTTTTCGTGCCTGTCTGCGTAATGTCTGCTGAATGCACAATTAAGTTAGGTAAACGAACGGTGCGCAGGCAGTCCCAGTATAAACGACTTCCCGCAATCTCTAGTGTCGGCTAAATGTAAACTTACAAACGTTCATAATGTTAGGTTGTTTAAATGGTTTTAGATTGTATAAATAAATGTGTCGGTGACAGTAATAAAGTTGACCAGCAGGAGTTCATAACGGGTAAAAGTTTCATATTTCAATTAACTGGATCGCAGAACGGTGAGCTGTATGATTAGTCCGTCGGGATCGCGCGGTCGGCGGCGGAAATGAACGATTTGACGACGCCGACTCAATTACCGACACCGGTCGGATTACCCATATCCCGATCGACTCGCACCGCTTGCTAATGTCTATCACCTGCCGGCGTCGCTGCTAGTCGAACTTAACTAATTAAACTACGCACTATCATAAGGGCATTATTTAGATAGAAGAATATTATCAACTCTAGAATTAGTACGGAACTTTATTCATTTGAATAAGTAATGTAGACGAGGTAGTTAGCTATAAGATTTCAATTAATTCTTAGTGAAAGCGCACCGAGTTCTTTTTTTCTATGAGCGTACCACGGCGCCGCCCCGGAGGTGAGCTCTATCTGCCTCTAGTATTCATTACTCTTCGACTCCACACATGCCGATGTTCGGTTTAATTAGTTTTTGTTCGACGATCAACGACCCACCCGCCTTTAAAGGAACGCGAAATTTAGTAGTCACAAACTTTGGCAAAGGCAAATCAACCGATTTCTTGTTTAAACTTCATGAATTCTTTTAAGTTATTGTTCGCCGATATTAATTAAGGAGAACAAGGAATTTTCGAATTGACTTTAACTTTTGTTGATGATCACAATAAGGAATTAAAGAAAAAAGTAACTTTAGGTATCAAAAGAAATAAAAGCAGGTACAAAACTTTATTTTTCTTACGAAAATAGGAAAAGTAACGCGAATTTGTGGGCAAAAAAATATGTAAAACGATGAGATGTGCGTAGAAAACAAACATGGCGCCGCGCGTCGCGCTCCAACACATTGATTTATTGTTTAACACGGATGTAATAAAATTTAACGGAAATCCAACTGCTGAAATTGCATTTGGCGATTGGTAATCAAGTGTTTTTATTATGTTATCATGTTACTGAAAGTATTTTATAGCAAATCACTATCCGCGGAATAACTTCTTAAGGAAAATATTGGAACAGCACTCACAAAAAAAAAATGGGGAGAAAATGGTAATACTTAGGTACAACTTAATGACTACGTAATAAATCGATAAGTTAATTAATAAGGTGACGTCACGCCAGGAGGTTAACAGTGCGGCTATGGCGGCAAGTTGGCAAGAAGTATCGGACCGGTCGCACATGAATAATTAGGCGGCAAGTCGGGCCACGCGCCGCCGTTAAAAAGAATTATTTCGGCTAATGTTAGTCTCGACTGTTGGCGGCCCAGCCAGCAATTTGTCACAGCCCACAACCGTGGAGATGTTTATTCAAACGAGGAGATTTTATTGCAACGACATAAATCTTCGGGCCGACGAGACATGGAAGTGACATGGTCTCGTAATCGTGCGACAATGTGCTTTTTGCGTCCGTTCTTGCCGCCCGACCCTCATATTACTTGTACAATCGCATGTATTAATAATTTCTACATTAACATTCCTCGTATCGTAAATATTCTTATATCTTTCTCTTTTGTATTCGTGTAGACATGTGCCGCTGAAATTAGAACATTATGTTTATAATTCACGAGAGGGCTTTGCAAAACAGGTTAGCATATTACAACAAACGACTGTCCAAACTTTGTCAAACAATGGCTATTAAAATTACGAAACTTTTGAACCGTAGTGCGGTGCAGCCCTTGTAACATTAAAATAGGAATTGAAATACATATTATGACGTCCGTTGCGGATTAAGCGAGTTATTCATTCAGCTGACCGAGTGAGGCGCGGGCGAGAGGAGCGCGGCCACAACGTGTCCTTATCATGTAGGACATTAATAAAACTATCCGGTGTTTCTAATGAGCATGCCAAAAACTTCGCCCACTAAACATTATTCAAATGGTGAACTGAGGGAGCAGAGTGCGCAAAGCGCATATTGACGCGGCTAATTATCACGGTACGAAGCTCGCCCAATGACTGCGGGTCTATGCTACAGTCGTAACCGCCAACGACGCCCTCTCGCGGCGCAGATCCCAAGATGAGGCTGTATTTTTATGAAAATTCATACCCAAGCATTTTTATAAAAATATTTTACGCCCGTACGCTGACATAAACTTTATACGAACATAAACCCCTTGATAACGGTATGCTGCTGCGCATATCACCCAACTAATGAACATTGAAAGTACATTTAAATAAATAAATTTGTATATTTCCCTTCGACAAAGAATTCCAATAAGTCACCGATGGCTTTTAATCCGGGACATCCGATTAGTTTTCAACGAACTGGGGGTCCTTAAATCTTGGGTCCTGAATTAATCGACTGTTCCGTGAGTCTAATTACCGAAATAATGGTCTCGAGGTTTCAGCATCTCGATAATAAATACATGCTAAACGCTATATCCTCGAGTAATGACCACACAGATAAGCTTTAACATTCGGCCGTTTAAATTATGTCAAAGTTGAACTCGTAGGATATTGTTCGGATTTCCAGGCATGTTTATTTCATGTTCAGAATACATGAAATCTAATTTTGGGACGCAATCACAATATTTTCATGTTGAGGGTTAGTTTTGGCCCCTTCGGAAAAAAACGTAATAGGCACCGTTAGTACACAACCTCTTCACACTGCTTTGGAAGTGCAGAGTAGTTTTGATGCAAAGCATTATATGTACAATTCCCCGAGAGCAACATTCATAGAATTGGATGCATAGCAGATTTAAACAACAGAGCTTAAATATGTTCCGTGGAAGGACATTAGACACATTTATCATTTTATAATAGTTAGCCAAGGTTAGTCAACAATATATCGGTAGGATCAAATTGTAGGTGGGCAGAGACACGGAATATTCTTCCAATTCAACATATCATTTGATTTAAACCAGTTGTCAAGATTAATTGCAATATTTTTTTTTTTTTTTTATTTCGTTTAATTCAGACTATTTAAATGTCCATATTTTTTGTTAGTATTACATTATCTTAAAACTATGTTAGTCATGAGTGTACAAGTAGGTAATGCAAATGATTGAATATAAATTAAAATTGTATTAAAATAAATGATTTAAAATAAATTAAAATGAAATTGAATTAGATAATTTAAACAGAAATAAAATGGAAATAAATCATGAAATGAAAAACATAAAAAAAAAAAAACATAAAAAGTCAAGTGACATGCAGCCTGATGAGCCTTCCCAGAGCTGCCGAATTTGGTCTGTCTGCAATCATTCTTAGGATTCCGTTGCCACTGCCTCGAATTCGGCGAATTAGTGAGGCTGACCTTTTGCGCATAATAGCGTAAAAGTCATCTACCCTCGCGTCGGCAAACATGCCCGAGGCACTGCAAAATCGAGGCAGCCGCAACAAAATCCTAAAGGCGTTGTTATATTGAACTCTGAGAGCATTGTAGGCCCGCTGCGTGTAGCTAGTCCATAGGGCGCTGGTGTAAAAACTTTGGCAATAGGCCCTGAACAAAGTTATTTTAACCTGTGCTGTACACCTCGCAAACCTATGTACCAACATGTTAGCACGCACCGACAATGCTCTCCGCTCTCTCTCAATGTCTGCGTCATCATGCAGGGTTTCGGTCACAATATGCCCCAGATACCTAAACTGAGAGACCCGACTCAAAGATACCCCGTTGAGAAACACTGGTGGAATATGCTCTGGTTGTTTATTATTCCCTCTGATGAGCATATACTCACTTTTTGTAACGTTGTACTTTAAGCCGTGACTCCCAGCGTAGGCCTCACAGATTGTTAATAGTTTCCGTAGCCCTCCGACAGATGGACTCAGCAACACCATGTCGTCTGCATAACTGATGTTACTGACGCAAACGTTATCTATATGACATCCGACATGGCTATCGCTGAGCTCACCCATCAGCTGATTGACATACAGATTAAAAAGTCTTGGAGAGGTCAGCCCCCCTTGCCTCACTCCACACTTAAGAGAGTATTCTTCAGAATATGCGTTTCCCCACTTGACAAAGTTTTTTTGGTGGGTATACCAAAAAGCAAATATATTAGTGAGTTCGGCAGGAGCCCCGACCTCCCCAAGCTTAGTCCAGAGCTTATTATAATCGACCAGGTCGAAGGCCTTCGATAGGTCAAGAAAGCAAGCATATATAGGTGTTTTCCTATCAACATAGTAAGCAACTGTGTGCTTTAGAGTCAATATAGCACTTTCAGTTGACAGAGTCTCACGAAATCCGAATTGGGCATCGTGTAAGTTAATAAACTTGCTGAGCTGAGTATCCAGGAGACCATCGAAGACCTTCGCCAAGACAGTAGCCAGGGAGATAGGTCTATAATTATTCTTGTCCGTTACATCACCAGTGACATTCTTCACTATAGGCACGACAATAGTTTCCGTCATCTTAGATGGTAAGTAAGAGTGACGCATGCAGAAAGTAAAAAACATAGCCAGTACTCTAAATAAATGTTTACCCGCTTGCTGCAGGTGCTCAATGCTAAGTCCGTCACTACCCGGTGATTTACCGCGTTTCATGTTATTAATAATATTTTTAACATCTTTAGCAGAAAACCCAATCGGGTTCTCACAGACAGTGACGGCATCAACATCCGCAACAACAGAACTGTCGGCAAGCGGTGACTCAACTTTAAAATGCTGTTGAAATAGGTTAGCTATATCCCTAGGCTCACTACAGTCGCCCACAGTCACTGGCAAACTGACCCTACCGTTAATCTTCTTAGTACCCTTCCAGAAAGCTCGAAAGTTTTTATCCCTAACCTGTGAGGCTAATAGATCCATTTTAAGCTGGTCTTGGTGGCTTTGACAGTACTTCAGTCTAGATTTAAATATTTTCCGTGTAAGATACATGTTGTCATGAACAGGCCCACTTTCAGGTTTACCATGCTCTATATACGTTTGATATGCCAGCCTAGCCTGACTATGAGCTTCTCTCACGTGTTTATTCCACCCCACTACCGTTTTGCCCTTTTTAAACCTTCTCACCTTCTTGCTTTGCACAGATGCCTCACATAAAATGTTAACAATGTCATTATATAAATTGTCAATAATATATCTATGTTCAAAATTACTGCACATACTGTCTGCACAAACACAAAAGTCATTGGGGAATTGAATGTCTTTAAGTTTATTATTACAAATGTCAAAATAAATTCCCACTTCGTCACTTTCTCTATCACCCCATAAAATGTCATTAGAAATCCAATCGTCAGAAATACACTTAGGTCTAATCATATCAAGATTACATTTAACAATTAAAGGTAAATGGTCCGACCAGTACACTCCATAGTCAACATTTATGCTGGTTATTGTCTGCCAGGCTGATTCCGTGACTACGCAGTGATCTAACCAGCGCTTACAACCATGTGCATCACTATAGAACGTATGTGTATCTGACGACCTACCAAGCTTAGCTATGTCTGCGCAAATCCATTTATTATCGTCACAAAAATCAAACAACTCGACACCAAAAGGAACGGACACGTGAGCGTTGAAATCACCCAGAATAAATACTGATTCTACATTATTTTGTTGTACAATAGCGCTAATCTCCCCTAGACAATTCGTAAACATTGGTAAGTTGTCAGACTGGTCGGTAGGCATGTACACACATATAACTACAACTTCACGATTCTCACCTGTAGTCGCTCTAATTGCCGTAATACGATCACTTTCACAATGCACAATCGTCACTTTCGTAAACAAACTTTTACGCCACAGAATCGCGACGCCACCGAAAGGTCTCCCTCGCCTCACTCCGGACGATAAGTCAATCGCTGATTTTCCGGTATAGCTGAACTTATCGTTGATGCTGCCCAGGAAAGGCAGATCCTGTGGCACCAGCCACGTCTCCTGAAGTGCTACCAAGTCCGCGCGCTCGCACAGTGATTTCACACATTCCACACTCCTTTTCACATTTTTGCAATTAAAGCTAGCCAGTATGCTGTTTTGGTTGTGTTCCATTAAAATTTTGCTCATCTGGCCCCTTTCTCATACTCATCAAACTCACAAAACGGCGGAACTTGATTCCGTCCGGCCATAGATTGTCATCAAGATATAAATGTATTCTGCATTTCGATACATATAATTTAAATGCGTTGTACCCTCTATCAGATTTCATTTTAATTCTATAAAGGGTCACTCTTTCCTGCGTTTTATTATAAATGTATTGCGTTATGTCATCTTCCACAGTGTCTTTATGCACATTGGACACAAATAGTGGCACTTTAGTGTCAGCCGCCTTAAAATTACTCAGAGGTTCCGACGTTGCCTTTCCTAACTGACTCACAAAACGATTTCGAAGACGATTTCTTTGAACGACAGTCCAACCAGGATCGGGTTTTTTTGTCTTGTAATCCCCGTCTTTTTTCACGATTTCTGCCATGGTTAATGGATTTTCAGACACTTCAGTGGGCGTAGCCATGGTGCAAACCGATACATTTGCACGTACCTTCTCAGCTGTTTTTGATAACAATGTACCCGACATCGAGACACGTTGATTTCCAACTGGCGCGACACTGTGCATACTTGTGTCCCACTCGGTTCCACCTGTCTCGCTCACTGAGTTATCCTCCGGGCGCAGGTATGAGGGCGATAGCACTTGTGGTGTGCTCTCACTGCCTTGTTGTCCCCGTGTCGGCTCCTTGAGTCTGTTTACCATAGGTGATATACCTACTGGCCCGCTATCCATACAAAATGCGCCTCGCTTTCGTGTGTTTACGTTGTAGTCATCTATTCCCACAACTGACCCATATTTGCAATGATGTAGTTCACTTTTTATTTCCTGAAGCTGCTCAACCGTTGCGTAGTTACTCTTTACAAGTTTTAACTCACTTTTAAGTAGCACTAAATCCTTAAGCAGTCCCGTAACGTCAACGTGGTCAAAGGTTACGGGAGGCAGTTTTCTCAGATCCCTGGCCACAAATATAGGAATTAGCTCGGGGTCTGTATTCTTAAACAGAGTTATAATGTCTTCCAGGTCCTTATGTCGCTTATCTTTACGTCTGGATATTTTTCGTTTACCCGACGACAAAGATTCAAATAATAACGACTTAGCTTGATCTATATCATCATCGGAAAAACCCGTTGCACAAATATTTATGAGGCTCTCATTGTCCATAACATCAAGCTTATTTTGCACAAACGCCAACAACTCGTTAATCACTATATTACAAGTTTTACATTTTACGATTTTAGAGCTCGCCATTTTCTAATTGCACACCCGCACGGTTCGGCGCGTGCGCACAAACTGTATAAATAATATTACTATTATTTTTTTTTTAGTGGTAATCCTTTAATATGTTAAAGGATTACCACTGAAAACGAGATAGTTACCAACAACATACGAAACAAGCTTATCAGACATATCAATCGGATGTATTCATGAATGATAAAAGCGGGAATGTAACACAGATGCTATTACTATTCAGTAGCTCGGCGGCATAAGATATCATGACTAAGTAACGATTCGTACCTCCCTTGTATTTTTTACTATAGTATTGAATAACGTACTATATGTGTACATACCACGCTAAGAGGATTATTCTACCCCAAACTGAAATAAGCATAAGACGCCTTTAATGACGTATTTGTCTCGAGCATGATTGTGTTCAAGATAATCCAGATTACAGATTAATAGGATTCCTCCCCGGAGGTTAAAAATTAAAGGATGTCATTACAAGAGAAATGATTGAATGTGCTCCTTTACACTATTTTTCCCGAAGGCCGCAGGCGAATGAACGGGATTATGTTTCAAGCTATAAATTATTTTCTTTAAATATGAGATAATATCGGTTATGGTTTGTGATTTTTATTTCAGTGATGTTGTCAATAAAGTTGTTTTTTTATTAACATTTAAGTCGAGAGTTACAAAGATTTTTATTTAGTATATCATATTAGATACTTGTTATGAACGTTTGATGTTTATAAAGGTGCTATATAGGAACAATATTCTACCCTAACGTCTTGCGTGTCCAATAAATGTTTCTTTTTCTTTAGCCAAAAGTAGAGGTTGAGTAGTATAAATAAATAGTGGAGTAGGTTGCCAGTCCATCAGCACGAGGTAGGTACTCAAGCAATTTGTTTACTTCAGTTGATTATAACAAATTGCAGCGGAATGATTAATAGTTTGTGTCGTTTTTAATTCTACGAGAAGGATGGAACAAGTCAGGAGGAAATTGCGAGAAAAACACTGGAGTATCATATTATTTTTGTGATGATTTTTCTTTGTATTTTGTGGGCGTCTGTGGTTTCAGAACGTTCGTATTTCCCGCTATTTTTGTGGTCGGCGCAGAGATTAATGGCCGTCGTGATAGAAACCGCCGAGAAACAATATTCAGCTACCCGCTTTTAACGTAAAACCACCAAAATATTAACATTTCAAAAACCTACATGCAAATTTCATAAATGCTTATCATTTTTAAAATCAAATTACATTTATATTGTAAAGTATTATTGTTTTAGTGGGAAGTGATTTCTGGGAAACTGGAATCCGAACGCAGTTGATTTCTGTAACACAGATTTTTACCTAGCTCAGAAGTCAGGTCTTCAATTATTTTGGTGTAAACAACTTATTTGTCACATAAAATATTTTATTTGATTTGAGCTGAATGGAATAATTAGCTAGTATATTTAATTAACTGTCGGTTAGTTTGTTACTATTGTTGGAGTATTATTACTGGCCGGCTCTATTGTGTCTAAAGTCATAATTATCAGAGCCTAATTAGTCTATAACAGAAAATGGTTTGGCAGCCATCACATTGTGCCGCACAGCTACTCATTCCACCATATGCGATACGGCTACTTTCGTACTGGATTTGTGTGGAGTCACTATCGTTTGATACCGGTTACTCGGGTTTCAGTTACCTATCTGCGGTTACAAAATATCCACATAGCTTACTTCAAAGTCCTGCGTCCTAGAATAATCTCTTTAAAAAAAACCGAGCCTGTTCTTAGAATTAAATGTAAAGGAATTCTTATGTATTGTAAAACCAAAAAATATTTATAACTTTTTGTGCAAAACAGTGTATATTGTAATATTATGTAAATGTAAGCTATAGTGAAAGACATATGAATTACGGAGTTACGGCCACATCAACGCTTCCGTGAGTTCGAACAGAAGGAAACTCCGAAACAATAAGAAAGACGATGGTAGTAAGCCGATTACGTGGAACCAGTTTATTTAATAATATAATATTCTCTCTCATTATTACTCGCGGAATAATGTTAGAAAAACATAACTTGTCATATCTCATTATAAAGTACCGGTTAGGAGCTCTTTTCATTATATTTTTTGCTGTGAAAAGCTTGTGGAGCCATTTACGTGATGTACATTGTTATCAGCACACATTGTCAAAGAGGCGTTTAAGCTTAGCCCTCAATGAGCGCGTGAGTACACACCGCGCGCTCGGATAACGCGCTCGAAAAATATCATGAGCACAATGACTGACGAAAAAGAATGTGCTAACATTAAAAACATTTCAATGATGCTTGAGAACTGTTAACGTTAAATATTTTACTGAATTTTGTTAAATATTTTCAAATTAATAATAATTCGACAAAAATAGGATCTCTAAATATTTTCTCATCATGAAATATAAATATTGACTGTTTATGCTTGCAATAAGTGAATCGGTATTCTAGCGGTTCATTAACTAGAAGTCGCTACGCTTCGTAGCTATTTGTAACCGCGTAGCAACTCGTAGCACGTTGCTACGAGACAGCTACGCGTTCGCCTACGCCATTGCTAGTTGTGTGCTACGACTAGAGTAGGATAAAATTATGCTTGTCGAATCGTGCGTATTTGTTGTGTTGTCATGAACGCATGAACAAAAGCTTCGTTCGAATCCGAAACTAGTCGGACAGTACTAAAATAAAACAGTGAAAAACCATAAATGAAATTCAAAAAAATAGTGACTCATGAAAATAAAAAAGTAGGAAAGTTTTACATAACCGATCCATACTGTTGAATAGCCATTTAATTTTAAAAGCACTTTGATTTGTTTCGATCATACGTAACGGCTTTTAAGTTATATCAATGCCTCTCTTTTATGCCTTAATATTCGGAAACGAACAGAATGCCGATTTCAAAGCGATAATAAATCTAAACGACATTTGAAATATGTTTTTAATAGCGTAGTGAGTAACATTAATTTTATTGAAACGGCTCTTTTATTATACGGCTTCGTACTCGAAACGTCGGGAATAAATTTATCGTGTCAGTATAGCAGTTATAAACACGCATCCGGTTGTGAGTTAAAGTTGAGGAAACTAACAATGTCTCGGGAGTAGTGGGACACTTAATCAGTGGGAAGTATAGCAGCATGAGGCGGGAGAAATAAAGTAGGTAGGCAAGTTGAGACAGCTTGACAGCGCAGAGCGCGGCACGGGCGAGTCAATCGCGCCAGTGGCACAACTTCCGCCGAGTTCACCGCATTAACCAAAGTACCCAACTGCACACTCACGTTGATACAAAAAAAATAAGTAGGTACCCCGTTTACTAACAACGTGCGCAACTTGAAAATTAAGTTGTAAAAGTGTTGAGCCGACTAAGTAACAAAATCATAATGTAATTTGTCAAGTGTCACGGGAATGCGCACACACCGCGCCGGGGAATACCACTCAGCCATCATGACCATGTTCAGCTCATATTGATGACAACGGCGCGGCGACATTGCCCTGATTCCGCTAACGCAATTTACCTTCATTGTCTTATTAGATTTATTCTACTTTGTATTCAGGACACGGTGTACCTTTTAAAATAATCTTCCATAAATATCTTTTAAGCCGCTCCTAAACATTTTAAGGACTTAATATGTTAACAGTACAATCTATAGAGGAAAGAGACTAATTAATTTTAGTAAAAATATAATATTTTCTCATCTTAACTTGCAAATATCTCTTTGCGATTGCGATGGAAAACTTTGCAATTTTTAAATATTCATACGTAATTTAAATATAAATAACAGCCTTATGTAGATTTGTTGGTTATTCTGATATAAGATGACTTTTCACATTTTTTATATCTGCTTTGTGCTTGGAGAGTTAATTGTAATTTGTTAGATCTTGTTAGTTTGATGTTTACTAACTTTTACACAGATGAAAAGTTGTGTCTCTGCTTCGGTGTTACTATAACTTGTTAATTTAATTGTGATGCCCGTTAACAAGTCGAGTAAGGGTTACATTCCATAATCTGTGAACGTGCCTACATAGATAGTGATTTTCCATTATTGCTGAGCGACGTTGACCGGTCTCGAGCAATAAGCATGTAGGGCGCACAGGGGAGCGCGGGGGTGCGCGGGTCGTTGGTGTGTCGGACTCTGATCGTTTACGTCACGGCGAATTAGCGAGACAATCACTCAACGTGACGCTATGGCTCGAGCGGTCGGAGGACGCAAATGGAGGACTACACTCCAGATGAGTGACCCTCCAGCTAAGGTTGACCCAAATGTGTTCTGACCGACGCCAGTGTCATCTGGAAAACGCTACCAGTTAGCGATATCTGGCCCAGCAATTACATCTCATCAATTAGATAAGTCGACACTCGACCGATTACTATTTGTTCAGTTCTCGCAAGGCGCTATATGCTCATTAAAGTAATCCAGAACATTGAGGTCCTAATTTGTTAAAATTTGGGTATCTCCGTATATACTAGTTACGAAAGGAATTAAGAACTTTAGCATATGAACTATATCAGAGCAGTACGTGTAGGGCTATTAACGAGCGACTATTTAAACATACGAGTGGTTAGAGGCACGTTGTAATTTATCAAACATTTCAGAGGGTTTGTTAATTTATTCCGTTGTAGCCGCATTGACGTTGGTTTTATCATCCATTAGCGGCGGCGACGGCTCTGAGAGCTCTCTGCGAATGTAATCGCGCAAGTTAAAGATGAGAGAAGCAAAAGACGTCCACAATTAAAACACGTTATTAATGCGTCGGCTGCAGAATTAATTAGAGCATAGCGCACGCCCGATAGTGCAAACTGCGGATGATTTATAACTTCTATTCGAAAAGATACTACAGATCCGAGGATCCAGTTAACTCTAGATATAAACTAACCTAATGATTTATGCGACGTTCAAAATTATACTGTGATTTATAATACTTTTTAAAGTGAATACAAAGAACAATGCTCTCACTGTACTGCTTCTATTCTTAGAAATTATAAAGATTTCTATTCGAGGTAGAGAATAAAAATAGTTCTATCGTAAGGTATAGCTGAATGAGTTACTGTGTAACCTGTCAACCGTTGTTACCGGTTGTTAACTAGCACGCGAACCGTTACTTTATCTGGAACATCGGTATTTCTTATAATCCACACTGGCACTTGCAAGACGGGACGCAAGGAGATCAATGTGCCTACAATATGCATGACCAATGCCTATATTAATTATTAACAATGAATATTCTAGTTTGATTCATAGTGCTTCATAAATAAAACATGAGATTTGGGTAATACAACAAATCTATAATTTAATTTCAGATTGACGTAATTGAGGTTAGCTTAGCTCGTAAAATACGTAATTTATAGATGGACCCTAGAGTACGCACTGTGATAATAAACGACGAATTAACGATCACATCGTTATTTATAACGTTGAGGTTTGGGGCCTAGATTTTAATTTAGTCTACATAATAATTTATTTAGTAGAATCACGAGCGCAGACGAAGTAAATGATAACGTGATGTGGATTAATTTGTGCTTTTTGCGTAATTAGGTGTACGTAGTTCAATCTAGGGAGTTAGAGGCACGGATAGTGTCTGTGTGTCTCATAACTCATTACCTGTGACAGGCAGCTCGCGTGCGGTGCCGTGCGCGGCGCGAGGAGCGCAGCGTGTTTCCTGACGTTTATATTAATAAATACTTGTACTCGTGTAGTCGGTGGACGCGAGAGAGCGCAGACGGCGAGCTTCTCATTACCGTCTGTGTTCGCGAATAATAACGTGTGCGGTAATATGAGTTTGGGAATGACGTATAATTAGTTATTGTGCTCCTCGCCACCTCGCCGTGATTGCTTTATTACTGGCGCTGTTTCGTCTAAGAAATGAGAATGCTCATCGACCTTGAATATGTTCTATTTCTTCTAATACTACTTAGTATCAACCTTCTTTGCTATCTAATGCCGAATGGCTTTCAGTAATAAAAATAAAACATGGTTGGTGCTGTAAACCTTAGGTACTAGAGCGGGGAGTTTATGCCTTAAATTCAGCGTAGTTAAAGTCCCACGCAGTAAAATGATAATCCTTTTACGACAGTTGCTGTAACTTCTTGATGAACTACTGATTGAACATTAGGTAAATTATATTTAGAATTATTTTAGACAGAATACCTACATTCTTCACTATTTTGGCAATAAAGTTAGGTTAAAATTCAATAGAAAAGAATCAGAATCAGAACTTTATTTGTTAAACATAGGTTACACAGTGTGCGAGATGTTACAAAAATTTAAGGAGACCATCTATGATTTACCATGAGGCGCGCACAAATATGATTTGCAATTTCAAATATAATGAATTACTGTTACATTAAATGATTACAAACAATAAAATAAGCCAGAAGCCAAGATTCAGTATACAGTTACACATTCCCGAACATAATATCACTATAAATCAATAAAACATCTCCATTATATCAACAATTAAATTTACCAGTATATTAGTCAATGAGTTAAGTAAGTATATAAATGTTAAATGTCAAATAAATAATCATTCAGCATTTGGATGTCACCATAAGAGAGTTAAAACAATAATACAGAGTAGTCAATAATAATAAAAAAGAAAATGTAGTCACAGTCAATCGTAAAATACGATGTAAAAATTAAATTATTATAAAAAAATAAAAATTGCGAGATATGTCAATTAGTAATTAAAATTAAAAATAATAAAAGAATCAAACCATTGCATTTATTTGAACAATTATAAGATTTATTGAAGCATGAGGAAGTCTATATGTTCATATAAATCTGTGTGTAATGTTCTGAGAGGGCGATAACTAGGGTCGTCAGTCAACTTGGTTTCAGTTACCACATTGTTAAGCTTGAACATTCATTACGGTGAATCAATATGTTACAAGAATAGTGAACCACAAATAGGACTGTCAGAACGTTAACAATTTGATAGGTCCATTTCATAATTTGTAATAGGTTCGGTGAACCGCATGTCGGTGATAATACTTAAATAACGAAAACTGCCCTTGCTACCTACAACATAAAGATGCTGTCAACGTGATATTGTCACAATGGACGTGAAAAATTTGTGTTTTTCGTATAATGAATACTAAAGAAAGATCTCTCAATTGGGATGAATTAATTCAGAACTTCTGATGAAAGATTTCATGCTTTCTATCAGAAAGCGTAACAATGAATAATTTGGCTACATTGAGGCAACGGCGGTAAAAATATTTGAAAATATTGTTTTTTCGAGTTTCTATTTCAAAATGTTTATATTGGGTTATATTCAAATGTGTCATTGGATTTGTTAAAAAACATATTGAAATGAAGGTTCAATGTTATTTTTTCCATTGGGCGGAGACTGTTTCATAATCTACTGTTATTTATTCACGCGTATCGAACTAACTACGCACTATATTCATGTTTTTAAATTTAAAAGCATTCAGTTTGAATCATGAAAGACTGAAGTTTCATTCGTTTTTGTTGCTTTATACAAACTTGCATTATGTGTATGTATCAGAGGAAGAAGCCTCGCGCATCGCAGCCATATAAATCAAAAATGCATATCGGAAGCACACACAGCGCGCACAAACGAATGATTTTATCAATACAAGCTGGTTACACATCCATGCTGCTCAATTTATACTAAATGTGGTCAATCAGTTGGATAGCGAACGTAATCTTCATTCTTTAGCGTAATGGCCCCGGGTAGGACGCAGGATCTGTTTCGTCCTAGACAACGGCACTTATTGCCAGCCCCTGGTGTAATGGCGCGGCTAATTGATCCCCCGCGGGACAGATATTAACTGATTATTCAACGGCATCTGTTGCTCAGCCTGTCGCAAACAAAAATATCTTCAAAGCAACTTTATATTGTAAACGCCCAATGCCAGCTTTGTTCGTGACATTTTACTTACCGCCGAAATTTCCATTAACTCAAGAATAAAAACAGAAGTCCCTATATTTTTGTTTCCATCGGACCTTCTCGAAATTCGTATTAACAAGTCGACGTCACACGAAATGTATCAAATTACACTCTATAATACCATACCTTTGTTCACTAAACAATGTGAGAAATGTAAACCACGTTTGCTAAACTAACTTAACGAGAATAAGTTACTGTTTGAAAAGCTTTCTCAGATAGGTACGGTTCTCTTGAAATTGTTCACTTGATTAACGGGAGAGGGAGACAAAGTTATTCCTTTACGTTGTCTGCCATCTAAATCAATCTCAATCTAAATTATTATCTATTAATTTGTGTAAAAAAGAAACTTAAAGGATACCAAGGCCAATGGAAGCTTCCCTCGCTACGAGTTTCTGCTATATTAAAAGGCGGCAAACAGACCGTCTGGCAAACAAAAATATTTTTACAATCCAGCTATTACTGGAGCGATCAAGTTGCCATAGCACGTACACACGCAATAAACCTGGAGCGTTATCTTTAAAAATATTTACAGTTCTCTGGCGCAAATAGAGTCATTATTTAAAACGAGACTATATTTCCACCCGGAAAATAGACGAAACGATTACACTGGTCCAGTTGCAACCTCAGATAAAATTCTAATTTGTCATGAAACGCGGTGAGAGCGCTAGTTGTACGTATGTTTACTCACGCTTAATTTTCTCGATGAAAAGAAACGGAGGCATTTTTAAAGCAAGATTGAATCGGTACATCTCGGCGACATCTGTTGGGGACAGATATTTTAATACGAAATAATGAAGCAGCAAGCGCCCGTGGCAATGCTACGCCGCTACGGGCGCTGCTACGAGTAGGTGGCGTAGCGTGGGATGCTAGGGCTACGTAGCACGATGCTACGGCAGCGTAACGCGATACTACGACGATGTAGCTTCATGCTACGAAGTAAAAAAGCGAAGCCATTAGATTTCTCAGAATACATTTTCCAAGTTACGCCTATTTAAGGTTCAACAAGGAACCCCTATAGTTTCGCCATGTCCGCCTGTTCGTCCGTCCGTCCGCAGTTTAGCTCAGAGACTTAATATTATATACTTATTAATCACGCCGACAAAGTGGTAAATAAAAACAAGAAAAAACTATTTTTGTAGTGTTTATGTAAAGTAAGGATGTTATTTTTACTTGCCTATCCCATAGTGTGGGGTATCGTTGGATAGGCCATTCAAAAGTATTACGGGACTGTGAAAACCAGGGATCCGTTTGGGTAAAACTAAGCTTTAAATTGCAAATTTTTGTTAGAGTCAAGTGTCCTCCCCTTGCCAGCTAAATGGTTGTTTTTGGATATGTGAAAAAACTCACGGCAGTAATAAATATAACGAAATTAAAAGGAAATTTAGCACAGCAAAGTAGGCTTTAAAAGATTACGAGTGTACTTGAAAAAGTAAAAATTTTGTATATTGATGTATGGGGACACCAATTTTCGAACGGTAAAGTTAATTTTGTCCCTTCGTTAGGCCAATGTTCGGTGCTTTCATTGTTTATGAACGTATGTAATGTTACCCATTTATTTTGGTAAATGTAGCTGTTTATACAGAACCTTTGTGCGCGAGTTGGACTCGCACTTGGCCGGTTTTTAAATCTTATTTTATGAAGCACATCCACTAAAGCCGCCTTATTGACCTTTAAAACATTTAAATTCTATCCAAGTGCGACCGAGGTCTTTACTTTAAGTTTGACACTACTAACTCGGGTGATTTCAGAAAATTTAATTGGATGAATTGGTATTTGTGAAATTGAGTGGAGTCTGATGTTTTATAGATAGCAGTACCAAGTAAGCCAGTGAAGATGCGATGGGATGTTATGTTACATTTTCTCTTTGTCTTTGCAACTGAACGACTGCGATGTTTACGATACGACACAACACAGACGCGCATGGTTGCAAGACGATTCCATTTCTAAATAGTTACCTATCTCGTGAAGTTGATAGAAGATTCGGGGCATTGTACATACACCGTGTGCGATTGTAACTTTGTTTATAGTCCAATGGTACGGATAGCTTAGCGGGTGTCATTTATTTTCAGTAATAACTCAAGTTGTGGCAGAGTTGCCCGCAGCAGACTGTTTACATAGACAACACAATACAACTACTTGCGAGTTTGTGTACCGAAGACACGCTTAGTTACACTTTTGTTTGAGCATGTACGTTTATCTGCCTTTTCGCCAAAGTTAATTTCGGAAAGAAAATAACAATAAGATTTTTCTTTTATTTGTGAAAATCTAATATGGATTCAGTCGTGGGGCTGAAAGTAAGTATATACGTTCTTTGTTACGTTTGTCCGTACATGAAGATAATTTCGAAACGTAGTAGGACCTTAATATTATCCAATTTGTAATATTAAGGTACCAATGTGTATCATCCGTACATGATAACAAACAAGTACCTATCTATTTATTTTTAGTTTCGTGCTGTACCTTTTTTATTTTTATCACAAACTTGTAGATTTAAATCTATGTAGATATACATTACAGAGAATATTCAGGATAGCAAGTATTCAAAGCAAATTATTCAGTTGATGATAACGGCATAAGCAAAGTAACAATACTTTAAAAAGTAGTCGAAAGTAATAAAAGATTGAAAACATTTTTCGACTGAATGTAAGAGAGCTCTTAAACGTTTGTAGGACCTACGGCTACGTAAGTTTTCCAACGACGAGAAGAATTTATAACTTCTACAAAACGGACTCTTGCTCTATCATCAATTATACCTACCGACTGAAGTAATTCAAATAACTGCTCCAGAATTATTTTTAATAAAGAAAAGGAGGGCAAATTAGTTCTGTCAATTCAGAGTTTAAAATTTTTAAAGATTCAACAAATCTTTTGCTATTTGACGTTTAATTAACTGTATATCTTAAAGAATGGATAGTTACGCGTCTGAAGATCGAAATTCATTCTTAATTTATAAAACGCCCGAAGTGATAAAAGAGTTTTAAAAATGGTTTACTTTACGATGCTGGCACACAAAATAAATTCAATTTCATTATTGAGTAGCACTTGGTGAAAACAAACGGTTGACATCAGCGACCCCAAGAGATTTACGATGTAGTAAGACAACATTTTATTATACTTTCAATTCGTACCCACCTCCAAAAATTGTCTACCGTGTGATATAAAATAGCTGTTCCCGACTACCCATACCCGTACGTACTCGCGGAGAGAATTTTCATCATGACCAGATTGCCGGTAATTTAAAGCATTACCCATCTTAAGTTAATTATATAATCAAGTCAGACAATTTGCGTCAGTAATGTCATTATGAAAAGGTACAGGAAAGGTTGTGAGTTTAATAAGGGCTATATTAGAGGGGTGACACGGTGACGGCGTTGGCGATGTGTAGCCGCGCTGAGCGAGGGCGGCATTCTCCGATATAATGTATCACAGCAACTGTGCGAACTCATCGATCAAACGAAAACGCTACAGTTGTTGGGTTATGACGTCGTACGTCGGCACACTTGCCGCTTCTCGTGTGAAACTTTCTTGGGAACTGGCGACACTGTCGATGCCAGCAATATTCATAGCGTTAAATCTACTTGGAAATACAAAATAATAATGCCACAGATTCTGCGTTACCGCTCGGATAAGGGATTATTATACACGCTGCATAATATATTTTCTCATTATGCTCTCTTTCGAATAGTTCTACAAAGAGAATGATTGAGCACAAACAGGTTAATGGAAAAAATATGGAGGATTGCATCTCGATCCGTAGACGTGGGTAATGGATGTTTCAGTACCTTTTACTTTTTTAAATGCGCCAACGGTGCTCATATTTTACCCGGCTGCAAGGAAAGGGTTATGCTTTTCGCGCATATCTTGTATGTATGTATGTAATATTCTTTATTACCTCGTATGTTTCAAACCACTTGACGGATTTTTATAATTAAGACATCGTTAGATAGGTCTTGGCCGCCCAAGAGTTCTTAGATAAGAGCCGTTAAAAAAAAAACATGGCGGATTTTGGGCGCCATATGGTAGGGGTTGCAATTTGTTTTTTCTTCGAAACCCGAGTGGGGTATCAAAATGAAGGGTTTTTAGAGGTGATTACAAAAATATATTCCACTAATATGTTTAGTCATTCAAAAAAGTATAACTAAAAAGTTGTGAATAAAAAAACATATTCGCGAGCTGGCTGACCAAAACCAGATGTATCCTCCGACTGCACAGCAAGATTTTCTTCTTGTTTACATCTTTTTAGTTCGCTTTTGAAGCAGTCGGGTTTTTTGATTTTATTACCTTTTTTTAGGGTTCCGTGCCCAAAGGGTAAAAACGGGACCCTATTACTAAGACTACGCGATCCGTCTGTCTGTCTGTCCGTCTGTCATCAGGCTGTATCTCATTAATGGTGATAGCTAAACAGTTGAAATTTTCACAGATGATGTATTTCTGTTGCTGCTATAACAATAAATACTAAAAACAGAATAAAATAAATATATAAGTTGGGCTCCCATACAACAAACGTGATTTTTTGCCGTTTTTAGCGATAATGGTACGGAACCCTTCGTGCGCGAGTCTGACTCGCACTTGGCCGGTTTTTTAAACTTCATTTCTCTTTTTTGTGTTTTTGTGGGCCGCTATGATCCTAACCGTTAGTTTTTACATTTTAATCTCAATTTACGAATATCAGATTCGTTTTACTGAAAGATAAAATAAGCAAAGGGAGGATTTACCAGAATTTAATCACTGGCGTGTTTCATGTAACCTTAAATACATAATAACAATTAATACATACAGCTTGCTGAATACACGGCATATCGTATTTTCAAACGAATGCCCTTCTCGGCTTTATTTATAAAAGAAAATGCTTATGCGGCTTATCCCAATGTAAAATTTATGTCTTTAATATCTTGAAAATGTCGTCATAAGATATAAAATACACAGATCTGTATGTTGAATGTTATAGGTGTGTGCGTAGCCGCGATTTTTATTTCCCGGTTAATCCCTTTCAACATAAAATTATATTTATAGGCGTTTACTACAAGTAGCGTAGGTAGGCGTAGTCCTTCTCATAATGAAATCAGTTAATACGAAGGTAATTTCGGACCGGAAACAACAACAATGCTTACTTTTTAATAACAATAATAACTACATCAACAATTTCTTAGATCGACTTAAAAGAAAACGGACAAAGCGTCAGCGGAACAAAGCGTGTGAACAATGGCTAAAGAAAAATACATACTAAGTATAAAATGCTTTGTCAATCCAAGCTTTTAGCGAAATTCATTCAAAAATAATGATTCTGATTTCAATTATGTTATAGATTTGTTGACCGACCACACGGTCACTTGCAGTTTTTATACTATGGCTAAATTACTAAACCTGAAAGGGTTTTTCATTCATTCGGTTAAAACTCATCAGCTGTATAGTAAAGTTCAGTTGTGCTTGCGGAAATGTTGGCAATTTTCGAGAGCTAGTGCTGACCTGCTGGCATGATTGAAGTGTCATTTTTATTGTTTTATCGATGCAATACAACATCACAGCACACACAACAACACAGCATTATTTTCACAGAATTTCATATCCCGGCAATGTAGCAAGCCTCCACGGCTTTGTTATATTGATGAGAATCTGGTGTTAGGTAGTTACGGGACAATCAACGTCTCGATTCAATTTCAATAAATGGCACAAGATTGAAACCCTTAATCTATGTATACAGCGCTCAGGTGAGGTATATTATGAAGACGTTCGTACTTCGTACGTAATATCTTCTTTACTGCGTTATATATTATTCTTCTCGAAGCTAATACCATTCGATTACAATCCGTGTGTAAGGCGGAATATCTTCGGGGCACAGCGAGTGATTCTCTGTGTATATGTATGTTAAGCGGAACTTGATCCGATGGCATAAAATATAGCGGCCATGTGCGGGACTTTTTGTTTTGTTTTAGATGTTCTTTCTTTGTTGCAGTGTTGCCTCATATTAGGGTCGCCTTCGTATATTCTATAAACACGCCACTTGTTATGTTTGTTTTCGTGAAAGGAGAATTTGGCACAAGTTTTATAAAATACTCGTATTTTATTGAGGAGTTTATAAGCTCGTGTATGTGTTAAAGCTATGTACTCACATTCATCGTGATCCTTGGCGGTGACGGTGAGTACGGTGTGTTGGATGTCCTCATTCTCGTCGACCTCCGCCTCGTACAGCTCCTTGTCGAAGTACGGCGGGTTGTCATTCTTGTCAGCAATCCCGATGCGGATGAATTTAGTCACTGGAAAAAGAAATCAATATTACTATAAAGGATTCGCAGGTGGAAATATAAATGTCACGACAATAATATCGCGAAAATATCTATGCGTACGTGGAAATATAGTTCTCGCTTGTTTGGCTATAAAATAAAATGATGTATTGCGCGAGAACAGAAGAAAGCTTTCAGTGCGAAACTGACATTACGTATAGGGCGGGTGTGCTCTGAATACCAAACTATTGAATCATTTTACAAAATATTTTTTACCATCGATAAGTAGTCAATCAGAGTTTATTATCATTGGAATTTATTATGTTACTTTCGCCGTAAAAGCAATTTGTCCATAAATTTACCATTATTACGCCCAAATAATTCTATAATGGCAAAAGAAATGGCAAACAGCGAACAAGAACTTGTTCACGTATCACTGGTTATCATCTGAGGTCTCTCGCTCCAATAGATAAGTAAAAAGTAAAAACCTTTGCGAGAAACTGTACGTCAACGTGAATTATGCACAGCTCTATGAGTTTGTGTGCCTATTCGCATTGAACGTGTTTATATACTCGATACACTCTACTTCTCAAGCTGCTGTCAATGTTGGCATTTAGTGAATATTAGACGAGTTCAGTTCAGACAACCACTTGGCGTTCACGCGAATTTTTATAAAAGATATTAAAAATGTGAGACAAGCGCTTGTAAGCTGAACTGAGGCGCCTTGCGATCGAATTAGTACCCTTTATTATTTTCTTTGCAAGGTATTATCTTATCTGCGAAATGGGGACAAGTATAAGATAGAATAACTGTACACTGTGCAGAAACAAACAATAGAATCCTTTAATTTCCACGTTGGCCAGCCCCGAGATGGTATCGGTGTATTTTTCAACTGGTCTCCGCTACGTTCATTTCCGTTTTGACAGACAGTCTTGGTATATTCTTTGTGTAGTTTTGTAACATATATTTTGATCTTTTAGTATCTCTACAGAGCGCAAAGACAGTATCAGTAGGAACGTAGAAAAAAATAAACAAAGTCGTCGTACTTTGATCATAAGAAAAAGTATCAGCTGAAGTAAATCTAATGGAGTACCTATGCACTCAGATATACATTTGTATAAATGAATTTGATCTTGTCTTTGTAATAGAATCCTAATTGGACGACATCAAATGAACTCTAAGCTGAGTTCTCGGGAGAAATCGTTTCTAAAAAAAACGAATTCTAGACGGAAATTGCTTTCGTTTGAGGCGCACTCTAACAATGATAAATTAGGACCCCTCTGGGCAAAATGTCCGGCGGCTTTATTAGCAAACATACGGAGCCTTTTAAGCCCAGCTCCAGTAATTTAGCCCTTATCTTCATTGACGTAAAGCCGCTGGCGACACGGAAAACAATGGAGGTTCTACCGGCCTGCCTCCGCTTAGCCCGACTTCATCTGTTACGAATTGGTGACAAAGCCCCAGGACACCCAACCATTGCAAAATTACAAATCAAATTATATTACGTAACTACAAATATTGGTCAAACTCATAACTTGAATTAATTTGTTTGATTCTACGAGACACTTTGTCATGCTCAAGTCCATTTGTATGTATTTCAGAGCATTATTTGAGTTTGTTCAAGTTAACTCCTCCATAAATATTTAGCTAAAGTAACTTGGCCACAAAAGTAATTCAGTCACTAATATAAGCACCCAAATGTTATTATATGTCGTTTGAACAGCTGTTTTTATTACCATAAATCTGGAAAGTCCGTGTGCTGTAGTTTAAAAGAACATAACGTTGAATTTTGAATTGAATAATAAATTAGAATGTTGGGGAAGTTTGTCGAAGAGTCGTTACGTTAAAGCGGCGGTGTGCACGAGCCGTAATCCCTTACTACCGCTTAGAGGATGACCATGAAACAGCGAGCCGCTTGCCCCTTCCTGCAAAGCTGAGTTGAATTAGATGCTATAAAAACTAATCAGGGACGCTAAGAGCGGTCTAACGATGCCGAGAGCGACTTTTGATAAACACGCGAGGGGCGGTCTATCCCAAACTTTGACGGGACAATTTTGTTAGCGAACTTTTCTGTCAACGGTCGCATAAAACGAAACCGGCATCACCCAGTTATAATTAAATAACCCCAAGTCGATAAAATCAATATACTTTTTACTCTTCAGTGTACGTTTTATTGGAAACGGACTTTTATAGACTTGTTTATTTGCGTGAGGTTGCTACTTGATCGGGCAATTAAAGTTGCAATATACCTTCCTACTAATACGGTGTGGGAGCATTATGTTAAATCAAACAGGGACTAATTGACTTAACATGCCGAGAATCTACCAACGTAAATATGTAATATTGAGCGGTACCGATCTCTTGTGAGAAACACATTACTCTGCTTCCCCATGTTGATTTACAATCCGTGGGAACGCCCATGTTTTTCTTTCGCTCCCAAATAAACATGTCAATTATGGAATCGATTATACCCAGCAGTAAAGCAAAGCTTATTACATTATCCTGATTGGTGCTCACAAAACAAATAACATGTTGAGAAAACTTAAAATGGTGCACTGGGAATAAGCTTCGTTTCTAAATTGGTAACCACTAAAACCGTTTGATCAATCGCATAGGTTTCAGCATTAGTATTCCCCTTGCACAGCAATCAAACGCAGCGGTACAGCGTATCGAGCTTCCTACAAACTATATCCTGTTTCCTATAGCATGTCAGTACGGCGGTATCGTCCGTATTCATACAACGCGCCCTAAGGGCATATTCACACAAGCGCTAAGCACTTGTTGTACGCGTTAAGTTTTTGAGTAGTGTACACTAGTGAGTGTTTATGAAGCTGTTTTCATCTCCATTCCATGTAATGACAAACAGCCGCATGCCCGTTCCCACGCGGCGAGTGAGCGGTGGCCCGGCGGCGCGCGCGGCCTACTGAAACTGAAGCGAGCGTCAAACATTCCCCATCTAAACATAACTTAAGGCAATAAGCAATAACCACTTAATACCACGAAGTACCGCGTATTGTACTGTTAACAATAATCATTACAAAAGAGCAGTAGTAGTACAGATATTTGTGGAACACTATTTCGGCACAAACAAAAACAAGGGTATTTACAACTTGTGGCTTTGTACGCGAATCATTTAAATATTACTGGATAATAGTTGTTAGGAGTTTCACAATTACAATTTCAAAGTTTTAGTGGCCAAAACGGATATACATCAACCTGTATTTACTAAAACTAAGCTGCAAATACATTTGCAAAATCTCAAAAGTTTATGCAAAACAGAGGGGACGTTGCAGCAAATAAGTTTTGTATTTTTTTAGGTTTATAGCCTCAGTAATAAATCAAATAATATGAAAATTAAATGGAAGATCCGTTTGTTCTGATAACAATGGATAAAATCTACTAAACCCACTTTTCTGATTAAACCAGCGGTTTTTGGGTGTGTGCATTTAGGTTAAGAGACTTTATTGTTTCACCGGTCCTAAGATAACGATTTAAATATTCTATGAAGCGAGCTTGTTCATTAAAAATATCCGGGACCCGTTGTCCGAGGAGCTTATCTGCAGGACACATTCATACAGCGGTGTGCTGATAATGAAATTCTTTATCAAGAGGTGCACGGAGTGGCGGGACGTGCCTTTACGTCGCTGGCGCTGCCCGGCTGGCGGAAGGTCGAGTACCGGATTATGGAAACAAAGTAGATACGACAATCTGTGCCGTATCGGTGGCTCTCCAATTTTTGGTCATGTAGGACCTCCGAAATCCCTTCAAGGGCATAAAACTTGCTTCTATGGCTACGAAAATGTACTAAGGAAAAGGTTTAATACGCTGTGAGCAGTGGACTAGCAACCTGTTACAACGAATGCCTTATTAAACCCATTTCGTTTATGGCGTTTAGCTCTAAGGGGCGAGAACGCTGCGGGTCCGAACTACTTACGGACCAAGTAAGGGTTAATAGCGTTTGATCCGTAAGGACTTGTGTACGCGAACAACTAGAAATAGTCTTTGACTTTAAAAGTTGAGCTCCCATTGTAATAAGGGCAATAATGGCTTTGCATGCACTCAGTTGGTATGCTAACAAGTAACAAGCACTCACCCGGACCGCACCCGTCCGTCTTGTCCGATTACGGACTGGAACAACGGGTCCGACTTCGCGCCTCGAATCCGTAAAAATCCAACGTCCCTTCTGCAATCGTCTTATCTGATCTGCCCGAACTACTTTAGAAGATAAATGGGGATTGTTCTCTTTCAGTGAAACCGATTGAAAACCAGTGCTAAATTTTAAAATCCATTCTCCGGTGCGATAAATTCTGAGTATTTTTGGGTTCTTCAAAAGAGAATAGCTAATCTTGTATTTTCTAGCGATTTATTTTGAATGCAAACGTACTTAGAAGTTACTAAATCAATACAGAATGATCATTTATAAAAATCTTATTATGTTTCTACATTTAAGTAGTACTCAGATAGATTTAACAGCAAATTTTAATAGCTTGCTTGCACTGTTCAAAATAGAAACTCAAAATGCTTCATATTTCTGAAATAAAAAACAGGTAGATCGTGTTTTTTTTATTTTGTAAAACCCGCTACATATGCATAGTGTTCATTACTCCGATTCTCGTTTCAATTATTAGTAGGAACGGGATTTTTGCGAACCTTCGATCGTTTCAGCGGTTTGCTTTTTGCGTTAAACGGTGTGTATCGTAATGGTCTCGGAAACAATAAACTACGAACGGTATAGCTTTGCGATTTTGCACATGACATAAAGCCGTGTCCACGCTTACATACGTACCGACACTTTCGTACATAATTGGCAAAATATAGTTATAAATCAATCTTTGGCTAAAGTAATTGTCGGTTGGACACAAACAACTATAGAATTTGGCTAGTTCGTCCACATGTGTTTTATTTCGTTTCATTGGGCGGGAGACCACCGCCTCGCTGTCTCCATTCATCGATCCACCGCAACATTTAACGCTTTGCAACTCTCAAAACGGGTCAGCCAAGTTTAATGGTTGAGTGTAAAATTCCTTAATTGGATTCATTGGCGAGGTGTGCCGCGACAGTTTGTCATTGTCTTTGAGCTAAACTACTGGTTAACCGAACTTCCAAAGTAGACAAACTGGGTAAAAGCTAAGAGTTAGGACAGCCCTCAAGATATATTAGTTTACAACTTGAAATGGAAGTCATGAATTCTCTTTTCGTACTTTAATTACCTATGGCCTAATAAAAACTTTCCGGCAGTTTTTTTATACTTTTCTGATAAAATCATACCATAACATAGCAAATAAATACCTATACACCATAGGTATTTCTTTGCAACAAAAAACACAGATGAATATCACAAATCGGGTTTTGATTTCCCGAAGGAATGCTGCCGGTCGTATGTGTATGATCGCGGTCATTCTCGATATGCCACAGGATCTTTCGAGTAGTCCCGGCAGGAGCGTGACGCAGGTCTCTATCTGTAGATTGGCGATACAAAGGTAAATGGAAAAACAATACTTATTTACGAGGGTCCGTATTCTCACATTTTCACGACGAAGGTACGCGATAAACCCAAACTGCTCCGACTACGCAATATCCGATTCAGGTCGATATAACTTCAAATAAATCGGCAAACTTTAAGAATAAACTTCCCCACGTATCGTTACGACGAAACAAATGAAATTTAAAATGTCTTTAAATATCAAAGTTGTTGTTGGAAATTTAAGATCTATTCAATATTTCTCTGATGGAGAAAAACAATTTCCTAAAGGAATATACCTCATAGGCAGAAAGCAATCGAATAATATTCAGATGAGGAGCGAACGATATGAAAAATGTTATAGATTTCTTTGGAAAGCAGCGCCGTGGGCACCTCCGCAAAGGGTTGTAAAGTAAAAATATACCTACATCTATGTTTAGCACTAACATCCCAAACTATATTATTTTAGAGCTACGAAACATACTCGCATTATTTGTTAAACCTGCAAATTTAATCATCTAAACCCAGAAATCAATTATGCATCATATCTGAATGAGGTACGCTGTCAGGTATAGTTGAAATGCACAATATAATGCGAACTAATAATTATTTTGTAATTAATAAGTTATAATATTAAACTTAGTTAATTAAAATGTGTATTCAAAATATTGTCAAAAATCAACGCAATTACTTTTGGGAAGCACATAGGCAGTTACCCTAAGCGCTTACTTTGGACATGTTCCGAAACTATTTTTAGCTTGCCGAATAAATTGAGGTTTCATGAGTTGTCTGAAAAAGCTCTAACTTGTCCCATGGGCTGTTTATGTTTGCGAGAAGAAAAGATGTGCCGAACCCGCACGGTTATAGACGTACGAGTAGGTACTCGCAGGTGTCTTCGATTTACTGCTGACGTGTTAGAGAGTCGTAGCGGCCTTTTTCTAAAATAAACAAATCTTGTTTACACACATCTAAAAATTTTTACTACTCTAGGTATACACGGGTCAGTTAGTGCAAATATTGTGACAGGGTGAACAGAAAATATTAATTTTCACAGCAGGCCCAACTATCTAATGTTTAGCACTAAAACTGTTAACATGTGTATTTAGTATATTAACACAAACATGGACTCATACTCATAGATATAAGTAAATTGTGTAAATTGCGAAACTCTTCGAATATTTGCAAGTTCCTGCAAATATTAGTTATTGGGGGCAACATATCAATCTTATAGCAAGATATTAATGTGTGGGGAAGTTAAGTTAGCTGCAACAATTCGCGCCGCAGAATAGCCATCAAGACGTTCAAGTTTAAGACAAACATCCTAAGTTCTAGTAACCCGATATATCCAATTACCTACTTGTAGGTATCCTACTGCTGAAACCGTAGGTATGTATTGAACAAATATAATTTGTGACGTAAGGATATTGAATTACGTGCTGTTCGGGAGTCATGTAGTGGGCGGATAGTATACAATGTGTGCGCGTGGGCGTATTAAATAAACAACGCGTTGTAAGTGCAGTACTCCACATCTACCGCACAGGGGAACCGGACCGCAGAAAAATCTAGCATACAGGGGCGCGTGCCACTGGCGCCCTCTTGACACGTTTTCATAATGATGATTCACTAGATTGCGTTTATTAGCGCATTTATACGAATTAATTGCGAAAACGGGCATTGTCATGAACCATTACGTCGCTTAATGTTGTTAACAGATTTTATTTATATTTACAACCGCGCTCAGAATATTAAATTACTTGAATGTATTTTCGATGGTGTTACAAGCCGTAACTTCTCCAAAGGCATATTTGCCCGGCACTACTTTAAGAAAACTAATTTCGCGTGTTTGCCTGGCAGAGGGCGCGGCTGCCACATTCCTAAGAAATGTGCGGATCGCTCGGATTCTACGTTTATGTGTTTGTGAGATATCGGTATGTCTTACGTAGCTATAATCGTACCTCTCTCCGTTATTGCAAGTATATTTTTATCACTCTTCCCTAATTCGGTGAAAACACACGCGTGAATACTGGGCTGAATGTATATCTGTATCAATAAAGGGATTGAAACCTGGAGTATTCCACTATTGGGTTTTTCAGCAACTAAAAGAATCGAAGTGGCTCTCCGTAACAAAACAAGATAACAATGCCAGGCTTGTGTTTGAATTTTAATTTATTTTTCATAGATTCTTGTAGCGACGCACAACGAACCGGTATTTTTTGTCACAAACAAACAATATGTATGTGCAAACGCGTACTGCCCGTTCGGCGTTCATATTGCATTTTTTATTGCTCTCCCTGTTTTATAGCTTAGTTTTATGATTTATATGTGGAGTTAATCTGTATGAACATATGGCTGCCGACGTGTAGTTCACGTAAAGTTCCTTTGTTTGAGGGTCATGTTCAAGACGTCATGTTGAACATGTGGCGAGTCAGAAGTAACCAGACGATGTTTACACCTTGTGTTTACTCCGGCTTTGGGTCTTAAAGCTTGGCTACAGTCGATAGTTAGTTGATCATAGTTTATTAGATTTGGTAGATATCTTTATTAAATATGTCTAAAGCCTAAAGAAGCGTCAGTCTACATCCCTTAATTGGACACAATCTCAAACTTTAATCATTATGTTTCTTATCCATCGTAAAATTTCGATATTGTAAAAAAGTAATAAGTAATATCTCAATGTAGAACCGAGATATAAAATTTAAATTTCAAATCAATGCTTCATAAAATTCGCCAGTAATTCATTACGCTTCTCTATCCACACCGAAGATGAATATTACGCCGTAAGCCAAAATGAAACGATATTATTATTCAAAGAGAATTTTCATTAAATATATTATTGGATGTCTATTACTTTGACCACCTTTTATGATAAAAGTGGGCGGATAAATCAGGACAAACGAGTATAAACTAACTCGCACGCAGTACGGATCCTTCTCGTTAGTTAGTGTACAGCGGTTTTCAATAGGACGCATTAGTATAAGTGGGTTCGGATGGTCGTGGATTGGCCATTGTGCTGGATTGTGTCGATTACATTCGTGCACACACCGATCCCCGCGGATTGAGTTATTGTCTCTGCGAAGGCGCCGGCTGGCTCCCCGACGCCAGCTCGGGCGCAGGTGCATTACTAATGCCGCTTTATAGGGTTCAGTATCCAAACAACGTCGTTGTCAACTTTCTCTGTCAGTCTAGGGTTTGCTGTAAGAGAACTCAGCATTGTGTTAAGCTCGCCTTTGTACATGTACTTTATTATCACATGTATGTAATGTTGTTTTCCTTGGTGTACAATAAAGAATTAAGAATTAAAGGTTAAAAACGGCACCCTACTACTCCGTACGTGCTAAGACTCCACTGTCCGTCTGTCTGTCTGTCAGCAGGCTGCATCTCATAAACCGTGATAGCTATATAACAACAAATACTAAAAACAGAATAAAACAAATATTTAAATCCTTATCACTCCCTTACAACAAACGTGATTTTTTTGCCATTTTTTATGATAATGGTACGGAACCCTTCGTGCGCGAGTCCGACTCGCACTTGGCCGTTTTTCTAATATAATCCTATTTGCGTGTTGCTATTTTTGTGCTAAACTGTTCGTCGCAGTGTTATTGCTTTGTTTACTTTCTCAGCATATTACATACATAATTTAAACGAATATAGTTCCTAAGAAAAATGATTGTATACCAATTTTACGTTCCAACCTACAAACAGATTCTTAAGTTTCGTTTTGCACACATTGTTAAGACAATGTCATCTTCTCGTCGATGCATTTTCAAGCCTATTCGAGTGATCGAGTGACTAAGTCAAATACTCAGACACTAGAATTAGTCCTAATTCTATATCGGATTTAAACAAGACATGCAATATGGTTTTTACATTCTAAGAGGCCAATTAAAGGAACCACATTACTATCCTATGTCTAACGAAGTATTAGTGAGTTTGTACTATGTAGTTACTACTATGCTGCACAACTTGCGATCACGGAGTTTCAGTTTGATGTGTAATTAATTTGCCAGTTTCAGATGCAGAATCTTGTGAAAAATGTAAATACTGTCTCAACTATAAAATTCTAGAACGCGCTTCCCCTTGACATCAAAAAAGCTGACAGTGAATTTTCATTTAAGCGTAGAATTCGGAACTATTATTTGTCCTCTCATACATAGCTCGGTCTTCGTCATAGTTATTATATATAAATGGTTGACTGGTTGCTTCCACTTCTACACCCTTGCTTCATTAAGTCCGCCTTCATATCACCATTGTAGATGAAGTTTAAATAAATAAATAAATTATTTAAGTCAGTTTTTGTACTTTCATGCAAATTACATATTTTTAGTAACTATCTATTTTCACGAAAAAAACTCAAATTACCAACATCTTTGGTTCCTGTGTCGCGTAACGAGTTAGCCAGAATTCTAGAATATTCTTACAAACGGCGCCAGATTTTTATGAACATTTTCCTTAATCTACGCATATCGAGTAAAAAGGCGTAGGTTTTGCGTATTTTTAATGGATTTTATGCTAGGTACACCTAATCCTTAAGGTTCTGGTGATTGATAAGGGTACACATTACTACGCGATGGGTACCTACTTATGCTTGAGTTATGTCTGTTAATTTAAGGGTTGGGATTATGAAAGAACTAACTGTGTAAGCAGTTTTTAACGTACTCACTCGTGATAACGTAAACGATCTCTTATGCCAAAATGTATACAAAAAGAGGCTTCTCCTTACCGTCCCCAGACGTCGCATATCCAGTTTCAATGCAAATTGACGTTTACGTTAACGTGATTAAACGTTAGTAAAAACTCGCACTAAGGCCTCTGTTACCCGCAGTCTATCTCACAGGAACTGTTTCATAAATAGGTACAAAATCTTACTTAATAATATTTAGATACCTGTCAATATTTACTTTAATATCAACAGTCAATCACATTAAGAGCAGAATTTAAGCCCACGCCAATAAACAGATGATTTGTTGAGTACTTGTTGGACCATAGATTAGGCCGTCTAATTCCAGTGACATATTTGACGCCTGTCATTTTCAGCATATATTTTATCCAATTATGTCGGGATCGGGTTCCGTACATGAAGAGCGGTTGATAGCCAGTATTTCACACACAAGATATTGCCCACCAACCTTCGCTGTCTAGATAATAGACAGTGTTGATATTCTAAGGACGGAACTATTGTTAGACTTTATGACGTCTGCCTCTGTCTTACTGATATGACCACCGGGAACTAAAATTGAACTATCTTCGAAGGAAGTGTGTATTGAGGCAGTGAAACCGCGGCAAGCGCATATACATCTCGAAATCCGGTCGAATCCTGCAGTTATTGTATTGGTGTTACCCGACACGTACCATTATACACAAATTACTAGGAGCCCAGCTTCACAAGCATCTAATAACAGTACCTATAGGAAATCTCTATCAAGAAATTGTTTGAGTAAATTAATGTAAAGACCGCATCAAAGTTAATCCGTCCACTCACGCTTTTATGTATGTACATAGTTTAGAAGCATTAAGCGAATTCACAGACAAATAAGTTTGTTTAAAGCTATCTAGAGATAGTCTAATCGCCCATAGACACATGTCTATCGGCGAAAATCTTGTTTTGATTGCAATTTTGCGACTCCCCTTTCCACTTCTATACTACGTACGAACATTGTCATAATAATTTGCAATGGTTACATAAACCAATAGTTATTAATTTGATTAGTTGATTAGGTACCTACCGAATTAAATTAACGAATTCGTCCAATAAATGAGGACACGTAATAAATGGAACCTGGTAATTAATTCGGGTCGTTCGAGTCGAACAAAAACATAGTGTAAGTATCGGCAGATTAACTTCACCTAAGAAAGCAAAGGACATGTAAGAAACCCGCCTTGTTAATTGCCTAGAGATCGACAAAATAAATAATTAATTAAGGATGGTAGGTGTAGTGAAAATATTGTACTAATTGTCGTCCATGCCTGCTTAACGCCATATTCCTTAACAGAATATTATGTCCTTTCTTATTCCCTTATATATAAGTAGTTATAACAAGTCGCAGATGTTGCGTTTACAGCGCACGGGAGGAAATAACATGTTATGTTGTACGTACACGTATAGTTTACTTTCGCTCTCAAACTCTTTTCTCATATGTACACACATGTTATGAGTTTATTTCATATACTTAGCGCAATACTTACATACGTGAAGTTTCGATGGCAACAAGTACCTACGTAATAGTATAGCGTAAGTAACATCGTGAGAACTTCCCAGAGTTGTCTTCATATTTCAGACATTGTGTTAAATGAAATTCGGAATATTTTCATTCTCTGTCACTAACTAGCGGAACATTGTTATCAAACTTACAGGTACTTTTGTACAAACTTACAAATTAAGTCAATCAAAAATACAAGAGCAGTGCAGTCCGCGTATAATTTATATTATCATTTTATGTAGGTGCTGTGAGCGACAAACAGAAACTTTAAAATTTAATTAAGCTGTTAGTCTTCAGAGCTCTTGTCACGACAACCTTACTTGCAAATCTGAACTTATCTTTATTAAAACAATCTACTTTTAGACATCGTTGCAAACTTGGAATATACTTTTTAAGAAATATTAATATGTGAGTTTTCGTCAAGAAAAAGCGCAGATACCAATAATTTGTGTAATAAATCTGGAGTATTTTTTCCTTATTAGGTAGCTATTTCATAGGAAGGCCGGGGAAACTTGACGTTAATAAATTTGGCTGTAATGAGGCGCGGGTAGAGATGCAAAGTATAATGCCGACAATAGGCTTAACGACCGAGTGACTTTTAAAACAATAGGTTTACGCATCATGAGAATAAATTGTGATTTATCAATTATCTTCATCAGTTGTCACATAAAATATAAAGAATGTATATAGGTAAACATACATTCCACATAATGGCCATATCTTAGATGTCCCCAATGTGAAACAAAGACATAGGTAATGGGAAGCATTATGGAGCAAAGAATTATGGTTATTTTGTTGCGAACCATATTTCAATAACTCTTAATTGAACTGAATAGGAAATTGAAAAGCAAAAATGTTCAGTTCAAAGAATTTTGTAAAATACTTATACATATAGGTGGTATTATCAGCCTATAGATACGTTCGTGTGTGAGAAGGGTTTCCTGTTAGTATACAGGTACAATTTCAAATTGTAGCATTCATGAGGAGACGTGCGAAAACTTGCCTTCGTGCCGAATGCCAAATGGACCATAAAAAAGTCATAAATGACCCACCTACTCTACGGATGAGAAAATAAATAAGATTATTGGCAAAATCGTGACACTGGTTTTATATGATAGTAGTAGTAATTTCGGCAATAAACTAAAGAGGTGATGTGGTCCGTCGTGATTTTATTTGTTCCGTGCACATAGCTGAAAGAACAATACTGTCATACCTAAGTAAGTGCTATTTGTTAGAACCCAAAATATTTTCAGCGGGTCCACCATATCCGCGCGTGCATACAGCACCGACGGCGCTTCACCGCATGGCGCACTTTAACTGTCAACGTTGATTACTATCACACACAAACACAGTTGGCGGCACACGTAAACAACTATTATTCATAATATTAAATCACTAAGCACATGCGGTCTTATTTCCGACTCCGAGTGAACGGAATTAATTATCATTGAAGTGTGGGCGCCCGGGAAGCGTCGGCGTCGCGCGAGGCGGGCGGACGGCGAGTTGCCCGATGCGAACTGACGCGAGCCCCGGCGTGCACCCCGCCTGGCCGACGCGACCTCAACCAACATATTTTTCAATGATAAAAACAGCCCCCGATAATACTAATGGACACGAAATCTTCATTAATGATGACACGAGAACTATAAAAATAACTAGTTGCCAAGTTACAACTACCAAACTACCCAACTTTGTTACGTTGTCTGGATTTTTTTGCAGCAACATGAACATTACTCGTTATCCGTGATATTATTTTATGCTTGCTGTTTTGAATATGCAAAATACATCATAGAATAATATTAGCGGTATTTGCTTACACCCGACTCCGAGCTGTTTGCGTATAAATTCCGATCACGAAATTAATTATGTTTTATAGGAGATTTTAATCAAAGCGATCCCTACAAATAATCAATTAGGTACAGATTAATGTATCGGAGAGTTAAAGCTATCTGTGTAATTAATTTGCACCTTTCGGACGGCAAGGCTGGCGATTAAGTCCGTTGCGATCGGCCCGTTAAATGTATAGTGTTGGAATCTGATAAGATAGCCATTAATCACGAAGCCAGTTCCGGCCAGGTTCCGCCGAGTGTGACGATCCATTAGTCAGGAAGTGAGTCGCGTACGTGTATAAATAGACATGTCAAACATCTCGCGAGCTGGCCAGCGCCGGACGTACTTACGATAGCCTTTCCCAGTTTATATCATGAGTCACAACACATTCACCACATTACATGATCAATTGACCAGACTCTGATACGGATAGATACACTGATACGGATCCCGTGAGGATCATCAAATAACAATCGCCTTAAGGATAGCTTCGTGCCGTCTGCATACAAAACGATTAATTAACAAGGTCAACAAATTTTCATGATTGCAGAGACTACAAACAACAAACTCCAAGAGTATAAACAGAAAGATAACATTGCTAGGTCCAAAATGGAGCCGTGTTCATTATTGTGGTTAAAATTTAATATTATAATACTTGGATCCCTCAAACTCGCTGGTAGAACTTTTATTTAGTGAATAGCTACAATCAAAACATACAACCACGCCTAGATTACAAACCTAAGTAATTGCAAAACTTTCTGCATATTTATGGTACTTGTAAACGAGTTAGTTATATCGCGGATTTAGAGATACGTAGTCTATTTTAAGGAAATGTGCTAATTCATTTTATTAAGAGACACGGGTGAAAAGTAAGAAATTGCGAGATTTTGAAAATATTCTTTAAATTCACAACAACGTTGCCAAGAACATTAAACCTTGGGAAGGAAGATTAAGTGCAAGTAGCTTGTTACAACAAAATGCTGCAGTGCAATATACTTCGGAAAATAATCTATAAATACGCCATAAATCAGTATTAAATACAAGCCAAATCGTGAGAACATTACCGCAACAACACAGCGATAAAGTATCGCACGGTAAATTGAAAAGTTACTAAAGTCAGTATTAAATGAGACTGTTCCGAGCTGAGCACGCATAGGATAACAAATAAATCTAAGCACTTTTACAACTCTGATACTACAGATCTTTTTCTAAGTTTCACCTCACTCGAGTCTCAATTCCCCTTGGTGTGAACGAAAATGTTTGTAATTCAGCAAATACAGCAATGATCAAAGCTCGTCGTGTCAATGAAATAGCAAATAAGCGTCTCGGTTTTGATTCTGGCGTGAAATGAGCACAGAAAATATTAATAATGTTCTTTTTCTCATTTTTGTTGGTAGCAGGTGGTTTCTGACATGGAAAGTGAAAGCGTCGAGCGCTTAGTGGGACAAAACGGATGTAACTAATTCATGGAAACCATAACGCTGACGAGGGTCTCATGTTGGGCCGCTTCAATAAATACGAGATCATATAAGTTACTTCTTTTTACCATAAGTATATTCGTTACATAATTTTCGGCAGAAGTGACAGAGCGCGGTGATTGATTGCCTTAGATTCACTTAATGATGTGATCGCGAGAATTTAAGTCGGGTCACATAGCTTAGCAACGATGAATCAATGATAATATTTACAAAATATTTAGAGAATTTAAGATAATGTCTTACGACTTTTGACGTTGGTTAAAAGTAAAAAAACCGGCCAAGTGCGAGTCGGACTCGCGCACGAAGGGTTTAAAATTAAGTTTGTTGTATGGTAGCCCTACTTAAATATTTATTTTATGCTGTTTTTAGTATTTGTTGTTATAGCGGCAACAGAAATACATCATCTGTGAAAATTTCAACTGTCTAGCTATCACGGTTCATGAGATACAGCCTGGTGACAGACGGACAGACAGACAGACAGACGGATCGCGGAGTCTTAGTAATAGGGTCCCGTTTTTACCCTTTGGGTACGGAACCCTAAAAAGGTTTAAAGCAGGGGTAATCAGTTTATTTGTGAAACAATGACCGAGTGGTGCATCGACAATGGTATTTCGTGGTATCTAAGGGGTTTCAAACAAGCTTCAGGTATTCCCGTACTAGCTTAACCAGCACATTTTTGCATAAAGTTTTATCCAAACAAATACGTACGTGCATTAAACAAGGGCACTTGCCCCAAACTGGTAGTTATTTGGAACCCATTAACTAAGCAAACAATGAAATGTTGCTGTACGAAAATATAAAATAAGTATAAAACATATTTATTAAATAAGCCATGGCAACAATAGCCTTTTAGCAACTCTTTTATATTTTCTTTAGTGTGCCTAACTTGTGATGGTAAATATATTTACTGAAAAATTTCCTATATTTGTACAAGCCTTTTTCCGTGTTGTGCAAATAAAGACGCTTTATATTGACTCAAGCTGGCGCTATTGTGTGGCGACGTCACGAGCTACACTCTGCTGTCTTACTTTCTTTAACATTGAAGGATACGAGTGGGCTCTTCACTAATGACTCAACTCACACGATTGCTCCACTTTCGCACTGTACGAGTATATTAACAGGAGCCATAACTGTGGCCACACAATGTAATATATGTACAACTTAACCGCACAAATATATTTCGGCTTTTAACTTCATAATATCGAGAGTTTGTGCGCGCCACCAAATACCCAAATATAATGAAAATCTTAAAGAATATTTGCTAGGGACGGCCTTGTATATTGTATAAATAAAAAGTTAGCAGCTAATTTAGCAGTGAGTCGTTTCCTCCGTCCCCTGGGCTGCTGCGATTATTCTTGAGAAAACAAAGAGAAATCACGCAAGGCTTGCGGTGTAGGGTGGGAGCCAAGTGGGAAAGTAGCGAAGCAGGTCGTTAATACAAGGACCTGGCGTCGACCGATACTTGGCTTACATAATACCGCACGTTGATGTGTATACCTCCTCCTTGTATACCGGCCAATAAAGAGGATCACGTATAAAGAGTGCGTACGGCGCAATCATTTGATTGTTGCCTAGATATTGCGTAGCCAGCGAATTAATTGTTCTATACAAAAATATCAGTGCTAATCATTAATTATTTTCTATACATATAATATATTTCTCTGACTATAATCTCCGAAGCAAATCCGACAGGCGTACGTAGGAGGACGATTGAGTTCGTTTGTGTGGAATTTTCACACGAGTAATACCTTCAAATATCGTTGTGTTAATGTTCTCCTTTATTGCAGATGCGCCTTAATTGTTAAACGACACCTCACTGACCCGGCCGTTTGTTGGCTCGATCGCGATTGAACACAAAGATACGATCGGTCAGCGTGCGGACATCGGAATAGATTCTCACACACGGGACTGCCACTATTATGCTAGTATATAAATTTCTATGGCACCGAATACCGCTTTGGTCGGGCCGGGCTGATAACTATTTTGTGTATATGACCTCAAAGTAGTTTGGACGCTGTGAGGCGGCGATGTCGGAACAGAATATTGTGCTACGTGCCGTCTACAGCCGCGCACTATTTAGGCTGCAGATTTAACCTAGATGCGCAAACCTAGATTCCCCCATTAAGCAAACGTAGTTAATTTACTCGGCCTATTATCTTTGTACTATTTCAGCAATGTGTCTGGAACGTTTAGTCATATTATATGGTAGCTGAAAAACCTTCCTAGAAATTAATAAAGTGTTTCCTACGTTTCTGTCACAGTTCCAGTTTTTATAGTGTTCTCCGAAAAGCAAGTGAAATAAGTCTTCGAACAATTTCTCAAGTAGCAGAATGGTATGACGTAAAACAGACAGCACGTTTTAATTTAAAACAATAATGTAAAAGGATTCTATAAATAGATATATTTTGAGGGTGTTTAATAAAAGATATATTTGTCCTCTGTAAATGAAAATACGATACTGTTAATATTAATTCGGATTCTAAATGGACACTTTTATAGGTCCGGATAAAGGTTATTAGTAAAATATTGCGAACGGTTTCTTTACCGCAAAATGAATTGCTATTTATTCGACCACATTATTGAATAGGCATAATGTACCTAGATGTATGTAGTATTGTTAGGTACATCGACAATTAGATACAAGTACCTAGTAAATAAGAGTAGCTACGAATTTGGCTACGGCGTAACCGCGTAGCGGTTGTGGTTTTTATTACAAACGCGAAATCAATATAACTAGCACAGATTATTATTATATGTTACAGGATTACAGTCTTTCCGACAGTTATCATATATCTTGTCGGTAACTTCTTAAACTTACTTTCCATCTACACGGCATAAAGAAGGTTTGTCAATCGTAACACGTGATGCGAATTATAGGATTCATATTTTGCTATTATCGTAATACACGTTTATTTACAATTTCCGATGAAAAGATTTCATTAAGCTTTTGATAAAACCTTCAATATTTAAACGTAAGATCACACAATAGATAATAATAGTAGATATAGTGGAGTTAGTAGCTGCTTTCATAATTCAACGAAATAACACTGGATTAATTAGAATGAAAGTAATTATGAATTGTAATGCGCCTGTATAATCAATCATAAACTAAAATCCGCACACAATGTGCCTACACTTCACTGTAAATCCTAGTTTAATTTAGATGCTCGTTTACCAACATAATAACCAAACACGCACGGAAATGTTATTACAATACGTCATTGTGCACCGCGATAACAACATTTTGATAGCTCGCAGCACTAACAGCGGGATAAGTCCGCGGCCTTTATGAAATATTGATGACGTTGACAAGTACGAGATAATTGTTCAGACGTGCTATGAATAGTAATTTCATTACTGGATAATAAGCTTGGTCGCGGAGCAAGAGCTGGCTGCGGGGAGCCGGCGAGCGCCCGAGCCTGCCCGAGCCGAGCCGCGCCACAATGCTCGGCAAACAGACCGCCTAATGGGATCCAGCGGCATTAAATTAAGTTTCAAAATTAACTTTTCAAATACCTCACTCTTTGTAACCCCTTAAAAGGAAAAAACCAAGCCCTCGGAGGTACCAAGATTAAGTGAATGGTACTTTACATTTTAAGAAATACAACATTCTTTTGTATTTTTGAGCTCCAGGTACTTAAGTGTAAAGTATTCATGGACTCTGTTCTCAAGAATAATATCTTAGCCCGAAACTTTCAGGTTGTAAAAAAGTTCGTGAAACAGAAGATATGGAAGTAATTAATTAAATGAATCAAAACCTGTTTTTTAATTAATTTGCGCGTCTTTGGAAGTGGGAACTATGTTACCCTGCTCATTATATAAGAGCTCGTTTCGCAGAATTCTCTAGTCATGATATGAGCAAAAACTTCATTGGCCCCATTAACTACAGGAAGTGTATTTTTTGTTACTGTGGAAGGGTGAAGTAAGCGTAAATCATATACATTCTCTGTACTTGTGAGTGATAGTGTCATCTAGTAAGCGGCACTTTGTATACCGTGGTACCAGCGTTAGAAATAACAGCAGTTGAAACGAAACTGAAGATTAACCTAAAAACTCTGTGACCTGAATTAAAAAACAAAAACATGGCTGTTTGTTCGCAGTTCACAGTTTTCAGCGAGCGAGTGGTCAGTCAGCACAGTGACATTTAGAGAGCTAGTAAATCAGTGCTTGTAACAAGTAATAGGCACATGTGTCAGTTATCAATGTAGCCGGGGGACGCGCTCGTACGAGTACACACTGACATAGATATTGCAGTTGTGCTGCTAACAATATATTCGGTGAGGGTAGTTGAGGCCACGTTGTGCCTATGCGGCGTATGTAGTGTACACGAGCGTGGGTCGCTGACTAGGCGGTATCAATCTAATATCTCCGGCCATACATTTTATCTGCTCAAGACGCGGCAGCAGGCGCGGCACTTTCTCCGCTCACCACTCTATGTATATTCTAGTTAACGACCAATTTGAGTTTACTCTTCACGGGTAACGATAATTAATAGTATGAGGAGTGGAAAAGGTGCTGTTGCGGTGCTAAGAGGAGATAAGCCAGCATCCGCTCTCTGTGTGTGCTCGGTTGTAATATTTGCGTGCACCTGCTGATAACAAGGCTTCGACTTGTGTCTATGCATTGAAAATTTTGAAGCAGTATGAAAATCTGCCCATAAATGTCTAATAAAGCAGGAAGCTAATGCGTGGATAAACAATTAATTAACATGTGAATGTACACTTGCTCCAAATGAGCGCGAAATTAATTAATACATTAAGTTATTCTGTCGGTACTAAACCACACACGTATGCCTACATAGAATCATCAATGTGCACATGATTTTGTAGTACCATATCATAAGTACATTATTCAATACACTGAATGCAAATTATGGTATACATGAGTTAGCTAAATGTGTATGGGGGCTGATTGCGTACTCAGTAGACGCGCGTTAGACACACTGCACACCACTGATAGATAGTTCCGATGTATGATTAATGGTAACCGCGTGAACTTACCGACACTCGCGGATATAAGGATACGTTTCTACTGGAAAATGTGATCTCACTCACTACATACAAATTACCTTCGAAGATGCGGGCGAGAAAAACCCTTCCCAGTATTCATATTATTCTTATAATAGATAAACTTGGCAAATCTCTAACCGAGTATATGTAGAGATAACCCTCCTATGCGGGCACGTATTCAATTCTAGTATAGACCTTAAATTAGCACCACAGGCGTGCCAAATGCGAAATAAAATCCCACTAAAGTTTTGCCGCAAAGCTATGTTCAGAAAGTTATTTAAAAATGTGCAAATACCGTTGTGGTCTGAGGACCGCGGTGACCTTTCAGGTACCCGTAGAGGACTTTTAAAGTAGAAGCTCGATTTTTATTATTAATGTATACCAACTAAAAGAAACTACAGACTTTCCTTTTCAGTCAAAAGTTTGCAAATAGAATTGAAAATAAATTTAAACATTTCTGTTTTATGTATCCAGTAGAGAGAGCTCTCTAGTGTTTCTGAGAAGAGAGTACGTACAGTGCCGGCTCTGGCTTTGGAAGATAAAGGAATCCTCTTATCCCTTGCCACTAAAGGAGACCGACCTTCACTCTCAAACAGATAATTAAAACACACAGTTGCATTTGTAATAATTGTAGCCGCCGCCGAGCGAGAAGCCTCACTCCCGGTCCCGGTGCCACACACCGACCGAATATAATACCTGGTATAAAGATCGAGCACTTACGAAGTTTAAATGGTGTTTCACTTATTTAATTCTAAAGTAAAGGAAAAATCGATGGCTAAATAGGAGTTTGTACGAAGTTGGATACGGGGTAAGCACACGGCTCATTAAACTTCAGCTATCCACATTTGCTTACGTCTGGATTCAGGAGGTTCTCGACGAACGCAATGACACTTGTTCGTTTTATCACCGACCTTTTAAGTCGTAGGTACTCAACCCACTTCCGACGGGAGACGCAAGAAAAAGGACTACCATAATATTGTTGCCTACATTTACTATTACTACTTAATATACGAGCTAGCGTACAAGCACGAAGATAAAACCGTATCCATGTATGTCTTTGTCTATTATGTTCAGCTTTTACATAAAAATTACAGAGATTTCAAAAAGAATTACCATAACATTCTAATAACACCTAGGCAAATTTTGAAATGCATTTACCATACTAAACGATATTTTAATAATATATAAAACGAGAAAGTAATATTAATGACGTGATTCATGCTTCATTATAAAAAATAATATAACGTGAAGCTTTGGTGGCTTAGTCTCGATTTAAATGTAAATTACGTGGCAAAGGCTCAAGCCCTTGTCTCCGGTGGTCATAACCCCGTCAAACGACGAAGGCAGTTCATGTTTATGAAACGCTATAAACTTGTAGTTACTACTACCAATAGCAGTCCAACTGTAACATTCCGCCGCAGCCATCGTAACTATTGTAATGAAACTAAGATTACTAGTTTTACAAGTAACCTCGGAATACGACCATGAATTTGTTGACAATGTACCAGGACCACACAATCCTTAATATTGTTGATGGTAACAAGCTTAGAAATCTGTATATAAGCTCGTTCTTCTTAAAACGAAATAAAATTTTATTGTACGTTTCCGAACCTTTTTAGATTTGGTCCCGCATACGAATAAGGCAATAAATGTTGATCAGGACAACGAAAACAATTGACCGAAATCTATTATCAGCTATATTGCTGTTAGTGAACACAACTACCAAGTGTTGGAGCTACCGGCCGGCGAGACCTGCCGCATTGATTAAACTTTTGTGAAGGAATACAAATCGAATCTTGAATTCATTCTGTAAAGGACCGGCGTTATCATAGAAAGGAGAAACGTTATGACAGCAAATAAGAAAACTTTATGATATTTTTTCAGAAAGTAGCAAGCTGAAACATTGTTTAAAATTCTTAATAGAAAGAGCAATAAGGAAAGTATTGTAGTCGTTAAATGTTTCTGGACCCCTTCAAATCCGTCAAAATCCTATTGAGAACAGCACAATGAATGTTGACTTCATCTTTGTGTTATTTTCTTGTTGCGTTCGGGGGCCAGGGCACTTGAATAAAAGATTCGTATATTATCCCGGGCTCGGCCGCGGTACAATAGGACAGCGACAACGCACCCACTGTAATTCAGTGAGCGGCCTAGCGACCGCATTGTATTATTATATAGCTGGATTGCTACCGACAATCTAATTTAAAGGTGAACACAGACGACTTTCACCACAACAGCGTTCGCTATTGCACACTCAAAACATCTGAACACAATGAATTTCAAATGTAAGCCGCACGGCAGAGGTACCCCGCACCAATTACCGGCGATACTAGCGAACGACAACATTGGAAAACTCAATTTTCCTGAGGGTAAATATAAACAGTGCCAAAATACATCGATATTTTAATTTAAGTTGTGACATAACAATGTCAAGAAAAAGTTAAGTCTATAAGGAAACTTTTTGCTATTTACAAGTTGGTAAACTTCAACGCTTTGGGGGAAAAAATATATTTCCGAGGTGCTACTTTATAAGTAGTTGAGGTCCTACAGCAAATAAAGGACCGGACATATCCGTTATTCGCATACACAAATGCGATCCCTTCTCGAATCCGGAATCAGAGTATAGGCAAATTGTGATCGTCACGAGAACGACTAAGGTCACGCGTCAGTGGGCTGACATTATTTGTCAGAGTGGATCGGAAAGCAATTTCGCCTAACTCGAGACTATTTGTCACACATAAAACGTGATCTATGGAACCGTCTCGCCGATACATCCCGCCTTCGACCGGCGGCGCGGCGACCGGCCACCGACGACCGGACTAACGTGAAAGGATTTTTAACGTGTGACATGATAATAAGATTTGTACCCTTCTTTAAGGTATCCGTTTGTTGAATAGAGATACGATATGTTACGTATGAATCCATCTTAATGGGTCCTAAGCTTACACTTTACGTATCTAAAAAACCGTACCTAAGGTAAGGATATTGTTGTGATAAGTACCTAAATATAGCGCCACTATACAACTTTATTCAGCATCAAAAGAGAGGATTACGTCATTAGCCAGTATGTACGTTACCTAAATATGGCATGTATTGGACGTGCGCGTACAAGTCAAATAACAGAGCAACAAGTCTATAGCGGTACGAGGCGGTAGTGTTGTCAGTATAATGTCAAGAGGGAATGGAGGGTACAATGCATGTCGGCTGTGTTGCCCGTGTCAGACGGGCGGCGACGGGCAAAATGGTCCTTGTGCAGCGCAACCGGGATTTTCGGTTGGGGATAGAAAATTGGATTGGCTCGTATCGGTCGCGGTGAAACACTGCCAGGACTTTGGCATGGAAACTTATTCTAGACGACTTATAGAGTCCGTGTTACGATATACATTGTATGTTATAAACAATGTGATTCAGCTCGAACTACATACATTCCACAAGCTGAAACTTCGTACAATATATTACATCGATTCAAACGAAGACGAAAAACGCTTAGGACGTGACCTCTGATGTACCTGCAGTCTTCGGGATTCCGAACATCTTTTAAAGGGTTCCGTACATATCTTTTTTTTAACGGCCTCAATTTTTGGAAAGGTAGTAGTAGCCTTTCCAAAAATTGAGGCGAAGTCGAAGTCGAAGGGGATTTTGTTCGTCCAGCGGGGATCCTTGACTTATGACCTTTTAAGTTTCCTCGTAGTTAAAAACTTTTATTTAAGTTAATATTTCGTTATGGAATCGTATTTTACGTGTATTCTTAAGCCACGATTAAACCGGTTGCAACTGAGAAGAGGATAAGCATGTGTAGTCAGCTTAATATATTTAAACCTTGCTTTAATTTCACTCATAAGTTTTCTTACGAAATATACTAAATAATTGATACGATATTGACAATTGCGATTTTCATGTTTTTTGAAATAATGTGTTTTATCAGTTTCTATATTTTCGATGTATTTTATTTTTATACAAAATTACACGTAATAAATGTGGTGTTAAAAAGATTATTTTTACTTTTATAATGCTACAAATATGATTTGACGCTTAGGGACATTTACGCATAGGCCTCCTATGTCCAGCAGTGGACGTCTTTCGGCTGTTAGGTTGATGATGATGATGAAACAAAGACGTCTTTTAGATAACCAAAATAACAATATGGGATACGACTCGTTTCACTAAACACATTGAACGACAACGACCCGGTGTCGACTAAGGGTTACGAATTGTGAAATTCCAAAGTACTCGTTGTGCCCTCCTTGAATGTTGGAGGTGCAAACTTTTTGATTAATGAGCAAAAAGCTTTCGTCTGCTTATGCCTTTAATTAAAACTTATAACTAAAAAGTTTAGGGGGGACATTGTGGGCCAGGAGCACAGGCTACTTGTTATTAGAACTGTTTGTTTGCGCGTGCATTCCGACTCGCCGCAGAGTTGTAAACGTTTCATGTATAGTATAGCGCGAGCACTTAGTCGCGTGCAGGCACAGCCGCGCAGGCCCTCTGTGGACCTCGTTTACCAAACATTCCCCGCATCGTCGCTAAGTACTTAATTGTGTCAGTGGTCCTGAGCACAGCCAAACTTAAATGAAATACTCGTGTTCCTGTAGAATAATCGCTTGCCATTAATTTCTTTACCTTATCGAGAGATAGAACGACTCGACCGAGATAAAATGATCTAAAAATAGTTCAAGCCTTTTTTATTCCTTTTCATGAAGTTTGAAGTTACCCATTTTAATGGGTCAGTGAAACTGAATATAATTAATGAGACTTTTTAAAGATAGAAAAGTGTTCATAACTATATACGTTATTAGAATAATTAAGGCGTTCGACAGCTGTTAGTAAAACATGATAGTCACCTCTACTAATCATTTTCGTAAAAAGTAAATAGGTGTCTATTTACTAAGAGTTGTGGGCACCCAGTATGAAAAAATATTACCTGCCTTACTACCTTTTTATTGCAATTTCCCTTTACCTTTATGTTCGAGTATATCAAACTACCTACTTACTTTGATTTACTTCGAGCCATTTTATCAGAAAAGTGACGGTTAGAAATATGCATGAAAATATTAAAACAAAGACGGAATATGCATATTATAATTATGCTAATTTTAAGTCTATAATATAAATGGTATGTTAGAACATATATATTCAAGTTCATTCTAAGGTTAAGAATAATATTAGATTCAAAAATATAAAGTACAACTTCGAGGACGTCAGAGTTTCACTCATCAAAAGAAATTATGGCAGATATTTTCAAGAATTAAACACAATTAGTCTTAAATGAATTTATCACTTAATTCGAATACCTATCAACGGAAAACTTGCCAAAGAAATTATGTAATAAACATCTAGTAAGATAATTCACAGCTGTTGGGTTTACACGTTTCTGGAACTTTGCAGACATTTGTACCTTACTTGCCCTAAAATACGAATATAATCTCGTCAATAATGTATGTTTTCTTTGATATCATCAAAGCCTTATTACAGATTTATTTACCTTTACCGATTCTGAGGCCATAAATTCTGAACATGTAAATTATATTTTCATGAGCATCAGCAATTTTTATCGTGAATATTTTTTACTGCTCCAATCTTACTGAGTGTACAAGATGAGGTCTTAATACGGTACGTCATGTGTACACACCAAATATTTTAATAATAGCTGTTAAAAATATGAAACATTTGATTTTTTTTCTAGGCCTGTGAATAATAGTAGTATTAAATAACGCTGAATTTTCGGCTTAAATAGTAGGTGTCAACGTTGTGTACAAAAAACTGGCCATGTGCGAGTCGGACTCGTGCACGAAGGGTTCCGCACCATTATTGCAAAAAACGGCAAAAAAATCACGTTTGTTGTATGGGAGCCCCCCATAATTTATTTTATTTTATTCTGTTTTTAGTATTTGTTGTTATAGCGGCAATAACAATACATCATCTGTGAAAATTTCAACTGTCTAGCTATCACGGTTCACGAGATACAGCCTGGTGACAGACGGATAGACAGACAGACAGACAGACAGACAGACAGACGGATCGTGAAGTCTCAGCAATAGGGTCCCGTTTTTACCCTTTGGGTACGGAAACCTAAAAAAAACCCTTAACACGTAACCTACATCTACAGACGCGCTACTGTCTAATCAAGCATGCACTCAATTCCACAACTGCGTATTCCAATAAGTTTTATTAGATCCACAATCTGTATGTGTGTATAAATCTACGCAGTTTACCTTATTCATAAATACCTATTTCGTACCCAGTTCTAAGGTAGGTCGAAATTAAATAAAATAAAAGCATTTAAAGCAGGATATTGTAAAATACCGCCGGGCTGTATTAAAGCATTAATATTGTTCCATTGCTGCCTTAATATTCGAAAACAACAACACTAAAACATGAAGAAAATTAAAAGCCATTTTCTGCTAGATTTACAAAACAACCACTAATTCGTTGTTTCAGGAATTGGTTTAATAATATCTTTATAAGCTTTATACATTTGCTTTTGTGCTAAATAACAAATAAAGGAGGACTGGAGGGTTTACACGACACCGAGTGGCTTTCTTAAGCTTAAGTGTGTTACATACACTCAAAACCGCACTCATTAGACAAGATCAAACAGTGCTAGCGTCGAATACTCTCTCATTAATTATCTAAGTAAAAGCTCCGACAAATTATATTAACTGTGCAGATTACGCTGTGTGAATTTCACAAACGGGAGTATTGTACGAGTATCGGATCCCCAGTGCAGTGTATTCCATTTGAGAACACGACACAAAAGTAGTGTGCTTAAAATGGGTCTGAATACACATTGCAGAAACCGAAGATGTTTATTTATATGCCGATCTCTCAGATAAATCAACAAAAGATGCTTGAGCTCGACATGTCGTATGTTAATGCCGGCCATATTAGTGTAGGCAGCCGTGAGCTTCAACTTTAAACGATCGGTAGTTTGAGCGACGATATTGAGACGGCTGGGTACCTCAGCGTACATACTGGGGATAAATCAGGGACGCAACATTTGGCGATAATTTAATATGACGGAAGAAAGTGGCGCGATAGGCCGCGAGCACCCTAATGTGAGGATATTACGTCACGCACGCATCGGCACTTTTGTCTGAAAAATGTACGCGACGTGGCCTATTACCTCGCCTGTAACTTTAAAGTCTAGACATATTAAGGTCGCAGAGTATGCCTCAGTGAACATGAGAATTAGGGGGATTAATTTATGAATTACTAGACCGAAGTCTAAATGATTTTATCAACATCTTGGGCAAGTAGTGTAAGTTGTAACATGAAACTAAACCGTTAACGATCTTAGTTTTGTTTGGACTACCATTTAGGTATTAGTTATTTGTTTTTCTTCATACGACTTTCGTCCGCTATTGCTACCCATCCAGTGGCGTAGCTAGTTCTAAAGAGGCCCTATATTAAAATTTGTTGTGAGCCATTAACCGAATACAACAAAACTCGAAAGGAAAATATTTTTTTACATAATGAATAAAAAAGCACACTGAAAGCCTATGCTATCCAAGCGATTTTTGAATCGGGAACCATGTGTTTTATTATATCAAGAAAATTTTAGAAAATTATATCCACATGCATGGATTAAACTTTCATCATAGCAAACAGTTTTCATCGACTTAATTCATCCGTCCCTCTTATTTATTGAAATTTAAGGTTTTGAAAAACATTTTAATGTCGGGGTTTCTGTGGCTCGGGGGCCCCGTATCATTGATACGGCTGATACCGCAGTAGCTACGCCCCTGTCTAGACAATAAGGGTGAATGAAATGTCTACGAAAATACAATAATTAAAAATACAAACAAAAGCACAGAACGGAATAATAAGAGATAGATCATAGCTATCTTAAGCTTGTGTGAACCGTAATGTACTGTAATGCAAATAATAATATCTACAATAACCACGGGCAGGAGGGTGGCGACCGGTAAAACGGAACGGCATTAATCTTATTTTCTACTGCAAATGTTATCTTTTCTTTTATCGACGTCTAAAGTCTAAGCAAAGCTTTTTCAAGAAATTTTTCAAGTACCATCTCATCCAGACGTGTTCGTAACACAAGCAAGGCAAGACCTACATACATAGAAATCCAGGCAGTATATATCACACGCCCCTACTTTTCCTGCGTGACACGAGAAAGGCAAAAGATTTCTGAATGTACCATGCGTAGCGCCGGTGAAGACTAAAAATTCACCATTTTCCTAATTTTCGAAACATTAAACTTTACATTAGGACGCTTAGCCAAGGCTTAGTAACTTACAATTTGTAATTTATAATACCACAAATTAGTTAACCAAATAGGCTCGCGGCCAAGAGCCGGCTATTTCACCGTACTTACGGATTACACTGAGTAATAACCCCATATCTATGTACAAATAATAAAAAAGGGGAAAAGGCCATAGATTACAATTTCAAATTAACTCAAGAGAGTTTTAGTACATAAAATGTGGAGAAGAAATTAAAACGGGATTTCGTATTTTCTTTTTAGGTCAATCATGTAAAAATGAACTAATTTACATTAGGTTTTACGGCCGTAATTTCAGGGGCAGAGGGCAAAGAAGAATGGATACTGTTATGTCTTCGTTAGGACATTGAAAAACAGAAACGAAATTATTTACGTATTTACTTAGAAGCGGTTTCATCGTTAATCAATTTAATAAGTCTGTTATCTAAGTTACTAATTAGATAACAGAGTGGATCAAGTAAAACTCGGGTATTGAATCCATCTATTGCCTATATTGGGGAGAGGGGAATGGCTCCCGGCCTTACTCCTAGTCTGTTTTCGCTTTAGTGGATGGTATTAATAAAGTTTTATTACTACTAATTCCATTACTAAAATACAAAGTGACTTTTGAATATTGATATTGGAGCTAACTTATGTTTAACGACGACTTTCCACTAAAAACATAGGTAGAATTTCTAACTACTTATGTCATTTTATTTATTGTGTTATTTTATGTTAATGTCGTCTCTTCTTTATGAAATTTAAAAACTGTGAGTTCTCGCCAAACTTCTTGGCCGCCTTGAAGTTGGCTACAATGGCTGCGCAATAGAAAATATCATACAAAAACAGCACCGTTTCGTGCCTCGCGCATCCGGTAAACCAACTTCAGGGCGGCCAAGAAGTTTGGCGAGGGCTATATGCATTGACGAGCAGCAATGCGACAGGCAGGGCAATTTCGACACTGCCATGGCGAACTGTGTGTGTTACACACGTATGTAAATAATAATATAAAGTTTAAACATCTTATCTAATTACAATTAAACGGTTGAATAATTGTGGGGTAATTATAGAATATCATTAGCGAGTAGAGTGCTTACAGATACATACGAGTTGCCATAGTCACGTTGTTTTACCAGTACAGAAATAGATTCACACGTGTGATATATAGGTAGATACATTATACAGGTATCTGTAGCGATTGAAACTGAGGAAGCTGGGAGGCAAATGGCGCAGGCTGTGCCTCATTACCGCTAAGAGGGCGACATTAATCTATGTTGATGAAAGTAATAATGAGCTTCGCGTTTCTGAAATCGATCTTTAGAACCTTGTACAAAATAGTGTGTTAGGCCTATTTCCGTTAATCTTTAAGTGTCTGTCATGAGGTTTTTGACAAGGATTGGCCCAAATCTTTCCATGGTTATTTTATAAAATAGTTATGAGATTTTGTCGGATCTATTTCTTATGAAATAATCTCTTAAAATTTGCTCGTATGATAACAGCAACAACCATGAATCCAATTTTCTGATCGTACTTGTAACAATTTCTGCTTAACAGGTTCACTGTCCACAGACCACATACGGTCTGTAGAGAGACTTCCATATCAGTCCACAGACCGTATGTGGTATGTTCGCCCGTACAATTTCTAAGTCATCTGATACTGTGGACGTAAGGAGAAAGTCTCGTTATTTAATGCGGACTTGGCAGGACACATCATCACAGGCAGGACATAACTGGACTTATGGACCATTCCCACTCTGGAGCCTGGACAGTGAACCTGTTAACACAAGCTATTATTGACAAAATACTGAAGTGGATAAAAAGATTAGCGAAATCGTTAGTAGGGGTACTTTTATGTAATATGAAGTAGGTAGATTTGTATGTCATGTTCGTCAAACTTGCAGGAGTTCAACTGGATGACGGTGCATTAGTTACTGACAGGTTGCTGCCACCTTCGAACGCCTGTCCGACCTACTTCCCTGGTACAACTCTTACAAACATGCGAGACGGCCAGTCTTTCATCTCCAGATAAACATGGCAACTTCTAGTTTCTAATAAGTTAAACCTTCCGGTGTAATTTATTAGGAACTTGTTGAATTTACGCTGCACTATTTGTAGTTGGTTGTAAGGTAGCTATTGTGGTTCTTGTCAGACTTGTTCTAGTTGTTTGTAAGTAAATGTTTCATGTTAATAGAAATTTGGATATTAAATTACTCGTACTAAATGTAGGTATACCTGCTTTAGTAAAGTGTGGAATCCGCATATGTTTAATGTTCAAAATTTTATGCTACGATCGTATAAGACCGTGTTATCGTTTCAATTTCCAGTTACTTCACTCAGGATGTCTATAAAAATTAGGTACCAGGATATCATAAAGTGGAAGCGGCGAATGCCGACGTGCCATAAAAACCACAAGCCGTGAATAATGCGGTGTTCCATGGCAATCAGCCATCTGAACAGAAGTAGGATATTCAACTAGCAAGGAATACGTAATGTTTCATTGTCTGTCAATTATAGACAAAAATTGAAATCGTCGTCTTAGATATGTTTACGGTAATTATTTAATAATTATTTAGCTATTATCGTGCCAGTTTTTATTAGGTATGAGTTGTAGATCCCTGGCGATTGTGAGGAGAGTGAATGGATGATATGAAATCATTATCACATTATCCAAATTCAACGAGGAGAGGACAGTCGGCTCGCATCATACATTAATTTCTATCTCCAAAGTTGTTTTTGTGCCCTAAGTTCGCGAAATTACGTCCCCAGTCCCAGCTGTCGTTGTTTTAAACAATTTTCTTTTACATTTTGTCAGTATTTTTTATGAGCGTGATGTTCGTGTTACTTACTGGTTAAAAATTTTCATAAATTTAAAATTTCGACCGTTAAAAGATATTTGATACTAACAGGCGGTTATTTTTTTTTAATTTGAACAAAGGAAAGCGTAAAATGCACTGCAATATTTTTAACCGCTTACAGTTTTTTATTTACCAAAAAGACATGTAATTTAATTGTTATGTATTGGAAAATTCACTATATAAGTTACCACGAACAAGTACCTACATACTTATATACATTTTCTCTTTGCATGTTAGCATTTTTAAACTTCAGATTCGATCCCACATGAATTGCAAGTTCGATATCATAATGTTATAGCAAAAGGAACAAAAATAATTGTAAATAAGTAATGTTAATTCGAAAGCCAATTATAAACAAGCAGTAGCAGTTGTTCGTAGAGGTACAGTGTGTCCGGAATTGTTGTAATAAAATTGCAAGACCGTAAAATACACCAAATTTTATCGATACAAACAGTCCACATAAGGGGTGCAATCACCACACCCTCAATGATATATCAATTCTATTACCTGTTTTATTACGATATCCACATAGTCTAACAACTATAACTTTGGACCTAGGTCTCATAGAAGGGTACGAGTACATTGAATGTTTTTTACGGCCATAACATAGATAATCTAAAGAAAATATTCAACTCCACACAAAAGGTACAGTATTTTTGTATTGAGCCACAAAAGTCAATCTCCAAACAAAATTGCACACGTTTGTATTACATTTCCTAAAATTCTGCAATTTTTGTCTGTCTTTTGTGGGTTTTTTTGTCAGTCTTTGAGTTTTTCTACAAACTGACATAAGAATAACAGCTTTAAACCAATACGTTTTAATTTTATTGTTGCCTTTAAAGAACCCCTGGGCAGTTTTACCTTTTATTTTTTGCAGGATTTTAGGCAATGAGATAAAAACATGTGGGGCTTAAATCCTTTATATGGGTTGTTTTTATCGATACAATTAAGTGTACATAGCGGCCTTAAAGTTTTATTACTACAAGCCCGGACACATTGTATATCCTCTAACCTCTGGTACTTATGATTAGAGAGTGGCCTATCACTCATTTTTAATTTTTACTTCGCTAAGTGCATTGCTCGTTGCAAATAAAACAAAAATGGTCGACGTATGAGTGCGATTTTTCAATTTAGCGCATTGTCAAAAGCTAGGTAGATTTCCGACACATTAGCAGCGGCGTGGGGCGGGGCCGTGTAGCCCGCAGCAGTGCACTACTGCCACACATTCCCTCTCTTTTTGGTTTACGTTGAAACCTAAAAGAACGTCAACAGCTGAAACAAAGCTTCAGCTGAAAATGTCCGCCTGATGTTTACTTGTATTTTATGAAATTCATACCCATTCATTCATCACATGCATGTATTACAAATTGTAATGAGACCTACCGACACACATTTTATACGTGTTTCCGTGTCGCCAAGTTCTGTTTAATTTTTCTTTTCTGCTGTTTTCTTTCTCTTATTTTTATTAAAATGTGCGCATTAAAAATTCGAAGCGCGTAGCTAAAAGCATTTCTGAGTAAAACCTGATGAGAAAAACTTTGATAAATCAGTTTGCTTGAAATATTTTATTTTGTTTGTGTTCCTGTACATACCTCAGTGCACAATAAAACAAGATTACGGTTCATATGTTTTTTTATTGCTGTTATCTATCTTATTTGTGGTTTATGGGCAATTTGGTGTATTACTGAAAGTAAACCAGGATCGAAAGCCTTTTAACGGAAATATTTTTTATGTACCGAATGATCATTATAGTCAGTAGTTTTGCCTACACAAATACGGTTGTTACCTTTCTGCGTTAGTATTTATGATGTCGTTATTTGCAGAGATTTAACCTCGACACGTGCGTTCAACAATGTTCTTCAATATTAAAATGTATGTTACATTACATGCTCATACTGTATATCTCCGGAAAATCTTTTCTGAAGAGCAATCTCCATAAAAGTTACGTCGTGTGCGCCGACGCCTTGTTTATGATCTAAAGCACGCCAGACTTGCTACACGATCTGAAATCTGCTGAGAAAGTACTATCCTACTTTATTAACTAGTAATATTCGCTTTTCTCGAGAGAGACCTTGAGACCCTGGTAAAAATAGGTAATAAATACCCTTGTGGACACTAAAATGATTTTGCGACACGGAGTGGTTATTTAAGTTTATGATAACGAATTATGTAATAGATTATATCAGGTTGATGAGTGAGCAGTACCATAAGATAACATCAGAGCATGAAGCGGGGTTCTTTAAGGGCAGAGGTCAGCACTGTGTCACGGTTAAACTCCGTAGTTGCGCTTGCTAATGACCGCTTTCACGCGGCTAATCCTTTTGAGCGAAAGGGACCTTTTTTAATAGGAAGGTAACACACTAAAATGATATAGATCTCCTTTATCACACTACTATCTTTTGGTGAAAATATTATTGACTTTAAGGAAAATATACAAGGTTTACTAATTGCCATAAGCCTACCTACCGTGCCTACAATAAGGAGTAGTGTTAATATTGTCAAAATCGCCACATTTTCTTGGCAAACAGACCGGTATTAACAGTTTATTGTTATTAGCACATTCGAGATCCCGCAGTTCATTCCATTGACCTTACCCCAAAATAACCTTTAACATCACCCACAGGAAAACGAAAGGTCATCCTTTGCACGAAACTAACCGACAAAAGTATATTTCTTTCTAAAAGTCCAACTTCCTCACTGTATCAAAAGCGTATAGTGCAAGCACGTGGTATTTAAATTCCATATCTATCGCAGCTGCTTAAATCGAAAAGTCCCAAGATTTTTCAAAACGTAACAAATACCGGAAACGTGCATACAAACTATGCTTAGAATTCCAGCTTAGTAGCACAGGACGTGCTCGAGTGACCGACTTCCACCCTGCTGGTATCATCACACGACTTACGGAGACATTTGAGAACTATGTGCCAAGCTGATAATGCCAGCTTTTGCATTCCAAAATGGATATAAATACATATAGGATGAAGGCCGCAAAAAGTCACGCGTTATTTATTAAAACGCGCGGGATTATATCCACGCCGCCAGGCCACATCACCTCTTCAAGCAGATGATTAAGTAAATATAGACGTATGTTTACCCAGTTGTATAACACGTTTCTTATTTACAGAAACACTTCGAAAAGAGCTGAAGTAATATTACTCGACGAAAACAAAGTGCAACGCGACTATGCTTTCATGATAATACCTACTTCATAAAAATAAAATGTCCCGATAACAAGAAGTACTCGAACTCGCGTGTGCTCTACAAATTGTATAGAAAATATAAAGGACGTAAGCTTCGAATGACCTAGCATGTCCATCGAGGGATCCGCGGGGCTCGAGGAACTGGGGAACAGACTCCGTACCAAACGTCCTTGTAGTACCTACCGTGCCCCTCGGTAATCGACGAGGACGCGACGGCACGACGGGTCGCACCCGCACACACCGACAAACGCAAGGAAATTGCTCTCTTCTGCCGGGAAATTGAGACGCTTCTCGTAAAATCGAATCCCTATATTCTAAATGCAATCACAAGGCAGATCAAACATTCTTGAATAAGTTTTTCAGTTTCCCTGATGCAGCCATCTTGACTTGACAGGAAGGAAGCTTTCTTCTGTTTAAAATTGTACTTGACGCTGACGTCAACTATTTTATTATGCTTGCTAAATTAGACAGCTTTCAATCATAAATATTCATGAAGCCACAATAATTGTGAGTAAGCACTTAATGTAAAGGCCTGTGCAGACTTTTTTCGCAGAGGTATAACTTATTCCTTCTCTTTCACTTATAATCGTGTTGAAAACATAAAAGAAAAAATAATAATTTAAACTTGGGCACACACCGAATGACCTTTACCATTTTTGATTCCGAAATACAGCCATTGCAATACATTCTATACAGGGTCAAATGTTTGTCCTCTGTGGGCAAAAAACCCACGTCTGCGCATGCCTTAACACTCACAAATAATCGCCGCACTTATCTTAAAACGTAGCGAAATAATGTCTGGCAAGCTGTAACGTGATTAATCCGACAGGACAACAAGACAACACGACATATACAATATAGGGATAAAATGTTCCGAGAGGGAAATTGCAGCGTTTCCCCGAGACACTGAAATTGCGGGCCAAGTACCACGTTAACAGCATCAGTCGAACAATATTGCAATTGTATGAGACAAAATGATACAATTTACACTTCCTTTTCGGAAAAAGATTGGCAATCTTATGACAAACTGAATCAATTACCTCTGTTTGGTGTGATGACGGTGTGTTGGCAGCTTGATAATAGCAAACGATAAGAAAACTGAAAGTGTGCACGTGCTACAATGATGCTTTAATATTTTTGAGCTAAACACTAATGAATGAAAGTGTATCCGTATCCTTTATACAGAATTTCTGTCTAACGATTTGCACTAATCAAAATGTAAACGAGTCCCAAAAATTAAAGCATTTAAGTATAATTTAATATTCAAGAAATTTCGACCCGTAAAACCAGTATCCCTCTATAAATCCAAGCATTTGCATAAAGTTCAAATTTGGCAGAGCATTTTAAATATTTTTTGAATAACATACCAAAACTCTGAATAAATCTGGCAGAACATTCCGACGTTTCGCAAAATAGCCGGCGAGAGCTGACTTTAACTACATTTTAACCTATACCTTATAAAAACTGCTGAATACAAAACAAAACTGTGGAGAATGGAAAAGAAAGGGATTGAAACTACAGTAAGAATTGTTCTAGCGAAAATAGCAGATATACCTAGGTCGATTCTGTTTCCAACTTTTAGTTGGGTAAGTATTACAGTTTGTGTTCTTTATGGAGGGTAGTTTACAATAAAATTATTATGATGAAACTTTATTGTTACTACCATGGTCTATCCATTACTCTTATCAATCGTATATCGGGAAGGATTCCTTGTATGGGAATGTTCCTTAATCACTGCATGACTAGTAAAAGTTACCCAATACAATAATAACGATTTCTTCTACCTAGCAGCCTTTATATATTATTGTGCTCTCCTATTTTAGCATACTGCTAACGAAACAGCCGTGTTGTCGGATATAGCGTCGGCTGGGACGGAATTTAAAACTGTCACTGATAAGCACACTACTCATAGTAATGGTTTCAGCCGACCGCTGCCGTCGCTCCCAACGCTCCCACGCCCGCACTTGTAGACTGTCCATCGTTACGACCACTCGGATTCTAGCAGTTTTTGTATTTTTTTGTATATGTATATTATAACCCCATGTTAGCAATTAGTCTTAAGTGGGGTACTTAAAAATGATACACTCGATTTAGTATGCAAATGTTTCTCCCAGCCGTCGCCACGTAATGTTCAGCCTCACGGGGTCCTCTAATAAGAATGACTGATTATGCAACCCCAAAATGAGCATTTCACGTTTGATGAAAGTAAAAACAATTTTTACATCACTGAAATAATGATTCTTATCAAAAAAAAAATCAACAGAATTCAGGAAATAACTTTTAAAATAAATCTTCAGACGCGTTCAATATGTCCGTAGAACTTGGGCATGCACCACCGTAGTCTAAAATATGCAGATAAAGTCGCGTACAGGAGCGTCAACGAAACTTAGTTTTATTTGAGTTGCATAAATGAACGAGGTAGGTTTGCGTTATACAACTAGCTCAAGAGGAACCATGTCAACAGACTTTCTGTTTCTAATCTTAGTTCTCCCTACGCTCCTGACTTTAGAGCTAACGGAACCTAATTGTATGTACATACAATCTACTATACCTAAATATAGGTTTCGCAGGTAGGGTTCAGTCAGACAGTCCTATTATAAAGTTTAACCAGAAAATGTACACAATATTAAAGTTAAATACCCGCGAGGAGGGCACAGAAAGGATATTAAGAGCGGACTCTAGTGAACAAGAATTTGAAAAAATAGGTATTTGAAGAAACTATTGCCGTCGCGCTGCGCCCGACCAAGCGAGCTATCAATGTGTGAACGAGTTGTGTGTGTAAGAGCGCGCCGAGCGGCCGACCGACTCCGCCGGTGCACGCGCCCTCGCCGCGAGTACCGAGCCGCTTTACACTTTACGAAAAAAATTAAAGAGACGATGAATTTTGGAGAAATGTATTTTTTTTAGGGTTCCGTACCCAAAGGGTAAAAACGGGACCCTATTACTGAGACTCCGCGATCCGTCTGTCTGTCTGTCTGTCCGTCTGTCACCAGGCTGTATCTCATGAACCGTGATAGCTAGGCAGTTGAAATTTACACAGATGATGTATTTCTATTGCCGCTATAACAACAAATACTAAAAACAGAATAAAATAAATATTTAAGTGGGGCTCCCATAAAACAAACGTGAATTTTTGGCCGTTTTTTGCGATAATGGTACGGAACCTTTCGTGCGCGAGTCCGACTCGCACTTGGCCGGTTTTTTTAAATGCCTTCCGCCAGAAATTATTGATGGTCGTATACCACGAAATTTACCTGCAAGTGAAAGGATTGAAATTACGATAGATAAATGCACATTTTTACACGACTGCCCAAAAGAGGAGTGTTATGTTTATAGGGCTCATGTATGTTTGTGAGTTTCTTTATTCCACCATAAATTCTCAACGGCTCAACCGGTATATATTTATGTGGTATCTTTAGAAGCGTAACTTTATTAAAAATTAAAAAAAAAACTAATGGGAAAAAAGGAAATAAAAAGTATTTCATAAAAAAATTACTACCTATTCTATCATCGTCTAGCTAGTCTAATATATTTATGTGGTATCTTTAGAAGCGTAACGTTATTAAAAATTAAAAAAAAACTAATGGGAAAAAAAAGGAAAAAAAAAGTATTTCATAAAATAATTACTACCTATTCTATCATCGTCTAGCTATTCTAGAGCTTATTTAGTATATAAATAATAATATATAACAGTAGTATTAAATAATCATTCTTTCCCTAATAACATACCAAAAGAAATTAACTAAATATAACAGTAGGTACTATTCAACATCCCATAGAAAACGTATAAAATAAATTGTTTTTCCAAAAATATCGTTTTATTACTAAAAGAGGTATGATATAAAAAATAAATCATTAAAAATAATTAAAAACACGCCTGCCTTGCAGTCGGGGGATGGTTCCTTGGATCAGTTTTTTACAGGTCCCCCGACTTCGTTGAAAAGATTGGTTTTCAGTTGAGCCCATTCAACACAATAGTTATTTATGCTACAAGTGCGGGAAGTAGGTGATTTCCGATGAGTGGCATTTTTATTCACGAGCGAGCGAAGCGAGTGAGTGGATAAATCGACACGAGTCGGAAATCATCTTACGCACGTGTATCATACAACATTTTACTATGCATTGTGCGAGGAAATAAAAAAATATATCTGAACCAAGCAAGAAATTAATAAAATGGCGCTTATTCAAGGGCGCTCAGCATATCCACAGATTAACTAATAGTTCATAGTTCTACTGCGTATGTGCAATAGCTGTCACGTCATAACGCAAAAAGGCACGAGCAAAATATTAATTCTGCCAAACATATTTAATGAATAATTAAAATTAATTTATTGATCAAAATCTAAATCTAGAGTAATTAAAAACGCCTCAAATGAGGTATTAGTTTTGTTTTACTTTTTATATGAATGATAATCTGTACTTAACTAATTTTAAAACTTTTCTCAAATAATAAAAACTCTATGCGGCGGGCTGACGTTGGAGTTAAAAATTAAAAAAGTACAGGAAAGTAAAAAGCACTAGTAAAAAAAAGTGACACTTTCCGCACAGTTTGGCTGCTTGGAAAACGCTCTTTTCGAGGACATGCATTGTAAAAATAATTTCGCTTGTTTTAAATTTTTTATTCAATTTTTTCATTCACTTTTCGACAAGCTGCCTTGTCAAAACGTGCTTTTAATTAATAAGCGTGTTTTTATTTCTTTTTTTATTATTTTAATTTTAAATTCTATATTTTAATTTAAATACCCACAAACCCCACTTCTCCAAAATTCATAAATCATTTTTATAAGTATCTGCTTTATAAGAAATCAAAATTTAGTTTGCATAATACTGGGTGTAAGACCAACCGAAAGACTGCAAATCAGCAGACAGGACGTAAGGTGAGCGAACGATTCAGAAGATCTGAGCCATCATTTTGAGGGCCGGGTCACCCGCGTCCGTAGGAAAATAAGCGTTTTGAATCCCTACACGTGGTCCCCGGATGGTGCTAATCATGTGAAGTACTGGTGGTAGGTTTCGACCGAAGGGCTTGTGACCACACAGCGGGCAAAGACATACCGCCACGTGGCCTAGCCTTGATCCGGTTACGATGCCCGGTGCAGCCATTAGAGGAGTTGGGTCGAGATAGCTGTTCCACTGATGGCAGGCTGGCCAGACTCACGCTGTTATGGATGTATCGGGAGACTGGTCGCAGAGGGCAGTGAGCACGTATGCAGCCACTTTAAAAAATAAGATGCAATATACCATTCGTATTATGAATTTGTTTTATATTGCAATTTTAAAGTAACATTTTATTTGCAAGTTATTGCACCGAAAAAGGTCAAATACCATTTCTAGAAGGGAACCTTTGGAAAAAATAAATTTGTTATATTTATATTATACAGCGAGCGTCTTTTGTTCACTACAAAGAGCCAATTTCATCCGGCTCCATCTTTCGGAGGTGTAACCGTGCCGATAACGGACCATATTGAGGAGCTTCTTGGCGTAACGTTGACATCGACACTCAATTTTTGACCATTATATTGAGGAATGCCTCAACATGCTGCTAAGAAGTTGAGACGGTACTTCAAGCCAGAACAGCTGCTTAAATTGTATCAAGCGCAAGTTCGATCTTGCATGAAGTACTGTTCTCGTCTCTGGGAAGGATCTGCCAAATACCAGCTTCATGCACTAGATTTGATCGAAAAACGGGTCAGGAGGCTCATCGGCAATGAGGTCGAGTCAAAGCTCCAGAACCTTGAACATCGTCGCAGAGGTGCCAGCTTGACGGTTTTTATCGGTTGCATTTCGGGGATTTTGCGATGGAATTGCATGCTCTAATTCCATATAGCCTGTTTCATCATCGGACTACAAGACTTACGGCGATGCGCCATCGGTACAAGGTAGACATCCCGCCCATAGGCACTAAACATTTTGGAAATACTTTAATTTTGCGTACATCAAGGAGTGGAATTCCTTGCGTCTGTGTTGCCCGATAGCTACAACCTCGGGGTCTTTAAGTCAAGAGTGAAGTTACTTCTGGGCAAGTTTGCTACACCGTAGACCACATCATCGCTTACCATCAGATGAGATAGTGGTCAAGAGAGAGCCTATCTATAATAACAAAAATCAGCTATTTCTTTTCAACAACATTTGTTAGTTCGTTCGGTTGGTCTGTACCGAGCTTTATTCTGGATCCTGGCTTAATTTTCTAAACAACTTTCGATCGTGTATTCGCAACTGCATTTTTCAGATCTTATGCATGCAAAGTTAATCATTCGACAAGTGCCTTCAACAATAATAAGTAATACTCACAATCACACGATTTATTAAATGAAATCTTTGTATAGTGTAAATATCGACATCGGTGTATATCACTAGAAAATCGATAAAAATATCGATAACCGCCACTTCCCTATTAGTGTACGTGTGAGCCTTTTACCCTCCCTCGCCTCCAACCTCCCCCCGTAAAGTGCGAAAGGGACAACTGCAGCTCAGGCTGATTTTACCTACAAAAACGTTGGCTAAAAGGCGTTTCGTATTCCGCCGTTTTCTTCTTCAAAACTCGCCTGATCTTAAAAATTCTTATATCAAAATTTAGAGGAAAAGTATATCTATGCTTCTATCATTTTCTTTTTTGTTAAAAACTTATCAATTTTGTCTGAAAGTCGTCTGAACATGGCGATAAATACGGGCATTTTTTTCGGGTTTTTGGATCGTCATATTTCTTTTAGTGATAATGTTTTCGAAAAAAGGAAATGACAGGGGCACGTATTAATTAGACCTTGATTTTATGGGAAAAAATCATTGCTCTGGACGCATTATCCACGAAGAAAACAGCGGAATGTTTTTGTATGGAGAAAGGCCCAATAGAGTACCCTCTTAACATGTATTATGAGACAGGCGTGTTTGAAACACCCGTATCAACGCAAGGCGTAACACTCGAGAGAAAAATAATTTCAGTTTAATATTATGATTAAGCGTGTAAACAAACTAACGCAACGCAGTCACCTTAGTTGTAAAATTAAATAAATTTTGTTATTTGTATGCAAAAGCGCGCACTATTGTGATGAGACAGTTATGGTGCGCCATAAACAGCTGACAAGTGTTATCAGAGACAAGCCAGGCGCGCTCATAACTCGTGGACGACTCGATCGATACGCGCTCGCCGCAAATCTATCCGAAATCGTGTGACGGTTTATGATGCTGTGAAATAACGCTATTTCTACGAGCGAAATTACGCTTGCGGTCGGTACTATTCAGCGCATCACACAAACCAAGCCTGTGCACGCCGAGCACTGACGCTGCACCGAGCTTGTACCTACCAAATGCCGAAACCGCGTCCGTCTGACGCTACTCCCACTACGTTTTGAAATAACATTCATCGGGATAAGTAATTGTTGTCCGATTCGAGTAATGTAATGTTTCGATCAATTTAAAATAAACGCATCGTTACACTAGGTTACATCATCACAGGAACGCGGAATGCGTTTTTGTACAAGAAAGTAGCAATTACGGATGGCAGACACGACTGTCGTCTTTATAATACACGTCGTTTTAATGTCAACTCAAGTCTTTTATTTATATTTGCTACCATCTCACGATGGGAAAGCTCGAGGCCGGCTTGCAAGGCTTTCCTTAATCAATTTGTATAGATGCGCAACAACGCTATCTTAACATGAACACTGCCCAATTAACACGTACTGAATGCACGTATGCTAAGTTAGAACACACATTTGAATAATAATGTGAAAACAAACATTAGGCAGCGTGGAAAATCCTTGAAGAAGAAAACGTTAACGAAGACTCAGTCACACAAAGTGTTATTATTAGGCAGGTAAGTAAGTAATATACTCAGTAAAGGGTATAACACAGTAAAAACACAATGTGTTTACGCTTTCTCGTCAGGGGTTATAGCGATGGTCACATGTGATGAATAGTACATATAAGAGCAGGCCAATTTCGGGCATATGCGTTATATTCTCCGCCTTTATAGTTCAGTAGTTTTGTGCAATTTCCAGCGATAAACGGGCCACGTACTGCGGCCGCGCGCACAATGCATTCCGGTAATTATGCGAGAAAGGCTGCCAGCGCTGAAACACAGGCACGCCGAGTTCACCAGGAGTACAGGTCATCAGTATAGGGCAAGCTAAAAATGCACTACAAAGCTTTGTGTAAAGGTACCATACACGGACGAAAACAAAACGAACGGCAAAGTGGAACATTAGGAGTGATTAGATGCTGACGTTCAGTACTTTAGTGCTTCGTTTTTGTAATTCTATTTTACGAAACATAGTTGTCAAAACTTTCAGGCTTTTGTTTATTTGAATACAATGAATATTTAGTGTTTGAACTACAAGGCAATAACAGAGAACTAAAAGCTTTGAATATTTTATCTCCAAAGACATTTCAAATCTTGTAGGACTCATGTTTCAAACAATCGGCTTTGTCTGCTAATTAACTCGTCGACGTTTACGTCATTACAAATAATTCAAGTAGCTAGGTAGTCAGCGCTGAAGAGCCGTATAGCACTGTGGACCGGGCACCGCAGCCTAAAACCAAACACAGGCCGCAACGGACGCTTGAATGCAAGCATTTAGCTCTAGATAAATGGGAACACGGGCGCGGACGGCGCCCTCGAGCTTCGCAAAAAATAATTATTCCGCCCGCAATCCTCACACAAAGCCAAAACTCATTTTTAACTAACGTCGCATGTCAAAATATCAGAGACGCCTCGTAGAAATAATATTTGCGAGGAACAGAGATTCTTGGTACCGTAAAATGATAATGTTACGATTCAGCTCGGCCAACAAAACGAATAACGTTATTAATTACCATAATATTGTATTTGTAATAAATAAGGAAAAAACAAACAAAAGCCGTCAGCGTTTCTTATTTTCAAGAAATACTTTTGCGGTTCTAACATTATTTAGCGCTAATGGCTGTAACAACAACACTGAAAGGTGGTGAAAATAATGATGTCCTGTACGGTAATTACCGAGGTAGCTCGTCGATAACGAGTCGCGTTCAACGATAAACGTTCGGCAGGTGAATGGTGAGCATTGGACACGGAAATGGTAGCAGCATCCGGCCGCAACAATCGGCTTGCCCGTCCGTCAACCGCGCACTGTGCAAGCACTACACGACCAGGGCCTGCCTTTATTACCGTAGATGCCGTTACATCCAACAAACACTCCAGCAGTCTAGCTACACCAACAGAGTTGCTACGAGTTATTCCAGAAACTGTTTTATTTCGCTACCACATACAAGATGAATCGCAAATACGTGATTTTTATTGCTATGTACAGAGGAAGCACATTTAATGGAAAATTCAATCTTAAATGCAACTTCTACCAAATGGGCCGCCTTGCCCGATTTAGAAAATGCTTTTAAAGGAGAATAATGTTTTAATATTGTGGGGTAAACACGATGCGGCGCGCGGTTTATGTACTTTGGAAATTAAGCAGGGAAATGTAAAGGTCACGCGATGTTGAAAAGTGAAACTTTTTTCGTTGAGCCATGCAAAATATAAACGATATAAATGCTATTCAACATGTCATATTCTAGCCCCGAGGCTTGTCGTAAACCTAACATATTTAGGTTAATATTAGGACGTTTTTCGTAACACGTTTTGTTTTTACCTTAAAACGAGCATGTTAAGAAATATTTAAACAAAGCCCAAACCATTTTTTTAACGCTTTGTGAAGCTTCAAACAAAGGGATTTATTTTCAGAATTGAATGTTAAAAGTGGCAATATTGTTTGTCCGATCAATTTTATGAATATTTTCTAAGTTTTAACACAAAATAAATGATTACGTGACCCAGTTAGTAGACAATCACAACCACCAGGTGCCCGTATGTAAGATAAATGTTTCCTGCACGAATGTGTTCTGCCACAATCTATATTCCCTTTGACGTATTTCGGTACGTATGAAAACCAAAGTTTTTTTTTTTATAAACGAACTAAAACTGTCGTTGGGGCTAGACACAATATCCAAAAAAACTTTATGGCTATTGGAATAGAATTGTTTGATAATAAAACCGAATGTAGCGTTACACTACAGCGTGTGATATGTAACAAAAAGAGGATTTTATTTGTACTAGCTACAATCTATGATAGTGGTACTAACGCATAGAAGTTTGTACATAGATGATAAGTACTCATAAAGGAGTTAAGACTTGGCAAAGTGAATCACATTCTAAAAACAAAATGGCCGCTCCATAATGGACGGGATGCTCAGCTTAGCAATTTGTTCTATTAATGTAATCACAAACTTTATAGAGGTATTTACTGCAAATTAACTCCCAGCTTTACAATGGGGATTTGCATGACAATAAAGGGTGACAGTTTACTGATTGTAGTCCCTAATTATTAACAATACAATTTACCACTTCTGCTTTCGACATTTCAATTACATTTAGACGTAGGTTACTATGTTCTATTGACCTGTCTATAGTCGTACATCTATGTCTTCATAAAATATTACCTATGTACATCTAAAAAGTAGTCGTCATATCCATTACGATAAACAAACAATGCCTGAGTATACATTGAGATTGATATTAATCTTCTATTTAACAATATGAACGAATGGTAGCAAAAGTTTTGCGCTGCGATGTCTAACAGTCAGCCTGTATTTAGAAATTGTTCACATTTATCAAAGTAGGACTGAATAATGACTGTGTAATCTTCTTACGTATAATGTAACTTGATTTATGTGGCTTATACTAATACTTTTAAAATCGTACTTTGGTTTACAGAATTTAATTTAATATTTTCTTATTCCATTTGTTTCGGGAACTTATAGATATATTTTACGATGGTAACATTTACATAGAATAATAATAATAATGCTGACGAGATCGTAAAGCTCGTTCAGGCTAGATTTTTGTCGGTCCTTAGTATCTGAGTAGTGTACCTACCGACCTACATTGTTTTATTGATATCGGTCACGACATTTGTTATCGCCTCAGCCTCCTCGAATATTTGCACTGAAGCAGTAGGGCACTTCCTTTATAGCAAATAGTCGCCACACTGCTATATACATTATGTATTTATAGGACCCGCCATTTTGGTTGTTTCAACACGAAACTGTCTATTTTATTGTGTTGCGTGAAATTGTGTGCTTATGTGTTGTTTCTACTTCGCTCGACACCTTCCTAATAACATCCTTACGCTGGGTTCCTAAATCTTGCGGAAAGCTATTGATTGAAATGCCGTGAGTACTATTTTGAGTAGGCTACGTAACTTTGCCCCAACTGTCACAAATGAAAGGCCTTTCAACGGTCAGTAGCTCCAGCAATTTAAATTGGCTCCGGGACCTGTAGATTTCTTTTTAATTTTATTATAAGCGAGATCTGTAGTACCTATATTTCCGATTCGTTCTGGGTATTCCTCGTTATTCTAGTTCTCTTGTAACCTACAGGAAGAACATATTTCTTATACTTATCAGATCGGCTGCGCTCGCTTTTTGCTGAAAGCTTCCCCTTACCTGAAAACAAAGAACAATAATTGATTACTTGCTCTCATGAATGAATCGATAAATATGCCGCAATAGTGAAATCTACTGAATAGTGTATGTAAAGTGGTACAGCCCTGTAAATATTAAATATTGGTCAGAGTGATTGAACGCTCTTTGAAGTCTAAAAGCTTTGATGTAGGTATGCAATGTTTGTTCGGGATAAGGAATTCAATCAAAATGCTGGTAAATCATAAAGTAAATTAATTAATAACTATTCCTATTAATATCTAGAAAATTTATAGTAACGATCGAGCTATAAACACAAGAATCTTCATAAATTAATTAAAATGACTAGGAGTGCCGAAACATTAACGATGGTTAGAATTATGTGGAATATTAATTATATGGCAACATTAATAAATTTTGGGGAAATTTAATACTATCCTTTATTAAATTCTTTAGTTAGGGAGCAGAACCTTTTAACGATTTATAGATATACGTATTTATCTGTTTCATGTTTCCCTTGGGTCTGTAATTCTTTGGACGAGTCGTTAACGTTCGGTACTGTATATGGACCTACTATTCGGTTGCCTCAATAAAAAGTCATGGGGGAATCTTGCCATTATCACTATGTCTTGCGAAAACATGTTAACGCAAATTAGTTATATTTTTGGGTATCTACTTAATTTATATACCTATCATGTACATATGATGCATGAAGGCATCTGTTTGTGAAAAGGTAAGTTCTCTCGCCTTTAAAAAAATCCTCCTAATCCGCCAACATTCGAAATACAGGGTGTGGATTTTCCTTCAGCAGAAACCTAAGGAGTTTTAATGAATCGTCAATTAGTACGGTGACGCCGCAGCGATTTAATTAAAACCAATTAAATAATAATTATTTATTCAGATTTGATTTCTGTGCCGAGAAGATGTTAAGGCCCTTGGTAATACGTAAAGGAAATGTAATATAAATTATAAATAGGCACCTACCACTAATCATCAAAAAATGTTTACTAACAACATCACGCAATATTTTTTTTCTCTTTAGTTAGTCTTGCGTTTGCCCACCATCTCACCTGATGGTAAGTGGATATGTGGTCGACGATGGAGCACGCTTGTCTAGAAATACACTCGTGACCATGGCCGTACCCAGGGTGGGGCAAATGGGGCAGCCTGCCCCACCCTTCACTCTGACTCGCAACTAAAAGTTAACTGTTCATGAGAAAAAACTTCAAGATGGGTACAGAAATTTTCGATCACGCGAGCGAATCACCCTTTCATTTGACATTTTTGTTTTTCTGCGTACCGGTTCGAGGGGCCCTGTTTATTTTTTCCACAACGGGTCCGAGAAATTTGTTCCGCCTCTGAACTTTCTACTATTTTTCAGGTTGCCATACTTTTTCCCACCCCTAAGCAAATGCTGAATACGCCCATGCTCGTGAGTCCAGGTTGCAGGTAACAGGATATACAGAATTACAGACTCCAGCTGGCTCTTCATTCAAACATGAACACTAACGACATCTATGCTGTAACTAGTGTAGAGAACCAGCAGCGCCATCTTTTCTATTTACAGTACGATTCTACAAAGTTTTCAGGCACCGCGCCCTCTATAGGAAAATTCTTCAGTCTAGTAGCCAGATATGCGGGGTAGCTTTCTGAAACACAGGCACGCAGAGCCATCTAGCGGGTGGTTGCGGACTTATGAAACGTTTGAAATGTAGTACAGATGGCGCTACAGCGTAGAGCGGAAAATTCTTACAGTTTCAGCGCCACCTGGGGTGTAAAATCCGATCAGTTTCAACACATCTTCAACAGATGTCGCCACTTAAAACGTGAGTACAACTTTCTGAAAAACGAAATCAATATTTATTTTCAGTGCTTAAGCGTTACATGAATGATTGATGTGTTGACAACCTTGATAACGAGCAAGTAAATACTAACGTGAAACGTTTATAAATAGCTATTAAAGCGACCGGGTAATAAGCGAAACTTTTATTGCTTTCATGCTCAGAAAGTATAAAGAATGTTGCCGTTTAAATAACATTTAATCTAACCGTGGAAACAGCTGAAGTTTTGTTACTTTTATATAAATACTATGAATGGCTGTGATAAATCGCATTGGAATGGTGCACTTTTCATGTTATCACAGGCTATAAATTACATGCGTCTAGACTCGCTGCTCTAACGTTATGCCGTATGGTGAAAATTATAGACTTTTACAGTATTGTCAGTTTGTTTTAAATTTCTGGCCTTTAAAAGTCTGGGTACAATTTTTGGGTTGGCGGTTCCCGAAAAAGAATTACGTGGGTATCAGTAAAGGTAACCCTTATTTAACTCTCATTACGTTTGTTATTTGCCGACATTGGAATAAATAACTTGGCATTTAACTATTACACTAACTAACAACTTGTAAAAAGATCAATAACGGCTTAGATTTAGGAAAATGCTCAAAAAGGACGAGCAGTGGGTACTAACAATCAATCTGTCATCAATGTTTTTGCTATCTCAGTAACTTTTTGCTGCTAAAGTTTCTCGTAACTTTTCGTATTTCGAAGTCTTTTTTCCCTATGTTCAACAGTGGACGTTCAGAGAATTCAAATTAGAGTAGAAAGAGGTTATTCACAAAGGCTTTCCAATTAGCTAATCGTAAATCACTGCGCATAGACAAAATAGAAAAGCAAAACTTAAAAACAAATGAGTGCAATCATGCAGAGCTTGTACCGGGAACATTAGTCAATTTGGCAATTTACTTTAGCCTCGTAAATCTATCTACAAAACAAGAACTTTTTGTGCACTGAACTTACAAGTTAAGAAAACTGCAGCCAGAGTACATTATTTTGAGAAGAGCAAAGTTGTAAATAAGGTCAAGTGTACAGTTAAGTAGACGATCTATGCAGATATCATTTGTAATATTAATGATACTACAGCTTCCAAGGATGATTGTAGAACTCATTACGAACAAGATATTAAGTCACTTAATACTCATAATTCGTAACTTTGCTGCTACTGAAATTGGACACTTTTGTTAAGGTGACGTGGATCACGACCGAAGAATAAATATCTGTATCATTGCCTATCATCAAATTATTTAAAAACTCCAATGGAACAAGGACTATGGTTTTGGGAAGGTCATCATTGTCGTCAATTGAGCATATGTGTTTTTTGTGTACCGTTCATTTCTGAATACGAATAATACTGCGAAGGGTTATGAATTCAAAAGAAAGTTCGTAATGAATCGCCCAGATTGATGACTTGATGAGCCCAACAAAATAAGACATTTCGACACCTATGAAGCGCAAAATTTTGATGCAACTGTTCATGGATGCAAATCAACAACCATGATACCAAACAAAATAATAAAAAGGGGTGAAATAAAACAGGTCTGCAGGAATTCATGCAGTTTGGCCAAAAATGGTTTTAAAGCATCACAAGAAAAAAATACCGACAGCGGACTGCGAGTCACCGTTCACTAGTTAAGTGTTCGTACCACACCCATCAAAGGATTTCGGCGCCATTTCTAGTCTGACATATGCAAAGCCAAATATGAACCACATTCAGTTTAAAAAATGTTGTCAAATTCAAATCCGAATTGTAAGAGCAGCATAATTCCAACCGTGAAAAATTGTTTTTATCACAATTATAACAAAATGAAAGACAGCCAACGCTTATATTTTATGACATTAAAAATAGAATCCCAACGGCTACAAGCTACGAGTCTGTAAATTATTACATTATCCTCTGCGAACCGAGGCTCGTCCATTCTGTTCATAAAGCCGCTGGCGCAGGCTTTGATGCTGCTCTACTATTATGCAGTTCTAAATAAAATGTTGCATCCCTCAGCAGCAGTGTACGTTACGAAACGCCAATTAGCGTTATTTTCCGTGTCAGAAACAGAGGAATGATAATCGGATTACAGCGGAACGCGAAAGCTTGGGCCGGACAGGTGGACGGGCGCGCGCAGCCCGACCGCAGTGCGCTAGACGCCCGGCTGCGGTCGCATCTAGCGCCCAGATTTGCTAATTAATTCCAAACGCATACCGGCTTTAGGCGCCACTTAAATGCTACATACTGCTCTTCAGCAACGTCACGCGCCCGAACCGCCGCCTAATGCCGCAATTTGCCTACATGACCTGAACGTTACCGTAAATAGGAGAGGCATCCCTTGTATACGTGTCATTTAATCTCAAGTTAATACACTCTTGAAACAATCTCACACACGTGGTTGGCTATATATTTATGGAAAATGTTTTCTGTACGTGGCAGAAAAACAGGATGCTAGCTACATTATAATAATATTATGCATGTCAAGTAGGTAAATATATTTATATGTTAATGGTCACGAGATTGGATAATTTATACATAAATAACAGATATAACAGACAGAAAAGAACTATAAAATGTGTTCATGCACGTTGCCGATTCAATGGAGCCGGGGGAATAAATTACCTGTACTCTATAAAACGCGACAGGGAAATATATGAAGTGATAAAATATAGAAATGGAGCAATCCAAAGACACTTGTTTGTATACCGCCAGATAACTAGGATACCTCCCTGGGGGTAAAAAAATAATTCAATGAAAATAAGTTATGCCGACAATACTTCATGGAAGAATAATCTCGGGGAATGAAGTTTGAGAGTGGCTGGTACAAAGGGCATCAACATTTTGTATGCGAGTGAGAGGCTAGGGATGGATCCGTGCGGCCAGCACTTATTAAATCTCGCATTATGTAGGCGATGGAGGGCCGCACATCTTCAGGCTCGATGACGATTGCCACACAGACACACACACTCACAGGGGCTCCTCGACTCACAAAGGGTCCAAATTACAGCCACTCGGTTAGTCCGCGCCTGTGCCCTTTGTGTTCCCGGCAGTATTGTGATGATCAAACTCTGTTGTCTCGGGTTGCCTCTACATTTACGTATCTATCACGAAAATCCATGCTGTGACCCGTTGCTGTTCATGAACCCGTTAATCAACAATGAACATTCATTTACCAAGAAATTTATTCTACTGGAAGGTAAACCCGAATTTACCTCCAAATTTAAACAGAAAATAGAAACAAGATATTGACGTAATTTGATTAAATTTAATGACGCGGTTATGTCCATCCCTATTTCTGATATTTGAAAGGGCAAAAATTAAGGGCTTATACATAAGTACATTTAGATTTCTGTGATAAAACGTAATACCATAAAGGCTGGTGCATTTGCAGCACAGCTCTTACGGAAGAAAATAACTGAGAATTTTTGTGATAGAAAAACTCAATTATAGTTTTCCCGAGCACTACAAAGAGGCAACGGTAAGCCGCAGTGGTTAGTGCTGTTGCCAATGGAGTCATTGAATATAATTAATTAATTTGCAAATAGAAAACGAAAATTACTTTTGCGGTAGTTTTTAAAAACATTTTTAGTTTTTAGATCAACTAGTGTAATACACGACCCTCAGTAATGAGGAACACGTTGCGAGGAGGAGGAGGAGTGTAAAACGGTCGAAATCACGTTATTTGAATTGAACGGGCATAATGAGGATTTTTACGCACGGGACCGGTCAAAGTGGCGACGCTTGGAGAAGGCCTTTGTCCAGCAGTTCTTTCGGCTGATATGATGATGATGATGAATGAGGATTATCTGAAATTATGTGCAATAGATGGCAGCACTAAGGCATTCGATCCAGGCATCTGTAAAAGTACTAATGTATTCCAGCTTTAGTTAAATTGTCATCAACCTCACGTTGGTGTCATAAATTACGATTTGTGAGATCGAGTGATCATCATCTGCGAGAACGTCCTTAGATCACATATATCCGAACTGCCTTCGGCCACAAGGGACCGCGTGAGCTTCACCTAATGAGCGTAAATACTAACGCTAATTAACGACACTGCCAGGCAGACATGTGTACTACAATAGATCACGTAATTATTCACAAGCGTGTCACACCAAACCCTTGATATAGACGATAGACGGCATGATAAGAGAGAATCCGTAAGTGAAGCGTGACGTACATATTATTCATATCTCGTAATCAGTGAGTGAATTTAGTATTCGGCCGAAGACCAGCAAATATACGTTGTGACTGGTTGAACGAGAGCCAGGGAGATTTATATACACACGCGTATTTAATCAAAATGTTTTTGATGTTGCAAATCGTAACGAAGACCATAATCACATCATTGTCAGCGTGGGCAGGCATGATCTGTTTTCCTATAAAAAAGAAACTGGGAAATTGTTTATTAAAGAGTTACTAGTTTCAAAGAACGGTACTCGTGATTTAAATAAAGGACGGAGAACTAAGTTGGTGGTCAATTTGCTAAAAAACAATTTCTCTGAATTTACTAATCAGGTCAAATATTAAAGTCCTATTTTTAACTACCCCTTGTACAACCAGTCATCTTCCATAAGACAAAATCAATAATACTGAGATATTTCCAGACTGACCTGTTTTTAAAAAGAACAAAGAGCAAATGAGATTGTACAAACCACTGGCGTGCTGAACAGCAAATTAAAAACATCGTTTGTATAAATAATATACCCTTGCGGATTATTTCGTCTCCACTGTTCTTAGAGCCGTATAATTGTGCAAATACAAACTCATTTTGTTTGTGGATAGCTAAACAATTTTGAAACCAGAAATAAAGTGTCGTTGCAGGATACAAGAATGCACAATGTTTGTGAGGGGTTATGCTATATACATAACTTCACGCTCGTATTTTAGGCTAGGCAGAGATATACACAGCTTACCCACATTTCACCGGTTACGTTTAAGACCCGTGTAATATATGGTGAGCATTTTGCCTTCAACCGGGCACAAATTCGAACTCCAAGCTCCTGTAAGACTTTCTTTTCAGAGGGATTCTTTTTATATTAAGGAAACATACAAAACTGACGTTCGTTTGTTCAGCGAACCCACAAATGTATTTTATTAAATTTAATTCCATATCTATTCATCCGGTCGGTTTAGGAATACCCTGTTTATGATGGTGGACCCATATTTGACAATGCGGTGACAGTATTGAGTTACATATAATAGGGGCCTTGCCCATGGCTATTATGGGAAAATATGGAAATTCTAATGCTTGGCTTTTATAAGAGATTTTTTGTCTATTGAGATCGACAAACTCGATAAGGATAAATATATTAAGAGGTTATTCAATAATAAATATTATACAACAGGTTGGCAAATACCCTACAAATAGGGTAGGTATATCTTGAAAAAAAAATGTTTCTATCATTTTCCAACTTTTATGCACAGATATTTTACCACACAAGTCCTAGAAAAAAGTGAGTCACGCTCTTGGAGATTTGCCTAAACAAAATTTGACTAGATACGTGTCTAGACAGGTGATTCTCAAACTACACAATATACCTTCATAAACAAATTGATGTCCAATCAATAGGACTTAGGTCCTATTGATTGGACATCAATATATAGGGTTATAATTAGATGACCTTGTGACCTGTGACATCATATCCCCTGGATCTTATCAGGTTACTATGCTAACTAGAGAGTAATTGAAACCTCGCCACAGGTTGGATTGGCATGTATTGCAGTTAGGATTGTATTGATGTTAACATACGCTTGATTGGACTGTTTTGTTGTTCGTCTTTCAATAGTTTAAAGCACTCGGTCACCTGACGTGCAAATCCACACCACCACGTGCACCTACATTTCGAGCGATTTTTTGCGTCTTCGCCTCAGAAAAATGAAAAAAAAACTGCTATTATATTATATATAAAAACACTGGCCAAGTGCGAGTCGGACTCGGGCACGAAGGGTTCCGTACCACTATCGCAAAAAACGGCAAAAAACACGTTTGTTGTATGGGAGCCCCACTAAAATATTTGTTTTATTCTGTTTTTAGTTTTCAACTGTCTAGCTATCACGGTTCATGAGATACATCCTGGTGACAGGCGGACAGACAAACGGATCGTGGAGTCTTAGTAAAAGGTTCCCATTTTATCCTTTGGGTACGGAACCCTAAAAACTAGAATTTTCGAAGAAAACAACAACATTTTTCACAAATAAATAAAATGAAAGAGAAATACAAATTCAATAATTATTAAAGATCATTTTTAATGATTGCCGACAAAACACTAAGAAAAACTAAAATTCTGAGAAAACGGTTACAGAAAAACTAGCACAGTGTATATTCTGAACTACAACATTTCTTATAATTTCGTAACCGCAACGTTAATGAGAAATACGGAAAATCGCGAAAGTAAGAGGTAAGAGTTATTTGAGTTTCAAAATTTTTCATAGATAGCAAATAATTAGTTTTATTACGACTTGAACTTTTTAAGTAACCAACTCTGAGACAGCGGAAAAAAAAAATGGAATCCCGAGCAAGATACATATGTTACAGGAAAATCTTAATGAAACCATATCTTGATAATAATCAAAAGAACTAATTTCATTTGAATTAAGCCCGGCGGCGGCATGCACATTATGATAACATAATATCACGTCAGTTTCTCCTTGGGATAAAGACCTTTTACACACACACAGAAAGAGACATACATATTGTACATTTAACCACATAAGAGCAGATAGATGGGAAATAGATAACTTAAATGTTAATTATATAGGAAAATTATTAAACGTTATTCCTCTCTCCTAGACACTGACTGTATCTAGAATGTTGCTGTGCCCGACAGGGTCCATAATTGTTTCTGTAACTTATATTTACTACCTGTATGTACATTAAGGATGCATTAAATTTAACTTGAATGTGATATAAAAAGTGGTTTATCAATGAATTCAAACTAGGTAAAGCGATTTCATCATATGGACCTAAGTAGGTAATATACTTTATTGGTAATCAGTCCAAAACATCTGACAACATTTACCCTAAGGCTGCTGGGTATCAGAATGTCCCCGTAATTCGGGAGCGGAAGTCAAATCACAGACGCTCCGAGTGAAATATTGATACAGTTGTATTTGTTGAACTGGAAACCGTCACAAATACGGTCGAGAAGAGACTAGGCCAGATGACATACTCAAGGATGTAGGGAAAACTCAAAGGATTCTGTGAACCTTGCCGATTCTAGGTAGTTATCATAAAAAGTTGATCTTCATTCCTCAAAGCTAACTTCATCCATAATCATATCAGTTCAGTTCTCAGCTTTATTAGAAAGGGGTGAACAGGTTTCTACTAGGCGTTTAGGGTACTTTGGACGTTCAAAAAGTGCTTATTCTTAGTAGGTAATATGAATATATACATTTTATGTTTTGTACTTGCATACAGCCCTTTCAATTGAAAACTTTGTAGGTAAAAATGTAATAAAAATGCCGCATAAACTTTTTTAGATTTATTTTCTCGAAGTAAATACATGAGAACATTAAGAAAACCGCCGGCCAGACTTGTGGCAGTATTCGTAGCTTAATCAAAGCCTCTGTAGGGTTTCGGTAAGGTAAAAGTTTAAAAGCCGTGCTGAGGTGGTCCAGGTCGAGTGCACGTCATAGCCTCTTGACCCGCCGCCATGACGAGACGCGCCCGCGCCACGCTACCTGTCTAAATCTTTCAATTATTTTGAATTTTGCCTTTTATTTCTTTGTTTGTTGTGGTTATTATAACAAACTTTAAAGGAAAAATTACTGTTTTGACGGTCACGTGAAATAGGGTACCTATATTGATTGTTGTGCTTTAACTTGTATAAATATAGATACCGCAAAGTATCGGTGAACATTTTGAATCGAGGCAATTGACCGTGTTTTCAAAACCGCAGCACGTGCATCGTACATTACCAAAACACGACCATAACAAGTCAACAACACGGGATAAGGTTTATTGAATTTCGTACAAAACAATAGTCGCTAAAAGCTTAAAGCAATAATACTTTATAATAATAGATCTTAATTTTCAAAGTAACCGTTCGCCATCCGCCGACAAACAACGATAAACTCATCCGCTCCATTGATAACAACAGCTTGAATAATTACAGCTTTTACAAAAGAATACACTGTTATTAAGAAACTGATAATGCAGAAAAGAATAAAATCCCTACTAAGATATTGCCAAGTTTCAATTAAGGAGAATAAAGTAGTTCTGCGCCAACTCATCCCTAACGGAACGAATGTTTTAAAAATTGGAAATATCTATTGAGTGAAGTTGAAATTGACATTTCAAAGCAAGATCCCGAAGGCGTCCTTAATTCCAAAAGTTTGGCCGTACTGGCTGAAAAGATGGTCGAAAAAAAACGGCCACAAGAAGAACCTCTGAAAGAGGTGGCCTAATAGATTACGAGGCTAATTGTGGGGAACTGGGGATTTATGACCTCTTAAAAGGAGCACTTTAAAAACTTTTCACACGGTAACGGAAAACATCGACCGAAAACTTGGATTTAACAACTGTAATCTCCACCACACAGTGAGTTACCACAATGAACAATGTTCTTTCCACCTCTGTACCTATAAGAATAAACCGAATTTGCTCTGCGCTACATAGGTCTGCTATAAACTTATTGTGGTGGCCCATAATCCATCAATGGCAGCCAGAGTGTGACCAACGTCCGTAGTCCTTTAGCGACAACCGCAGACAGACTCATACATAATCGGCATTCAATAATTTGACTCCCGATCGACGCCGCGCCATTTTGTCAATTTAATACAAAAGGTAATAAAACCACAAATACATCACTTTTATTGCGATCACGTTTATCCTTTATATTACTATTTACTGTTACTGAATAATAGCACGAATAATGTTACGGTAAACACAATCTCACATTTATATACGTTTGAACGCTGTATTTTTAACATTTTGTTGATCCTCCAATACACGAAGTTTATGAATGAAACTAGTGTCCATTCCGCACTCCAGTGTTAGTTTATATCTCCACTGTATCGTCAACATGTGAAGCTGTCACAAACAACAGCACAGATATTAATTATCTTCAGAAGTTAATAATTAACTTTAAAGTTGCTCGAGCGCTGAGTTTGGCACTTCATTCGACGTTGTATGAAGAAAATTTACTGTTGCAATTATGTATCTAAAATGTTGATGGTGGCCACAAACTTATATTATTAAACGATATAATAATCAGGATATTAAAGAGAACACGATTATTAATAATACTATACACTGTTGCTATTGAACAGAACTTTATACGCTGTATACGAATACAAAAACAAACATATAACCCAGAAATGTCAACTATTGCACATTTATGGATAATAGTATTGACATTGTTTCAATCGCAACAGTTATTAGTTCCGCCGTTGATTTATGAAATGACAAGTACACATTTCAGAACAGAGAATGAGGAAATTCAATTAAGTTCAGTAAACACAATACTTCGCTTTGAAGCATCACATCGTTTATGTGACGTCACAAAGCGAGTTCGAATTCAAACTAAACCTAGACCAATTAAAGCTACAAGTGTTTCTAACATGCAAAGTCGTAAGTAGTCGGTGTACTGCGCGGAAGTGGGCGTAGCACTGAACCAGTACCAGTGTACCGAGCATCGCTCCCCAGGAACCGAATGGATTTATCGGGTAAGACGGATTTGAGCAGAATTTGTAAATCCCTTCAGTATTACAACGCGTAAATTATAGATATACCCGTAATCCAATCCTTAGGAAAGTAACGACAAAAGCACCGAAAAAAACAGCGATACAGCTTTTTGTGTCACTGCGGGACAAAGATAAACTTGAAAGAAACATGAATAAAATAACGTTGTGAGGTTGAAAAACGTGAAAAATGCCGTTGGCTGAATAAACGTTCCACATCAAATTGTAAGCCGCGATATGAGGCGAAACAGTTGTTTCTGTCACCTAGACGGCGACAACAATGGCAGTAGATGCAGGTAATTAGTCACGCAGCTGGTAACAGCTGCTCAAGTGCCGCGGGGCCCGGGAGCCCGCCACCCGGGTTAGTCACAGCACTCATAGCAAAAACGAACACTACTATTTATATAAACTTCATGCGTTAAATTGCATTTTAAAATAAATTATATTTTATCAAGGGATTAAAACGAGCTTATAAAGTGGAATAATTTTCAGAATCCGATTTCGTTTTCAACGTGTTGGCGTTTCAATGTACCTACCTAACTGTTTATGAAGTAAATTTTAATTATATCCTCAAGTTTAACTGTAATATATTCGCTAAATACTTCCACTAAAAGTTTTAGAAACCTGAATAGACTATTATTAGTTAGAGAAGCGAACAAGCGAACTGCTCAAACAAATATTAAACATAAGCAGAGCCGGTTAACATAAGCGGAGGCGAGCGTTTTGTGAAGTGTGCGCGCACCAGACGAATGCATTAGGAAGATTAAAACTTGTAAAAGCAAAGAAGCTAAGCAACAGCAACTGTCTGTGCACTGTCATCAACTACACACGATTCGTAAATAGGAACACGCTCCACACGCTCTACATCCCTACATGCACACTAAATACAATTATTCACCTAGCTATATCGAATAAGGCAATCAATTTAACAGACACTAAACAAACGGATAAATGTATTTTAGTATTGGTATTGGTATAGCTGCCCTTGTTGTTAAGTGAAATATTTGTATGCTATTCAATTCATCAAGTGATGACAGTTGAATTATTATTTTATTTATTGTTCATGGAATTACAGAACTTTGTGCCTGATTTAAATTCTAATAGGTACAAAGTACTCTTGTAGTAACCTTGAAGTACTCAACATTATAATTATTACAATTGGGAACGTCGCCCTTTTTTCTTGTGTATTGGACACAGGTGACTTTTTCGCCATGAGGGGTTATTTTGCAATATGTCTGTTTGTTTGTTCAGCAGATCTGTGAGCCATGGGAACGCATCTTCAACCAGGATTTACCAGTTGTCAGCTGGGACTTTTTTTATTTATACTCCTTACGCTTGACCACTATCTCACCTGATGGTAAGCAACGATGTCGTCGACGGTGAATCGACACTTGGCTAGTACGAGTAAATCCCTATTCACTTTTGACTTAAAGATCCCTAGATTGTTGATGTCGGGCAACACAAGACTCCGGCAGGGAAATGCACTCCTTAGCTGTACCCATAATAAAAATGTTCCCAAAACTTTTTGACATCATCTGGCCCAAGGGAATTATGGTACTTCATGTAATGCAGGTCATACTTAACTTCAACAGCAGGAAGAAGAAGAAGGTATAAATTACTCAAGTCAAGTTATTTCTCCAACATGCCACCGTAAGACAAGCAAGATAAACTATTTGCTAGTTTATTCCAAAGTAAAACGTTGCAATGTTCCAGCCGAATAAAGATTTAAATTGTAAAATAACTCCATTCCTCACTAAATACTCGTTCATACATGTATAAAAATAAGGACAGAAAAGCAATCTTTTCTCCATGTTCATTTCTTTCCACCGTGTGAATGTAAAAACAAAAGCGGGAAGGGAAGAACTTCATAATGACCGTTGTATAACGCTTTGTTAGGACACATAGCAGCAGTCACGTACCCAACTATAAGTAGCACAAAAAAAAAAGAGAAAAGCTCTATTTTAAATGTTGATACTTTTGTCTCGTTTATTATCACAAATGTGACAGAGACATCGCTATGGGCAAGATTTATACTCGTCGGTACCAATTTCCTCTCACATTTTGAGGATACAAAAGGCATAATACAACTACCTTCGCAGAAACAGGAGTACATTAGGGGGTACCATTGTTTGTCTTTTGTATTACTATTTTACTATTACTCCTATTTCAAATTGATTTAAACAGTTTATCAAGTAATTGTCGTCGTTATTCAGTTGGTTTTGTATCCAACAGATGATAGTATAATGTGGTAATGAGTATTATGTGTTGCGGCGCTATCAATTCCCCACATTCATTAGGATTCATAGAAACATGTCACACATTCGAGTATAATGTTGAACGGAATTTGTACGGGCTATTTATTGAAACCACCATATTTCCCAGTTTGTTTGAATTCCTGGATATTTATAGCCCTCATCAATATGCGTCGCCATTAGTTTTTCGCGACATTTCTTATGGAGTTACGTAACGATTTTAACCAGATATGTTTTCTTATGTACCTGCTTAGAAGCCGTGATATATCCTGTAATATCCGCATCTACCGCACAGCATCCGTACATAAAGTAAAATGAAGCGAAAACTCTCATTTTGTGACATCGTGTGCGATGAGGATCTATACTTCAAGCAAACTTCATGGAAATATTTAGATCATGTTCTGATGAAAGTATTCCAAGAAAACAGCATTTTTTCCGGATGCTACCAAAAAGATAGACCGTGATTTGAATACAGATTTTCTGCTACACCGTACAAAATGTAACATGTATAAAATAAGTTAGGTAGGTATTTAATTTATCCATCTCAGATGATACATTAAAGTAATGAGAACCAAGACAGTTTAATATAGATCAATGAAGATAAAGCACACATATTTGTCTAGAAATTGTATCAAGGCGAATAATGAAAAGATGGGTAGTTTTCTTTTCCTTTCTCGGGACTAAGTTGTTTCTCATGTCGTACCTTTTAGGTCTAAGATAAAAACATTTCTCACATTCTTCTACATGACTGTGCAAGACTCGTAAATTGAATTCGAGGGACTTCCATTATTATCTCTACACGTGGCTACATATATATATAAATGCAATTATAAATGTTGACGTAATCATAACATGACGTAGGGATGTATTTCCCGGAGGAGTAGGAGTTGGTGTAAAGTTCACCCATATTTCACCGGTTACGTTGAAGTTCCATGTAACAAGGGGTGTATTGCTACCATGTCTGGAGCAATGGGTCTCACTCACAAACATCACATACACAAATGAGGATCAGGAATGACATGATGATCACGAGTGACTTACCTATGATAAGCCGGAGCAGGCTGGCGGCGAGCTGGCCCAGGTCTGGGGAGTTAGCCATGGGTCTCGCTCGCACACACTCTACCAACACGAACCCGGGCCATCACACCTGATGCCGCCGTCGCACCACACCTCGCCAGATATCACAGTCTATCCTCACATTTGTCCACTCTAGTATCCACATTTCACATTAAAAGTCTTTGAAGAAAGTTTAATTGTTCGTCAATGTTCAATATTTATTTCCACTTGATTCGCCCCCTCTCTTGATAAAAGTTTGCTGAATTAAGTTCATGAAAGTCCAAAGTTATAATTAGGGTAAACAATATCCTGCAGCCCACAATGTAGTATATATGATACCGTATTGCCGTGCACAAAGTGTGGCGGTCATAACATTTACTTTAATACTGATTACATTATATCAAGTTAGTACGTTAGTACGTCGCATCATCGTCTATCTTTAAAATAAACTCAACTGAAGGAGCCGAAATATTCTGAAAGTTTATTTTAAAATCTAAGCTGGAATCCATTTAATCTCCAGACTTCATAATGGCAGATTAAAGCCTTATTTATCCCACAAGATTATACTAACTAATGTGTGGGAGGGTCACATTTATTTCAAGTTTCGCGGTATCTTTCATTTCTTCTGCTGTAAGAGACAAACGGCGACGCTAGTTCCCCACACGTGTGTAAGCCATTTATTTTGTTGTAGTTCGAAATTAAACGCAGTTTAACACCGGCAAACGAGCATGAAGTACAGCAAGCGGATACCACTCAAATGTACTACATGTTAGACCTCAACAAATAATATCTACGACACTAATACATTTTCTATGTCACATATAATTTAACTGCGGTTTATCAGCAACGTTAATAACAAAACCGTTTGGTAAATATTTTCTTGTTGTGTAAGCATGCCCGCGGTTTTAATTAACACACACAGACAATTTAGTTTTATTTTAATAACTATGGAACAGAAACCTCAATGTGCTCAAATACATTTATTGAGGACCATTTACTTTTAAAGTGGACGAATATTTAATTAAGTAGCGGATTGTGTTTGTGGTTCTTTTTGGGTATTATAGTGTACGTTTAATTATCTCTGGATACACAACATCGAAGGCTCCAGCGCCACTTGAACTAGAAACCAGAACTGAATATTGCACAATAACTCATTCAAAATTGGCGTAGGTAACTTTTTTAATTTACGGTTTCAGAATAAATGCACGCTCCTCCGTGATTTATTGCGGGACACTGTTTGTAATATTTTAATCAAAAAATGTAAGAGACGTTATCGTCCTAACGTTACCTAAGTGTAATTACTTTAGGATTACACCGAAAATATATTGCTTTTAGCACACCTACCTAGCTACCACTTTAAATAAAATACCTTCAGTATTTATTTTTTTTGTATAGGTACTACGTATCTTTTGTCCAAGATATATTTTATTTTACTGATATCAGAATAAAAGGTATTGTTCTCATAAGCCACAATGCTTTTCATATCCGCCGGGACGAAAAAAAATTCGAATGTAAATTAAACAATGAAATATGCAACAACAAAATAACAAAGCAGGCCTTTACATCAGATTACTCAACAAGGCTTGGATCTACGATATTCAAACTAATCCTACAAAATTCCTGAAGCGAATCCCACCCGCCCTCGCCCCGCTACCCGCCCGCCCATGTAGATACTATCATAAGTCTCACGAGCTACTATTGTCAAAGTTATCAGCACATGTTAAAGTGAGATTTAGATAGTTTTATTCGCCGAACATAACTTATTGTAAAGCGCTTGACTTTGACTAAGTTGAACTCTGCCTTTGAATCTAGATCAATCAATATTTTACGACAGTATGTAACGCCCCGTAGTCGCTTGAATTGTATCGCAGCCATTGTGGCACGTGTTCTCTGCTCATGAATATGCCGCCGGCGAATGAGGAACGGTCAAAACAATAACCGTTGGAACAATAACGAATGTTGTACAGGTGTCTGATTTTAATGAAGCAACCATAATGAATCGTGCCTACGGAATAAAGTTAGAAACGGGGCAAAGTTTTATCTCACCGTCATGGGAAAAGATAACATTATTTCTTTATCTTTAAGTCTGTGCAAAAAAAAAGAAAATTACGTTGTCTTCGGTGGGTCCAGAGGAAATTAGAGGACGCGACGCCGAGCTGGTCCAGTTATCAGTTGGTTAAAATGCAAATTGTTCTCTTTTGTTTGGCACGCCGATCGACAGCGCTCGCCGGCACAACAAAAACAAGGCAAAAATGCTAAACACTCATTTATAGGCGACACAGACATATCCCCTTTCATCGTTTTAATAGAATTTCAAAAGAAACTATTCAGTGACACTGCTTTCTGTAGTATAAACGAACACTCTCCTGCAGATGTCCCGCAGTTTCATCTACGAAAAACAAATCTACCTGAATCTGAATAAACTTGTTACATTACTACATTGTTTTAGTTCGTTTTGCTTCTATATTTTTGTTACCGGTATATATTTATCTGCAATAGGTACCGTGAAAGCGCGTTGCATGGATATTTGATATCTAGCGAGCGACCAAGTTCGGTGAAACACGGCAAAATAAGCCAATATAAGAAGTTTTCAATTTGAGATAGGTATGCATGGGATAGCATGGGGTTATCAAAACTTTTTACGGCATGCAATATATTTGGTTTTTTTTTTAATGGTTTACCTACGATTAGATAGGTATTAGTTTCGTTTATACATTTACTTTACATACCCAATAGATTTATTTGTTGTCAATCCAATAAACATTTTCGTTTTGTATTTATTACTGAAATCTTTAGGGAAAACGAAAACAGACAGCGCAGATGTATTTATTACAACATAAACGATAAAATATAGAACAACAATTCACTGTATTTGATAAACAATCGCACAATAGTAACCGCACTCTTGGGCGATTGAGAGGACACGCATGTAGGCGGAGAGAATTTATCCGAGCACTTTTAGAGCCATATTGAATGGGAACTCTTAAATCAGTTTCCTTCACGTCTGTACTTACCCCTACAAAATAATATATTCGGAAAGTTCGTGAACGGAATACAAACAGGCGCGGGTCGGCTGGAGTGCCACTGCCACAGCATGAAAGGACCCGAACAAAGAACCGAGGGCACCTCATGCGAACCTTACATTACGAGGACCTACTTTTGATTTTACTTCAACCATTACACACAACCTCATTAATTTTGACCTCTATTACATAGAGTGTTAATCGGATTACAAACTTCAAATGAAAATTAACGTAATTTAAACAATTTTCCCGAAACAATGGCCGCTCGAACGATATTCAAATGCCATAAAATAAATTCACGTTATTATTCGATGAACCGCTTCCATATCCTTTTAACAGCGATTGCTACGGGAATGGGGGGGTAATGTAAATAATCGAGATGTAACTTGATTACAAAAGTCTCCCCTAAAACGGCATAAAAACTAGAAGCTTTTAAATTACTTGAACCGCAGCGACAACAAAGTTTCAGAATAATAATTCACAAGAGGATTAGCAGCGTGGATAATGCTGTCGCAAAATAAATCACGGTTTAAAAAGTGTTTAAAAGGGGTGCGTCGTAGTGATTTGTGTGGTGAGCCGTGACGCGGCCATTGCGCGGGGTGCGGCGGGTAGGACGAGTGCGGCCACGGTACACAAGCGTGGACCAGCGCCGCCCCCTGCGCCACGCCTGCATACCCAAGATAAAAACATGCTGCCTGGCCGGCTCTAACGTCCTCGTCTAACCAAGAAATGACACCGACCCACTTAACACGTTAAACAATACAATATTGCTCGACAATTACATTAAAATGTTCGCACCTAAAACAGAAAATTACAGCGGTAATGGTTACCTAATGAGGGGACGTAACCATTAAATATAAACAGGTCAGGTATACACTTCACCGCGTACGCCTACATTATATAGGATTCGGTTGAAAGGGACGCACGTATTTACATAATTGTAATCAAATGATTTACAAATATTTACCTATTTGCTACGATATCCAAATACTGAAATCATATTTTCCGAAAGCTTTTTATTGTGATCTATTGAGTTCGGACTAAGCCTTCGGCCTAAACCAATTTGTATTTTAGAGTAGGTTAAACAAAACGTCAGTTTTATGTTTAAAAATATTTTTTCTCTAGAGAAACTCTAATTTTTGTAGAACATTGTTGTTGGATTATTTACACGTCTAAGTATTTAACTAGTACGCCAGTTGTTTCAAACAATGCAATAATTCGAAACACGGACAGAAATATGGAGCTCTAGGCAAAGAATTTGGAACATTTACAAAAGAGTGAGAAAGCTCAAAGATTTCGCGAGACTCGAGGAAGAAAGCTGCGCCGTACATAGCTATAAGCTCTATAGGGACTGTTGGTATGCATACAGTGTTTTAACCAAGCCAGCCACATATTTATCATGCTACGTCTGTAATAAAGTTTTCGTGTGGACCGCACACACTAGCTAGAAATATGGTACGTCGACTTTCTGCCTCTTTTTTATAAAAACAACAAAGCTTTATGCTTTGAATGTGGTCCACGCGAACGTGGCGATTTAACGCTGGGCGAATTTTAAAACGTGACGTCGTACTTTTATACCTCGAAGAATATTACGGAACTTTAAATACTTAGACTACTTATAAAATTATACTGCCAAATGTTCTTCGTCTTTAAGGGTTGTTTTGGGCATGTTTACGTAATGTCCAGCTGTTATCAATGGCCCGACCGTATGCTGCCCGGTCGGCCAGCAATAAATGCTAACTACCTAATAGTTTTTCGCGAGGGATGCTAAAGTGATTTTTTGCAGAAGCTAACGATATTTTCTGTTTTAAATCTGTATTTTGCTTGGGTACATTAGCTGTAATTCTGATGAGTCTATTAAGTGTCAAGTAACAGTTAACATTCGGGCGCAGAACGTCGCAACATAACAATTACATTGAGTGCTCCACAGGCATCGCGGAGACATTTACATTGATTTTAGCACAGTATACTTATAGGTCAAATGAATCTTATTATTCATGGAACTGACAAGCTATTTCGGGTAAATTCACACTGTGTTACCAATATTGTTTCAGTCTCGACCGAATTTTAATGGCTTGGATATTTATTTGCATGGGAAACTAATTGCTTTCTTTTAGAGCGACGTAAAATAAAAAACCGCGTTGTATTACATAATTTATTCGAAGTAGTTAAGTCTCTAATTGCTCTGTCTCTAATTAGGCAATAAATAAAGAGATAATTGAATTAGTCACAGACATCAATGAAATATTAGGGCCATTAGAAAGTTCAGGAGCCAAAGAATACTGTAAAAAAGTCGCCGTGAACTTACTAAGCCTTTGTCTACACACTTAATCCTAGCTATAAATAATATTTGGACACCATCAGATTTTATCTTTTTATAAAAAACATTTTCTTTGATGGTATACAATAGAATTCTGTGTTAAGAGGAGATAATAATGAATTGATGTTAAGAATGTTTTTTATGAAAAGAAAACTAGTGAAAAGCAATATAGTTGGAACAGTAGTAGCTAGTCAACTTTCACATAATAGAAATACGGTTATAGGGACACGGATAAAGGATAAACTCACGTTAGTAATCCTCTCTAAGGTCGGTCATACTTACATTCTATCTTTACTTTAAAGGGATAATATTTACAGCTAGTGATTCAAAATGGAGCTCGTTTCAGTCCCGTGCGCACATGAAGGCGTGTCGTCGGGAAATTAGTACTAATTACACGTTACACAAAACTAACAGTTTACGCGTACTAATATAAAGTTTGGGCTTGTTTACATCGGCAATTAGACGGAACAATTTAAAGGTTGTCATCTGGGAAGACGTACGGGTCGGTGACCACTGGGGCGTGTCACAATCATGCGTCTTTGCATATTAAAGATGCCAATCAAGCTTGTGAGGCCCAATGCTCGTTACTTGACGCTAAATGCTCAGGCCGAGGTGAAGCTCGGCCTCAAGGAGCAGATTAATTACGCCCCGGGCTCCCAAAGTCTATCTCGACACCGTGTGATTTATTTTTTCTTTTGGCACATTCCGACGAGTATTATATTATCTACTTCTGAGTTTCATTAGGCTACCCCTCGTCTCTGTATTAATCAAACTTGTATGTATACGGTGTGATAAATATTTTTCCATATTTTTATACAGAACCGAATATTTATCTACATACTATAACATAATGTTTAGGACCATCAGATGCTTATCAAACCGCGTAAGTTATGAGGGTCAATAGGGGGAAACAGTCTAATATGGAGATCGTGTGCAACCAACTAGCAACCTGTCACTGCGAATGTACAAGTGAATCACGACAATTTCACTCCATGTGGTTTTGGTCCCTTGATAAAATATACGGTTATGTATATATTTCAGTAAATTCCATTATTCTCTTATATAGACAAGACGGCTTGCCAAGTTGACGGTACAATGCGGCTTCAATGAATACCAGATTGCTTCCCCGACCCTTCTTCTTCATTTTAACGGTTTCCTATTGCCAGCCTCCGCTTTGTTTTAAGGAAGTGTCGTGCCCTCATTAGCAACCGTAAGACAAGTTTCTCCAATCTTGATATGGCGAAATTGCGGTTTCTCGCGAAGCGAATGTCATCTAAACTCTATAACCCCTAAGGATCTTTGGATTATACGAATAAATTTACAACACAGATATAAGTATAACCTATAGCTAAATCGATGCTCCACATCAGTTTTGAATTAATAATGTCAAAAGGTTCATAGATTATGTTTACAATAGGTATTACACATAATTCACCGATTGGTCGGCTGTTCGGCACAGTGTGTTCGGCTTCGGTAATTTACGCACCTAATTACCGAGTCAGGTAACGAGTGGATGCAAATGTATATTTACTTGGGAAATCTCTCCTAGGACGGACGGAAATGTAAATTGAACATATATGTAAAGTACTTGCACCTTCAATGTAGGTCATACATGTTACAAAAAACCTATGGTAGTCCGAAATGACACAAAAAAGAATACCTAAACTACTGTTGTAGTAGACAAAAGATTAAAAGCAAACCTAAAAAAAGCAATATAATACTCTTGGTATCTCGCAACGCGTTCTCTACAGGCAGCCGTTCTAATAATGTCTAAAAATATCAAAGGGATGCAGCACCCATTTCACTCATAGAGCAGACGATAGCACACGAGCAAAATTCGATGAATTTTAGAGAAAATATGCTCACGGAAATATGCTTATTGAAGCCATACTGTACTCACACGATATTCCGAATATAAATATGTTGGCTGAATCGAACGGCAAAATCTAAATATTACGTAAAGGGATTACCAGACATAAATTCAGATCATGAATATTACACGCACGATAGCAATAATGCTGTAAGAGTTTTATAAGGATCATAAAATTATCGTTTTACGTCCATTACCACAGCGTGAGGTTGGCCTTGTCTGATTGCTGCCATTCACAGAATACTGATCGTACTTTAATAGCGCTACCTAATCGAGGAAGATACTTTGTAGGTGAGTGGAGTGATGTGGAGGGGAATCTCCAATTGAAATGAAAGAGCTACTCACGTTTATATTCATGATTGTGCCGCTAAGAGAGAATTATGTAACACGTCGCTCTGGAAACTTAATATCGAACAAAGTTTTATACTGCGCGTATCTACTACTAATTAATGCAAAGTTTTTGGCAAACAACTTAGTTGGAATGTTTACACGAAACAGCATCCAAACAGTCGACTACATAAAGTAATTAAAGTTGAGTAAATTAGTAAATAAACACATATGCATCTTAAGGTATTCAAATAAAAGCCTCTATTTCGAAAACGATTATCAAGCTATTCGAATATTGGAGCAAATGCCAAAGCTTCCTACTAAGCAATAATTCAGAAGCCGGCAGCAATAATCTGCGAGCTAGGATATATGCTCAACCTAATCATGTCCGACACTATCCAAAATCGCTTTCATTTTAAATAAAAACGTTGAATCAGACTGTTTCCGATTACCATCGAAATTACACTACTAGCAGATAGATCAAAGAGAACTGTTCAGACGAAAAAAACACGAAGAACTAACTCAGAATACATTAACTCGAAGAAATGGAAGTAGTAGTAAGGGTTTGGAGCCATAAACAGGAAGTTATACATACATAAATTATGTAAAGGCATACCTATTTATCGGGCAAACGTAGAGGCTTTATTCAGTAGCCAACTGCAACAGGCGGATGCCCGATTCTATCTTACAAGTCGTTATTGGTTAAACGAACAGTTTCGTATCTTCTCCAACATCGAAGCGAAGTCTTCTATAATTTAGCGCAGGCGACACTTTCATCCTTGCCTAGCGTTTCTAGATAAAATTATCTTCAGTCTTTTCAAAGGCTACGACGACTGTTGGTCCGTCCTTTTGGACGTAGAAACTGTGGATAAATTCAGTGATACGCAAACCCTTTTTTTTGTCAGGATATTTTCGTCTAGATTTGTGCCAATCACGGCGGTCCCTGACTTTCTCTTGTGTACTAAATGGAAATGCCGCCCAAAGCTAACCAGAACAGAGACTAGAGTAACTACAACATAACTTTCAGACATACGAAAGAATGTAATTAATAGGTATTCAGTAAATTGATGTCTGTGCGGATCCCTGCGTTCCACAAAAGAATTCTTTTGTACCAATTGAAAGAAATGTTTTTGGGAGATAAGGAATTTACAGTGTCTGTGATTAAAGTAATAAAATATTAGGACTAGGATTTACTGATGGGTCCGTTTGCGTAAATACTCAAACAGAAAAAGGATTTATTCAGCTCAAAGGATCCGATAAACAGTTTTCAGAGATTCGGATTTCTTCTAGTTAAATACCAGCAACGAAAATCATCGATTGGTTTCTGAACAAGGCGCGAAACCGGTGAACATTTCAAATAGGTCAGCCGCTAGGGCTAAATTAAAATCTACTTCGGTTAATTGATATAACATCGATTGTTTGGCTATTTAGTTTAGTTTGAGTTTTTCGCGTTTAATAATTCAATTACCGCAGTTTTATTTAGAGAACGCAAGAAAAATACCGGTTCAATCTAAATCTAGGCTTCAATTTTGAATGTTCTAAGTTATTCCAGGGCAATCCGCCACGAGGTTACAAGCTTGGGAGATAAGGTCATCGTCATTGGCCAGTACCATCATTCAGAAAAAGTGAATTCAATTATTGCAAAAAGACAATTAATTATCATCACGTTAACATCCTGTTGCTTTTAGGTCAAGGGCTAGAGTGGCTTTCCAAATAAGTACAACAAATGAAATGTTAATTCAATCAATCAAAATAAAGTGATCTACACTTAATAATGATAAGTTCTAGCTCATAGTTCAATATGTTTTCTAAAAAGTTACAGTTTATTTTCTTTAAGTAACTCTAGATCAAGATAACAGTTGTAAAAGTACTTTGCATTCAAGCAAAAGTTGGAACTGGCTCAGAATAAGAGTCATATCTGCTTTTCTCGGTTTTATCCACATATAGTAAGCTTTTTGAGCACCTCTAGCGAACTTGATCTGCCGAGATCAAAGTGTCCTGCGTTCATTTCTGTGACACAGACTATATATATGCAAAGCGAACCAGTCAGCCAGAGAAAGTGGGACAAACTAACTGACTTTCATGTTTTTAGTAGGCTTACATATTATTAATATATACACCTGTCCAAAAATATACAAAGACCGGTCATTATCGGGAAGCAATATTTCCCGACGACCGGCGATCTTTCAATGTAAACAACATTGAAAGATCGAGAAAACCTATGTTTGTCAATATAAAAACTTGATTGAGATAATTAAAGTCACTAAACTACACACACTTTATGAATCAAAATCAATTAACATCACTATCATTCAGAAATGTTTTTCTATAATCTTTTCAATTGCGAGATAATACAAAAAAGGGTAGCTCAGAAAAGAATTTAACAGTCCAGTTTTATCAGCGAGATAGCTAATGAAACAGCGTCCATTTAACTGCGGAACAGTTAGAATGACATTAAGGGATTCTGCACAACTGGAAGCTTCGAAACAACGGATCGATTTAATTGTTCAAACGTGTCATGGGATCAAGACAAAATTAAGAGATTTAGCGAACAACGCTGCAGGCTTACTGAAACTACACTGAAACAGTTCATATATTGTGAAATATCGGTGTTGGTGTCAGGAGAACTGCCATCTTACTTATTCATGTTATTAATGGCACAACTCGTAGCGTGTCGAGGTCTATTAAGCAATGTGTAATAAGAATATATCGACACAACTCTGCGAGGAACAAAAACAGTAATGATTTACGGATAAACGATTCAGAGGCAACAGCAGACGGTTAATCAAGAGTGCGTAGGAGTGACAAATTAGTCTCTGGAAGTTGGGAAGGCCGGCCGGACACCCGCCTCTTATTAAAATTACCATCTATTTTTCGATCCTTTTCCATTATCATGGTGGATTCTGTCGGCAGCTGTCTGACATATTGGAATCAGCAACAGCCTGTCGAACAGTCTTTTGTAATAAAATATGAACGGAGACGCTCTAAGAGGAAATCTCCCAGACGTCAAGTTAAAGGTCATCGGTGCGAAAGGAAAATGATAGATGGAATCCCGGTGTTCACGAAAGTAACGAGCACCGGCGAATAGAAGAAATATGTGAGGTCAACCGACTGACGCCGGCCACACGTTGTTGGGATCGAGCACAAAATAGATTACGGTCACCGCTTACAACTTTATTCAACCTGCGCCGTGCCCATTCAGAAGATCAATAAAAAAGCTGCTTTGATTTCAAATGAGCGCTGGACGATTGAGGTCCTGGATACCCGCGCCATTATAAGAGCACTTCGAGGTAACTGAGAAGTTTCTTTAATCTTCACGGTGAAGAGAGTACTTTGGTAAATGTTTCAATTAAAACTTCCATCAAATTTTTGGTGTCAAACTACCAAGTATGGAAATGTAGGGAAACCGACAAGTTTGTGCCGCGAGTTTGCGAATTCCGACACTAAGAGTGTCGAAATTCGCAAAGATATAAGTAACCTGTCGTAAATTATTATTACAACGCTATTGAGAAAACAGTAAGAAGCTAACAAGTGCAATTTATTAGAATTAAGAAGTAATTCCGAACATCTCCGAAGCTAATAAACATTTCTAGAAAACGGAAAACAACACTAAAGTAACTGAAGTGTTACATATTATGAAATAAAGCTAAATGATCAAAGCCATCTCTGAGAACTAGTATGATTATTACTGGAAAAGTAAGTAAACAAAAGTCCTATGCTGTAGTTAATGGCGTAAAATAATTCGCGCCTCCAATAAAGGTGCGAAATAAAATGGGAAAATTGCCATCTTCACTTGAGTGCTCACAACATTTTAAGTTCTTTGCTGATATAATCGGCCGTATTTAAATGCGGCAGAGGAGGTAATAAATTTCCCATTGACGACGAGACGAAGAATTGAACAAAAACGGCTCTTGTTGAATTCAGAGCCCAACAATAGATAATTTATCGTGGTCGGCTCAGGCACGCCGCTCTGCGTAAAATAAAAACGTAGGTATCTATCTTCAGTGAGCCATAACTACTGTCATTCCATGAGGATGTGAGCCAGTTAGCAATGTTACTCCGAGATGTACAATAACTTGAAGCTAAATCTGCCATTATCATCCTTGTTCTTACGGCAATATATACGAGGGAAATGATTGCAAACAACAACGAGCAGGTTGTTCTGCGAGAGAAGTTTTCAACGTTAACATTAGGAAAACATTACCATCAAACAAAACATTTAACTGAAATTAATTTTATGTTGAGCAGTTCAAATAAAAACTAGCAATTACACTAAGTGGATTCTGTATCGTAAAGGTTTCTGCACGCCAAGCTTAATTTCCAGGCGGATTCATCATTCTCTTTTACAATTCGTTTTGCTAAATTAGCACTCACTTCTTTACAGAAATCTCAAGCTGTCCTTCGCGCTTCGGCCCGGAAAGTCACATTTTATGTTTATTTCCTCTTTTTTCACTTGTATAAATAAAACGAAACTCTGCTAAGAGATATTAACACTGAATGAATCTGTGGAGACTTAATATCTTAAATTTTTCCTCGGGTTTCTTTTGAATATTTTGTTTCGACGAAACCAATCTGCTTTCTATTACGCTTAAATAAATAAATTTATTAGTTTCATTAATCGTGATAAATAGCGTTGGCTAACGAAATAAAATGAAATGTACTTAAGAAAACAAAAGAAAAATTAACTTTAATTGCTGATGTAAGATAGTGTATTTTATCTTCATACATCCAACAAATAGTGTACGTAAAGCGTGTGCGTTGTTACGAATGAGGAAGGTAAACTCCTGAGGGTAGGGAGGTAGAGATAGATAATTCGAGCCAATACGGAAATTATCACATAATTTATTTGGTGTCAAAATAAGGCCGGGCGCTCCTTATAATTGTCTTTATCCACCATAGCTTATGATAATAGAAATTCGGATTGTCAGGAATTAAGACAATGACGGTTTTCGTTCAAACACACCTTTGTCTTGGGGGATAAAGGATGTCACTCATTGCTTTAATGGCGTCGAGATCAATCCTTCGAATTTGTCGCACATTTACTGAAAGGCCTCGACTTGTGACTGATGATGACCTAATGATGGCTATTCGACCCTCATTTGTTACTACATACTTTCATTTATCTACCCACAACCGTATTTCGCATGCAATCAACTTTTTGCGTAATAGAAAATATTTAAATTATTCCGTGTTAAAACTTAATATTTTACGTTGGCACACATTTATTTTCACGATAACACCGTTCATGTCGCTTTTGACCACGACGTGCAACCGCTTTACGATTGTGTAGCAACATTAAAGCCTCTTATAATGCAGTATTCAACCAAATTATAATTCGTCAGAATGACCGCATCCGGAACCGTACAGTTGGGGTTTGTGTAACACATATATATGCGCCATAAATTCGCACATCCTTAGTTACGAAGTTTGATCGTTAACTAGTATTAAAGGAGATATAAAGCTGTCATAAACTCTGCTATAACTTATTCGGACTGTATATCGGATTGAACTAACATGAGCAAGTCAGAAGCAATAATTATAGGCTTATTTCGTAATAGCATACCAATTCGTGTGTATCATCTCTGATTGTTGTGCTCAATGCCAGCATTGAAAAGCATCCGCGGTAGGAATCCCAGATAAACCTTTGGCTGCAAGAGAATGCTGAATGAATGTTTTTTTTAGTCTAGAGGATAACTGAATGTATTTCAGTCACGTTCAAAACCCGGCGACGTTAGCTGATCATTGAGCAAAAATCACTTATAATATTGTTAGATTACTAAAAATATATCTCGAACCAAGGATATTATCAAACTTAATTATGAAGAAATGTAACAAAAGAAAAAGTTTCAAGATTTTCCCATTATCGGAAAACGAAATGAACTAAATATTGATCTTGTATACTGTACAAAACAATAATGTTAATAGAGTTTTTATTCTGGCCAACCAAATTGCATATTTTTTTTAGATTTAATAGTAATTGCTATTTTTTCGAACTTGCAACGTAACCCTATATTTAAGTAACTATATCGTTAAGTAGGTAGGTACTGCATTTTAAAAGTATATAGGTCTGAATAGCATTATTTGTAAATGGACATTATACACAAACTTCGACGTTTTTAACGTTGACAAGGGTTCCTTCCAAAATTCTCAGCTCATTATAAATCCATTTATAACCTTGTGGTATAGATACTCAACGAGCACCCAATGAAGGTATGGGGCAAAATAAGTATGAAAAAGCGGTAAAAGTCTATCACTCTGAACATGTGACGAGATTTCCATCCATTTATCAACCACTATCACCGGGTACAGAGACGATTGATGTTTTCAATCCACTCCTGATAATTGTTTTTAGTGAGTTTCCGTAAGGTAACGATATTTGGCAATCTCAAAAAGAGTTTCCGGTCAATGTAGAGAAATGTAATTAAACTAGAAGCACATTAAATCACAGAACCATTTTCATTATTAAGTAGGAATGTTCGTCGTTCGATGAACAAAATAAAAAATACTTCTGATAATATAAATTAATGACGCTTTTATAGGTCAGTTCCTACAAGGGCAGTTTTCAAAATAAAGATTAATGAATGATCTAACAGACAGCCGCTGCCGACAGTACTTCGCTTCATTAACATTAATGAAGCAATTATTCAGTAAAAGTACAATGCAATTATTGTCACGGAAGAATAATTTATTATTCCCGCATAACAATGAGATTTTAGCAAAAACAAATACATTATCTGCGTCCGTGTCAGTGGATGCCCAAGTGCCGTGGAGATATATTTTTCCGGCTCGCATTTTAACCGGAGCTCGCTTTTCAATTTATTTCGTCGTTTTAGCCGAGTGACGCCGTAATTACGGCACCACGGCGGGCGGCTCGCCGCATAATCGTCAAGCTATTTTTTAAATTCGGCCGTTCGTCTACACGCGATACACATAATAACTGCGGAAATCAAGCGCATGTATCTGACATCTCGGAAATTCGGTGTTATAAATAAATAAGTACCTATACCGATAATATTAGAAACATCCACCTAGCGGATACGGATGTTCTCCGCAGAAACCTGTACCCGACATCAAATGATAAACGATCTGGCACCGGTATGACTCATTTCACTACAGATTGTACGTCTCTCGACAGAATATTTTGCGTACCATCGATCAGGGTGAGACGCGACCTTCGAGGCTACATTTTCTCGCCATGTTATCAACACGCCCTCATAGCAAGACTATCAACTAGAATTTTATAAGAAGAATGATAGCGATATAAAAAACAAAGAACAAGTTTAACATAATTTTACGGGAGAGTGGGCGCTCGCTATAGAAACTGTTGGGATACGAGGCGGCGTTCAATTCGCCGCGCTATAATGCCGCGATAAAAGAGATTGAACTTACTTGGTCCGTAATAAGCACTCCCTGTTCCAGTACGAATTACGAATAAACGGTGCGCTGTTTCATTAAAAATAGTGTCCATATATTACAAACGAAATTAGGCGAGAGTCGGTTCTGTATTTATTTTGATACATATTAGCAGGTAGTGTGCTACGTCAAACCATAATTAAATTACCGGAGATAGAGGCGAGAGTGGTGGCGCCTCAAGGTTGCCGGACTAGCTCTCCTCGTCGAGGAAATACCCCAGGATATTGGTCTCAACGTGTGAGTTCAATCTCGTCGCTTCCGTTGGGATAAAGTAATCTTTTTCGGCGATAAAAGCCGCTCTGTTTACCGATGAAAGGGAAGTCAAACCAATTTACGAAACTAGACGTTGGAATTCTGGGAACAAAAGTAGCCAATTTATTTGATTTCTGAACCTAGTATCCCATCAATATTAATGTGAGCCTACCAAAGATACTATTTTATATCATGATCCTAAAGGCAGGATTGAAATATAAATCGAGAGTCTTAGATAAAGGATTTTGCGTCATTGTTTATTTATACTCTTAAGTATCATATCAATCAACAAACTTCTTTTGCAAATACTTTAAATAAACAATTCATGACACTAAAGTGTTCTAAGGTTCTAAGATAGTGGCAAACTGAATGCGTACGAGTACCTACATGCCTATTGTTACATTCATTAATAAATTCCCATAATGCGCCCAATGATTCATAGCAGGAACTAGGGATGGCACATGGAGAATATCTGCCGGAGCGTACCCTTGATTGTGGACAAAAACAATAGTGTCTCAAAGACGGAGCCGGAGTCCATTAGAGGAAATGTGTTTATGACAAGAGTGTGATCAATAGAAGGCCGGAGGGTCGAGAGGTCGGGAGGTTCGAGGATACAGCCACACACGGACGTTATTAATAGTCGCTCGTGGCCAATCCTGAATGGCACCGGATTTCGAAGCACTAAATATAGTATACATTTACCATGTAACTAAATATCCGACATTTGATGTCTATTCATACGAAATATGAACTATTAATAGACGGAAGATAACTGCCTTAATTTGATGCATGTGTTCAACTGTCAAGATTGGCATCTTTGAAGGGATTCTGAAATATGTTGTTCCACTCGAGTTCTCTGACGACTATGCTGTATGAGGAACTGAGATATTATCACAATTTATGAGGCACAGCTAAAACTTATGATACATTTATCAAAGATTTTTCTTGTAGGAAAATCTGATTGGAATTCTTGTTACCAGTAAATTGCACTCAGGCGAATCTAAAACAAACAACTCAATATCTACCTACCGGTGAGGGGACCAATAAGGAGAAGAATTTTAATTGAATAAACTTTAAGTAGAAATTCTTCAATAATGGTACAGGTATATAAATACTCTGATACCTTAAACATAGCTAACGAAAGAAAACATAAGTACTGATTTATTTGAATATCTAGTGTGCGATGTTAAATACCTATATACCTAGTGTAGTTTTACATCGTCATCATCATCATCAACAAACTTTTAATGTTCGCACTGCTGGGACCCAGGCCTCCTCTCTGTGAGAGGGAATGGGCCGGAATCCACCACGCGGGACCAATGCGGGTTGGCGAATGTAACATGCCTTAAAACTTTTGGTTCTAGGACATGTAGGTTTCCTCACGATATTTTCCTATACCGTTTCGAAAGCAGTGTAAATGAAATAATTTATACAAATTAAAGCGCCTATCTGGGTTCGAACCCACAACCTACAACTTGTAAGTCACGGCCGTTACCACTGGGCCACCACTGCTCATATCATCGTACTCGTACTTTCGTTTCATATCGTACAAACATGCATTTTAAGACTAGTTTTTCGGTGAAATTTTAGGTTCGTAAACAGCAAAATAGTGGCTGCCGTCACGTCCGCACACGAATCAAATGCATTTCCCTGACACAGTGACTGAGAGCAAACAACGCGCGGGCTCGACAGCGCACGTCTGTCATGTAGCGAGCAACATTCAATTCAGTTATACGAAAATTCCAGCAAGTACCAACGACACCGTCAATAACGCAATAAAATAAAGATGCAATAAAAGAACTCCACGTTCAATCGAATTGTTCAACACTCCCTTTTGAAACAACGCATGCCCTGAAAGTGTGCAGTTGTCCTAAATCGAATTGGAAACGATGTGGAAATCTGCTACTGTATTCAACGTTCTGTTCGTCCTCGAGTTAAGCATTAGTGAGGAATTTAATTTGTCAAGTATGATGCGCGTTCAGGTGCGGAGAGTCGTTAGCGTCATGCGACGTGCCGGTGCGCGGAACTTCCGACATGCCGATGCCGGCTAGCACTCGCGTGCGCGGCTGTGTGCGCCAAGCCTTAGCCCACAACTTCGACGAATTATACTCACCGCGTACTCGTAACATAAACCGACGCCGCTTACAAAGCTAAGCGAATGGAAAACTTTAGCGACGAACCTATTTATGCGTAATGTTGCATTTCATCTGCTTGATTAGTTTGCTCCACGAAATCACTTTCTAAGCTAAATGAAAACGGGCTCAACGGCAACTAACATTTTATGCAAAAAAAGACGCTGACCACAGGTAACAAATAAATGGCTAAAAAAATTATGGCGGAATTATAGTGGTCGGTATGGGAGCATATGGAAGATGCAGAGTAAGCAGGGAGACGGAAAACAGCGGATATGGTGCGGCTCTCGTCTGCCCACTAAACGGGGCCAATGTGGAACGCGCAAATTCTAGCTGAAAGAGGTATATTCTAGCTGAAAGAGGTATCGTCTAGCGGACTTGAAATATAGAGCTGCGTAAATTGCCGGTCGCTACACTCGCTACCCACTTGAAGAAGTATTAATATTGTCAGGTTATATGGCCGACTAGACAAAGTCATTTTAAATTGCAGTCTAAAAACAATTTAGAACAAATACACGTAGATTTTGATTACCTCTAGCGTAGAGTCGATAGAGCATACATTGTTGAAAACACATCGTTAACATCCATACGCGGGAAAATATTGCAAACAGCTACAAACTTTTCAATTTTGAACAGTTCAATAAACTGAATGGTTCGATGCAATCATCGTGTAGTCCGGTAAACCAATTTCGTACAATATAAATCAACGAAATGAGATTCCGACGACGCAAAGGGATATCAATTTAATATTCAGTAACGCAGATCTAACGAAGTAGGTAGTCATAAACGTCAGTGGCATGCGTCATAATATGGAAAGTCGACTTCCAAGGCGAATTCATGAGCTCTTTTATGTAACGTCACTTGAAGTCGTAGAAAACTTTCGAGTCGGTATATGAGAGTAACAAGTGGGACGGTAATCATAGTTCCGAGTGTGTTCGAGCGCAGACAAGTGCTGAGACGAAATCATTTTATGCATTGTGCTCACTCAATCTGCGAGCGCTTAGCAATGCAATCTCTCGCATAATTCTTGAGCTTAATCTGTCCCGGAGCATCGCATCTCAACCGTGACATCGACGACGACGAGAATGAAATATGGTTGCCTCGCTAAGCACTGCATCGAATATTACCTTCATAAAGTAGACCTGTTCCAAACTATATTAATCAGTGAATCATTTACGCACGCTACTTTATTGACACCACCGGCTAACAAATTACTACTAATGACGTATAAATACTCATATCAATAACCTCTGCCGTATTTACTTTCATGTACCTCTCTATGTGCATACGGTACTATTCCACTAAACCAATATTTTTGAACCAGGTTCAGTAAACGCAATATAACGTTCAGCGCCGATAAATATAAATCTAAGTTCCGGGCTACAAATCTAAATCGCTTTGATTTTCAATGGCCGAATAGCACAGTAGGTAGCTTTCAACGCCTAGAGCGCAGAAAGATACAAATCGAAAAAGACCGATGAAAACATGGAAACTAAGTTACCTATACCGCTCGTATAAATCCGACACAATAAAAGAACGCCTCTATCGGCACTGTCATTTATTTTTAACGTAGTCACGAGAGGTTTGTGAAACCGTGTCGATAGCATTGTTTTTAAAAAAGACACGACATAAACAATTCCTTGTCTCTTTGGAAACGAGTTAGGGGAAAATGGCAAGTGCGTCAAGAGCAGGTTTGATATAATGTCGGAAGCATCGGTTGGGAATAACATCCGGGCGCGCTCGCTGCCTCGCCCGCTCCCGCTACCTCGCCCGTGCCCGCGGTCGCTCCCGCTCCGCCCACGCCCCGACGACCTCCAAGAAAGCAAATAAGCTCTAACGAAATGAAAAACAAATACTCAGTAGATACGTTGAACGTTTTAAAGAACAGACTTTGGTTGGAAACAAAATAAACAGCTTCATTCATCCTCATTTTTTGACGAAAAATATAAATAAGTATTAAACTGTTTGCTTTGTTACGATACGTTTGCTGTGATACGGATCCTGACACTCACGGCTCTTCGTTTAATGGTTTTGAAATGACAATTTGGCCAGTATTAGCGGTAAGAGAGGCAGGTTTTATGGGTATTGTGGCATTGTTTCTAAATTGTAGAAAAAAGATTATTTTTATTAGTGAGGATACGTTTCTTTCATTCTTTAACTACGCAAGAACATTATGTACATAACCAGTAGCTATAAAGTAAATTTACTGAATTACCACAATTGTTATTTATCTATTTGGTAGGTAAAATACACAACGATTTCAAATCAAATCATTTTTTTATAAAAGTTCTTTAGAATATGGATTCTACCACGGCAGGTGTGCAAAAATATTACAATAAATATGATAAAATATAACATTTTTAAATTACGAATTAATTAACAATTGCATCATCTATACATTATATAATTTTGTTATTGGACATTATTATTCAACTTAAATGATAAAATAATTTAATTGCTGCATCAAAGCTCGAGCGACGCAAATAATAACAAAATCCCCGTATTTTATTAGGGGAATATTTCTATCGTCAAAAGGATTCTCTGAAGAATACTGCTAAGTATCGTTTAATTTAACCGATCAAACGTAATTTATTTGAATTTTCCCTGGTATAAGAAACATTTAAAATATTATAAGGGATCTACAAATTAAGGTGTTTTATATCGCCTCTGTTAGTTTAGGTATTAATCAAATTGTACCGCGCACCCGTAGAGTAAAGCTTTTTTAACGTTCACACTTGTTTGCCCGGCTTTTATTCAAATTCCGTTACTATTCAATTATTAATCCGTAGACGCCTAAACCTTGATTCTATTCCCTCGGCTTTTTTTTTTCAACTTTTTACCTGAAATTGTTCTTACAATTCTCAAACAACAGACTAGGCAGTAAATGGAAACTTTAACAAATATACGTTGTTTCTACATGAGTATGTCGAACGAAATTCAGAGTAGGCTTTAAATTGAAATGTATCAATTCAGGGTAGCTTGAATGAGCAAGGCAGGCGTTCGTGAACTCGTGAATACTACGGCTTAATAATTCTACGTTCACACAATATATAAGTTCGATTTGTAACTCGAGCTGCGATAAACATGTAGTTAGAGAAGTGAGGAGCAGCGACGCGGAGGACCCTCCGAACACCGCCAGACTTGCTCTCCGCTCCAGTTCAACAAATTCGTGTCATTTGTTATAAGTACACGAGCGAGTCACAACTCAATACAAACTGTCGCGTGTATATCCTCGTTCGCACACAGCATCACAAAGAGCCAAATAATAATTAGCGAGGTTAAGTAAATAACAGCTCGTGTAAACATAATCAAGCTATTTATAAATGCCATTTTGGAGGCAACAATTCGATGTATACCTAGGTACGTAGGCAACGTTATTTCTTTTGAAAAGAGCCTGCCATAATGGTTGACAGTACGTGTTATATGTCTGTTGTATTACAGACAACGTTTGCTTTTTTGTTTTCCATATCAGAAAACTCAATCAATTGCGATTCTACGCGTTTTCTACTTTGTTTCCACAACACAAAGCTGTACCAAAATCGTATTGCAGCGACAGCGTTCACACGGAGAATTTGTTTAAACGAGGAAATCCGTCATAATAAAAACAGAGAAAGCGACGGCTTCAGTGGAGCCTACGTTATTAAAAGCTAATGCGAATCTAATTTATTTTCCAACCATATTGGTACCACTATTTCCATTTGTAATAAGCGTTTACGTGTCGGTAACAAGTTTTATAAACGCTCGACTGGTACAACAATAATATTAGATTTGTATAAAAATATTATGTACTTTATATGTTGTGGGTACCTAGTACGAATGGTTCAGTGAGCTTGCGTTTCAATGAACTTTCCACATTTATCTGTAGATACAGATAAATGCCGGACAACGGTTAGTGCTACATGGTCCGTACCTCTTTGTAATATTGCTGAAATGTACCAATTGTTACATCGGTTCATCAATTAGAAATTGCTATGAAACCAGCATTTAACGGCCTACGGTAATATCATTAAATTTATGTTCGCGCTTAACCGGACCCCCGCTTTACCACTTTTATAGCACAAATAACTTTTTACGATGAATACTTTTTCAGAATAGTAAATGTACGTTTTGCTCAGCGATCTTAATTTTGATTCAAGACTTTTTAAGAGGACGTTTTGTGATAAGCCATCCACCGCAATTGTAAAGCAATTTCAGTCTTTTGTGTAGTATTCACAACAAAAAGATTTTATCTTGAGGTTCCTCGGTGATTATGTCATGAGTCGCACAGATTCCTAAATAAGCAATTTACAAAAAATGCTTTGAGAAGTGGCTGCGTCGTTAACGCAGAAGTAGGTAGCAGCCGCCGAGATGGTGCAGATAGGGAGCTCCACACGGCTCAGCGGACGGGTACGGTTGTGGCTAAAAGTTTGGTAATCTTGTCAGTCGTGTTGGCCGTTCTCATAAGCCGCAAGTTTCGATCGCTGCTATCTCCGTAGTTGCAGCCTAATTAGATTAGGCCGAGCGTGTTCCAGGGGAATACTCAAACGCATACGGAAAGTGTACAGCCTCGTAACGACACAAAAGATAATCTTAACTCCGTATACGTACCTAATTGCAGTACGTGTATAAACTACATAAAACGGGAGAAACTAGATTTTGTTGGACGAGAAATCCCGGTGGAGAAGAAATACCATTGCGTTTCGCGTGAGAAAATATTTAAATTTAATTCAAGCTAAAAGGAGTTGTATAAGACTCGTCTATAGGTAGAAAAGGTCGTATAAAATGGTAGTATATTAAAGACTCACGAGCAATCAACAGATTAAGGGAATTGTAATACATTTCGTGACAATAAAAGAGGCTGCAAAGTGTCTTCAAGTCGGTACAACAAACCATTTACGACTTTTTTATCAACGAAGTAATGTCTCCCTCACAAGTAGTTCATTATTTGATGTTTATTTATCTCCCACTGGTAGATATAAAAAGTATTGCTTTTTTATTTATTTCAAAATTTAATTAAAGTTTATGGTGTAGAGCGTACATAAGTATATGTAAGGGAGCATCTCATTTTCGAGAAGTGCCCCAGTGGCACAGCTGTGGTCATTACGGCTCCTCGGAAGCTCGCATGCTAATTAACCAGAAGCCTCTTAACGTTCAAGTTCACGTCTACGACATCCGCTTAACAACTTAACCTACAGTTAAATAACTTCCAAAAGTCGGTCACAGATACAAAAAGCCCTATGTTCACATGTTAACCCTTTCTCTATACTTGTGTATATAGCTCATGGCCCGTTAAAATGTCACCGGTTCGGATCGGGCTCATGATAAAATAAAATACACAACACACAAATGTATGACGTGTTCAAACGCGATTTTCACAAATTTGTTCAGTGAATCATGTCGCACTGCGAGTCTAGCAAACAGACGCGGACCGGTGTCGACAAATTTACTAAGTTAAATTCTGACTAGACTCCATATCAGAGGCGGCTGTACTTTAAGTTCACTCGTGCACTGAACTGTCAGATTTGAATAGGTTTAGAAATAAAATAGAAATGCTTAATAATATCTGATTAACGATCTATTCAATATTTACGAAATTATGACGAACAAATTTAAGCTCTTTGCTAAAGTAATAAGACGTATATTGCTGTAAAAAAATAATCCCCGTGCGCTAGGCTAAAGCGCAAGGCGAGAGTTCATACTATTCTACGAGAAACAAGCGAAAACGCCTGGCGCGTGAGATAGAGATAGTTCAATAGAAAATGTACGGCAAAATATGACCATTCTCGTGCGCCGTCCCAGCGAACCGAAGATTACCGAGAGCGGGCGAAGTTTGACGAACGAAATTTATCTTCGGGACGAGTACCAACATTACAAGTTATACAACGACGTAACTAGATGGCGTTGGCGTCGAATTAGAAGTCGCTAGCGAGATGGTTTGCCAATTTACATAGGCTCCTGTGAATTTTAGTAAATTCTAACACAATTACCCAGTGAGAAGGCATAGTGCACTACTACTACTATAATCCACCAGCCGCCACTGCTCCATATACTATATTAGAATGTCTCATCCCCCAAAGTAACTGTAAACTAACTAGATTAATGAAATTGCAGAATAAATAAAAAGAAGTAATTGAATGTATATGAATGTGTACGCGCGTATACATAAACTGCTGTACCCTATGCAATAACTCGCTTTTTATGTGACTATTGACCGAACTGGACTATAAGAAATCTAAAAGTTTCGTGATCCTCCCCAGAAGAGCAATAAAACGTTCTGCAGAATGTCTGTACTGTGAATTACATTATGGCCGTTGTTAGAAGCAACAACAAAACTAAACATAAAGAAACGGTTATTGTGGTTAATTTTGAAACAAATGAATATTCTCTTTTAAACTCCCCAGTTTCAAGTACCGTCACATTCAATAAGATATAAACAAGTTAAATTTAGATAAAATAATCGTTAGCAAGAAGTTTCTTAATTGCGATCCATTTTGGGATTTTTATGTAATTTGGCTTTATTTCAAGAGCATCGCGGTTTGACATGAAGTTGGTTGTCCCTAATATATTGATTAATAGACAGTGAATTGGAGCGCTTGCCCTAATGACAGGTACAAGAGGAGACGCGCACTCGTTGGCCCCAGGGGCCGCGCTAACGTCATCTTCATGGCACCTGTCTGTTACACACACCGCCGGCGGGCCCTCCACCGTGCCAATTGTTATACACACACCGAGTAATTAAAACGATGAAAATGTCCCACACCTATTGTTCCTATGGTAACAAGACAAACTTTGCAGTTGAACAGCAAATATTTCCCACACATAGGTACGTACTAATATAATGGTGTTTGCGAGAGAATAGTTCTACACTTAATTAAACCAACGCAAACAACTAGTTCCTCGTTATTCTGAAGTGACTACTGACTATATTATATTAATATAAAGGACAGTAGATACCTCTTGACGAGTCTTCAAAGCACAAGTCTATTTAAGCGACTCTTTGAAGGCTGATAGCAAGCGTTTAGTAGTTGTTTTAATAAAAGCGCTTAGTTGAAGTAACGACACAAAAAGGTGATTACTGGATTATAGCGAGGAAGTCGTTTTATTTACTGTGTATTAAATGATAATGCTTTGCAAGGCCACTGAGACCCTTGTGAGAGAATAACTCCTCGTACTAAGTTTTCATCTAAGTTTGTGCAGGCGTTTTTCTCTATTGTTCCTTCGCTTTTTTAGTACTTTCCGTATCCATGGCCTCTTCAATATCCCATTCGGGCGCGGTTCGAGTGTAAGTATCATTACATCCCATGCAGCTGTTACAGTTTACGAGCGAACTTGTATTATTATGTTCCTAGCATCATTGTAAACTTTGCCAACAACCTTCAATTATGGCTGTAAGCACGTACGTCGTTTAGATTTTTTACTATCTCAATTACGGAGACTGCCACATATCACTACTTTAAATTGTTTTTTTTTTTAATTCTGCAATATTACGAGATTTTATATTAAAAGGCAGCCGTGGCAAACGTACTACTACGTTTCTCATTTTGACCTGTATGTTTGTCCGCGACTATTTCTCACGTTTGGCTGAATCGATTTTGATGTGGTTTTCAGAAAATTATTTGTTACACTCTGGAGAAGGTTTTGGTATTCAACAAATGGTTACTTCGTGACGTCGTTTATTTGTATGATGTCGATGTTTGTATGTATGTATCTATCTCCACGCATTTCTCCGAAACTAATTATCGGATTATAATCATTCTTTTTTTATTGGATTAAGTATCTCTCAAATTGGGTCATAGTGTAAGTTTCATGAAAATGGGTTTGGTAGTTTTCATGAGATACAACCGAACTCTTTAGGGACAAACAGCACGAAAGTGTAAATTGAGTTATTATGAGTATATTTACAATCCTTTCGGTACCTTACTATGGAACTTGCTGAATTTGTAGTGATGGTGAACCAATACTAAAAAGAGAGAACAAAAATACTTTTTCTTAAAAAAAGTCCGTCTTCAAAAACAAAACACTAAAATTGCAAACTACCTTTCGTTTTGGCAGTCGGTGCCTTTCGTACCTCATGTTTTTATCGTTTTGCGACACCGACTTTAGAAGTTGGTTATTTTTTTTTCAATTTCGGAGATTGCCACATATCTCTACTTTAAATTGTTATTTTTAAATTCTGCAATAGCACGACATTTTATATTAAAAGGCAGCGGAGGCAAACGTACTATCTTATTTTTCCAATTTGCGCTGGATCAAACGTAAACCCCACTTTGACTGCAGTCGCTGATCTGTCGAGTTCCGCGCAACAAACAAATATTATTTATATTTATTTATTACACTCGGACTACTAGCACTTAGTATTGTTTTTACATAACAATACTTTTATTTAAAAATGAAACAACGTATATCAAAGGATTTATGAAATGTGAAAAATAACTACGCCATGTACAAACGTCGAAAATAGACTAAACCACGATTAATCTACTTTTTCAACACACTTGCTCATAAAGTGGCTCTAATTTCACCGCAATTAGGCACATAATGATACCTGTTATCAACTGTGACTTTTTCATTGCTATTATTCACAAGTGAGTTATAGAGTTTTTTTTTTATTTCATTGGATGAGTTGCTTTGTTTTAAAAAAAGTTTCGATACAAAAAACATCGCGCTCAATAGTAAAAATAAATTATTGTACCTATTGCTTGCTCATTTCATGCAACTTCATATTTAAATAGATAATTTCAACTTGTACGTGCTTAATAAATAAAACTGTCACTCAAATATAAATTTTATTTGCTCTGTAATAAAGAAAAATTTAAATTCCCTATTTTGTACGTGGATAAAACACTATCCACGAAAAGCCAAAAAAAAAGTAACCTCATCAATTAGTCTGTGGCCGATCGCCATTGTTAAATGCTCGCGCATAGGAAAACTGATTAATTTTGCCCACCATTGAGAAAAATAATCACAACTCGTTTTTACTGTTGAAAATGATTTTTTTGCATTATTTTCTTCACAAGTGTGTTGAAAAACGTCGTATGATACACGTGTGTATTGATGATTACCGTCCTCGGCTCTGTTAAGACCCTCACCTAACGGCTCGGGTCTCAATGGCGCCTCAGCGGTAATCACCAACATTGCACACTTGTGCCATAATGTACTATTATTCACCAGTTTAGAGTACGAAATAGCCTCTTTTATGTCAAACTGCCACACTCAGAGACGTTAACGGTTACTTAAAGCTCTCCTTAGTATAGATTTTCAGTACAAAATCAATACTAAGGAGCGCGTTAAGTAACCGTTAAATGTCTCTGAGTGCTGCAGAAAGTGTATTTTATCCTGGGATTCCTCATTTATGTGAGGTAACAATACCTGTTTCTTTTGACCGGTAATTTTGCCTCACTATTGTACCCCGACGTTATAAATATTAGATAACACAAATCAAGAACAGATCTCTAACAAAAATTCTTTCAAAAAAAGCAATACCTAAGTATTTCAAATCAGAGAAAAACTACAAGTTTACCGTTCACTTGGTAAATGATTTGAGTAATTTCCGATTCGGATTATTTATTTTAATTTTATTTCTCTTTAGCTCGGTGAACGCAATGTCTAAGAGCGATTTAAAGTTTCAGAATCTTTAGTTATGAATAGCTGCTGGCAGTTACAACTTGGACGCTGTAGTCCCAGATAAGATTTAATTGCGATAAAAAATATTTTTATGCATGCCTTTTCATGAATAAAGACTTAAAGCTACTGTTGTTAAAATAATCAATTGGTTTTATTCAGGTGACCTACAAATGAAAGTTAAATGAGTAGATTTTATGTAAATAGAAGTAAGTACTTGTAATAATATCAGCAGAACCCAGCTTACAAAATTACAAATTCCTTCATCTTATTTTGAAGAAAAAACCTTTCCAGAAAAGGTACTTTAGTTTTTAGGACAGAACAAATTTAATTTGAGATTATTGCAAAATCTGAAGGATTTAAATTAAGAATGTATCTTTACTCAGGATATGTATACCTTCCAACGATATAAACACAAAATTACAAAAATAAACATAATTTTTACAAAACTAAAACAATAACTAAAATAATAATATACAATAGTATATACATAAAAAACGTATATAATAGGAGAAACGAAAATAGACAAAAAAATAGGTATAGAGTATTATCGTGGGGCCAGATTCATCCACGTAGCACACAACACCGTAATTTGGAAGAACCGTAATCCATTTATATCCAACATTCCCTTGGGAGAATATACCTAAATGGAGATCTCTTTTATATAAACGTCATTTTCGGAATTAAGAACATCCATGGTAAAATAAATCGGATAAGAGAGACTGATACTTTTATTTAAGGAGATTTTCGGATTTTATCTTGTGATTAAAAAAGGATTTGCTCGTAATCAAAGACAAGATAATCTTCTAGAAAATATATCTACTGAACATAATTAATAACAGAATCTTAATTAACCCTCATGTAGAAACTAATGATGTTACTTTTATAACATAATGTTTTAAAGTTAGCGAAGGAGACTTTAAGTTATACAAATTTCTCCGTATTTTCTCCTTGTTATTCCACCACTACAGAAGAACTCTCGATAATTCTACCAAGACTCCATTGCCCTAAAGCTTATTGTCTACTTTAAAACTCAGTTCAAATGTGAAACTTCAGGCAAGAGATCGTAAGAGTAAGTAATACAAAAATACCGAGCGTACGTAGACATTCTCCAGGACTTATTTCAATTCACACTTGATATTTCCAGTCCATTTGCATTAGGCAAGTGAATATAATAAGTATAGATAAATCCGGCGATCAGCCTTATTACTTATTATACTTTAATATTATATTAGATTAGAAACTACTGGACCGATTTAAAAAAATTCTTTCATCAATAGAAAGCTACATTATTCCTGAGTGATATAGGCTATTTTTAACCGACTTTCGAAAAAGGAGGAGGTTCTATGTTCGACTTCTTGAATGTTTTTTTTTTTTTTTTTTTTTTTTTTTTTATGTATGTTCACCGATATCTCCGTCAATTGTGGACCGATTTTGAAAATTCTTTTTTTGTTTGAAAGAGTATGTTCCGAAATTGGTCCCATTTTAATTTAGTGAAGATCTGATGAAGAACTTCGAAGATATACAACAGAACTCTTCAATAAATAACGGCAAATCTCTCGGGACTGCTGCAATCGCATGTCTGTTTATTGTTTATACCATTTCATAACATAACATCACGCCAGTACGCTATTAAGTGGTATGCAGATCTGTCATTTCACTGATTATGTTTTGAGTTTCATGTTATTCGGGTAATCTATTCTGCCGTTACAGGTACTTACTACACAACTTGCCTATATGTACAACTAAAAAGGTTAAAATAAAAAAACTTTTTTGCAAAAAAATACTACCGACTTCCAAATAAAAAACTACAAAGTGAAAAATAACTTTATTTTTGGAAGTCGGTGTCAATATCGCAATGAATTGGTACCTACAAAAGACACCGACTTCCAAAAATAAAGTTATTTTTCACTTTGTAGTTTTTTATTTGGAAGTCGGTAGTATTTTTTTGCAAAAAAGTTTTTTTTTTATCCCGAAAATGGGTCCTGTGGGTGGTCCACGGGAGCGAAGCCGCGGGAAACCGCTAGTTTTGGATATATTTAAACTGTAATGGCCTCATGGGTCGGGTAATGTTCGTGGTGCTGTGTGTCCAGGATTTGCAGGTGATTGCATTTAAGGCACATAAGCTATCCGGCGTCAACTGACTGGCCGCGGACATTTTAAATTTTTCGTGATTGACTGGCAGTTCAACGAGCCGCTAAACCAACGTCAGTTTCAACAAAAACCTTCGGACAGGAGATATTTTTTACAAAATAAAACATTTTATTTGTTGACTGTACATATATTTCAATATATGGCCAATTATTTTAACAAGATAGGAACATACAAATAACGACACAAAAGTCAAATATTTTTTGTAGCTAAAATATTATGGAAATGTTTTGGAATCGTAACTACGAATAGGTACGAGAGTTACGTATATCAAATATTATATAGGGAGTTAGGGAGGTACTGGAGACGGGGATATGTTAGTTATCAACATGATAAAAATCACATGCCTACTCACCCTTTGATTCGATCAAACGGAATCTTTTACAAAAACACGAATATAAAAGAGATTTCACGTGAAGGACAGAGAGACATGTGCCATATTTGAAAACGAAGATACACTGCAGAGGGGTTTTCGTAAAAATGTTGTGTTATTAATTTTTATACAAACTGCGTCTACGTTGCAACAGTATTGATAACAAAAACGTTATAACACAGAAACCTAAAATGAGTGTTGTTTTAACCGGCGAGCACAATGTAGTCAGCCCTCGCTCGTCCGCTCTTTGTATCTTTCTGCTGCACAGCGTCAGGCAGATCGTGATTCCATAAAGGCAGATACGATCGAAAATATCTAAAAAATATCACGTCCCAAATAATCCAACGGCAAAGTAAAAATCCCGCTTCCTGTTACGGGTGACCGACTTTTACTAAAATAAAACTCGTATCAATCGAGATCGGATCAGTATCGAGAGTGTAATTAATTAATACGTAATTAAGTAATCACGTGTGACTCGTATGACGGATGACAAATAGCCATTAATGTCGCCGGCGAATCCTATTAGCTGCCGCGCTGGATACGAGTGCGCCGCATAAATGTTCTCTCAATAGCTTTATTAGCGAACCAATCAATCAGTTCGCAAGTCAAACAAACTACCAATCAACTGAACACTGATCCTTGTCGATACTTTTAATTAACCGTCAGGAAAAGAGCTTTCTTAGCTAATGTTTGTACGTGTTTCTTGGGAATTATAAACGAGTTATTAAGGTTCCCGCTAACAAACATGCCGTGTTTATTCTCGACTTATAGACATATTGCCACGTTAGCTGTTAAACCTAAATAGGTCCTCACTCCGTTCCTTTTATTAATTATATACATTAACTCGTATTTGCTCGAGGAACTCGTGGCTAAATAATAACAGCCGCACGGGTCGATCATCAAGGTTAAGCAACGCTTGACGAGGTCGGTCCGTGGATGGGTGACCATTTCAACATAGCGAGTTTCCTCCGTGCCTCGGAAAGCACGTTAAGCGGTTGGTCCCGGCTGTCATTTGAAGATCTTTGACAGTCGTTACGAGCAGTCAGAAGCTTGAGATCTGACACCAGTCTAACCAAGAGGTATCGTGTTACCCAGTTACTGGGTTGTGGAGGTCAGATAGGCAGTCGCTCCATGTAAAGCACTGGTACTTAGCTGAATCCGGTAAGACTGGAAGCCGACCCCAATATAGTTGGGAAAAGGCTAGGCAGATGATGAACTCGTATTTGCTCTTATAACATTTAATAATAAATGACCCAATTTCACACTCTTCAGAAACTAATAAAACTTTGTTATTTCCAAAACCGTAGTATAATAGAAATTATTAAGTATGTGTATTATAGAACCTGTCAAATGACTCGGAACTAGAAACGGTTTGGTGGATTTCATTAAAGAGTAGTAAATATTTGAACTCGACAGCCCGTCCCATTTTCGAAGCAATTCTATTTTACGACGTTATTAATTTCATATTGGCGGTATATTTTTTAGTACCTGAATCACACTAATATTATGAAGGCTAAAGTTTGTGAGTGTGTGTGTTTGTTTGTTACTTCTTCACGCTTAAACGGTTGGAAAGATCCAGATGAAATTTGACACAGAGATAGATTATAGTCTAGAATAGTACAAAGGATACTTTTTATCTCGGGAATATGTTCCCTTGGGATAATTTTCGACTTTAACGCGGGCGAAGCCGCTGGCAGAAGCTAGTATGAAATATAAATGATACGTGAAATGAAATACACGAAAGGTAGCTGTATCATTTAGAAAATTAAATTACTCATTTGATACAAGCACAACACACGTGTTCGTATATGTTTAGGTTTGCGCGTGTTTACGTGTATGATGTTTACACGTCCGTTTTATTTACATCATTAAATCCCACAGAAATAATTATGTAGGCAAATTGTATATTATTTTAATTACCAGGAGGCTGATTTAATAAAATAATAGAACATGATATTTTTGCTGCTTGTATTCACTACCATTATTTTTGTGTAATTGTAATTAAATCCCTTTCAACAATAATATACAGGAGATTTCATCTCATGTTAGACAGATATCACATACACACGGCTTTATTAATCCAATTGAGAACTAATTTATTAAATACGTGAAATTGAGAAGAAGCCAGAATTCAATTGTAATCTAAAACTATTTCGGAACTAAAGCAACTAACTAGCTAAGTAAGTTAGTATGACATAATTCCATTGAAGACATGCTTAGTTGCACAGAATGTACAAAATATATAGTAACTACATAAACTTTTACTTAACTAGTTGGCTACATTAGTATATCATGGCACGCACGACATACCCAAACAATGTGTGCCCACTGCCCCGTCCAGATCAAACCACCAAATGTATGCTGACAGCAAAAAGCCTTTGAGCGGAGTCAGGTAACCAGTCCTAGACAGAACATAATCCCTCTAAAATTGTGGTTTACCTCCATATTTGACTTTTAGGGACACAAGTTTATCCGTGTAGTACGTAGAAAGAATACTAATCGCCTTTACCGGACAGTATGGGAACGATAAACGGCTACAGACTGCTGAATACGGTTTAGGTGTCCCCAAATTGGAGTCAGGTCAAACATGTTATTTCACGTTCTAGGAGCTCTGACTGGAGACGCTGGTAGAATACGTCAACAACTATTGCTTTTGTGAGGCGTGTTTGTTGAATTGAACACCTTTGTTAATCTATGTACCGCAGTGTGTGCTCTCCGGACTTAGAAGTACAAATGCTACAAGGTACGAAGCCGAAATCCAATTCTGAGTTTAAATAAATTAAGCAGCCAGGTTGTATAGCGATACAAACCAGCGTAACAAGATGTGGCATTGTTCCGCTGCGCTGACGAATTTATGCCGATACACCTGAACGAAGCTGATTTGGTATTTCCATGGGCACGTTTCGCGAAAAACCGAGAGACTGTTAAAATTCTACTGCCAATAGCTATTCATTCACGCGAAATAATCTTTTATACCTAAGGAATGTTTAGAAGCGAAGGAATTTTACGTCGACGACATTCGCATGAAAATACTTTTCACAATTTTTTTAATTAGTTTTGTAAGGTAATTTTTATCAGAAAGAAAATGCAGGTTTACTATTTGGAAGTTATAACAAATAACGCAAACTTGTATAACTTCGGACAGTCATTTGCAGGCGGTTCGTGGCGTTTCCTCTAGGAATTAAAGTTGAAATGGTAATTTCTTGTTCTTTGGCACTTTATTCAAATTAGTAACTTATTTTGGTATTTCTTTATTAAATAACAATTTTAGAATTGAAAATTGTAGTCAGAACATTTTCTTTATCAAGACTACATTAACGGTTATTACATAGTTTAACAGTAGATTTTTGAATGTCATATAAGTTAAATATCTATTCATCATCATCAGCCTATTAAAGTTCTCACTGCTGGGACACAGGCCTCCTCTTTGTGAGAGGGAACGGGCCGTAATCCACCACGCGGGCCCAGTGCGGGTTGGTGGATGTCATAGGTCTTCGAATTTATTTCTTTTAATTTAAATATAAGTTAAATATCTATTATCGATACAATATTAAGTACCTACTACAAGCTCAGCTTAGGAATACATAAGCTTAGCTTAGGAGATAATCGTGTATATTACCTAAGATATCTTACTTCTTACTACTATAAACGTGAAAGTTTGTGAGGATGAATGGCATGATGTTTGTTATTCTTTCACGCAAAAAATACTGAACAGATTTTGATGAAACTTTACAGAAGTATAGCTTATACATCAGAATAACACATACGCTATAATTTATAAAAATATTAGGAGAAGTAATAATACCACGCGGGCGGCAAGCGGCAGCTAGTAATATATAAACCCGTGACTATAATTACTGGCCTGTATAGTGTTCAATGCTTTTATTGATTATGCCAAAGCATTCGACTCTATTGACCATAACAGCATGTGGAAAGCTCTGCACGAATGCGAAGTTCCATCAGAGACTAAAAAGGTGTAAGTCGTGTAAACATGGAGAAGTTAGGACCAGAAATAAACATTCGAAGAGGCGTTAGACAGGGGGTCCTCTCGCCGAGCATCTTCATAACTGTTCTCAAAATCATCATGAAGAACCTAAACCGGAAGAACAAAGGTATCAACATAAAAGGCGATTTTCTAAGCAACCTTCGTTTTGCTAACGATATTGTTCTTTTCTCGGAAACAGCGCATTTGGAAAAAAATATCAACGAACTCCATGCAGTGAGCAGCGAAATTGGCTAGGAATTAAATAGCATAAAAACAAAGATTATGACAAACCACTAAGAAAGGCCCATTACAGTCAATGGTATAGCATTGGAATACGTTCAAGAATACATTTATTTGGGGAAACTAATAATATTCTTGACATCCATCTTGGTGATGAATTAGACAGACGGATAACCACTACATGGAATAAATTCTGGAGCTTCAAAAATATGCTGAAATCAAATCTCCCAGTAAAACTTAAGAAAAAGGTACTTGACTCATGTTTACTGCCATGCCTCACCTATGCCAGTCAAACTTGGATATTTAATTCCCACACACAAAGTAAGATACAAGTATGCCAGAGGTCGATGGAATGTAGTATATTAAATGTAAGGCTTAAAGATAGAATAAAATGTTCACACATAAGGGAAGCAACAAATGTAATAGATGCTTTAAAACACTCTAAGAAACTTAAATGGAAGTGGGCTGGTCATATTGCACGTATGAGTAGTGATAAGTGGACTAAAATACTAACTAGTTGGCCCGGACCAATCAGTAAAAGAAACGTTGGCGGTCTTCCCACGTTTCTTTTAAAAGAGAGATGGGCAGATGAGGCAAACAAGATTGCTGGTACAGTCTGGATGACAAAAGCGAAGGACAAGAGAGACTTGGAGAAATATGGAAGAGGCCTTTACTAGTTGAGAGGGTAATAATACCAAAAATTCATTGCCTTATTTGAACATTTTGAAATGCTTGCAATCTATCTATATTCTGAAGTAACTAATTTATTGATCAAATTGTAAATTAATTTATTCGAATTAAAATGAAATACATAATGAAATAATATTGTTGACATGGAATATCTATTTACTTTGAATATTTTATTAATTGGATTGTTAAATAAGTTTATATCAAAATGTTATGCAATGTAAATTATTAGATTAATTATTTATTAAGGAAATAAAGAGGCTATATAATAAACGCTTCTTTTAATTTCCTTTTTTTTAATGGCCGTCGTTCTTTCCACGACCATTACTTGGACCTGTTAGCTCGTTGCTAAGTTTTTCCTTTACTTCGCCGAAAGGCTCTTTGTTTTGGCAACTATTAAGTGGCCACAAGCCGTCTTTTACGAGAATCATATATTTCGTGTGATACATACATTTGTGTTGCACGACCCAGTTTCTTGACAAAATTATAGTTTCGGCAAGTTCTTAATCAGAGTGTTTAGTATGTAGGTCGGGAACAATAAACAAGACGGATCGTGGAGAGTGAGGCGACGCGAGGAGTGCCAATCACCTGTCCCGCTGCGAATATCTTAAGATAAGGTTTAGCTAACAGATATGCATGGCTAGTACGGTATCCGAATAGCCACAACACATGTATCACATGTCTGATATCATAGCTAGCTAGGTACAGGTCGCACAGCGCCGCCGCAGCGCTGGAGCACGGGTTTTTGCAAGACTAATGTCTTAATGCCCCATTCCTCCTACTTCAAAGAAAATTTGCAGATACCTATAGCTTAAAACTATGTAACAGCGAATTTATTAGGTTTCCACTTCCGTGGTTTTCTGCCCCCTCTAATATCGGGTTTTATAAATATTAGTTTGGAAATGTCTTTGTTCTTTTTGTGTGTGGAGGTAAGTGCTTTTATTGAATTCGATATCAACAATATTACCATCCATACTTACGTGGCATACAAATTAAATTACAATTAGTGCTAATTAGGATTAAATACCCGTTGTTGATGGCAATTATTTAGTCCACGGTGATTTGTGGCTTTTATTAAAAATGCTCGTGTATACCGTACCGGGTTAAAAGTTAATTATTTACCTACTTTTTTTGTAAAAATTCACACACAAAATTCACAAATGTCACTGAGATATTTCACTGAACGATCCACATTAATCCAGTTTTCATGTTTTGGAACTGAAACTCGCGGAATTAGGCGGGCGGCTGAAAGTTGGGGGGAAAACGGCGCTGACGGGACGCAGGCAAGACGCGTAGTCGCGGAGCGGGCTGGCGGGCCACTGTCGCACGCCGCGCACCGCCACGCCACCGCCACCCGCATAAAACGCCACACGCGCTAGCCTACGTACTAAACTCTCACGATTTTAATTAAAAAATTGAGTACATACTTAGTATTTAAGTGACGCTTACAACAAATAATCATGCCAGCACTCGCAACGGTAAACTACCCTCCACTTTTATTATATCTTTATTTTTTGACACTTACAAGCCTAATTGCATTCCCACCGTAAATTTTGCTCATTTCCATGACAGTTTACGTAAAAATTATACGCCTCATAATTAACGAACTTTTATTAAATTGCAGGTCTGTGTGTTAATCCAGTCATAGTTTTGGATATAATTTCGAGAAGCGCAGCGAGACGCAGTATTTCACTTTTTAAATACCATTGAATGCGTTACGCCAATAAAATGAGCAATGTATGGTAGCTAGTGCAAAGCGTCAGATCAACCGACAGCTACGACAACTCGCTATTATTTAGGGTTTAATTATACCATCAGCAGCCGTGATTGCGACGTATTTACTACAAACGTCACGCGTCGCCTGTACCAAGGATGGATTGTCCGCAACCCGTATTAAGTCAGCTGCGGCCACCGGCTTGCGGCCCGTCCCTATGAACCCACGTACTAAGTTTTTTAAAGAAGTCGACCTCACGTTCGGGACTATGTAAGTCAATTTACCAACATATATGAATAAAACAAAAACTACAACTTCCCTTTTTATATGTAAAGTTCGGGGTAAGTGAGTTCCAGGTGCTACTAATATGTATGCAAGCGCGTGTCGGTAGTTATTTGACCATAGATAGTAGTGACTTAAACCAACGTAAGTTATTTATGTTGAGTAAGTAGTTTGTGACTTTATCCGTGTGTGGAGCTTAGAGGAGGCCTCCATCCAGTGCGTGGGCGACCTCGAGATGCTCCATATGATAATGATAATAATCCTTAGTCCTGAGCAGGATTATTATTCCAAGTTGCCACGAGAAATTACTTTTACGTAAAACTTACTATAGTAAGGAAACTAAGTTTTTTACATGGTCGAAGAAGTCAGACGGGTGTAACTTTGCATACATTTATAAATTATGCATACCATAAAAGAACGAACCGTTAGCGCTGGACCAATTACTTTAAGCTAACTAGATCTTGGCACAGAATTATGAAAACGCTGGAATGATAAACATTTAGTTACTTAAGGTTTATGTTATGACATAGCTTTACACGAGTATCTAACATTCCGTACTCTACAAACCGAAACACGTTCCTTTAAGGAAATACATAGAAAACAAAAAGCTAATCTTTAATAACAATCAGGATAAAAGATATTAAGTTAAGACTAGGGTAGAGAATTTTCTTCGAGTCTCCACAAAGAAAATATAAGTCCTGCCAAGGAAAACCTGGACAGTATTAGATATCAAAGTTTTAGCGCCACCATCTTGGCGCATCTCCGTTCTGAATAAGCAAAATGCAAGCGTGTTTTAACGTGTAATATTATGATTTAAATCTACACTATTGTACACAGAATGCTACCAACACAACACTAGCTACATCGGTTCTTGGAAAACGTGATTTAAATGTACCACGGTGAGTACTTGCCCTGGCTTTATACACCTACAAAAGAAAGCACCGTTAAACGTTCGCATATGAAATAATAATATGCTTTTTATATTCCGTAATTTTATTATCTGAAGCTCTGTTACTCTCGATGTCAGTAATTAGATTACAAACGCTGCAAAGAGAAGTCTTATTCCAATTTTCTTACGGATACGACAAAAACTACGGACACGGATAAAGTCAGAATAATCCCCGTGAGTACGTCATATTAATGTGACGCAGTGAAAACGACAATAGGCAACCAAAAATATAATTATGACGTCATTATTGTTTGGGTGAGAATACAAGCTTTCTCACACAATACTAAATGAAAGATATTAAGTGAATGCTCGCTTCTTCAGCTAGCATTACTAGCAGTTAAAATTAGTAATCGCTATAGAGCGTGTGTACTCCAAATGTTGTATTGTTTTCATCGTAAAAGCCTTCAGTCAAAGTAAATAGCGTTCCATTAGACCCGAGCGTCGCCTGACAGCGCTGGACGTTTCCTCTACCAACGAAAACAATGCGCTTTGCGCTTTTTGCAACGCCGGACGCTCCTTGCAGAGCTTTGAAACGTAGAATGATACGGTCCGATATGCTCCATCCATTGCCTCAGGTGTCTTGTTTGTATAGGACACACAATACGATATCCAATCCGAAGCCTACATAAACTCGAAACAAAAAAACAATTGTTCCAGCCATTCCAAAATCTCTTTATTTTATACTATCCCTGATGATAAAATGTTGAACGGAACGAGTAAAGCTTTATGCCTCAACTTTCACAAAAAAAGCACAAACGTTTCATCACATTTCACAGAGTTTTTAATTAGATTATTTCTTGAAGTTAAAATCCTCGCACGTATTGAAGAATTTCCCAACTTTGGAACATTTACAACGTTTCACGGGAAATTGTTATGAACTAAGGTAGGCAGGTAGATACGGTTAGTAGGTATTTATCGGTTAATAAATGAAGTTTGCGAAGAATGGAGTTTTGTTACTATTGTATTAGGTTCCTACTGAATTAATTTTAGTTGGGGTTGTGTAATTTCATTTGACAAGTTTCTGGCCTCATCGCGGTTGGTGACACACGCGGTCATGTGGCGGATGAATCTTCTATCTATACATTCGAAACAGTTCCGTAACTGACAAGCGACGCTCAGCCAACCAATACACTGGAAGTTACCCGACTTCCAATAATTTCCAAGTAAAATCTTTAAAATTATTGTATTTGTCTGCAAAATTAATTTCTAAGAACCACTTTTAGTATCATGAAATAACAAAGCGATGGATAATTACCGATCCTGCTGGAAAATTAACCCCTGTACTGTATATACGTATGCTACAGTATTAAATATGATGTATTCAAAAATCAACTAAAAAGTAAAGAAATCAACGTGATAAATTCACTAACAGGACAACCTGATCAATATAATAAGAAAATATGTGCAGTGAAGAGGACAGTAAACAACCAGTAGGTAATGTTATTCAGTCACTCGTCTCGTTCACCGATGACGGGTTTGCGGAAAATCTAACTCTATCTGTCTATTGTTAGAAATAAATTGGCAACAATCACCGGTCGCGTCGCACCCAATTTTTACACGTTTATTGAATTTTTATGGTTATTTTGATCCATTCATCATTTTTACGACTTGCTACCATAACAAGATTGCTCTAACGAACAGAACACGGTGTCATGAAAACACATTACTTTGAAATCGAATGCTACCCTATTTTACGAGAAAAGGAGAAAAAACGACATTATCTAGTTTAACACATTTCTGTGAAGCTAGATTTTAAACGAGAATGAGCTAATTTGCGTCTAGTGACAATAATGAACGTGTTATTTGAAATGAGTTTCAAGGTTCTTCAGCTGACACCTTTCCCTTTAATTATTTCAAAGAAGACCTCATTTATTTTGCTAAATTAAGCCTAATTTTATTTCATTTATTTATCCAAACACACCGAAATGATGTAATTTCAGGACCAGATTTAAATTTATATTACGCTAATAATATCTAAGAACCACTTACCTTTCGAGACGGCGAAAATAAATTCGAAATTCCGAATACATTCAGCTTACCTGTAACAAACAAATGGAAATTAAACTTTCGCCGATTACTTCATGTTTAAGTTACAAATCTTGATTAAATGTAACAATGGTAGTCGGAAACACACAGCGACTCGGATATAGCATGGACAAATCGACGGTTAGGAAGCGTGACGTCACGTCAACGACCTTATGCCGACGGCCCGACGGAAAATATGACGGCCGCACAATAGCCTGCAGTGGTGGAGACGTCCAAATCATTATTTATTGTTTCGTTAACGAGCTCGAAAGAAACGCTGCCGGATCCGTGGCTCGATGCCCGCTCGACGCAAGCCGGAACCACTGACTCATCCATCCGTTATATTTCAGCTGATACATCTTAACCCCTTTTTAAATTAACGTACACGGTTTGCGGACTAGGTACTGGCAGTGCTATTCAATCAGCAAGCCACTAATATACTAATTTTGTCAACCGTGAATAACGTTTGTGAAGATAAGCAAGCATTACTGTGTAGCTAGACGGTTCGTAAGATGAACGTGCAGGGTTCCTCTTGCATACATATGCAAATCAAGGAAGATATCTCAATCTTAAAATTGAATGTATGACTGTTTATAATAGTACTATTTTCCCCTTTAATGTCTGAATGTTAGGCCACTTTTAAACCCTTTTTGAGTATACAATTTAACTAGTATCGTAAAAGATTTCGACGCAACGCAAAAGATTCTGCTCTTAAATTAACGACTAATTAATTCGGTGTTAACAACAAACAAAATGGATGGCTTTGTTTTTACTGTAGATAATATTAAGAGAGAAAGATTTACGACGAATGTTTTTTTGGAAGATTCCCTTTCAAAGACCAAAATAAGACCGTATTTGATCCAGCATGAAAACGAAAGAGGAAATAAAATAATAAACAACATTTCGTTTGTATCCACGCTGATGTAAATGCGTCGCCTAATTATCATCACGGCAGCTCTCTCGCGGAGATGGCAAAGAATACTTAACGCCGCCGCTTACAGTCTTGGCACACTTTTCTTGCTAGACCCACTTTTTCGTCTCATGGAAAATATAAAATACGAAAATCTTAAAAAGTTTTTGCTCTAAATATAAGGACATCTCAAAGTGGCAATATAACGAAATTCACAATTATATAATTCAGTCCCGCACTAATTATGGTAAACTCGTGGCCTAGAACAAATAAAATCTAATTAAGTTTTCAGATTTGTTTTTACATTATCTTGCCAGTGAGACAGTTCCCAAGTTTTCTGTGAGCTTCCTAGCGGTATCACTAAATACGAAAAACATTAATTAGTTTCACATGCAGAGTTGAATGTGGCGCATTGTTAGCAGCAGGCGGGCACGGGCGGAAGTCACTTGATAACGTTATTACATAAGACTTTGATAGAATTGCAAGATGTTAACCTTGTTATGCCGACGACGGCCGTTTCCTGTCGCCAGTCACTGGCAGCCTGATGTCTAATGGAGTAAAGACTCTGCAATACCTACTCATCGCGCTTATTTACAACTTTGAAAAAATCTTTAAGTACTTGGTTTGGCTGCGCCACTTCCTGGGAAGTTTAGATGAATATACATATAAACAAGTTAAGTGAATACATAGCTCGTATACAATGTGACATTAAATATTACGTAAGTTATAAAACGCGCACACAAAGTTTGCAGTCATGCACATTAAAAGAGCAGTTAGAAGAAACTAGAAAACTAAATGGCTACACGATTCTTTGAATATTTTAATAAATATGAATGTTTTGCATACGCTTTGGTTGAAAGTATGTAAATAATTTATCAGCCATTAATTTTGGTGGCCATGACACTTCCCAGTTTTTAAGGAAAACTAAACTTTTGACAAAAATGGACTTTATCCATTACGTAAACGGCCATCACACCTAATTGTAGGTGTCGGGAGTGTGCACAAAATTAATATTTATGAACGTTTTCTGCAATAGTGACTGAGACGAAGTCACGTCTTACCCCGCACTCGTAACACCGAGAAAACACACATGTTATATTATTAAGGATCCTCACAGTACATGTTCTTACATCAGAGAGCGTGGTAAATTGCCATAGAGAGATTTAAATAAACATATGTCACATTTAACAGGTGTAGATAACAAACAGCTACTATGGAATTCACTCTGAGATTTTGTTGAAATATTTCGACATTTTAAGTGAAATATTTTAACATTAATTATGTAAGCGAAAGTACATTTTTCAATGAAAAGCAAAGAAAATAGGCATCCTAAAATATTTCAGGTAACATTTTTAACAATATTCAATTGCCCGTAAAATAGTATTTATATTTTAAATTTTAGCTTTTCTCTATTGAAGCGCCGAACCGAAATTCTTTCGTATATATTAAGTTCGGATCGGAACGAACTATGACGAACAAAAAAGTACATCCAATAGTCGGTCGCAGGCATGTTGCATTCAACATGTTTGTTTCGTTTCTTCTACTCTGATGCACAATAGAAAGCCGAGCAAAAAAGCATTTTGATTAAGTTTATTCCACGAAACGGGTACAGAGTAACCGTTTCTTACAGAACATAGCAGTTTCAGGTATTCACTTTTAGCCGCATGCGTTTGTGTATCTAGAATTCTTGGTACCATATCTCGAAGTTTACAGACAACCGTTTGTGAGGGATATTTCATCTATTGAAACCTAGTTCTGGTTAAATTTTATGTTGTGGAATTCGTTATGATTCACTGCTACTTAATTATGATGGCATTAATTAACTATATTCATCACGAGTAGCTAAAATCTGTTTACTTTGTAGAGGTTTTTGTGGATCACCTGAAGTAGTCCTGCCGGTTTGAATTAGGGTAGGGTTACATTGCGAGCACTCAAAAGTTTTTCGATTAACAACTAATTGATTTAAAAAATGGCGAGAGTGAGTAGGCGGTTCGGCTGCGGCCGGTGACACACACATCACGGGTTTTACCGAGCTCGTAAAGACATTTTACACGCATCGGCGGCTGAGTGCCGAGTTCGTAATTCGTTGAGGCACCCACCGAGACAGGAATGAGCTAACTTTTGGGAAGACTGCGGGCGAATGAGAAAACATTGGAGAAGTTGCTGCCAAGTGATAGACAAAAACGGCGAAATATATGTTGGGGCTTAGAGAAACACATACCACTGCAGAGTTTCGAGATACGCCGTGAATAACAATAAGTGAGCTTCAACTTGTGCAACCCCCGGCGGCAGATATCATCAAAACTTGACATGTGATTTATGTATATAGATAAACTTTGAAATTATACAAATTAATCCAAGTTGTAGGAGTAAAAGTAATTAGTTGTCGCGCGCCGCAACAGTAGATATGAATTAGAAAATTAAAAATCGTTACTACTCTCGAGATATATAAACACAACATCAGCAATTTGTAACCGTAGAAAACGGGATGATCGTAAGCGAACAAGTTAATAAGCGTCAAGGAGGAAGTTAACGCAGAAACAAGGCTGGCATATGAAACATGTCGCACACCCGCAGTCGTAATAAGCACCGCTCAACCCGATCATAAATAAAAGGCGAGCGGCATAATAGGCGCTTGAAACGCGTCATCGGCAGCTGGCGCACGCTCCCGCCGCACGCTGCCCGCGCTGACGACTCCTCGCATTCGATAAAAATATCTTCAACGGCCCCATCTAACCGCAGAAGCACCTCCGGAAGCACGTTCCGACTGCTCACCTATGCAAAACAACATTAGAGTTGAAACTACTTACAATTTTCTCTCCTCGCTGCCTCGAACTTTGCTCCGTAAACTTTAACGTGTAAAACATAACACATACGTAAACGTATATAAAACAATAGCCTTTCGTGAAATAATATGATTTTATTTTTGAATTCACCTCGTTCAGAGATTCTTCGCAATTTATCAAAACGATATGTCTGTGCGAGGAAGCTGCGACAATGACGTCGCACGCGACCTCCCGCTGCCGGCTCTGATAAATCATCGAAAAGCTTCAAATGAATTTATCTCACATCGAAATGCTGTATTTCTTTGATATAATTGTAATTTTTGTCCCGTATTTGGTACATGTCTGATTTTACGAAAGATAAACTGCTATCAACATTATTTTATTTCACAATAAAAACCCTAACTTTACTCTAGGAACAGATGTTCAGCGAAAATATTTATCTGAAAAAGCTTATAACAAGGATATGATAATATTTTCAAAGTATTAAAAGTCGTTGGACGCTGGGGCCTTCATAAATATTTAAAGAAAACCATAGGGATTTTAACTTTCAGGGCCACGGAATTGTGCTGCGAAATTAAATATGTATACAATACAAATTCTTAGCTCTTAGAACGAGTATGTTGAACTATCAATATCTATAGAATCGATATTTTCTTATAATGAAAAATCTGTGCAAAATATAATCCTGTATTACAGAAGACCTTTAGCTAACGCTACCCATCAAAAAGTTCTGAAGAAAATATAAATTACGAACGCTGAGAGACATCTTAAGAAAAAGTTTCGAGCAAAAACGATTACAACGCATAAAAACAATCACACACGAACTCGTTGAGAAATAGTTCCATAATAAAACTGAATGAAAAAAATTCTCACGAAGTAGTAAAATAGTATGAACTAATAAAGTAAAACGGTGGCGCACTATTCGAGATACGAAAGTGTAACAGACACAAATAAAAACAATTTAAAACGGCTAGATTTATGCGACTCCACTCTCAATGTAGACTATTATTCAATTTGAGTTTTTAATCTCTTTCCAGTATAGTTACGGAATATACAGAAATGGCTCTGGCAACGCTCGCGGTCAGACAAATGGAATAAAACCCGGGCAAAGAATATAGTCACTTTGAATTAAAACAATAGACACGAAAATCTGATATGGGCAATAGATAGATAACTGTTTGCGAACAAACAAAAAATATTGGTAACTGTGCAAAAAGTATCCTTTAGCCTGAAATTGCTAAGATCTGAAATTTGCCAGAAAATAGGAGCCAGAGATTAGTCACAATAGCTCTTAAAATCACAATAGAATTCCTCAAAGAAGATGGACATCAGCGACAAATACTACGATCAGCAATTCGTCTACCAGCATGCTTACAGTGACAACACCCCCTATAACCGTTATTTGCAAGTGTCGACGTCCCTGTTCAGGAGAGGACCTTTAAAGGCTATCCTCGTAATCATGAATAAAATAGTACCTCAATAAAAATAACGCTTACTTTAAATCCTTAACCCAAAAGGCGGCGACCAAGGTATCTTACTACCTACCCATTTTGTATCTCATTATAATCCCTACTTTAGTCGGATGACATTGAAGATTTAAACAGAATCGTTTATCTTTTAGAGAACTTTCGGGACTGTTAGTCAAAACTTAATATTGGAAATAAAATTTGGGGGAGTTTTCGTCCATTAGTCAAGTTTCAAAACGGTTGCAGGAACATGCTCTCCTGTCATTTAAGAGTTCACAACAAGCAACCCTTGCTTAGATTAATTAAAGTGTTTAATTGGTCGTCTGGGTAGCAGGTAGTTGGTAGATGTCGAGACACGTCCTGAGAGACGCTTTGTTATCAAAGATCACGACTTCATTTTCTAAAATTACAGTTCAAACAATTCCGAAACCTTGAAAGTTACTTTGACTTGTATTACAGAATATTAAGTAGCAAACAAGATTCATTTATAATATTGTTATAATTAGGGTTATTCTTTCGAGGCGGATTGTTAACTTTGGTGTTTTTGCTACTTTTTGTTTAAACTTTGGTGCCTTGAATCCTTAATGTTTTTTATTTCATTTTGTCTTGACAAATGACATACCTACTCTTGAATCCTGAAAAAAAACTAAATAATATATTTATATTGAATTAAAATTGTGATCAAACGAAAGTAAAGCATGATAATTATTTAAAGTTTTATAATAATATTATTAAACTTTAAATTACAAAGACTAATAGAAGTAGACTAACAGAAGACCCGTAAGTACTTACTACATTTTAATTAAAGTCGTGACGTATTTACGGTCAAAAACTTTGTAATTTAGTCCCTCATTTCATATCGACGGCCTTATTAAAAACATTATGGGAACAAACGGCGAAGTTACGCAACGTGCATTACACGAAATTATTTGTTCCAAGAGAGCAACGTCACGGTTACTGTGTCATTATTTCTGCCACAAATACGATGTGCAAAACATAGGGGCTGAAAGGGGTCTCACTGGGTACATTTCTAATGGCACCCACCTACCTAATCTTAATTAATAAATAAGTAAACAACAGGTCGAGTTACAGAGTGGGACTTAGTTTAAGTAAGTGGCTGTTTAAGCAATAGCACGTTTCGAATTTTGGAGGTGAAGTTGATAATTATGCATGTTCGTACTTTCGTAGTAAGATGTTCGTAGCTCGTAGCAACGTGTAGCACTTCGTAGAACCTATGCTACGTAGTGCTACGCATAGCTACGAACTTCGAGCGTCTACGATGCGTTACGAGAGCTACGCGGTCCGACGCGTAGGGCGGCTACACGGCTACGTCGGCCGCACGCTCGGTCACGCTCCCGCCGTTTATCGCCGACACGTAGGCCGCCCCTAATTGATATTTGCTCTAACGAAGACGTACTCATCGTTACACATTCTATATTCCAGGCGACGACAGCGTCGACCGCACAAAAGAATAATAGCCGGTGAAAACTAACAGCTGCGGATTGAGGCTACACAGTTTTACTTTGTTTCACTTTGTTCGACTTTGTACACCTAGATCTAAGCTCGCAATACATGAGCCTGGTACAAACTTGGACGGAAACAAAACATTACAGAATCCTTTAACATAAAAAAATGATTAAAAGCATTTGATTAAATCGTTAACGTGGGGATGTTACGCGGAAAGATTACACAGCAACTGTTTTATACCGGTTTTAATCGTTTTACCAGAGACATTCCAGTCCTGTGATCAAAGCCGATTTAATTAAAATCTTGCAATAGACGGTTGTCTAAATTCCAAGCAACGGTGAGTTTTTTTTTTCTTTTTCAAAAGAAGGTTTTAATGAAATCCTATTCAATTTAGGTGGCCTACGTCGCGTCGATACATTTCCGCGAGAATCTTTTTCTAGCGAGTCAATGCGTTGTTATTGTACGAGCGAATATTTGAAAGCAGTCGTCAGCACAGTGCGGCACACGATCTGACAACATAAACTCGTATTGCAACACAAATAACACATAAACTCAGTACGTGATTTAAATACGCGATATTTGTAGAAGCCGAAGCTTTCTCTACCTGTCTCATACAATTTGACATAAATTTTCCGGTAAAATCTGATTTGATTCAAGGTGGAGTTTACAAATGCAAAAATATATCCACGCATTTTTTTCTACGCGGCCGCATATTAAATTAGACTGAAAGGAGTAAAACAAAAATATAAAACGGATCCGAGTGGAGCGAACGAAAAAACCGGCTTTGAGTCAGTAGCAGCTCACGATTAGTGTTCCGCATAATACAATTTCTTATAAAAATAACATCTTTTGCGGTATCTTGAGCATTTCCCTTTTTATCCTATTGTTATTCCGACACTGCACTCCTATCTGTTATCGGATTTTATTTCGTGTTGAATAATTAAATATTGGCTGTAATCTACATTTAATTCTTGTGTATATATATATATATATAATATGAATCTCGGCAACGGCTCCAACGATTTTCATGAAAGTATGCAGGGGGTTTCGGGGGCGATAAATCGATCTAGCTATGTTTCATTTTTAAATAACGTCGTTTTCTCTATTTTCACCCGAGCAGAGCTCGGTCACCCAGGTACTATTGTTAATATAACCTACCTGCCTGCTTTTTTGAGCTAACAAGGTCAGTGTGTACTCGTAATTTGTAGACTTTACTACACACAGTAATATTCACACCAGTCTGTTTTATCCAATACCAGCTAAATTTTCACTTTGTTTATTTACAGAAATTTCTTATATAATTCACCATTATTTATCTTTTCTTTTTTTTTCTCATTTTGACAGCCGACGTCAACTACAGATTGGCGCGCTCTCTAGTTTGTCTACGGTTTCGACAAATGACAATTGAGCCGTCGGGTTTTTGGTCGTATATTTATTGTGTTTTATTTACTTATTTGTTTTATAAATTATACACTAACATACTGTAACTCACCTTCTGTGTTTGTACTATTTTTAACCGACTTTCGAAAAAGGAGGAGGTTCTATGTTCGACTTCTTGTATGTTTTTTTTTTTTTTTTTTTTTTTTTTTATGTATGTTCACCGATATCTCCGTCAATTGTGGACCGATTTTGAAAATTCTTTTTTTGTTTGAAAGAGTATGTTCCGAAATTGGTCCCATTTTAATTTAGTGAAGATCTGATGAAGAACTTCGAAGATATACAACAGAACTCTTCAATAAATAACGGCAAATCTCTCGGGACTGCTGCAATCGCATGTCTGTTTATTGTTTATACCATTTCATAACATAACATCACGCCAGTACGCTATTAAGTGGTATGCAGATCTGTCATTTCACTGATTATGTTTTGAGTTTCATGTTATTCGGGTAATCTATTCTGCCGTTACAGGTACTTACTACATAACTTGCCTATAGGTACAACTAAAAAGGGTTAAATAAAAAAACTTTTTTGCAAAAAAATACTACCGACTTCCAAATAAAAAACTACAAAGTGAAAAATAACTTTATTTTTGGAAGTCGGTGTCAATATCGCAATGAATTGGTACCTACAAAAGACACCGACTTCCAAAAATAAAGTTATTTTTCACTTTGTAGTTTTTTATTTGGAAGTCGGTAGTATTTTTTTGCAAAAAAGTTTTTTTATGTTATTTGTTTTATTCTTTTTTATTCCTAATATATTGTATGTTTCGTTTCCGTGAGTGTGTCCGTGGCATCAACAGTGGGCCCTATCAGAATATCAGCGCACATTTTCTTTTTAATATCGTTGCATATGCTGAGATAGGAGCCTTTTTGGTCTCGCACGGGGTTTTTTATATTTTATTATTGTTTGTGTTTTGCTTATCTCGTGTCTCCTGTGCGGGTCACAAATAATTATTTTTCTTTCTTTCTTTTCTTTAATTCGTAATTAGCAACGAGTCAACACTTAATAGAATTTCGTTTTATCATTTTGAAGAACACTAGAAAACAGGTTTGCATCGTAGACAAGAGAGAATTTCCGTAAAGTGACGCGGTGCTGTTGAGTATCGGTCGCTTCGCAAAATGAAATTTAGTATCGAATGTGCCGGTGACGTCTCTGGGAAACTCACCGCTACTGCATCTCGAGTATACTCTACTATACACGGGGATATTACCTTTACTGTTACTCACTTAAGGTTTGTAATTCATGGGCATCATATCCAAGCGGTTCGAGGCGGCGGCATCACAGTCCTTTCACGGGTAGCGACGTGGGCCCCTCTTCTCTGAGCACTGCACCTTCACTTTTTCTTGTTGTCTTTTTGTTGTTGTCGTCATCGCCATCGTCATCACAATCGCGTACCATACAAGCTATACCAACCGCCTGACGTCATAACGAACCAGCTAGTGCGCTTCTGAGTGGCGCGCGCTGCCTAACGTGCGACAAGCAGAGCGCGCGCGTGTGCACGACGTCACATAGGCTCTCATTAAGGCTATTTAAGATCGAGCGCCACGCCACCGCGCCGGTGTGGGTGTGAGAGCGAGACAGAGCAATAATACCCGCACTTTATGTTTTGTTAATTTTATCTTGATACCTATTTTCGTTTTAGTCGCAACATATATTATTTACGTAGTGGTTTATATTATCTTTCTATATTTGTTTTATGTTTTTGTATTATATTAGACACAACATGCTTTGGTTTCCGTACGTCACGTCCTAGGCGACCACTGAAAATCAGCGGTCTTACTTTTCTTTACTAACATAATTTAAATACTTACTAATATTGGATACCGATAAGCGTTTAATTTAAGATGTCAAAAATTTTGTATGTCGTTTTTGTGGCGAATAAACACTTTCTCTTTCTTTTTTCTTTCTTTCATATTTCTTTAAATATCACTCCAATTTTAAAATAAAATACTCCCGACATTCTCCAAATCAATTTCAACGTACATCGCTAATTGATAATTATCGCCGGCCAGTTCCTTTCACAGTGCAGCTCTGATTTATCAACACGGTAAATAATTAACATTTACAGTCGAACCGACCAACATACTTCGAGCGATACACTGATTGACGATAACGGAGGCACCGTTGCCGTCAATCTGAGGTAACTCACAAAGGCAGAACAACACATTAAATTTACTTTCAGCGCCTATTTATCAGTCCACTAAAAGACTTTACTTAACCTCATCTGTCCAAAGTTTCACTTGAAATATGCTAACATTTTAAGCTGCGAATGAAATTGCTCATTTACAACTAAATGAGAGGACATTTATTTTTATTTAAAAAACGTTTTAAAATAATAAGCTGGAGAGGCAAGCACCATATTTCTGTCGTAGTCATAGCTGGTGCCCATTCATATCCTTGTCACTTTGCAGGGATAGATAAGTAGGTGCATGAGCGCATGTGCACTTGTGCAAGCAAGGCAGGGTATGCAAGCGTGCGTGGAGCCCGGGGCGCTGGGCAGGCCGCCGGACCTTATTTATGAGGTTACCCCCTCCACCGCTGTCAACTGCTTTACGAGTTGGCGACGCTCGTGGGCGTGAACCACTGACGTAAATTTATCTCGTGCGTCCAGACGCAGAACTTGAGACGACCACCCGTATTACTATTGTGTCCGCGTCATAAAATGCTTCTTCGATGAATAGAACAATAGCTACTAGCTCTCAAGCGTTATGGGGCGAAACTCGTAAAATGACCACTCTTAATCGAGGGACAACTTCGGATACTGCATGGGTAAAGTTGAGTGTATTGAAACAATCCCCCTCGCCACTAAATCCACTTGCCAGCTAGCTGCCTGCACGATAAACTCGCATAAAAATTATTATATTCCAAAGTGACATAAAAAGTAACTTCTTAATTAATGCTTTTCTAAGAGTTAAAGATAATAACGTTCAAGTGGCGCCAGATGTTGACGAGTGTAATAGCTGAGTTATGAATTTTAATGTCTGCCCGACGAAAATCGGAATGAATATTGAACACAGTAAAAAAAAGGAAATAATTAAGCTCGAAAAGGATGTTTCCGCCACGGAATGGCTCAGCAACTCTCGGGAGGGAAATTTACGACGAACACTGAAAAATAATTAAGATAGAATCTCATTCGGGTGGTACACAGTGCGCGGACATAGTTAGATGACTAAACACTAACCTAGCGACGTCTGGCGATGTCCACGTTTGATAGGTCGCACGTTGTGATTACTCTGTTATTAATCATTTAAAGCAGAACGTGCCTACTGAAGAAAGTTTATTAATGATCAAAACATCAAATGCTCCATTTGATATTTGACGAGAGCTCCATAATCACCAAGCTTGTTCAGACATGATAAACTATCTGAGTTTGTCAGAGACCGGGTTTTTACTAGACTGTCCTCCTTTTTAATATGCAATAAAATCCATTCATGGGAACGAGGTCAAGCATACAAATGCACGTCGAGCGCATTAAAGATAATAAAAGTGCCGCTGATAGATATATATTTGGACCAGTTCCAAACAAAAAGCAAACTGCCGTAGATCTAAGCATTAAGGCAAATGGGTAATACGATTAATTGTAATTCTTGGGCCTTGAAATTAAAAGCCCTATCTAATTTAAATATACATTTTAACGGAGGAACTTCGTAACTAAAGGCTGTGTCTAATCTAAATACATCGCATAAAATAAAAGTAGTAAGATATTCTTTATCTACAACACAAACTTCATTGTTAACCGGATTTGTACAAAAGCAGAGATTGTCTACCTCTGCGTTAAAGACCGAACTGCGAGAATGAAGGTAAAGGTCTCGTTAATTCTGATCGCGATCGCCCTCGGGAGCAAGAACAGAGCTCCTCTGAAATGTAGTGTCGCCGGGGGAGCGACTTTATAAATGCCATACGCTTACACCTCAAAGCAATGACTGGAGCTATCAGCTGAACGACTTCCATGGACTCCGTACCGACCTGTAGGTACGTCGCGTCGTTCAAGTCGATGTATTTCGAATGCTATAGAAAATGGCTGCAACGACTAAGGTGTGCACACAATGGATGTGGTGTTTATGGAAGTACTAATGCGTTCTGCGAGCCGTTACGTGTTCTGTTCAGGAATGTGGGTGGACAAATAATGGGACGATTATAGATCTGTCGGAGCCCTAACTCTGTTTATGTGACGGTAGCTCAGAGCAATACCGTAAATTGAGCGAGCAACTACCTACACCTTACGCCTCGCTACGTGCATTAATGGTGCCATAGAATTCGCTGCGAGCAATAATCACGAAGCCGGGGTGCTTCTGCTTATGCGCCAATGATTATTACTACACACCATACCTTGACTTGCTGCTATTGACCTTAATTTCATTACGATATCGGGAGTTTAGTGCTCATTGGTCAGATGCAACTTAGATGAGTAAAGTTTAGTTGCATACACGTGTTAAAGTTTACATGCACGTGCGCGACGTTAGTAATATTAAGATTGATTTTGCATCGTATACTATAATGACTGAAGTTCTTTGATTAGAATTTAGTAGATGGTCCTTGCTGCAATGTTCAATGACAAAATACATATCTTGTTTCAAAAGTATTAAATCTAGCGCCGGTCTCAGAAGCATAAACAACTTAATAATGATCCTTTAAACCCTCATCAAATCGGATTTGTTGCAATGTAAATGATGTCTGCAACTGAGAATCGCAAAACGTAGCCATTTCAGCGCAATTACTGCGACTACTGCATTCAGCGCTCACAGCTATTCCACGGCGGGGCTTTCCGCCAAATTCTAAACGTGCAACGAAAATTTGACAGTAAATCGCTCATGCGTAGGTACGCAGGTAGGTAACAAAACTGTGTCCCTGGAGAGTCGCACTGCAATCATGTGCCTGGCTGCATCACCGATGGGCAGCATGCGCCGGACCCCTTTGTGTACTCATTCGAATGCTGCTCATATCGCCACGCTGCCACACCCACTATGGCCCAATAGCGCGAACAACACTCCATATTAAAGGCCCCAAATTGCAGTTTAATTTATTCCGGACGTGTCTCGGCAACGGAATCGCAATAACCGGCAAAACAATACCGCCGTTTATTGAGGGCTGTTTGATTGCACTTATAGCTAACTACAAGTACTGCAACTATGTTTCATTCGGAACGGATTATTTAGATTTCCTTTTAAGCTTGTTAAATAGCTTACATTCTGGAAACATTTTCGCTTTTCCCGGCTTGTTTATGTACTTTACATTATTTATTATTTGAAATCTAAACTCCGTACGCTGACTATTGAAGGTATCTCAATAAAGAGCAAAGTACTATATCGGTGAATTTCGAAAGTTTAAAGTTTCACATATCAAAAAATAGATATTGGAAGTTGGAACTCGTGAGGTTGTCTTCAGAAGTTTGACAATATCTTGATACTTTTGTTCGCGGTATGCTTGTAATATCTTTGAGAAAAAGTTAACTAGAGTGAATAACTGTTCTCTGTCTGATAGTTTTTCAAGAATTCACATAATTTCTAGCTAGACATTTCATTTCATTTATTCATAAACAATTTTACACTGTGTCAGAATGTTACAAAAAATAATTAAAAACAAGCTAAAATATTTTTTTAACTAAGGACCTACACCATATCACCATTACATTCATAATATTAATCAAATTTAAGCACATCCATTGTCACAATTTAAACATTTGCATAAAATGCATTAAAAAATAATAATAATCTAGACATGTCATTAACAAAATAATGATTACTTAATTCAATGTAATAAAATCTAATACATGCCAACAAAATTTAATAAATACTCTAAAAATGTCATAGCAAATATCATATAATAATTTTAAAATGTTGGAACCACAACAAATCAACCTAATCCGATACATCAAAACAAACACACACCCGATATATGATAATTAAAATAATCTAATAAATGTCATAACCATTTCAATAAATAATCTAAAAATGTCAAACAGATTAATAAAATAAAATCAAAAAACATAAAATAACAATAATAATCTTAAAATTTCATCACAAGATTAATTTAAATCTAATATATGTCGCAAAAATGTCACTAAATATAATATAATCTAACCTCAAAACCACAGAAATTAAAACTCATCCGATACTTGCACTTAACTTCAATAAATAGACCAAAAATGTCACAAACAAAATTAATTAAAATAATCTAATACATGTCATAACCATTCAAATAAATAATGTAAAAATGCCAAGCAAATAATTAAATAATCTAATACTGACAAAAATTTCAATATGTAATCTAAAATAACAACCAAAATAATTAAATAATCTAATCTAACTGACTCTGACTGACTGAGTCTAGTCTGATTTAAGTTTATCTAAATACATACCAAAAAGGAATTGGAGAAGAAATTCAAGACCCTATTCCGAAACTATCAAATGAAAATAGCGCACGAAACGTGAACCTCACAGTCACACACAACATAGAAGATTTGGATATGTTTTGAGCTCCTCGTACACAGACACACACATCTTTGACACGAACCTTCATAGGAATATTTTAAATACTTCATCCCATTCCAAGCACAACATCCCGAAGTCATACTAGTTGTAGTTTAGAATCCATTTCTGAAAGGCTTCCAACTGGGACTGAGTGTTATTATGTCGAGACAACTCCCTAATTACAAAGCTTTTTGCCGTTTATTCCTTTCGTAGATTGGCGACTTACAATACATAAACAAAAAACAAAACAAAAATTAAATGGAAGAGTGAAAGAATAGTACATTGTGATACAAGGGTGGAAAGTAGGTTATTGCAAACGAGCTGTAATTAACAAGCCCGAGCCGAAGGCGAGGGTTTTTAATGACACGAGTTTGCAATAACCTACACACCCGTGTATCACACGACGTTTTTCAATACAGTTGTGAGAAACAGTAAAAACAAATCAAAGAATTAGATTTGTTTATTCACAAAAAATAAAATTTTCAATATGGCGCGTTTTTGCAACTGGACATATTTTTTTACAAAGAAAACAGCCTATACAGCCTACTCGATTTTTGACAAACGTTGATGTGAAAATAATTAACTTAAAACTGGTAATTAAATATATTAAACAACTATTTAAAAAAAAAATTGAATTCAATGCTAAAACGTACGGAATCATTAATTTTTCCTCGTATAAAATCGTATCCCATTTTATTTTATGTATGAAAACTCCTTGCTACTAAACTTTTTTAAATTGACTTATGGCGCGTTTTTGCAACTGGACATTTTTTTTTTTTTCAACGAAAACAGCCTATACAGCCTATTCGGTTTTTGACAAATGTTGATGTGAAAATAATTAAATTAAAACTGGTAATTAAATATATTAAACAACCATTTAAAAGACTTTTGAGAATTCAATGCTAAAACGTACGGAATCATTCATTTTTCCTCGTAGAAAATCTATCCCGTTTTATTCTATGTTTGAAAACTCCTTGCTACTAAACTTTTTTAAATTGACTTATAAATTTAAAACTAAACTGCAAACATAATGATCGAGCTCGTAAACAAAAGTCACGACCGCGTAACAGAAAGATGCCTATGCGTAAGATTTAACTTTCGAATCATAATTATAGCCTCTGAAAGTAGGCCATGTTTAACAACTGTATTGAAAATTATTTTTCTGCATAATGTTCACCACTAATTATGGCTTTTAACCAACCAGCAAAGCAGCCAGTTGTGAAATGAATGACGTCGACGTTGATGACCCAAATGTAGCTGCGAAGTGTCCGCTTTTAGGGCTGTAGGAATCAAGACAAAAATATGGTGGTCCGTGATTATAATTTACCCCTTAACATATATGTTTCAGTGGTTTTAAGTAACTATGTACTAGCAATGTCAAAATATTCGATTCAGCTGTAAGTTCAGGAAAAAGGTTAATATATTTTATGCCAACAATTCACGTCGCGTAAAAGGAGAAAATAATCATGACAATCGAATTGCATTTCAACAGTCTCCGTTCGGGTCGTCCCCACTCGAAAGGTGACGTGAAACATTTCGGCTCGCTTCCCTGTAGGAGAAAGTGTCCTATTTTCTTCTATTGCGCTTAACGTCTGTTTTCGGTGCACCATATGAGTGAAAAAACTCTCTATCTCTGGACAGTAAGACCCAAATGTAAAAAGAAAATTTAGTAGGTAGGTATAGATAGCTATACTTACATTAATTTGTTTGCATGCGTAGGTTTCCTCGAAAAATATAAACTAAACAAAAAACCGCAAAAAATATTATGAAAGGAAACATTTTTTTTTGTTGAACTACAAAGCGGATTTTCTATGAAAATCTGACGTACATTTCTTCATTATTTGATGAGATGCAGATATAAAACAGATTTTATTGTTGGGCCGGCCTGACCTACAAATACAGTCTGACAAATGTTTCGCAGATACGTCATTAATTGGAGTAAAATTGTTTGTTCGATAGTTTGTTTGCGCAGCCAGCACTGAAAGGAACGACGCTGCCGGTTGGCTCTGACTCTGACATGAGAAACGAACCACTGCTACATAGCCAGTCGATCCATGTTTACCATGGTGTTCAATGCTAACTACATTTCCACTAACCTAAATAAACACGTATAATAAAACAAGCTTTTCACTTTTATTCGGCCTTTTATGTAAGCTATATTCACGAGGACAGAATATTCACCGATAAGCAAGTATTTTTTTCAACTTTCTCTCAAACAATATAAAAGTCTAAGAGAATGTAAATAGAAAGCTCAACTGAAATAGTAACCGAAAGCAATAAACTATTGAAGAAAGTGCCCATAAAATAAATTTTCGCTTTTTAAGACCGCAACGTTATTTTATCTTCTTAATTCGAAGCGATATGTTATCGTGGCGGAAATTAAAGCCAACCTATTCTCAATCCTGATGGATGCCATTCTAGAAAAAAATTGGTGCAGTTTTTGCGAAAATTGAACGAGTTAACTTACCCTGGTGCCGTGTTCGCGCCGTATTAATGAAACGGGGATGGGTACGGAACCGAAGCGAGCGGCAAGTAAAACTTCTCTGCTATTGTTTCGGCAACTATTAAAACTGGTACCCATACCTCTAAGTTCGCTCTTGGATGCACTTTGCGAATGTCTCACACTTTGAAAATTTTGTCTGATGGAAACTTGTATCGAAACTATCAGATTTTCCGCGGTGGAATGAAAATAAAGGCATTATATATCTAAAGAAATACACCACTTGTCTAAACTACTGTCTACGAACAAGAACACACAAAAGTTAATCTTATAAAAGTGGAATAGTGACGGAAATATTCAGCATTTCCTAAGCCAAGTAGTGAAAAAAGGTTTCACTTAGATATTTTAAAAGGATTATGGGGTCTTGTGTGGTTCGCGATTTATCTTCTTAACGACTTCCGCAATGTGACGCGTTCGGCGGCGTGCGCGACGGCTGGCGGCTTACGCTGCGTGCCCGCCCGCGCCACGCAGTGTGCCCGCCACGCCGCCGCCGCTCTATCCTCACATACTAACCACTCGCACGTTCGTCGTCATTTTTCATCTCGACATGCATATTCAACGCAACAATAAATCATTGGAAGCCATCCCCTCACACCCAAACGAAATGACCTAACTGTTATGTCGCTAACTGTGAAAAATATCGCACAAAATGTATGTAAGTAAACAAACGAAACCGAAATATTACGTTAATAATTACCACCCTTTCGAGTCGTTGATAAATAGCGTCATTATTATCACCAACGCGTTGAAAAATGGTTCCCTCTCTTGATATTTTATTCAAATAGCTAGCCCACGAATATTCTTTTTATGAAGCTCACGATTTTTTGCGTTTCTCTTTTACATTTTGCAATCGCTACTTTACTTCTGTTCTGTGTATATGAAAGCAATATAAATAATAACAAAAAAAAAGCTTGCTGTTTTCTGCTTGTATAAATTAAAGTACAACCTGCCTGATGACTTATCTGCTTCACAAAACACTGAGTTACTATTACCGCTGTCAATGTCCAAAATGTTTGTCACAATTTCGAGTAACCGTAAAAAAATGGCTGGGACACAGCTGCGGTCAAATTAATTTAGAGTTTGTTAATATTTTGCGTATGCGAATATGAACAACACAAACATGTTAAAGTTTATAACCATTAGAAACTTTTGTCGAGTGTTCTGCATAATTACATCGTAGAGCTGTAAAAGGACAGTTCCGTTTTTGTTACATATCACGTTCGCAAACTATGTTATGTGCTTCCATTTTGCTAAACATGTGTCGTCTAATACGCTTTATTTTAGTGTAGGTTTGCTTGCTTTGTACTAAAACTGTCGGATCGATTTAGGGTATTAAATTAGACGACATATTCTATTGGGCCAGCCCCGATAGCCAGGAAACCATTTACATAATTATTGTCGCTGATGCACGTGGCGCCCGACATGCCTCATTTTACTAATCATTGTTTTAGTACAAATGAGCAATTAAATGAGGTACGTTTAATTTGGCTATAATGATGCATAGTGATTAATTGGTGCAATGTGTCGACTATACATAGAACATTTTCATGCGGATTTCGTTTTATTTAGTAAACGACTGAGCCATCATAATGCAGCTACTGAGAAGATGAGATGAAAACAATGCTTTTCATTTATAAATTCTATTGTTTGCATAGCATGACACGCTTTTAATTTTAAATTCCTGAAGACACCGAGAATAGAAGCCACTGCAAAGAATTTTCAAAACAAAAAAGTGAAGAAAACTGAGATCGCTTGTTTTATGAAAACTTTAACTGCCAAGCATATTCATCTTGTTATGTTCCTTTTAGGGTACCGGACCTCAAAAGGAACAGTTACCGTGAACATTTAAATGGGGGTTGAGTTTCTTTTCTTAAAAAAAGTGCTTTATTTTTTATTGCATAGTGTGATGAAAAACATAAATCCGTCGACAGCTATTTAATAAAGCCTGATATTGTTGCACAGAGTACAAACACTTTATAATCCGTGTACCCATCGTGTCAAACCAACAAACACCTAGATGTATTATGTTAGCAATAAAAGTACCTAGGTAAGTACTGTATTATGCTAGTTAATTACTATTTATGTTGTGCTCTCTCAACGCAATGCCGTAATTGCTGCGCAATTCATTTTAGGTTTTAACTTCATCACCGGCTTCCAAGCTTTATATCTCAGATCAACATAAAATAGCCTCGGATCGACATAATTTCAAAAATGTTAATCAAATTCAAGCCAAGTAAGCATAGCAAACTGTGCTGAATAGTGTAAGGGTGCTGTTGAAGGTCATAAGCCTAAATCTTGTTTATTCATGACGTTAGAGTGATTTGGCGAACATAAAGTTGGAGTAATGAGGCGTGACACTACCTGTGCGTGGTGCGGCGAGCGATTTGTTAGCAGAACGAGGCCAACCCTTGGGATCCCTCCCCCCTCAGGCTCAGGCCCGCCCGGCTCACCCGCCCCCGAGGTTTCTTAGAAGCTCAAACATTAAGTACGCGATGGACGATTAAACCGCTTACTTGAAAATTACATAAATATCACAGACGTCCCGCTGACTACCTAACCATATTTGGATTATGACTAATTCTTAAAAGAGATTTCGTTTGGTACGCTGAACTTTCAAATTGCAAATCCTCTCGAAGAGGAAGAAATAAATATTCAAAGAGAATCTACTTGCAAATAAGAAAAAGGTTTTAATTCTACGACCAGTAGGCTTAATTTGAGTAGGTCCTATCGGAGCGATCTTCTCGGGGGCGACAAGATCTCTTAGTTGATCTCGACCCAAAATCTTTTTGTAGAGGGAAAAATTTACCTATGTAAAGGAAATACAATAGCAAATATTTATAATGAAATGGACGGGTACAGCTAATTAGTTTGACAACAAAGTCAGGCTGGTGGCATGAAGGGTTAATCCGAGTTGAGTTCTAGCCCGAATGAAACGGCGAAGTCAGCTCGAGTCAGAGCTCCCAACTTTACCCGACTCAAGCAAGGTAAAATCTAAATCTCTCCGCAACCACAACCTAATAGTATTAAAGTATCGACAATCGCGTTATTCACCGTATTCGATGATGTGAATTTCTCTATCGAAAATAAACTCTCATCCAGTTCAAAGTTTACCGTCAAATGTTTACACGGATACGTTTTGAACCATTCGTGTTCATGTTCCTTGCAATATAAGTATTTGTTGTTTTATACTATATCGGTTAAAGGTGGTTAACCTTAAATTGTGTTACGCAAGAATGGGCGAAGTATTTGGTTGATAATTTACAGTGAAATCTGTAGCGTTGTAACTCTTAGTCGGCGATGGGCTGACACAAACATTTAAACAAACTTGAACAGTTTTAATTGAAGCGCCCTCGTCATGGCCCGGGCCGGCATGCCGCTCGCCGCCCGGCCTGCTCTATGTGAACGGTTACGAGCACAACACTATTCTCTATAGCTACGCTTACTACCTTCTATCTCTAAAATAAACTTGTTCCCGCATCTATAAACCGTCTTGTGTTTTCCATTACCTAAATTAAATTCAGTTCTCTAGCGCGTTTATAGATTCATAAAGAGCCTTTATCTCAAAGCTTTCTTTAACTCTATTATCTAGGCAAGGTTAGCTAAAAGCAAATAATCCTGTATATATTTTAAAACAAATGTGTGTTTATATAGTTTCGCGTTTGTATTTTCTACCTTTCAAATGTTTTCATCAATTAACTAATTAAATCCGACACCAGAGGTGGCCACATATTTACACGAAAAGAAGAATGTTTTCATAATATACTGTGTAAATTTTCGTTACCTATAACCAAAAAGTTTAACGAATGTAATATTTGAATTTAATTGAAACTAACAAAACCTAATCTGTGCATTTCTGGTATTGGCATTTCACATATTGTTTTAATTTCAGGTATACCTTTTTTAAATTTTTGTGTAATATAAATAAAATGGCATGTTGATTAACATGTGGCTTCAAACGGCTTTTGTGATATCGTTATTTAATGGAGGCTGGTCCGGGACCACGCCACCCGCCGACACGCTCGTCCGACGCAGATTAATTATGTAAATGAAGTTTGGGCTGCAGATGCCGATAGAGAAAGGTTCTCTTACAAAACGTTCCGCCCGCCGCTACATCGCGAGTTAGGACCACTCTCAAAACTTCGTTTCGCCTTCAATAGGCCCGCGATCAATCCGAGGCCCATTATCAGCCGGCATGATTCACACAATTTGCGCAATGGATCAACTTGGCTCAAGATGGAGCCGCAAATCCGGATAAAGATGAAACGAAACCGAGGAGTGGTTGAAATTAGACTAAAAATATACATGCAGCTGTACTCAGCTTACCGTACCGCCCACGAATGTTATGCCGAGCTTTCCTAAAAATCTGGGGGCACAGCAGTGCCCCCAATAAGTCGAGCAAACAAAAGCACAGCCATACCATTCTTTTCTCGAAGCCACTCAGGACATTTTCAAGCCCCTGTAACTTCGTTGTGGATAAAGCTAGACGATTTTCAGTGACTAAGCGGACATAATTTAACTAGGCATAATCCTAAATTAGATTTAATTTGAACTTGTAGTTTAGGAATTATTCTAAGTCAAAATCCCTTAACTTCGTCACTGACTGACTCACGAACTCACTCACCGATCATCAAAATTCTAAGGTACTTCTAGTAGACTCACAAGCTTCAAATTTTGAACACAATTAGTGTTTAGCCTATCAAGCAAGGAAAAACTAAAACATCCTGAAATTTCCGTCTCATTTTCAAACTGCATAAGTAACTTTGTAATACTGTATAAATAGTCATCCAATATATAGGATTACAAAGATACCTACTTTAACAGGTCATACAATTTTTCGTCACCTACACTGCTTATCTAGGTAGGCAGGTAAATAGTGAATATAGGTAGGTACAGTTATTCATAGACGATATCACCTTTAATATACCTAATACCTGTACCAAACTTATGATGAGTCAGCGCAGTATGTCGAAGACAAGTAATGAAGATTGTGATCTTAAAAGGATCTTATAGCAGGCTAAATTTAGCCTAACCTAAGGCTAGTATTTGAATTTTATAAACAAACTGTAAAATTATTCATCACCTGCGCTACCTACATTTATAGTACAGATGGACTAGGTACCTAATGGAACGTGGACCGTAGCTAACGCACCGAAAATAGTACTTAAAAAGAAATAAAGAAGGACTGCGTACAAAAATAAATGTGATCCTATCAAAAAACATAACATGTAAAAAACACAAGTCTTGTGGCGCAGTTCTTCTACCACAATAAGTAGCTAGATCTAATGTAAAGTCGGTTAATCAGTTTGTTTGTAACCTAATTATGAAGGTACATACTGAATAAATTATTCGACTCGGTTTTACATTCGATCTCACTACTTTTTGGGTTAGAAGAACTGCGCCGCGAGACTTGTGTTTTTTACATGTTATGTTTTTGATGGGATTCGATTTTATAGTTACCCCAACAGTACATTGGGCGCATGAAATTCTGAATTTACTAAGACACTTGTGACGAGAAAAAGAAAAATAATAAGCCTGACATAAAAAGAAAAATGTTACCTATTCTTTAACGTTTACAAAGGGATCTTGGAAATATCACATCTCTGGTGCCTGGTGCGAGTTATATCACAGTTTTAAGACACACTTTTTGCTTTTCGTCTTTCAAAAATATGTTTCGTTTTCCTACCTGTAGTACACTTTAATAAAGCACTTTCTTATTCTGTTTATTTTCAGGATAAACTGAGAATTATTCGTCAAAAAACTGAGTCTAATTTACTATTTGAATACGTGAATTTACTATAAATTTCTAAGTCTGAAAAAGAGGTTACGCAGTACAGTAAGCTGCCGCAATTTTTTATCCATTGACAAAATCCAGCCAGAGCATTCATTAAAATTTCAAATAGAACGCCAGCTTAGTAAACTACGAAAACTCTTTGGAAGTTTGTAAATTCCGGCCAAACTTCCGATGTTATTTTCATAATAATCCCAATAAAGTATGGTTTCATCACAATTTTGGCAAAACCACGTTATTTTGTCGGACGAATGTATTTGAGATTGCACTTTATTATGTTGGCAGGAAACAAGGATAGTTTTGTGAGTCGTGGCGATGGTAAGATCATCTTTGTGCAGAATTGGATAGCGTCGATCTTTTGCTCGACTTTTCCTACAGAACTAAATAAACATCCGTGAATAATCAGAACACATCGAGCCAAATGAACTTCGCCATTAATATAACTGTTACTTTTATTTAAACCTGAAACTTTATTTCATAATGGCACTTTGGTATTGAAATGTCCCTAGAATATACTATTCTATATATTACTGTTAAAATACGGAAAACATGATTAATAAATGTTATAATTAAGCACTATTACGAAGCCATTGTGAAAATATTAATACATATAATATGTTACTGTTTTTTTAGAACTAGGCTATCAACAAATATGTAATGAAAACGTGATTAATTAAAATATGCGGTTGGCATGAATATCGCATAGCTCATAACATTAATTAAAGTAGTGAAAAACTATGAATAATAATTATTATAAGGTACAATCAAAGAAGATTTTAGGAATGCTAACATTAAGCTAAGCTTTTAAAACTTAGGTTCACTTTTATCTAAAATTCTAGACATTGTATTTTATCGGCGAAAGCGATTGTCAATCCCATATATTTATGACTTTTCGAAAATCCTTTACGCTTATATATTTCCATTTTTAATTTTGTAGACTAACGACGTAACTGACAACTGTGAATGACCTTTTTTTTTTTAAGTGTTGCAAGTGCGGAGTACAGTGTCCTTTTTACTAATTGGTGTAAATAAATGTTTTTTTTTTAATATAGCAGTATTAATTAATACACATACTATATGAACTTTTATTGTAATAAGTAAGAAATCAACAATAAAATAAATGCGATCGATAGAATGAAGTCTTACTTGAATGAGTAGAAATCTGTGGTGGTTGAACATGGACTATATCTTAAAAAAAAAGTTAATAAAATCAAAAAACCCGACTGCTTAAAAAGCGAACTGAAAAGATGTAAACAAGAAGAAAATCTTGCTGTGCAGTCGCAGGATACATATTCGCGAGCCGGCTTACCAAAACCAGATGTTTAGGTAGTAAGTAGGGTAATAGTTTCTTAACAAATGTAATTTTTTTGCCGTGAAATAGTTCAATTTTAGATCTACTTCGATTTTCGATCACTCTGGGTAGGAGATTATATTTATGTAACGATAAAGTGGTAACTCCCCTAATGTCAGATAAGTCTACGAAGTTTTATTTATTGAAGAGTTCTGTTGTATATCTCCGAAATTCTTCATCAGATCTTTAATTAAAATGGTAGCGATTTCAGAACATGCTCTTTCAAATAAAAAAAGAATTTTCAAAATCGGTCCACAATTGACGGAGATATCGGTGAACATACACAAAAAAAAAACATATTGAAGTCGAACATAGAACCTCCTCCTTTTTGGTAAGTCGGTTAAAAAAACAGAGATTAGTTGGTTTATCTTGAGTCTTTGGATTGATTAATATTGGCTTATCTTCCTTATTATATTATACTAGCTGACCCGGCAAACTTTGTTTTGCCATAAAAACACCACACATTCATCTACCCTTCCTACCCTACCCTACCTACTCTACCCCACCTACTCTACCCCACTTACCCTACCCTACCCTACCTACCATTCCTATCCTACCTACCCTACCCTACCCTACCTACCCTACCCTACCTACCTTACCCTACCTTACCTACCCTACGGTAGGGTAGGTATGTAGGTAGGGAAGAAAAAAAAAAAAAAATATACCTTACCTACAAAAATTTATATGTAGGTAGGGTAGGTACATACCTACCCTACCCTACCTACCTTACCCTACCTTACCTACCCTACGGTAGGGTAGGTATGTAGGTAGGGTAGGGTAGGTATGTACCTACCCTACCTACATATAAATTTTTGTAGGTAAGGTATATTTTTTTTTTTTTTTCATAAGATGAAAACACAACAAAAAAATAATAAGCGAAATCGGTCCAGCCGTTCACGAGTGATGCCGTGACCTAGGGAAATAGGGATTCATTTTTATATATATAGATATACATAGTATAAAACAAAGTCGCTTCCCGCTGTCTGTCCCTATGTATGCTTAGAGCTTTAAAACTACGCAACGGATTTTGATGCGGTTTTTTTTAGTGGATAAGAGTGATACAAGAGGAAGGTTTATATGTATAATACACGCAGGCGAAGCCGCTGGCAGAAGCTAGTATTAAATATATCGAAAATAGACCATCTGACATTTTATCTGCTTTAACATTCTTCAAAATCATTAGTAGAAATATTTATTTGTTTTTAAATTAAAAATCATATTTCTACCTTCTCTATATAATCGAATACCTTTAAACGAGCAATTCTTGAATATATGTGTGTGTATATAATTATATATATAATCTGAATCTCGGAAACGGCTCCAACGATATTCATAAAATTTAGTATGCAGGGGTTTTCGGGGGAGGTAAATCGATCTAGCTAGGTTTCATTTTTAGAAAACGTCGTTTTCTCTATTTTCACTCAAGCAGAGCTCGGTCACCCAGGTACTTATAAAAAATTTGTTACAATATTCTGTTCTACATTCTACAGTTTTGGCATAACTCAGAAGATTCTCAGGAATAGTTACTGCAAACAGTCATAGTGTGCATAGATAACAAACGGTGTCTGTCGGCTAGAATAATAGACTGAAAATAAACACGATAGCTAAACTAGTGCAACGTTGCACTCATAACATTTCTTTTAGGATTCTTCACCCAAAAGACGCCAATGGGACCATTTTACTAAGCCTACGCTGTTTTTATGTCACAGGCATCTTTAGATCCGTAACAGCAAAGGTGTTGAAAATTTTGTAGATTCATACATATCTGTAACCCAGCCATCTTGGGCAATCAAAACATAGGGCATCCAAAAAAACCGCCAAACAATAATTGCGATTTTTAACGTTTAATTTTTCAACCATGATGTCACGGAACCCGCTGTGCGCGATCAGGCTCGCACTTGGCCGATTTTCTTTCTGTACTACCTACCTGTTTTTCGTGATAAGTCTTACATGTGTCATACGGTAAAGCCTTTAAAAATAACGTCATGTGGGATATTATACAAGATACGTACGCTTTTGTACTTGTGAAAGTCGTAAAATAAAAGCCTTTATATTTTTGCGTCTTTTTCGCGTTTCAGTGTAAACGAGTACCTACGTACTCATTTACACTGTCCTGTTTTTTTTTTCATGTTATGTTAAGGCGATATATACGCCCCAATGTTAACGCAGTACTGGCCGTGTGCCCGCGCGGATCCAAAATATCAATATTGAACCTCCTTTTGAACAGTTTTGTTTGCAAAATATTATTTGATTTACGTATGCTGTTTCAGTTATGAAGAAATCAGCCGTAAATTTTACTGTGTAAAACTATTTTAAAAGATCCGTTTTGGAGGAGTATCCAAAATTGCGAAAAAATATCGTGTTGTTAATTATTTTTTTAAAGCCAAATTATTTGTTATACGAAAAAACCTTGTTTCAAAAATGTACATGAAACAATAATAAATAAATATTTTTTTCAAACCTTTCAACCTGGCCGTTACTAAGGAGTATGCTTTAGAAAGTTGCCGTTTTACGGCACTAAAGCGGTTTCTTAGAAAAGATAATATCCGATATAATATAATTAATTCCTACAAGGTGTAGGTTGTTGCAATAATTGAACGTCAGAGGTCTGTACTCAATAAAAACCACTTTTAACTATTACGGGACCGTCCCTAAAATCTCATTTTCGACAAAAATTTATGAAGCAGCTAGCTTTTTACCATGTGAGTGAGTTATTAGGAATAATACTTTATAGGTAGGCAACATATAATTATGGAAATGAAAATCCTACTAATGTTATAAATGTGAAAGTTTGTTAGTATGGATGTTTGTTACTCTTTCACGCTAAACCACCTGAACGGATTTTGATGACAATTAACAGTAGATAATATACCTAATACATAAGCTATAATTTATAAAGATACGTTTGGAAGTACTTATTCCACATAATTGGAAGAAAAAAACTTTGACGTATTGTTGTGAAACTTTCCGACAATAACAAAAACCCTACTCGGAAAAATCTCATCCTCTCTACCAAAGTTACAATTAATGAAATCCCTGACATTTCTAGGAACTGATTTTTATCGTGGAAAAGCTTACAAATAATTGCTATTTATAACAACAGTTACCAGTTGTCTGATATTTATGTACAACAAGAGCTTAACTAATATCGATAATTAAGTTGCTTGATCAGGTTTTACGCATGGATTAGTATAGTACCTAATCGTACGTGTAGGTTCCTAAATAACAACACAATATACCTATGTACCTATAGAACACGGACATGAGCACAACCTCACCTATAGGTATGTACGAACGTACATATCAATGTCTAAAGGGTCTATTCAATATAGAGATAGCCACACAGGTACTGGAATGGCAGCTATTCCGATATGCCCGAGGTTAACACCGGAATGTGGAGGTTCTAACTAGAGGTGACCAATCAGCTGGCGCTCAGATATGCTATAGCATGCTATGTGGCCACCTGAATTAACGAGATACGTTACAACTTTACGTTACAATACGTTGGCTCGGCGACCGTCTTTGACGACCCCGTATCAATAATCGATAGAATTATCTAACTTCTATGACAATATCGCTAGGCTTTAAGTGATTATCTTCGCGTATATGAGCCATATAAATACGAAGCTAAGAATATCTCTCACTCACGACTAATCTTGACTTTTGTCTTTTATTCTCCGAACCAATCTTCTGCTCTTAACAGGATCGCATATCGAATTCGGAATTCCGAAAATAATTCACGTGTCACCTACTAAGTACCGATACGTAAAGATTTTATTAAATGATCGAGACTGGAAAGACCCTTTTTCCACGAAAAGAAGCTCGATATTTTAGTGTTGCGTAGTTTCAAAGAAAGGTATTGAGTGACAGTAGACGATCGGCAGCGAGTAGCAACAAAAAGTTAATAGCCGTGAGGGAGCCAAACACTCGACACGTTCGCACTGCAAACATCACCGACTTGGGTAATTTCGCTCAACGAGAAAGTCACAAGAGGGTCCACTCCTCGTACACTTCCATTTCGAAAATAAATGAGTTAATCAAAATAGAACGAGGTCTATGCGAAGAAAATAAAGTAAGACAAATAGGTGTGATTCAACGCATCGAGTCCATTTTACGCATCGTTTGTTTGTTTGCTTGCTCAAGAGCCGCCGAGGTGAGTGAGCCACGCGCCAAGCACTGCGTCACAACACTCGCAGAACACGATAGAACTACTGTTGACTAACGCGTTGATATATTTCCAGTAAGTGTATTGAGCTAATAAACGTATTTTCTCACGGAGATGACAAAGTTCTTACTTGCGTTATCGCCAGGGAATAATGTACTAACGAAACTCAAGTTGACTTTTATCAGACAATCGAGTTATACACTGAAGTCAGGTCAAGTCAAGTACGAGAAGTTAGGGCGACGGGCGTTTAGTCTCGTTCCAAGGATCATTTTTTGCAGATAATGCGAGCTGATTAAATAAGTTTAAATTGGGGTTCAACCTTTGAATTTGTTTCAATATCATGTTAATATCGTTAGATCTAGCTTAGGTATATTAGGGTATTAGAATTTAATATCAATACGTAGAATGTGGTTGAAGTAATTTGATGTAACATAAAGCACTATCAATCATATTGTGAGCGGCGCGCGCAGTGTTCCACACCGCTGCCACTGCTGCCGAGCCCGGAGACGATCATTCATCACACTTCGAGCTCTCTTAAGTGCTTTAGTGCACTATAATCAACTCCTTATATCGGCATTTTGTTAAGTACACTCCGCATCATCATAATTAGCAATGTGAGTAGCTGCTAAATTGTGTTGATTGATGATCACAACTTCTCTAGTTAGATCACATTACACACTATCGATCATATAAAAATCTTGTTCTATTTTTTTTTGTTTTTTCAACATTCTTTTCGCCGAATTAATATTAAAAGTTAAAAAGGTTTGAAGACCCACAACTTATAGTCAGTTTTTTATATCGCTTATATTTTTATGAAGTGGATAAATATTAATAAGACAACTTAATTTATATTCAAATAAAAATCGGAAATTATATTACAATAATAAAGTTGCGGTGTGGAAAATATCCGCTGCCAAAGTCAAACACATGAATTTTTATGAACATAAACATTTTTCGTTACGACCCGAACTGACGGTCGTTAAAACTCTTATCCATAATCATGCGGGATAGAACAAGGAAAATGTCATTCGTCATGCTTATAGAGATTAGATAAGGAGTTCGACTCACGAGATCGTTAGTAAGTGTGAGTTGAGGAGCCCGGGAATGGAAGTGATCGCACTCCGTTCAACAAAGCATATGTGATTGACATATATTCACCCGACGAAGCGACGCCGACGCACCTGTAACCTCATTAGACCCCGACTCTTTATAGCTTTTTCTTCAGTATCTCATAAAACTACGAACCCATATTTATCAAGAACAGACATCTAATTTAAATTTAGCAAAGAACTAATTAGTTTCGAATTAAAATTATTATTTAGATAGCTACATAGAACTCAATTTTTCGTTAATTTCTTCAGCTACTATCAAACGAACGTCTGCCATAATGTAAACATTTACACCACATTAATTAAACACCCATCTAATAAGTTACGCTCGTAACATGGTGTAGACTGTAGGTAAAGGAGAAACTATTAAACGCGACCACGAATGTTTAACGTGTGAGCGAAGCATTATTAAAATTAATGGCTTTATTAAAGCGGCCGCGCATCAAAATATGTAAACTATGCCGCACTATCCATATGAATGGGCGTGTGCTGCGGCAACGAATATGACGGCGGAACCCATATTCAGAGCCGACAGCGGTCGACGGCGGCGCGACGGAGGCATAGCATATTAGGGCCTCACATTCATCCAACCCGTCCCGAATACACGTCTTTATCAAAGACGTTATTAAACCTGCTGCCGGTAGAATACGTAAGACGGTGAATCGATTTGACTAAATTATCTCAGAGAAACATACAGGGTCCGCACACACTCCATATGTCCATCTCGTAACGTACTTAGCACGAAAGATGACGATACGATTTCTTTACGAGCTGCTGAATAGGTCAGAAGGACGTTCTCCAACGCTTTATCGTGCGAGCCATTTCTAAAGATTGAGCGGCGAAAGTGTCCATGAAAACATAATATCTCTCAAACTGCTGACAGAGCTTCGAGGTTTTATAGATTTCACGAAGTGGAAAAAATCGTTTTCTCTGTTTCAAAATTATTTTCTCACGCCCACAAGCTACAAACAGTTCAATAACGTAGCGGCGAACGGGCAAAAGCGCAAGTTCGTTTAATTGCAATTTAGACTAAGCCCAGCGATCGCCACATAAGCTGGCAAACAGAGAGGTCGAGGGTCTGCGGGAAGACTCAGATATAGCCGCCGAACCGAGTGCACTCACTGGTATCTAGTTTCGTATAACAAATGGCGGAGCAAACCACTCAACTAAGCTAGTGCTCGCTGCACAAGAACTGTTCGCCGATGTCGACCGACTACCGACTCTTGAACGTACTTGACATACAACACTTTGATTGCATTATTTTTACGAAGCAATTACATCATTTAAGTTGTTCGATATTTGGGTCAAAATTTCAATCCAAAATTGAAATGAAAATTGTTTTTTTTTTCATTACAATAACATTTTGTTTGTATTAGCAATTCAATCAAGCAGGCACAGGTGCGAAATCATTTCATTACTTAATGCTGAATACTGACTGAAATTCAATACGAATTGTATTAATGTAATCTGTACACGAAATAACAAAGTAACATATTGACTCGTACGTAGCTGAATAATGAAACACTCCGATATGAAAACAATAACGGGTTAAGCTTAAAAGGATTGTATATGGTAGAGGTGACAGGTAATGGGGAAACGCATTAAGCCACCTACGACGCTGAGCGGCGCTGCGCTGCGAAACTCGTGAAATAAAATGCACTAATGATTGCCGGAGTCAGCTCCCCACGCAACCGCACTCACGATTAATGCTATTATACGATTCCTTTGGGCATTAAACATTCACATCACCATACACTATAATTCGAGTAAACAGCTTATCTTCTGGGACAAAGAAAATACGAGCCGAATAATGATTTAAATTTATCAGATTACATCTCTCCTTCGTTATTCAATATCCGCGTGAAAGCAATTATTGTCAATCGCACAGATCTCCGGAAATTACATTTTTAATGACGACGTTTGTAAATAGAATCACAATAATTACTAGTAATAATTCGTGCAGATATGTTATTACAAAATATTCAAAAGCACGACATGTGCAAAACGTGTCGTACGTCTGTGCCGCGTGAGGCCATGCAGTGTCTGGTTCATATTCTCATATTTTTCTCATTAATTATAAAAGGAATCGGCCAAACGGACCCAAAGAACTATGTAAGTACTTATGTATAGCACACTTTCAAATTCAAATTATTTATTTGTAAAAACATAGGCACTCCTTTCCCTACTGAATCTCGAAGCTTCGATATTTATCTGTATTAGGCCCGCCTGATTTGCTTAGGCGGCATTTCCACCAACATTTACTTCAGCTCGGGGAACGGATTACCATTAGCACATCGGCACGTTTACTTGTCGACGGTATCGTGGCTCCCGTGCCGTCGGTGCGCCGTCCGCTAACCGCGCTGTTCCCGGTACACCTATATTTTATTTTTCTTGACAGCACATGAGCGCGTTAAGCCGACGGTGCGTTGACTGCGTATAAAGCAATCGAGAAGATTCCATACCAATAAACAAGTATATTTTGATCAAGAGCAATATTGAACATGAATTTAGATACTTCTCACTGTTTCAGAGGAATACCTACTTCAATAGAACATTTTGACTTTGACCGACATGAACATTTTGAGAAATGTTTCAATCACTTTTTGGGTGGTTGACTTCTCGTGGTCTCAAAGGGTCGTATTAGCTTTATTAGTTTTTTTATTAGAATTTAGAAGCATAACCCATACAATCACTACTGTCTTTGTTCTTAGATGTAATACATTAAATATCGAACTACTCGTCAGCACCTAAATACGAATAGTTACCATCGATTAAGTCAAGCGTGACGTCTACAGTTTTGAACAAAGGAATATCCGTTTTCCCAGACATTTGCTCACCTCAATGATCCGTCATTCACAGAAATCTATTCACACCTGATTGCATCGTCAAATCCGATCTTCTGTCGGATTTTTGTTTATACAAAGATTTTGGGACTCCAATAACATGCAATTTTCATTAAAGCTTGGAGGGCGAGGGCGATTGGAGATTAAGTAAATCGAACTAAATTTGTTATACATTGAGAATTTCCAATTGACTTTGGTAATCTTCTATAGTCACGAAGATAATACAACGTTGGTACAAGTGGAGTGTGAGCAGATAATTTTAATTATACCCTGGTGTTATTATTCCAGGGACCATACCAAATGGAATGGGAAAAGTTTGAAGTATGTAAAGGTCCCAAACAGGCGGACTGCGGCAAGTTTGAAATCAAAAATTCAGAAAATATGTCGGACGTAGTATACCTGCTGGACTTTCCCAGAGATTGCCCGGCTACCTCGGTAGGTATTTTAATTAAAATTTTACAAAAAAAATACTATCATCGTACATATTTTAGTAACTAATTTCCGTTTTAAACAGGCTAAAATTGTGGTTAGTACAAGAAGCAACAATGTAACTAAAAAGTTGTGGAACCATGCGGTGAATAAACCCTGTGAGCATTTTGTTTTGGGACCCATTCTTGTTGATTCGTTCAATTTGACTAAGAATTGCAAAGTTAACAAGGTAAGATTTTCAGATAAGTATCAACTAATTTCATAGAGACGTTATTAACATAAAATTAAATGTGATTTTATACACAGGGTCGCTACGAGATACATATCGACTTTGAAGCAAAAGCTAAGGTATTTTTGGGGACTAGTTTTTTTTACGGCAACTACATATTCAAGACCATGTCTTATAACAAGGAAAGCAACTTTTTCTGTGTGCTTGCCATGCTGAACATAAAGAAAGCCGCTTAATAATTAAAGATATTTTCCAACAAATATTTTATTATTTAAAAATTATACGTAGCTCCACTTAAACATTAGGTATATCTGCACCGGTTCGACTGTGACTCGAGCTACTTGCATACGCTGGGGACGTCTAGAATATTTAATAGAAAAATCGGCGCCGTTTATCCGCATTATTGGTTTCAGAAAAATAATTCAGTTTTATCGTCAAATAATAAACGTATATTTCAGGTATGAAATGTATTTATTGGATAGCCCGCTTCAGAAGTTGGGCGTCGTTTTTATCAAAGTGGCATAATAATCGTGTTTCATTTAGGTGCACCCCCAGGCCCATGACTCGCGTCTGAGTTAATAACCATATAATGTAGTCGGCGGGCGGATAGATGCGTAATATAACTAATTTCCGTGTCGCGATTAAAACTCGTTATAAATGGTAGCCGGGAGGACTGGAGGCTGTCACCATTACCGCTAAAAGAGGAAAAGGAGATTCGCATTAAAACGCGCTGAAATTTTGTAAAACGGCTGCGGTATACACGACGAAAACAACCGACGGACATATTATTATTTTATGAAGTTTTTGTACCTCGCCTTTCAGACTTACAAACATTGTTTAAAGTAGGTCGGTCTGCCCAGATATAGAACAAGTAGGCACTTGTTTTATATCTGGTCGTGATATTAAATAATTTCGCAAATTAAATTATGAAAATCACAAGTGCCGGCGACTAATTTTCCCTCCCAGCTTTCAATAGCACCTAATTATATTCAATGACGCTCCATGATTTCTCCATGATTTATTGAAATTGCGCACATTATTATATGTCCTACCATTCACAGCGAACACAATACGCCAAAGTAAATTCTGTTCATTTCAACAATGAGTGGTTCGCAGATAGTTCTTTTATATCGGTTAATTGATACCAGCATTAAACAGGTAATAACAGAGAACATGATCACGCCAGAGTTCGCTAATTAATGAGTCATTATTCATCAGACCGTATTTATTGATTTAACTTTTCCATTTACAAATAAAACTTCTTCGAACGGCCAAAATACCAGTAGATGGATGTCTGAAATCTGTGCTATTAAACAAACCTCGACAAATTCGTCTGTTTGTGAAATTAAATAAAGGGAGCGTAGTTAATACATTTTTAATGAGCTGTAATAATTACACAACAAATTAGTCGTCTTAGCAGAGCGAGATCTGCGAGTAAATCTGGTCGGTAATGGCGCGCGGTGGCACCTGGGCGCGGGCTGCCGCCGCCGCTGGGCGCCTGGGCCTGTGGCGACGGCGGCGCCTCGCTAATTTCCTAAAGCACAATATAAATTACCGCCCGAAAACAATGACGACCGCGCTAAACTCGCGCTGCCCGCTTGCACAGCCCAATTTATAATGTACACGCTAAAAGTATTGTTAGCTTTATAATAATCTCAACACGACTACAACAAATCAAGTGAAATTAAAATTATATCTTGAAACCAAACCTCTCCGCGAACTCTAAATGGTGTAAGATTTACTCTTAGTTCTGTTGACAAAAAGGTTTACTCAACAGGAGGAATGTAACTTTGCATAATCTTCGGACTTTCCGTCTGGAAGCTTCGATTTGTGTCGAGTCAGCCAGTTAATTATTTTCCACGGACAATGAATTGCTGAACTCCATTCATTATCTTGAAATGAATCGACATTTTTTTATAAATTTTGATTTTCAGCGAATTTGAAAAAGATACACTGCCTTGTTATTTTGTCGTTTGTATAACGACATTGTTGAAATGAGGCAGTTAATCTACATTTTAAGATGAGCTTTTTTGTAAGGAAAATAATGCAATAACCGAATGGAAGCGGACCATTTTTCGACACTAAACAAAATATAATAAAGTACGTGCACTTATATACAGTAAGTACTTAGAAGTTGTGCGTCTGCATGGTCGGGATAAGTTTCCTATTCTGTTAACATTTTGGCAACAAGCCTAAGCTATTTGCAAAACATATTAAACATCTCTATTCGACATTAACAAATGGCTTCTCATAACATGGCGTTTGTGGGTAGGTACAATAAAACACTATGTATCAAAGCGTTGACTTTATGGCCGCAAATATAAGCAATACACTTACTTATTCACATCACCGAGCCAGGTACAATTGGAATAGGGAATAGGTAAGGTGTACCGACATAAAATACTATGTAGCTACGTATAGCTGCATTACAGCCACGAATAGTGTTATTCTTGTCCAGAATAAATCAGTACTACCTACTCTGCGATAATGTAGCGCGTTAGCATGAGTAAGCTTTGTACACACGAGAACCTGGCGAGCTGCAGGCGCGCGACTTCTGCGGGGCGCACGCGCAAACATAAATCCTCAATCTAATGAATTTCGTATGAGCGTACCTATTGTATTGGAATAACCGATTGGTTGGGAACAGACCGCCTATTTAAATGCGTGACCCGTCATTAGGCACGCGGCCGGAGTGTTCGAGGATCGCTCAAGTACGTACGCGCTCGATGGCCTCGTATAATCGACCTGTTAACGTTTCCTCGTACATTCTACCTAGCGTACCCAACCCTGTTTGCCGTCATTTATTTTTACTGCTTACTAGGCGGAATTCGACGAAGGCGACACGGGCAGTGGCAGGCGATCGATCGTCGTCTCACGGCTATACTAAATATACGACCTGTGATGTCATATCAAACGCAGAATTATTCATTTTATAGCTTGCCAGCTACCATGTTTAATTGCGTTAGTCGCTCCGCCGTCGCGTAGACAAACAAGATCAGTATTCCGCCATGATATTTAGTGCGAAAATGTAATATAGACCTCACGTCCTAAGCGAGTTACCATGTCGGATGTCAAAGCTATTTTTTGTCGGCGACGGCGACGTTCCGATAAGACTATTTCAGTGATTTGTTGCGGTTGTAGGAGTGAAGATTAAATTAGTCATCTGCTACGTTATGTTCTTTTGGACAAAAGAAAAACTTATTGCTCAATATAACCAGACGACCGAAAAGTATCTAGAATAATGTTTGATCTCAAACTGAATGCAGTAAAAGAGACTTATTTTTGTAGTTTTAAAACATGTACTTAATTATCTAACACAATTCTATGTTCAGGATATATAACAAATGTAGATATAAATAATGGTAGTACATACCCAGATTGTGGCATGTAATTGAATTCAAGCTTACCTGAAAGAAAAGAAAACACAATGAAAAACAATATACATACTACAACATCCTATCTTCTCCAGAAAAATTATCAATCAATAAGTGCCCAAGCAAAAAATAATGAATGCTGATTTAAAAACAGATTAGTAACATTTTACTTTATATAGCTGTTTGTATTTTATTCACGCCCTAACGCCTGAACGGTTTTGGATACAATTTTGTACGAGCTCAGAATGGATTCAGAATTAAAACCGGACACTTTACATTCCGAAAAACTAAGGAATTTACATGCGGGTCTAGTCGCAGACACAGGTGTAATAAAGTAAGTATTTCTAATACTTAGACCTAAAAAATCGACTAAATGTAGTTAGAGATCTGGAGTAAAAGTTTATAAGAAAAACCCCAAACTATTTTAAGGCCCGTCTTAGATATCTAGACAGCCCGTATCCCCTTTAGAAACAGGCTCATTGACTGGGGTCACCTTACTCCGCTTCAGAAGTTCTAACTCAAAGATTTTCTTCTCCAAATCACCTTTAATTTTATACATACATATTTGGTATAAAAATATAATTGTCTGTATTAACAATTTTACAGTTGCAATTTATCTTATTAAAACTCTTTAAATTATATTATACTTTTTCTTACTCGACACCGGTTTCTTGATTTTTCGCTTTGTAGTGTTTTGCTTTAGCAGTCGGTTTATTTTTGTTATTTTTTTTATATATATAATTTTGGTATGTTTCCTTATTGTTGTTAATTTTACTGTCTTTTAATTTTATGTTGAGTATACTTCTTACCATTCTGTGTTGGCAGGTTTCTAACGATTTTATGTCTTTGTTTGTGCAGCTCCATGTACACGCTAATAGTTATAATTCAATGTAAATAAGTTTGGGGGCAGACAACCACATAAGTGCTCCGAAGGCTTAAGAAGGGTTTTAGAGATACGAGTCTCTTAGGGTACGCAGTATTATGCTGATATTATACAAAAAATTTCAACCAGCAAAAGGATTTGGTTGTTGAATCTCCAGGCCTCTCGAGAACAGCTATAAACCTTAACATAAACCTTCCTACAATAGTTATATGAGAGTATACCACATAGTGCTATATACTATGCAAGTGCAATATTATCATGGAACTTGGGAACTCTACACATGTATATAACACATAGTACGGAATGTTAGTTTACGAATACCTTAGTAGATTGGCTAATACAAAGACCCGCCTTTAGTAATAGGTACACTCTTATGGACAAAATATTCGAAAGGCCATATTCATAACTTCTTGATTGAATATAAGGGTTAGTAAAAAGGAAATATATACAATAGATAATCAAGTATTGGGATTTTGAGTCTTGTGTCGGCTGAGGACAGTCAAGATATGTACGTGTATTAAGATGTCTGGAAAGACATGAATGATAAATACGCTCACATATTATCTACAAACGTAAAACATTTTATAAGTAGACTTTGTGAAAATCTTATCTTTCTTAAAGGTATGAAACTAAAATCTAATCTAAAAGTATTTTCAGGCATGAAACTAAAATCTAATCTAAATTTAAAATCGTTTATTCGGAAAAGAGTCCACAATCTAATCCCTGATTATAACAGCACTTTCAATATTTTCAGAATTCTCAACTCGAGCTTAAAATCGAATCGTCTATTTTCAAATGTTCGTGTTAATAACATCATTATTAGAGGCTCTCAAAGTAAAAGGTTGTTTTAATACCTACTTCTCTTTTGTTATAGTATTATTCAAACAGTCGACGTAGCTTTTAAGTGCTTACTCTTTATTTATAGAGTAGAGCTGGTAGCCGAGCAAAACATAATAATAAATTATATGCGGTGAAAGCTTTTGAATCATCGTCACCAAATACCTAGCTTCAAATAAATGGTACTATATGCACAATATAATTTCCATTGTGACTAGTTTAAAATATTCAATATATTTGAAGCCATTTCGTACTTCAATAGCTTTTATTCTGTCAGTCGTAATTTGTTGGTTGTAAATGAGCTTCATATATTTGGTGAAAACACGGACGTTATTACTGGGAAACCGTTAATTACACAATTAAATGCAAGTGCCATTAGGTTACTGGATTTTTATCGAGTAACAATATGTTTGTAGTGCTGAAATAACTGCTCGGAAAAAATAAGAGTCACTACAGCTGTTCCAGTTTTTATCTAAATCGGTATGGTAGCGTTGGGATCGTCCAGCTTCTTCGAAAAATCACATGAAATAAATTCCCGATAGAATCGTGCCTATATAACCAAAACAGAGACCGGGAATAAAAAGGAAAACGGAAACAAGTACGAAAACCCTCATTCCATCACAAATAGATCCGAGTTCAATGCCAAACAATATCTTCGCGAGACAGTCATAACACGCCGCCTCGGAGCACTTACCTACATTATAGCTGACAGTTTGAAAATAATAAAACATAGACGAGGAAAGACACGGACCTAATAAAGGAGATAATCTAGGACGAAGATGGAACTAAAAACCATCTTCTTTTGCTAGATGGAAGCATAATCCGCAATGTCGCGCTAAGCCCCGGATGGCCCCTAATGATTCACCGCGCAAAGATAATCGAAATTGCCTAAGAAAATAACCGTTGCGACGCAATTGCAACGGACTCTATATAAATGCAATCCTGCAATCGATTTTTATCCGTTCAAATAATCGTTTTCCAGCGTAGCTTCGATGTAGCTTAGGTTCAGCGATGCGACAAAAGCTCCTAAGCGTTTTATTCCATCAGAAAAGGTATCTACGCAGATCTATAAACAAGTAGGTAATTATTCATCACCATGAATAAAATTGTAGTGAAGGCTTACGGGAAAATCCCTGCTTAATAGCGAGTAAGTAAGCCACCTGGGTACAGAATTCTGGTAAAAACTTGCGTGTAAATCACTCCTTTATACAAACCATAAGGAAAGAAAATCTAAGCCTCGACTGTTACGCATGTGGTTACGCAAAATAACTTGCGATGTCGCAAAAATACTGCGACGAAAGTGAACAAAAACAGAGCTGAGCTTGTCCACAAAAAAGTAAGAGATGAGTGTAATGATAGAACGGAACGCGATTGTTTTGATTCCATGACATATTGGAAATAAAACCAAAAGACAGTTCTATCCGCTCAGCATCGCGCAATGTCCGCATCATTTCGGATATTCACTTCGCTATTGGCTTTACGACACAAGCTACAAAGTCACAGCAAGCACGAGCTTATTTAAAACAGAATTTTGCTAAAAACTTACAAAGCGCTGTTCTGTATAAGAGTTTTTTTTTATTATATGGAACAACGCTTCTAATTAGTACACCCTGGTAACAAAGCAGAATAACGCCGCGCAAAATAAGAAAAAATAAAACATTTATCACTTACATGCGGTACAATAACGATAAATATCACTCCACTTTACCCAAAGCTTTTACTATCCTACATTACGAAAAGAAAAATCTTTAATAAACGAAACATTGCCACATAACCACACGTCACACAAACGCTTCGAACATTGGTTTTTAGACACATATGAAGGTATTTTAGATGTGAAGAAAAAACCTTGTCGTAAGAACAATGTCAATATAAGAGGAAGCGATTTGTAGCAATCTCGGGGTACAACACTTTACGTCAAGCGCCGTCAGTCACGCCGCCTGTTCTCTGAAACGTTCAGTACGAGTTCGCGTTTGTTGATATTCACGAGAATTGTATTTAAGAAATATATCAAGTTTGTGTAGATTTAGTAGACAGCTTAAGTTGCGACTACATTTGCATGCCTATACTAACGTCCCTTTATTCATAATGACAGAAAGGGACGTATGTGCAAACGCTGCATCTTTTTTTATGTGGTTAGCCAAATTGATGCCTTTCACCTGAGGAAAACGAAGCGAAGTTTGCTCGCGATGGCCGTGTTAAGACAATAAGGAAGTCGTTACCTCAATGTCGACATCGACCGGAAAAGGACGAATACCACGTACTAAACCTTTGGTACTATAACGAAGTGAAGTTCATAAATTGGATGCTAGATTCGTTTAAGTAGATTACTATCAAGTTTGTAAGAGCTAAGCACATTCCTCGTCATGGTGAACGCTTGCCAGCAAATAAGCTACGTGTCTCCTATAAACAATATGTACGTGTTTCGTTCGAGTTTTCATTTTGAGCGGAAAGAGCTCTGTGTTCGCAGCACACCTGGAATTGATCCCGCCGCGCCGTGAGCTTCCTTCGAGGTGCACCAACAAAGTAACCAGATTAAAGAGTGCAACTGTGTATAAACTGCCACATATTGCGAGAAATTTTCTGTGCAAACCGATTTAACTCTCTCAATAACCAGATTATCTCTGAAATGTAGGTACCGTCGGAAATAAGTTATTTAGCAAGTTGATACTCTACGTAAACTTGCCGTGTTATAGCCATTTCCCACGAGTGTCAAATAATGACAGTTCGGATTTGGATTTATGGACCTAAATGGTCCATAAATCCAAATCACAACTGCAGCAAGCACATAGCTCAGCAATTTTCTCAGACTTAAACCAGAATTCAAGAGCTTATTTTCTCATTCAAAACAAAAGTAAAATAATTTTAAGTATAGAACAAAAGTTCAGAAAAACAGCAAGGAATAAAGTTATATCATTTCCCCCAAGTCATTGTTGGGTAGTCACGCGCACATTAGCCGCGCTCCACACCTGTCGACGGCACTTGCCGCGAGGGTGCTCACCACTAACTATTTCTTTGTATTTCTCCCCACAACAACTTTATTTTATTCTTCTCCAGGCACCAATAGAGCAAAACGAATCTCATCTGTCTGAAACCGCTTACTTACAAGAAAGTGAATACTTCAACTGTAAAAACCAAGCTGCGAATTACAAAATATTTTTTATGGATCACTAACATTCTTGTCAAGCTCCATAAAAAGTAACATTGATTTTTTACTAAACATCAAATATATTTTTGTCAGACTATTTTTTGCATTTTATGTCCAAACTGTGGTGAATCGTCCTCGTACGAGCGTTCGACGCCAGCACACGGCATAATTTATCATGATTGATTCGTTCACCTTCGTGTGCTTGTGCCCCAGAGACTCGCTTTGATTTATCACATATCTATAAATTACCACTTACATTGTGTACCTATTTATCATCTGGACGCCTACTTATAAATCACCTTTAACCTGACCTAAGTTTAGGTACGACAACAACTATTTTCATATGTTTTAAGAACTTATTCTACAGAGTTGTTTATTTATGATGTTTTCTCGCACAACACTGAACTTGCACGGAAGAGTTTCAGACATGTTCGCATTCTATGAATGGAGAGAAGAACAAAACATGTTACCGGCTGCTTCACGGCGGAATGTGTGTGTAGTTGTGTACATTACACAGCTGAAATGAGTATTTTTATGAAGTAGTATTTCTTTATACAAAATGCAGCTTGAAGAAGAAGAAAACATACATCTTGTTGTTAAAGAGCTGCGTAATATTACTTTTAGCTTTAAAACTCCGAGTCAAATCTAAATAAAAACAAATTGATATTTCGTGTAACATTGTAGGAAGATTATAGTTAAGTGATGTATGATAAGTACCTTCTATGTGTTTACATAAATCCTGTAAATTTTAGAGCCTTTTACACAAATAAGGTACCTTCGTTTTATGACCGGCGCATAAAATCCTTATAGAGGCTATTCTATCGGAAACAAAATTAAATGCTACAGCCACGGACATAAATCGCGTATCTACTTAGACGATTCTTAAATAAGGATAAAATAGGATTAATAAATGGATTAAACAAATTTAAGAATCTTCAAACCACGACTTAGTTTACCCGCATACTGAACTGTAAAGGCAAAGCAGAAAATTCAGCAATTTAGTTGCGCAATTCATACACAAACCGTTCATATTTTACATGTTTAAGCGCTTTGAGTTTGTGAGGAGCTTAGAATTATATCAGCCGCTCCGTGGAGTCACGCCCGACGTATGTAAGTCCCTACACATTCTACTCAATACTAATTACGTATTCTGTAAACAAAACTTCCAGTTATTTTGCAAACAGAAAGCACGTTTTAAAGACTTCAATTAATCTAACGTATCGGAGATTCACCCGATCCTAACAACCACATTACAGCGACCTATCCACTTTCGTTACGACTTTCCTCCCTAATTCTACATTATCTACAGTAGACAAGACGAGAGTACGTGATCCCAGTAAAGGGGAAACGTTTCAGTTGAAAATCAACCTTCATGTACACATCAAAAAACCTGACCGAATTACTAAAAAGCTTCTTTACAAACAGAAATTGAAATCACTAATAAAAGTAGCGAATATAACAAGATGACCACGAATCCTACGCTATTATATATTTACTACATGCGACATAACATGCGTAGTTACAATGTATTTTATGGTTACAACACGATAAAACCCGTCTTGGCAACAGAAAAATGTAGAAAAAAATATATAAATGTTCAGTATGGCGATCATATTCGTAGCAATAAGTAACCATAAAGACGGTATTTCATATAAGCGAAGTGCCTTGGTGTTACGACTTGCCGGGAACGTGAGCTGAAAGGCTTGTGAAGACAGCGTTTATTGGTACACCTGCTTACGGCGAACATTTCGACCAAGTGTTTTAAAAAGGTTGTCAACAGCGAGAACCGAGAAGTGCCGCTAGCCCGCCAATTGCGCTAGACTAGGCAAATTCAACACAGAATATAATAAAACGCTATTATATACGTATTATACTCTACATCTATGTACAGTGGAGACAGTTGACTTTTCGACTCTTTTTGTTACAAAAACATTAATCGGAAAACGTTATGTGAGTTCTTTATAATATTTTATCTACACTCACAACGTAATGTTCCAAATATGAATTCAAAAAATATTGCATAAACACATACTTTATATTCGTGGATAGGTAAAATTTAAAAAAAAAACCATTATAGTTCAACATTTTCCTTCGATTTTCAAACAACTGCATCATAAAATTACCTTTTTTCTATTACGATACAGGACAAATCCAAGAAGTTAATCACTAAGGAGATTCCATCAATTATTTAAATTTTTTGAAATGCCATTTTTATAGTACCTAATAAAAAAAATGATTCCAATTGTAACTTGTCTGTGACAATGCCCGCTTTAGGCTTATTACGCACTGCGAATTTTATTTGCGCGAACTTTTGTCTCTTTCCACCAGTTCATAGAGCTCAAAATATTCGCGCGAATTGTATTCGCGCTGCGGTGCGGTGCGGTGGAATCCGTGTTTCGCAACAACACGGATTTCATGCGGTATTATTGCTGCACGATTTTTTACCGCAATACGAGCAGCTTCATACAATTCCATAGGTCGCAGAATGGGCGGAAAAATTCGTGCGAATAAATATCGCAGTGCGTGCTAAGCCTTAGCGCATGCGATATCACGATATCACGACTTTATGACATGGAAAATGCAAAAAAAAAGATTAAGTAGGTTCAATCCCAAAATGTATGAGTGTAGATAAAGTAGTGTATGAAACTGCACATAACTAGGTATTAAAACATTCGTGTGAATACTATTAAAAACCTCGCCTACGGCTCGGTTTTTAAACTCACACTCATGTTTTAATACCCCTTATTATGCAACAGTATCATAAACTACTATTTTTTGCTTCGCACCGGTCAAACATATGTCACAAACAGACAGACTGTCCGTCGATTCCGATTTTATTGTTCAGCTAAGTGAACACTGCAAAATCTAATAAAAGCCGACCATTTTATATTCACGTGGGTGTATACTTGATACCTAACTAAAATAGTGCTGGCTATATTGTTCTTACCGTGTTTAACTTCTAATTTAACAGTTACTTTTTATTCTAGGAACAGTTTTGCAAAGTTCAACGTTCAAAGAGAATAGTTTTCCAACTAAAATATTATACTGAATTAAATTAAAATACACGAATTTTCTCTAAAAAATATATGAGAAATTTATAGCAATAAGTTTTCACTTTGTTTGCATGTATGTGATAAATAAAGCATTACAGTAAAATAATGTACGACATTCGTATTATACATGTCTTACGTATGGTTTTTCATTTGCAGCACGACCCGACGCAGCCGTGTACGATTTATTACAACAGCATTTAAAATTGCAACACATTCTGTGTAATATCCCATAATAGCAATATTAAATCATAACCTATAAGCACCACAATAACTTTTTCCCTCATTCAATGTTTTGTGCCATAATAAACAACGTATGTTTTTCTTGAATGCCAAGAGTTATTCTATTGGGTATTACAATAATATAATTTGTCTATTGGCATTTGTGGCCAGTGTTGTAGCCGAAAGTATCTCGATGTAAAAGTGTTTACTATGCGACACAGAGCGCCTGAACAAAGTATTTTTATCGTATCAAAAATATATTCCATATTGTTTTGGTTTCGTTTTAGTTCCGTCCGTTATTACAATATACAGTGCAGAATCTGTTGGGCGCCATTTTAACTTACGCCCTATCAGTTTCGTAGTACATTACAATTGCACGTGAGCTGAAAATACTAGTGGAAGTGGGGAAATTGAAGACACTCCAGTTGTGTTCTATATTTTACCACCTGCTGCGGTGGCGAGAAACTGCGAATTTCAACAAAATTAACTGAAATCTTCGAGAAATTGCGAGGTGTAAAATTTTATCTTCACGATAAATTAATGAACAATTTAGCCTGCACAAACATTTATTCTAAATTTAATTTCAAATGGTTTTGAAGATTCTTTGAATGGCCGCACTGATTCAGCAGCCGGTCTGCTCTTATTTCATTCACAGGTTTTAATAATGAATCTACGAAGTGTCCTTTGCAAAGGTCTGGTGCTGGCGTAGCTGCGTAGTGTGCCGCTTTATGAATGAATTGAAAAACTCGGACCCGGGCTTTCATATTAATCTTGTCTTATTAAATTGCAATTTGGACTTTTTCACGTTGGCTTTTGTAAGGATGCAATGTTTATAAGATTTATGATTATCAGTTGCCACCTGTGGTGTTGGAGTTCGCACTCAAGAATGCAGTGTAATGGTCGCGGTGGAACAATAATACCCTCGTTATTAGTATTCACACCACCAGCGCGCCGCCGACGCAGCGCCGCGGTGCTACTTCATTAATTAGCCAAGCTTCAAACACTTCAGCTTTGCTTCACGTTCAAGAATTTAAACATTCCCCTAATTTCCCTTCAGGAAATCTCACAAACCAACTCGGGAACAAGTTGGGAAGTTAATTTATAAATATATTGTAGAGAAAATTATATTTGCTAAACGGACAGTATCCGGCAGACAATATGAATAATTTAAAATAATAAAGAAGGAAATGCTACTTGGGGCTGGTCGTAAAAGTTTATTAAAAATATATTTTTATCACATGCTAAAGTGTAGGTAGCCTCACTGCTATTTACTTAACACCTTCAAATGAAACGAGGATTCACATTTAGGCGGTACCTATATATATACCCTCGCACTGAGCACGCGGTAATTCTAAGGGATTATATTTGTATATAGTATAATTTGAATAATAAATACATATGTTGAGAAGGGGAAGCCACCTTTACGAAATCGGTATGTTCCTAAACAGATTCTACTTATTTTATTGAATTACTTAATGTAGTTACTTTAACCTAAAATATAAATTTTAGGTTAAAGTAACTACATTAAGTGTTTTTAAACCGATGACTCACGTTGTTCTTTAATTTTATTGGTAGTTAACTTAATTACCAACTCTCAGAACAAGAACCTCAACTTAGATTCTTTTGTCTAAGAAGATCAACTGCTTTTACTTGTCATTTCAAGTAAAATATACAACTATTAAATCTAAGTTAATCTGCAAATTATGGATGAACTCAACTCAACGCAATAAACTCCAAGAATTTGCAGCGCGGTCGTTTTGACAAACTCAATTTTGAAACAATAAAAGTACTTCCGGCGAGTTTATTTTCGCGACGAACACAACACGGCAAAGTTCGCCCCAAATGGTACAACAATAACTTTCGCCTTTCAAGTTGACGAAACGCTGCATTTGTTCAAAAGTCGTATTTACTGGCGGCGACTTGTGTGTAACGGCATCTTACACCTCCCTTCACAAGCCATTACGTAGCCGCCTAGCGGAGCGCGCTGCTACCGCTGGGTGCTGGCCCCTTACAACATCTCTCATTAACTAAGCCTTCAAAACTTCCAACATTAGCTAATTTACCCGGCGGCACCGAGGCAATGCTTATTGGCTTCACAAGTACAACCAACACCCTAATTTACAAACCGATACCTCGTTTCGGTACAATTTTCGGAAAATTACAATCCTGCTCTCAATTATTTGAATATACGAGTATTTCGAACTCACTATTTATTATTTCCCAGCCAATCACGCAGAGATCGGAGCGGAGATCGTTACTGTACAAATATTTATCTATAAAATATATGAATGGCATCGTTACGCTACAAAAGAGCAGTGTTTTTACTGAAGGTAGTATTATCAATCATAGCATTTCTCGTGACATAAGTGGACCCTCCTCATGCGAGCTCAAAGTTCCATTACTCATGGCGCCACGCCCAATACTGATACGCTCTACCCCAGCCGCAGCCAGCCGACAATAACCAGCCGAACGTTACTTAGTGTGGCTCAGACAAAGAAACATCGGGTGGTTCGACTGAGATAGTTCAGCGAACGAATATCTGAATTCAATCACTCAGCTGAATCAAGTTACGAGCAACTTGCACTGTATTTTTTATCCCACTGAATAAAACGTGATTTATATTCAAAAAGAGACTTTCTAAAACCCTAATTTATCACCTGTCTGCCTCGTTTTGAATAGGCATTTAAAACACCAATTAAAATAACTAATGGTGCCTAGAGAGCGCAAACTTTAACACTTCTGATTTTCAAGTCAGTCGGTGCTGTACAACCACCTTCTTGTAGAACTCTGCTTAGGCAAGTTTTATGCTCACCTATCTGTATAAAACGATGCGATCAATTCGTACAAGTTCCGTGAAACAAGTGCCCGATAACTGCGGAAAAGTTAAACCTTTTAACTTTTAAAGGATTCGTACTAAATTCAAAACAACTATTATAGTTGGTTCGTTTGGCAGTAGTTCAAGTTATTATTTATTCCACTCAAAAATATAATATCGCTGCGCTAGATATCTTGCTACTTGTAAACGTCAGCAGTGAAGGTGACGACATAACATTTAACAAGGCAGTTTCGCCGTAACTGCAAATGTTTCGAATTAATTATAATAGTGTTTTTAATTAGAGTCGCTTAGAGCATGTCTCGGTAGGCAGTATCGAAGCGCTCGCTCGGCTCGTCCGCTCCGAGCGCTCGGCCGCTCGGCTGGCGAGCGATGCTCTGTTTTAATTAAACTTACGCCCGGCCAGCGATAGCTTTCTGTATCTCCCTTTTATAGCCTACAAATTCAACTCGAATATTTCTGCACAATCAAAAAATCATTAGAATGTAATCAGGCGAGTAATGAACGTCACCACACGCGTTCCGTTAAGAGCAGACGAGCTTAATATACACAAACGAGATGGGGTGAAGTGATTTTATGAGGGCCGAGGCGAGTGATTCCTGGAACTTATGGCGCCTATAAACCCGCTCGTGTCGACTTGACGATTTAGCAAAAATTTCGCTTCTCGTCCGCGTCGCCGCATCGTCTGTAGAAATCTTTCAAATTACCCAAATTCGTCTCGTGAATGGCAGTAACTGTAAACGACAAGGAAAATTGTAGAAACGTTCTGATATTACAAATACAATGACATAACGACTGCAATAACTTTGGCGTTTCACACAATTTACTTTCAATTCAATTTGTAAAATCAAAATTTATAATAGCGCATTCAATTAAAATTGTAAATCGTTTCCCGTAATAGCGTAATTGTTAAATGACTCGTGATAGAGCCTTAATAATTGTGGATCCAAATAACATCGTTTGAGCTGTTATTTGGATCCACAATTATTCTATTCACAAAAAGCAAAAAAACTCAGTGGAAACGATGTCAACAACTTGGGTCGGTAACATCCACTTCACAGCATATTTCCAGCTAATTACAACTCAAATGCAATCAGAGCGTAGCAGTCGGCGCAGATTGTTTAGTAAAGGGCAATATTTAATAGAAGCTGACTGTAATCCTCGGCAGGCAGTGCACTCGGGCGCGTCCTCATCACGAATTCCCGAGGGCGCAACGTTAAATGTAGGCCACCAAGTTCCCGCCGCTCGCCAAGCGGAATATTGCTTTGTCACTTGGCGACATCGCACAGCTTCTCTAAGCCCAAGTAATTGGAAATAGTTGAAATAGACGACTTATAGCAACAAAGCTCCGCCCAGCGCCGGCAGTCGGTACTGCCTCGAACATCTCAGTCCGGAGTCGCATTGTCGCCACTAACTAAACTCCGCGGAGGCAATTTATGTCTCCGTGATGTTACGCCCAAACTAACGAGCGTCCTCTTCTACGAAAAACCTTTTTCAACAAAAAATCACCGGATTTATTTAATTAAGACTCTCGAGTCTTAATTCCAAATATACCTATCAGTAAACAAACAATCAGGAAGTCTAATTAAAACAGTCGCATAAATAAACGATAACAGTCACCTAGGGAACTAGGGGTCGAATGAAAACACCGCAAAACACGGACCCAAGGAGACCCGACCGGGTTAAAAAATAAAATTTGATGGTGGTTGGTTTGTTCGTTTAAAAAATAAAATTTTATATAGATCGTAACATAGCAGCTTTTTTGAATAAGGTTTAAAAATGTGTCGAATCGAATTGGTAAATCAGAAAATACTTTCATATAAAATTCAATATAATAAAATCGAATGAACTGGAAGATGTTCTTGGGCAAGTTATCAACTTTTTGCAATGTCCAAAGAACTAACTTAGCATTAGTGATGTCACTCACAAAACTAGATGAGCTGAAACCCAGTGAAAGAAAATGTGAAATATTGGATAAATGTGGGTCATAAATAAATTACTGAGACATTAGAATCCATTCGATACATCGAAGAAAAACATTACAAAAGAGAGTACAAGAACAAGTGTGCACGTAAAGGTACATACATTACTTCCTGGCTCTACTATCAAAGGCAGCCTATTAATTCAAGGCACGTCTATTGCAAGCAATGAAAAGAAAAAAGAAAGAAAGAAAAATTGTTTATTCTGCACAAACTAAACGCACAATACAAAATAAAGAGTGGCAGTGAGACGTTGCACCACCATAAATCTTGTAAAAACCAATTTAAATCGTGAAAGAAGATGACAAAAATACTTATGTCAAAGATAAGCGTACGTATTATGCCAGCGTTGCGGTTATCTCGGTATATGTTAATAACATTATCCGATGATTATCATGTATTGCATAATAATGAGATTAGGATCATAACATCAAGTGTCTGGTGTTGATTGATACCAGGGCTTACGCCGCAACCAATCAATTAACCATGATCTAAAACCGACTACCTAATTACATACCGACGCGTACTTACGATATATTTCAGTATCTATGAACACAGGCTTCGCTAATTGATTTATTGGCAAAAGCTTGATATTTTCCAGTTAGGCCAGACTTCGCGTATTATTCTCGACGTACATGGGGCCTTGTTTAACCAGTGTACCATGTACGTGACTGCATTGAGTAACAAAAGGACAAAGCTCTTGCCATTATTTCATCATCAGCCTTTTTCACGTTCCTACTGTTAGGACACAGAGGGAATGGGCCATAATCCACTACGCGTGCCCAGTGCGGGATGGATATCACATGTCTTCGATTTTTTGGTTGTTGGAAATGTCGGTTTCCTTCACCGTTTTTAGAGCAGTGGTGATGAAATAATTTGCGCAAAGTAAGGCGCCTGCCTGGGCCAGTGAACCCACAAGCTGCGACACGTAAGTCGGGGCCGTTTCCACTGGGCCACCACTGCTCTCTTGCTGGATTTTTTGTCTGATCGCAATTACAAAACCAGCCTTAGCCCTAGGCTGCTGGCCTATGAGAGGAGACCTGTGTCCCAGCAGTGTGAACATTAAAAGGCTGATGATGTGCTGTGATGTGTGTGTGTGCTGGCCTATTAATAAAAATATCCACAATATGCAGTTCCCTGAACTGAGCAGCAAACCTAGTACTTCACGCTCAGCTGCCACCAGACCAAGGATGTAGTAGATTATAGACTATTCTAGATTAACTCCAGGCTTTCGAGCGTTAGAGCTCGGGCATCAATATTAATGCAATAGTAGCGGCGGTAATATGTTTAATGCTCAGCTCTTTGTTTGATATAGCAGCTGCATATTACGTACTCGGTACAGCGCTTAAGACGTAAGCAACTCAAGCCATTACCGGAGCTACGGATTACAGTTAAGACGCACCAAAATCGCTGTTCAACGCGTATAAACCTTAATATCACCCATAAGTTTAATCAAGATTCTTAAGATGTTACATATTTTTGGCAAAATATCGCCAATTTAGTACGACATCGTTATTCCAAACACCGAACACGTTTTAGCTAAATGCACCCCGAAAGGCGCGCTGAAAATTGCTATTCTGACTACCCGCAATGGAGGATAATATGGAAATACACGTTTACAGCAGTATCGACATTTTCGACTACGACAAAGCCCCATTATGCGTGACAAAATTGATCATGACTTTTGACCACGAGTGCGCCGTTCAACAAAATTAGAATCGTCTCCATTTAGATTTGCATACTTATATCCGGTTATACGTACACCAGCTTTGTGATTTTCAATTTCAGCAAAAATATATGCAAAAGCTTTTTGTACTTTTATATTAAGTTTTCAGAGTCTGAATGAACTACGTTTTTAGGGGTCCGTACCCAAAGGGTAAAAACGGGACCCTATTACTAAGGCTCCGCGGTCCGTCTGTCTGTCTCTCCGTCTGTCACCAGGCTGTATCTCATGAACCGTGATAGCTAGACAGTTTAAATTTTCACAGATGATGTATTTCTGTTGCCGCTATAACAACAAATACTAAAAACAGAATAAAATAAATATTTAAGTTGGGCACCCATACAACAAACGAGATTTCTTTTGCCTTTTTTGCGATAATGTTACGAAACCCTTCGTGTGCGACTCCGACTCTCACTTGGCCAGTTTTTAATTCAGTCTGACAGAGGACGTAATGCAGAAGTTGTTTAGTGTCTCAGAAAACAAAAACTTACAACCGACTTTCAGTCTAATATCCTGACATTAATCACACGCGATTGCAAGTACGTGCGTACTACAGCACCTACCTACTTTGTTCTAATATAAAAGTTATTACAGAACATTTTGACTGTAAATAAAGTGGACAGACAAACAAACCCACAACAAAAATGTATTGAGCTTTGAATAAAATAAATGTATGAAAACACATAAACTTGCTGAGTGTACCATTGTATTTTTTATTAACGGATTTATATACGTACTTCAACATTCTACTCTAAGGAATAAAATATAAAGGTACAAACCGTAAAAAAATATTTTTGGTGGACGCCAAATAAAGCTAAATAAAAAAACGCGGACTGTTTCAAATATTCAAAAGTTTCACGCGAACCCATCAATCGTTATTCTGGTATCAAAGTGATTTAGAGAAATGAAAGAGCGACATTTTTGTGATATTTACGTAGGATATAAAAACTGATATGAATTTATACAACCGAAAATAAAATTATTCGCGGCAAAAAGTGGATGCTGCAAGTTGTTCGTGATTAATTGTTTGTAATACCGTGAGATGAGAAACCCCTTATGTTAGAACCACGTGGTCGCTGATCAGTATGCATGTCACGCATGTGGATATCGCGCCACGTCTCACCACCACCAGCTGCAATATGCTGAAATTGGTACGTGTCCCGGAGACACGATATTCTAGCTCCTACCTATATATCGACCTCACGTTTTATAATGATAATATAATCCATCTCACATTTCAGCAGTTACCACGCGCACTATTTCAGTGAACATAAATACCACGAATTAGTATTCAGAGCGTGTGAACTAACACCACGCTGCGATTGAACGCCCGCGCCGGTTACTTTAACATTTATTGCATCGCATGAATTCTATTACGGATTATAGAGGTAATAGTAGAACCTAAAGCTAGCTATTGTCTCCGCGAGACGGCGATAGGGATGAGTAGCTTAAACGGATTATGGCCCCGGGCGGCGCCTGATTATTCTATTGCTTGATTTACGATGACGCGATACGGGAACTCGACGCCGACCTCCTTACCTAATAGACGGAGTACACTCAAAATTGACAATTTATCGTGAGCCACGTGTCTATACAATCAATTCGCACCGAATCCTGGCGACAGGGACAGGGCAACATTGTGAAATATGAGCCCCACGTGTCAACAGCGAGAAGGGTCTGACCTCCACTACGACACAACACTACGCAAGTGCGTACATTGGGCAGTCCACGAAGTTTTCACATTACGTATATTTACAAGAGAGAAAAAGACATTTAAATGCGGGTCGTGGCTGTGATTAGCCCAAGGACCGGATCGCCTGCCACCCTACGACCCTACATCTGCGCACGTGAATTGAACGATTCCTTCAGCTGCCGACGTTTTCTCAGTATGTGCCTTTTTCTAAGTCGTTTAGGATAATAAAATAACTTCCGAGGGCCCTTACGTCGATATAGGCCGGGGATCCATTTCAAATCTACATAATGCTTTATGCTACATGGTCGACTGACAGGTAGATTCATGGTACGTTGCGAGCCATAAACGCTTACGCATTTATCGCATATGCGTTGTTAAGTCAACGCCATTAATATCTGCCATGCGCGAATAAAGTTAAAAGAGCTTATATTTTTATGACGTTGACCCGCGTTTACATTTTTTATACTGTAATATCCTGTCAACCTTTCGCCTCAAGTTCATAGAAGGTAGAATATTTGTGCTTCATTTGTAAGTCATGTCTGTGTTACCCTTTGGGGTTCGGAACAAAGAGACAATCTCCTCATACAAAGTATACTTAAAGGACAGTGTATCGACCACTCTAACTCTGAGACTGCGCTATATTTAAGACATATCAACACTACACACGAGTAACGTTTACACGAATAGGTTTGGTTTTATTCATTACCCTCTATATTAATGTTTTTACTTCGGCAAGTAGTCAATAGTTGCCTTAGAATCTTAAATAAATAAACATAATATTGAGGAGTAAACTGTTTTCATTTTTCTGTAAATAATCGCCTTTAAGACCGTTGACCGGGGGTGCTTCAGATCAACAAATTATTTTCCTTTTTTCCGGAACCGTAAAGAAATATTCTTTCTCTTTGCGCTTAAAAAAAATCGAGATAGCTTCCTTCGTCTCATTATAATCCTTAAACTTTTTCCCCTCGGTTTGTCAGAATAAATAAAAAGCGTTTTGGGTAAATCTGGAGAAAACCAGACGCTTTCTTTATTTGTGCATGTTTTTAGAGTCCTTTAAGTTTCGTCTTGATGTTTGCCTGCAGAGTTTGTAAGAAAATCTGGGTTTAGGAACTACGCTTGAAAATACGACTAGAGCATCTGGATTTTTTTAAATAGTAAGTCCCAATATGAACTTGACAGACAAAACCGCTGCAAATCAAAGTGTATGTAAGCCGACATGTCGATTCGCTACATTCGTTTTTTGGACGTCCATTTTCGAATTCATTTAAATGCAACATTTCCAGTATATCTATCGTCGCAGTCCCCCGAGTGATCATCTCTCAACCCCCGGCTACGATTGAAAACATCGTGCCACTTGTAAATCATGGTTTTAACAGGGATCTTTTGACGTAAATGGGGCCCATTTCATTTATTAAAATGGAAGAAGCTTTATTTAGACTTCGCTAGTATTAAATCGGCTAAATTATAGCGATGGTGACAAATTCTGTTTTCGTTTTTTCCGCTTACGCTAACAATCAACATATACTTAAGCCTCAGTACCTATTACTAATATCACTCTTCTCCATTCTACAAAATTTATTTGGGTTTCTCCTCGTAGGAACCCTAATTGTACCCAATTTCGCTCTTATTAACTTCAATTTAATATAGGGACAGGATATTTCGTACGCTCGAAGTAATGAGTCGTTATTTAATAAGGAAAAACATACCTGAGTTGGGTTGGTTGTCGGAGTTGGGCCGCGCCGATGGTGCTCCGTCGCGGGCTTCCACCTCCAGGGCGTACGCCCCCTGCTTCTCTCTGTCGAACACCACCTTCGTGAAGATCTCTCCCGTCTGCATGCTAATCTCGAAGAAGTCCTTCCCCTCGTTCCGCGGAGAATCAACTATGTAGTAGTACACCTAAAAAGAAAAGTGATTTATTCATAAAGTCCGATACACGTTCCGCATATCTTAAGAGTTCCGGGTCCTTTGTTTACTTCCACAAACAGAAGTAGCGAACCCTTCATAAAAACACGTACGGACAGGCAAATTCGAAAATCCTTTCTACATGCGTCCGTAATAAAACGTAGCGCTGGCATGTCACAAACTCATATTAAGTAGTAATATTACACACGGGGTTATGACGAAACTCATTCACGAAATTACAGTTAACTTTGTGTAATGTGGCGTTTCAATATCCGCGAATATAATATAACTGGCCCTCAAGGGATTCTACTGAACTCGCTGTCATGTACACCTCCGTCATGATTATAAAAAAAATCTGTGAGAAAGATTTCCGGATTCTCCAAATACCATAGACCTCGGTATCAAAAGTGTCACTCTCTCACCATATAGATTTCGTTAGTAGCGTAGCCTGCCACCGTTATATTTGACACGCGTCCAATTAGATTCTCGAACTTTTTCTTCAAGGGGAAAAAAAAACAGGTGAAAATCGTGTCATACGAAAAAAATAGCGGAAACGCGTGTTGATTTCAATATAATTTCAAATGAAAAATATGTGTTTGAAAAAGTGAAACTGACAGCAGAAAATTTTTGTTCAATTTAGGAAAAATTGGAAATGTTTATATCGTTTTAATATTAATGTGCTTCGCAAATCTGTTGAATTAGTTAGTAGATACTCCACTGTGTTCAAAACGGACTATAATAAACGGAATGTATCAATAAAGATGTCTTACTAACCGAGAAGTGCTTCTCTAAACGCATCGGTTTAAATAATAGATACGTTTCAGCTTGGTGCAAGAGAACTAACTGCCGAGCAAGCCATTATGTAGGTTCATACCACCTAGCTACATTGTGCACTAGTAGAGAAGAGTACATGTTAAACGCAGACTTTGGGCACCCTAATGACGACTGTAATACATGCAAGTAGCTCGAAACTATAACGAAACAGGTTATTAGACTTTGAATGTCGTATGTCGAGCTAAATGTGTGTTTCCAATTAGCGAAATTTAATGTATAGCTGAAAATCTGAATATTGAATTTCAGTCAGGAACGTCATAGAATTTCTATTCAGTCCTATTCTAATAATAGGACTGGTGAGCGTATAAAGCAGCAATAATCCTAGTATTTGGCTACATATTTGAGGGTCTCTAAACGATAATTCCGGCACATTAAATACCGCACAAACTTTATGAAGGAAGTTGAAACATTTAATATTCAAAAGCTGCTAAAGGTTCCTACAGAGTTCACGGTAATGAATAAAGCATTCGCGAGTATGAACCTTACACCGTAACGTAGTACCTAGGTTAAGTAAATTTTGCCGTACTATCGTCCGATTCAGACAGGTGTTCTACAGCTGAAAGATGAAACGTCTACAAACTGTACCTCAAACTTAGGAATAACAACCCCAACCCAATTAGCGAATCGAATAATAGAATACTTAGCAAGTTTCTGAAGTCATTGAGGGTAAAAAATATCTTAACTGCTTCAAGCGAGCATTATTTTCTCAAGATTTAGTATTTTTTTTCGATGAAAAAACATGGTATAATACGTGAGTGCACCCAAAACTTGGAAAAGCTCTTCAATAATTGCTCTCATCTCAAAACTGCTTTTTACCTTTTATGTGTACCAACAGGATTCACTTTCTGATTACCCGACTGCGCGTCGCAAAGGAGGGTAATGGGTTTATCAGTCTATGTATGTATATGTGTTTGTCCTATGTGGCATTTTTATTTTTTTATTTTTGATGGGTTTGGCATTCTAGAAACCAAACGCGTATGATGATTTTCATGATTCTTACGTCAAAACATTAGATTAAATAAGATTTTGGGCGCCATATTGTGGGGTCTCAATTTTTTTTTCTTCCAAACCAAATCAAAATAAAAGGTTTTAAGAGGTATTTACAAAAATATATAACACTGATGTATTTAAAAGTAATAAAAAAAAAATATGACAAAAATGATAACATAATCGCGAGCTGACTGACCAAAACCATATATTTTATGTATCCTCCGAATGCATAGCACAATTTTCTTCTTGTTTACGTCTTTTTAGTTCACTCGGGTTTTTGTATTTTTTAATAAACTTTGTTTTTTAAATAGCCACTGAGAAAAATGTTATCCGTGAAAGAAATGAAAATCAATATCTAACAGAAAATCTGATATCAGGAGCATAAAGCAGTTATGACAACGGTGACGGGCGTAGATCGGCAAGAACTGGTACTTCTACTGATCCGAACATCAATGAAACTCAACGGACAGAATATCGCCCCAAGGCAAGACTACACAGACAGACTAAAATAAATCGTCTCAAGTCTATAACGCCCACAGAATTGCCCAGGCTTCTTTCTGACGACAACTTTAAGGACTTCTCCGAAACTTTACTTCAGAAAGAACAAGAATTTATTTACTTAGTAATTAAAGTATTTAAGAGGGCTCGTAAAAACACCCTGATTTATGTACGAACAAACAGGTTAACCGTTAACTCCCATTAAGAAAGTAATTACTATTTACAATAGAGCGAAATTATGACAATAACAAGCAATTTTCATTTTCTCGCTATTACATCCACTTCCGCTGAAATGAATTGAGAATTCTCGAAATTAGTGAATATTTACGGAGGTATTTTAAATGGCATTTAATAATGAGAAGTGGAATTTAATGCTAGATTCTCGTAGAAATAATTATCGAGGGTAAGTAGGTTATACCAAATTCGTGCTTTGATACTTTTCAAACGACAAAAACATTAAGTTGAGATGAAGTTTTCATGCTGAAACATTAAACGGACTATCCAATTTCATTTTCCCTTTGTGCGTAGTTTCGTAACCCAATGGCTGCGAACACAATTCACATATTTTTATATGACAGCTAAACGACAGCGTGTATTTAATTATTCACAATTGTGCACCAATCCAAAGCGCAATCACAACGGGTGAAAATTGCATTTTTATTTCCAGACCTCACGAAAATTATAGGCACAGTAAATTGTAGCAGTTGCATATTTGTACAAAAATATATAACGTGCCGAGCGGCGCGTCGTGTCTCTGCATGTTATGGTGGATTAATTAAAATTGTATGGTTTAAATATACAAAAATACTTTACACAGCGAATGTCCGCCAGTGAAGCACGTATAACGATGAATAAAGAACGACCAATATTATTATAAGTGAACACCGATCGTAACCATTGCGAGGCACCGAACTGTTTATAGCAGAGGTCGGCCGCCAACAATAAGACGTTTTACTATCACATAATTGTATAACGTGAGAGGATTTAAAGGATTTATGTAGGAGACGAAACACAAAAGGCTATAAAATATAAAACGTATGAAAGTAAGTATCATAGAGCTTGAATGCTGATATCAAACCGGCTTTAGTTTACATAGTACATTTGACATTAAAGTTACAAGTACCGACCCCGGCCTTATCGGCACTGTTAGGACGAAAGGTCAACACGGATTTTATGATACATAACAACAAGTCACGCATCAGTAGGTATGTATAATAAGCACATAAATAGCCCTTTCGTGTATTCTGTAGCGAGCGGTTTCCATTAAACACGGCGAAAATTTGCCTTTCGTGTTCGTATTAACGCGTTGAATATTGAGAACTCCTCTGGTAATTCCTTTTCACGTATTATTTTGCTCTCAGTATTACATTAAATCTTTATCGTGCGGTAAGCCTTATAATAACAAGCAAACTTAGTCGATTTCTCAGTAAATTATTTTTAAGAAAATAATTTTATAGCGCTACAAATATTATTTCAAAACGATTTATACGGAACAAATCACAATACCAACAATTAATACCACTCATATTTATTTTCAATTCCGAACGGATACCACTGTTTAAATAATTAAATTTAATGTTCGAACGAATACTAACAACTTGAAGTTGGTACAGTCAGCTCAGTCAAACCTAAACAAATTAATGGCAAATGCCCATTTCTGGAGGTGGAAAGCCCAACAATACGCTTTTGCTAAAAAAAAACTTGTTTTATGTTTGTTATTGATCGGGTATTCATTTATCCAAACAAGATTGCAACATTTTGGCACAAAAAAATGTACCGAAAAGATAAAATGAAATAAGGTAAATCCAGAACTCATTGGTTGAATTGGATTTGGGTTAGATATAATAAAAAGTGTTGCCTATTACTAATTTCATTAAAATATAATCGATTCTCTTTTCTTCAATCGATTTGTATGATGTAATTATTTTAATTTCAATTAAAGGTCTAATAATTACATGCAACACATTTCTACTGACTGTACCTTGTATCTTTGAACTTGTTTTGGTATTAGTTTAAACAAAGGTATCCGTTCGGAATATAAAATAAGCACGAGTTGAAACAAATACCAGTGGTATTAGTTGTTGGTATTAGAACGGAATAAATCTTCAAATCAGAATCAAAACTTCATACCAAGACAACAGAATTGAAGTTGAGAACTTGTGTGGTAAACAACATCAATACTGGCAGTTTATTAAAACTGATTTTCGTGTGGAATTAATTCCGGGTATCCTCTATGAAAGCTAAACTACCCAATAAATAATATATCAGAAGCGTCTGGTTACTGCTAACGTTCGAAACGCTAAAGGGGAAGCTCTTCCATAAACCGATTAAACAAGCAAATTGATTACATTCCAGTCACGGTGATACGTAGTATAGTAAGTCCCTTTAAGTCAATGCAATGCTGTTAGCTTGAGAGCTAAGCATAACATTTTTATTTAATTTAGAGTTAGCTGAAAGGCTAAAACATAATACCTACACGAGCGCGAAGAGAAAGCCGAGACATCATGTACCTATACTTTATCTCATTTCAAATGAGAAAGATACTTAATTATTTAGATGTAGACGTCGCCTATCTCAAAGTAATCTTAAACCTAGATTAGATTCAAGAATACATCAGAATACTGGGAAAGTGAATCTCGAGAAGGGTTGCCATCCATCCGGGTTTCCCCGGATTTGTCCTAGTCCTAGAAGGCGTCTGGGGAGCGTCCGGGCGGGGTTTTATCTGTAGTCCGGGTTTTAAAGACTTCAAATCACTAACGGCAATTTTTCACCAATTTCTCCGTCAATTGTAGACCGGTTTTGAAAATTCTCTTTTGTTTGGAAGGGTATGATCCCGAATAAGTGTTTTTTTATTGGAAGTCGGTTGTATTCACGAAGGGTTCCGTACCAAAACTGCAAAAACGTTTGTTGTATGGGAGCCCCACTTAAATATTGTTTTTTTTCTGTTTTTAATATTTGTTGTTATAGCGGCAACAGAAATACTTCATCTGTGAAAATTTCAACTGTCTAGCTATCACGGTTCATGGGATACAGCCTGGTGACAGACGGAGTGACAGACGGACAGACAGACGGACCGCGGAGTCTTAGTAATAGGGTCCCGTTTTTACCCTTTGGGTACGGAACCCGAAAAAGATAGGAAAATAAGTCCGGATTATAAGCTCTAAAAGCCGGGGTTTTCACGGTCCTTGTCCTGGTTGGCAGATTTTAAAGATGGCAACCCTTTTTTTTTTTTTTGTTTCTTGGAGAAATGCTCATGCACACTGCACTACCACGGGGAGAAAGTGCAGTTATGTGGGACTCTAACCCACTAAAACTCCACGGTGTCCTCCTCCTCTTATGGCGGGAACGCGGGAACGTGTAAGCATACATCCGCGAACCCGCCGCGGCTGTTCGTCACCGGACCCTCCTATGGGGAGTAATCTCCGTCACCGACGCACCAGAACACGTTGCACGTCGTGACCACCCCAGGGAACAAACCGGCACATGGGTGCCAGACGACCCCGTGTGTGGCACCCTTGGTCCCCCTGTGACGGGACAGGACAGTGGCCCCGCCACCTACCACACAGTTCCTCCTCGCTTCACCGTGGTTGTCCAAGCCACGGCTACTGAGCCCCCCGCCTCGACAATGCGGGAACCCACCGGGGGGGAAAGATGGCAACCCTAACTCAAGCAGAGGCAAAGTCACGTATATAACAATTTTTTCACACCCGGGGGCAGAATTTTATGTTTAATTTAATAATCAAATAACCATAGAAAGTGTTTATAACATCTACACATTAAAAACAAAGTCGGGTTAGTTGCACCATTTATAAATCCAGAATGGCCAGACGACTTTCATGATATTTGAAATGTTCGATTGGTCTGCAGCCCGACTAGCAAAATAACTGTTAAAATTTACGAAAAATAAATTATGTAGAAAATTTTCCTTATGTTTGTCTAAGGTGGTACGAAGTTCGCATAGTCAGCTTATTTAAATAAATTTTGGTCAACTGGGTCATACAACTAACAAATATATGGTTAATTAGGGTAGATTCTTGGTATATGGTCGACGGGGCAAAGCCCTATCTTACCATGTGGATTAAGGAGACACATAAATTGTTTCATGTGTTCGTCCGGACACTGATAGTTGGTACCAGGACTTTAGAGATTTGCAAAGATCAGGCTGACCTTTACGAAATTAGAAACTAGCTAATTCATACATAAATACGCGTTATTGCCATGTTGTGGGTAGGCAGAATATATAGAACGCCACCTGCTACGATCCTTACATTCTCATTTTGCTTCGTTTATGTCCATACATCAGGACTGGATATACACTCAAACCGTTTATTAGTAAGTAATCCGCACCTGTCCTTTCCGAAGAACATCCCCAAAAAGATACTAGCTATCTAGCCGAGATTTTGACAATCAGTAGATACCGACTTCCACATATATTTAGTTAGTATTCTGTTACCCGTCCGTACAATAACTAACTAATATAAGACCCATACTCGTGTGTTGGTTTAGAATATAGACGAAGGATACATATTCATATACTAGGTACAGTCGGATTGAGTGAGCACAGTCAATATTGTTATTAGCAGACAGGTCACACTGCTGCCAATGTTCCGGTCGTAATCCCTTAGACGCCTCTCACGATCTTCACAGACGAGTTAAGGAAGATCTATCGTTACTGTGTGCTCGTACGGAATATACCGGAATTTAGGTAGGTACCTAACCGCTACATACGTATTCCTAAATCTAGATTTTGCTACAATATTGATCTGTCCCACTGTACCGGAAATCCATCTTGGAAACAAAAGGTAGGAATCCTACGATCATCAATTAATCATAGTTTGCATAGGGCAATATTGTGAACTCTAGGTTTTGCTTCTGTATTGATCTGTACCTAACTATCCCACTATACCAGAAAATACATCTTGGAAACAGAAGGTACGATCATCAATTAATCATAGTTTGCAAAGGGCAATTTTGTGAATTCTAGGTTTTGCTTCTGTATTGAGCTGTACCTAACTGTCCCACTGTACCGGAAAAGAAATCCTGGTAACAGAAGGTGCGATCATCAATCAATCATAGTTTACATAGGGTGGTTTTGCGAATTCTAATGCAAGTTACCTCTTAGATAACCCTAAGGTCAAGCACCTAACATCACGAAAAGACGTTTTCAGCAAATTATTTTTTAAGCACCCATTTAAAAAGAACCAAAGCGTACCTTTGTGTAAAGGCTAACCGAAAGTGTGAGGTTAATGGGGTAATAAAAAGGAATTTAATGAATAATAAACAAACAATGAAATTGTTTTAGTTAATTTTGACCTTGGGAAAAGAGATAACCGCGATATTCCCCTTTATACCCTTTTTGAAGTGCTTGCTCATAGTATTGGGGAAATGTAGAGTACTACATACCCAACGTTCTTGTAACACACCGTTAAAGTACCTACATATAATGATCATGCGCAGTCAGGGAATGAAATAATATCGACATTTCTACAAAGAAAAGAAATGGAATTAAATAGTTTATACGGACATATGTGTGTTTTCTTATTCTCATGACAGTGTAAGAAAGGCCAATCTGGGCATTCTTACGTTAACATGAGAGCATTGAACCGAATTAGCAAAGTCAGCCATTTTAACTTTTCTTCCAAATAGAAAATCAAAATGAAAATATCTCGGCAACGCGATACTTTAGGACACCACCTGCATTCTTGGCATTTTTATTGTCCTCGATCCAAAACCAATTTCATCGCGCGTCGAAACTTTGCAGAAAAATTAAAATGGCAACGCGACGGGGAAACGTCAGCTCAACTTCCATAGAAAAAGTGCAAACACCTTTTTTAGGGTTCCATACCCAAAGGGTAAAAACGGGACCCTATTACTAAGACTCCGCGATCCGTCTGTCTGTCTGTCCGTCTGTCACCAGGCTGTATCTGAACAGTGATAGCTAGGCAGTTGAAATTTTCACAGATGATGTATTTCTGTTGCCGCTATAACAACAAATACTAAAAACAGAATAAAATAAATATTGAAGTGGGCTCCCAGCTCCCATACAACAAACGTGTTTTTTTTTAAATAATGCTACGGAACCATTCGTGCGCGAGTCCGACTCGCACTTGGCCGGTTATTTTTTTGCTTCGCACTATTTGTGTATTTAGCGGTTTAGCCAGTGTCACGTTTAGGTCCTTTAGATTTTTTTTTATACAGTTCTTTGCACAAAAACAGTTTTGTTTTGCATTAGAAAGCGGATGTAACACATTCCAATGTTTTTTGGAATATTTGGCAGCAAATATATATCAAGTCGGTCTTCTAGCCAAAATTGCTAAGGTAGTCATTACTACAATAAAATTCTCAGCTCTACTTTACCAAGATAGTATCATTCCCCCGGCACGTAAGTTGGCAAGAATCGTTAGAAGCGCAGAAGTAGTTTTTAGTTTTTCCTTTCAAAGGTGAAAAGGTACTTCACGCCAAAACAATTGCTCAGCTTGTATCAAGCGCAAGTTCGATCGTGCATGGAGTACTGTTCGGGAACCGATCACTATTCCGATTTTTTTTAGATGGAATTTCAATTTACCGAAAACTATTGACCGAAGTCTTTTTCTATATGCATTATTTGACATATTTTCATATCATCGAAGTATCAATTGGCCATATGCCAATTGATGTTGTTTTACCGAAGTACATTTCACCGATTTCCAAAATAACTTTTAGCTTTTGGCCGAAGCCTCTTTTGAACTTATTTCATTTGCCATATTTTCTCCACACCGAAACAACATTTTATGGAATATTATTTGGCCACAAATATATAGCCGGTTACTTGGTAGTAGCATTTTCAATTTATAATTGAAATAGTGTCATATAAAGTCAATATGTTGTGCTACAAAAATTAGTGACAGAAACGAATCGCTGCAAAACCGACTTCACGCAGTCTTGTATGTTTCACATATTTATTTTGTATTTTCATGCAATAGATTTATTAATCAGACAGCTGTCATGTATCAGACATTTTTATTAATTAATTATTATTTATTACGGAGATTATGTTGTCCGATAGCTACAATTTAGGGGTCTTTAAGTCAAGAGTGAATAGGTTACTTCTAGGCAAGCGTACTTCACCGTCCAACACATCATCGCTTACCATCAGGTGAGATAGTGGTCAAACGCGAGACAATACTGAAAAAAAAACGTATCTTTGGTAGTGAAGCGGGGCGCGGGGAACGTTTAGGACCGTTTCGCACGCGCTATTGGTTGGTCAGTTAACACAAGGATCGACTGAGCAATCGTGTCTTGTCCACGTTCCGTTCGCTATTTATGGTGGGTGGTCAGTTCGCGGAATATGCGCGAAGTTACCTCCACTACGCCGAAACCTTGCCAACTTACGTGCCGGGCACTATACCAGTTTCAATGATTTTTTCAGATTTTCTCAAGTTGCATAAACACTTGAGACACAAAACTACACCAATTTTACGGCACAATATTCACTAGGAATCAATTTGCGAATAATTAAAACAGCCACTGAACTTTGGGTACTCGAAAAAAGCCTGGCAATACGGTTCAAACCCCCTATAACGACTGAAATAGCTTGCTATACATACATAATACATGCATCACGTCTGTATTTCCCGAAGGGAGGAGGTACCATGAAAATGACGCAAGCAATAAGCTTGTGTTTTGTATTTCTTGCATAAACTATGGCAAATGACAATAAACACATGTATTTGATAATAATGGCCAATGGGGTATCATAAACTTTAAACCTCACAGCACTTGCGTGAGGAACTCTTAACAGATTTTGCGAGCGGGGGCAACTTGAAAATGACCCACACGCATGTCGTGACTCGTGATTAGATACGAAGGCTGTTTGATAAATCCGTGACTTTTTGTTTTCCCGCGCAGTAACTTTTCTTTTTTGTACATTTTACATTAAAATAATTCAGTACACAAATTTTAAAATAAAAGTAACTTTTATGGCAACACTACTTCTGAAAACTACCATCTTTTAATAGGCTACTGTAAAAATATGAGCAAACTACGTTATTGGGTTTGTGTTCGCCAGCCATTTAAAGCAGGCAACCGCGTGAATTTTCACGAATACGGGAAAATGAGAATTTCGTGTGCTGATTAAGCATTATTTTTTTCGGAAAAAATCATCACCGAAACCAAGGAAAGGCTTGATAATCATTACGGGGACTCTGCTCCATTAATCCTTAGTTCCTTTGTGGTCGTACCAGGACAAATGCCGCCGAACGTTCAGGTCACCCAAAAGAGATCGTCACGCCAAAAATCGTCGATAAAATCCATGGAATGATATTGGACTATAGGTGAATGAAAGTACGTGAGGTGGCTGAAGCTGCAGGCATTTTAATTAAGCGGGTTTTTTGTTCTGTGGGGTACATCACATTTTACGTGAATATTTGGACATGAAAACGCTATCCGCGCGATGGGTGCCGAGATCGCTCACACTCGACCATTAGAGCAACCGTGTGACAACTTCGAAGAAGTATTTAGGGATGTTTACCCGCAATTTGAACGAGTTTTTGCACCGTTTCGTAACCATTAGGGCATGTAATATCGGAACATTTTCAAATCCGATATTGATTTCCGATATTAGATCTCAATATCGGAATACCGAATTTATGTATTTTATTAGTTAGATAGTTTTTAATATCCGCCTTAATTATTGTTCATATTTTTTTTTGTACCCCTACCACTGTTGTGTCCTTTTTAATCCAAAGGTTGACTGGTAGAATGCCTTGCTGCATTAAGTTCGCCTATGTATCACCATTGTACATGAAGTTTAAATAAATAAATATCGGAACTGCGCATATTCGTTAGATATCGCACATTTTTTTTTGTTAATTGCACAAATTCGTTATGAGGTTGCATTAAATACAATAAAAAATCACTTTTAGGCGAGGCTTTTTTATTGTGTCTCTATCTAATCACCAGTGTCTGGATAATCAGGTGCTTATTTACCTAAACTTTACATTTGTTCTCAAAAAAGAACACTAACGTAATGCACTTTCTGATAAAAGGACAATACTAAAAACTTCAGAACATAAATGATTGTCGATAAATCTGAAACTAGTCCCGATTAATAAGTGAGTATTAATGATTTATAAATTCAGTATAACTAGCCAAATCCATGGGATATAGAAGATGTCTAACAAAATTTTGAAATGTTATTATTGCTTAATCATATTAGGTTTATCGGTTTTTTAATAAATTTGATTAAATTTGATTCTGAGCATAGTCTTCTTCATTTGATGCTTTCTAATCAGGAGCATTGTGACCGAATATTTTTTATAGGTAGACGTTTTAAGAACGAATAAATGGCAACTACAGTGGTTTAATTACTAATTATTACTCATTGATTAGTATACGTATCGTAGTGAACGACGATGATTGATTTTTGGGTTTTTTTGACATTACAACTCGAGAATTATTATTTACTTTAAATAAATTCTGGATTGGCGAGTTTAACTGTAATATCAATAAAAAAAATGATAATGTAGAGACAATGTAGTTAACTAGTTGAAGTTGATTAGGCTAAGAGATTAGTGATCTGATCGACTAATTTGTTGTATTTAACACAAGCAGAAGAATGAAAAAATTAAGCTTTAATTTATTGAGGTCTCCAAGCAAGTAACACATTAGAAAATTGAGAGTAAGTTTAACAAGGACAGGTACTTGTCCCGAAACAACCCTCTCAAAAGTATGAAAAATTCAGCCGAAAGATATCCACTGCTGTACATAAGCCTCCCCCAAGTGTCGACACACGACTGATCCCGTGCGTCTCGTATCCAGCGAAAATCAGCGAGTTCAATGAAAATATCATTGTTACACAAGTTCTACTGTGGTGTCTTATAAGTAAAATTTTTAGCAATCTCAGGAAAAAAAATAAAATAAATAAAAAAATAAATAAAGGATAAAAATTAAATAATAATAAATTAATTAATTAATTAATTATTCCTCGTAAATCCAGGATTCATCATGGCATATCCATACAATTTTTTCATGAAATGAAGTTTAGGTAAATAAGTGCTCGATTATCCGCTTACTGCTAATCACTGTAGTCAACGGGTTGATCACGTTGTCGTACTCGCCGCTTCACAAGGATCTAAAATATAGGTTTTTTCTGATTCCGAGATTCCGATATTGGATCACTCAGTATCGGAATTGAAATATCGGTAATTTCATTCCGAGATTTCGATATTCATGCCCTAGTAACCATGGACTTAACATGGTTCCATCAGAACACACCAGAGACCAAGAAACAATCAAGACTGAGTTTCTATGAGTGAACGTGCACCAAAGAAGGCAAAATTGGGTCTATCGGCCAATAAGGACATGGCCACAGTTTTCTGAGATGCACGCATTCATATCGACTACCTACCTACCTTTAAAAGGGTAAAACAATCACCAGCGAATATTATTCAGAGCTTTTGGACAGATTCGATATTGATTTGAAGCAAAACGACCGCTTTGATGAAGAAAAATTGCTTTTCCATCCACGGGTGCATACGTGTGTAGGCTACGAAGTTACGAACTGCTACCTCATGCAGCATTTTCACCACCCTGTGACTATTTCCTGTTTCCAAACCTGAAGAAATAGTTGGGTGGAAGAAGATTTGGCTCTAATGAAAAGGTCATCACTGAAATAAACGCCTATTTTGAAGGCCTTTATAAAACCTATTATTTGAAAGGAATACATATTTTTTTTAAATAGTGGATTAAATAAATTGAGCTAAAAGAAGACTGTGTTGCGAAATAAAATGCTTTTTTGGCGAAAACTATATTTTTTTCAAAAGGTCACGGACTTATCAAACTGCCCTCGTACAAGCACAAAGTACGTAAGCGGCGGATACAAGCTTGTCGCGAATTCGAAAATGGAACATACATAATGCGAATACGAAAATGGAACATAGGTACCTACTAATGTCACTAATTCGAAAATTTTGATCGATCAACGTTGACCTATGTATTTAAGGAAATTAGACATGACCTTTAGCCATCTTTTAAAACACTCACGGTGGGGCTATTCATAGGTGTTTGCATATTTAAAGTTCAATTTAAAAATATCTGCTTTGTACGTGAGTCCAGCGATACTACGCACAAGCTTGATGCTGGCTTTAGCGGCGTTGCATTGTTGATGTGCTTTTGCTTTGCTGCATTTCATTATTTAATTGGTACGTAGATATTTTAAGCTACGGCAACTAAAACAAAAGCTCTTTTGTTACTCAAAATATCCTTCCCTATCCTACCTATTTCCTTTTTCCACTACCTTGTCTATTATGTAACACATTGTCTAAGAAATTCGCTTCGAAACATGAAGATTTAGACACAAGATTATAAAAATAAATTACATAATAACAGTTACGAAATGACTTTTGTATGGAGTTTTGATATCATTATGTAACTGGCAGAATGATAGAACCTGTTACCTCCCGAAAAAGCGCGCGTTGATTGTGTGTATATAGTCTGTGGTTTTTAGTCTGAAAGTTTCTAATAAATTGTTGTAGGAACTTATTTGCATTTAATGAAGTAAGCTCATCAGGTAGTGGAAAAAGAATCGTTCGTGTCTCGCATAAAAAGGCACTCGCATGTAGCTTTCGACGTGAGCCGAAGGCGAACGTCGAAATTGGCTACATAGCTCGTGTTAAAATCTCGACTATTTATGCTCGACACGAAATGTACTATTCATATACAAGTATACGTATAAACATTTTTTTTTTATTGTGATGGGTTTACTCTTGATTCTAGTCTAGGTCAGAGGTGACAGAGACAGAGTCGACGATGGAATGAGCTTACCCAGAAATTATTAATGTCCCTCGGCGATCATCGCATTTCCCAATACAAACGAATGCTAATTTCCATCAATAATTATTAGATTTATCGTGTATAATAATTTGAATTAAGTACTTTATTTTTGTTTTGTTTTGATTTCCGTGTGAACTATGTAGAGCTGTAAAACTATTTTCCTTTAGCAGCTCTTCGCCCACTTTTTTATAAATTACATTAAATTCAAAAGAGTATTAACAACTCTATATACTTCCAAGTTGATTGAGAGCGTCCGGACTGCATCAAGTGCAAAGGACAACTGATAGAAATTCGACGACTGACGAAACACGAAGTTAGCCGATGGACATTAAAAAAATTGTCGTATTACACATTATAAATGTGAAAGTGTTAGAATGTTTGTTAATCAATCACGGCTCAACTGCTGATCGGATTTGAATGACACACGAGTAGACCATGACCTGAATTAGAAGATACTTTCGTCCCGATAACACGTTCCCACACAAACTTGCTGGTAGAACCTAGGTATTGATAATCTTATAGAAAATATGTCAATAATCTTACCTGATTATTCGGAAAGGTGCCATCCTTGTCAATAGCGTTGACCTGCGTCACCTTGGTTCCGATGGGCTCTCCCTCCAGCACCGTCTCCTGTTCCCTCTCCGTGAAGAGAGGTATCTCATCGTTCACGTCTTCCAGCATGATGTACACCGTCGCTTCTGAAGCCAGTTGTTGGGCGCCGTTGTTCTGGATATAGAATTGGAAGTTGTAAAATGGGGCAGGAGAGTTTCTGAAGAAGGGACGGTCATTGCAGAGTCAGCAAATTGGGTCTATGTACGAAGGACGATCTCTTCAGAATTTAGTCTATGATTCGTGGGTCATGTTATAGATTAAAATCCCGAGTAGGCGTTGAAATATAAACAAAACATTTGACTGCTTAGAATTATCTATTGAAACTTAGAATGTCAAATAACAATTAACTCGATCTTCGTAGAACATAGGTACCCCTAAAGTTCTTCGAATTAATCGGTATTCAGTTGTCGTTACTTCAACTCCAACGTTAGTACGTAGGTATCTACCCACACAATATGAATGAAGCAGTGAAATTGAAAAACTTATATGATTTAAAACCAATTTCACAGAATCGTTTCCAATTATGAATGTTAGCAAATAAATTGAATTTAATGTTTGCCAAATTCGATATTACTTCCGACCACAGAATTATGTTGCAACCGAAACCGAACAATACATAAGTCCGAACGCTTGTAAACCAAACGTATATTACAATAATAATTTGAAATATTTTGTAATAGTTTATCGACATGATGTCAACAAATTCAACGAAATGAAAAATTTAATTTAATAAGACAAAAGCCTATAACCCAATTTCATGACGTCATTATGTTTCCCAGTTTTATTATTCAAACAAAGGTGGCTTTTTAATACCATCACGTAAATATAAACGGTAAGAGCTCACCTCAACTCGAATCGTAAGATTATATTCCTTAATACTCTCATAGTCGAGTGGATGATTAACTTTTATATCGGCCCAAGTAAATCCATTGTCGGCCCTTTGTTGTAAATAGAATGTGTGGAATTTGTTAGTCTGGGCCGTGGAGCCGGGCATCAGCCGGTAAAACACGGTTGGGTTGTTCTCAATACCCGAACTGAAAATATACAACACGTTATAACAACCGTTTTCTATAGCCAAACTAATAAATCAAAGATACGGAACAAAAACAACTACTTTATGCACAAGACGACATCAAATATTGCAAATGTTTAAATTGATTTTAAATAATAAATTAACAATGAATGCTTTAAAGGGACAAACATTGAAATGCTATTTCTTTTTACTGAACACAAAAAATAAAAATAAACTGCTGATAATTCCGGTAACTCCTTTACAGTTTGGTAAATTAGAACTTTCTTGAGTAAACCTCAAAGGAATACTAAAATAACGATAGAACAGATAAACGACGTTAACTAACTTTCATTCGATGAGTTGGTAAATAGTTCAAGAGGGTTTGCCTCCAAATTGTTTGGATTCCTTAAAAGATTGGTACAATGTTTCGGTATAATATTTTACCGCGAGCATTTTTTCAACAATAGATGAACTTTCTTAACCCTAGATAGATGACCTGCGTCGAATCGACGTAATTTTGACGTAAATTAAAAAAAAACGATTTAACTCAGTTGTTTTTCGCGTCACTAAACTTGCCGTTCCTGTCAACTCAGCTGCTTGCAGGATACACCCGTATCCGTATCGCTCCTGTTAGTGTTATCATTTCGTTCATATTTAGGTACTTACCGTACGTCGGATGGCGTATGGTTATCTTTAATGTCAGCGAAATGACTAGTCACCGATGCCTTACATTTTGATACTTCGGGCCATAATGAATAAAAAGTAATATTTCCTTACGTTTTTTATATTAGAGATTACAATATGTTGATTTTACAAAGTTTATCTAGTAAATTTTAAGATTGACGGAGAGATGCCTCAATGTTTAAGTTTTGTAGAATAAGTAGTATCGAGTCTTTAATATTTTTTTTTATTATAAATATACATAAACCCTAATGTTTTTCATAACTCACAACACAATTACATACATAAAGACATATTACCACATTCATAAACCTAGCATATAATATAATCAAAAATATACCCAATCAAAAATGCGCACGTCGAATCGACGTAGTGTGACATTGAAATATGGTTATCTATCTAGGGTTAAAGATTTTATGGATAGAGGATAATATAGATACTTACAGAGAAGGAAGAAGACATGTAGCACCGGCCTCAAATAAAAAAAATAGGATGAACGCAGGAGAATAATTATGATACTTTTCTAGATTTGTGATGATTGATGGATTAGTTACGATTAACATACAAAATTAGGATTAACCGAGTGAACCTTCGGTGAAACAGCAGCCTTATTAACATAGAAACCTATTTAAACGAAGTGAGCTAAACTGAATTCCGTAATCATATCTAATTTATTCAATCGAAGCAAAATTGCGCTCTGTTGATATCGGTTTCGGGTGAAATTGATAGTTTACTTTATTGATACAGTCAACATTACCAAACTGTAAATGAATTACCTAAAGCTTATGCACTTTTTAAGACTGTTGCGGGTTAAGCGACAGTCTCAAAGATAAAATATAAAATGTAGAATGGCTCCCATTCATGCCTCAATGCGAGGTGCAATTTGAAGTTTCGCGCGCTCAATTCAAGGCGCCCGCTCGAGGCAGCCTCGACTTGAGGCGACTTTTAAAATTAGTAAGGTGAGTTAGTAATGGTTTCGTCTTCGTGTATTATAATATTGTGAGTTTGAAATGTGTGTTGTTTAGGACGAACAGATAGACCATAGAGATGTGAACCAAACTTGCCATCGACCCACTCTGTGATTGATGCACTATGAGATTGAACTAATATTGCATAACAGTTACATTATATAATAGTAGCCCGTGGCACATAAGTGATGCACATACATTTATTTATTTCAAACAAAAAGTTTTCTACCCGAGATACTTGAAACGTAATTATGTTTCAAGAATTTATAATCTATGTCACCTAACATCATCATTACTCTTTTCGATAGAACTATTTAAATGGAAACAATTATTATGGGTTTCGGATGATTGCAACGAATTTCAGAAATAGAAAAATAATCATTAGGTAGCTATGCCAATCAAAATTAGGTTTTTTTTCGTTATAATAAAATAAGTTACGACCATTTTAAAGATAAAAAATAAACTCAATAAGTACCCGCCCACTTCCAAAATTTTAATTTGAATCTTTGAACACTCCTTGAATAGGATTTAAATTATCATAAACTTAAAATGAAACTTTTGGAAATAGATTATATTCCTTTGGCATTTATCATTGCTTACAGTTGAAAATTAGGTTTTTAAAACTAAAAAAATAAATTCCTAAGTCAACAACACCAACAAATAAAAATCGTCAAGCACTATTTCATATCCATTGAAATGAAATTCTGACAAATGAAAAATAAATGATGAACAACTGCCTACAATCAATCTACTAACTAAAACATTTTACTTTTCTTTTAAACATGCTAATTTGTCCCGTACATAAAAAATCACGAATATTTTTTTGTTAAAACTGATATTATGTTTATAACTCATAAATTACTCATAATGCACTGATGCCTACATGCAATACGATACACAGACTTTAGTATTAGATAAGTACCCATTCGATACCTCTCACAATATTGTTCAAAAACATCTATTTTTTTTTTTTCTACATGGATATTAAGCTTAGGGAAAGTTTAGTATGCTCTTTTAAGCGTGATGTGCCAATAGATGTTCTTGAACAATACAACACAGTGTTCCCGTTCCACGGAAGCAGTGAGCCCTTCTAAATGCACGCTGGTGAGTCACGACAGTCCGCGTGTGCCATACGATGCATTGATGTTCACGGACAATAACGTGTCATCGCAGTCAGACCACCAAGTGAGAGGCAAACGATACGAGACGCGCGCGGCGCACCCGCTGCTGCACCAAGGCAACCCTCCGAACTTGTCTCATCAGATTAAACCTCCTTGTCCGCACAAACCACCACAACGAACAACAGTAAACAAGGTTTACACTCATGCGACAATTCAGAAGGAACATCGTAAGAAAGTTACGTTCATCAACGAGTTCTCTTCCGTTTCAAGCATCAAAGCTCAGTCAGCACCTTCGTTTCGATGATTGAAATCAAAAGCGTCGGCGCCTTTGAACGACACCTTCTACGGTGGAAAAGTGTCGCACCCAATAGGTCAACCGACGGCTTAGCTTTTTATTACTGATACAGGAGTCCAAATATCTTCTCGGGTTCTAGTACCAGCACTAAAAAGCAAAGCGTGGCGTAAGCATCGGGTACGACAGCATGGTGCGAGAGGTGCGCGCGCCGTCCACTCGGCGTGCGGGTGACGGGGCTGCGTGCGGTGCCCGTGCCGAACAATTACACGCACCTTGCTTTCACGGACACCACTTTGGCACCGACGGGCAAATTCTCTCGAATGTAGATCGGGCCGTACACCGTGTGGTCCCACACGGGGGGATTGTTCGCGCGATCCACTACGTCTATCTGGACCTCCACGGTTCTGGACAAGGGCGGGAAACCCTTGTCTTGAGCCATAGCCTCCAACTTGTAAGTTTCTCGCTATCGGGGAAAGAGTCGATGGAAACAGACAAAACCACGTCGTTAGTAGTGTTAAGGAGTAGAGGTGCGGCGGGCCCGGGGACCCGCTGCGCCTTATACCAACCTGGCTTTCACACTGGTCACTACGGTACCCACTGTGACATTCTCTTTGATGTGAACGGGGCCATACGTGGTCATGTCCCAGATGGGGGGCTTATTGTTCCTGTCTACCACGTCTAATTCAACGTCCACGTCTGCGGAGGACGGCGGGTCGCCTCTGTCGGAGGCGCGCACGCGCAGTCGGTACCTGTCCCGCTACAGATACACGGGTCAGAGGTCAGCGGGGAGAAACAAAACATAACACAACTAAAATATAAACACATAAGTACTCATCGCTAATAAACAATTAAAATAATTCAAAAATAAACTGAAGTACGGTTCACTTCCACATTATTGGCTGTTTGCAAATGTTTTATTTCACAGTATAATGTGCTAAAAAAGTAAAAGCTTACACTCATCTTCTCACATTCAGTAAGCCAAAATAAAAGTAGAGGAATAAGGTTCTATAAGAATAAATTTGTTATTATTACTCGTACGTTCGCTCACGTCGTCTGCTCCCACTCACAGCACAGGCACTGTCGTACTTACAGTAGAGACATTCCTTACTGTTGTAGCCAATATTAGATGGTGCAAGAAATAAATTGAAAATAAAAATGTTGATCATATTTTACAAGTTTCATCTGTACAATAAGGAGAAAGACAAACTGTACATTATAGGTATTAGGTACTTTTTACAGTAATCAAACTAAACTAATCTTAAAAATTAAAAAAAACGTAACGAAAAGCAGGCAAATGCATGCAGCTCTGCATACAAGACATGGCGGAAAGGTCAGGTTGTCATATGAATGGTTTGGTGACCTCTTAGATACTACAACGAAACGACACTCATTGAAATGGGTATATTACAAACGATGGACGTTACGTTAAACTGTACAAATTTGGAATCGCGAACGTTGCCCCTTTCACAGAAGGAATATGTCACAACTGGCCAGATGGCCAAACTGCCTTGTGGGCAATCTGACCATCTCAAGTATTAAACTAATATTATACAAGTTATATTAATAGCACTGCCGCCCTGGAAAAAATCACAATTATCATGATATTCACAAATATGATGTTAGATTGCATGAGTAGTCGTCTACAGCACAGCGATGACGCGACCGGACTCGAACCGGCCGGCGAGAACTATCGCTCCGCAAAAAAAAACAGATTAGTAACAAAACATGTACATAATACATATAATACTGATAGGTATGTTAAAAGCGTAAGCTTCTCAAATCAATTAATCGATTAATACAATAAAAAAAAACTTTGAAACTAGTTTGTGCGAAATATACAGAAGTGCTGTTACAGAAACTGTACATGTTTTAGAACTAAACACAGGTTCAACGGTGAAATATTTACAGCAGTATTTGGTACAAGGTAAGTATTATACACAAGTTGTATTCATCTGTAAGATAGTTAATGCAAGATGGTGCTGCGGAAATAAATCTTAACGAAGATTTAGTGCGGAGCCGACGCTGGCGGCAACTGAAACTAATTGTGCTGCAAGAAGAACAAGCCCCCGACGGCTGCGGGGCCCAAGGGCCCCACACTGCCGTTCAATGGACAACTACTCCTCACAGCCAGGATTTACCCCTCTCCACAGCAATTTACAGCAGCGGTTAATAATTTAGAACTATTTACAGTTAAATGAACTTAAAGTATGTGCCAATTGAATCCTAAGGCCTGTAGGTAGCACTCATCCACCAAACTTTGTAGTAAAGTTGATCCCTTTCATTCATCAATCTTATCAAATGCTCTCACCACGTGATCAGTGTGAAGTTATCAAAGGTAAAGCATACTTACGTCGAGTGGCTTCTTTAGAACGATCCAGCCCGATTCAGGCTGGATCTCAAAATACTCAATATCCGCAGGATTATATGGTGCGCTCAAAGTATAAACAATTGCACCATTATTATCGGCATCCTCGTCGGATGCGGATACTCTCAATATATTCGTGCCTATACTGGCGTCTTGTTTTACGTTCTCCACATATTTCTGCAAGACACATTATAATGACAGTCAACAATCGCGATGGATCGCTGAAATTCATGCAAACAAAAATCTAGTTGTGATATCATGCAATTTTGTGCTTAATTCTACGGTTATGTACACTATTGCGCTTACTTGTCTGTCAAATAGTGGGGGATTGTCGTTTACATCGGTGATCTCAACAGTGAACGAGCAGACACCTTCAAGAGAAGGTTCTCCTTGATCTGTTGCCTTTACCGTCACAGATACGAATTTCCCGTCGTCACCTTCTCTGTCGAATACTTTGTTAGTTGATACTTCACCAGTTTCTTCGTCGACTGTGAATTTAGTGCCTTTCTGATTTGGTTGTTGTACTATTGAGTATTTTACTTGACCATTGACGCCTTTATCTTCGTCAGTAGCGTGAACTTTTATAACGGGGCTACCGTTTGGAGCGCCTTCTTCTACTTTTGGGAAATAAGTAGGACAGTCTTTGAATATGGGTTTATTATCGTTAACGTCTGTGATGAACACGACGACGACGGCAGTAGACGTGTGTATGGTGGCGTCACCATTGACGCAGCAGGCGCCGTCGTCCATAGCCGTAACATTGAGTTCGTATTTGTCTCTGTCGAGCGATATCGCTTTGTTGTGCAGTCGGATGACACCAGTGATTTCTTCAATTACGAACTGGCCGGAGCTGGTGCCGCCGCCGACGAAGCCGAATCGTACGTTGTCGCCATCTTTGTCAGAAGCTACGACGGTCGTCACGAGAGTGTTGGGTCCAGCATTTTCATCAACGTTAGGTGTATACACTTGTTGTGAGAATTTCGGCTCTTCGTCATTTTTGTTCTTAGTATAAACTCTGACGGTAGCTGTTCCAGTTTTAGCTGGTTCTCCCTTGTCTTTGGCTGTGACTACAAACTCATAATAGGCGTTATTATTGTCAGCATCCAGTTGTTTGTTGTTTGTTATGATACCGTTTGAATCCACGCTGAAGTGGTCATCTGAAACGAGGTGCAATTAAATTTGTTAATAAATAACAAAGAAACTTTGCAGATGTTTTCTATTGTATGCAACTCCCCACATTTGTTTAACATTATAATCTAAAACGATTTATGTAAACTGTTTACTGAAACACTGACGCAATGAGGAAGGAAAATCTGTGGAGACGGCCTATTCTACTATATGAAGAATAGTTATACAAATATCTATAATATCGACACACGCATGTCAAAAAGCGTTTTGTCTCTTTTTAACTAACCAAGAGCTGCATATGAAAAGAGAGACATCTAAATGTTTGTCAAGGACTAAACTTGGTAACACTTTTGAGTGACGTCAAAATCATATCTATGCGTGACCGGGCGCCATGTTGATTGCCGAGTAAAATTGGTAGTTGTGTGCCGTATATGTACGTTTATCTGTGTAGTTGTGCTGTCAAACAGTTGCAAATGGCCTACCTCATTGGCTAATGGGCAGCCATCTTAATTGCCCGATTTATGTAGGTATACACGCTAATTTCGTAGGTATGGCAAGTCCATAGGTTTATAAGTCAGTGCACTGACGAAAACAACATGAAAACAAAGGTAATGTAAACCGAGAGAAAGAAAATGTAAACAGTAAATGTTACACAACACTAATGTGTGTAAATCATATTCGAGGAATATTGGGAAACGTGACAGTTGCGTAATGCATTCCTGAAGATGAACATTATATTTATTATTAATTACTTAACTTTCTATTCGTTGTACGTTTACCAATTCAATTTAAAATAAATTGTATTTCTGTTTATCTCTAAATTATCTAAAAGTCTATACAAATCATTATTTTTACACCTGTGCTGAAAGTATAAAGGTCAACAACCTCAAGTTCATCTGTACTAACAGCGACATCTATCGGCATGGTAATGTTTCAATGGTTTTACTAAAAAACATACTAGATGGCGCTAGTAGTCGCTTCACTGAAACTTTCGAAGAGAAAAAGTAGAGTATTTACCTGAAACTAAATATTCGATTTCGGCGTTCTTTCCGGAGTCGGCGTCCATGGCTTTGACCTTGAGTATGCTGGTGCCTAGTGGAATGTCTTCGTCGACGTTGTGTGCTTGGTAGTCGGGCAGCTCGAACTTCGGCGCGTTGTCGTTCACATCAGTCACGCGAATTGTTAGCTAACGAAAGTTATAAATAAAATAAGTACACTAGCTTTTGTATGTCATAAATGTAATTTTTGGAAGCAAAATATCTTAGTCGCCTCGACGATTTATTTAGAACTAGCTTCTGCCAGCGGGTTCGCCCGCGTGTATTTCGAAAATTATCCTAAGGTAACTCATTCCCGGGATAAAAAGTATCCTATGTGCTATTCCAGACAATAATCTATCTCTGTGTCGAATTATATACAGATCCGTCCAGCGGTTTGAGCGTGCAGAAGCAACAAAATTAGAAACACACACACACACGCTCAAAAACTTTCGCCTTTATAATATTAATATTATATAATATTAACTAATAATATTAAATTTAATATTATTATTAGTGTGATGCTCATGAATTATTATTTTAATACATAAGAAGTTGTTAGATATATATTCTAGCCTCTAAAATACTATATGGTCATGGGCACTCTAAATCATGAAATCTAAAGCCAAACAACTCATCTGTTGCCCATCTAAATGGTAAGGAAAGCAAACAGGGTAGGTACATACCTCAACAGAAGTAGAGAATCCTCCAGAATCTTCAGTAGCTGTCACCACGAGGGAGTACACGTGGGGTTGCCGCAGGTCTTCGAAATCCAATTCCTTGGCCAGCTTTACGATACCTGACGTCGGGCCGATGTTGAAGGTCCCAGCCCCTTGGCCCTGGGCCTTGAGGGTGTAGCGGATCTCGCGGTCAGCGAACGACTTGGCTTTCACTGATATTATGCTGGAATAGAAGAAATTGGCATTTCAGTAAGAGAAAAACTAAAGTTTAAATAATATCGAATTATGTGGGATATAGTACATTACTGCAGCGGCCAGCAAAATAGGCATAGATGGACGAACGTGTAAATATGGGCCGAGGCGAAGCCGAGGCACACATACGTAAGTCCAACAATGCCTAGTTGTGGCCAAGGCTTGTATAAATAGTTTTCTCAAATAATGCGTGGAAATTAAAACTAAGTAGTACCTAAAACTCATTTTGTCAAATAAAATTACATTTCAAAATCAATGACGAACAACAATAATTTTTCCCGCGTTGAAATGTTCATTTGTTTTTGTTTTTTTTTTCAATAAACAGCTTTCTATTTGCAAGCCAGTTCGAAAATTGAATAAAACTTTTGATAAGTTACCTCCTTGGTTGCCATGTTTCGGAGTAAGAGATCGTTCCATTTTTAACCAACTTCCCAAAAATGACGAGGTTATCAATTCGACTGTGTTATTTATTTAATTATTTTTTACTAGGTGAAACGATTTTGATGATTCTTTTTTTATTTGAAAGCTGGTGCTTGTCATATCCCATTTAAATTTCATCAAGATCTGATGAAGAACTTCGGCGATCATCAGAACTCGTCAATAAATGACGGCAAATCACTCGGGATAGCTGCAATCGCATGGCTGTTTATTGATTACATCATTTCATAACATAAATAAAAATAAATAAAATAATAATTAAAACGGGTGTTCCTGTTTTGTTTCTTCGTTTTTTTAACACCGACTTCCAAAATTCAAGTTATTTTTCACCCCGTAGTGTTTTTATTTGGAAGTCTGTTGTATTTTTTTTTGTAAAAAAAGTTTTTAAATTACACTACGGATATGACTTTACTATGTAATTTATTTGGCAGCTAAACCACGACACATATGGATTTTAAAATTGCCGGCCGCTGCTCGCATGTATTTGGCCAGTACAGCAATTTCGATTTATATCGAAGAAGGTTGTCAAAATAATGCTCAAATTTCCAAGCATGTTTGAGAAAAATACATTTCCAGGCCTGTGAACGACAGACTTGCAAACACCAGAGTGATCTTATGATGGCTTCTCTATCAATAATAGTTTACTTAGGAGTTCCCCGTCAAATATCATCCCATCAATATGTAGGTCTGTAACGAGGAACCATGCTTAACACAACTGAATTCCCCTTCCTTTATACCCCAGTGTTGTAAATTAAGAGCAGATTACAGTGCGCTCAAATAAAATCCATAACAAACAAGGGCATAAAACTCAATTGATTAGCTTCACTACCGAACAGCCTGATATCGAATTCAATAGCTGAACCTGATCCTCATAAAAGAGTAATTAAATTTGCCATTAACATAAAATTACCGAATAGTTAAGTAATAAAACACCAAGTTTGTTTATTCCAATCATATTGCGAGAGATGAACATCAGACTGACCTAGTTTCTGTTTTTAAACGGACATGTGGCAGTTTGTGAAATTTCCACAATTGAACGTGTCAACGCGATCTCTGTTAGTATTAAATTGGGACGAATCAGAGATCAACATGTTGTGTCCAGTAATAGAGTGGACTCTTCCGCGTGATTGTCATACGACTTCAATTAATTAATGGAAGATTTATGATCTTCTATATTCAGATACACAAGAAATATACATTGTTCATCAGTACTTAAAAGGATGGCTGGATCTGATAGAAGGGACACAAAGAAATCTAAAAACCGGCCAAATGCGAGACTGACTCGCACACAGAGAGTTCCGTATAAACACTACATTCACCAAAATAAATACGTAAAATTACTAACGTTCATAAACAATGAAAGCACCGAAGATTACATTAACGAAGGGACAATATTAACTTTCCCGTTCCGTCTGAACTGTTGTCCCCATACATCAATATAGTTTTTTTTTTACTTTTCTTTTAGATATTTTTTACATTTTATAAGTTAAACGACTATTACTCGTAAACTTGTAAAGCCTACTTAGCTGTAATTTTTCTTTTAATAACGTTATAATAAATACTACTGCCGTGAATTTTATCACACATCCAGTTGCTGGAGTTCAATAATACTTTTAAGAAGAAAACTAAAACTATAAGCCCTAAGTGACTGGGCGACTAAAGGACTCATGAAAAGTAGGGAAAGACTTTACGGGCTGTATGGCCTTAAGCCTTATATTAAAACTGAAACTTTTAATAAGTATGTTGCTACTTACTCAGGAATATTAAAAAATACGTGTTAACTAGCTAAGGCTTTATAAATTAACAATAAGGTAAAATTTTCAGAAAATAAAATTGAGACGGTTTGGAAAATTATAAACAATGAAACGAACAGGAACAAAAAAACACATGGACTTATTAGAGATAACAAAAAAGTAGCTCAAGAATTTGTAAATTTCTTTATTAGCATCCCAATAAAACTACTGAAACCTTAAATTCTTCGCCGTCTCTCGCTTCTGGTTTATTAAACGCTAACGTTTCAGGCTGCCCGACTGTATTTAACTTTTCACATGTAAACCCAATAACAGTAATAAAAGCTTTTAAGCAAATCATGATCGAACTGACCGAAGATCTATGGGGAATGTCCATCAAAGTTTGAACCTCCATTATTCAGACTATAGTGCCGTAATTGGCTTTAATTTTTAATTTGTGTGTAGACCAAGGAGTCTTTCCGAATCTAATGAAACATAGTGAGGTTATACCAATTTTTAAATGCGGGGACAGTATAGACACAAATAATTATAGACCAGTATCCGTGTTGCCGGTTTTCAGCAAGGTATTTGAAAACATAATGCTAAATCAAATGCTCATTAATTTAATACGAATAACATCCTACACGATAAACAGTATGGTTTCACCAAAGGACGTTGTACAACCAACACTGGTGTCACCTTATTAAAACACATCTTTGATGCGTGGGAGGAAGGACAAGATGCCATAGGTATCTTCTGCGACCTGTCGAATGCCTTTGATTGCGTTAATCATGAAACATTGCTTTTGAAACTTGAGCATTACGGGCTAGGCCAATCAGTATTAAGTTTAGTAAAATCCTATTTGAATGATAGACAGCAATTAGTACAAATAAACGGTGTCAATTCGTTGGGGTTGAACGTGAAAATGGGGGTACCCCAGGGCTCAATTTTAGGTCCTTTCTTATTTTTAGTCTACATTAACGATTTACTCCATCTATTGAAAAACAAATTAAACATGGTGTTATTTGCTGATGATACTTCTTTGATTTTTAAGATAAATAGACGACGAGTTACGTTGCCGACGTAAATAATGCCTTGCAGCAAGTTCAAAATTGTTTCACTGCTAATCATTTAGTTTTAAATGCTAAAAAACTAAGTGTTTAAAATTTGCCTTGCCTAATATCAAAAGTTATGATTGTGACATTATATTAAACAATGAGAAGTTTGAATTCGTCGATAAAGCGGTTTTCGGTTTTCGGCGGGGCGGCTAAGTTCGGCAGCTTACGCTGTTAAAAAAAAACGTCAGTTTACTGATGTAGATACCGCGAGGCTAATCTATTTTAGTTACTTTCATAGTATCATGTCTTACGGTATCTTACTCGTACTATGGGGAAGGGCTGCAGACATTGAGTCAATTTTCATTTTGCAAAAACGAGCCATCAGAGCGATATACAATCTTCGCCAGCGAGATTCTCTAAGGGAACTGTTTAAGGACATTAACATTATGACAGTAGCTTGTCAATATATTTACGAAAACACCATGTACGTTAGAAAGAATATACATCTTTTTAGTAAAAACAGCGATAGACATAATTATGTTACTAGAAAGAAATAGGGACCAATTAATTCAGCTAGGTTTCAGGCTGGATAAAGTAGCGTCATCTTTTATGGGGTACTGTATAAAATGTTACAATAAAATACCTCCCCACATTCTAGAACTGAATGAGGCGAAATTCAAAATTTGTATAAATCGCACACTATGCAGGTAGGCATAATATTATAAGTTGGGGGATTACATCGCTGATAAAAATACTTGGCTCAACGCTAGTCCTGCTCCACAGCCACTAGGGCACAAAAACAAGTGATAAGCAGAAAAGTTTTAAAGTATTGTTGGACCTACTGAAGACTATGAATATATTTGTGTTGTATAAACTCAATTTATTTTAGTATTATATAAATGCACAGCACATATGTGAGTACCTACTATGAACCAACTGTAAATCTACCATTTACTGTACCTATATGTCGTTTATCTATACTAGTGTACCCTGGCAGTTAATAGTGTGTCATGCTCTCTCTAATGTCTCTCTGATGGTGGCACATGTGTTGGATCATTTGGTTCTCTTCATGATGGTTGATCTGGGTGGTGCCGATCGATGTGTCATGTTCGTGAACGGGCGCCATCATTTGGGATTGGTATAACTTAGCTGCCTCGGCCTGTTTTTAATTACCTATGTATTATTATTTTTTAATTGTTTGTTTTCTCTAGACGCTTTTACGTGCACGTCTTTTTACATCGTTCTCACATATAGGTTTTTTCCAACAAGAAATGATGTAACCAAATACTTGTAAAACCCTTTTTATTTTAAAAGACTAAGTGTGGAGTTTCATGACCATTCTTCTCCATAACAAGCTACATTTCTGAATGGACGGTAGAATCAATTATTATTACTTTTAAATTATTTTTTTTTGACGTTCAAAAGTGCCGCTTAATGGCTTAATTAAATAAAGAAATTTTGATTTTGATAAAATTTTTTGATTTTCACATGTATAGGAAGTAACATATTTTTTTTTATTTTACCACTTTGTAGGCGTGATTAAAAAATTATAGCTTTCTAGTACTAATAGTCTATGAGCTCAGCTGCGGACGGACGGACAGACATGGCGAAACTACAAAGGCTCCTTGTTGACTACGGAACCCTAAAAAGGGTCACAATAATTAAATGCAAACAATGCAATGAAACATTTTTTCGCGATTTCAGTATCGATCCCGATATAGTTGTTCTAATGAGTATTTTCACCTGTTAAAGATTGCCTGAGAGTTAAAAGTCATCTAGTAATTAACTCATATTTTGATAACTCGTAGATTGGTTAAAGCCGTAAAAACTACAATATCAGTTACCTAACTAGTACCTATTGTAGTTTTTACGGCTACGAGTATACAGCGGAAAGTATCCACCTACCTAGGTGGGTAACTTACTGTATCTATAAAAAAATAAAACAAAAACTAACTGTCCTAGAATAAATCATCCCAAAAAACAGGGTTGTTGACAGACACTGAATCTGTATATTGAAACTAACAAATAAGAAGAAGGGACAGAACTGTAACCCCATCCACTTCCATGGTCGAGCAATCTATTACATTCAGTTCATAACTTTCCGGGGAAAATAAACAAATACAAGTGATTTGTTTTCGCTCTAGTATGACACACTATAAATCCGTGCTTAATATTCTTTTTTTTATTATTTCTCATTCTTTTTTCTGGTATTATCAGACGCTCATGAAAACTGATATTAAAAGAATAATACTTTTTATAGAATCCCTAGAAAAACCACTAAAGATTTCTGCTTTTCTCTTGGCAGGTTTTCTATGAAATTCGAAAGTCATTCAATATATCATTGGAAATTCGTATTTTTGCTAAGTTGCGTTCCGATTACACATTTACCAGACAGTTCGCCTAACTTCAAAGGAACAGAAAACTAGGAAGCCGTGTAAAAAACATTGCTTTTATTTCTTACTAAAATCCAACTCACTAAGATAAAGATATAAAGACATGCTGTATGTTTTGATGTTTGGATATTTTTTAAATCAAATCAAAATCATTTATTTGTAAAACATAGGTAAAACATTTGTAATTATTGTGTAACACATAATGACATGCAAGATCTTTAAAATTAGGTATAGTGCGCTATGTTTTGCCAATTGACATACAAATTATAAAAAAGAAATACAATTATATGAAAGGGCACTTTTAAATTAAAATATAAATTTACTACAATGTAATTATTAACGTATTTGAGTACCTGATTGTATTAACACATGAATATAAGAAAAAAAATATTATATAAAATCAATTTCATTTCATGTCAAAATTTTAAGTCTATTCAATTCGATTAAATAAGAGATATTAATTATTATTAATCAATCACGCCCGCGTGGCTGAACGGTTTTGGTTGGAATAAGGAACACTAGCCCCCTTATTGCGTAACATCAAAGATTGGCGCACGCGTGCTTAGCTTGCAATCATTGCTTCATAGTCATCATTATCATCAGCCTTATAATGTTACCACTGCTCTAAGCATCCTCTCTGTGAGAGAGGTGATGGGCATAATCCACCACTCGGACCCAGGGGGGTGACCATAAACTCTAAGAGTAAGGTTATTTTGAGATCGCGTAAGTGACAGATCTATACAAGTCATATACATCTGTCCCTTACACACACTCAAAATAACCTTACTCTAAGAGCTTATGGTCACCCCCCTGTTCGGGTCGCTGAATGTGACATGTCTTCGAATTTTTGGTTCTAGGACATGCCACATGTCTCACGATGTTTTCCTTCACCGTTTTATGCTTCACATTATGTTCAAAAAATCCGTCTACACGACAGCGTAAACACGCAATGAATACTGTTGAGTTGTCAAATTGAAAGGGAGCGCACGTGCTTCGTGCAGTCTAAACAGTTACGCAATTAGAGTGCCTTGATTAGGAAATAGGATTATTTTTAGCCGTAGTCAGCAAGGAACCCTCAAGTTTCGCCATGGCCGTCTGTCCGTCAGTCCGTCCAGCTTAGCTCAGAGAATTTTAGTACTAGAAAGCTATAATTTGGCATGGGTATACATAGGTATTAATCACGCCTACAAAGTTGTAAAATAAATCATATTTTTTTTTAATATTCTGTACACGTAAAGTGGGGATGTTTTTTTTTCTCGTCTTTCCCATAGGTGGGGTATCGTTAGAGAGGCCATTGAAATCCATTTTATGATTAAGGGATCCGTTTGCCAATTTTTAGGATTCCGTACCAAATTAAAAACGGGACCCTATTACTAAGACTTCACTGTCCGTCTATCTGTCTGTCACCAGTCTGTATCTCATGAACCGTGATAGCTAGACAATTGAAAATTTCAGAGATGATGTATTTCTCTTGCCGCTATGACAACAAATACTAAAAACAGAATAAAATAAATATTTAAGGTTTTTTTTGCTGTTTTTTGCGATAATGGTACGGAACCCTTCGTGCGCTAGTCCAACTCGCACTTGGCCGGTTTTTGTTAGAGTCAAGCCCAGATTACCTCCCTGGGAGTTAATCTGTGGAGTCAAGTGTCCCCTCTGCCAGCTATGGATATGTGAAATAATTCACGACAGTGCACTTTTAAAAGTAAAAATTTTGTATATTGATGTATGGGGACAACAGTTTTTGAATGGCAAACTTAATTTTGTCCATTCTTTAGAGCAATGATAATGTTACCTATTTATTTATTTAACAATTATGGACGATTTTGGTGAATGTAGCTGTTTATACGTAATCCTCTGTGCGCGAGTCAGACTCGCACTTGGCCGGTTTTTTATACTTTTTCGACACTCATGCGGGTGATGTCGCTGGCCATAATTATCTAGTAAATAAAAAATAAAAAATTAATGGTCTTACTCTGAATCTTTCTTCTGGTTCTCAGCGATTTCAGCTTCGTAGCTCGGCAGGTAGAACTGAGGAGCTCGCTTGCCTCCAACTATGCTGAGCCGCTCCTCCGGCGTCGACTGGAACCTTCTTTCATCGACACGACCGTTCTGGAAATAGCAGAAAATAGTAGAAGATTAGTGACATCCAACTTTTGTAATAATGTGTATGGTTGTAGGAGTAGAGGATGACCAAATAAACCTTGGATGGATTGTATAAGAGATTAATATCTATGACTGGGAAGGAGGTGGTTAAGATGACAGAAATAGAGATGAATGGAAGAAGACATGGTACCCTAATAGGTATGATGACAAAAAAAAACTATTTAGTCCGTCAGTTAAATTACCTAATAATACTGGCCACGTATTTTTTCTTTTAACAAAAAATGACGACGATACAGTGCGTTGAAATATCATGTGACGTCACGCCGTGCTACACTTTTACCACAAAGTACTTACATAAGCGGCGGCGCGCTGTTTACTGACAAAGTGATGTCACAAGCCCCCACTCCTGAACTTTGATGCGTTTTATCTACTGTTTTCCTTTTAGATGATATATTATCTTTAGAAGCACTCAAAAAATGCGCTGTCAACAATTCTAATATGCAATTCTAGTGTGCAAATTTGACAACTATAAATGAAAAAAGAAAAACAAGCACAACATATATCTTTTTTTATTCAATTTATGGAATACTTTTAAAGTCCAATAAACCTCGAATTATGACTTTTTACTAAGGAAATTTAGTCGGAGCTCTCTGCCCGCAATACTTGCGAGGTAACAAATACCCTATACTTTAAATTTGGAAAAACTTCATGTATTGTAAGTTGTAGGTACTTTTCATTATCATGTCGATGAAGTGAGAGAAAAATACATATAAACACTATTCCCGCTACAAACTTTTGTGAACAGGGTTCGGTAACTTCGTAAAATTCAAACCGAAAGTAAATCTCGACCCTATTTAAATGCCCTGTTCCTTGTTGCTCTTTCATCCGTTTAAAAATATTCCGCCCCTTATCCGAATTTCAGTACCTACCTAAGGTTTGTTGTGAAGCTGAAAAGTCGAGAAAAGTGCAAAGTTACTGACGTCAAAGGTCAAATAAGTAAGTTAATTACCTACATAACATAACATATATCATAACATCACGCCTACTGTTTCAGAAATATGTATGTACAGTCAAGGGTCAAAAGTGCAGTCATACTCTCCCAAAACTCAAATGGCTAGTTTTTGTAGAAGAAGTTAAATTATCCACAACTGATTTAATATTTTGTATAGAAATTAAAGTATAGATTATGCCTACTAACCGCGAAAAGTTGAAATTCTGATGCCTACAAAAAAATTGCCTTTTCTGTTTTGGTAGAGTGTGACTGCACTTTTGACCCTTATAGTACCTAAAGTCATGGGGACCCAGTGGTAAAAAAGAAAATTTGGTTCAATTAAATATCACTAGATGGCGATATGCATCGATTTGTGAGTAAAATTAACATTTTCTAGAATTCTGTTTTTTTTGTCTCTCTTTACACTGCGATATCGCCAGAGGGACATTTATAGGTGGGTTGGTTGGGTTTGTTACTGACATGCTCGGTATGCGACCTGTGTCGCATCCTACTTTACTTTACTGTAGCAATGTAAGTGTGTCATGGGGCATTTTCCGTTTCAATCTGCGTATTGTACTATTGTCTTCAAGAGATTGGCCAAGCTGTTCGGATGTTCTTCCATACAGGCACGCACAAGGAAAGTACAGGGTGGCACAAGGAAATAGAACGTGCATATTGCATCATTTTTTTTTGCGGGGTAGAAGGGGCGTGGGCGAGGGGAGACCGATATCGTTGGGTAGCGCGGTTCATGAAGTTTTAGTCACTATGAGTCACTTCGACGGGAAGCGTCGCGCATTTTGCGTGCGCGCATTTTACGAAAACTCTCGTTCGTACGTAGTTGTCAGGCGATTATTTTGTTCTGAGTATGGTGTACGGCAAATTAGGGAGGCTCCGAGTGCTAATTTAATTAAAATCTGGATAAAGCGGTTTGAAGAGACTGGATCGACGTTTAAACCACACGCAAAAGGTCGTCCACGCACATCTAGGACCGAAGACAATATTGAGAGTGTTAAGCAGTCGGTACGAGAAGATCCACAAATGTCTACTCGCAAGAGATCGTCTGTCCTAAACATATCGCGACGAAGTTTGCAACGAATTTTAAACTTGGATCTTAAATTGCATCCATACAAGCTGCAATTAACTCAAGAATTGAAAGACTCTGACTTCATAGCACGGCTCACATTTGCTAATGAAATGCTCAATCGGTTTTCAAATTTTGAAAACATCCTTTTCTCTGATGAGGCACATTTTCATATGAATGGGTTCGTAAACCGCCAAAATTTTTTTTGTGGGGATACCTCAAACACAAAGTCTACACCAATAATCCGAGAAACATCAGTCAGCTCAAGGAGAATATTCGTGGTGAAATGGCAGCAATCACACCAGCACTACTTAAGAAAGTTTTCGGTAATTTCCGTTTGCGGTTAGAGGAGTGCCAACGTAGAGAGGGTCATCATTTAGATGATGTTATTTTTAAAAAATAAACTTCAGTTATCACTTAATAATTGCTTAGTTTTATTTTAACTATACCTTTTGTATTTATTTTTTAATAATTATTTTAAAAATGCACGTTCTATTGCGCCACCCTGTATTAAAGAAATTCTTTCCTTGTACGTGCCTGTATGGAAGAGTATTTCCTGTTTGACTATTGTCATGTGCAGGTCGTGATGATTCTAGAATTGATCATAAAAATTGTATGTATTTAATCAACTCTCCTAAGCACAAATTTATGGCATATTGGGCTCTTAATTCACATTTCAAAGATTATTCGAACGAATCATTTAAATTGATTCCAATAGATGGCGCGAATTTAAATTTCAGAGGCAGGCCATTCGATCTTTTATTTTTTATTTTCTGTTGTAACACATTTTGGTACAATGAAATTGTAAAAACGTGCAAAAAAATAACATAAAACAAATCGTTACTGTATCTAAAGAAAAAAAGTCACTGTACTTAAATAAAAAAAAAGTCACGAACCGAGAAAACCCTTTTACTTGCAAGTCGCTGCTAACACCATCTATAGCCGTGAAACGGCACCGAACCCGATCGATGTACTTTGAAAAATAATCAGTATACATCAGACGGCAAGGTTTCTTTGGATGAGGCATCTGTATATTGCTAGTATTATATTATCTGTACACCCACATCACATTTAATCCAGACTACGAACTGCTTCTAAGAAATTCCACATGATTAAACCCAATAATTCTGGCCAAACTAGAAAACAAAGCTTAGCAGTAATGCTTGTAAAACCAACGAGATGGTCTTAATCGAGTTAATTACTTCGCAATATTATATGACTAAAGATAATATCTACGATCTACATGATACTTGTCCCTAGTTATTCGATTTCCACAGAAACTCTAATATACGCAGAACTATTCTCAGGGGAAGATACCATATAAGAACCTGTCTAACAGAGGCAGCAAAACACCAATATTACATATTACGTTTCTATCCCCTAAACAAATGATTAAGATTTGAACTGTGATCTAACTTGTAAACAAGTACTACTAAGATAACTTATGTAGATATTGTGGTACCCACAGTAAATAATACGCTGTATTTGTATTGTATTTAGCGTTTATTCGAAATCATTTTATATATTATCTATAACATTACTGATTAAAAGACGCGCCTATGCGCTGCAATGATGACAATCAGAACATTCTAGATACGAATGACACTTTAAATTGGATCTAGCCAGGAATGATTTATAAAGGTAATGTAGTCAAATGCAAACTCCTTATAATATCTACCTATTTCGTGTTACGAAACCTATAATTCAAGCTGAGTTGCTACGCCACTCAACATCCTCTCAACATTATTGGTAGGTATAATGTTTCCAATTTTATATTCACTTAGTCTTATTGTTCCAAAGATATATATAGTTTCAGGTAGATATTTTTAGAATAGGAACCCGTTTCAATTTAATAAAGTTTTTCACAGTGGAAAACTGTTAAAGTTGAAACATTTATTTTATCGATAGGAAAGGAAAGTCTGGCAAAAACATTCGGAAATTTGAAGATATTTTACTTCAAAGGATGACCCCGTTAGTAAAGCTTAACCATATAAAGTAGGATGGTTAGTGCATGACTCATAAAATGTTGTGTCATGTGCATAAAATATTAAATTACTTAATTAGGTCAATCGTGGTTTCTTTCCGCGAAGAAGCGGCATAAAGTTTAAATAAAATATGCTACCATACGTGGAAAACCAGAGAAATACATGTTATGAACCTTATTAATTCATTTACCGAACAGATGAAAAGTTAATTAAAAGTAAGACCAGCTGTTACCAGTAAAATAGCCACATCATTTTACAACAGATGTATGCAATTCGAAGTAATTTCCAACTAATAAACAAAGACATCATCACCCCATTTTCATTTTAATAAATCCACAGCATCACTGCGAATACTAATTGGATTTAACATAATTAAATTACTGATGTTCACCAATATGTTTTAATTAATGGATTGTTCGCAAGAATCCTTAATTAAGTATATCAAATTATGAAATGTGTGAGCACTGACCTGATCTTCAGCCTTAACGTACAGCACGTATTCCATGTCAAGCTGGAAGGGGTCGGTTCCTCTGGTGCGTACCACGCCTGATCGTTCATCCACCTCGAACCTGCCCCCGGTTCTGTCTCTGACGATGAAGTAGTGAATGTTGTGGTCTGTGTCAGGATCTCTGGCCTGGAGGGTGAAGACTGGGGTGTTGGGAGCCGCGTTGAGCTGCACCACCGTCTGCATCGGCAACGGTCGGTTGATGAAGTAAGGAGGCTCATCATTCACATCCTTCACGTGAATTATAACTCTCTGATTGTCCGTATCTGAAAACCCACAAAGTCAATGTCAAAGAGACTCCAACTTCCCATTACCAAGTCAAGTAGTGTTTGTCTGAAGGCCTCTTGGCAAAACTATCAAATTATTAAGCTATCTGAAGTGTACTTGAGGGGTATTAAACCGCAGGAATTAATTAAGCACGCAAATGTGAGATGGGTGTTAGTTTCTAGTCGAATTTTGAACTCGTTGTCGAGAAAATCATCATAAATTTTCATGTAGAATATAGACATATCTTGGTTAATCCTGTTAAAATATGGGCATACATAATATGCATGAATCAACAGAGGGGTATTCATTTGTAGAAAAAAGTTTGTGTAGGAGTATTGTTGAGTTTCATGGAAAAACCGCTTGATAAACGGTACAGGGGGATGGTGCAGCCAGTATGCTGAATCGGCTGTGTATGTTTAAGGATAGTGGCCACTTTTTCTCTCTTGCCGGGACGAGTCAATAGTTTACACGGCAGAGAATCCGCTTATCACGTCGTAGGAACAGTTTCATGCGGTTTGGAGCGAGTTTTACGTTGTGATTTTATAGCGGCGCAGACTGGGGCGGCTGATACATATTGTATGGTGTGTAGTGTGCACAGACATGCTGAGGTACATACAGGGCAGACGGTCTACTGTAGAATGTATACAAATTCTGCAGAAGAGCGTCTGTTCTGAAGATAAATGAAACTACGTAATATACTATTCAAAATGCACATTTAAATACTTAAATATTAAAATCACTTATCAACAGTAAAGTAGGTAATTATTAGTTAAAGGATAGGTTATACTTACATTTAAGCGCAACTGTTTGGTTAGCATGAAAAAAAAGAAAACAAGTACATATTAGTACAATAACCTTCACCATTCGGTTAGTAGCACACATTTAATATCAATACAACATCGCCACATCATCGCTTACCACCAGGTGAGACAGTGAACAAAGGCCAGCCTATCAAAGAAAAAAATACTTTTTAAACCAAACCCTTACTTTATAAAAATCTAGATACTGTTTAGCATTTGCTTATTACATTCTTTATTCAAAAAAGAGATTAGTGAATATAATATAGAGATTTTTATTAATACAAAAATTGAGAATCGCCACTTCACACATTCGTTAAAACATCATACAATACAAACTAATGGCTCTGTGAGCTGTAGATCTCGCGAGTCTAACTTTTTTTATTTTTTTATTAAATCGGCAAAAAAATCCATATAATTATCGAACCTGCTCACAAAATTTCACGAGAATCGGTTGAGAAATGCGAACTATAGAAGTGAACAGCGGGACATCCGCCGGACATCGGTAGGCTTATTAGTTATTACGCATCTTTTGCAAGAGCAAAACGATAGCGATCAAACGCTTTATGTCATAAAAGTCGGCATTACCTGCAGTGTAGGTATGGTAGGTCCTACACAATCGTTTGCTGATCGCTCGTTGTTTGTCAAATGTATATATTAAAAAAAAAAACCGCCAACACCTATAAAACTTTTGTATTGAAGAGGAATTATTGCCCAAAAATCGCTATCGTTTTGCTCTTGCAAAAGATACGTAATAAGCCTTTTTTTTTTTTTTTTTTTTTTTTTTTTTGGGTGGGAAATCATCCGATGACTTCTCCCGCTCTGGGTGAAGCGGGAGGGCATGTCAGACTTTTACTGACTAAAACCCACCCGTGTTCCTTCAGTTGCTTGTGCCAGGGCCGCGGTAACTCTATTTCAAATTTATCCGCGACCCAGACAGGCATCGGCCCTATCGGACCCCGTCACTTTTGCTGACATCTCTTTGAGGCGCGCGTGGAACACTACGCGCCGTAAACTCGGGCTTGGTCCTTATCGGACGGCGAGCTACCCATTACTCTCCGTCCGCAAGCCCGCGCCTACGGTGGCCGGGAATCGGCTCGCGACTCCCGACGCCCGGGGCGTCTCCTGCGGTGCCTAGGGGCGTGAGGGCGTCTCCTTTGCGTCTCTCTCACGCGTTCCGCCTCCTCCTTAGCGAGCATTACTGCTTCGCAGAAGGAGGAGACAGCTTCCCATGCCCTCTCGCTCCGTACCATGGCCTGGACCAGGGCCGGACGCGAGAGGTCGTCACCGCCGATCGCCTCCATGAGGACACGGCGGTGCTCCGCCCAGGCAGGGCAGATCTCCACTGTATGCTCCACCGTGTCCTCCGAGCGGTCCACACAATGGTGACACCCGGGCGTTTCCTCCCGCCCTATCTTGAACAGGAACCTCCCGAAACAGCCGTGTCCGGTGAGGACCTGTGTCAGGCGGAAGGTGAGGACGCCGTGACGCCTCTCAAGCCACTCCTCAAAGAGGGGCCTTACCGCCGCAATTGTGGCGTGTCCAGCACTGGGTTGCGACAATCGCCCCCTCCATGTCGCCATGAGATCCTGCCGGAGCTCTGTCCGCCGAGCCGCGATTTGTCGCGGCAACGGTGTTTCGCCCCGGCATTTCGCCTCCTCGCGCCACTCCCATATTTGCGCGAGGACTATACGTAATAAGCCTGCCGTACCTACATACGAAAGAATTTTTGCCCAAGCTGAAACGGAGACGCTTCGGTCAATTAAAAATATCGTTTGCTTTTTGATTAAGAGAAATCTCTTATTATTGTGTTTCTTGTTCAAATAAATATGTCGTGATGGCCCAGTGGCTAAGACCTCGCCTTTCGTTATTGTGTTTGTGGGGACAAATCCGGGCATGTACCTACCAATGTGACTTTTTCAATTTATATGTACTTGCTAAGTTTATCTTGAACATTACTGACATCGGTGAAGGAAAACATCTTGATTAAAACCTGAACTTATAGGTCATATAAAGTAAAATCGCCAAACTGTCTTGAGCAAGAGTGGTGACTAATGCTCGTGCCTTCTCTGCATGAGAAGAGGCCACAGAAACAGGCTGGCATGTATTATTGTTCAAATAAAATGGACGCTGTATTATTTTATCTACTCGACCACTTTAACCCTAAAGTATTAACAGAATTATTCAGAGGACGCCACTTGTCAGTTGTCTAATAAAACATAAAGAGTAGGGTCATTCCGAAAGCTACCAACATCAGAATACAAACAGCGCGTATTATCAAACATTGCCTCTAATGCTGCTGTAGTCATGCGGTATCCTTTTTGTCCGATGGGATTCTACTAAAGCCTCAGTATAAATCCGCAGTTTGCTGTAATCCCATTCCGCGGCCCATTTAGGGTAGTTTCACACACAACTGAACATAACAATACATTGACCTTAGCGTTGTCTTATTAAGATTTTATCCTTACGATAACAACCTTATTTATGTAATGTATCTATAGAAATTAAGGTTTTACAGAAGTAGGTATTTATTTTGTTGTTTATACCAAGCTTACCTTTTCCACCTACTCAGTGACCTTTCAATATTGAGAACGTGACTGTGGGTATATTTTCATGAGAGATTAGGGAAACGAACTCGATGTCTATCGAACTCGTTAAAATAATTACATCAGGTACCCATATTCCTATCACATATATTTTTTATTTTATTTCTAATGTTACTTTAATACCTTTTACATATTTTGAATGTTACATTTATTTTACCAGGACTTTTACAAAATAACCAATCTATAATGCTCAACACGATTTTATGTGGCAAGCTTGTCGCCCTCGAATCTAGAGGGCCTACTCGATGTCTATCGAACTCATTAAAATAATTACATCAGGTACCTACATTTTTATCATACATATATATTTTTTATTCGTTCTAATGTTACTTTAATATATTTTACGTATTTTGAATGTTACGAATACATTTAATTTACCAGGACTTTTACAAAATAACGAATTTATAATACTCAACACGATTTTATGGACATGCTTGTCGTCATCCCTCGAATCTAGAACCTAACAACAACAAAATCATGATCTGCTTAGGACCCAGGAGGCCAGGACCATGTAATTTTACTTCTTACAGCAATATATTTCTTTTACCCGCGTCGAAAACGGGTGAAATCTACCAACACGTTGTGTTCTCAACGTTCTTATACCAAACATACCTAATAGACCGTGAAAGTACTACACCCTCGGCAAACACGCCGTGCTATTCAGGAACTATGAAGCGAAAATCAACATGCTTCCCTTTGAAGCAAAATCAGATTAAAATCAAGGACCTATATCATAATGCCATTCCATGAATACCGCAACAAAACAAAACACTACCACATAATTTAAGTAACTTTTGACAACAGGAGGGAACAACCAACCAAGGAAACGTTTGTGGAGCTCCCCACAAACACTGGAGCAATGCCAAATATCTCAAGCATATGTAGTATACGAGACTATTGATATATAGCTAGGTGGTATTTGTTTTGAATGTGTGCCACCTCAAATCTATTCGCTTTTTTATTTACTCTCCAAACGTGCGCCTCCGAACGGACAGACCAATACGATGTTTTGTTCCGTTTGTTCATCGCTAGTTTACATTCACTGTATAAACAAAACTATTGTTAATTTAGGTAACAGGAAAAACATCTATATTGGCCTTACTTGATAGAATTTTCTTCTATTCAGAAATTACAATAGGTACTAAGTTATCGAAAACGACTTGACAGTAAGTGCCTAAAACTCGGCCTCAAACTCCGTTGACCCAACCCCTACCCTTAGTCTTGGCATCTCGCCAATCACTGATAATAACAGTCCATGCCAAGATAAAAACCGCTTTTCAAAAGACAGTTTTGTCAAGTTGGAAGCAATTTGCTTAAACTGCGAAAACGTTACAATTCAGAACTTGAAGTCAATCGACAGACAGAGTCAATAAAGCTTTCAATTGCACTTCTGGTTAGTCACGGCTGAAATAATATCAAGCATTCAATTTTCATTCTTTGATTGTTGAGAGAACAGAGGCATAAATGACACTCGTCGGAAACCGTGAAATATAGCAGGTTTTAACACGGCGGTGCAGGTGTGAGGCAGGCGGGCTGGCAAGCAGGTGGCAGGAGGCAGCCCCCGACCTCTGGCGCGCCCGTCACGCACGGCGCATGCGTACACTACGCCAGCATGTTTTCCTCGTGACCATGCACAACTCGGCTACAACTCAACTCTCAGTCTACACTTCTATGCAACGTGAACTTCTTTCATAACAATAGCCTGCAACTGCTACTCCCATAACGTAAAGAACGAAGTCAGACCTCACTAACCAATATGTTTTACGTTTCCATAGCGACCAAACAAGCAAATAATATTTATTTAAACATTACACGATACGCCAATCCATAACGATATTATAGACTTTAATGGATATGGAATTTTAATGATGAAAGTGCAGATCGATTTAATATACAAAGTACACTTTTATATCAAAGCAGTCGAATCATTGTGCACTACAAACAAAATTTATTCAGTCTGAGCAGAAACGCGCATGCAAAGCGGGTATTGTTTGTAAAGCGCTCAATATGAGCGCAATGCTGCACGCCTGCACGGGCTGACAATGAACCACTGAAACTTTAATAAGTTGAACGAGGTGTGACTGGTGGGAGCCACCGGTCCCGTAGTAATGACAACCTTGATCTACGTGCCATTTCATTAATTCATTGTCTACCGGGACTCGTTAGCCCGCAGCCCGCTGCGCTGTCCATCTCGAAACAAACATTTTTCACCGCAGTTTTGATTGGTCGACAATTTAAATTGATATGCAAAATGGATATGTCGCTCAATGTTTTCTATTTTAAATCAGTTACGTGTTATTGCTACGCTACCAACAAAATACGAGTACGTGTCAGCGAGGCTTAAATCTGGATTTATGTATTGGGATTAAATATTGGAATGTGTGATATAATTGAAATACAATAGCACACAACATTGTGGCTCTACGTGACTTTGACGAATAAAATTGTTTCATCGTTTGTGGAAAATATGACGTCTCTAAGACCCCTACAAGTTTCACGAGCCAAAAACAGAAAACAGCTACTTTTTCAGCGAAAATTTCTCAATAACTACACTAGCTCAATAAATACTAGCTGTTTTCTGTTTTTAGCTTGTGAAACTTGTAGGGGCTCCTAATAGCCTATTAGAAATTGCTCAAAGGAACATTCTCGAAGCTTCCAATTAGAACTCGCGGAAGGTTTGAAAACACAACGCAAGACACATTCAAGCCACTTAGAGACACGCCTCTATTGAGTTGAAAGCTACAATACTAAATCGAGTCAATACTTGAGACAATTGAGAGTACGATACTCACTTAATTGAGTAGAACAAGCCACAAGTATTCGATAGTTAAATAACACAAATATTATCATTGGCTCACTACACAATGCTGTCTTTTGGCACTAAATGTGGTCATAAAGAATATTTACACGCAAATAATTGACTATTTAAAAGAACTCTTATAACCATCTGCAAAAGAGTAATATGAAGAAAAAAACAATATAACGAGATAGAAAGACGCTATAGTAAAGAGTTAAAGACAAATGGAATACACATATATTAAAAATAAGATGTCGGTACCCGAGACCTTTCTAACATGGACAAACATTTTAAAATATGCAAGAAAATTACATTTTCAGTTCAAAAGATGAAAACGTAAACCTTCAAACAGCTTTTGTTAAACTCCTTCGAAGCACTGAAGCAGAAAAGAGGCGTGCGCTCGTCAAATTGTTATGACAATAATTCTTAAATCTTTTAATGAAAACTGAGACACAAATTTATTCTCACAAACAAAGTCAGGGTTCATAATCTCTGCCAGTTTAGCTAAGGTTGAATGGATGCCAGAACATTTCTTATAACCACGATTGGAATTATAAATGTAAGGATTAACAGTTAGGAGTTGATGAATCGTAGTTTGCAGTTTGACAGTTAACTAAGCCTTACTAATTTGCAGGACCTTCGGCTGACTTTTAGATGATATTAGCTAGATCAAACCCTCGCTTTAAATTCTTTCCCGACCACTTTTGTTTTATCTTTATTAGCCTGGGAAGTTAGAAGTCGTCATCACTTCTATTTTGTGAGGCCACATCGTATAATTTAGGGTCGCTCTGGCTCTGTGTCAACTTTAGCTTAAAACCACAAAATGAAGTTGGAAAGCCTTTGTTCAGGAGTGGGTTGAGACAACCTAACAACAACACTAAATAACCCTCCAATTGTTGAAAATTAGATTTTAAGTGTAAGTCCCCTATCATAATGCTTTCCACAATATTTATGTGACGATTTATCACTCGTGATAAGGTTGATATTACAATAATTTAGGCACGTAATGACTTAATGGACCACCATTGTTTCATATTTCCACAATTTCACGTTGAGGTAAATTAACTCGAATTTCGTTACAAACTACAACCCCGACTGCTCAACGAAACATCATGTTTCATAAATGTGGAGCAGTAAATGCACATTATTCAATATTTCCTGAAATTTAGTTGAACATTTTCAGAAACTAGTTCAACGTCGCATGTCGTTATACGTTGTCGTGTATTTTTATACAATTCACGTGGTCGTTTTAAATATTAAATTCCTGAATATTTTATGGAGGTTGGAACGTATTGTAAACCTATAACATGTCAAATCCATGTTTCATGTCAGCAACGCAATGCATTTGAAATCAGATAAAATACTTTTGATGTGGAAGTGGCGATTCCTCTACCTGTCATAGTTTCCCATTACCAATTGAAGAAATCCAAGAAATGAATTCGATGTTTACCTGAAAGAAGAAAATTGAAAGCGTTAGTAATCAGTTAAGTAATGTTCCCTCGGCTATTTTCCTGTTTTCAGAGGGACTGTATAAACATTTTTGTACATTTGCGTAATAAGTCGCTATGTTAGCATAATTCAAATCAGCTTCTTCGTTCCTTGGCTACGGGTGGTTGGCTACCTGCGTTATTTTCTTGGACAGAAGAAATTAAAGGAATAAATACCCCTCAGTAGTTGATTTTAAAATGAGAAGCCCGTCTAGTCGTAATTTTTTGGAAACAATATATTATTTTACATTAGACCATTTTCTTAATAATCTTATCTACGAAAATTTTGTGTTATATTCGTATAACATAGAGTAAGTAATTAATTTGTAAAGTTATGTTTAACAAGGACAAAAAAACGACAATCGCACCAAAACCGCCGGGCATATTCTAATAAAATTTTCACCATCTCAAAGACAATCGAATTATCCTCATTTTGATTTAAGGTTTTTTTTTAAGTCATTGAATAATAAGTAAAGCACAAATAACCACCAAATTATGAGTCGCGCGGGTGTAAAACGAGGGCGCGTTTTGTACCATAAGGGTCGTTGGCGACAGTCGCCGTCTTAAAGAACTATAACTTGATGATACACAATGTAAAACACCTACTAAGTATAATTTTCGCAATTGAAACAGTTCAATTTATTTATCGTTCTAAAATCTTCATGGATTTGTGTTTCCCCACTTTGAAAGCGATAAAATTATTTATAACTATATGTCCGGCCAACACGCATAGTTGCGCCATATGTCATAATTGTGCTACACATCTCATTTAACTAATAAAGAGGTGACACGGTTTTGTGGAGTATCACGAGAATGTAATATGTCACTCAGTCGATGGATCCTAGACTTTAGTGTTCATTCATTATTAAATAGATAGCCAAAATAAAGCAGGGGTGATGTTTAAAATTCTGCCTACCTTTCTATCATCTATGTTCTCGAAAATTCACATGTCAAAGAGAGGCAAGACGACATATTGCATTCAACGTCCTTCCTGCGTGATGAATATTCAAGGATATTCACCTTTTATTGTATGTGCCAGCAGCTGGGCCTCATAACCGGCTCTCTCTTGTAATATCCTGGTACAGGGGAACCTATAAATTTCCGTCCTGATAAAATGCAAGGTGTGAAAGGACTATTTATTTCTACAATTTGATGACACATTGGAAATTGAATATCACCACATTCCTCGTGTAGATATTTATAACCGATGCTACGAAACTGTAATTGTGCTAATAGGTTAAAAATTATGGTGTGTGTCGCAACCGCTGTTAAATTGCACATTGCACGGTCACTGAACTAAAACATTGTACGGGCGAGTGGTCGTTCCATCCACAATTATGAATGTGGCACATGCCATGCTGGAGCGATAGAACGGAATCCTCGCTAAAATTGGCACCGTCGACTCTGCAGCTAATTTATGTTTAGCTTATTGCCTTGCAAATGTGTTAGTGAATGATCGCAAACACTAGGTAATTGCGATGGCTCACATAACTGAAGACTGAGCCTATAGATGTGGATGGGCTGTAAGTAACAGCTGCGCAATACTTATGCATATTTTAAAGCCGCCAAATTTGAGATAAGTAGTATATATCTCGCTTGAATCAAGCCGAGAAAACGCTAAACGCAATAAAAATTATGAGTTTAATTTATGATGTCACCTAAAAAGCACAGTATTACAATCGTGCCGATAGTCATTGTATATACGGAAATTTATGATTAAGGGTACACTAGTCGACGGCACGAACTATTTGGTGCGCGGGGTTGAAATGCATTTTATATCAACCGACAACACGTGCGGATGAGATAGATGCTGTGATGAGCAGTAGGAAGCTAGTTTGCGTACGAATACACACTTTTGCAAATTGGTAACGAATTGGATAATGATTTAGGACGAAACCGAGCGCGCGAAATTTTATAAACAGACCTTTGGCTGTCTAGATATCATGAAAAAACGACTAAATCTATCTGTTCAAAATAAAATTATTTGCATTGTTGAACTACTAATCTATCCCTGTATGGAGGCCGTTTTGCAATTTTCCGTCTTCTTATGGTATTTATTTGCGCCCAAAAATGCGTTAAAATTAGTGTCGAAATGTGGACGACTTTCGACGCTCATAACTTTCAAAAATTTTCTTTTTTTACTTTTTTGCTTCCATACAGGGCTAGATAATGATGAGACAAATTGATATCACTTTTTATTTTGAACGTACATCGTCAAACAGTGGAATAATCCCTAGACTACGTTTGTATCGAAAAAAAATCGACTAGTGTAACCTTAAATGAAACGAACAAGACGAGCCGACAGCAAACTAAATAATGGATAGTGTAACCATAAACAAATCCTCATTATGTTTTCTATCATGGAACAAATCAGCTCTGAAACAATGTTTGTATAACTTTCCTATTGATTTACGAATAAAAACGCCTAATTTGTAGCCATTATTGGAAATGCCTATAATGTAAGTTAAGCATTGCGTGAGCCGGTCAATTTGTTGGGTCATTTGAGGGTGCCAGTGTGGAATACGGGCGAGCTATAAGGGCAATTAAAACTGCTTTGTAGGGCTTCATTACCCACGTTACTAGCCAAAGCCACCATAGCTTTAAAAAAATGACGATTATTATTCTATTATCGGTTTGTACTAAAAGTCCTCTGTTGTAAATAATAGCGGCCGAGTGCTTTAATTGAAAACGTCATAACAACCAAATCAGTAATCAATCTTCGTAATCAATTATGATCTTAAATATTTACGAATCGCTCTGGACTTCTCAAGTAGACGATAAACTATGATTAGAAACGTTTTGACCTTGATCGTGGTCTTTTAAGACAAATAAAATTAACATTAGCACCTAACTAAGTGTTAATGTGACCGCGATAGCCGTAAACCCAAAGGACCGGTCACCTTATGAAATCTTTCCATTTATTTTGTATTCATTTAATATTTTACTCGTTGTAAACCCTCGTCTAGACATATTTATCGTTTTAACAGACGTCATTGACTTGGGTAGAAACAATCCAGCCAAATAGGGGGACTCCTGGGTTGGTTTCAAACACAGTGCCTGTGTGGAGCTCCTTCACATGGTATACGTCACCTCCTTGGTCCAGCTTGCACAAGCACCTGCACCTTTATACGAAGCTAATGACAGACTGGCTTCAAATTGGTCTAGTGGACAAACTTTTAGCCGAATCGACACGAAAAAGCAAAAACAACGTATCTCGCTTTTGAAGTCGGTTTATTTTTTTGTGAAAATGTTTTCATTTATCTTTTTTAGTTTTAGTACACCCTCACTAAAAATGCGCAAGTTCTATAGTAAGGTACCTAAAGGATTGACAAAATACCTATAATAACTCAATTTACACATTCGTGATGTTTGTTGCTAATGTGTTCGGTTGTATGCCCCATATTTTGAAAACTGCTGGACCGATTTTGATGAAACTTGCACTATGCCCTAAGTTGAGAGATACTCAATCCAAAACAAAAAGAATCCCGATCCGATACGTAGTTTCGGCGAAATGCGTGGGCAAACATACAAATGAACGTACATACGCTTATTAAATTTGGCACACATGTTTAGATGCCCACATAGAGTAACATATGTGAATATTGTGCAGTTCCAATAATATTACATACATTTTACAAGGCGCACGGTTGGTGCAGTGGTTTAGCGATTGACTGCTGCGCTGCGTGTCGCGGGTTCGATTCCCGCACGAAATAAATATTTGTATGACCTACAGATAATTGTTCCGGCTCTGGGTGTTTGTGTATTATGTGAGTTTATGTTTGTAAAACGCACCCACGATATAGGAAGAAATTTCTAGTGTGGGGCAAATATTTTTTTTTTCAATAAAAAGTAAATAATACGTGTCGAATTGATTACCTCCTATTTTTTGAAGTCGGTAAAAAAAAAGAACAGACCTCATTCAGAAAATCCAAATCAACTCGATTCTTTCTAGAAAGTATTTGATTAAGGCAAGAGCACTGCATGGCTATTAGACTAACAATATCAGGCAATCTGCGAGGGAGGCCTATATTTAGCAGTGAGTTACCGCTGAGTGTAGGGGCTGAATATAAACATTAATGAGCTAGCGTGGAATTAGCATACTTAATTTAATTATTTTGCCTGATCTAAATAGCTGCGCATCACCTTATATTACGAGCTTTCTTGATCAAAAAACCACGCACATTTAGGGTTCCGTACTAAACCGCAAAATCAAGTTGGTTGTAATAGGAAAAATGAGCAAATTTCAAAGAAAATCTGATTTATCAATATATTGGTATTTGTATAATTTACCAAATACACGTAATAATAAACATTATCACCAAATTTCAATATTATAGGTCAATGGGAAGTCGAAATGTGGAAATGGTCGTCGGAACAAAATGTTGTAAAGAAAGCTATAGTTGCTTCTCATTCCTTTGTTTTCCAATATTTCTTAAATATAAAAAAACTTTTTTACAAAAAATTACTACCGACTTCCAAATAAGAAAACTACGTGAAAAATAACTTTTTTTTGGAAGTCGGTGTCTTTCGTAGAGACCATTTTTTTGCGTTATGGACACCGACTTCCAAAAAAAAGTTATTTTTCACTTTGTAGTTTTCTTATTTGGAAGTCGGTGGTATTTTTTTGTAAAAAAGATTTTTTATTATTCACTTTTTAGTTGAACCTACCAAACCTAAATAGGCGAGTTGTTTAGTAAGTTTCTTATAACGCCAGAATAGGTTACCCGAATATCATGAAACTTGAACAAAACCGACCAAATGAGAGATCAGCTTACCCCTAAGAGCGAACTGGCGTGATGTTATGTTATGAAATGGTATAAACAACAAACAGACATGCAATTGCAGCAGTCCTAAAGATTTGCCGTTATTTATTGAAGAGTTCTGTTGTATATCTTCGAAGTTCTTCATCAGATCTTCACCAAATTAAAATGGGCCCAATTTCAAAACATACTCTTTCAAACAAAAAAAGAATTTTCAAAATCGGTCCACAATTGACGGAGATATCGGTGAACATACACAAAAAAAATAAAAAACATACAAGAAGTCGAACATAGAACCTCCTCCTTTTTCGAAAGTCGGTTAAAAATAAACAGTATATATCTACTCAACGAGCTCTAAACAGCGATACCCCACACGATGGGGTAGGTCAAAAAAACTTTTTCACGCCACCCGTTAAGCTGTATGGGAGCACAGGGAGCACCCCTTAAAAAATGAAACTGTGAAAATTTTAAGACTGTAGCTCCAACGGTTTGGCTGTAAAACCTGTGTGACAGAAGATGGACAGACATACAGACGGACAGACACGTGACAGCAATAGGGCTCCCTTTAGACCCTTCGGGTACGAAACCCTAGAAACCAGTAGTTATATTACATTATGAGCCTCTTTCATGTTGCTATGCCAACCAAACTCAATATTGGCATCTGTCCACGATTTTCGCAAATATTAGTAATCAGTGGTCCGAAATTAAGAACTTTCAATTCAAAGATACAACAAAAATGGCGCAATTTCTTTCCAGGTACTGTACGAGCTTCGAGAAGAAACCGTGCTTTAATGAGATGTGGGTAAAATCTCATTAAAGCAATAAAATTTAGCTCACTGTGCTCACTGCCCATAATGTCAACTTTAACGCGCGAATCCTTTACCTGTTTAATGTTTTAACCCCAAGACTGCCAATCAACGGTTTCTTTCAAATTTGTTTAGTAAAAAAATAATTTAATAAGCCACCTTAAAACACCAGCTGAATAAATCTTCATGGAATCTCCGTTCAAACCTCCGCTGAAATTAAAGCCTTATTGAGAATAAACGAGAAAATCGCCGAGATTGTTGCCAAAGGCTACGAGCGAGTCGAGAGGTCCGCACCACCCAATTTTGTGAAAATGAAGCGGAGTTAGGAGAGGGAGTGAGTCAGTACATCCCCTAAATGAAAGATCGAGCTGCGAAATCTTATTTATACGCTAAACGACACGTAATTGACAAGTCGATCCAAACGAAACTCGGGCTCCAAACACAATCATATCGCGTAGTCGCGGGGGAGCTGCATCGCTTTACTCATAGACAAACTTTAATGTGCTGTATAACTTTGTTTCTGTATTCCTAAATGTAACTAAAATTGAACCAACCTGACTCACTTTCAGCGGGGCGAACGAACTTTACAACTTATACAAGCCACAAAAAGTAATGCTTTCCACTACAGCGGAACATTGTGAGAGCGCGCCAAGGGTATCGTGCATGCAGATCTTATTATATTGATTTACATTAGATGTCGTCGGATACCCATCGCGTCGTCGAGCTTCGTAATAACGAGCGCGGACGGAGAGCTTACTTCTTAGGTGAGGACCCGCGCCGAGTTCATTTCGTTTTATACTTCTGTAAAGCACTACATCATCGTTCCCGTATCGCCTCAAGTATTGTGACGGGCAGGTATAAAAATAAACAAACGGCGTGATAATGGAAAAATTTAGGTATGAAACGTCAGTAACGACTGAAGCACACGCCATTATATGAAAGGGCACAAAACAGCGATTCCGGACAATGGGCAGGCCCACGCACGTCACATCAAACAAAAAGGTTTCCGTAGAAAATATTTACAGAAGAGTTACACATTGTGTGTGGCGATGTAACAAAGAGCACATTAGTTCGAGATGAGCTATCGTAAAAACCTATGTAGCTGAGTAATGAGAACACTGGGTATTAATATACCGACACCTTACCGTCTGGTCCGTTTATCGTGACTGGTGCGTCACTTTACGTAGGTCTAGGGTTCCAGAGCAACGACCAACGTTATTGTTCTGGCCCATTATGATAAAGAATATTTGAACTACGCCTATGCTAGCACCAGCACTATTAAGCCCCCAGAAACTTCAAGACAAACTTTTCTCCAACATCCCCAATTTATTGTAACAAACCCAAAAACTTCTTTCCCTCGACTTACCGCACAAAACATAGCTAGCTTCATCATCTTCCTGCCCTTGTCCCATGTTACTTGGTCTGCGCAACACGTTTTGTTCTTCCATACCGTCCTGTACTCCCCGTCACGCTATCACTGACTCCCTTTTCTTTCATATCACTCCTGACACAGTCCATCCATATTTACTTTGGCCGTCCCCTCCCTCTCCATCCATCCACATTTATAATAACTCTTTTAGTAATTTACGTTTCTCCCCTCCTCATCACATGACCATACCAAGACAAACGGTTTCCTTTCAACTTTTCTGTCACTGGCGCCACTTTCAAACTTCCTGTAATATACTAATTTCTCACTTTATCCTATAAGATAGCAAAATTATATATTCTAAAATATACTCTAAATTCTGTCTAAAATATTATAACCGCAGGAGCGCAACCACGAACACCGACTAGGTAATATTATAACGTAATAAGGGTAAAATTACGCTCGTATGCGGCAGAGCAAACTAACGCTTTCCATTTGCCACCACTTAGTGTTGACAAACTTTGCGGCGATGAGTACACACGATAGGGCTCCAGGCACACTGTCGTCGCTATCGATATGTCCTCAAGAGACAATGGAAGAGAAACATTCAGATCCACGCTATCGATAGGTGCCGATGCAATTCAATATTTCAGTTACACAGTTGTATCGGAACAAAAATGTATCGAGAGAGCAATATCAGCAGTACAGTGTGAATTGACACTTACGGAGTAATGCAGTGCGCAGTGCAGATATTTCTATTGGATAGATCTCATAAGTATAGTAGGTGCATGTCAGAAAATGGAAGAAGGGACATAAAAAACTTCCTTAGACGATTATTGTGCACTAGTGCGTGCAGTCTTTAAAAGCTCTATGACAAGTTTTATTTAAGTTCATTAGTTCCAATTTTCTGTCAAGAAAAAAGATCTAAAGCATAAGCCCAACAGGAATAAGTCTCAAAAGCTTTATTTGATCCGATTTATATTCATGTTAGGTTAGGTTAGGTTAAAACGGGGTGCGGGTCAGGTAACCTCCACGTGTGCTTGGTTGGTTGCTAGTCTCTTTCGGACACGTCCGGGGGGAAGAGCAACCCGCTGGGCCGGTGCACCCTGGGCACCGTCAATAACTTCCCATTCGTGGGTTCTTGTTGGCGGTGGCAAATAATCTGACAGGGGGGGGGTAGGCGTCGCTCTGGGTGTTCCCCTGATTAGCAGAGGACACTCCAGATGCGACATAGGGGTAGGCTAGGTTGGGTAGGCTAGGATAGGTAGGCAAGGTTAGGTAGGCTAGGCTGGGTAGGATAGGTTAGTTTAGGTTAGGTAGGTAAGCGGTGGGCCTCTGGGTGGGCTGCCCACCTCTGCGGGGGGCCGTCGTGAGCACACCAGCTCTGCACCCTGCTTCGAGCCCGCTCTGCACCTGGCTCTGCACCCGGCTCGGCCCGGATCAAGCGACGGCTCTCCTTCGGGAGGACGTCGTGAGCACCCCAGCTCTGCACCCTGCTCAAGCCCGCTCTGCACCTGGCTCTGCACCCGGCTTTGCGGATTTAGCCGGATCAAGCGACGGCTCTCCTTTGGTGGGGGGTAGCCCTGCCTGGGGCAGGAGGGAAGCCCTCAGCGGTTGTGCCGCCGTTGTGCGGCAGTAGGTTAGGTAGGTAGGATAGGTTAGGTAGGTTAGCGGTGGGGCTCACTTCAGAGCCTCTGGGTGGGCTGCTCACCTCTGCGGGGGGCCGTTGTGAGCACACCAGCTCTGCACCCTGCTTCGAGCCCGCTCTGCACCTGGCTCTGCACCCGGCTCTGCCCGGATCAAGCGACGGCTCTCCTTCGGGAGGACGTCGTGAGCACACCAGCTCTGCACCCTGCTCAAGCCCGCTCTGCACCTGGCTCTGCACCCGGCTTTGCGGTTTTAGCCGGATCAAGCGACGGCTCTCCTTCGGTGGGGGGTGGCCCCGCCTGGGGGCTGGAGGAAAGCCCTCGGCGGTATGCCGCCGTTGTGCGGCAGGAGGGGATGACTCCTCGCTGCCGGCCCTCCCTCGGCGTCGGGATGGTCGACAGCGATGAGTCGGCGGAAGATGAGGACTTCGCTCTGGGTGTTCCCCTTAGGTACACGGGGGAATCACCAGAGAGAAGTCAGTAGGGAGAGAGTAGAGGAGGAGGTAGGTTCACTCTGGGTGTTCCTCTGACTAGCAGGGGACACTCCGGATGCGACACAGGGGCTCACTTCTGGGCCTCTGGGCGGGAGGGTAGGTGAGGTTAGGAGGGAGGTGGCGGAGCATTGGTACCGATGCTCCGCCACAAACGTGGAGGGTGGCGTTTGGCCCTCGCGGGTCAAGTGCCGCAGCGATGGGGGCCGTGGGCGGAGGATTGGGGGATCCTTCGTCCACACAAAGGTCCCGCGCACTGGGTCGCTCACGCGCCAGGGCGATTCAGTGCGAGGAGAAGATGGAGGTGGAGGTGTATTGGGGCGGGGCAGAGAGTCTTGGCGGGACTTAGCCTCGCCCCGCAGAGCTTTAAGGAGCAGCGCCAGCGGGGCACGTGGAAGCCCCGTAGGCGAGTTTGCCGAACGGTCGTCGGCGGAGGACTGGACGTAAAGGCTGTGCCAGTTTCCCAGTCCTCCTCCATACAGACGATGCGGGAGTGCCGCTGGGTTATTTTAGTGGGTATACCGGGCCTCAGCCCGGGGAGTCCCACATAGCCCCCCATATTCCCCCATGGGTGGGTATGCGTAATGCATGAAAAAAAAAAAAAAAAAAAAAAAAAAAGAGAAGGTTAGGTTAAAACGGGCTGTTTTCCGCAACTCCACGACTAAGCGCGTATCCTCTTTTCCAGTATAAAAGAAAAGAGTTCATCGAATATATCAGATATGCACAACAGCACAACGCCGTACAGCGTCCGTGCCGCATGCAATGTCGGCACGTGCCTACAACGCGGTATTAATGCACACCGATCCGCTTATACCAGCAGCCGTTTATTATCCTCTGGTAACTGTGCTAGGATATGCCTGTAATATCGGAAATCAGGTTAAAGTGGTTTAGAGCTTAAGAGGAAAGCTGTAGGTAGACCCTACAAGAATGAGACGTAAAAACTTAATTTGATACCATTTTCTAAGTTTCCAATTTTACACTATTTCAGTAGATATAAAAGAAAAAGTACTTCATCCGATATATCGGATAGGTAGGATGCACAGACCCGTACAGCGACCGTGCCGCATGCCGTGACGGCACGTGCCGACAGCGCGCGACTAATGATACACACCGGTCCACTAATACCAGCAGCCGTATATTTATCCCCTGGTACCTATCCAACGATATGCCTGTAATAACAGTCTTCTGGGCAAATCCTCCCAGCTACTTGCAGTCTAATAGCTTTAAATTATTGGCCTATAAATAAGCAAGGTGCAGTAGCTTTTTGTTGACATTTCTATAGTGTCAACAAATGCTTTTTTACCCGACTGCCGAAGGAGGGTAATGTTTTTATCAGTCTATGTATGTTTGTTTGTTCCTATGTTGCGTTCTAGAGACCAAACGCGTTGGCCGATTTAGAGGTGACTTCAAAAATGTATAACACTTATAAGTATATTGAAATGTAAGTACCTAAGTCGAAAATAAAATGTTAACTAAAAAGTTAAATCAAAATACTTGACAGCTTAAGAAGCAAACTAAAAAGACGAAAACAAGAAAAAAATCATGCTGTGCAGTCGGAAGATACATCTGGTTTTGGTCAGCCAGCTCGGGTGTATGTATTCTCCGACTGGCCGACTGCACAGCATGATTTTCTAATTGTTTACGTCTTTTTAGTTTGCTTCTGAATCAGTCGGGTTTTTTTCATTTTTTTAGTTAACTTATTTTGTTAAACTTTTTTCAGCAGTCTCAGAAAAATATGAACAAGGTGGCATTTGATTCGGATTAGTATGCAGAAGATTTTTGAATTATAATATTATAATGAAACATATACGTAAATTGTTAATAAAAAAATGAAATATAGTTCTTTTTTTTCAACTTTTATCTATTCTGAAACTTTTCAAGAATAGCTACAAGAAAAGCTATTTTAGATTTATAGTTGCAATGTTCATTAGCAGAAAAAAAATACGTATTGCATAACTAATTGAAAATCGCATTAAAACAAATCGGCGAATATAATTGTTCATTCATCTATCCAGTAACTGCTTGAAATTTTTAATTTCTTAGTTTTCTTATATGTTTCCATAATTTTAAAGTTGAAAGAGTTCGAAGTGGGCGTGGCTTGGGCAAGCCAGAGTACCTGTTCGAAACGAAAACGTTTCGTTCCTTTGTTATTTTGTTGCAATACTTGTCAGCTCGCTGTCATTTTTGAATTGACAGTTCTCGACTGAGCTTGGAGTTGACAGTTGACAGGACTCGGAAAAAACGTGTTTGCCGGGCTAGACGTAAAAATCTTTGGTCCCCATTTAATTTTGTTGAAATAGGTATTTAGCAGACCAATCTTTGTTTGAAAGTACGTCGTGATCCGCACAGTGGTATTGTGCTCCACCGGTGCATTTGTTTTTGTGTATATTTCGCGCGCAGTGAGGAAATTTTGGCGGGATCGTGTCCAGGTGTCTGCAGGGAATCTTTGCCCCGGACCACGTCCCTTACCCTTTATTATATATATATATCTTCCTCTATAACCCTCGACCGGACACGGGATTGACCAGGAGCCCACCGCGGGAACAAAAGTGAGTATTATTTGTGAGTTGTGCCGTCGTGTGTCACCTTCCACCTGTCTCATTGGAACCGGTATCTCAAGGAACAGACCCCTAGTTACCGCTGCTGCGCATCGCAGTTTCGCGGGTATGGACCTGGTAGGATCCAAGAGTCGCAGCGTTGCTATGGGCCCCAGCGTTGCCTCTTGGATGTGATCCGTATTATCCTATCACCTCCCTGGGTTTTTTTTATATTGGTCCCACACTCCCACAGTTCTGATCGTTAGATTTTTTTTAGGAATTTTCCTCTTCATTTTTAATCTCTTTTTTAGATTTCAAAAATCCTTGTTAGTGTTTGAGATATATATTTGCAAAAAACCAAACCCCTTTTTATATTTCAGTAAATTGTTTCTAACTTTTGCAAATTTTGCGAGCGGAACTTTATTTTTAAATCTGCATGTAATTCCGAATCGAATAACACGTTGTTCATATTTTGCCGAGACTGCTGAAAACAGTTCAACAAAAAAAAAGCATTTGTTGACTAGACTGTCTAAAGTTTAATTAAATTTCGATGTGTGTTATTTATTACCTATAAATGCGTATCTTACCATAAATATGTATTGTTTCAAATTCAAAATATAATTTATAGTCCGAGTTGACAGCGGTTCAGCAAATAATTTCGGACAAGAATAGATTGCCTTCAATTCTAAACACCACTAAAATTATAATATTTAGGTAATTCAATTGAGTCCAGTCTAGACATCGTTACTTAATCCTATTCGTAAATATCGAATAGATTCGAACTATCATACAAAAAACATGAAAATAGAAAGCCATTCAGTGTTGGTAAATAGCTAGGATAGCAGAATGTGAATTATTTCGAGCTGCGGGAAATTGGTTCAGTCGCGAAAACTAGCGCCGTACACGATGGGACACTTTCATTACTGCGATGTCCGGGGCCACCGGTTCAATGTCCGGTCCACTCTATTTTTAACACACCCTAGCTGGACGGTACACTACACTGCACGTGTGTACGTACGAACAATGCGCTCATTCCGATACTAAACTTTGACCTTTCGCGAGAAGAAAATCTCGTTACAATCCGAATAAAACATTTACGAGAAAAAACAAGGTTCACACGATCCCCTCCACTGACTAAACTAATTAGCATTTGCAGTCACGTATCGGAGTAACTCTGTTAATGAAGCCATTCAAGTCATTAGCGAGAAGCTCGCTACACACCGTGTAGCTGCACTGTCCACTTAAGCCGAAGTTGCTCATGAAAAATGTACCTAATGCGTCTTTAAAGTTTTCTAGTCTCTTCTACATTAAAGTTACGGCAGCCTTGCAGGAGGCAAGCGCAGCAGTATAATGAGTTACTTAAATTCTTCTCAAGTCATTATGGCGTTAAAATTTAAACATAAATAATTATGTTAAGGACAACCAAGGATTCATTTCGGGGAGTGTGCGATGGAATTGCATGATCTAATTACGCCCAGCCCGTTCCATCATCGGACTAAAAGACATACGGCGATGCGTCATCTTTACATGGTGGATATCCCACCCATACGCACAAATGGTTTTGGGGACAATTTTATTATGCGTACAGCTAAGGAGTGGAATTCGCTGCCGGAAACTTTGCTTCCCGATAGCTACAATCTAGGGGTCTTTAAGTCAAGAGTGAATAGGTTTTTTCTAGGCAAGCGTGCTTCACCGTCGACCACATCATCGCTTACCATCAGGTAAGATAGTGGTCAAGCGCAAGCCTATAGAGGATAAAAAAATAAATTAAAAAAAAACCTCTTCGGCAGAATCAAGCTTTTCAGTAGGGTTTCGCCAAATGAAATACACTCATGTGTTTAATTAAATGATGTTAATATGTAACGCACAGAGGATTAACTAACAACCCATTGTGTACTTGCGAATCCCTTAATCCTGATACATTACAGTATAATTATAAGGTGTAAATTAATTATTTTGCGTCGTGTCATAAGAGGCGACTAAGGGATTATGTCGGAGGGCAGCGTATACCTGCGGGACAATAACATCATACGGTGATCACCAATCTGCTTACCTAACGAGGCGATTATAATATTATCCTTCAAAATAATTATAAAGGAAGACTTATTTCTAATGTATCTTTTTCATAACAAAGTAATAATAAGGCAGAAAAATAATAACGAAGTCATTTTCATAGAAATGGATTGCATGAACACTCGGCACTCTAATAAAATTTAACTAACTAAAACCCGGCTACGCAAAATGATTTTGTTGTGTTTTTGTCGTTTACAGAAAATTGAGAAATTTTTAGTAAGTATGGACTGGGTCACAGATTCCATCCCGTACATAAGAAACTGTGCCGACACGACGTAACTAGCGTTTTTCGTCTGATTAAACTTATATTTTTTTATGAACATCGATCGCGTTCGGTTCCGTTCCACGGATATAGATGGTGTTAGCAGCGACTTTTATAGAATCAAGTTTTTGTTTTTTTCTAACTGAACAGACAGCTGTGCTGCTGGGGAGTTTGTTGCGCCACTTCTTCTTCCCAGCAAAAGCACTAGGAAGTGGTGAAGGGCGGGCGTTTTTGGGGGACTGTCTTATGTAATTTTGACGTTCGGAAAGTGCTGATTCTCAGCCTAGTTTGAATAAATGACTTTTGATTTGATTTGACTTGCAAGTAAAAGGGTACGAACGGGTATTCATGAACAGAGTAAGGTTCGTAAATACTTCTTTATTAAATAAAGCGACGATTTGTTTTATTGTATTTTTGGCACGTTTTTACAGTTTCATTGTACAAAGTGTGTTACAAAACAAATTTAAAAAATCGAGTGGTTGCCTCAGAAATTTAAAAACCGCGCCATCTATTGGCATCAATTTCAAATGATCCATTCAAATAATATTTGAAATGTGAATTAAGAGTCCAATATACTTTAATGTTGTGCTTAGGACTCTCCTAATTAAACAAGAACTTATTTTTTTTATGATCGTCTCTAGAAAATCTTAATATTTCACAAAACTCAATAATCGAAGCTTATTACGCCATACAGTGAAATTTATTTGAACCAAATTTTCTTTCTTCGTGTTGGGCGCCCGTGACTGGGTTAATATTTTTGGAAGATGTGTCTTTAAACCTTCAATTTTATACGAAATACGATACAAATTTATGTTTACTTTTTTTTTTTCTTTGGTAATTTTATTATTGGCCGCCACATTAGATTTCCCCACAGCCACACTTGGCCAAATCTGATGAGTAGTTTAGGTGCTTCGAAGGAACAGATGAACATCCATACACCAACGTATATTGATCTGTTCCTTTGTAGTATAGATGTACTTATGTACGCAGAGAGTACCAAACTCATAAGCCACCCAGTAGTCTGGCAAAAACAATCGTAATATATTCCAAAATTACCATTAATGTATTCCGCAATTTAACTTAAGGATATGGGAGTAAGAAGAAATTATAAGAGCGTAAATAATAGTGTAAGATAAGCAATTTGTCTAGCAAGGCAAGCGAATGCAAAAGTTCGCTCCCGCTCGCGACTCGCTGAAATCAATAATTTCGTCTCCGCGCCCTCGATTTCGCTCCCACCGAGCATTCTTCAGTTTTTCTTCCAAATCTAATTTATAAATAACGGTTTTATAATAAACTGATGAATTTATTAAATTGATATTTTATTCCAGATAATTTTAGGCTGCGACGTGTTCATTATTTTATGTTTAAACTGAAAATAAGACACATTTTCCAATATAATGTACGTCTACAAAAAATATACTTACATAAACTAAGTTATTTAAAAACTAATCCACAGAATTGCTTTTATCGATCATAATACTTTTATTAAGCAATGTCCACTGAGAATAGTAAGATATTTTTTGTTCAATTTTGATGGGCGACAATCGACTATTGTGTCAAAAAACTACAACCGTTAGTTAAATTCCCATTGCCGTGTTCGAGCAACAGACATTTCAATACATTAAGTAGCTGTTGCGATGGGAAAAAAAATTGACAACAGATCGGTACCTACTTAGATTATGTAAAGGCAGATAAGATAGAAAAAATCTCATAAAACAATTTAGCTTTTGTAAAATTACCTCATTATCAGCCTTATAAAGTTCCCACTGCTGAGACACAGGTCTCCTATCTGTGAGAGAGGGAATGGGCCATAATCCACCACGCGGGTCTAGTATGGTTTGGTGAATATCGCATGTCTTCGAATTTTTGGTTCTAGGACATGCCGGTTACCTCACGATGTTTTCCTTCGCCGTTTTTAGAGCTGTTGTAAAATTAACTACCCTAAGTAATTTCTCAAAAGCTAAATTATTTTTCTACTAAAAATCTAAAACGGCCTTCCACAAATTTTTATATTCTGTTACGCGGTGTTCTTTATGCAATGTCTCCGAGATATTTTCATTTGTAGACGGTATATTCCCTCTAAATGTTTGCAGCACTATCTCTCCCTCATAATGCGGTCTCAGTTCATTCAGCGCAAACAAATAATTTACACGAAGTTATAATTAACGTTGGTCCTATAACAACATAAAATACATCTAAAGTTTAAATATATGTTTGTGTTTACAATCATTATAATTAGCAAACAGTACGAAAGGAAAGCCAGTGAAATATTGACTGCTGAAGTACTGAAAGAGTTAGTTTCTTTCTTACAGTTTTTAGTGTTAATCGAAGTGTTCTCTAACATTTTTTCAGTTCATGAAGGTTTAGTATGTTTTGGCACAAAGCTGGTACTAATTTACTGGCGGTGTCATAAATCGGTAGCCGTCTGTTCGCCGTCACACGTACCATTTAGCGTGCGGAACACGTTACATGCCCGCAACGGGTAACAAAACACACGACCGCCGACAAACTTAGTAAACTCATCAGATGGGCCCCCGAGCACGCGCGCTAGCTTTACTTGTGAGAAAAGTTTCTTATATTGCACCAACTTGCCGGTACCTATCATAGCCAGAGTTTGGAGCAGCTTGCTAACATGTATTTGCACTAGAAGCAGCTTTTTACTCGTTCCAAAACCACTAATGCTTTAATTATACCGCACCAAGAAGTTAAGCCTTTACGCTATACCAAAACGATAAATTATTCTTTGTCAGCATATTTGAAAAACTCTACAAATACGTAAAATATAAAACGCAAACAGACGTTCCTATAAATGTGTATGTTGCACGAGCGCCATACATCGCGGTACTTGTGTCGAGTGCCGTCCCTCACAACTCGCAGACGAGACGTCTCAAAAGGGTGTTTTAAAAGAATGCGTGCACTGATGCCGAGGGATACCGTTCCAACTTCTCCCACACTACAAAATCACTCCCCATTTTCATACACCGTAACCTTTCAGGTAGCAATTCACTCCACTTCAAAATATTAACATGAATATGTAACCACCAAAGAAGTACGTAAAAGCAACATTTTCACATTTTCGGTCTTTAGAACCTCGCGGCCTTAATATTATAAGACGTTATCAACATAATTTGTTTAATAACAGCGAAAAATGAGGCCGGCAAAATAAAGGTGCATTTTCACCCACTTTGCCGGTGAGATGGAGGCAATTTACTTGAAAAGGATTTTACATGGGCGCAAAGCACAGCCGAGGACAAAGCGGAGGTAATAAACCTTGTTTCAACGGAACGAAAATATACACAAAGCTTTACTTATGTAAGTGTTTCAGTTCCAACAGACGAAGTTACTGTTTAGCAGAGGTTATAAATGAAATTTGAACCGAAAATTGACACCGTACATCAAATGAAAATTCATAATCAATTTTCCTGAAGTATAAACAGAGATGTCGTATGGCGGCAGTTTTCAACTTAATATCTGCTATCACAATGAGCCTGAAACTAAAAAAATTGTTATGAAAGAACCGTAAAAGGACGGTATAAAAAATTGTGATAGTATTTTCACTTTAGCGTCTCTACACAAAGGACTCGTGCATTTATTTTTATGATCACCTAAAATAGAAGGTGCCTTTCGCACAAAAGAATATCAAATTATTTTTAAGCTCGTAGGTAAGGCAGAGAATTGTAGATACAAATTGCAGTTGGATTCGCCAGGGAGTGAACCACAAAGTATCGCATTAAGTTTACTATATAGCTCTTATCACGGCTAACAAACTTTATTGCGAAAACCCAGTTTCAAAGTATTATAGCTAAACTTTTATTACGCGGTCATTCTGAATGCTATGTACATTTTCTGCAAAATGAACTCAATTATGCAACAAAAGAAATATGTATTTTTTATATTATAGTAGGTGGGTAGAGGTACTTTGTTTTAGTAACGACGGTAATTAAAGGTAATGAAGCATAAGAAAACTTAATAAAGTTTTAATTAAATAATTTATCATGTTTTGAAAATTCTTTCAACTTTATTTTTAACATGGAGCTGGCTCTACAATATGTCGGGCTCGGCGCCGCGACGGCGATAAAAACATGATAAGTTTCAAGATTTTGTTGGCTTTTCCAGTAATTAGCAAAGGCCAAAGCATTGGTTGCCCAGTGGTATCTTCTGCGACTAACAAGTTCTTGGGTTCGAACCCAGACTGGCGCTTTACTTTGTGTAAATTATTTCATCATCACTGATCTTAAAACGGTGAAGGAAAACATCGTGAGGAAACCAGCATGTCTTAGAACCAAAAATACGAAGACATGTGACATCCACCAACTCGCACTGGGCCCGCGTGGTGGGTTACGGCCCAATTCCTCTCACAGAGAGGAGGCCTGTGTCCCAGCAGTGGAAACATTAATAGGCTGATGTTGAGTGATGAGTGAGTGTGAGGCAAAGGCCTTCAGGGTTTAGTAGTGATACAGTCTTCGCAATACGTAACACCCACTTGGTCAAAAACTAATCGAATGCGTGAAGCTGGTAAAAGCTCACCAAGCGGTCAGTCCCCACCAAGCTAGTAGGTACGCTAGTCCCAAATAAACTAATTTCCCAAGATAACAACGGTCGCCAATCAAAACTCCGCTACTCGTAAACCTCTAACGAAATTTTAACTCGTCGCCGCTAACTACAAAGTTTCACAAATGAGCAAAATAACAAGTGGCTGTTACGACAGCTAACAATGAAACTAAAATAAGATAAACCGAACTACTGTATAAAGGTTTTCTTGAAGCACTTACTTAATATTACATTAGAGACTATAGTCAGACCTTTCACGAAAAACCTTCTTTTGAAAAGCTGTCTTTGACCTAAGATAACAAATTCATAATCAGAAAAATTGTCCTTTCTGAAAATAGCGTGGGCAGAACATTATAATAATCCTTATTGAATCTTTTTTGTTTCTTTTTCTGTACCTCTGACAAGCTCGTATTATTCTTCAATCCATGTGATTTAATAAACAAGGAACCACGAATAGTGATTGCGGTTTTATTAAGTCTACTATTACTTCGTGATCGCTTCCAGCAATGTTGCAACTGCTAGCTAGCTACGCGTAAAGACGCAGCGTCGCATTGTTTCATTTCAAATTTAAGTTTGCAGAGTCCATTTCTACAGCCAACTTGTCGAAAAAACCGGCCAAGTACGAGTCTGACTCGCACACAGAGGGTTCCATATAAGCTACATTCACCAAAATAAAAAGTAACACAGACAAGCTGCTGATTTTGTGCTTTCCTATTTATCAAACAGACAGCAAAAAGTAAATGTTAATGGGGCAACGTCCTCCGGGTCCCTAGTCAAAATTGGCGTGCCCCAAGGTTCAATTCTCGGCCCTTTCCTTTTTCTTGTTTACATTAATGATCTCCCTTTTATGATGGCCAAATTATCGGATATAATTCTATTTGCTGATGATACTTCGCTAATTTTTTAAATAGATAGGAAAGATACGGATGTCTTACATGTCAACGAAAGTCTAATTGTTCTCTCGGAATGGTTCGCAGCTAACAATCTTTTACTGAATGCGAAAAAAACAAAATGTCTAAAGTTCTCTTTACCAAATGTACCTCAACGTGACCTAAATCTAAATCTTGACGGCAAAAATCTTAAAATTATAACGGAAACTGTATTCTTGGGGATTACTATCGATTCAAAATTGCAGTGGGGCGCGCACATTAGAACTCTTTCGGGCAGGTTGAGTTCGGCTGCCTATGCAGTAAGGAAGATAAGGCAGTTAACCGATGTAGCCACAGCTAGACTAGTATACTATGCTTATTTCCACAGTATGATGTCTTATGGCATTCTGCTGTGGGGATCAGCAGCAGACGTTGACTCAATTTTTAGTAACCATGGAGTTTCTTGCCGGTTCTTCCCCATAGGAAATGACTAACCCGAACCGTGCACCTTTTGTCGACGTTTTAATAAGTGCTCATGTAGGCCTATGTAAAATAAAAAATTGATTTTGATTTTGAACATTATTAACGTTCATAAACAATGAAAGCACCGAACATTGCTCTAACGAAGGGACAAAATTAATTTTGCCGTTCGAAAACTGTTGTCCCCATCCCCGTACATCAATATACAATATTTTTACTTTTCCAAGTATATTTTATAAGTCGGTCATTTTATTATATCGTTCGTCGTTACCGTTTTATTATAGTTTTCAGTAGTAACAAAAATTTGCCATTTAAAGCTTAATTCTACGCAAACGGATCCCTGAATCGAAAAATGGTTTTCACAGATCGTAATATTTTTAAATGGCCTATCCAACGATAACGCCCACCATGGGGTGGACGAAAAAAAAATATCCTCACTTTACTTGTACAGGAGGAGTACCATGTTTTTTTATTATTTGTTTTATTTCACCACTTTGTCGGCGTGAATAATATGTATCCCGTGAATAGTATGTACCCATGACAAATTACAGCTTTCTAGTACTAAGAGTCTCTGAGCTAAGCTGCGGACGGACGGGCAGACGGACATGGCAAAACTATAGGTTCCTTGTTGACTACGGAACCCTATAAAGGAACACAGTGGGTGTTTTACCGTTCTGATTCACGATATTGTTAATGTGACACTACCATTTGATGACCCTATTCCCCTCACAGTACAACCTGCCTCGAGCGCAAGCTTCAAAACGAGGGTCGCGACCGCCAATAATAAAATCGTTATTATTGATTTTACTGTCGAGAACAATCAATTCGTGAACCGTGCCGCCGTCACGGCTAAATCGACGGTATCCGCCCGGCTCCCCGGACTATCTATACTAATAAAGACGCGAGCCTGTACAGTGACGATAATCCCCAAAACTCCAGAGCCAACTTTAATTAAAAGCTCCACTGGGCGCTTTTTCCTTTTATTCTTCGTCTACGTGTAATTGCATACAGATTAGTACATACTGAGTGCGATAATATACTAACATGTACTTACAGCAAAATGAAACGGATTTTAGCATGAATATTTATTCTAAGAGAGGATAACTACGCTCTCGTTTCTAGTACAACTATTTCCATGTGTCGCCTCCCCACTGTGGCAGCCACCAGCACCGCCACAGGCTACCCCATGCAAGGACTGCAATGCGGAACCAGAACTATATTTCACTTTTAGAACGCGAAACGGTCGCATTAAATCGTTCCTATTGTTAAAATAGTATTTTATGACAAGCTTAACGAAGCGTGATGTCGTTTTGCTAAAGTAAATGACGGATTATAAAGTGGTTTGGTTACAAAACCGGTAAGATTATTATTAAAATTATCGCATTTTAAAAGCTGAAGAGAGGTAAGTAAATACATATTTTCTAAGAGATTAAATAAAGGATGCTTCCGAAACCAAAACACGTCAAAATGTTTCTATTGACAATCTATTGTGTGTGTGTGTATATTGTATTGTAACACCCATACAATAAAATATAGTCTGGTTCCTCCAAATTGGTTTACTGCACACATTACCACATGCCGGGATAAAAGTAATCGCGATACGTATTATTACTGTTCTTTTATGGTATTATTTCACATACGGATGAGTTTCCGCAAAGGCTTTCAGAATATAAAAGTCCGCCCTTCACGGCCGCACCAGCACTCGCATACGAGATACGTTACTTATATCGCGTGCGTTCGACAATATTTCTTGAGGAATGCGTCGATATATCACCGCGGGCCTCCCCCCGATAACGTGCCTCCTAGTTTCCGCTGAATGGACGAAACAGGGGTTAACTTCTCAGAGAAAATAATCGTTTTGGCAATAGGACTGACGGACTTAGGACAACTAAAGAAATATATAATCTACCCTGTTCTAGTGGCTAAGTGGTGGTGTTACTTTATCAGGGGATATAAAATCAAAATTTAGCCATACCAATACATTCCATGGTCGACGAGAAAGTGACATTCCAAGTTTTCTCAAACTTTAGGAAACGCAAAAATAAAGACAATACAATTATATCACGCCGCGCCGATGATAGATACGCTTGCGGTCGCTGTGTGTGAACAGAAAACTCTCCCTATCAGTATAAATCACAACCCTTTTGATTTCACCATGGAGTCACCCCATCCGTGAACATCGTATCGTATGTCATAATCTTTTAGTTGTTTGTAAAATTTTTGTTCATATAAAATGTATCACATTTGCGTAGGCGCAAACTTTCACGTCATGTTTTCTTATGCCATCCTGTATAATAGCCCCTCGTTTCTCAATCGTTCCTCAACAACTTGGTGGAGGGGAGAGCAAAAAAATATCTCTAATTTCCTGAAAACATTGCAAATTTTTAACGTCGAAACTTGGGCAATTGCAAAACCAGTATCAAACAGTTTGAGAATTTATGTATATTCAAACTTATTTCATTAATGTTTCAAATAAGTTCAATCTAAGTTGAAAGAAAGTAGGAAGCTTACTGAAAGCGTTAGGTAATATATCTAGGGAACCCGTCTAGATCTTCCGATAGGCCATCCTAAGCTATCCCTGCCCAAATCAAGTACCATTTAAAGGGGTTCCGTGCAATGGGAGCATTCTGCAAATCGTCGTGCTAAATTAACTACCACTATGCATGGGGATCCGGCACTATCCAGTCTGATTATTCGAATATAAGATATTGAATACATCTGTTTCGACATATTCGAATATACTTCAATCTCTTCACAGTCAGTGAGGATAAAATAAATTACAGACAACTCAAATATCATTGCTTTTTCACGATATTGCTACTTGTTTTGTTTTAATAACAAAGTGGTAACAAGTACACTTTGATTAATGACACAAGCTGAATCCCTTGGTCATGTTACTAATCCCTTAAATAAGATGAACATAATCAATAATAACAAAAGTAATTTTCGTTACACAGTTTAGTCCCCTTGCAAAGGGGATGGTTGCGATCTATCTTAGGGGAATGAATAGGCAGCCTAAAAATAGCATCATTAATCCTTCGAAGGATTAAGAGAAATCTAGACCGTACGATAACACTCTTTGGAATTAGTTTTAATGGATGATTGAGCAAAAAACTTCTCTGGCCCACTGCCGTGTTACGAAACGGTTTCCTTCTTTGAGATAAGACGAACAAATACGGAGGAAAGGAACTAACCAATAAGTTAATAGACTTGGTATCGCAACTGCAAGATCGATCGCCACGATTCTTCGAGTCCGATTGAACTGAGGGTGTCTCTCCAGTTTCAGACCCTCCGGGCAAAAAGATACTGTATCAATCAAGAAATAAGCCGCTAATCTAATGAAGATGTAAACATAAAGCTGCTTCCTTCGTGGATGTTTACCCAGCGCCTCTCAATTCGTCTCCGCTTTGATGTGGAGCCACCCTAAAAGCGGGATGTAATGTCTTATTCGAATCGCTTCACGACCGGCGCGCTACATTCGCTATTCGAGATAAAACTTATATTAGGAGTTACTATCTTCCTACGTTACGTTTTGATGGCTCCATTTACGTCCAAGTTATGGTTCGCCTGAAAGGATGTTTTCAATGGCCGAATGAGCTTTAGGTTGCGTCGTTAGAAGATAAAACTGAATCACATAAAAATCATAAAATGAAAATTCTTGAGATTGTGTAACAAAAGAATATTGGAGAAAGATGATCCCTTGCAATTTGCAATCACTACATATTATAAAATAAAGTCCCCCGCCGCGTTTTTACGTGATAAACTCAAAAACTACTGAACGGCTTTTCATGCAGTTTTCACCAATAGAAAGAGTGAGAAACGAGGCAAGTTTTTGTGTATAATTTGTCTTGGGCAAAGTCGAAGCCGGGCGGGTCGCTAGTTATTACTAAAGTAACATTTATTTCGTAAGTTGAAAAAATAGTGGCTTTCTTATTATTTACGTTAAAATTCGGTAGGTACACAAGACTCCTGAATTAAAGTTGGCGATATAAATTCATTAGAACAATGAAAAACGAATTTAAAATCCACAACAAAACATTTAAAAGGGGTCCTCATCCTCACTCCATTCAAGGCCATTATTAATTAGGACGTCCATAAATTTTGCATTCAAAAACGTACAAAAGCAATCAACTTAATAAAGCTGTCGCGTAAGATCTTAATGAAAACGGGACGTGATAAAAGATAGATAAAGATACCGGAGTTGATGTGTCTCGGAGGTCTTCGAGACTTCGATACTCTATCGATAAACGGGAGGAAATATTGTAGCTGGCCAAGCCACCCTTGAAATCGCTTCCCCGTCGCGTGGACGGCTTAGGGGTGAGGGGAGGCGCGGGGCAGGGCACACAATGCGCGGCCGTTGACACGAATCTCCCGCACTATGTTTATGTATCCCATTGGATTTTTTCCCTACGCGTTTACCGTGAACGGCTGCTCACGAATGGACCGTTTTGTTTTTGGATTTTAACACAAACAAACCTATCGAATTGGTTGCAGCGTTCGAATTTGGATAGTTACTTTTTATGCGGTTTGAGATTCGGGAATGATTGGTCCTATGTTTAATAGAACATTATAAGACGTTATAAACGAAGAAAAAAAGTAATAAAATGCTCACAAATGTTAACATAAATTACTGTTACGGTACCTACTACCATTAATGTCAACCCTTCAGTTTCGATCGAAAAGGCGATACATTCTTACGATCATTATAATATCGATAACAGATCTTCACACAGTCATACTTTCCAAAAGAAAACATAGAAAATGCAAGCAGACGTTGGTCATGGGTAAATGATGCGTAAATATGCTGAGAGCAAATGAGCGTAACTAAGAGATGGCAACTACAAGCAGTTCAAAGATTAAATTAAATGTTGCAGTAACGCAAGCACATTAAGCTTTACCATCTACAATGTTGTTGACTCATATATAACTATTCACTGGAAGTCATTATTATGATGATAAGTTTGTATATCAAAAGCGTTGAGTCAGTTGAGTGTTAGTCGTCAGACGCGGATGCATCCCGACGTCTCCCGACAGCGACGGCCGACCGGGCCGACGTCGCGTCACTAGTCAGTCAGCAAAGCGCCGTCATCAGACGTCGTTGTTTATTTTTAAACCCGCGATATCAGCACTTGCAATAAATATACGCGCTATTAACATACGAATACGCTACTAGGAATTAAGAGCTATCGTTCATTTTATCACTTCATTAGTACAAACAATGTCAAAATGTCATAGTTGCTGTGATTATTAGCTATGAATGTAACTCTACTTTTACAAACAGTATTATTTTATTTACTTTACAGACTAAAATATACTAAAAGTCAATGATTACAGCACAATACTTAATGAAATTGTAAAAGTTTCCACGACTTTGTTAAAACCTGAAATTAAACATACTATTTTAATTAAAAATAAAATAAACAAGCGTTACATAAAATTCAGACAAACACAGGTCATGAACTCAAACTTTGTAACCTTTGATAAGTAGGTATTAACAATAAACAGTTGAGAATATTTTTTTGTAAATATTTTAAAAGATATCCGCCTTGCGAGCCCAAAATATTTAAAGAGTTTTGAATCAATTCGAAAAGAAGATGAAGAAGGGTATTTAATAGGTATCCCACAAATGTTTGATAGTGTTACGAAACTCAGGTACACATAGCATACGTTGATTCTGCCAGTGTTCGGACGAATAGTCCGTAACAATCCAATCACGCTGGAGATCTAGGGCAACTAAAAATTACTAGCGTAATTCTTTTCGGTCACAAAACGTGGCGTGGGTGTCAGACTAGCCGTACCAAAATCGCATGCAATTCTCTCAAGTTCAATATTCTTTCATATCCACAGTTAGCATAATGTGCTTTTTTTTCCGTTATTACAAGTTTTATAATAACTTGCAATGTATGTAAGTATGTATGTTCGGGTCAAATCTTGCAACTTAATTTTATAGGAGTTATCCCCAACCCATACGGATGAAATTTTGCATACACGTTTGGATGACAATGCACGGTAAGCGAAAAAATTTATTAAATAGGAATTCAGAAATTATAGTTGCGTTATTCTGTAAAAATCTCACCTTGGAAACTTAGATGAAGTAGTAGTATTTTTAGAATAATAAAATAATTACAGACATTCCAGAACAAAAAGTTCACATTGTAAAAGTAAATACCTAAATGAAATAACGCCATTTAAGGGGCATTTAAATAAAAGGGATCGTGGTCCCCATGATTAATTAGTAAGAATTAAACAATTGAACTCGATGTATTTGCAGTATGGACAGCAGAGCGGCGCCCGACCTATTAAAAAACATCAGTCATCATTGTACTTATTCTATTTATAGTTTCAATTATTATATGAACAACCAAATGAACAATACCTAAATATAAACACGCAAGAAAGCCTCTGAATAGGGTACCCACGTTACCTAGTACACTTTGCCTACGCATCTTGTTCTATTGTTCGCAACTTGATACAGAACTTCCAAGTTTCCAACCACCCTTCCTTGAGTGTCATTCATGTTTAATTATCTATAACGTAATTGTACACTGTACATGTATAATAATATCCTTTCTGTTCAGTTTCCACTACGCTGAACGAGCTTATACTTGGAAGAGAAAATTATATTTGAACTAAACTTTGGCTTGGTAAAGCCAAGCCTCGTGGTATGGAATCCTTTTCATTGAATGTGCTCAGTTAATAAATAAGACGTAGATATAAAAGGACGCCGTTGGATTTCTTCTTTATAATTTCAAGCTCTTTTGTAAAATTCTCTTGTCGACGACTTGCTTTGTTTTCATTTGTGAAATTGTAATCCATTGTTTCGTGTTTTTAATTGTTTACTGTAAGTTCTGTTTTAATACGGCATAAAAATTTAGAATTAAGGACCTTTGATTCCGTATATTTTGATCACCGTATTTACTTAACAAAAGGCTCGAAAAAATCTAGTAATTAACAGAAACAATTTCTCATATCATACTCATCAAGAGGCATTGCATGGATAATTCATCCCATTCATGAATATGAATAGCCTGTAGACACAGGTGCAATACAACTTCTTCATAGTAGTTATGTACATAGAGCGTAGATTACTCGAGGTGCGAACTATCTAACTTATACGTACGATGCACATCTATTATGCAGATAATCAAAAAAGTTGTATACTTAGTTACACCTTTCAATATCTAAATTATAGTTACTTATACACTGACAGCAAGTAAGAACCGGATATTGAAAGACACATAATATATTATTAAGTATGTACACGAATGTGTGTCACATAAAATAGGAGCAACGTTTTAAGATTCTCAGATAGATGATCTCGGCTACAATTTACAATTAAATGCCCTCACGATGTAAGTCTTAATTCTGAACAAAGCGGAGTGGCGAGTTATCACAGCTCCTGATCGTCTAGGCGGTCACGATCTTACTATTGTGGGAACTGAACTAAACAACATCGGGCCTAATACGTCACGAAAATACGTTTCTTTTACTGGGAAAAAGAGAAAGACCCGCAAAGAATTGAGTGGATTACAAGGAGAAAGATTCCTTAACTTTTCAAATAAAATGCTTCCAAAGCCACGTCCTTTAATATCGAATATTGTTAAGTCTGGATAAGCTCCTAAGACTTTATAAATTCATAAATAAATCCTCCACCATCTCAGTTGACTTCAGTTGAGTCATAAACTTCCCTTCCCTTCTCGATTGTGCGTTTAACAGAGAATTTGCGCCGTGTAAATCACCATAACAGTTAATATCGATCGCCGTGGGTTTCCATGTGACCACACCGTTACACACGCCCGGCCGCGCATGGTAATTGAGCCGCTCACTTCCTTCCGGAGACCTGCCCGCTCTGATGACCATTGATACGCACCAAACGGGAATTTATAAACAAACATTTTTTGTACTTCGCAATTTATGGTTCTTTGGTGTTTTGTTTATAGTTTTATTTATGCTTTGGTCAGTTTAAAGGGCCTTCACTCAGTCGCCTTGACAACGGAAACAGCTCTCGATTATCGCCAATCTAACAGCAATCAACAATCTATAACTATCAATTTGATGATTCGAAGCGGAGTTGAGTTAAAGGACATGACTTGGAGTTGGAATATAGGGGTAAGTAACAAACGTTGGCTTTTACTTCCACCAGATGCTGAACTGTAATTCAGTATATCACTCGAAGTTACTGACCAACCCACTTCCGTAACGCAACTAGCAGGAGATAAAAGGCACCCAAAGGAACTAACGCCCCGTGACGTGTCAACACAGATACGACCCTCTATAAGTCTTAAAAGGATCCCGAATTCCAGAATACATTAGAAACGGACTTTTATTAAACAGCTACACAAGATTTTATTACAGCCATTTCGAAAATCGTAGTTCGATCGATGTAGTGGTAAATTAGTTAGGGTGTAATTGTAAACAGAGTATTTCCATCAGAATTAATCACATTATAGGGTGTTGAGCATGTTTAAGGACCGAATTAGTACAGTATTGAATACATTTCAGGCTGAATACAGCAGTACGTATATGTTTTCAGCACAGGCTTGTTTGTTTCTATCGGTATCCGAGCGGTATTAACCAAGATCGTTTGAACAGTGCTGCAACAACTTAGTCTTGAGTTAGAGACGATCAAACAAAATAGTAACAGTTAGATTGTGTCGCAGTCTCGCCAAGCGTTATACACACTATGTAAAGGTAGTTCTGCGTGTCTGTGTCTCAATCGATTCATGCCTCAGTTTAGTCTGAGACAATTTCTATATTTAACTGCTTAAGCACTGTATCTGATTTGGATCTGCATGAAACATTCTAGACTTACTGAACGGCTCTCTGTATTTATTTTCGTCACTTCAGTGTCAGTTTATTATTTTATTATGGTTTCAGCAAATCGTGGTAAGAATTCTTTTGAATTTGAAGTTTTGTTTCTTTGAGCATAGTTTTCAATAAACTTAGTTTATAAATGTATAAATGCTACAACAAAGTTCGACAACCTTAGTAGCCCATAAATGCATAATAACCACGTCCAATAACTCTATTCGTGTTGCTTTACGCCGTTTTGCATACCATCGACAGTTAATTTGTTATGGACTATGCTTATTGGACTTGTCTATAGATAGTACATCATATCGCTCGTAGAAAAGTGGTGTCAGGTTGTAGCAATTGTTCTCTCGTGTCTACATGTGCCGCCGCCCGCCCCGATCGATGTCTGACCTCGTGCTATGTCGCTCTCGCCTTAGCACCTCCTCTTTTGACGGGTCACAGGATTCTTCACTCATTTCAAGCACTTTAAATCAATTACTTTTGCAAACAATTTCCGAAAAAAACTCCAACTATTAATATGGACTTTAGCTTTACAATTCAGTGAATCAAATCAATTTGGATGAACATGTTTTCAATTCAAAAGTTTTATAAGCCGATTTGTTATCGAACTTGGATGTTAGATGTTACAGATTACCGAATCGATTGGAATGAAACATCTTAGCGCTATGCACATTTCCATATTGAAGCAATCATAGTCACACAATTCAATTTATTCAAGTTCCATTTCCGCTTCTCGCCTCGCCCACTAACACAGCCGCTCATCCATCTACACCAAGTCTTCTAAAAAAAAATAAACGAAAGCTCATTGCTCGATGAATACGTAATAGGCTTGTGCTCTCACGGTATTGTTCGAGAGGATAATGTTCAAGGGATAAAGCCAATATGGGAGTATCTGTCCCATGCATGGGTTATAAATTACTTGTAGTTTTGATTAAAAATGAACAGCAACGTTACTTGTGCATGTCATATTACCGATTAAATATTGAGTAATCCATTAATAAAAGCTGCATTATATTTTACTTCGGATAACATTGAAAACAATTATTTTCTGACAGGCTACCGGTTGTCAGTTATTTGTAGTTCGTATTAAAATGCGCGTAAAACCATTATTTTCCGACAGGTACCTGTTATTGCTCAACGAATTATAATATGCCGCGTAAAAATACGGCCGCAGTAAATACGGATAAATTATGATAGCATTATTCTTACCTAGTAAGATAATACAGACCCATAAAATATACTTAAGAACGTGTACAAAAAACATAGCGCCTAATACTGCCTACGTGTCGCCTCTATTTATTCAACGGGCTGACTAATCTATGAGCGTAGCGCGCACGTGTGGCGCGGAGAGTACGGCGGCGCGCGGCCGATCGCATTGTTTGGGGTATTTCATACAATATAGGGCGTAAATATTTCGACAAATCTCTAAAAAGGGAGCGCCTATAAAAGAACAAGAACCGATATCCGCTGTGAACGATACAAGAGCCAATTGATGCTGTTGTGTTATGTAAACAATTCTACTTTAATGCGAGCGTGTGTACTGAGTTACCTTTAATTATAAATGGTATCGAATAATTTAATTTAAATTATGACAGCTTCTCTAAAATCACAATAAAATCGTTGTCAAGAATACCATCTGCATAAGAAAAACACAAATCGCAGTTAATACCAAGCAAAAATAAATATACTTAGAATCAGCAAAGATTAAAGCAAAGACAACACAGACCCACCAAATACGTGTCTGTTCATTACAGAAATCTGCGGGTGCAATGACGCAGCATGTAGGGGCGGTCCCGCTGGCGCGGTTGTGCGACAAAACGCAGCGACGCAGCGCAATAAAAAGTCTTCGAGGGCGACTCACACGTGCATCCGCTCGCCACTGTGCGAAGTTATTTATAATAATGCACCGAATTACGACCTTCGACGCATACCATGTCTTGGGGATTTAGCTTAGAAAGCTTCAGCTTAGAAAGTTTTATCGTGCCTGATTTTTCGCTTCTGTATTTTTAGTAGGTAGGTACTTAGGTACTTGATTTTATTTATGAAGTGACAGATGTCAATTTTGAATTTGGTTTCTGGAACTTTGAATCAAAAAATAAAGAAATGTAAGGAAAGTAAGTAGGTAATTCAGTAAATACGATTTAATTAAACGTGTTTTATTTATTAGGTAGGAACTACTTCATATTGAGTAAACAAAAATAATATTCTTAAAATTACCTAAACTCCATTTGCGATAACATTAGACGTTTAAATTAGCCCGTTCAACCGATTTTGACTTCTATTGCGTTTGTGATACGACATATGGTAGCTGTAGTAAACAGTTGGTTTTGGTAACAGTTTTATACTTTTTAGGTCATCCTTATGTTTGCGGGATAGAACTCAAAATCGGTTGAACGGACTGTAAAAAGATTTGGAAACATGTCTAATGTTATTTGAAATGGAGTATAGTGTTATATTACTTTTGTCAATGATGGGACCTATTTCGATCGAATTTAATTAATTGAGTGCCGATCCTTTCCTTATTATTTAAAGTCGATTTCACTATATACAAATCTTTATTCGAAGATAATAATTATTTGCGAGTTCTTTTATTATTACCGAGCGATAATTACTTCCGAAGTACGACTCCAACATAGAAGGAAATTAAAAACGTGTTGAAACGCACATTATTACCCTCTCTGCATTCTCCTTCCTCTGTTCCTAATGCTAATCTTTACAGCTACTTGGGTAAGTAAGGCAATCAATACGCAAAACTGCACCAAGCTTCCTATTTTCATCACGCCTGTGCAGTTTCGCCAACTAATTTAAAAGACTTGTAACAATTTAATTAATCACTTTTCGAATGCTCTCGTAGTTAATCAACAATTCGACGGCTCCGGGCCACGTGTGACTTAGAAGCGTGACTAAACGACCTAACGCCGGCGAGCTTCGATTTAATGACCAAACGTGTCGAGTTATTAAAAATCATCTTCATTTAAGCTTATAAGATAAACATTTTTTATTTACCCGCCGCCGGTCGTCCCGGCTTAATTATGATATCAAAAGTTGCATCGTCAGCTTTGTCTATCCCGTGTAATGGACCTATCTCCATCTCGCTCCAAACGCAGGATGAGGTCGGCCCACATTGCATCGCCAGCATTGACGATTAAACACGTTTCTATGCGCGGTCTCGTATTTTTATGTAACGGCCATAGAATACCAGATCCTCAAAGAACAACAGAGCACTAAGCGAGCCCGCCTGCATTACAACTCAACACTATCATAACTTCATAAGCCGTGAGAGTTGAGCAGGATGATGCGGCAAAACATCGTTCGATATCAATCTAAGAGATATGTAATTAAACTTGAATAAGTGGGATTTCTAAATAATATACACGAGTGTATCAGCGCTCTATTAGCAGGCACGGTATCGTTTGGAATGCACGTGATGCGTCTACAATATCTCCAAAGGTTCGGTTCAGTGAAGGGCGTGAGAACGTCGATCGAGCTCGTAAGCCGCGTGCACGCAAATGAAGTGCAATTTCGCCGGAGGGATTGCGGCTAAGATGCTCGCGAGCCGAGTGGCCCGGCTGGCGATGACTGGCGGAGCTCCGGTCACGAATTGCATTGTTGCAGATAATTTCATTAGGTGCTCTATTACTCCCCCTCAGATACTCTCCAAAGTAATGCTGACTTGAACAGATATACCGCGGGAAAGCTGCTTAGTTTCATCTAAGACACTGAACAATGTACGTCCCTACACTCTTGAAGACTTGAACAATTGCCAGTACTTTTCTCTTGTTAAACTTAATACTGTTTCAATTTAACGCAATTAATCAACACTTGCAACACTGCAGCTGCAACAAAAGGAAATAGGAAGAAGTTTTTCACTGCTTGCAGTTCAATGTTTTACTGTAAATTCGGATTAGACAGCGTTACTTTGTTACAATTAAATATAGAAAGCATTGCGTGCATTATTATCTTCGAAAGTTCCATCGATCGAGACTATCTCCGCAACGTGGCGGGTTAAAAGGTCGAATTACCTACCTATATTAATATTCTTTTCCTATGGCCTGCTAACAATTTCCTGTCGGTATAAAAAGAAAAAGTAGTTTGACAAAGTATTGGGATTTATTGCAAAAAGTCGATAGATATAAAAGTTACAAGTTACATCCATAATAAGAAAAACTACAATCCTTATTTGTAATACTGCGTTATGCACTAGTTCGAAGTGCTGTGGGAACCAATTCTCTTGACCAGTAGTCGAGTCTCTCTTGTCTTTTCTAGTGTTGCCACTTAGCGCGTTTCTCAAATGCTTTCTACGAAGCCTCGAGAAAAAAGGATTTATGGTATGAGGGTCTTACTTAATCATTTCTAATAGATCCAACTTGCGCTTTGCGGAATGGTAGGTAAACAATAAACATAATTTGCTTCTGTGCAATAGGTTTCGTAAGCCAAGGATTTAGCGGTTAGTTGTGCTGTAATAATTGAGATAGGCTATTAAGCTGTCACAGATTATTCACAATAGCGAACAGAGACGCTCCTTGAAACTACGAGAGCATGAAGATAAGAAAGTAATAAGCAATAAACATTTACGGATTCAAATTGTCGATATCATAAACCAATACTAAAAATATTACGAACTATCTAACCAGCCCGTAACAGTAGGTGTCAGGACCCCTGCGGATTCTAAATTTCGATCGCGTGTTAAAATAATGTTTCGGAATGCATTTTAACAGATGAAATAGTGAAGCTTAACATAATATTAATAAATCAAATGTCTTTAGACCGATAACTTGCATTTGAATTTGATTGGAAAGACTTGAGCGGTGCACGGCATCCAGCGTATCTACATAACCAAAACAAATTTTAGAATGTTCGTAATGTTTCGTGACGACCGCTGCCCGTGTCGAAACTAGAACCTCACACCAAGTTAGCAATTGAGGTTTATTATAATCGGCCAAATTGTATGTGCACGACAGCAGCGGAAACCCGTTAATTTTCAGCATCATCTGCGAGTCGCGAATCAGAACAAACGTCGAGCGAGATAACGAACTGTTGAGCAAAGTCGACATTTGCTGAAACTATGATTGCGCCAATTAAGCGGCCAATAAACCCGAAAACAGCGTGAGCCGACATGTCGCACTACTCACTACTTGTACCCGGCACAATTAATCAAGAGGTTTATGTCGTACAAAATGCAAATTAAAAGGGGAAATGTGCTCCATAATCATTCAAGATGATGAATGGACCGTTTGTACCCATATGGCCGTTCGTAGAATTATGCATGATAAGATTGAAATCAGACGTTTTTGTAGTTTCCGCTTCTAACTTTTATGGAATTTTCCTGCTAACACACGGTTTTAAAGCCCAAAACTTGTTTTTTATTTTAGAGAAAAAGGCTAGGCTGAGTATGAGCTTAAATTAGAACATTTAATTAATTTGAGGTGCTAAAACATAGCTTTAAACGTAACTATAAAATTCATTATACAAAAATAATAATTTAGTGAAGCATTCAAAGAATCTCTTATAAATGTGGTAAGAACAATTAAAAAGCGTGTAGCGGCGTTACTAACATCTAAAGATTAAATTGATAGTAATTAGACGTGGACATTTATAAGAACGGATAGCAGTTATTATTTTTTACTCGGAGTTGTGCAAGAAACTGGTAGCCAGCAAATAACTCTCTCACGGCTATTTCCGTGAGTAATTTTCACATATTTAAGTTTTAAAACCGGGTGGACAAACCAGCGGCAGCGTAATTTAATCCAATCCATTTGCTAGCCGTATTTTATGGATCGATGGTGATGTCGACGAGGGTCAGCACAGCGCTATGCCCTTCACGATATTTCCCATGGGTGTCAAGGAGTCTGCTGATAATTGCGCCCAGATCCCAGAGGTGCTGTAAATCTTAATAAAGCCACCGAACGTAGACCCCAATCTGCCGTGTATCCTTAATAAATTAAACGCGAGCTCGAATACCTGCCCGCACTGTGGGATAACACAGCATCCATCGTTAAACTATGGAATCTATGAATTCCTTTAACCCACTTAGTTTATGTGCTCGCATCTACAAATCGGCAGCTAATGTGTTTACAACATTGTATGGAAGAGTCGATATTTAGGTAAAGTATCTCTCATTTTAGCCCATTTATTGGAACGTTCACATAATGTATTTTTATATGAAATGAAGAAAGCGGCCTAATTATGTGGCAAAACAAAGCGTCTGGCGTGATATAATAAAGATCCCCATATGGCCAGTGCTGGGCTATTATTAGAAGCAACTGCACTGTGTATCGGTCGTTCTGTTTGCGTCAGACGAACCCGGTGCGTGAATCTGGCACACCTCTATACTAGAGGTGTCTAATACTTGACGCACACTTGATACCAGACCGCACGCTGATGCGACATTACGGATAAGTTTTATGTCAAGCGCATTAAAAACCACAGACGCCATGGCGTGTGCTTGACGAACATTCATGTAAGTACCCACTCGAGCGGCTAACTGTATGTTTTGGTAAATTACTGTCTATTGGACATGTCACATTCAATTACAATTTGTTGATATGTTTTAAATTTTGATACGGTTTGATTTGTTCTCATAACACTTTCACCGCGTGAGTGAAATGAAATACACTTCTCTTGGTAGATAGTGAGAGAGTATCTTACTCGAGAGAGTATCGCGTCGATTGTTCTGATAAACAACAACAAAATGTAGTACTTACAAAACAAACTGTAAGTATTCGCAAGACTAGCAGTCGTACAACCCCATGCATGTTCGCACATACACTTGCCCGTAGGATTTGGAACGTTCAAGTTGAGAGCGTCTTCCAGGGCCACCCCATTCTTGGTAGGGGGGTGAACTTTAAGCCGTCTGGTACAAACTGTGAATGTCAATCGTGGATGTGTTTGGAGAGGTCTCAAGAGCGGCCATTGCGAAACCGAACAATGCGGAATGAAGTGCATGCACGACCACATTGCACGCGGTTCGCAGTGCCATACTCGCGTCGCACGGTCGCACCTCCTGCCACACCCCGATAGCATACAGCTTCATGTTATATAACCGAAGTGTATTTTAGAAGCACAAATAAAACTTTCTAACAAGCTCTTTTAGCTGCAGGCGTAGCAAATTTGTACTAAACTAACTTTACCCGGTGGGCAAAAAATGTTAACAAAATATTGTTTCTGCAGCAGTGTGAAATGTGGGAATATGTTTTTTTGTCGGTACGGCTGTGAAAACGAGTTGAGCAGCGTAAAAAAATTGAAACGAATCCTGATTGAAGGCATGTAAGTACAATTTTGTCAACATGGTATAATTTTTAACAAGAAGGTGCAGCGGTGTATGAGTAAGTCATCATTGCAGTCAGCACATTGCTGAGGTAACAAACATTTTATTTCTCATAGACAAATATTTCTTAAAAGCATCTAGCTATACTATAACAGAGTCTAATGAAATCTTTAATCAAATAAACAATAGACGAGGCATCAAGAAATCCCTTTCATCCAAATAAGCACAAAAGCATACATTCCTAGTATGACATTTGAAGGTGCCGAGGTCATGTGAACAGTCGTAGCAATAAGCACAAGCATCGTACGTACTACAGCGTTGTAAAATGACACGCCTGTTAATGCCTTTATGCTTGCGTGTTGGTGTTGCCCGATCCCATGTACCGCGACCACGATGTACTCACAATTGATAGCCGAACATCACACACCGCGATCCGATTGACGGAGATCTATTGCGACATTAATCAACTATAATCGTTAGTTGAGAGAGCATCGAACACCAAAATTCTACGTGTTAGTAACCTCTGATTTACGAGTACGTTCACGTTGAATCGATATCACGAGACAAATTTGACGGCGCTTCGCTAGAAGGACAAATTAGGGGTCGTTTAGCGATAAGATTAGAAAGGACTAAGGTCGTACTGTTTCACTCTCACAGACAGAGGGATATCCTTTGAGATCAGACTCGTATCTTTATGCAAAAGAGACGTTACGCAAACGTGATTGTAATCGTTTTAAACTGAGATGCGGACCGGCAATTTATTACCGGGTTAACAAATTGTGATAATCTAACATTGGTAGAGCGTGTAAACGCATCGCGGTCGCTCGCCGTTTAGGAAGACGAGCAAATGACCGCAATCAAATCACAATCAGAGTGAAAGCCTATAAATGGGCAGGTCGAGATCGCAGCACTCCGTACCGACGCCTCTGCTGTTTACCAATGCGTTAGATGTAATTACAGTAGAGATGTGTGCGCATTACTCACGATCACGACTCACCGTACAGGCTGGACCAGTAAGTACACTTAACTAGGTATATCGAGCACCCACTGATGTGTTAAAACATTCGTCCAAGTTACCGCGGGCGCTGCTGTTTCTATACAAGTTGCTCTAACAATACTCGTATAAATCAATGTATGTTTACGTTTAGTAATGTTACCAAAAGAAAGAAATTAAACAAATAACTTAGAGTCTAAGTATGTAAAACACATTCTTTAAAAATTGCGGCCCAGGCGTTTGTTAAAATATACCCCACTCAGCCGAATGGCTCTAGTGCTAACAACAATAAAATATGGAACCCCAGAAATAATCAGGGTCACCACAGCGTCCACAATACACAACTGAGACGTATTTTGATTAAAATAAATGAGGGGGTGAGCAAATTTTATTAACGGCTCACAGGCTTGCCATAGACCCTTCAGAAGAAAAGAAAATTACGAATGGAACATGCTTGGCGTGTTGGCATATTATTTGATTGTGATGTTGTATGTTTGCAAAAACGAATGTTTGTCAAACAATCGCTGAAAACACTTGGAAATTAAAGTCCCTGGCCTAAAACAAACAGACCATGTTTGCAAACAAATAAAAGAAATAACTTTCACATGACCTCAGCCAACGTTTGCATCGTTCTAATTAAGGCTATTAGCGCTTATTAACAGTCAAGATGCATCCTCATAAAGGGACCGTGAAAAACAAAAAAGATACAAGAGAGAGCAGATGTGGTGTGTGATGTGATGATCATAGCTTTGGGGTCAACCATAGGAAGTGCGCATACGTAATTGCGGCGAGTGGTCACAATGAGGGGAATTGGCCAGTAATGGCCAGTGCGATTGTTGTGCGAGCGACGCCCGCACCCATGCCCATTGATTGAATGACGACTGAATTTAACAAATAAAGTACCACAAACGGTCCGTAACCGGTTCGCGATGGTATTACTATTGTCATTCATTCATTAAAGTACAACAAAATGTTATTCGCAATTCAACACTGTTGCGCTTGCTCTACATAAAGATATACCTAGTAGTTTGCGCGCATGAAATTCTTGTGTCCATCCTTTCCTGTGAAGGAACATAAATGGGACGTATAATCTAAAACAGTCTAGGCCGGTCTCTAAATCGTCTCCCGACGGCCAGACCCCTGTCCGGATGTGCCAATTCCTAACCGACGACGGCGCGCCTGACGTACGTCACTACTACACCAGCACTACACCAGCTATCGTATTCAATTATCGATTTGACTTGACACACTATTGCAGCGCTAACCTCCAGATTAAACCCGATATCCGATACAACCGATACTACAACTATTCTCAGCAACCTAATTTTGAAAGCGGCACCTGAAAATGGTTCTCCGTTTCCAAGAACAGATTATCCAGAGTCGTAAATGAATGGTTCTCGTAGCTTTTAGATTATGCCAATACTTATTACTGGTTTTTGAGTATTTTCATACAGTATTTAAGGCTCTGAATTTGATTGGACACTTTCCTCAGAAAACAAGTCTCTCGAAATTCTAAAACTGATTCGGTGCGCGGTATTCCATAACATAGCTTTTCAATAAATATATTGTACTTTGGACATACGCACCAAACGTTTTGGGAATACTTTTATTATGCGTACAGCAAAGAAGTGGAATTCCCTGCCGGAGTCTGTATTTCCTTTTGGCTACAACCTGAGTCTGTAAGTCAAGAGTGAATAGGTTTCTTCTAGGTAAGCGTACTTCATCGTCGACCACATCATCGCTTACCATGAGGTGAGATAGTGGTCAAGCGCAAGCCTATCAATAATAAATAATAAAAAAAAATTACGCAACCATCATCGGACCGAAATGAACTACACCGACCACGCTGACAAACCGTTTGATACATGTTCTATGAAAGGGACTATGAAAGCAAAAACTATATAAAATGCGGCAGGACAATGTTGTGTAAATGTAAAAAAAAAAATCTTGTCATATATTCCTAAATGTAAGGACGCATTTATATTACGTAACTCATAAAATAAATATTATAAAATGCGACTTAGTTGTCCCGCTGCATCCTGATAATTGATCACTCTTGGGACTAGACGTTCCTTCTTCATTGCACTGAGCCATACACCATCCCTCTTGAAGGATTAAAATGCCAGCCCAGCTCAGGGCGCACCTGTGCGGCCAGGCCGCCTTATTCCATGAAAAATATATCACCGATATATATATTTTTTTTTTTTTTTTATTATTATCTATAGGCTTGCGCTTGACCACTATCTCACCTGATGGTAAGCGATGATGTGGTCGACGATAGAGCACGCTTGCCTAGAAGAAACCTATTCACTCTTGACTTAAAGACCCCTAGATTGTAGCTATCGGGAAACACAGATTCCGGCAGGGAATTCCACTCTTTAGCTGTACGCATAATAAAAGTGTCCCCAAAACGTTTTGTGCGTATGGGTGGGATGTCCACCATGTATCGATGACGCATCGCCGTACGTCTGGTAGTCCGATGATGGAACGGGCTGGGCGGAATTAAATCATGTAATTCCATCGCACACTCCCCGAAATGTAACCGATAAAATACCGACAAACTGGCAACTCGGCGACGATGTTCAAGGCTCTGGAGCTTTGACTTGACCAGTGCCTCATTACCGATGAGTTTCTTGGCCCGCTTTTCGATCGACTCTAGTGCATCAAGCTGGTATTTGGCAGATCCATCCCAGAGATGAGAACAGTACTCCATGCACGATCGAACTTGCGCTTGATACAAGTTGAGCAGCTGTTCCGGCGTGAAGTACCTTCTCACCTTCGCAAGGATCCCCAACTTTTTGGCAGCCAGCTGAGCCTTTGCCTCAATGTATGGCCCAAAGTTGAGAGTCGATGTCAACGTAACGCCAAGAAGCTCAAGATGGTTCGTTATTGGCACGGTTACATCACGGAAAGTAGGAGCCGGGTGGAATTGGCTCCTTTTAGCGGAAAAAAGACACGCCTGGGTTTTAGCAGCATTAAACCTGACCAGATTGGCATCGCCCCATTCGGAAACTGCCTGCAAGGACAAGTTCAAGCGCTCCACCATGGCCTCCCGGAGAGACCGGACCTGAGGCCCGGCAGCACGCGCGTTGGACAAGTATCTCTCAGCAACAGTGCTGTCGTCTGCATACCCAAAGGTGCCGGGCTTCAGCAGATCGTTAATGTGCAACAAGAACAATGTTGCTGAGAGCACGGACCCCTGAGGGACCCCGGCATTAATATCCAATTGGTCCGACGAGCAGCCATCGATAACCACTCGAATGGACCGATCTCTCAGGAAGTCTGCAATCCAATCACACAGACCACCGGGCAAACCGAATGAAGGAAGCTTACCAATAAGGCTTTCGTGCCAGACCCTATCGAAAGCCTTCGAGATGTCGAGGGAGACGGCAAGCGCTTCCCCATGCCTCTCGATGGCCTCACTCCATATGTGAATGGCATACGCTAGAAGATCCCCAGTAGACCGATTTCGGCGAAAGCCGTATTGGCGGTCGCTAAGGATATCGTTAGTTTCTAGGTATGCCAGGAGCTTAGTGTTAAGTACACGCTCCATACTCTTACAGAGTATGGATGTTACAGAGATGGGTCTGTAGTTGGCCGGGTCAGCTCTACTGCCCTTCTTGGGCACGGGCTGTACGTTGGCTTGCTTCCAAGCATTCGGCACTGTTCCAGTCTCATATGAAAGGCGGAATAGGCGTGTCAAGATCGGAGACAGTTCAGGCGCACAGGTTCTAAGAACTATAGCTGGTATGCCGTCAGGGCCGCTAGCCTTGTTCACGTCGAGGTTGCGCAGCACCCTACGGACGTCCTTTTTATGGATGCGAATGTCCGACATACTCGTCTCGCACCCATCAGGAGAAGTAGGGGGCCGCGAATCACCAGGATTCAGACGCGAAGATTCCGCAAAAAGAGAGGCAAACAAATTTGCCTTCTCCTCAGCGGTGTGAGCCAGTGACCCATCGGGTTTCAGCAGTGGTGGTAGTGAGGGACGGCAGAAGTTCGACTCGACCGACTTAGCCAGGGACCAGAACGCTTTACTACCTGCTGGGTAAGAAGCAAGTTTGGCCCCCATTCGACCAATGTGGTCGAATCGAGCCCCACGCAACACCTTCTTGCAGGACTTGGCAGCCCTGTTGTAGGCTTTCTTCTTCTGACCCAAGTCACGCGCTTTACGCGATCGAGCGTCGACCCATGCCAGGTACGCCTCATGTTTAAGCGCGTCGGCGCGACGACATTCGGCGCCAAACCATGGCCGGTCAACGCTGGAGATCGCTATGTCAGAGAACGGAATGTAGTACTCCATTCCCTGACGCAACACATCAGTAACGGCGTCCGCGCACGACGAAGGATCAGCCGAAGAAAAGCAAGTAGGCTGCCAAGGATAGCAAGCGAAGAAAGAACGCATGCCATCCCAATCTGCTGACCTGTACCGCCAAACCCGCCGGGTGCCTCTTGGGCTGGGATCGGGCGGGGAATAGACGGACACAGACTTCACCAGACAGTGGTCGGAACTACCCAGGGGTGAACTTATCGACACAGAGTATCTGTCTGGATCTGTTGTCAGCAGAAGGTCCAAGCAATTCGCTGTGTGCGAGTCAACATCCGGTACCCTCGTTGCCCCCTGGACCAGCTGGGTGAGGTTCAGCGTTAGCGAAAGCTTACGCATCTCCCGTCCAGCATGGTCAGTGCACTGGTATGGGAAGAGCCACTCCTGATGGTGGGCGTTAAAGTCCCCCAGTAACACTAATTGGGCGGAAGGGTACCGTTGCTGTGCCGCATCAGCCGCCTCACTGAGGTACTCTGCGAGCCTGGATGTCTCCTGATCTCCGCTGTGCGAGCGGTAGACACAGGCGTAGATAATTTTATCCAGACCTGTGTCCACTAGAGCCCACAGCGTTGAAAATTTTGAGTCCTCAAGGTTACGGAGACGCCGATAGCAAGTGTCATCACGGGCGTACATACACACACCCGCGCGCGGTTTATAATTGTGCTCCAGGGTAAACCCTGGGTAAGAAAGGTACGACGCGTCCGACGGACTCGCTATCTGCGTCTCCGCAAGAAATAACAGCGCTGGTTTCTCAGTCTCCAGGTGGTAGTGGACTGCAGAGAGATTTGAGTGCAGACCTCGAATGTTGGTGAGGTGCACTTTGAGGGGGAGGGAGTGCAGCCGCTGTTCAAATTTATTATTTCTTTTCCTTGGCATAACGAAAATATAAGAGTGAATGGAGGAGAGGAGTTGGAAGTGAGACGAGGTTCCACGCTGCTAACCTTCAGACCCGCACTGAAAGGACAGCATCATTGGGGCACTAGTCCGGAGACTGCGGGGACGCCCGAGCCCCCCCGGAATGTCCATCGGGCCCTCCCCATCTGGTCGCCAACCAGCACGATGGCGCATCCCGGGATTTTTCGACAGTTGGCGGGGCAGCCTTTCATGTGTGGCTGGCACACTACTTGGGCCCCCAACTACCTGCGGTCGGCCAGCGGCGCACCGTGCCTCGGATCCCGCTACCCTCCGCGACCAGTCTCCCGATACGTCCATACCAGCGCGTGTCAGGCTGGTCAGTCTGCAGTGGAACAGCTATCTCGACCCAACTCCTCTTGTGGCTACACCGAGCATCGTACCGGAACACGGCAAAGCCGCTTGGCGGTACGTCTTTGCCCGGTGGGTGGTCGCAAGCCTTCGGCCGAAGCCTCCCACCAGTTAGTGTCACCTGATTTGCACCACCCGGGGACCACGTGTAGGGTAACGGAATGGGGTACACTCCTACGGACGTGGGTGACTCAGCCCCCAAAAATAAATAAAAATATATAAAACAACTCTTTCACATAATATGCGTAAAAACATACACTTAACCATTTTTCACTTCAATGATTTTTGCAAATCAATGCAAACCTCTCCAAGGTAAAAGTGAATGAGGGTTCTGAAAACACTTCAAAGTGTTTGTCGATTAGTTCAAAGAGAAGCGTTGCTGGAGGAGAGAAGAGAATTAATTTGCCAATAGAGCACGCTTTTTAGTAGACAAAGGTGCTTTGACGAGGCTCCCTCGAGTACTCCGTCACGAACCGACTTGTGGTGTGCGCCGCCGCACGAAAATGTTTCATCGGCGCCTTTACTTAGTTTAATGTGGTGCTTGAAATATAATAGAACCATCAACTAAAACCACACACGTTACAAAGGATCTAAAATTGCTTTTTAAAATTCAAGGGGTATTCTCACAGGTAAGTAAAGAATCCTGCATGCTCACTATTATATAATTGAAACAACTATCCACATAATAATGATAATGATTAGATTCCTGGCTGGCTCCGGGGCTCGGGGTGCTTCGCCCGCGGCTCGCATCGCCCACCCACCTCGGATGCTGCCCCGATGATGTAATTAAACAAAACCCTTCCCGATTTATTTTGATAATGTCCGATAACACTCGGCTGGACCACGACCGGCGTATAAACTGATGCTCTACTTTGATTTTTATCTTTAGATTGTTTTGTTTTAATTAATAGATTCAATTTTAAGTTTTTTTTTTTTATGGAACAAAATGTCTCTAATCTTTGCAAAATATTCGTTCCCAAAAAAGCTCCAACTGAGATAAAATTGGTGGAATGAACAATTTGATGATTTTATGTAAGTAATAAGCTCCAGATTTGATAAAAACAAAACACATTAATAGTGAAGATTCCACATCTACGGTAATTGTCACGAATTACGATGCGTAGAATCGGAAGCGAAACGGAGCGGAGCGGCCGGGCCGTGCGACAGGTCCCCGATTAGCCACGCATTGAGCACGGTGGCAGCCGTGGTCACAATACAACCTGCTACCATTCCACCTGACAGCCATTGTACCTAATGGGCATTCCACGCGCGCCGGACACTCGTGCCATCGCTAATTTACGACAGATGAGGCGCGGACTTTATTTATAGAATCTAATCTGTCTAGAATACCTGGCCCTAGAGTTAGCTCGAGAGTAACGTACGCTGCTACTGGCTGTTGAGTTTCTTCTATTTCACGCGGATGCTGGAATTTTTATAGCTGAACAAAGATTTGCAAATCCAACTCATCAGCTGGCTGACGAACTTTGATGGCAAAAAAACACATTTCAAGAGTAATGGTTCATTTGGGTCTCTTCGGAAACGATTCAACATAACGCAAACAGATGTTGGCAAAACTTTTTTCAGTTCCCAGTTAACATGTTCACAACAATAAAATGAACAATACAAAATCACTGCTATGTATTTCATCCAAAATAAACAATGAGAGAACGAAATGATCATTGTTCCATGAAATTCGACAGAATTTTGACATACAAAATTCAGTAACGATATAGAGGGTTATTATTCAAATCAATGAAACGGCGCAAAGTAAAATATAATGAAACTATTGAAAAAATCAAACACAAAAATGTTTGTGCGGCAGCAACTGAATACAAATCACGCTATTAGGTACAATAATTAGGTAAAAGGGCCTTTCCTAAGTCTAGACACGTTTCAACAGAGTAAACAATTAGCTAGTCGTGATGGGAGCGTCGGAGGCTGTCGGTGGTTCGTGAGTGCTCGTGACCGGGTTGGACCGCGGACCTGACCACGGCGTCATGCTCCACTGCGCCATTCGATCCGACAGGTGCATGCGGCACGTATACCATACTACATTAACGCATTATTTTAATACAAAAATCAATGGCTTCTAACTTGTCTCGTAATGCTGTCATCAAAAGCAAAAATGCAGTGTGTCATCATGACTTACTAATCAATATCTTCGTGCCTGCTCAAGCTTTTATAAGTTTATTACAGCCAGTCATATGTTTCTGTACCTAACTTATCCTGTGTCATGATAAGTGTCGCACAATTAATCAGGCAGGCAACATGAACCGAAACAAAAGCTTTGTCATAGTAACAAGATAAGTAACATGTAATTAAACATCGTCATTAGTAAATGAAAGCGAACATTAACAGAATTTTAAAGCCGTCGCTGCTCTGTTAGACCGTATAATACACATCCCGTACCCTTCCCACCCCATTCTTGCCCTATCATTATCTCAATTTGCCCTTGATAGAGACATTCAAGAGATGGATGGATTGATAAAAAATGGAACGACTTGGAAGAAAAAATATTAAATTGCGTTACACCTTTTCTTTTGGAGACGATTTGATTGCTTTGAGAATTGTTCAATATTAGAGCTTTTTGTTTGACTCACGAAGTCATCTTTCATTCTTTAGTAGTTTATTGCATTTTTCTGAACCTAATATTTATTCAAAGACTCGAAGCTAAGTTGCTCCTTACAGCAATGTAGTAATTAATAATACAGAAGATTATTTTGTCCTATTAAAATATTTGTAATATTCATGGTGTCCTAGAAAACAACGCAGTTTCACGCTGGTTTAAACATAGCTAACATAGCAACATTCAATATTAGATTATTATCACCGTAGGTATCTACATAATTATTATGCAATATTTTCATATTATCTGTAGTTTAGACTTACCTCCATTTCCGGCGTTGGTGATAGTCACCCAGAAGTCGATAGTCTTCTCAGGTCCCAATTCCTCATAGTCCCACTTCTTTTTAACTTTCACTACACCACTTGGTTCAACAGTAACCCACGGATTCTCGTCCCGAATTTTAAATGTCTCGCGATCAGTCTCTTTTTCTAACGTGAACACAGCACGTCCCTCTACTTCACCGTCTGCCTCAGTGAACTCAATTCTCTTCGTAGGTCTAACAGCCCGTGTTACACGACGCTTCTCACGATGTAGAATTGGTAGATCTCTTTGGTCACGAATTACAAAATCTAAAAAAACTCGAGCCACTCTACTTTTACGTTGTGGAAAGCCAGTATCATGAGCAATCACTCCTAATTCAGCATCATGGCCATCTGGTTCACCTGCCAATATAAGTTCTCCAGTCTGAGGTACTATAACCGCCAAATTGCTGGGCGATTCTAAAGAGTAGTACACCCGATCTCCATCAGCATCGAAAGCTTGAACTTGTCCAATGGTAGAGAATCTCTGCCAGTGTGCAGTGCCATTGGGTCCATTTTCATCAGTAGTTCCATTTATAGCAAAGTAATAGAGGTCTTGGTCGAAACATGGCTCGTGATCGTTTTCGTTACCCACATCTATCCGAACAGCCAGGTGGGCTTTGTTCGCTCCATGGATGTCTGTTGCTTGAATGGTAATTTCATACAAATTCTTCTTCTCAGCGTCTAAAGGTTTATTAGCGACCATTTCAACATCACCATCAGTTACTACTGATTTTACTTCCGAATTAGATTCAGTTTTCCCTTTCTCTCGTAGTGAAAATATACCATCTTCGTTTCCTTTAATGATTTTATAGGCTAGTGGACCCACATCGATTAGGGCCGTAGCTCTTATAGGTAGTACATCCACAACAGTGCCCGGTGGAGCATTTTCTGAAATTTCTCCTATCAATCCGTTGGTAGCTGTAAAATGAAGCATCTGCCGTCGATCCATGACTAAGAGATGGATGGCATGAGCTGCACTGCTATAAGGAGTTTGCTCTAGAATGGCTAGATTAACGGGTTGATTGAGTAGGGGCGTTAGATCAGCGGTGGTCATAAGTAGGCCGTCATCGAGGAGAGTGAAGTAGGGCGCGAACTCTGGATCTAGGAGCGTGTATCTTGAGTGGTTGCCTATGAAATGTCTGACGGCGTGCCCGGGGCGCACGTCATGCGGCAGCAGGGTGAGCGCGCGCGTCTGCAGCACGACGCTGAGCGCGCAGAGAAGCGCGCCGCCCGTGAGCACCGTGCGCGCCATAGCTCTTACGGGGATATCGTCTAACTATCCCGACATTTCACACCTACAACAAACATTTATGTTATTTACTACATCTTAAAAATGCTACAAGTACAAAAAACCTTGGCCTATGTCCAGCAGTAGACTTTCGGCTGAATGATGATGATGACAATATAACGTTATTGCTTTGATCGATCTAATTCTTTCTCGACGACTGTCAATTTGCGATTAGGACTGACGAGCGATCCTCGGAAATCCATTTATTGGATAAAGCGAGATGCTTCAGCAGGTAATCGAAATTGATAGGTACAATAAAAATAAAATTGCACACAAAATGCATAGTTTTCTATTCTATCCTAAATTACCGTGTGCACGTGGTGGACTTCGGGTGCTTATATTCAAGAATAATTAAAACGAAAGCCGAGATAATCGTCGTGCGTGAATTTTATTTGTTATCACATGGCCCTGCTAAAAACCAAACTCCTTCACAGATTTGATCCTTATCAGCAGCATTATCGACTGATGCAATATTAGGGGTGGTATTTTTTATACAAAACGGGTTCGATGCCCTGAGCCCAGCGAAACCAGCTGTTAAATCTAAAATTGCAGTTTTGTTTTTCGAAATGGTTAGATGATTAACACTTTTGTTGTTTATAAAATTATAGGTAAGTTATTTCTCAGAGCGTCGGTTTCTTGGCGGTTACTGTTTCTCTCTCGAAAACAGATTTTGTAGGTATTTTATTAATCAAAAGACTGAGTTTGAATGACAATCACTAGGATGATTAAATGATTTTATTATGTCAAAATTTTTGGATAACTGCTGCATGAACTGTATAGGTACAGCGGTGCATCCTATTACTCGTGATGAAAGATCGATTGAGCCGTTTAGATAGGTAGGTACTAGGTACTGAACCTTAATAATTTCATTGGATTTGTTTGATCGATATCAAGCAAAGTACTTTGGCGATCAATGAGATACCTACGCAAAAATACCGAGAGATAGGTAAGTAGGTACGCGAAATGTTTTTCATGAATCTTTAAAATAGGCCTCTTTTGGACACTGTTTGCAAATCGTGTAGATTTTTGTTAATCGTAAATGAAATGACTGTCTGAATCATGTGATAGTGTGTTGTTAGTTTAGTGTACGGCCAGGCGGGCTAGCGCATGGTGTACGCGACGGTAAGAAGACGTCGCCGTCGACGGCGGGCGGCTTCGACGTAGGGCGGCGAGGCGGGGCGCACACATGCGGAGCTTTATTTAGGCGGCGGGCGAACGCCGGCGTCTCGCGACCCGCCGCCGCCGCCGATCAATACCCTCGCTGCGCCGTCGCGCGACGCTCAGCGAGCGAATCTCAACTCTACACGCGCTCCCGTTCACGACACACCATCAAAAATTCACACACTCATTTTACTGAATAAAAGCACCCGCTATTTCCACGAAACTTCACGAATCTCCAAACGATTTATGAAAAGAACTGCTGAAAACATCACATCAAAGCACTATTCAGATTGCAGATTATTAATGAGCAACTATAGTGGTATAACATTAATTTCAACCGCATTTTCTTTGATACAGGAGGCACTGCACATTAATTAATTGACTATTATCAATGCATTGTCAATTTCTAATCAGAAACAAACCTAACACAACGCGTAAACATGTGGATTGAATGTAAACAATTTAATGAAATATCATATAATTGAAATATATCACTCCCGATTCACAATTAGGCCAACAGTAATTAATCAATTTGGATAATTTCCATAAACATAATACGTACTTTGTAAAAAACGCAAGAATTTTTATCGATATCGTAGCGTTTGACAGATGCGCACCGTTAACCGAGACACAAACCGGGCGCAACGACGTCGAAATGCGACTGGCTGTTGGAGGAGCTCGGCGCGCGCGCGTATCGAGCGCCCTCCGCCCGACCCCCGCCACCCTCGGTTCTACAACCCCTGAATCTGATTGTCCCGGCCGGCTACTGAAGCTTTTTGGTTCAGCTTTTACCCCTCCGCAACTCTGCGTGCTTCGCTATTACGGGCACTACTGCATGCACTAACGCGGTTAATTCCTCTTCAATAATTCTTATATTAGGTTTTAGCAGTTTCAATTATTAACTCAAACGTTATTGATTTGTTTTTTTTTTTTAATGGAAATTTTGAATGGAAAAACTCAGTATTGATACTGCAAATTTCCTTAACTTAGTAGGTACGTAAAAATGTTAAGCCCAATTTGCCGTTGACCTTTGATTAAATTAAGTCCTTTAATATCATTGCCTTTAATGATATTCAATCTACCGTACCTGTGTGTACGAATAAATTGACCAATTGAGTTTAAATACCTACGTAAATCAAATGATTTGATTGGTGATTAGCAATTTTTCCGGTGGATATTATGTAGGTAGGTAAGTTGTTGTTATAACTTAAGGGTACACTAGTCGACGGCACGAACTATTTTGTGCACGGGGTTAAAATGCATTTTATACCAACCGACAACACGTGTGGAAGAGATAGATGCTGTGATGAGCAGTAGGAAGCTAGTTCGCGTACGAATACACACTTTTTCAAATTTGTAGCGAAATGGATAATGATTTAGGACGAAACCGAGCGCGCGAAATTTTATAAACAGACCTTCGGCAGTCTAGATATCATGAAAAAACGACTAAATCTATCTGTCCAAAATAAAATTATTTGCATTGTTGAACTACTTATCTATCCCTGTATAGAGGCCGTTTTGCAATTTTCAGTCTTCTTATGGTATTTATTTGCGCCCAAAAATGCGTTAAAATTAGTGACGCTCATAACTTTCAAATATTTTATTTTTTACTTTTTCGCTTCCATACAGGGCTAGATAATGATGAGACAAATTGATATCACTTTTTATTTTGAACGTACATCGTCAAACAGTGGAATAATCCCTAGCCTACGTTTGTATGGAAGAATTTTGGACTAGTATAACCTTAACATTATTTCTGCAAGAGAAAGAACAAAAATAAAAAAGTTACAACTTAGGTAGGTAGCTACTGAAACCGTTTCTCTAAAGGGTAGGTAGTACTTATCTATACCTACATAGGTACTTACTTAAAAACAGAAGTGTAGGTAGGTACTGTAACCTTATTTCTTTTCCATGTGTAGGTATGTAGTCTTACATTTATTTACTCATTCCTGTTGACATTCCGGACCCGACTTGGGTAATAGAACCCAGGACCCCGCCTTCAGCAACCGCGCGAGAGAACAAAACAGTCTGCCGATCAGGGTGGATCGGCAGACTGTTACTGTCACAGATAACTACAATATATACTAGTCAGAGCACCCTACTACTGGGTTGTTCAACAGCATATTGTGCAAAATCAGGTAAGTAATATTAGTAGAAGAGCATACCTTTTTTTTTTTTTTTTTTTTTTGCGTGGAGAAATGCTCATGCATACTGCACTACCACGGGGAGATAGTGCAGTTATGTGGGACTCTAACCCACTAAAACTCCACGGTGTCCTCCAGTGCCGCTTATGGCGGGAACACGGGCACGCGTTAGCACTCACCGCGAACCCGCCGCGGCTGTCCGTCACCGGACCCTCCTCGGGGGGTTACCCCCCATCACCGGCGCACCAGAACACACTGTACGCCGTGACCACCCCAGGGACCAATTCAGCACATGGGTGCCAGACGACCCCGTGTATGGCACCCTTGGTCCCACTGTGACGGGTCGAGGTCAATGGCCCCGCCACCTACCATTTTGCGGCCGCAGGGGATAGGGAAAGCGGCTAACGCTATACCGACACTCCTCTTCCCCTGCGGCCCCACCGCGTCCGCCATCAGACGGTGGCGACCCCGTCTAGACCGCGGAAGGTAGGGAGAGCGGCGCACCGCAATACCGGCACTCCTCTCCCGCCGCGGCCTCCAACCCTCAGCCGCGATATCGTATGGGACCTGGGAATCTCCATAAGACATCGCGGCCCGCCTCAGTTGCGATGTCGCCTGTTACCAAGCGGCACCGCAACCTACAAGTTGGCCGCTACGTCGTCGGCTTAATCGGCAAAAGCCCTGACGAGCGGCCCCTCCTCGGGTTCCTCTTCGCTTCACCGTGGGTGACCAAGCCACGGTTACTGAGCCCCCCCGCCTCGACAAAGCGGGAACCCACCGGGGGGGAGAAGAGCATACCTAACTGTAGTGGCGAGGGTGTGGTATAAGTAAATGTAAGTATTCCATCAGATGGTATGAGCACGAGACCATGAGAAAGAAATAACTGCTCAGAGAAACCCTCGGTATGGTAGCGAGTTAGTGACCTATGTATTTCATTCTCTAAATATTTTTATTTATTTATTTGAGATGTGTTTGCTCTTGACTCTAGTCTAGGTCAGAGGTGACAGAGACAAAGTCAACGATGGAGTGAGCTTATCCAGCAGAAGCCTGTTCACTCTAACTTTGAAGAGATTCGGGTTGAATGCTTTTGGTAATATAGATGCTCGCAGTGAGTTCCACTCTTTTGCTGTGCGCATTATGAAGGATGTTTGGAAGCGCTTGGTGTCAATTGGCGGAATGGCAACTACGTAAGGTTGGTAACTTGAAGTGCGTCTAATGTCCAACGGTAGAAGGAGCCCGGAGGGTGCGATGCCAGCTTGACCCCAATACAACCACTAGTCAAAAGTCAAAACGTGCCCCACGCAGAACCCGCTTGCAGAGCTTAGCGACAAGTTAAAGGCTCTTTTAATGGCAATGGTAGGCAGACCCTTTTCAGGATTTGTGACCGAGCGGGATGTCGGAGAATGTAATAAAATACTCCATTCTCTGCCGAATCACGTCCGCAACCACGTCAGCACAGCACGAGGGGTCACCCGAGGAGAAGCACACAAGCGCCAAGGATGAGGAAGGGCGCAAAAAAGTGCCGCATCTCATCCCAGTCTGCTGGCTCGTATCGCCATACTCACCTCGTGCCTCTAGGACTCTCATCTGGAAGAGAGCAGCAGCCTAATTGCGTTAGTGAATTCGGCAAGGCAAAGGGTTTTAACCCCATCAGTCAATCAATCACATAGACAGAAATACACATAGCGTCTTTCATCTCGCATGTCGATATGGATTTCACCAGACAGTGGTCAGACGTTACCAGTGGGGCTGAGACTGATACTGAAAGACTGTCCGGATCAGTTGTCAGCAGAAGGTCCAAACAGCAATTGAGTGTATGGCCGTCAACATCCGGAACCCGCGTTGCCACATTCACCAGCTTTAGATCTAGCGTTAAAGCAAACTTGCGCGGCTCCAACCATAGTCAGTTTTCTGGTACAGGAATAACACATAAGGTGGGCGTTAAAGTGCTGCAGAAAATAAGCTTCGCTGTTGGGTACCGTTGCTGGGTCGACTCCATGAGGCTATTAAATAGCGCTGTTGTCTCCTGGTCACCGCTGTGTGATCAGTATACGCCGATGTAGAGAGATTTCTCCACACATGTCCACAAGTTGCCATATGGCAGAAAAACCCGATTCCTCAAAACAACGGAGACGACGACAACAAATTTAATTGCGGACGTACCTACCTACACACGAACCTAGCTAACTTCTTGAACTTGTGTTCAAGAGAGTAGCCAGGGTAGTTGAGGTACGCCGCGTCCGACGGGGTTGTTATCTTCGTCTCCGTTAGGAAAAACCGGTGCGGCTTCTTGGTCTCAAGGTGATGATGGACCGGATCAAGATAGGAGTGCAACCACCTAATATTAGTGAGAGGAAATGCATTTCTTCTTTGCTTTGGTAATTTGTTTTGTTAGAGTTGCTGGGGAAAAAGTCGAACTGCCAAGGTGCTGCTCAGTGAACCAAGACTAAAACGATGCGAGATTGCATGTAAATCATCACAATCATTTCGCGATTCACCCTCTGGCTACTCACAGGCCAGATTCGATGGGTCTAAAGAGGAATCTGGACAAGCCCTTATACAGGGTTGGCATTTTAGCAAACCTACGACACGCGAAAAATCATTCTGGGATGGGCGCGTTGGTATATGTTGAACCACATTCAATGTGGTTTAAAATATACCAACGCGAGTAATAACAAGGTGACCTACGATAAGTTATCTTAGATTGGATTAATTCTAATTAACAATTTATTTCTACTCTGTCCTGCATTGGTGTGGGTGCGACATTCGCTCTTCTTATGTACGGCACGCTGGAATAACGCCTTCGGGCGGGTACGCACTACATCCGATCCGTGTCCGTGATTTGAGTTCAGAGCTCAAAATGTTCTGAATAACGACAGATTATGACGGATAGAGTTCGGATGTAATTAATGAGTAAGCTTCCCTAAAATAAGTACCTACTATGGCTACTTCTGAACTTAAATTACACGGACACGGATCGTTGCGTAACTGCCCTTCATGAAGGTGTCGCTGGACTCACACCAATGCACCCATACTTCGCAACTGATACAGGAGCTTGGAAGAATGTCCAACTAGGACACTGAAGCCCTGCCCGCTATGACCTCCTCGCGGTGTTGCCGCGGGTAACCCCTAGCTTCGCAACAATAACCTACCTACATGAGAGATAACGGCTTGTGTGGTCCTATGTTAAACCAGTACAGTAGAAGCCTTCATACAATATCTGTCTGTCCTTTATTGATGCAGAATGAATAAAAAAAAAACAAAAAAAAATGGAAACAATAATTATATTAAAACAGTAATTTTACAGACTAGTATAAAAAATAGCCAAAGCTAGCACTGAGCAATATCATTTGTGACTTTTAATAAAAATAGTAAATAAAAATATTTTCATATATTCATATAAGTAATAGCTGTTATACATAAACTCTATAATATAAGACAGTTCTAGGCATTTGCACTGTGTGCTTAAATTATGGTAACTTAGTTACCGTGAAGCTATAATTAAATATGATGGGTAAACTGCTTAGGGGCAACGCTATCATTCGTATTCTTGTATCTGATCTCTTTGATGGTCAATTGCTTTCCTTGGTGTATTCTTTGAAGATGACTTCTCATATCATAAGACCGTGAGAAAGACCGATGACACACGGGACATTGTGTCTTGCCTGCGTGTGAATCCTTGTGCAATGTCAATGAAGTCGGATGCTTAAAACCTTTTGGACACAGTTGGCAGCGGAACTTAGCTAGTTCTGATTCTGTAACAAATATTGAAATTAAATACATAAATAAAATGGAACAATAGCACATTTTTAATTACACCAATCTCTTTATATTTGGCCATTAGGATGTACTTGTGTTAAATAATAAGATTATAACACAGTTGTAAAAATCACTAACTGTTTTCATCTCATAACCAGAGGGAATAGTTAGAGTATAGCTATAGCTTTTAATGAATTTGAGCTAAATTATTATAATGAATAATCATATTATGATTTTTTGAGTTCCGTACTAAAACTGTTAAATTAAACAGCTTTGTTTTACAAAATTGATTCTTCTAAACTCTAAAAAACATAATAAGATTCTTCAATAAAATAATTTAGTAAAGCAAAGCGCAATAAGTAATTAGCAATTTCTTAAATCCCAGGCATTAATTGTCATGTTTAGAATTATGTGATTTTAGAGGAGGTATTACTTACTTCCTCGAACTTTAGGTAAATATTATACTCAAACTATTCCAACCTCTGGTAATGAGATAAAACAGTTTGTGATTTTTACAACTGTGTTACAAGTAATAATTGTATTATTTAAATATACTCTACCTATTCCGATCTCTGCTCATTACATTCGATTTAATTTAATCAATCAATCAACCTAGCCTTTTCCACACCATGTTGGAGTTGGCTTCCAGTCTATCCAGATGCATGATAGATTTTACTCAATTCAAAAGGCATTATTTATTACTAAAAATATAAACTTGTTTAACCCCGGTATTCAAGATGCAATTAAAAAAGCCATTGTGTTTTGCGTAGATCTGCATTCCAGCATAAAAGGGGTTTACACATAATTTACTGAAAATATACATTTTCCTTTTATGGTACATACCTGAATTGCTTTTTTCTGACAAATCTTCAACTGATGTAGTCTGTGTATCTACTTGCATCTCCTCACTACTTGTAGATGGTGCTGCTTTCAACTTTACACTATCATCAGACTTAGAAGCTTCAGGTTGCATTTCGACAATACCATTTTCTTGTTCTGGAATATTTTTGTTTGGGGTGTTTGTCAATGTCATAGGTTGTGGAATGTACTCTTCTCTAGAAGTCTGCATTGTAGCTAAGTTGATTGGTTCATCAGACAACACAGGCACAATATCCTCAGTAATTCTACTTGATTTAGAGCTTAAATCTAAAGAAGTGTTGTCTGTTATTCTCAACTGGCTTTTAGATGATTCATCCTCCATGTTATCAGTCAAACCCTTTACCTCTAGGAGCTCAGCAGTTATAAGGAATGATTCCAATTGTTCTTGGAATATGTTCACCTCACCGTGGTACATAAAGTTGATGATCGCATTGAGGTCTTCGAACTTAAAGTTCCTGAATATAATCACAGGATGTTGACATGGGTTCTCTTTGAATATTTGCTTGAAGTAACTACTACAAGCAGATAACAACATTTTGTGTGCCTTGATTTTGCCTCCATCGCAGCACAGCGTGACATCCACTAGATCATTTTCAAAACGGAGAACATTGAACGCTTCTGTTACGTGAGATACGTAATTATTCCAGCGTAAAGAGAACTGCGGTGCATTATTCATTCTACAACTGGTATTCAACTAAACCACTAATGAAATATCGGAAACACTTAATCTACTAATGAGTTTATCACTTTGTTGAGATAATCGACCAGATTTGATAATGGTCAGGTTATTTCTTTGATGTTTCGAGTAAAAAATCCGAGTTTCTCTTTCATTTACACAAAATTGGTTGTCAATATAAATGTCAATAAGTTTACAAGACCAGCTGTCATTTTCATTTCCATGCCACTTTTTTTTTTACTTTTCTGGATCCAAGTTCGTTTGGCCGTGTCTTCACATAATTTTATACCCCAATTTTATAATTTTCCTTCCTACCTAAAACTTAAATTACTACCGTTTTGCATTATATTGTGTGTGACATTCGAAAAGCAATTCGAAAACTATAGTTAATGGAAATAATCAGTTGTTTTTCTTTGATTTTAGCTTTGAATTGAAATAACTTTTAATGTACTACTAAGTTACCTAATGTTAGAATCTCAGTTGTGATTTTTTAAGAACACAGAATACTCTCCTGGCATTTTTATCTTCTATTGGTTTTCTTTCCCGGTCTTTTAACTATGAAAACCAATGAGGTAGGATAACTATGTAGACGGCTTATTCTACTACAGAGACGTTGTAATACCTAGACGGAACGTGTTTAAGACGCAATTTTAATATCGGTATTCACTTTCGCACTCACAGATAACGTCATAAGCAAAAAGAGATAGATATACTTTTGTCTATGCCATCTTTTGTGCCAGTGTGGCCGAGTATGCTATAGATACGTATCTATAGACATATATCAGTACTAGATCTGTGCCACTGTCATATCGATATTATTGAGTTTAGTTTTGGAGCGATCTACAAAGGGGAATGCCAATTTTAGGCCCAGAGTTGCACATAGTATTGGTTTCCCTAAAAAATTATGTTAATATTTTTCCCACGTCTTCCACATATTCATAAGCCTGTGCAAGTCAGCAACATTTTAGTGAAAATATTAAATATAAAAACGACTACTCTGATCTTAAATAAAAATTAATTTCTAAATGTTGCCTTTGCAAAAAAATGTTGACATGTGTAATTGGAATATCAGTGATCATTTTGTTCGTAGCAAACACATATACATTAAAAATCATAGAAATCCTCTTAGATAGTTATTATCATTTCTATTTTTGAAGATTTTAATGATAAATTAAAAAAAAAGCTTATCGATCTATCGATTTTTTTGTACTTTTTATGGCAACACCAAGTCTAACTTGTCAGCTGCCGGAAAACGTAAATGACGGTAAATGACAAATGTCAAAATCATTGCTTGTTTTGTTTGCAACTCCATTGCGCCAACTTGTGTTTATTTCTTGCGGTTTAAATTGACTACTTTTGCCCATGAATACTACTGACTCCGACGATTCTCCCATACCTGACGACCACGGCCTGATTATGGATTCTGCTCCAGCTACTCATGACGACCCCGGCATTCACTCTGGACCTAGTTGTTCACAACAGTCATCATCTACTGCTGTAAGTGGTGATCTACGTTGTGTAAACTGCGGTTTGAATGTATCCAGAATGCGAAGACATACTTTGGAAATCGCTGAAGTTCGACGTCTTATACAACAACGATGGATTGGCCAGGTAAATCATAATACGTATTTATTTGAAATCTTTATTTAACAAATAATATTATTCATGAGGTATTTTAAGTGCTGACTTTAAAAAACATCTTTTTTTTTAGATACAAGTTTCCAGTGACAGTCTAGTGTGCCATGCATGTTGGACCAATGCTTGGGATGAGATACGACATCCAACAAGACCTGAGCCTATTGTTGGTCATGTAAATGTATGTATCAGCTGTGGTACATCACTTTTAAGGAAACGATCGCATACACTGAACACAAACACTACACGTGAAGCTGCTATTAGAAATATGGTTGCCCAACAGATAGCACCTCGTCAGGTAATATATTTTTTGTGTTGTGTAATATCTTTTTTGTTTTTAATTATGGTTAACTTAAAACAAAATAATTTATTAAAATATTTAATAACATTAGCTGTTTGCTTTTTATTGCAGTTGACAAGAACAACACTTCTCTGTCATACTTGTTGGCGAAGGACTGACAGAGCAGCATCACGTTTTGCTTCAGAACCAAATGCAATAAGACGTAGTCCTTCTCTTGAATCTGAGGCAGAAACTGTGGCTTCTAATCAAGCAGAAGAAATGAATGCAGATATACCAGATAATATGCCTGATAATATACCAGATAATATGCCTGATAATATAGCAGATCATATGCCTGATAATATACCAGGTAATATACCTGATAATAACCGCATACTATTGCCAAACTATGTACGAGCACCAAGTACACAACGGCAATGTTTTTTCCCTGGTTGCAACGGTATTGAAAGACTTTTAGTCCCAGCATCACTACGCGTAAGTTTACTTTGCGATTATAATTACTATGTGCCTTCAGATTGTAGAATCTGCTCATATCACTTAACCAGTAATTCATGGGATTTATTGTTGCAATCAGTATTTAATCCTATTAGGACATTTAGCTCAGAGCAAATGGAAGAACTACTTTCTTTACTGAAAGATAATATGGTAATGCATTTAGATTTTGACAACATTCAGTCTATGCCAGATCATATTGTTCACTATTATTTAGGCTTTTCCAAACAGCAATTTGAGCTAATTCTTGCAGAAGTCCCAAGGTTATCAGGCACGCATAGAGGAGCTTTTGCACTTGCAGCCTATTTAATGAAATTGAGAACAGGGGATAGTAACGAACGTATTGCAGCTTTATTGCGAGTGCCCAGGAGCACACTAGAAAAGCTTATGAATACAGCACGTGAAATATTGCACCAGGACTTTGTTCCCAGAAACCTTGGTTTAAACCATATAACAAGAGAAGATATCTCTCAAAGGAATCTTATAATTCCTAATGGTCTTTTTGGAGGGGCAGATAGGACACCAATAGTAATTGCTGATGGTACATATATCTACATAGAGAAAAGCTCCAATTACTGGTATCAAAAAAAGACTTACTCTCTACATAAGTACCGCAATTTAGTAAAACCTTTTTTGTTTGTATGCAGTGATGGTTATATTATTGATATATTTGGTCCCTATCCTGCAACAACAACCGATGCTGATATAATTAATAAAGAATTTACAAATCAAAATAACCCTTGCCGACAATTTTTCCAACCAGGGGATGTATTTATTTTGGACAGAGGCTTTAGGGACTCATTGGTGTTATTAGAGACTTGTGGTTATAGTGTGCATGTGCCCTTGTCTCTACAAGAGGGTGAGACTCAACTTTCCACTAGGGACGCCAACAAAACAAGAGCAGTCACATTATGTCGATGGGTGGTGGAAGCGGTAAATGGCATTTTTAAAACCAAGTTTAAGATATTTAGGCAAGCATTTTTCAACAAGGCTTCTAAGCATATTATGATAGATTTCTCTGTAGCTGGTGCTCTTATCAATAAGTACCATTTGAGAGTGCAGGACAGAGAAGATGCTGCTGAAATACTAGCAATAGTGAACCAAAACATGGTTGTAAATAATGATCTGTCTGATTATGTTCGGGATCACAACCTTAATAGAAGTAGGGCAGATTTTCAAAACATTACTGTCAGAAATAATAATCTCAGAGAATTCCCTATATTAAATATAAATGATTTAATTCTGATTGCATGTGGGACTTACCAACTTAAGCAAGCTCGCTCATATTATGGCGAGCACATAAGATTTAATGGAACCTATCGTATTGAAGTGTGCACTAATGCTAGAAATAGAATTTTGAATGGCACTATATTTGGACATAACTGTTCACTGGTGAGGGCCAGAATCGCAAGTCGTCACGTTAGTCGCAAAATCTACTTCGTGTATGTTTTAATCAGCACTGCTAACGCAGGTCGCGCAGCAATACAGCAGTACTGTTGTAACTGTATTGTCGGCCGCCGTACTGTAGGATGCTGTGCCCATGTCATGACAGTGATATGGTACTTAGGATGGGCACGGCATCAGAATAATATTTTTCCACCGGCACAATTTTTGGATGATGTTTTAGTGGTGTATGATGATGACCTAAATGAATAAAAATGTAAAACTACAATGTATGTTGTATTATTTGACTCCCAGTTAATTATGCTCATTAATAAATTACAAAAATGTTATATGTGATATTTAACGTTACCCGTACTAATGAAATATAAGAATCTTAAATAACTTTAAAATGCTAAGTTTTTTGTGAATAATTTATTTTACTAATTAATTATTTGAATTGCCCCCTATTATTATCAAGAATTTTTATATGTGTGCACAGTGGGCCTAAGTTACTATGGGGACTTGGCATGCCCCTTTGGTCAAATGTCTGTAAGAATCGTCCCTGACTGCGGCTAATTTTACGTTTTTTTGTAGGGAATCTTTATAATTATTTAAAGAGTGAATGAGTACTCGTACAAAGAGTGAACTTATCAGTCATGGTAAGAGTACAATTCCATTCTTTCGTATTTTTTCTGCGCATTATACGAGTTGTATAATAATGTTTATTCGTACCTTGCGCAAAAACGAGGTACATCATGAGATCAAAGTGACAGATTTTGGTACAATCGTACGACTGTACAGACATGTACTGATCGATATACTGATGAAGACTGAAAAGAAAGTTTACAGACGAGTATGTATACAAAAGGAAAAAGAAATACCATAATGTTTAAATATAATAATTTAATTTAAAACAGTAATATGTAAAAATTAACATGATTCATCAACCTGTGTCCATAAATGGGTCAAGGGATAGCGATAGCATGATTCATTAAAATGCAGTGAACACAAGCGCGAATATAGTGAAGGTGTCCAGTTAGCTCGTTTTATATTCTTGATCCACTTATTTCTTAAATAAGTACTCTTAGGAAACCTGTGCACAATCGATATTAGATTAATAATCACAATAGCAAATAAACTTTATGAAATAAATTAAAGTAAGTCAAATAAAAATACAGTATCGATAAATCTTTCTCGTGACTTTTGTCACATCTCTAACATCAGAACGTAAGTACGTAAACTGTCATAGCTCTATCAGCGAACGTATAAAAGTTAATTATTTCACTAAATAGAATGGTTTAAATGATACTATACGTCCTTGACGTATTTAGAACTTAGATACCTTTATTCCAGACAGCCTATGAAATGTATTCCCTGCACAATAATTTCAGTATGCTAGTCGATAACTCACCTGTGGAAAGATATCCTTTGATTATGTTCTGTTAATACACTCATTCTACTCTTGCAACCGATAGCCACACACGTCATGGTTCATGCAGATAATTAAACAACAAAATTCTTCCTGATATAAACGATACAAAGGCTTGAAAACAGCAAAAACTTTGATTAGAGCTGCTAACCGATGGGTTACAACAGTGACTAAAAAGTGGTCTCTTTGACGTTTAGGATGGTAGCGTTTGTCTATGTTTGTCTCTTTCTTTTTCATAGAGTTTCTCTATAAGCAAGAACGAAAGAATTGACAGTTTCTTTTTCGTCGTAAATACGTTCCGTCTAGGTATTACAATGTCTCTGTTCTACTATATGAAGAATAGTTATACAAATATCTATAATATCGACATACGCATGTCAAAAAGCGTTTTGTCTCTTTTTAACTAACCAAGAGCTGCATATGAAAAGAGAGACATCTAAATGTTTGTCAAGGACTAAACTTGGTAACACTTTTGAGTGACGTCAAAATCATGTCTATGCGTGACCGGTCGCCATGTTAATTGCCGAGTAAAATTGGTAGTTGTGTGCCGTATATGTACGTTTATCTATGTAGTTGTGCTGTCAAACAGTTGCAAATGGCCTACCTCATTGGCAAATGGGCAGCCATCTTAATTGCCCGATTTATGTAGGTAAGCACGCTAATTTCGTAGGTATGGCAAGTCCATAGGTTTATAAGTCAGTGATGAAAACACTGAGTATAATGCCATGGATTGACAATGACATTGACGTGACGTGAATCGGATCCGGGCACTGGTGATGTGTAACGGCTATAATTTGATAAACCTGGGCGATTGTGCCAAGTTTTCGTGGGTCCGATGACTTTTTCTATACTGCCAACACTGTGTGAGCTACGAAATCTGGTGCACTGCACTGCAACAGTTGCCTTATCCACATTGGAAAAGACAACAAAACATCATCAATCATCATCAATCAATACATATAATAAATCTAGACGTCCACTGCTGGACATAGGCCTCCCCCAAGCGTCACCACATTGACCGGTCCCGTGCGTTCTCTGTGAAAAAGTAATTTTTGTACATCGAAAATATTTCCAAAAAAAATAGCCAGGGTGTTAAAGGCTGTCCAACAGAACCCATTTCCAGCATTTTTTTTCTGTTTAGCTGTTTATTTGTTCACGTATCACGTGAAATGTACGAAACCAATGTAGATAACTTTTATGCATAAAAATTGTGCGTAACTTGAAGAATTACTTAGTTTTTGTTTCATCGCAATCGGTTCACGCTATCAACAGTAAGATGAATGTAAAGTGTTCATGAAGTAAAATTATCACAACACACGCAATTCAGATACTCGGACAGTTGAACTCGATATTGGATAGATGGCGTTGTGCATTTGAAGTCATTTTCTGAATGGCCGTGTTAAGATTCTCCCATTGACTTATAAACCTATGGACTTGCCATACCTACGAAATTAGCGTGTTTATCTACATAAATCGGGCAATTAAGATGGCTGCCCATTTGCCAATGAGGTAGGCCATTTGCAACTGTTTGACAGCACAACTACACAGATAAACGTACATATACGGCACACAACTACCAATTTTGCTCGGCAATTAACATGGCGACCGGTCACGCATAGACATGATTTTGACGTCACTCAAAAGTGTTACCAAGTTTAGTCCTTGACAAACATTTAGATGTCTCTCTTTTCATATGCAGCTCTTGGTTAGTTAAAAAGAGACAAAACGCTTTTTGACATGCGTGTGTCGATATTATAGATATTTGTATAACTATTCTTCATATAGTAGAATAAGCCGTCTACATAGTTATCCTACCTCATTGGATTCTCCACGAAACAACGATGACTATAGAAAAAAAAATGGTAGGTTGGTAAGTAGGGTGGGCAGGAAGGTTAGTAGGATTGGGTTGGCAGACAGATGACGGGAGCAAAGCCACGGGCACAGCTAGTAATACATATATCTCCACAATAATGCTTTCGTAATCTAAGGGTAGCCTGTCTGCAGCAGATTTTATTGCATTGTGAATTACATGGGCTCCACATTCAATACCTATTAATGGCTTTTTCAGAGATTATTGTAATTTCGTTAACACATGCGGCGGCCGTCCGGCCGGCTCGAGTACTTAAGTTTCCGCGAGGTTTTAGAAAAAGGGTCAATTTTGTGTCCCAGAGTTCATTTCGGGGGCATCGGGACTCGTAATTATAAAAAGGGACAGTTCCGTTCAAAACAGGAAGTCTGGTCACGTTACCATGTGGGTTAAAGGATTATGAATGTACAGGTCTTCGTGACACGATTAGTAATCCTGTAGTCACAAATCACTCACAGTCACCGTCATTCGCATTTCCGATCAATCTTCTAATTTGTGACAGCAGTAAGATTAACATGACATAGCAATCATAGCGTACAAAACATGAATTTATTAGCTTTTTGGAGTGCCCTTGAATAATTTTCTGGTATATCAATTTGTAACGACCAAAGTCTTTGATCGATATTTATCATGAAGTTATAGGTAAAGATGGAGGCCACACTTAAAACAAAATTTTGAGGCAAATACCTACGTATCTCCATCCTGCTTTCTGTGGGCCGACCTCTCTTTCTACTGTGGACTATAGTATTGCTATCTTCTTATTTAAATCTCCTAGAAAATTCTTAGAAATAGTCACCACACTAGCCCAACCAGAAGTTAAACACTGTCAAATAATTTACCTATAAATAAATTTTATATTTTTTTTTTTATTTTTTTTTTTATTATTATTAAATACTTGAACTAAGATTAGTTCCATAATTGAAAATACTAAAATTGTAGGTCACAGCATATCTGGGTTGGCAAATCAACGAAATATAATACCATTTCTTAAGGATTCGGTAATGTGGCAACATTGGCCCTATATGCCAATTGCCAAAATAAATCAGGCCATTATGGCGGATGTTTACTTTGCGGTTTATAGCTTCGTTTGAGATTTTTCGATATTTTACATTGTTATAATTCAAAAACTGGTGCATAATTGTGTTGTGAGTGGTTGCCATAGTACGTGGTGTCCAAAAAGTGATATAAGATTTCAAGAGTAAGTGTTTAAATCGCGATTTCTGACATCGAATCACTGCAAACATATTTCTTTGTATTTTCACAAAATTTCCCCTTAAATCGATTAACCAGTCTTTTCAAAATAGTTGTAAATGATAACTATGTAAAGATCAAATACATCTACATTGAATTTCATTGATGTTGTGCAATTTAATTTGTTTTGTTTACATGAAGTCGTACTGCAGTAGTGTGACCATGTTGAGGATATATCTGGGACAAAATTTTTCAAAAAGCTAAATTGATGGGCCATCTTGGAGAAAATAACACAGAAAAAAAAATGTCGTATCACAATATTTTACTTCTCTGTTGCACGGACTCCATTGATTGTAATGATTTGCATGAAACTAAGATAAATAACCAATTAGCAAATAGCTAATTGGTTATTTTTCATGCGTATACGTGCTCACTTAAAGAGTCACAACAAAAATATTTTCAGTGATTTACGTGGTAAGCGTCAGAAACTACACAGAGCAATAATATTTAGTCATATATAATAAATAGAAAAGTTATAAAATATATGATTTTAATTCGGCAAGTGTTTTTGTTTCCTTTTTGTTTTTTTTTAATATATTACAGTTCCTATTATAGTCCCGTATAATATATATACGTAATATTAAAAATAGAGCACCTGAACACTCTCCTTACTACCCTTGATCCTTAACACTGACTAACCCAGGAATCAGAATTAAAAAAACAGCTGTTCATTATGTTTCACTATCAGGAAAATTAATGAAACATCTGATTTATTTTTCGCAATTTCTGGGTTGGTCCCTTAGTACCAGTTGTTGTAAAATGATGTGTACAATGATGCCTCTTTCTCGTGCCCGCACAGATCTCAGTCATTCATTTCGTATTGCCACTGTAACTAAACCTATGTCCTGGTCATGATCTATTTCTTCGAAAAATTCTGTCCATGTGGACCCTACACTTTCTGCGTGATTAGATAAATGACAAAGAGCCAAATTTACAAACTCGAAAACATCCAAACTTTCATACTTAAACAAACAGCTTCTTTCGTAATTTATTATCATCATCATATCAGCCGAAAGACGTCCACTGCTGGACATAGGCCTCCCCCAAGCGTCGCCACATATTAATTATTAATTTATTATACGTATGCATAATTATCATGATCTATATAATCTTTAGGGGCTCGGTCTTAGTATTAATGAGATGTAGATAATTGTATAAATATTATTGTAAACCACTAAATGAACAGCAACAATTATAGCGATGTCCTGGGAAAAATAAAATGAAGGTTACCCTGGTTAGACAGAGAGGGTCTGCCCACAGAGAGCGAGATAGTGATACATAGGTTTTTCTTCAAGTAGGTATTCGAAGTGTGTTCTCCATATTTATCTATACCTTCATGATATTTATATCAATGGATCGCTTTGGTCCAAAGAGATCATGAGATGAATGGCGGCTACAGTTTTATTGCTCACCAGTTGGCGTCACTATTGAGTAAGGTCCTTAAATATAGCTGTTAAATAAAAGCCAGTGGTATCGGCCGCGACTTACAAGTTGTTGGTCGTGGGTTTGAAGTTCAAACTTTGAACCCAGGCAGGCGCTTTACTTCGTGTAAATTTTATCACCACTGTCTCAACCGGCAGGCCCTGGAACCAAAAATTCGAAGACATGTGACATCCACCAACCCGCACTTGGCCCGCGTGGTGGATTACGGCTCATTCCCTCTCAAACCAGCTGTGGGAACATTAAAAAACGATGATGATGATTACGCGCACGGAAGCAGTTTGAATTAAAATCATTTCTAATGCCGTAGAAGTGCGATTAAAAATAAAATAGAGTATGCCGCAGTTTCGTGCAACCCCTTTTTCCGAAAAAAGGAAAACCTTTTCTGAAACATAAAACTCTATTAAAGCAGTGGTTGGTAAATCCCGCAACTGTCTTAATCTGCATTAAATAAAATGTAAATAAACTCGAGCTAAAAGCCAAAAAACTATGAAAGGACAATGGCAGAAGCCCATACATTGTTTTAGCGGAGATTAAATTCCTACGTATTTAAATGAAAAATATGTGGTTTAACTCAGGGTCATCTTCTAAATTAGTTTGTACAAGAATTTTTGTTTGAAAACGCCGAGAATAATAGAATTCAGTCATGAACTTCTGTAGGTTATGTCTGGGTAACTTTTAATAATGTGTTTAGTAGGTAATATTATTCAAGTTCGTGGAAGTAAAAGGTCAATATTGATGAATGAGGAGCAATGTCCTATCTTCCAGGCCATAAATAATTAATAGAAAAGAAAAAAAAAGAAGATTAATGTTTTTTATCTGTGGAATGCTCTTCTTGTCTTTGCTGCGATGCAATGTAGAATGTCTTTTAGGTGTCCGTAAATTAATAACAAGTGAATTAATTAGAAATGACTTTTATTCCAATCTGAAACAAATGAAATCCCCAACAGTGGTAGCAGAGCGTGGTTCTAAAACAACGAAGGTGTTTATTGGTGATGGACATAATTATTGCGTCGAAAATTTCAAGTGATCAACATGGCGGAATGCAAAACGTATAACATAAAACAATTTGATGGGACGGGGTTTGCGACTTGGTTATTTAGAATAAAAAGTTTATTGACGGAGTATGAATGCGTGGAAGCGATCACGAGTGTCACGTTTGCAAGTCGGCCCGAAAACAAAAAGTTGGAAGCGAAGGCTCAAAATATAATCATAGGTGGAAAGGCGGACACACATTTGGAATATATTCGAAACGAAAATACAGCGTACAATATGATTAAACGTCTGGAAGCTAATTTCATGAAAAAAGGTACGCAGGGTAAACTATTTTTAAGAAGAAAGTTAGGAGAAACTATGTATAATGAAAAAACGTCTTTGGCAAAACACTTTAGCTGCATGGAGGGCATGTTCTTTGAACTGGCCGATGCAGGAGCCGTCTTGTCCGACGAAGAAAAAATTAATTACATTTTGCTGTCAATGCCGAAGTCGTATGAAGTAGTCGTTACTACACTAGAAACAATGACCGATATAAAACTGGATTTTGTAAAAGAAAGACTATTAGGAGAAGAAGAAAAGAGGCAAAAAGATAATAAAACAAATAAAGGACAAAACTATAGTAATGTCTTCTTATGTCATAATTGTAATCAGCCTGGACATAAACAAAACCAGTGTAGGAGTAGATTTAATGAAGGACAAGGTACGGAATATAAACATAGACAAGGATTCTCAAGAGGACGAGGATTTGGTTTTTCACAAGGACAAGGTCAAGGATTTTCAAGAGGACAAGGAATAGGGTTTTCTCAAGAAAGAGGACAAGGATGGAATTATAGAAGAGGACAAGGACCAAATAACAGACGAGGACATGGATGGAGAGGAACAGGACAAGGTCGAGGAAATAATAATTATACATTTGCAGCAGAAAAAGAAAATGATATGACATTCATGGCAGGCAGAAGTGACGAGGAGCGTCCAGCAAATAATTACAAGAAAGGTTATGATAAATTAATTTGGTATGTAGACTCAGGATCATCAGATCATTTAATAAATAGAAAAGACTTATTTACAGAGTATGTAGACTTGACAGTTCCTAAGATTATTGCTACGGCAAAGGCCGGTGTTGTATTAAATGCAGTAGGCATTGGTAATATAAGAGTGAAATGTTTTGTAGGTAAAAGGTCAATAAACTGTACAATTACTAATGTTTATTATGTGCCGGAACTAAGAAAAAAATTGCTGTCTGTATCTAAATTAGGAAACCATAATATGCATGTTGAATTGTCAGAAAGTAAGGTTAGAGTTTATTATTTTAATGATTTAATTATGATAGGAAATAGTGAAGGGTCATTGTACACTATTGAAACGGAACCAAATTTTAGTTCATGTAATTTTGTGTCAAATAAAAATGATGAAGAGGTAATACAGCTGTGGCATAGACGTTTTGGACATTTAGGATTAAAGAATTTAAGTTTGTTTTTTAATAAAAAATTTGTATATGGATTGAGTGAGAAACTGGTGTCAATAAATGAGAATTTGCTGTGTGAACTATGTGTATTAGGTAAAAAGACGAGACAACCATTTAATCGGTTAGGATATAGAGCTAAAGCACCGTTAGAATTGGTACACACAGATGTGTGTGGACCAATAGCTCCTGTATCTAGGGAAGGCTATAGATATTTCTTAACATTTATTGACGACTATACACATTTTACTATGATATATCTCTTAAAAGAAAAGTCTGAAGTATGTGATAAGTTTAAAAGTTATTATTATTATGTTACAAGTTATTTCAATACTAACTTACTTAAACTTAGATCAGATAATGGTGGAGAGTATACTTCAAAAGAATTACAACAATTTTGTGATGAGAATGGCATAATGATTCAATACAAAGTTGCTTACAACCCTGAGATGAATGGTGTAGCAGAAAGAATGAATAGGACTATAATGGATAAGGCTAGGACAATTTTATTAGATTCAGGATTGGACAAGGAGTTCTGGGGTGATGCTGTGTTGTTTTCGGCATATGTAACTAATAGAAGCCCAACAGTGGGAAGAGATAAGACACCCAGTGAATTGTGGACAGGAAAAAGACCGGACGTTTCATCAATGCGCACATTTGGTAGCATTGCATACAATCATATCCCACATCAGTTAAGGCAAAAACTAGACAATCACAGTAAGAAAATTATAATGGTAGGATATAGTACTTCAGGTTATAGGTTGTATGATGAAGAGAGTAATAGGACAGTAGTAGCTAGAAATGTTATATTCGATGAGAAGAAGAAAAAGGATAATGACTATAATTATGTACACATACCGGACAATGACAAACCAATGAAAGCGAATAATGACAGTGAAAGGAAAAGTGAAAGTATTAAGGAAAAGGTAAATGAAGAGGAGATCTCTGAAAGGGAAGAAGAGACGAATAATGAAGAGAGCATAAAAGCAGGGAGAGAAAATCGACAGAGAAGGAAACCGAAGTGGCAAGAAGATTATGAAATGAATTTTGACGATGACAATGGAGAAACATTATATGCACTATTGACAAATGGCGAAAATATACCTATAGACTACAAAGATATTGAAGGAAGAGAAGATGAAAGATTATGGAATAAAGCTGTTGAAGAAGAGTTGAAAGTTATAGATGAGAGTAAGACTTGGAAAATAGTACCTATAAGGCAAAAGAACAAATTGATTGATTGTAAATGGATATTTACTAAAAAGGAACTTGCAGATCAAGAAATATATAAAGCAAGACTTGTAGTTCGTGGATTTAAACAACATGATAAAATAGAAGACACATATTCACCTGTATTGAAACTCCAAACTTTAAGAATTTTGCTGTCAATAGTTGCACACAAGGATTTACATATTAGCTAGATGGATGTAAAAGGAGCATTTGTATATGGAGACATTGAGGAAGATGTTTATTTAAAACCACCCGAGGGGTTAGTGGTACCTGACGGTCATGTATTAAAGTTGTTAAAGTCATTGTATGGTTTGAAAAAGTCACCTAAATACTGGAATGAAAAATTTTATGAAACGATCATAGAGTATGGTTTTAAAAGGTCACAAAATGATTATTGTTTGTATATGAAAGGGGATTTGTATGTATAATTGTATGTCGACGATTTGCTTATTATAGGGAATGATTTAAAAGAAATTAATATGGTAAAACAGTTTTTATGTACTAAATTCAGGATGAAAGTTATGGGAAGTAATTATTTAAAATATTTGGGGATTTCTATAAACAAGTTACCAGGGGAAGTTATTATTAACCAATCTAAATACCTTAAAGGAGTTTTAAAGAAATATAATATGCTAGATTGTAAGGGTTGTGACACACCAATGGATCAAAATTTTATTTTAGACATTGATAGTAATGAAGTAGAGTTTAGTTGGGAATATAAATGTAGATCTTTAATTGGTTCATTAATGTATGCTATGATAGGGTCAAGACCGGATATTGCCACTGCTGTGAGTTACCTTAGTAGATTTCAGTCTCAACCATGTGAAAAATTATTTAAAGCTTTGAAAAGATTGTTAAGATATATTAAACAAACGGTAGATTATAATTTGGTATATAGTGAGAGTAATTGTGATTTGAATAATGTGTTGGTTGGTTATGCAGATTCAGATTTTGCAAGAGACACAACAGATAGAAGGTCAACCTCAGGTTATTTATTTAAATTATTTAATAATACTATAATATGGAAATCTAGAAAGCAACCTACTGTTGCTCTTAGTACCACTGAGGCTGAGTTGGTATCTCTTTGTGAAGCTTCTATGGAAGCATGTTGGCTTATCAAGTTATTGGTTGATTTAAATATTAGTGTTAAAAACGTTACTATTTATGAAGATAATACTAGCACTATAAAAATATTAAAAATCCAGATCAGAAACGTGTAAAGCATCTTGATGTGAAGTATAACTTTATTAAGCAGAAAGTGGAAGAAGGTATAATATGTGTAAAGTATGTTTCAACTAGAGAACAAATTGCAGATATTTTGACTAAACCATTGCCCAAAATTCAATTTATTAACTTGGTTAAATGCCCTACCACACTCCAACTAAATATAATCCCATAGGATTATATTTAGTTAGAATGTGGTAGGGTTTCATATCGTATTGTGTGGGTATGGTACAGAGTTAATGTTGAGTAATATTCAGGGTTAATATAAGTTAAGTATAGGTAGCTAGTTAACACAGAGAGTGAATACTAATTGAGTATAGGATGTGTCATGTGAGTAGTTTATAAGTTATAGTAAGTATTGAGCAACATAAAGTTATGTGTTATGTTATTATAATGATAATAAAAAAACTCCACAGATTTTTGATAATAGAAATTGTATTGTTAAGAAATAAAAGTTTAGTTCTCGTATTATTTGCAAACTTTTTATATGGCAATGCATATGGCAATATGGCAATACGGCAATATGGCAATACGGAAATATGGCAATATGGCAATACGGAAAATTGGGGTTGACATTAGTGTACTAATGTCAACCCCAATTTTCCGTATGATGCTACTAAGTTGATACTTTGTTTTCATTAGTAATGTATAAAACAATGATTCCTGTGACTCTTATGAATCTTTTCACATGGCAGTCTTAGATTCAGATTTTGATTGATAGTGAATAAACCAAAATTATTATAGAATACAGTTGCTTTTTTTTATTCAGATTGATATATCTAAAGTATAACCTCCTCCTCCTATAGTATTTTTATTCAGACGAAGTAATATAAATAATTCTAAAGTATCAAATAAGTTTGTTCCAGGTATTTCATCCTGGTTTTAGGGTTTGCAATGCTGATATTTTTTAAATTTGCCGCGCTTTTTCAGTCTCTACTTTCGTTTGCCAGACTCTAGTATTCAATATACTCAAGTATATATATATGGTATCAATATACTCTTTCATAAGCGACCTTCCTTTTCTACACTAAGCGACTTTGACGACAAAAATCATCGCCACAACAAAGCTATATTTTTTTAGACTTGGATACTATTTATTTTTGCCTATCATTAATTGAAAGGGATTTATTTATTTCCACTTCACTACGTATTCTTACTTACCTGCACTGCAAGGATCACCTACACTTAGACATAAACTATATTTTTAATTCATTTACTTCAATTAATTATAATAACAAATACAACAATGATATACTTACTACAGTTACCACTTGCCACTTGACAGAATAAGTATAAAATGTCAACACTAAGCTAATGAAAGTTAACGAAAAAATCAAATAACTTTAATTTATAATGTATTTTTATCCGTGGTGAACTAGTTAATTTTATATTTATAAAAAAAAAAAAGTAGACAATTAATGGAATATCTTTCGTATTTATCTCACTTTCAGATGCTCAAATATAAGGCAGCTAAGATTTCACCATTGTTCTTTGACATTTTGAAGACCTCACTCTACACCAGCGCCCTTATCGGAAAATTCAAACGCGGTAGCCCCCATTGGGAAATCGAACAGTACGGCGGTACAATCGAATAGTACTATGGGGCACATCATTATTTCTGACAAATGGAAATATTTGACATTGACAGTATGAATATTGACAATTTTATCTGTGCCTCTGTCTGTGATTAAGGGTCATAATCAGATTTGAGGTCCATGATTACTATACTCTATGGGTCCATGGATTTTACGTATTAGGGTGACTTCATAATAATTAATTACGATAAACATTCTCAGGAAGTCGAATCAAACCAAATCAATTTAAAAATAAAATGGTAGGTTATAATTTTAAAATTAATCTTGTTGAATGGTTAAGGTTACAATGGTAGCATATATACAAATAAGTAATTTTATTGTAATTTACAGCACGGCCGGGTCAAGGTACGTACTACGGAAGAAGAACGGGCGAGGAAAGAAAAAGAACGTCAAGAGAAACTTAAGGTTTATAAACATGCAATGCAAAAGATATTTCATAAGGTATGTTGTAAAATTTATGATCCTAGGGGCTGTAATCCTATTGCTTTAAAATGGGTGGTATCTACATCTAATCCCTTTTTACAGAGGAAAGAAGGTGAACTAGACAAGGATCTGTTGGAGCTGACTGGAAAAGTTTTGTCATCCAACCCAGATATCTATACACTATGGAACATTAGGAGAGAAATACTTATCATTTTCAAGTAAAATTTCATTTGTTATTTAATTAAAGTGGGCTTGATCATCATCCATTATCCATTTTATTTACCCAAGGATTCCAATAACTTGTCAATAATTTTCATGATTAGGTATAGCTATTAGAGTTGATTAATGAAATAAATTGCTATAGTTGCATGCCCTAATTTTTTGTTGCTTATTCCATACAATATCAATGGACCATTATGATCTAATATTTGAGGAAATACAAGCCTAACATTTATTTTGTTATTACAAAATCAGAAAAAATGATGACAATGAAGAGGAACTGTCTCAGTTGTATGATGCTGAACTGCATTTAACGGAGTATTGTTTGAAAATAAACCCAAAATCCTATTGTGCCTGGCACCAGCGGGAATGGGTGCTTACTACCAGGGCAAACCCCAACTGGGCAAAGGAGCTGGCTCTATGCAATATGTACCTGAAGTTAGATGAGAGAAATTGTAAGTAATAAGTATTTACAGCAAACTGTCGTAATAAGTATTTACAGCAAACTGTCCAATGAATCAGATTTGATATAAGCAATCAAGGGAACACATATTTATGGTGTTCCTTTGATTGCAACTCTATTTGCTTGTAGATAAATCTAAACCTTTTCTGATTGTATTTGTTGCTAGTAAAAAAATTAACAACTCAACTCAAAAACAATTGAACATAATAATAATTATTTTGTTGCCCTCTACTGAACTGGATAAAATTTTTATTTATTTACAAATCTAGAAAATATATATAATCAAATGACTTCAACATATTTTTTCAGTTCACACCTGGGATTACAGAAGATTTGTTGTCAGCCAATCCAAGCCATCATTGAAAGATGAATTTGACTACACTACTGAAAAACTCATGGACAATTTCTCCAATTATTCTGCATGGCACTACAGGAGTAAATTGCTTATAGAGCTTTATCCTGATTTAGAAGGTTGGTAAACAAAAAACGATTTTTCAAAATTAAGGAAAGCTGGTTGCAAACCAAGTTTCAAGCTGCTCTGCAAACTGCACACAAATGGCCACAGTAGGCGGGAGGCTCAGTAGCCGTAGCTTGGTCATCCACAGGCCACGGTGACGCAAAGAGGAACCCGAGTAGGGGCCGCTCGTCAGGGCTTTTGCCGACATCGCAACTAAGGCGGGCTGCGATGTCGTGTATCGGAGGCTGCGGCGGGACAGTAGTGCCGGTATTACGGTACGCCGCTCTCACTATTCCCTGCAGCCAAAAAGTGGTAGGTGGCGGGGCCACTGCCCTGACCCGTCACAGGGGGACCAAGGGTGCAATACACGGGGTCGTCTGGCGCATATGTGCTGGTTTCGTCCAGGGGGTGGTCACGGCGCGCCACGTATTCTGATGTGCCGGTGATGGGGGGTGCTCCCCAGAGGAGGGTCCGGTGACGGTGTTCCTGCCATAAGCGGCACATGAGGACACTGTGGAGTTTTAGTGGTTTAGAGTCCCACATAAATGTGCTATCTCCCTGTGGTAGCGCAGTATGCTTGAGCGTTTCTGCCCAGTAGTCTAAAAATAAACTGAGGTTGTTGGTTTGTTAGCTCGTTGTTTAGCTTGGCTCGCATTAGTCAAGCTAAACAAACTAAGATCTTAGTCTGCAACAAGCTCAAGTTACAATTTAGGTGGTCGAGTAGATCGTATTTTAGTGAAAAGCAACTTTAATATATTTATATGAAATCCTTTTTTTCCAGGTGGGCGGCCAATAGAGGATAGTCATCATAAACATGAGTTGAAAATGGTACAGAGTGCAGCATTCACTGACCCAGATGACACTAGTGCTTGGTTTTATCAAAGATGGGTGTTAGGTAAATGTTATTGGTATTTTATGACGTAATTACAAAAAGAAAAGTGTCTGTAAGCAATCTTCTGTTGCCAAGGCAAGGTATTTTGTGGCATTGATCAAATAATCCCAAGTTGGAACAACACATTTAGGCTCATATCTGGGTCTTTATTTATGCTCATGTTATTTAACTTTTAAAATAAAAGGTTTCTTATTCCATCAAAATTCTCATTTACAGGAGCTGTTAGAACAAATATAGAAGTTGCAGTTTATGTTGTGTCGCCATTAAAAACAACGGTAGCATTTAGTAGGCCTGTCAACCAGTCATTTGTATCTGGGAAGACACGCTTGTTCATCAATAATGAATTAGTAAACGGAGAGTGGCAGTCTTTAACAGGAACCCAATATGATGTTTTATGGATTTTTAAACACAGTGCAGAAATCACTGAGAGTTTAGAAGTAAAGGTAATCATTTTTTTAGGGTTATTTATATCTTATATTAAAACTCACTCTTGGATGGAAGTCTAAGTAATAAAACATGTATATAAAAAATTTATCACTTTATTTTATAATAATTTTATACTTTACAGATGGAGTATGACAGTGAAGATGAAAACATACAAATAATTCCTAGTGTTAAACGTAATGTAAATACTTATATTGGTAAAGGTGAGATACAATTCGAGAAAAAATACTCAAAGCCAGTTGTCGAGGAACTGAATAACCAGCTAGATGCCTGTCGTCAGTTGCTGGCTATGGAACCTGACAATAAATGTAAATATATAACTAATTACTACAAATAATTATGCAACTTCACTTGGTGTGGTGTGGTCATGTTTGTTAGAGTCTGATTACATCAATTTTATATTAGTATAATATACTTCGTATCTTAGTTCATATTGTGAACAAAATTGAAGTCTTATATATATCCTACAAAACACCGTGGATAAATAATAGGCATTTTAGCTATTTACAACTTTTTGTACTATACTTTGGATGCAACTCCTAAAATGTTCATTTCAATTATAAATTTGTACATAATTTAAACTTATTTCTCTTATTTTCAGGGACTCTTCTTACCACCACTGTTTTCCTTCATTGTATTGATGCGAAACAGTATCACAAGGAAATAATAGAAAATTTACATACATTGAAAAGTATAGATAATTTACGGGCTGGTTATTATAATGATTTAATTACTAAATGGAGTATAGAAGATCAACTTACTAAAGATTATAAAACAGATAGTCTAGATTTTAAAATCATGTTTGATGATAAAGTTATCAGTTTACCACATTTTCAATACTACAGTCATTGCGAAAATGTTGATTTGTCTAATCAGAATTTAACATCAAATGTTCTGCCTGCCTTAGAATTGCTTCAAAATTGTAAGGTAAGCTTTGTGCATTTTTTTTATAGAACTATCAATTCTGTTTCCTTTATTTTACGTAGTTTCTCTGACAGTTTGAACCAATTCCAGTTTATTTTTATACAAGCTTTTTTTTTGTTTTTACAGAAACTATCTTTAGAAAATAATCAACTGACGACGTTAAAAGGTTTCCCTAATTTGAATCTGGAGGAATTGAATTTAACAGGAAACACTGATTTGGTTCAAGAAGAAGTGGAGTTATTTAAGGAAACATGTCACTATTCGGTAATTTTCTGAAGAATATATTGACACCATTTGGTGGTAAAGCTATTTAAAAATATATTTTAATAATTAACCTCTTAAGCTAAATATTACAAAGGTAAAATAATCAGATTAGTATGCCATCGCTACACTGAATGCAAATGGAAAGTGGCAGCTGCAGACAAACACCGTTGTGGCCAATGAATGATTGCTGCAGCAATCTTCCTAATGAATGTCCTACACAGATGTACATGAAGTAGCTCACCATAGTAATTCTATAGCTCTCTATCTGCATTTTGTGTAGAAAAGGCGTTACCAAGTGCATCACTATGGTTGACAAAGAGAATGGTCCAAATTATAAACAATCATAAAATATGTACTTGAACAGAAAAAGTGCCTACCATTTTGTTTTTTCTAGCAATGTAAACAAGATACCAATATTTTTTTAAATAATGATTACAGATTTAATGTCAATAACATAGCCTATAAAATTAATAAGAAATAAAATATAGAGATAAAAAACCCTTACATTATTGGAAAAAATTAAATGTGTGTTTTACATACAAAAAAAACAATTATTACATTTTTAAATATTACATAAATCAGTATTTAACAAACTTATTTCAAAGCACCTTATGCTTGCAGCTTCATGCCATTGTTTTATTTTTTAAGCCTTGATGTAAATATATTTTTTGTTTTTAATTTTATATTTGAAGCTGTAAGTACTAATAATTATTAAGAGCTGTTACATTCTTTCTAAGTTTATTGTTTATTGTAAGCACATCTTATTTCACGACTTTGTTGTATAGACTGATTGTAACAAGAATGAACAGTAATAATCCTTTCAATAACTTACTAACTAATGGTTAAAGTAGGTAATTACTTATTTCTATGAATAATTATTATTTAATATTTGTCTCCAGTAACGCCCCTTAACATTTAGCAGCATTTTAGTTACCACTAAAGTTGCTTTCCTACACTTGCTGCCCTACTGCACTTAGCTTTTGTCAAGTTAATTATATGTATTTGTAGGGTCACCCACGTGAGATTGAGTGTTTACCAGGCTACTTCAATAAATTCCTTAAAACGATTTTGTAAATTCGATATATTGGCTGTTCGATCTACCTTCATTCGCGAATTGCTGAGATTTGATGCGTTGAGGAGGCTTCATCATAGGGTCAGTTCGTTTTCATTTCTGTACAGATGTGTTGTACGCGATGCGCTAGATAAAGAATCTGTACCGAAACGACTCTGGCGCCTTCCTGAATGAATCGTTTCGGTACAGATTCTTTACCAAGCGCGTGATTCTTTAAAGATTCGGTACAGAAACGAAAACGCAACAACCCGTGGTAGTGAATTGTTGTGCAAAGAATCTTAAATAAATTTGAGTTAATGCGTTCGAGATTTTGTTATTCGAGCAAAAGACATTTGACATTGCGTAGGTAACCCTTATTTGTATGTTTTGTCTCTAGTATGTAACTACTTCCAAAAATGATAGAAGCCCACTTTTCTCAATTTAGTGTTATTTTTATCACTTGTTTAATTAACAAAACTCTACACTATCTAGACATTTTATTGTTTAAAAATATATACCTTTTATAAATGTTTTAGTAACAAATTTAGTATTGTTGCACACATACCTAAGTCTTTAACATACTACTTATAACAAACCTTAAACACTTGTCAACATAGAAAGTTATTATGTAAGGGACTTTTGTAATGAGCAAAGCATTCGCTTGAGCTGATCTATTTTGATTGCTGGAGGCCGTCGTCGCATTTCTCACTGAACAGTGCATGCACGACAAACTAGCTAAGGGCCAATTTCTGAATTGACTTTCAGGCTAAAGTAGTTTGACAAATACTCAACTGCAAATGCTTAATTCAGAAATCAGGGGTGAGAGAGCCAAATATGATGGTTAAACATACAGAGTGCTTTTTGGGTATATTTTAACTGGTATAGTCTCATTAACAAATTAAATTATGCAATTTACAAATGTAAGTTCTAGAGCAAGAGTCCAAAAGATTTTTTTATGAATAATTTAAAACGGCATTCAAATGCTGTGACACTTCCAAATAACAACAGGACAAAGGCTTTAATTTCAGTAATGTTAAATTTTTGATTATATTATACATATAGGTTTATCATGTTAAAATTTATTTACATGGAAATAAATTATTATGAACTTGTGACTTGATATTTTTTTTCCTCTTGAGACAACTTACCAGATTTTAAGCTTTTTAAAGTTAAGCACAACCTGAGCAACAGGTTTTAACAATATGTCTTCATCCCAAAATAATTTGCCACAAGTTTCACATAAAATTGCTGATTTATTTAGAGTAGACAGTTCACCAGCATTATGTATGTCGATAGTGACTCCTTTATTTGTTGTCAATTGCTCCTTTATACTTTTCAAATAAACATCTGGTTGATATAAATCTTCATCACAATCTGAATCACTCAGAAAATTGTCATAATATGAAGTTTCATCATCTTCATAACCACCACCATATTTGTCTGCTTGATGAACATTGTCAGGTTTCAACATTCTTTGGTATTCAATACACATTTTAACAACTTCTTCTGAACTTAGTTTTCTGAAATCCTGACTATTACAATTTATACAAAAGCTGAAAAGATTGTCTTGTTCCACTTTTATGTTAAAATTATTAAATATTTTTCGCAACTGTTGTATGATGGTGTCTTTACCAACTTCTAATATAGAACTTTGTGGATAGTTTGTTGTTGGTGTATGTTTAAGTTTACATAATAGTATCAGGCGATCTTGTGATATTGCTAGATTTATTACATCATGCCATAACATTGTTGATGGTATCAACATTGTGTCTATTCCACAGTACCTTAAGTAAGGCATTAAATGAGATAGCACAGGCTCCACTAAAAATTTCACCTCATGAACTGATCTTGACTGCACCATAGGTACCAGAAACCTGTCTACAACTTTAGGTTTCTTAGTGCATTTCTTCTTGCTTTCTAACATAACATCATTACATATTTCCTCAAAGTTAATTTTTTGCTCTAAGCATAGTTTCTGAAGAAATTCGTATATTTGTATAAGCACATGAGCATCTAAAGCAGCATACAGTATTTGAGTATTTCTCAATGGTCTCAATTCCCAATTAGAACATTGTTCAGATTTTTCAAGAGGTAGGCCAAAACATGATTGCACTACACAGCTGAGGCTGTTTCCAACATTGTCACTGTTACCAGGCAAAGTAAGTCCATTATTGAGAAGACTCTTCCACAGAGTGCCAAGATCTAGTAGCCCTTCACCTTGTACTTTAATGCTCCCCAATCCTACCAAACATGATTTCATTTCTTTTAAGTCTTGTTCAAGTCCAAAGCCCACTTTTATAATTTCTGCATTATCCAAAAATGATTTATGGAAAGTGGACCAAATGCTTGAATAGGCTGGTTTGTTCAATACTAAAGTGTCTATTAGATAAACTCTACTGGTAGTGGCAAGTTGTATTAAGGCTACTTGAGACTGTGTAGCTCCGAATGAAGGCTTCCATTCACAATCAATGCTTACAACACTATTTTTAACAATATCTGATATCATTAGATCATTAAATTTTTCTCCTGTGTCAATAAGTGTTATCTGATCTTCAAGTAGGCAAAACTTGTAATACTCATGAGGACTTTGTGGAGAACTGTCATTTGTATCCCAGTTCCCTTCTACAAATACATCATTAATAGACATATCTCTGAGTGCCAGAGGTAAGTCTCTCTCAGACATGTTTAAGTAAGAAGCCCACTTGAGAGCTTCACTGCGGTCATAATCAACTAACATTTCGATAAATTCCTGGCCAGAACCCGCATTTTGCTTCAGTGAATCTTTCACTAAGTCCTCCCATACTGATGAGCTAACATTATGTTCTTGATATTTTTGATGTATTAGATATCTCAATCCACCAGTTGTACGATTTTTACTGAGGTTCTTGCATGTCTCTATAGGAATATTAAACTTATTACATAAACGAGCCACTAGTTTACCAAGCGGCTTATAATGTAGCTTATCATATCTGACATGAGAAATCTTATTGTCATGGATGTATTGTTGTACATATTCTCGAATACTTATTGTTTTGTCCAGTAATTTATCCAGAAAAATTAACAATGGTTTTACCTGGTTAGGGCATTCATTTAGATATTCATCAATTAAATTTGACTTGTCTTGCAGAATCAATGGAAACACAAGGTCTTCAACTGGTATTTCATCAAACAATTCCATTGATATTACAATTTGCGATGCTTGCTTGCAATTGTCCTTACTGACCATATCTTTCACAATAGGTAGAATTTGGTCTTTAATAGTAGATATTCTGTATGTTTTGACAGCCAGACACAGAAAATGTTGATTCCTTTGTTGTGTAGCTATATGGAAAGCTGGTAGTTTCAAATCATCCTCTGGTAGAAACTGACTGGTCTCAGACCACTTCAATAAAGTTTCCATAATAAAATAAGGTAATGTTTTTGGCTTGCAATCTTTGTAATCATCGCATTTAATAACAAAAACTAATGCTAATCTGTATCGTTCTTCTGCACTCTGAAGGAAGGATTCGATGTGGGTCTCTATAGCAGGACTTTTCTTCCATGTTTTCCAAGTTACTTTTAGTTGCTCAAACCATATTTTGGAATTGTCATCAAGATCTACGTTCAGACCTATAGTCCGCAAAGAATCTTCGATCGATGGTACTATTTTAATGGATTGATTCTCACTGACCAGTTTATTAATATCCATCGTAAATATCTTGAACTTATTCTTCTATTTAACAATTTAGTGCATTACAAGTTGGCATGTTGGGTCAGCAGTCCTTGTGACACAATTTTCATTTAAAATATTGATGATTAACAACTGTTTTTAACTACTATTGAACACAACTTTTGGTAGCACAATAACCTAACTATTAATTATTGCTCTTTACTGGAACTGGAACTTATCTTAATTATTAATCATCCACCTATTCTAGCTAATTCTTTGACTCTCTATTTTGTATTGTATTGTATTTTAGTGTCGTCCTGTCAATTTGACAATAGTTTATGATTTTTTTTTGTGTCATTCATTCATGTCACTTCCACTTGCCAAGGCTGGGGTTGCGAGTAAAAATATTTCAAAATTCAATTATTCGGGTAGGGTCACACACGCGTAGTGTTTTTAACCGACTTCCCAAAAGGGCTGAGGTTATTATATATATTATGTTCGGCAATAAATATATAAACGGATTTTCAAAATATTTTTTTGTTCGAAAGTAGTTTATTCCGAAATAGTCCCATTTAAATTTGGTATAATTCTGATGAAGAACTTCGGAGATATACAACAGAAATCTTCAATAAATCACGGCAAATCTCTCGGGATTGCTGCAATCGCACGTATGTTTATTGTTTTTTTTTATTTGTGATGGGTTTGCTCTTGACTCTAGTCTAGGTCAAAAAACGTAGAAACGAAAAGGAGCACCAACTTCCGAAAAAGAACTTATTTTTCATTTTGTAGTTTTGTTTTTTGGAAGTAGGTTGTATTTTTTTGTAAAAACGTTTTTGTAATTAAAACATGTACCTATAAACAGTCAAGCAAATTAATTCATGACTCCGATAATGCATTTGAAAACTTCAAAACAATAAATGAATAAAGTTATACCACTCGTGGTGCACATAAGACGTTTAAGCTGAAACAATATTATGGGCTTAGAAGCCACACACACACATTATTTAAAATAAAAAAACGGACAATGGCTTCTAAGCCCATATATTGTATTAGCTGAGACTAAATTCCTACGTATTTCAATGAAAAATATCTGGTTTAACTTAGGGTCATCTTCTGAATTAGTTTGTGAAAGAATTTTTGTTCGAGAACGCCAAGAATAATATATATAATATTCTTTATTATTTTTTCATTATAATATTTAGTATATTCTATTCAGTCATGAACTTTTGTAGGTTATGTCGGAGGAAATATATTCGCGAGCTGGCTGACCAAAATCTTATGCATAGCATGATTTTCTTCTTGTTTATATATTTTTGGTTCGCTTCTCAGGCAGCTCAGCCGGGTCAGCACGGCCTCAGTGGTAGGCATAGCATTTCATCACGGTTTTTGCTCCCAAACAGTGATGAAAATGAGTGACTCAAGCCTGTCACAGTAGGCTGTACTCGCCCCGCAGGATGGATCATGAATCAATCTTATCGACTCTATTATAATTAAAAAGAAAATGTTAATGGACTGAAAAAAATATTTCTACAATTATAGTTGGTTCAATCAAAAGTTCAATCATACAAAAAAATACGTACGTTTCATACAAATACTACAGAATGCCAAACCTAATAATGTCATACCTTTTGCTTCGTTTTTGTTCATTTATATCCTGGCCAGACACGCTAAAGTTATATTTCGGCAACATCATAAAACTATTTTTATTTACTTATCTGTGATCCAATCAATCGTATAGTGTAGACGCGACTTAATTCATTGTCAACTTTAAAAACAAATTCATTATCTGTTTCACGCGTTCCAAACCTGATATTTACATTCTATGCATAAAATAGAGATGTTATCCAGCGAGGCAGCGATTTGCATTGAGAAAAAAAAGGACAGATGACACATGAGATGTTAAAGAATAAACGTTAACCAATACTCAACTGGCGTACAGTGACTTTTGTTTTTGCATGTTATAGGAGTTCATTCAAGAAATTATTGTGTGATTCGTGTAGACGGTGTTGATCATCTTCTCATCAAATATAAATTATACACGATTATATAGTTGATAAATTTGTTGTCAATCAAATATAGAAATGGAGCTTTCTGCAGAAGGTACAACTCCTGAGTACATGGAATTGGCTGGAATCAAGTTCAAGCTTAGTTTGCCCCAGCTAAAAGATGACCCGCAGCTAAAAGAACAACTCTTCCAAGGAATCAAGAAAGGAAACATGGCTCCTTACTACAAAGAGGTTTGCACTGACCTTGGATGGCCATTTGATCAGAAGTTATTTGATGATATGGCAAAGGAAAACCAGGACAGGTTAGCCAAGTTCCAAGAAGATGATTCAGAAACACCTGTTTGGCAAGATAGGTAAGCTCTTAATTATAGTCTCTTTCCGAAGAATTTGCAATTGCAAAGTTTTTATTGAGATTTCATACCATCAACGATCTATCACTGTAACATGGATAGTAATTAAATAACATTGAAGTCAATAATGTAAGACAATCAGTATCCAAACCTAAAGTCGGATATAGCTATGTCTCATTAAAAAACAAAAATATAATGTTCCAGAATGGACTACCTTTGTTCTGTTGGGGACAAGGAAGCCGCAACAGCGCTGGCCACCACAAAGTATGAAGATGCAACATTGACAACAAACAGACGGCTGGATGCTGTGTTTGCTCTGTTTAGGATTGCTTACTTCCATGGTTGCAATGTCAAAGAAATGGGGAAGAATATAAACAAGGTATGTTATTAACATTGGATGATTAAGCAGTTTTCTTTTCATACTTTCTGGTCATAGATCCGTAGGGATAATCTTTTGCTTGATGGTTGAGAGTTCAAGTGTTTTAGTGGATTGGGCCTTTAATTCACTTTATTGCTTTAAGCTCCAAGTCAGAACAGAAGTTGTTAATGACATGTTGGAAATATCCAAAACAAAGACTTCAGCTTTTTGAAAGCCTAGTCCTCAACATCGAAAACTAAACAATGAATTGAACAGTAATATTGAGTTAATTGCTTTTGTAACTACAAATAAATTTTAAAGATTTTACACACACATTTGTCATCATTTCTGATATTTTTTCAGGCTCACGAGCTTGTCGACAAGGGTGGAGACTGGCGCTCCAGGAACAAGCTGAAGGCCTATGAAGCAATCTACTGCCTTGCAGTCAGAGATTACAGCAAGGCAGCTGACTTATTCATTGACTGTGTGTCAACATTTGAGTCCTATGAGCTGGTTGATTTCGGTAAGTTATTTTGAACAATGCTTGTTTTGGCATTGTTCTTATTTGCGAATGCTTGCATAAACATTTAATAACTGCATTGCAGTGATGAACTTAAAATATTTTTTGGTTTTTCCAATTAATGCTTTAGTAATCACTGTAATCATTTGTGTTAGGCTTTCTTTTTATTCATTTTTTCAACTGATTTTGTGGCTTAAAAAATGTATTTGTGTCCCATTAAACAAATACTAAATTTGTTTAATTATTAAAAGGAAGCCTATGTTCCAAAGTTGTTGTCTACAGACTTTAATATGATAAAAAATATTTTTACTTAGCACACCTACTGTTACCTTTTCCATATTACAGGTACCATTATTCAGTACTGCGTGCTAGCTTGTGCCCTGGCCCTGGAGCGCCACGCTCTGCAGTCAGCCCTGAGGCGCCAGGGAGCAGCGGTGCAAGCCCTCCGTTCTCGCTTCCCAGAGCTCAGAGAATTGGTGGAGTCCCTACATGAGTGTCGCTATGCCGACTTCTTGAAGAGTCTTGCTTGGGTGCTGTTTTATTTTTTATTTTTTTTTATTGTGACAACTGTTGTTCTGATTGTTTGTTAGGTTTATGAGTACAGTTTAATAAGATTTATTAATACAGCAGCATGGATATACTTTTACCCTAGCTGCAAACATTTACTGGAACGAAAATACGCACTCAGTCATTTATATAACAATCGTTTATCTATCTATACATATATAATAAAACAGTAGGAACCGTCCGTCTGTCTGTCTGTTTAGGAATTTAAAAAAATCTGCACTGGAATCGTGGGTGGTGAGTTGGTGACTCAAACTACCAGTAGAACAGAAATATAAAGAAAAGAAGTATATCCGGGGATTGAATCATGTGTGATAAAGAGTCTCAAACTACCAGGAAATAAGAATCATGAGGAAGTAGGTTGATAATCACAAAATATCTATATTAACCAAAGCGAAGCCGGTGCAGTGCTAGTCAAGGAATAGGTCGGAACTATATAATAAACTATTGCTCCTCATTGAAACATTGTGTGTGTAAAAAATATTGCATTGAAATGATTTATTTTTCTGGAATATTGTTACATTTTCTATTCACTCTTTCAGGTGGAGACTCAAATCTGCGTTGACCCAGTATTCAGGCCCCATTACCAGCATTACGTGCGTGAGGCGCGTATTAAGGCGTATGTTCAACTATTACGCGCATACCGCTCGCTTAGCCTCGACAACATCGCTGACACCTTCGGCGTTTCCCGGGAGTTTGTTGAGGAGGAGATCTCCAAGTAAGTACTTTGAGCCTATTCTGAGAGAGATTCGTTTCAAAGCGTATTGTTCAAATACTATGCGCGTACCGCTCGCTTAGCCTCGATAAAATCGGTAATACATTCGGCATTTCCCGGGCGTTGAGGAGGAGATCTCCAAGAACATACCATTCACAGAAGTTACCTTGAGTCTAATCTGAGAGAGGTTCATACCAAGACCAGGGCCCGATCTAGCAATTTCGTCGCTCCGGGCATAGACAATATATGACGCCATATAAGAAGGTAAATGTTTCAGGATATTATCTATTGAAAAATGCGATTTTAATCGTCGGATCGGATAAAGTCGCTTTATTGACATCTTTGAGCGAAGTGATCTCGAAAATGTTACCTAAGAATTTTTGAAACATTATGAATGTTAAGTTATTTAACGGTGGGTTTACAACAATAACCAATAACATTCGACAGCGAAGCGAGCTTGAAAATTTAAGCACCCCATCACGAATAAGTTTTCTGATGAAATGAAAAGAGCTGTTAGTGCAGTTTGTCCGCCCCTCATTTATGCCACTTTCGACATTGCTCGTGGCCCCTTAGATCCGGCCTTGACCAAGACGTATGTTCAGCTAATACGCGCGTGTCGCTCGCACAGCTTCTACAATATAGCTGTAGCGTATTCAGAGAATTTGTTGACGAGATTTCTGTCTTAAAATTAAATGTGAGATTAGATACACATCAGCCAGTAGGGAGGTCAAGTATTGTGTACCCCAAGTAAGCGTACTGGGACCGCCCCTATTTCTCCTATAATTATATAATAACAACCCATGGTATTATTTGCGGATGATAGTACAGCGATCGTCAAGTGTACTAATATAGAATCATGCGAACGGGAATTTATTAATACTTACATTAGAATCTTTTATATATTGGCTTAACTTGCTTTGAAGTACAATCTAGTGGATTCTGAAGTACCGTATTAGAAGTATGTGCCCGACCTAGTTCTCGAAAATGACCATGTCACGTTGTACGGGGATCGATCTATCATCACTGTTAGGACTATTGTTGCCAATAAACCGGATTTAGTGGTGATAGACCGATTAGCGCGCCGCACAATGATAATCGATGTAACCATCCCGCATGACGAGAACTTCGTGAAAGCTGAGAAAGAGAAACAAATCAAGTATCTCGACTTAGCACACGAGGTTGTCGACATGTGGAATGTGGATTCGGCGATCATTGTGCCGATTGTCGTTACGGCCAACGGCCTGATAGCCGGCTTGTGTTTTTTTTTGGTATTTTGACTGACAGAAATTTGACATGGAAATCGAGTTTTTTTAACGTACTCACTCGTGATAACGTAAACGATCCCTTACGTTAAATGTATACAAAAAAAGGGGTTTCTCCTTCCCGTCACCAGACGGAGCTTATTCAGTTTCAATACAAATTGACGTTTATGTTAACGCGATTGAGCGTGAATAAAAAACTCGCACTAAGGCCTCTGAACGTTCGGCGTAATTTTTGCTGGTACAACTACAACGGAACTAAGTAAACCACTACTTAACCAGAGAAATTGATGGTGCAGAGTCCCCGTAATGTTTATTCAGAAAAAATTGTGCTTAATCAGCACACGAAATTCACGTTTTCTTATTTTCGTGATAATTCCTGCGGTTGCCTAGTTTAAATGGCTGGCGACCACAAACCCAGCAACGTAGCTTGCTCATATTTTTACAGTAGCCTATTAAAATATGGTAGTTGACAGAAGTAGTGTTGCCATAAATGTTACTGCGGGAGAAGATAAAAAAGTCACGGTTTTATCAAACGGCCCTCGTACCTACTTATAAATAAATGCTACTGATGAAAATGATACGATCGAACTGATCTAATGATGAAGGTAGGCACTGGAACTCCGAAAAAAAACAATGTATCCTAGTCGTGTTTGGTCTTATTGGAATCGTCATGAGGTGTGCTTTGGCTATAAATGATTATCATGTTAATTTGAGGTACTTACCAAAACTAAAAAGAGAAAAATAAAAAACTTTTAAACACATAAATTTAATCTTTAGAACCTATTGTTTTTTTTGTTATTCGACACCTACTTCGGAAAAGAAAGTTATTTTTCGCTTTGTAGTGTTTTTTTTGGTGTCGATTTATTATATTTTTGTTAAAATCTTTTTGTAAAAACTAATTTAAACTTGTTTCCGTCCCTCGTTGATATAACACGTCCAGACCCTTTGAGATCCCAATACAGAACTTTGATGCACTCAGGTAATTACAAAACAGCACTGCTAAGAAAAAATTCTATGTCAATGGGACCTGCTATTTTTTAAAATAAAATAGGTTCCTCATGTTTTTAAGGAATATTCTGTTCACATTTCTGAACAACTTTTAAGAAAATGTTATTATGCAGTAAAAGACTTTTTAAATTATGTGACTTTATAGAAATTGACTATCATTTATATATCATAATTTTATTGATGATGATGATCATAATTAGTACATATTATTGCGAATTTATTAGCTAATTGACATGAAATAAATTGTAAATGTTGACATTTTTCTATTTGTATAATTTAATGTAATGATTTGCAAGCCTTAAGGTAAAATGTAGCTGATCTCATTTATTTATGTTATTAATCTTATACTATACCTAAATTTAAAACAAATAAAATTCTGATTCTGATTCTAAAAAAAAAATATTATAGGCACGGGATCCCAACGCTAACAAAGAAAATTTGGTTCAATTAAATATCACTAGATGGCGCGATGTGCATCGATTTGTTTGTAAAATTAACGTTTTCTAGAATAGATCATAAAAATTGTATGTTCTTGTTTAATCAACTCTCCTAAGCACAAAATTATGGAAATATGGCTCTTAATTCACATTACAAAGATTATTTAAACGGATCATTTAAAATAGATTCCAATAGATGCCGCGATTTTAAATTACTGAGGCATGCCATTCGATTTTTAAATTTCCATTGTAACTCATTGTGGTACAATGAAACTGTAAACACGTGCAAAAAAGTATTATAAAACAAAACGTCAGTCTTTAAAGAAAAAAATTGTCATGAACCGAGAAAACTCTTTTACTTGCAAGTAGCTGCTAAAACCATCTATAGCCGTGGGACGGAACCGAACGCAATCGATGTACTTATAAAAATAATCAGTATAATCAGACGAACATTCTAGTTACGTCGGCAAGGTTTCTTTGTATTGGTTGAGGCATCTGTATGCTAATATTATATTATCTGTGATTTAGGTTTAGTTTTGTTGTGTTTGTGTCAAGGACATGTTCACTAAAACTTTGGCGTTAACGAGATCTCCAAGTATGCATACTTTGCATGACACCTTTCTTTGATTTGAGTCAAGAGCTTTTTAAATACTTACATAATGTTCTGCATGTAAGCGTTCTGTGATTGAGACGTCCATATTCGTGACAAATCTCAGATTATGGCCACTGCTAGGACTAAAAAGGTAATGTCTTTCAATATGTGAGAGGTTTGTTGACTACAGACGCAGTGACTTCCGCAGTAAGTTACTCCATCTGGTCGTCTTCAGTTCTAATCCATGTCGAAAAAGGTTTGATGACTACAGAAATGGTGTACCGTCTTGACCTCGCTAGGCCACATTCTTGTAGTAAGTTATACCATGTTTCAATCATAACGCCTTTGTTCTTATTTACAGCTTCACAGCAGCTGGCCGGCTGCAATGCCGTATCGACGCGGTCGCCGGATGCGTAGTAACAGGTGCAGGCCGCGGCGCCGACGCCGACCGCTCGCAGCTCTACCAGGCGACCATACGCGAAGGGGACTTACTCCTCAACCGCGTGAAGAAACTAGCCAGTGTCATCAACTTCTAAGTTTCATGTGTGCTTGGTAACATTATTATAATATAACTTTTTAAGTAATTAAATTGTAGTTTTGTTTTATTAGACTGTAGTTGTATTTTTTCCTAGTTCTTGCTTCAAAACCAAGTTCTTAATTTGGTTTATAGCTTTTTTTCTTTGACTGCTTGGATCGAAATAGTCTCCAAGAGATACCACTTAGCCCCACTACAACGTTATGTAAATGTATTGAGATATCACCTGACGAATATTTGTAAGTCAACGATCCGTGGCCGGCGAAGATAGTCGACGTCGATAAACGATGCCATTTCAAAAAATAGGAAACACCATAAGGGCCACTTTTTAACTTGCAGCAGGATCGTAGAAAATGCTGTGCTGTAGTTTCTGCCTGACCACCATGAGAAAAAGCTAGCTTTTGCCAGCGGATTCGCCCGCGTGAAAAGTGTTTTCTTATCCCAAGGGAACATTATACCGGGATAAAAAGCCTATATGCTATTCCAGACTATAACCTATATCCGTGCAAATTTTATCCCGATCCGTTCAGCTGTTTTGGCGTGATTGAGTGACAAACGTACATCCATCCATCCATTCAAACTGTCGCATTTATAATATTATAAGTAAGATTTATATGTCGGAAGATGTATGAGTATCAAGTTGATTTCTGGTTTCATAACGCGAGATATTGATCGATTGTTTCTAAAAAACAATACAGTACCTGTACCTGGCAGCCTGATGACGTCCACGAGAGTCATGAAGTTTATTGTTTCCGACATGTATTTGTAGGCATGTATAACAACTTGTTTTAACAATGCTACAGGTGTAGGTATCCAGATATGAAAACATTTTAGAAAAGGCTAGGCCTCTTACCAATTAGCCTTTTGTATATGGTTTTTAGACATTTCACCGTAGTATCGTTAATTTCAGGCATTCCGATATTTTTTGTCAGGCAAAAATATCAATAACTTAATTAAAACCAAATAAAAACTAAAGAGGTGGGTGAAGGTAAAGGAATAAACAAAAAAGAAAATAATTATTAGTATAATAATTGTTTTTTTAAATAATTTGAATACTTTTTGGACATTTACATAAACATTTAATAATTTACAATGATTATTTATACTGACATGACATGACACCATCATATTCATGACTAATACTACTCTCTAAGATCTATTTGCAACTTGATATAATAATTAGCTCGTAGGTGCTATGAGAATTTATTCTAGACAACTAAACTGGCAGGCGAGACCTATCGCCTCGCAAGCGTTCATTTAATACTAAGAGTGTATGCATGATTTATAATTTATAAATAATTTAGTAGGACATTTAAACACAGATAACTACTCTCCAAAGTATAAAATACATAAATAATTCTTTAAAATATAATTAAATTTATTAGCAACTGGACTACGGCGTCTACTAACAAGCATTGAGAAAATGCATATTTGGAAATAAATGTAATTTAAATGTGTGTACATAGTCGTGGTCAGTCTGCGTACAGTGCCGGTGATACTACATAGTATATAACCGTTAAGTACCTAGTCAACGTCTCGTCAAAACACCAGTCGCTCACATTTTTACAAAGATATGTTGAAGTATTCTAAAGCAATATAATAGCTATGACTCTAAATACTTATAACTATAGACCTCAAATGCAAATACTTTTAATTTACATGATATGAATATGTCATTAACCTCTGTTACAATTAAATGTATTGTAATACAATATTGAATACCTAAAGACAATAGATGCATAGGTAATAGAATTTCCAAGACTTAAATTTTCGGTATTTTCATACAATGTGCAATATGTATAATCGTACGGAATAAGTTTAATTTACATTTATAAAATTTCCACTGACAGACAAAGAATGCTATTGTTATCAAAGAAACTATTATTCGTAACAATTCTGGTTTTCTCAGTAACATCAATCATTTGGAATGTGGCAAAAGACAAAATCATGCATATTGCACTCCAGTTGTAGTCGTACAATATAATATATAATATTTTATTAAATTCAAGTTTACAACTACTCGTTCATTACAATACTATTATACAAATTATGTACATTTAATTTAAAAAGATATAGTTTTATGAAAATTATTTAATTTTTGGGATAATTTATATTTAATTTTTGATGTCATAGCACATTCGACTGCATCATCGATGAGACGACATCGCTCCCGCCGAACGGCTCGACACGTCACGCTCGGACACAGCCTCGCAATGTGCACTATCACAGAGTAATGACATAAACGTGGAGCTCGCGATGAGCTCCCGATTGCCCCAGGCCCGTACTCGTGCATAATAAGTTACTTACAGTAATACTAGGCGTTATAACACGTGGAATAACAACGGTACATAGCGCTACACTTCGCACATAATTACGCTACAACAGCTCGCCTTCGAACGAACGTCCGCACTCTCTCACTAGACTAACTCTTTGTACAATATAGACACGACGTCGCGTGGCCGCCGGGCCGGTCAGCCCGTGCCGGCCGGCCCTGTGGAATGTACTGCGCTGGCTACCCGGGCGCCTACCGCCTACACGGTGAGCCCCTCGGTGCGCGCGGGCGGCTGCAGCGGCGCCAGCGGGTGCTGATGGTGCGGCGCGGGCGGGCTGGACTGTGCCGAGGGTGGAGCGTGCGGCACGAGTGGCGCCTGCGACCGGTACTCGTTGTCCTCGCGCATCTGCCGGCTGCGCTCCGCCAGCTCGCGCCCGCGCTCGGCCAGCTCGCGCATCGCGGCCTGCCTCTCGTCTCCGCCTTCTAGTGACGGTGGTCGCTCCAGTGGTGACGCGGCGCCTGGTCGCGCGCCCCCGAATGCCCCGAAACCAAGAAGTCCTGGGAATTTTCCGGTTACGCCGTTCTGGCCCGCGCTTTGCTGTATTACTGATATTTCATTCAGCTGGTAACAAACAAAAAATGTCGTTATAGAACTTGCTTTTCAACAAATGATTAACAGTGTGGGTGTTTCTTTCCATGTATCTTTGGTCTGCTTACCTTTTGCTGCATGCCGTTGAGGAAGGGCGCGGGCAGGTAGGGGTAGAAGAGGTCGGGGCGGCGCAGCAAGTCGTGCGGTTCGTGCAGCGGCCGGGGCGGCAGCTCCAGTGACATGCGCCGCCCGCGCCGCGACGCGCCGCCGCTCCACATATGCGTGCCCATGTGTACCTGGGGAACATACATTCAGTTACTTGCAGGAGCAAATTACAGTCTTATCTGGAAAGGAGGCTTCTATGTATGCACAAGTCAGTACTCAGTATATCTCGGAATGGGACATTCTCAAATCTTTCGTACTCAAAGCATTTAAACCCGTTTCGAATGATGCCTTATAAGAATGTGGAGGCCTCTTTACTAAGAAGGTACGCGCATAACAAGCATCTTGGATGGAATTGGTACACTTGAGAAATATACCTAAACTAGTTTAGCAGGATTCGTATGAAACTTACCTTGAGGTTACCCTTTGTGGTGAAGGCCTTCTGGCAGACGGCGCATCGGAAGGGCTTGTCCCCGGTGTGCGTGCGCATGTGGATCTGTAGCGCAGACGACGAGGAGAAGTTCTTGCGGCACACTCCGCATAGGTGCTTGGAGGACGTCAGCGGTTGCGGGTGTGTTGGCCCGCTAGGTACTAGGGTGCAAAAGAAGTGTGTTATTTTGAGATAATACAAGCAGCCAGGGGTGAAGAGTCCATATAACTCTGTTCCTACCGGCATTCCTTTCGGAAGTTCAACAAGATTCTGACATTCCAAATTTTGCAACTTACCACTAGGCCGTTTGGGCATTGGCGGCATATCAATAGGTGGGGGGTGTGACATTTGTGGCGGGGGGTGCGCAGGCGGAGATCGTTTGAGGTCGAGTTTGTCGGGTGAGGAGCGGCGGTCGGGGCTCGTGTCTCGGCAATCATCGGCTCCACTCGAGCTCTTGTCGAACCCGGGCGGCACATCACGGATCTTGTGCGTTAGCATGTGCTGCTTCATGTTGCCCTGAGGACGATACAAACATGTTATTGTAATTAACTGCCAAATGTACTAACAACTAAAGTGTGTAAGCATAGTCTCTAATACAAATCTAGACTTTAAATAGATCTAATTTAATAGCAAAAAGTGTACCTAACAACGTTAAGCGCAACAGAAAATTTATTTAATGTGTTAATTATGTAATTATTCTTGTTTAAGCGTTGCGTAACTGATATATATTTAAAACTGTTTTTTATTATAAATGAAGTGGAAAAAATCTCAATGTCAAGTGCGTCACAAAAGTAGGAAGGTAGGTACACGCGTTAGAAATTAGTTTAAAATTATGATAACTGAACAAAAGAACGGACTGTATATCAGGAGCGCTTAAACTTTGACTTGGGGGTTTAATTGACTTTATAAATAAATTAAAAAGGGTCATGCAAACTATGTAAGCAAAATAAAAAACGCTCTTGATATGGTCGCTCCTCGGCCAGGCGTCACTCTCGCATACCGGGTAAACGAAGGCGTTCCACAGATCCAAAGCAGTGGCGTGCGGGGGGCGGGGTGCGCGCGCGCGCCTACCGCACCGGCAACCGCCGCCACTGCTCTGGAACCACAAATACACAGGCGTTACACACGCACCACACGCACACAGCACCGTGGGACAAATACACACAGTTATAGGTACACACTAGGATATTTTCACTACTCCCAATCATGTCAACAAACTTTGAAACGCTTCAGGCTTTGATTTGAACCATCAAGCAATCTTCTACGACTGTTCAAAGTCAGTGAAGATTGTTAAAGTACAATTCGTTTCAGATGTTTGTTTACATAATTGGAAATTGAGAAAAAAATAAGTGTAGGGCATTAACATCACATAAAGATACCAACAGTCATAATTAAAATTCACACTACAGCGGGGAGCTAATATAAAGGGGACTACCAGAATATAAAGAATAAAAAGATTTTGTTCATAAACTCAGTTTTTGTAATCTCTTGTTTATATTGAAAATGATTACCGACAACATTTATTTATCCGCCTGGCCACCAGTACCATTAGAAACAATTTAGGAGCCGTTATTGATAGATTTTGCACGTCGACCATATCATCGCTTACCATCAGATCGAGTAAGTGACAGAGGTATACAAGTCATAAACATCTGTCCCTTATTTGATCTCAAATTTATACCGCTCTAAGAGCTTATGGTCACCCCCCAGGTGAGATAGTGGTCAAGCGCGAGTCTAACAATAATAATAAAAAAAAACTTAAGCCTTTCGGAAAGTCAAGTAATTCTAATAAAGTAATTTTAATAGTAATTTGATAATAAAAACACAAGTTTTGCAAAACCTGTTCATTTCTTTTCAACTAGAAATGTGTTTTCGACTTTTCCACGTTATCAGTAAAAGTTAAAAATAATTCATTTTCTTTGTTTGTTGTGAACTTCGCCTAACAATTTTCAAATATATATTATTAAAACAGTTGAATAATTAATATGTTATTAAGTAAATATCGACATGGCTAACATAAATTAATTAGGAACGGTTATATTATTTCAAAAGTTGGTGATTTATATTAAAATATAAGGCCACTAAATCCATTAAATATTATTTGAGTAGCTTATTCTTATTCAGCGATGATATTTTATTTACCTTTGAGATATTATTAAACAAAATGTCATTTTACTTAAATATTCATATTTTTTTTATATCGCAGGTATATTTTCATATTTTTATGTGTTTGTGGCATTTTTAATCGACTAAGTCTCGTATATACAACATTATTCTGTTTAATCGCTTTGTTTTTCTGCTAAAACCGATGATTGATAGAATTATTTAAATTTGCATTTGAACCGTGATAGCAGGACAGTTGAAATTTTCACAGATGATGTATTTCTGTTGCCGCTATAACAACAAATACTAAAAACAGAATAAAATAAATATTTAAGTGACCATACAAAAACGTGATTTTTTGCCGTTTTTTGCGATAATAGTACGGAACCCTTCGTGCGCGAGTCCGACTCGCACTTGGCCTTATACTATGGTTTTATAAAACCATATATATCGTAATTTTTTAAACAATTGAGCAAAATAAATAAATGAAGAAACTATTTTTCTACTTATTTTACAGTAGATGTTTTACAGTTTAACTTTTAGATAATAATTTGTGTCCGTGGCGCTAAAAGCAGCTTCAGTGGCGTATATGGTCCTCAAAACTGCAGCTGTAAGAGCATTCGGGACCCTCCAGCATATAAATCATGTTCTGGGCAACTCACTCACTTTTATAGACCCATCCGATGCCCAAGAATATCCCAAGTTCCTTATAGATCCTTAGTTACTCTATGTTTAATACAATTTTAAGGTAAATATGTAAGGCATATTTGCACATAAACGGTTTGACAAGCCCTATTTACATAATTTTAAAAGCTACAATTTAACTTTAGTAGATATCATCGTGTCACGTAGTTGATCATTGTAATCATAGTCTATCGAATTGTAGCAATATGTTTAGGGTTCCGTACCCAAAGGGTAAAAGTGGGACCCTATTACTAAGACTCCGCGGTCCGTCTGTCTGTCTGTCTGTGTGTCACCAGGCTGTATCTCATGAACCGTGTTTTAACAATTTACCGAACGCTTTAGCAGAAGTTAATTATTTTTACAATGCCACAAAACATCCCGCGCTCTCCGCTAAAAAACGCTCCGTTTTATTTCGTATTGATCATCAGGGTAGGCTACCTAAGATACCTACTGAACAATGAGAACCTAACTCATCGATAAACCGGTATTGCAGTATTTAGGTATCTTAATAACCATAATTTCCTTTAAATTCGGCGCAGTCGGGTACGTAAATGCAATATCTCTACAATATATGACTTCGCATTCTTAGCATCTAGGTCATTATTTCTATGGCCGTGGCGTTTAATAACTTTGCCTTTACCTATGTTAGGTTAGCGGTCATAAATCGCTAAATTGCTACTGAATTTATTAAGCTGTTACATTTCGTATAAGCTTGGGAATATGGATTTATATAATTGCTTATTTGAGTTCTAAGGAGCATTATAACCGCTACGGGTTGCTTGTAACTAGCAATACTTAGATAGTGTCTTTAGATGAAGGGACATTTGATTAATATATTACAAATTTCAATATCAATATTATCTTAGGTACTATTCCGTAGGTAGATACCTATCTACTTATTTTCATAATAACAATCTCGAGCGTCTCTCATTCTTATGAAACTTTCCTGCGACGGGTAACTGCCACATTTATTGGACATAACTTTAAATATTGTCAAAAACATGAAGTTTACAATGGGCATCGGTTATAAATTCAGTTTTGTATGCATTAAGGTTCTCCTAGTCGACGGCACGAACTATTTTGTGCGCGGGGTTAAAATGCATGCTATCTCATCCGACAACACGTGCGAAAGAGATAGATGCTGTGATGAGCAGTAAGAAGCTAGTTCGTGTACGAATTAGCACTTTTGCAAGTTTGTAGCAAAATGGATGATGATTTAGGACGAAAACGAGCGCGCGAAATTTTATAAACAGCTCTTTGGCAGTCTAGATATCATGATAAAACGACTAAATTTATATTTTCAAAATTAAATTATTTGCATTCTTGAACTACTAATCTATCCCTGTATGGTGGCCGTTTTGTAATTTTCCTTTTTCTTATGGTATTTATACTTTCGACGCTCATAACTTTCAAACATTTTATGTTTTTACTTTTTTGTTTACATACTAGGCTAGATAATAATGAGACAAATTGATATCATTTTTTATTTTGAACGTACGTCGTCAAACAGTGGAGTAGTCCCTAGACTACTTTTGTATGGAAGAATTATCGACTAGTGTAACCTTAATACAATGGCGTATGAAATATGGGCGTTTTTATTTATAACCAACAAGCATTAGCTCTTCTAGTGACGTTAATCGAGTCAATAAACTGACTACGACTGTACCTACATGTAGTACAAGAAGATTGGAATAATCGATAAATAGTTTGGCGCGTGAACTTTCGTCGGTGCAGTGTCCCCGACACTTATTGTAATTTTAAATGTGTTTGTAAGCAGTTGGTGCAGGCACTAGCGGGTAACGCCTAGGGCCGCCATCTTTAGAATCACTAACCCGGGACCATGAGATCTGAACCCTAGATTTAAATTGAAATCAAAATCAAATTGATTTTTTATGTTTATAAAGAATTTCCAAGGAAAAATAATATCATATTTATATCTATGAAAGCTCGAAAGCAAAAGGCAAATTGGTGTTTCTAAAATGAGTTCTCCCGTCTGTATTTTCGTACAAAGCTTGTTTTTGCCTGGGTATTGTTTGGATGATTGACACGTTTTTTATTACCGTACCGTATTCATAATAAAAAGCTTCGCCCCCCGATCCGTACCGGTCATTGAGTGCAACCCCAGAATAACTCGCCCACGGTCGATATAAGGTCTGAATATAAAATTCGGTCAAGGTATGGACAGAATTGGGATATATCGTTTTGGAATAAAAGTGCAAGCACCTCTTTTTGGGCTTTCAAGCATTTTAGGGAAATGGCTATATTTGTGACTTCATGTTTTGTTAAGAGGGTAGGCCAACTTTTAGTAGAGACACCTAAACTAAAGGGGTTGATGTTTCTTTTGCTGCTTATGTAAGTTTTCCTAGTTAGTGAATGGTATCCCGACTATAAACGCATGCATAGGTTTGTTAGCACATTTTTTGTTGTTTAAGTTGGTGTAAGAACAAGTGCGTCGGTCTAGTAAGGCCTCCGAGGAGAGCGACATACTGCAATAACCGAGGCGTTCGCAACTATGCGTAGGATGTGACAGGTTGCTGGCTTGTCTCTCAATACCATCACAGCACACGAACCAGTTCGCTCCAGCATGCTAGTATTATATTATCTGTGCTCCAGCTCAGTAATACGGCATACCAACATACGAAGTCCCATTTAAACGCATTTCTTTCTCGTGCATTCCTAAACATTCTAATGATTAAAAATTCGATTTGGGAGCCTAATTTTCTTATAAAGTATAAATAAATGTTAAGTGGACCGTCTCGGACTCCCGACCCTCACCGTCAGTTACCGTGCTGACAACTACTGATGGCTTGGCGTTAATATTTTAATATTTAAACTGTTGTTTGTCTTTTAAAGCCCAGTAATTTGCAAGACACGCGGCGCCAAAATGTGCATCACATGTTTTGTTTTCTTGCTTAGGTGGTTTAAGCAGGTGCTTAGTGTTTTAAATTTCCGACTAGCATGAGGCATATAGGTAGATTCCTATTAAAGAACAACTTACTGTTGGTTACTTAACTTATAGTTTTTTTCAAATTATAAGGTCGCCTTAGAAAAAATAAAATGAAAATTTTCTAAATAATTACATAATTTGTGTTTTAGTATTTTATTGTGTGTGTAACTCGCGACTCTTACATTTAGGCTAGTTAAAAGACATCAAATTTTAAGCCTTACCTAATGGTACAGGGCAGGAGTCGAGCCAGGTAGAGGTAGAGTCGTGATAACGTTGCAATTTAGGACTCTATCAATGTGTTTCGGCGGATGGCAAGGATGTTTATAGTTTCAAAGGAAAATTCCGTTTTACAAAATTTATTCCTAAACAGATGAAAAATGATCAGCTAATTATAGGTAGATAATCCAAAGTTGAACTGACATCTTACATTTGAAAACAATCGATCATTACAGCTTCTTATCAAAATGTAACTCAATAGAAATCTAGTTTTACTAAATTGTCAATTAAGTATAATGATAATTTATCGTATTGCACGCTAATACCTAATGTCAACTTGTCATCGGTGCCTATAAAGTGTTATGAGTCATAGAAAGGAGTGGTCTTATTGGGAGTAACATCACTCATTTCGTGACCAATAGGAATTGTTAGGTATATTTAATGGTTGATATTGTAATGTTGTATCATTTTACTCCGAAAACCGTGTTGAGTTTAAATACGGTAACTGGAAATGCGACTCTGAGTAATAAGCAAAAAATGCACATTTAATTTTACGGTAAGGTTTAGAAGAATTCAATTTTCATTAGTTAATCGTTGCTTCTTGTATAGTTTAAAAAAAAGATAAGTTAATTAAACAGGTAATTAAAGGCTATTTTAGCTTAACCGGAGCTTTTCTCTGATAAATTCGAGAACGTTCGTGAAAAAAAAATAACAAGTAGAAGAGCATTTACCTGTATGGAAAGTAACATAGGTACATGTATCATGTAAGTATTTATTACGATACGTTGGAAGTTATCTAGGCTTCTGGGTCACTACTAATGTAAATCATAGATACGTTGGTAAGTACTTATGCTCTGCTATATTTACCAAAAGTACTTAATTAAGCCAACCGAGGTACGCAAGGTGTCTTTGTGGGGTTTTAAACTTTTAACCTCGGCGCCATCGTAAATAACCTTTTATTGATAAGACCCCTGGTCACTTTCGGTAACATACGAAAAATGTTACTTTGTCAAGCATAAATAATCTTTTTATGACGAGAAGCGTAGGTAAAGGCTCAAGGATTTATAAGCAATAAATATTTTACGACATGAATTAATATTCCGATCGTTTTCCGTGACGTTGTTTTTATGACTTATCATTTTTGTGGCGCGACGCGATGGAGCGTCGCAAGCGCAGCTTTACACTACTCGCTTGAAATATTGGCCGAACCGAGTATAAAACTTGTATCATCATAAAAATGCTTTTAACAACCTTTATTTATTGTCTAAAATATTGAATTAATTCATTTTGTCCGTATCTACCTGCTAATAAATGTTTCACATTATAATACGTTGTTAGTATAATATCTATCAAACAGTTTTTCTCAGATGTTCATTAGTAAGTTTTAAGTGCGAACATTCAGATTAGTGAAATGCAATTTAACAGTTACAATAATATGTTAAATCGATAAGCTGTCATGTTATAATACAAATGAGGAGCCGAACGTTTGCATATTATTTGGTAATGACCAGTATTCAAGTAGCAAATTAGCTTTAATGGAGATAACGAAATATCATTAATAATCATACATTTACACGATTAAATTATATTGCATTTTACTTCTGTATCGTGCTATAAAAGCTTGAAACTTGTAAAAAATATGGACGACATCTCAAAGGTTTTATCAAAAAATTACGGCTTAGAACACAAACCATCTAAATTTTAGATGCGGAAATAAGACATGTCGGTGGTTACGGTTCCTATATATTCATTTATGTGCATTTTAACGGAAGCCTATTCAGAAATCTTTGCGGTTTACGTGCATCTTGTGGTCTGTGCCTCTTTCTTTGATACAGAGTCAGTAACTTGAGCTGCTCTTAGGCTTCATCTTACTAATTGAGATTTTAACTGAGGTTTTACTATAAAAAGAAGAGACAACACACAGGATAAGGCACGTTACTTCAGGAAAATGTGGGTAGGAATACATTTTACATCGATTAATGTACCTACTTGGTACCTGTATGATATGCAAAATAACTTTTATCGCAAAGTAATAAATTAATGACATGACGTACAGTTCAATTTGCGATTATCTATAAGGCAGAAAACTTGGATAATAAACAAAGTTTAATTATCTCTAGATGGAAACGATGTTAAATGTGGCCGGCACACGGCTAACAAGTGGTTGCATTTGTGCTGATATGAGACGCATTACCTTACAGGCTGACATTAATAAACAAAGGTAGGGTTTTTAATTATAAACCATTCATAAACGTTGAGTGTGATCAATAAGGCAGTACATAGTTTTGATTAAATCGGAACAAACGAGCCTACAAGTTTGCGCAGTTAGTCGTCAATTACTCGGCGAGCCGACAACAGCTCGGATGCGAGCGACGGAGGAAGACAACAGCTAAAACTAATGCGAACTAGAGGCGCCGACTAGCGACTTGTAATTACTGCCTGCAAAATTAATGCACTGAAACTTGGATGAAATGAAACCGGCGCATGAAGTTAGTCGCGCAAGGCGCTTGTCGATGTCTCGCCTTCAACTTGGAATACGATGCCCCGCTTGCAGTGTTATTTATCAAACGCGAACTATATACGTCCTGTCGCTGTTACACTCCAACTATACCTCTTCTAACTACTGCTTGTATGCAAATAGAGGTTAAGGCAGTGCATACAATTTAACAATAAAACAGCAAAGGAAAAACATGCAGATACATTTAAGTTATACAAACAGAAATGAGTTCAAAGGACTGTTATTTTAAAATCCCGCGGAATTGAAAACTTTATCGCTTTTAGTGTTTTAAATTGTTTGTTTTAGACGGTTCAAGTAAAATATGCAATTCATTTATACCTAGTAGGAATTTGAGTGTCATTTATGATCTAGGAAAGAAATTAAGAATTTTTAATCTTAATGCGCTGTCGGGAAGAAAATTAAAGAAATTGTTAACCTAGTTGTACGTAGATAGAGCCGCGGACTGGGGCTAGTATTTTATATTTTAAAAGATTTTTATTATCAATGAATTTCTTTAGATGTAGTGAAAATTAGTGGAAATGTCGTAAACACGTACGTCTAGCTATTTGTGTAACAATAAAGTATGAACTGGCTAAAAGCCAAAGTCACTCAATCTGAGCTACGAGTATGTACGCGACTATTACATGATCGTCATATCACGGCATTGTTAGACACGATACATCAGTCGGTAATAGGATCAAATATACTGTTGGTACCCAAGTTTGTTCAGTTGGTTTAACTTCAAGACAGAGATATAAATACCAAAGGGATGAATCTAAAGTATAATAAGAAGTGTTTGAGACAAACCTTTGTGGAGAATCCGCGGTCACAGACGGTGCACTTAAACGGTCGCTCTTTGGTGTGGCTCCGGTAATGTATCTCCAGAGCGGAGTGGCAGGCGAACGTCTTGTAGCAGAGGTTACAGGTCGTGTTGCCGCGCACTGCACACAAATAAACCCATCGTTCAATGCGGTTTCGTTGTCACTAATTGTACAACAGTCGGAACGCACGATTACACTGTATTATTATCAATGAGAGTTACTTCTTCCACATTTAGTTTTGGTCGGTGACTTTGAGGTGTATTCGAGCGCCCGGTGATTTATTGATTAGTGGTGGGCGAGGATCAAAACAAGGAAATGGAAATGCGGGCGACCGGGGCGGACGAAAATATAATATCCCGCTATCGCATACCTGCGGGAGGGAACGCGAGTCCGAGCGGGCTGAAGGGCGATCCTCCGAGCGCGCCCAGCGCGGCGATAGGCGTGGGCGGCGACGGCAGCGGTGAGTGCAGCGGCAGGCGCGGCGGCGTCGACAGCGTCGACATGCTGGGCGACGGAGGCGAGGCCCGCGCGCTCCGCCCGCTCTCCGAACCTGTCGCCGATGGGAGGGAAGCCGTTGTGGTGATGGTTTTTATTTCGCTTTCGGACGCCGAGGCGCAGACGGAGAGCGGCGAAGTTCGACGATCCTTCATATCTAAGTCGTCGTCGAACTCCCGAATAGCGGGCTCGCGCTCGTCCCGGCCGCTCTCATCGTCGGTCCCGCGGGAGTCCGCCCGTCGGTCGCCGGGAGTGGTCGGAGTGGGGAACAGCGGGCGCGGGAAGGGGCGCTGAGCTTGATAGTCGCTGACGTCTGACCCGTTACTCAGTGATGGAAAACCCTCAATATCGATACTTCTCATTTGATCGTAAGGGATGTGGGCGCGCTCGCCCGTGTGAAGTCGTATATGTTGGTGCAATATGGTAGGATCCGAAAATTTCTTATGGCAAACTGGACACTGATGTAACATTTGAACTGGAGGTTTAATGCGATGAACACCCATATGGGTTTTCAAATTGCCTTTAGTCGTAAAAGAGCGGCCACACAATTTACATCGGAAAGGTCTCTCGCCCGTGTGCGTACGATAATGCATTTGTAACGCACTCTTGCAAGAGAGAACTCGGTGGCAAACGATACATTCGTTGGGATCGGACACTTTATTGTCAATATTATCAACTAACTGTTGAAGCTTTGATGTTTCAGAAGTTTTGGTAATTTCTATTAAGCTTTCCCAGGAGTTATCATTGCTGCCTGGTCGGGGCAGAAGTGAATTGTAAAACATAGGATCACGTGCCAGATCTGTATCAACGACATTTTGAACAGAGTTCGGAAATGGAGTTAAACTACCAGAGGACATACTGCTGGGAGACTGAGGGAAAAGAGGAAACGAAGGAAAAGTACGCAGTCCCGTTGCTATTGAAATTGGCCCGGATATCGGTGAATTCTTACTTGAGAGATTTTCCGGTTGGTCTGGATCGGGCTTCACATGAGGACTCTCTCTGCCGATTTGTTCTTCATTGCTATATTTAGAGTCCATGCTGCAGTCGTCGTAGGGCGATGTTGATGGATATCTGTCTTGTTCTTGATCTTGCGTAGCATCATTTTCATCAGGTTCTCGTTTAGGAGATACGCGGTCAACGTCTTCAAAACTGGAATCTCGATGACAATCATCGTCTTGTGGTTCAGACTTAACCTCGGGTGCAGATCGAGAAGGGCTCGGCGCGGATGGTTTACTGAGATCAGCCGGAGCGTCTTGTTCCTCTCGCATGGCGAACAGTGGATGAGGCGGTAGAGGTTTGTCTCCGAGCGGACGAGGCGGTAGCAAGTCATGGTGTGGGGGTCTGTACAGCGGCAAGCTTGGCGGAAAAGGAGCTGGCGCACCCGGAGGGAATTGAAGTGGATGTGGTGGCATGCCAGGGATTGGTCCCGGCGACAACTGCGCTAGTAGCGGGGGGTGGTATTTATCCAAATGCTCTGGTACTGGATTGGGATTCATCTTGACATGCGGAAACTTTGCTGTATGTCTTTGGAAATGTACTTTGAGATTCCCTTTGGTTGTAAATCGTGATCCACATACATTACATTTAAAAGGCCTTTCACCTGTGTGTGATCGAATGTGGATTTGCAGCGCAGAATCACTTCCAAACACTTTTCCGCAGTACCGGCAGCGATGCTTGAAAAACGGTTCATTTCTTCCTCCGGATTTTCCATCATAGGGTGACATTTTTCCTGATTTACGGAAAGCGAGTTCATCGGCAAGATTATTGGCTAGTAGGCCTTGTGACGCATTGTCTAGTACTTCTTGTGCTCTCTTTTGTAGCATTTCAAGCGTATTAGGTTCGTTGAGAGACGGCGGCGGGTCGTTGTTTGTGATTATTGAAGACGCTAATGATGAGGAAATGGAGCTGTACGGTGGATGGGACATCATTGGTGGAGAAGAGGTTGGGATTTTAGGAACGGAGATTGGTTCCGTCTTAGGTGTGAGATGCGAATGGGTTGACGGTAAGCTTTGACTAGTGGGGGGAGGGGGTGCGACAGGAGTAGGCTCCCGTGGCGGACGAGGCGGCGACGGCGAGCGAGCGGCAGGTACCGGCACCGGCTCGGGTTCACTCGGCGGCGGGCTCGGGAGCTGGTCATCTTTCCGTCGCGTTAATGACAGCTGGTTTTGTAATTGGCGTATTAATTGTAGCTGAAACACTTGCTGGTGTTGTAGCGTAAACAACGTGCTTTGTAGCACGGCTAGTTCATGTAACGCCGCTTCATTATCTGCGTTGTTCGCCATTGTAGTCGCGGCGAATTGTGCTACGGCAACTTTAGTATTTTGTAAAGCTTCGAGCGTGACGTGGCCGGCCACCGGGAAGGGCAGGCCGACCGGTGGCACGTCGGCTTCAGGCACTTCAGCCTCGCCATCTTCGAGGCTGTTATTATTTTCTGCATCTTGTCGATGCCGTCGGACTTGTTCTAATCTTTTGTTAGGTCCATCCATTTCTTCGTCGCCTGAGACGACCATTTCCTCAGGATCGGAGTGCATTCTCTCCTCACCCATTTGCAACGCTTTCTCATCGCACAGTCGCTTGTGGTACAGGAACTCGTGCAGGTTCTCGAACTGTTCCTGACAGCGCGGGCACATGTGCGCCTCAGGGCGGTCTCTCGTATCGTCAGACACATGGTTGATCTCTTCTTCGGAGCACGATCCCGAACTTTCACCTAAAACAAAAAGATAATACGTTAATGTCATATCCTTGAAGGGCATGCAATATGTAATGAGTGGCCAAACTGTGAGAATGCAGGACAATCTTTCTACGTTTGGCAGGTTAAAGTGACAGTTTGAAAGTTTATATTAATGTTAAATTTTTTTTTTCTATTTAAGATCTTCATTGAATTATAGGAAGGTTTTGTTGCGGGCCATATTTCAAAAAGTGTACATCTGTTCATTAATACTAATGAAAAGTGTGTACTATTGTATACAGACAAAGTGAGTTTATGAACATGAATGGGTGATGATAAAATGATCACTAAGTTGGCAAAGCCACACCCTGAAAAACGCTAGACGATATTTCTTATTAGGTATTTATTAAATAAACAAAACATTTTGCCAATGATTGAGTTGTTGTTAATCTATGTAGGTTTCAGTTTAGGCCTAGTCACCTGCCCCAACAATATCTAAACTATTAACGATGTCTTAAATCCTACAAATGAATATTTAGAATTCGTTGTATCGGTTTAACAATCCGGCAAGTTATTTAATTAAGATTTAACTGACGTATTCAAATTTATTTGTAGCATTCGAGTAAAATATAGCTTATTTTACAAACCTAAAAGGAAAAGATGACTGATATACTATCAGGGGAGCGTCCCAAACGGTGGTTTTGTTTGATGTGCACGTCCCTTTTCGAGGTAGAAAACTGCTGTCACAAGATTTTACTGAATTCCCACGAGAATATAAAATTCGGGATAGTCAAGTTGCGACGCGGAAGAGGCGGAGTATTTTCTTTATACACGAGATGACATGATATGGGTATAATATTATTTCATATGGACGAAATGTTTTGAAACAAAGTTATAATAAAAAGTGACGCATGACTTGAAACCAGGGTAAAATTGGAAACAAAACAAGAAAGAACACGAAATAACCATAAAAGCAGTGCTTCATAAAAACGAATAATATTTTATAAAATAATTAATAAAATAAAACAACAATCGGCATGATAAAACACTTCATTTTCAATTTACTATCGCGCCTACATTTCTGGTTGCCGGCTACTCAACAATAGATGTCGCTAGTTGTAGCTTGTCACGGCGCCCCTAAAGCCGTGTTTGGTTCGAACTTTGTGACAATAGACACGAGAAGGGTAGAAAGCTAAAAATATCACGATAGAACATTCGCATCGACTCGAAACTTTTATTTGGAAGTTTGCGTTCGTGAATATTATGCGTAGTATTTCGCTTGAATTGGAACATATTTGTTATTTTGTTTTGGTTACTAGAACGTTTCCTAATGCTACAAAATTTGATTAATTTTATTGCAAAGTATGTAAATAGTGAGAAAATTCTAAGGTATGTCGTACTCCTACAGGCAACATAGGAAGAAAACGTTTTTTCTTACATCTGCCATACATACCTATTTCTATCGTCTCTATTACCAACAAAATTTAAAAGATATTATACTTTTTATCTTTTATTGTATCGGATACAGCTGAGATGACATTCTTTTATAACAAGCTCTTTTTACCGAGAAATTTCAATAGGTCTGGAAGCTAGAACCAAAAAGAATTCGTGTGTCCGGAGACAAGAAGCAAAAAGTCTCTATTAGTTTTGTGCTATTCAAAAGTTTATGTTTCTGCTAGTGACCGTGCTTTGATTGATGAAATGAGAATAAAATCATGATATTAAGATATATTAAGTACTTGTGAAAGATATGCTTATATTGTGTTTTTGTACTTACTAATATAATGATAATTGATGATAAACCAAAAGTTACAATGCACCTGCCATGTTATCTCTTCACTACCTTTGGCTGAATGGTAAAGAATGTCTAATCCTTAGAAACAAAGGCATAATACCTTTGTACCTTTGTGCGTGAAGTCTAAATAAATATATGAATACTAAAAACATGACTTTCTAATGAACTTATTATATATATTCATCATTATCATCATATCAGCCGTAAGACGTCCACTGCTGAAGGCCTCCCCAAGCGTCGCCACATTGACCGGTCCCATGCGTCCCGCATCCAGCGGATCCCCGCAACCTTCACCAGGTCATCGGTCCACCTAGTGGGAGGCCTTCCAACGCAACGTCTTCCAGTTCACGGTCGCCACTCCAGAACTTTTCTGCCCCATCGGCCATCCGTTCTGCGAGGAATGTGCGCTGCCCACTGCCACTTAAGTTTGGCAATTCTTCGGTCTATGTCGGTAACCCTGGTTCTCGACATATGTTCTCTTTATATATGTTTGTAAGATACTTTTGTAAAAGGTACCATTATGATTATACCTAAGGATAGAGATTAACCAAAGAAGCAATGGATTATTTGAAAAATGATAGTGTCTATTGAGATGACGGCAAATAGGGATGTATGGAAGAAGAAATGAATATGTTGCGCCTACGCAGGCATCCGCAAATAAATTGGGATAAGGGTGGAAGGATGATAGATGATGATGCAACAATCTTAATTATAATAAATATCAAATAATTTATTATTAATATTAGAAATGCAAAAGTTTGTATGTTTGTTACTCAATCACATCAGAATAGCTGAACGGATCTGGATGAAATTTTGCACAGAGATAGATTATATTCTGGAATAGAAAGAATTCTTTCATCCCGGTATAGTGTTCCCTTGCGATAAGAAAACACATATCACGCGGGCGAATCCGCTGGCAGAAGCTAGTAAGTAGATATTTAGGTACTTTGATAGGTATTCTACCCTCATCAATTTTATTAAAAAAAATATTTTATTTTAGGTATTGAGACCGTATTCCCAGTATTGTTTTGTACTTTAGTCCCGGAAACAGAAAGTGACAGTTTCATAATTAGGTAAGTTACATTCCTAAATCTCTATTTATATATTGATATGTAAATAAATCTGAATACAATAGAATAGGTGATCAAAATGAACATATAGTTAGGATTTTTAGTTACTCTACATTTACCTACTTAATTTATAAAGCAGATTTATTGTTTTTTCTAGTACTTGTTTTAATTGCATGCATGTATGATACAACAGAAAATAGAAATAAGAAATAAAAATAATTGTTGGTCTTTCCTTTGTTCCGCTATTTTACTTGAAGAAAAAAGGTACCTAAAGAGTTGCCAAAATGATAAAGTAAGGAGCTAAGCTGATAAAAAGTTTGACCGTGGAATGGTATACGAACAGGTAAATTAAACGATACTAGTGATATCCTGATCTAATTGATTTTAAAAATAGATGTTATTTGATCAGAACTTTTAAATTATTATATGGGATTTTAAGCGATAGAACTATTCCATTTCGATTCTTTAAAAAAAATCTTCCATTTTTAGTTAGGTTAGGTACCAACTTTTAAAATTATGTTATTCAAAAAGTAATAAATTGAATTCATTATTTGTCACTTTGATATATCGGTATACCTGCGAAATTATATTTCTATTTTATGAAGAAAGGAGAATGAACTCTAAACTAAAAAATAAAAAGCAACTATATGAAGTCAAGTAAATAATATGAGTTTAATAAATAGAGCTATAATAAAATTAGCTTACAAACAAATAGTGACAGAGAAGTTAAGAGAATATTGTAATCAAAGTTACAAACTATTCTGGTTTAGAAAAGATTAAGTCTAAATAAAAGTATCTTGAACTCCATTGTATTTAAAGAATTCGATCCGAATGACCCTTGAGAGTTAAACAGTGAAGTCAACAAAACAGATTCTTATATCATTGAAGTAATACGATTACAGGTCAAGGATACCAGAAGGAACTAAAAGGTGCATTCGGCGTTAACAGCGCTTATCGCTTTTACGGTTTGCGTATGCGTTAACGCACCTAATAATAATTAGCAGCTTATTAACATCACTCCGACTCTTAACTATATCACGACATTCACGACCCATCGATACTTTGTACGGAACCACAATCCAGTTTAAGACTTTGTTAATTAGCTACACACCTGTGTTGCATGTACAAAATTTACCAATGAACAAAATAAAGTGCGTACATAACTGCCTACCTTCCTGCATATTAATTTATCGAGATTCCAAAACCCGACACAATCCACCACTTACCGGCCCTACTAGATATATTGTTTAATCAAAAATTTCCAAACATATTTGGTGAATAAATTTTCTTATCACCAACATTATACTTTCACCGATTTAATATTTAAAATATATATATTTTTATAGATATTACCTGCCAATGTCACTCGGCTATGGGACAGTGTCTGGTGCACACTTTTGAATATACGTTTCATAAAACGAATTTTTTTTTGTGGAAGTTTGTGGTGTTTTGAAAAGCGGACGGATAAGTGAACAACCGACACAAAACATGATATAATCCGGGATAATGTTGCGGCGGAGGATTAAATAACTCATTTGTAGCGAGATGCCGGTGCGTTTAGTAGTTAGTTGTAAGGAGAAGGATTAGTGGTATCTGTTTGTTGGTATTTGACAGTGCGCCGGTGAGCGGAGCGTCGAGCGCGAGGACTCAAAGAGGCTGTGTGACTGTGACGCGCGCCGCCGCCGCGTTACGCACAAATATAAAAAGGCTTTAGTGTGCCGTTGCGGATATTCATTGCCGTTGCCCGACATTGTCCAACGTTTTCACAAAGCAAACTTATCAATATTGAACGTCCCTTTTCGTGCTAAAGAAACTTGTTTACAATAATTATAGAGAGCGTTGGACTGCCAAACATTCCGCCGCCGTCAGACTCACTGTAACGTGTTTGTGAGCATCTAGGTGTTGTAAATGTTATTACAATCGCCATTAAATATGTCGATGCTAATTAATCAACTGACAGAAAGTCTATAATTTATACATCAGCAGTAATTATTATTCATCATTCAAGGTAAATGAACGGCGATATGCATAGTGATCTTTCATTTTAGTCCGAATTAGAACCGGCTTAGATGTTTAACGAGTTTTGTTTTTAATTTATTAGTCGATTAAACAAATAGAGAATATAAGTATTTCATAAGAATATGAATAGGTTATTTCAATCGTTAGCAGATAGAATGTCTATAATAAATATTTTATAGAGCACTCGTAAAACCAGCAACAAGATAAGCTGACCATAGACTAGAACCGCTATAATAAAATTTGACAACGTGTCATTCTGTTCTATAGAGACATTTCTCTATGATCAGTAATGGTCGATTAAATTATATCAGAGCATTACCTAATGCCGCTTAAAAATACGTCATTAGGTAATGTTAAACCGTGAAAGTGTGTGTAATCAGAAATTATTAATCATTTCATTTAGGAAGTTTTATTAGGTTGGTATAGAGATACATATAGAATGTATTTCATTTGATATTTTATCATACTCAAAAAGTTTAAATAAAGGTACCTAGTATAAGTTAGTTCAACTTAGGGGTTGTTGCGTTGATCTAACTATCTTTCAACTCATCCCCAAATTCCAAATTAAAAGTGCATTTAGCATAGCATTTCATGAGCTATTTTCTAACTTTAGTAAGGTTAGCTTTAAGTAGAGATACTTAATTGATTAAGTTCTGTAATATAAATAATTACAAATCTTTTAATAAAACTCCTAATAAGTACTCTGCTACTATAAATCTATAACAAAATGCCCGTACATTGATACCAGAAGAAAAACAAAGATAAGGATCTTTTTTAGAAATCCCAAACATTCAATTGACTAGAATTTAACTGTGAAACCAAAATGCTCCATTTACAAAAGTTCAGTAAAATCAGGAAGTCGGACCGGAAGTGAGAGAGGAAGGGGGGAAATCGGTCGGAAAACGATTGTTTAATATTAAAATTCTCACGCTTAAAGAAAAGGCTATTAAGAAATTGAATTGAATCCTGTTATATATACCAGGTAGGTAGGTAGGTATAATATAAACATTGCTATTCACCCGCTTTGTGAGGACGTGATATTATTTTGAAGATAACGCTACCAGAATACATTGACTGAAAATACACCTAATAAAAATTTCAAATGATTGCTATATTGACCCTTCACAAACGTTCGATATTATAAATAGTTATAAATGACAATGTGATCTATAAATAGAGTTTACAAGGCTATTATTTAAAGAACGTCATGGAAAAGTGAATGATGAACTGTGAAATCATTAATACGACAGGCAGCGCCGCGGGGCGCTACGGTAATGTGCTATAAAAATTATATTAGACATGCAAATATATGTTGTGTCTTTATTAGACAAATATTAGACTTATATGATGGACAAATTTTAAATTTGTATCATCAGAAAGTCTTTGTAAACTGTGATAAGTAAATGTTTTGTGTTACACATTAAAAACATAACCCTTTCTTTGCAGTCGAATAAAAAATAAAACATGAACGTTCATCTATTGGAGTCAGATAGATGTCTTTAAGGCCTCCCAAAAGTTATTTCACCACCATAATATTGAAAAGTCAATCTTGCTAGATATAGACATATTAATTTAATGAGCTCTAAAAGTTTATCCATAAAACGATGCCAAATCAACTTTAAAGATATTTTCCAATATTATTATATTATGCTGCAAGCCGTTAGATATGAATAATTTTAAAAATAATAAAATTAAATGTTAACGAAATAAGATATTCATCTGTGTCAACAGATTTTATAAGGCGATTTTTTAATATCATTAAAAAGCCATTAAAAATTATATTATTAAAATATGTAAAACAGAAACTTAAAAAATAAAGGTGTAAACAGAGAAAAGTTCTTGACACAGGTGCCGCCCGGGCCGTCGCAAAAGCACACACATGATGTATCCTATTTGTTTGAGATAAATAATCCTGTCTCTCTGAAGACCTCCACTATCTTAAACTTTGATTTATAACCAAAAGTCTTCCTAATTCATCAAACTCTGAAGTCAGTCAGTAGGATTTCCATAATTTTAACAAAATTAATAATAAAACTACCTACAATCTAAGTGTAATAAAATCATCCTACAATAAATATAACTAAAATATTGTTTAAAGACACAGTAAAAATGACATCATAAATTATATTATAAATAGTGTTTCAATGATATCTGTCCGGATTATTAATAGTTGTAGTCATAAAATGGACACGGTGGCTAATAGTTTAAATGCAACAGAATAGCCTACAAATAAATGCTTAGCCACAATAGCTTTCTATTTATACCCGTGGTAATAAACATTTTGAAATTCGACCTATTGGTTGCTCGTAACCGTTTTTTAATTGGACCATTTAAGATATTTAGCGCACGGTAGAGCGATAGCCAAGTTCGCCACTATAACCGGTACATCCGACATTTTCAAACATATTTATTTTTACATGTTCTCTTCCTGGTAAATGTAAACTGTTCCGGTCTGTTAATTATTTTCTGGCAATTAAAGAGTTCTTTCTGGAAATTTTCTGAACTTAAAAAGAATATACGTTTTCAGAACAGGTTTATAAGTGTGCACTTTAATATTATAAATTGGTTTTTAATAAGTATGTATTTTTTTTACAGTAACTGAACTTACTGAACTGATTTTAAAACTGCACTTTTTACCAATGTAACTTTAACACTTCAATGTAAGCTTTCAAAGTTTTCGTTCGGTAAGCTTTTCTGTTGAACTAAATAATAAATCTCTACATACCTCCCTAACAACTTGTTTCCTATGATGTAAACTATCTACAATATTATTGTCAAGTGTGAAAATTCACTGCACTGTTTACTCACCCCGCTGGTGACGAATTTTAGTGCTCACTTTCTCATGTATGCCAAATTTTATCGTCGCTAACTGAATCATTTTATCGGTACGACTATCGAATCGTGGCTCGACAAAAACACATGTAATTCCTCCTCAGAGTGGGGTCACAGGTCGGCACCGGGCAAGGTGAGATGTGGCGGAGATGTCGTATGTGATGTGGTGAGATGTCGTAGTGGAGTTAAGTACCGATGGAGACGCGGCGGACGCAGGAGGGCTTGACGCGCGGCATGTTGTCCGCTGGCGGCTCAGGGCCGGCGCATGGCACTGCCGCACGGCTGCACTCACGGGGCACGGGACACTCGCGGCGCCGGCTACTCGGCTCGGACGAAGTACACTGTGCGGAGCGGACGCGGCGTGTGACCGGGCGCACCACTCGCCATCTGAAGCGGGACTGAGCGCGAGGCGGCGGGCGGCGGGCGGCCGCGCGCGCGCACCAGGTACACGGTTATGACAGGGAGGCGGGGCCGCGCCCGGCTCATAAATCAAACTTCGCCCATTCGCACGCGCTACACGGGCCCCCCTCCTCTATATTCCATATTCGGGGCGGGGCATATTTTCATAATCATAACGCCTCATATTCATAAGCGACATGTGGTCGCGAGGCCAGTGGCGCGGTACGGCGGGCGGGTGGGCGGCGCTGACGCCCGCTAGATGGCGGCCGCCGTCGCCCCGCGAAGCCTCCCACACACACTAATTGAACTTGCACGTCATAACTTTTTGTTTGTATTCAATAATTATTAAATGGCTTTTTTAATTGCTCAGAGATAAGTTCTTGGTTATTTACGAGCACGAAAACTTGTTGTATAACTTTGTTAATAACTTTTTAATCTATTTGCATTTATAAAATATTTATTTTGCTATTGTTGTTTTAATGAACTTTGCAATTTTGTATTTTTTGCTTTACATTTCTACTTGCACAATTCATCATTAAAGGTTTTCAGTATAATTTACAGAGTGCATGAATATTAAAATAAATAAACTTTGACTGGTTAGGTTACACGTGTTCGGAAACTATTTAATTAATTATAATTAATAACTCATAAATATTCATTTTCTGTGTTTTCATGCTCGTTGGGGACTAAGTAGGTGGATGTTAAATAGTAGAGGTGTGTGTACTTTAGTTTTATGGTGTTATGCGATGACTGAAACATCATTACCATGTCATTTAGTTAATGACCTGGCATTATCATCCACAAGTCATTATCACGTCAGCATCTCATTATCAAAGCCCGCAGTCTACTTCCTTCTAAAATATGCTCATAAAAAAGATGAATAATAATTAAAAAGCATCACAGCAGGACCCAAAGCCACAGACTCATTCTCTCACAACATCGCGGGTAAGCGTATAAAATCCTTGCTACCGACATCCGTAACTAGATCCATTCAACCCAATTTTAATTTCTGAAACAAATTTACGAGGAGTCGTTATGAAAAAGCGAATGGCGGGAGCCATGTCAATCGCTTTGTGTGCTTTAAATTAAATATAAGGAATACGTGTGACTGGTGTAACTCGCCGCTCGATATTAATGTGATCGAACATCGAAGCAATCTAGTAGATTCTGCCAGTCATCGGCTGAGCCGATACTCGATACTATTTCCTTCATGTCATTTGCCTTGGATGTAGGGTGGATATTTTTTTTAATTAACGAAACTATGTAGCGGGGCTCGGATTATTTTGTTGTCGGTATGCTACTGCCGCTACTGGTTTTTTGTCGGCAGCGTTGATTTGATTTGTTCTTTGATTGTGCTGAATTAATAGTTATGTGGAAGTGAATGAGAAGGTATTCTGGTTTTGATAGATTTGCTAACTATAGAGTCAAAGTTAGGTATGTAGAGACATATTAAGTTAAGGAAAATCACCTAGAGCTAGAGAGCTAGGAGTTATATTGCCTTCACTTTTAGAGTTGACCTACTTTAAGGCTTTGCACCATGTACTTTATGACATATTGTGAATGTCAGGTAACTTAACTTCTACTCTATCATGAATAAGATAATCTATTTATGTGCTGGTACAGCTAACGATATTCAACTTAATTTTTACTACCAGACAAATCAAGACAGATAAAAAAGATGCCGGTGAATTGAAAACGTCCTCCCTTTTTTAAAGTCGGTTAAAAACCATTTTCAGCATAATGATAGAATGTGCTCGAAGAAGATAAATATTTATCTACACAACTATATCCCTCTGTTAATCTACGTTTGTTCTAAACCCCATTAAATTAGCGACAAGGCATGTCCCCTTTTGACTTACGAAATCCCACATTATAATAAAAGGAACGTATTAGATATTTCAGGCGCACATTAACCGCACTATAATCGCCATTAAAAATAATTAGCCGGGAGCTATGTTGTTGTTTTTAACCTCAGTCGACTAAATAATTCCTGTTTATGATGACACCTAATCCCTTATGAATTTAATGTGAGTTCCCTGAACGGCACTATGGAGGTGTTATTTCAGATCCATCAGTGCGGCAGTTAAACAGAAATAGCTCCAGTAACACAAGTCACATACGATTTAAATACACAAATTTTTGAAAACGTCTGTTTATTTAAGCTAAAGCACGCGTCGCTCGTCGGCCGCCTCCGAACGCTCTTGTCTTACGTTTATTTTATTTGTTAGTGTTACAACATGTTACACATTACTATACATTCATAAAAATAACCTTTTAAATACCTACTACCTGTTCATTATTGTTGAACGACTTTTTACCGCAAACAGGTGTCGAGTTTGCGGAAAAATTTAAGTTAGAGCGGCATAATGTAGGTTTATATTAGGTACAACAGGGGTGAAATTTTTAAATTGACCGTCAAAATGATGGCGGTATAAATGAGCGGTGGGAGCGCGTGGGTGGGGTATGGCAGTGGCGTAGCTGTTGCGTAGCACTGGTGTAGCGTGGCGTAGCTGTGCCGTAGCGGTGTCGTTGCAGTAGCTTAGCAACGGCGTAGCACTAGTGTAGCATCGCGTAGCAGTGACGTAGCACTAGTGTAGCAGTGCCGTAGCATTGTTGTAGTGGGCGCATAGCTGTGGCGTGGCAGCGGACGAGCCACGCCAGCGAGGGACGCGGATCGGACGCGTTCATAAATTTGAATATGGAAGTGAGTTCTAATGGTGTCGCTGTTTATTTTTACTGCACCCCCCGAGCCGTACGCCCGAATGCGACGCCGAATTTATTTCCATGCATTTTAATATCTCCCTCTGAATAGCTATTGCCATTTTCACGCGGTTTTATTGCGAACTCTATAGTCGTGTTATGTTCTTTGTTTTGTTAGGCCCGCTTTACGATCGAGTTCGATGGACAATATCGGTCGATGAAGCCTCGTAAGGTTTCGAGGGAGCATCGAGTGTAATTAGTGCCGACCGGAACGTTCATTGAGGCGATAATACGAATGTACTGTAATCATGTAAATTTCCTCGTTTATGAAGCGAATTTCTGAAGGAATACCGAGTCGAGTATGTCAGTATTAAGTCATTAAAAGTGGACATTGATTGATTGGAGCTTGTGCAAAGGGCACGCATCGCGGAAACGCACGCAACTCTTGTGTCGAGCACTCGAGTTTGTTCATTCACTTGTTTACACTCCAGTGAAGCGTAACTCATATTTCCTTTTGAGACACAGACAATAATCTAATCCCATGAATGAGACAGCCTATGGCGAGCTCGGGATGAACTTCGAGAGCTTTTAACTGACCCCTCGCTTTCCATTCTGTACTTGAACGTACTGCTGATTTGGTTATTGCTTTACGTTTCAATATCACGATTACGAAGTATCTCGTGACTGAATAATAAAAGCCGCACGGGTCGATCTTCAAGGTTAAGCAACGCTTTCCGAGGTCGGTCCGTGGATGGGTGACCATGTTTACATAGCGAGTTTCCTCCGTGCCTCGGAAAGGACGTTAAGCCGTTGGATCCGGTTGCCATTTGAAGATCTTTGACAGTCGTTACGATTATTCAGAAGCCTGAGATCTGACACCAGTCTAGCCAAGAGGTATCGTGTTACCCAGTTACTGGGTTGCGGAGGTCAGATAGGCAGTCGCTCCATGTAAAACACTGGTACTCAGCTGAATCCAGTAAGACTGGAAGTCGACCCCAACATACGTTGATGATGATGATCACGATTATGAATCAGATCATGCTGATAAGTTACTTTTTAGGGTTCCGTACCCAAAGGGTAAAAACGGGACCCTATTACTAAGACTCCACGATCCGTCTGTCTGTCTGTCTGCCCGTCTGTCACCAAGCTGTATCTCATGAACCGTGATAGCTAGACAGTTGAAATTTTCATAGATGATGTATTTCTGTTGCCGCTATAACAACAAATACTAAAAACAGAATTAAATAAATATTTAAGTAGGGCTCCGATACAACAAACGTGATTTTTAGGGTTCCGTACCCGAAGGGTAAAAACGGGACCCTATTACTATAACTTCGCGATCCGTTTGTCTGTCTGTCTGTCCGTCTGTCACCAGGCTGTATCTCATGAACGTTGATAGGTAGATAATTTAAATTTTCACAGATGATGTATTTCTGTTGCAGCTATAATAACAAATACTAAAAACAGAATAAAATAAATATTTAAGTGGGGCTCCCATACAACAAACGTGATTTTTTTGTCGTTTTTTGCGATAATGATACGGAACCCTTCGTGCGCGAGTCCGACTCGCACTTGGCCGATTTTTGTAATAACACCTCTGATATTATTGCTCCAATTACTAGGAATTGAAAAAAAATTATTGTTAAATCTTACTAGCGATAATATATTATGTATATATATTTCTAAAGCTGACAAGATCAAGTTCCATACTTAGTTGCCTCCACAAGTATGAGAAGTAGAAGACGTGCGTGTTAAGTCATTATTATGTCCTGCCTCAGACATTGAGATGAAATTTTAATACAGTAAATTATACAGAAAAATATTGTCGACGCAGCTCGTTTACAAACACCACTTAACTTGTCAAAATGATGGCTGTATGAGAACAGTTCGCTGCCTCAAATGCGCTTTGGCATATTTTACTGAACACCATAATTATGTTTTGTTCAACTAAATGTGAGTCATCTTTATCAGTTTTTTTAATACACATGTCGGCCTTCAAAATGCGAATATTGAAGACTGAAACTACGAATTTAATTGTAGTTTTATGTTGATATATATGGCGTTTAAAATGTTAGTACGGGGAGTAAATATGCATAAAGAACCGGTTCTGAACGATTACACGGACGTTTATTAAGTTTGAATTATGGTGTCAATGCTAGCTCACTTTGTTCTCTTTATTATAAAGTAACAGATATGTCGCAAACTAATGATATTCTAATGGGAAGTATCAGTCGTCATGATATTGATCTCGCATTAGTAACTAACATTAATCTTTATTGTTTAGTTATGTAAATATGTACACACGGTACATACATAATGTCATGTTTATAATCTTTGCTGATTGAAGGTTGCGCCACTTAAGTGTAAAGCTAGCAAGTGTCATTTGATGTCAGCGAAGGCGATAGTTCAAATGTCACAAATGTAAGGGATTAATCACGTGACTTTCGATATAGCTTGTCAATCCCATACAATTTTGCCTTTTTGATAATTTAGATGATATAATGTCACTTGTCTAGGGCCTCAGAGGCTCTACTCTAGGGTTACTTTCAGACAGAGAGCGGTCAAGCGTTCAAGAGTTCAGTTTTGCGTTCGAGCGTGCAGTTGCTGACTAACCCCGTTGTTGGACGGTCTACGCGGTAACACTATTGTCACTATGTATTTTGACGATAGTTCTTCATCGGAAGACGAATTACCTATTGATTTTGTGGTCATTATCAGTATTAAGACGGAAAAGGAAATACTGGGTGCGCCCAATAAATAAGGATAGAGAACAAGATGGAGAATTTCATAGACTTTTTTCTAAACGGGTTAAAGATGATGAAATTCCAACAACAATTTCCAACCATGCTTCTGCTACTTTTCCTAGATTTTTTATAATCGTTATCCTTAGCATCGTATAAAAACGCCTTTCACGTACTAACATAATTAGCTTTTCAGTCTGCATTATCCTTCCGATTTGGTCACCGAAACATCAGTGAACACGCGAACGCGTACGTTCTGGTTGACCGACGCGGTCAGAACGCCTTCTGTGTTGGTATATCTATGTAACATAATACAACACAACGAACGCAAAACTGACCTCTTGAACGCTTGACCGCATGATCGCTCTCTGTCTGATAGAACACTATACAATTTTATCAGCGAAGGCGATTGTTGAAATGCCAATCGCCTTGGCTGCAAGCACTAGCAACTTCTTATAATTAAACTAATCATTCTTATTTCACTGTTTTAAAACAAAAGACAAACAATACAATATTATTACTATATTTTTAACCCCCGACGGAAAAAGAGGGGTGTTATAGGTTTGACGAGTGTACCCGTGTATTTGTGTATCTGTCTGTGGCATCATAGCTCCTAAACGGATGACCGATTATGATTTTGTTTTTTTTGTTTGAAAGGTGACTTTATCGACAGTGTTTTTAGCTATGTTTGATGAAAATCGGTTCAGCTTTTTAAAAGTTATGGACGTTTTACTGTTTGAATCGGGGTGTTTTCGCAAGATATCGTGTCATAATTAAGTGTTCAATAGATTGTCGATCAAAGCTTGTCTACTACTAGATAAATGTAGCATGAATAAAAATGTGTTGGGTAAATATTTAAAATTTTACTTGTCATTGACTCATATTTGACACATTCTAAGTTGTTTCAAACTTTCGGATCAGTGTATAACAGTTTCATAACAGAGGATAAGTCATGCGAAGTCACAACGTTGGATATGTCCGAGCTTTAAAGGGATAAGTAGTGAACAAGTCAAAATATAAATCTTGCGTGTGGGGTGTGTGGCGGTCGGCGGTACAGGGTGGTGTCTCCGCTGAAATATAAAAGTGTTCGGGGGCACTCAACGGCCGGACGCTCATATTTTGTTATTTTATTTATATTAAAAGTAATGGTTCGCCGCGAGCCATAATGCTCTAGATGGTTTTTGCGCATTTTTCTCTTTTCTGTGTGTCGTATATTTTCACTTAAATGACGTAGGTACGTGACCGTCGCCGCTGTTCGTTTGTATCGTGCTTTATGTAACGACCCTAACGTATGGGGAGCTTAATAAAATTACATTATTTAGTAGCAATTGCTCATTAGGAACAGATTCTTATTTCAGTTAATGGGGCCAAGAAACTGATAAGTTAATGGTATTTCAGGAATGGCTAGCAGATACTTGCTTACTTTTATTTATTCTTTTAGATTTTATTCAAAGCCGATTCGTCTGCACGAGGCTCGATAGGCTTGGTATCAGATCCATTTGTAAAACTTACCCCTTGGAATTAACACTGCTATTGCTTCCCCATCACGTAAAGGATCATGAGCGATAATCACTTAAGTACAAAGGTAACACCTTAGGATATCCTACCTACATAGGTATAAGCTTCGTTGTATAAATAATTCTATTTAATTACCTTCACTTACATAGTCTTCGTTCTTAGGTAATGTCTCAAAAATACAATGTTAAAGTACAAAGCACGGCCTGATTTATTAGTGTATAAGCACACATTAACGTTAACAAAGTGTATCGAGCGGCGTGGTGGTGTGCCGTGGCCGTGCCGTAGACGTGCTACACCGACGTAGCGCCGTCAATTTACCTACCATAGTTTTATGCTATCATAAACAAGAAATACAGACATCTTCACTATAATGTAATGTAGGAAAACGGTGGGCGCCGTGTGAACCAAAAGCGGACAACCGTCCTCGAGAGGTGACCGTATGGCGTTTGTCGTAGAGGTGATATTCGTGGGTCTGCGGCGTGCTAGCAAGTGCGGGTTGGCAGCAATCTGCACAAGCAGAAGCGAGGTGTAAGCGAGGTGCTGTGGCGGCGGGCGTGCGCGGGATAGTGCACCCTGCGCCGCCTTTGCAAGGGCTGGTTCGGCGCGGCAGGCGCGACGGCGGCGCTCTTCCGGGGAAGGCACTATCTCGGGTGCAGCGGGGAGGCGACACCCCCTCGTAAATAACGCGCGCTGGCGAGCCGGCGAAGCACCCGTGCCAGATTCTACAGCTAGAAACAGTTAAACGCTCATAATTTCGTGCTGGTTAAGCTTATCTTTGTCTCGTGTACGAAATTTCGCTGTGCCGTCCCCCTCGCGCGTTTTCGTGGACATATTTTATTTGTTGCAACACAACGTTCTGTCGCGTCCATGCCAAAGTTATAATTGTAGTTCGACATACCAGTGCAGCTTCTGCATAAAGTTGCCCAGCGACGTTTACATTGTTGAAATAACTTTATCTGGTTAATGTTTTAAGTTTACTCACTTTGATTTATTCGGAACTCTCAGCTAGATTAACGATGCTTATGGAGCGTTATTAGTTTATTGGTGTAGCGATTCGATTTCACTTTCATGTTTTTAATATCAAAGCATGACAGAAAGGTAGTTTTCCACACTTAAAAAGTTTAAATGATAGTTTACGAGCGATTTAAATTCAGCGCGGGTTACCAACATAGTTGCGTGGTGTCAAGTAGGTGATAGCTGGTTAACTTCGCATAAACATTTATGCATAACTAGAGTGTCGTATAACTTTTCGCATAGATGTACGGTGAAAAGACATTCGAGCATGGTGCGATAGTGCGCCGAGGGTGCGGGTGGTGTCCCGGGCGCCGGTGGGGGGAGAGCTTGGAGGGGGGTGGGTGTTAAGCCGGTATCATCCCGCCTTATCGCGGCGCGGCGGTTTCATAATAATTTTAATACTCCGGGCGGCAACCCGCGGATTTCCGGCGCATACTTTTATAAGCGGTTTTGGTTCCCCGAAGAGGCCGGGAGGATCCGAGCCGGGTGTCACCCTCGCGTGCATGCCTTCAATCTCCGCGCGGTGACTTGCCGCTGAATACACCCGCGGGAATCTTTTTACTTTTCTTTTGACATTTATTGCCACGTTTTTGGCTTGTTTACGTTGTTTGTATAGACAGATTTAATTTGTTAAATAGGTGCTCTTTATTAGATTTCTCTGGTGACAGTTAGTGTAATTTTTATTTCGTTTTGGGGATGCTTTTAGAGCTTGTATTATTCGAATTGATAGCATTCCTAATGACAGACGGTGACAGGTACGGTAGCAATAAAAAAAACCTTGTAACATGTCTATTTCTATAAGTGGCAAAAATAATAAATAATCACTCACTTATGACAAGTATCATTTGTCGTATTAGCGATATAAGTGTTGCAAAAAGCCCCTTAATTACGTCTTGCGGATAGCGTTATGGGAGATCAGCCAATTTGCCAAAATGGATATAACAAATGACAGGAGTAATAGAGGCGCTTGAGTGTAACATTAATAGAGAGGCAGGTAGAGCCGGGGGGCGGCACTAACGACCGTTTTTATCCAGGGCGGGCGGATGATGGATGGACCTACTTCCGGCCGCGACGTCCGCACTTCCGCCGTTCCTTTTGTATATTTATCAACATTAATTTCAATGTGCTACAAGATATATTTGCCTGTTTTACTAACGGATTTTTCAGGGATTGTACGGTGCGAGTACGTTGGCATTCAAATGGAGTATTTCTTGCTAAGTGTATAAGAAAGTCTGAGTGAGATATTTTTATATGTTTAACTGACTGGAGTGTTCGGCTAGATATTTTAAGCATAAACAATTGAATAAAGTGAATTCGTTTGTGTTGCGAGTTATTTTGGTTGGCATACACACGAGTGCGCAAAAATAGCCGCATAACACGGCTAATGATGACCGACGTGACTAACGGTTGCTTAATTATGGACTCCCCCCATTAACATGACAGCATTGTATCGATGAATGCGGATAAAAGTCTGAAAGAGATTTACGAAAAGGGAGATTTGGCCTTATATTTGCCTTTTCATCAGGAGGTCTTCTGTTCGATGTTCAGGGATAAGGACTTTACTTTTTAAAATACCAATTAATTGTTTTGATATAACATATTATATTTATTCATCCATTTATTCATTATTTATACATATTATTTACATTTTAAATATTATCCTGTTAATATATAAAAAATTGTAGCCGGCATCGGAATCTTTATATTATAAATAGAGCCCTATATAGGATTTAGGATCATATATTTTTAGGGTTCCGTACCCAAAGGGTAAAAACGGGATCATATTACTAAGACACCGCGATCCGTCTGTCTGTCTGTCTGTCCGTCTGTCACCAGGCATCTCATGAACCGTGATAGCTAGACAGTTGAAATTTTCACAGATGATGTATTTCTGTTGCCGCTATAACAACAAATACTAAAAACAGAATATAATAAATATTTAGTGGGGCTCCCGTATAACAAACGTTTTTTTTTGCTATAATAGTACGGAACCCTTCGTGCGCGAGTCCGACTCGCACTTGGCCGGTTTTTTCATTTTTCTCATTTTGGAAAGTGGATGAAGTAAAAGGAGTATAACCTATCGTTATTTTTTTTTTGTTTACGCGGGAAATCCTTCAAAAGGTGCCTGGACTTTTTGGGAAAAGACCAGGGAATGTGGGCTTTTCACCTTACTAAAACCATCCCGGTGATCACCATCAGCACTCGGAACTCTTAGAAGACCACTCCGGAGCCCCCTCTGTGCAACGCCTGTTAGGGCACATCCCTAAGTAACCTACCTAAATAAGAATCGTACCAGGCGGTGTTATTTAGTTTGCCTACCTCCATGAGGAAAAGGGTTAATTTTATATAGAGCTTATAATTTTATGTGTAACTTTATAGATACCTGAGTTATCAGGTCTGGGTTAGTCAGGATTAGAATTATGATAATTATATGACTCAAAGAACCTGAAACCAATTGCAAAAAAGCTAAGAAGATACTTTTCTTTCGAACAGAACTCTCATTAACGGTAAGATTTGTTAATGCCTCTTTTTTAGGGTTCTGTACCCAAAGGCTAAAAACGGGACCCTATAACTAAGACTCCACTGACCGTCTGTCTGTCTGTCACCAGGCTGTTTCTCATGAACCGTGATACCTAGACAGTTGTTTTTTCTTTCACATGTGATGTATTTTTGTTGCCGCTATAACAACAAATACGAAAAACAGACTAAAATAATTATTTAAGTGGGGCAAACATACAAAAAAAAAATTATCGCCGCTTTCTGCGATAATGGTAGGGAACCCTTCGTGCGACGTCGGACTCGCACTTGGCCGGTTTTTTTATTTACCTATGTACAGTCCTATGTGCATGTTAAGCAATAACAAAGACTGTTAACAAATTGTAACACAAACATAAAGATAGGTGGCGTGTGCGTCGTTAACTACTCGTACCAAACAAACCAGTTTGTCACAAATAACGTTTCAAGATAGATGTTATCAAGGGATTGCTACAAAGTCCGAGCGAAGGCATAAAATCTGGCATACTGTTCCTATGATTAATTCAATTATGCGGTCGTAAAAGTTATAATTGAAATCTAGATACTTTGTGGAAGGTGGTAAAGAAAGTAGGTATGAGTCGAATATAGCAGCTGCGGTCTCGTAGATATTATAGTTTCTGGCTGGGAGTTAAGATCAAACTCTACTTAAATGGTTTTCAGGCTAAAGTAGAGTTTGACGAATACTGAACATCAAATTCCTAATTCAGTAATCGGTGGTAAGGTACAGATTGCTCTTTTTAGGGTTCCGTATCCGCAGGGTCCAAATAGAGCCTTATTGCTGTCACTCACGTCAACGTGTCTGTCTGTCCGTCGTCACACAATTTTGTTCCAAATAATTTTTTATCTTCCCATTGACCTATGAACTTGGAATTTGGTGATAATGTTTATTATAACGTATATTTTACAAAAAAATATCAATATATTTCAAAATCGGATTTTGCTTTGGTACCTACGGAACCCTAAGGCTTAACACGCACTGCGATTTTTATTCGCGCGAATTTTATAGTACAATTTGAGGGTTTTTTTTTCCGCAGTGCGTGCGGCTTCATACATTTCCATAGGTCACAGAATGGGCGGAAAACGCGCGAATAAAAATCGCAGTGCGTGCTATGCCTAAATGTGCGAAGTCTGACACGCACTTGGCCGGTTTCTTAAGGCGCCGATTCCCTTGAGTAGCTGATTTTAAAATGAGAATCACGTCTAAATGGCTAGTCGTAATTTTTTGAAAAAAATATATGTTATATTAGACTATTTTCTTAATAATTTGATCTGAGCAAATTTTGAGTTTTCTTCGTATAACATAGTGTAATTAATTTGTAAAGTTATGTCTAAAACGGACAAAAAAACTACAATCACACCAAAACCGCTGGGCGTATTTTAATGAAATTGACACCATCTCAAAGACAATTTAATTATCTACATTTTGATCTGAGCTTTTTTTTTTAAAGTCATAGAATAATATGGAAAGTACAAAAAACTACAAAATTTCGGGTCGCACGGGTGTGAAACGAGTGCGCGTTTTGTTCCCTCAAGGTCGTTGGCGTTAGTCGTCGTCTTAAATAAAATATTGTATACCATACTTATGTACCAAATATCTGCATAATGTCGATTTCTAGTTTTTTTTTACAAATGATATAAGTATCTGTAAAAAACGATGTAGTCAGATTCCCATGTTGCCTGCCTTGTCTTAAGGAGCCTTAAGGGTACACTAGTCGACGGCACGAACTATTTTGTGCGCGGGGTTAAAATGCATGCTATCTTATCCGACAACTCGTGCGAAAGAGATAGATGCTATGATGAGCAGTAAGAAGCAAGTTCGCGTTCGAATTTGCACTTTTGCAAGTTTGTAGCGAAATGGATGACGATTTAAGACAAAAACGAGCGCGCGAAATTTTATAAACAGACCTCTGGGATTCTAGATATCATGAAAAAACGACTAAATGTATATTTTCAAAATAAAATTATTTGCATTGTTGAACTACTAATCTATCCCTGTATGGTGGCCGTTTTGCAATTTTCCTTCTTCTTATGGTATTTATTGCCACCCAAAGATGCGTTAAAATTAGTGTAGAAATATGGAACTTTCGACGCTCATAACTTTCAAACATTTTTCTTTTTTACTTTTTTGTTTCCATTCAAGGAATCATTCAGATCATGATGAGACAAATTGATATCATTTTTTATTTTGAACGTACACCGTCAAACAGTGGAGTAATCCCTAGACTACGCGCGTTTGTATAGAGGAATTATCGACTAGTGTTACCTTAAGGTTGGTGCCTACATGATCCCATAATAATAGTGGCTTTATGAAAGTTAGCAATAAAATGATCTTAATATATGCATTGATACATATTTATTTATTCTTATTGTAAGCCTGTTAGTAGGTAGGTACAACCTTGTCCAAAGGCAGAGTACCAGCCAACGCTTACTCCAACGTGTGACTTTCATAACTCATGTACGAAAACAAACTATAAAACAGTTTAAATAGCTATTTATGCAAATAACCAAATGAATTTATATTCGCGTTCATAACACGGTTTACATCGTGCGCCCTACGACTACGTACGCACGTATATATATTTACATAGGACTTAATTGAATTTATAGGCACGTCGTCAAATGAATATGAGTAGTACACTCGCAATGTTTTCTATACTTAATGATGGCTTATTAAGTATTCGCTGCGCCTCTGTAGAACGGTGAGAACCTCGTAACATAAATTTTGCGTATTATTTACGTTGACAAACGTGCATTATGAAATTATAATGTCGTGATTGATATGCGGCGAGGCACCCGGCCGGCCTGGAACGTGTGAGCGGCTGTCCACACGTACCTTATTGTACTAAATACTTGAGCGATGGACGCTAGCGCCGGCCTCAGATCACTGCCAACTTTATTGCTCCTTTGCTCCAAATACCACTGCTTTATGACCATATTTATACCTATAAATAGACACCAACTTTAAATTCCTGTGAATAGAACCTACGTCATACATCAAACATAACAAGTGCATCCGCGTACAGACAGGTTACTAAACACCCGCATATTTTTACACCTGCACTCACACTGATCGATAGAAAAACATGTAATCTAATATATTAACCTACTTACGAGTAATGAAAAAAAAAATGAGCAGTTGAAATACTCACGAATTGTATCACCCTGTCGAATAATGAGGTCGAAAAGTCACAACAAACGTAAGAAAAGTTTCGATTATAAAGTATATTTAGAGCATTACGAAGAAGTGTATGATCTACTTACACATACATTGACGTAGTTTCGTGGATAGATTCGCGCGAGTCGAAATAAAGCGAGCCAATCAATATTAACACGCCGCAAACAGCGTAAATTGTTGCCTAATGCCATACACGCACACACCCGCGCCCCCGTCCGTGGACTAGCGCCTACACTAGCCAGGGTGTTCCCTTCGAGCGCTCGGGAAATGCTTTTCCTTTTTCAGCGAAAGGTTCAGTTTGTGTGTTTCTATATTTAGGACTATGGCGTCAGATATTAAGGTTAACAGATCTTCTAAGTATATTGCAGTTTAGCAAGAGTTTACTGTTAAGGAAATTACTTATTTCTTCTCGACTTCATATGGCAGGCCAAGACATATTTCGAAAACTACAACGGTATGACGCAGCAAGAGCACAGGTGTACTGTATCACCCTGTATGCATTGCGTATTACATTTATACAAGAAGCGCCGCACACAGGCGCGGCGCGTGTCGGTACTAACGCATCACGCACACAGACCGCGCCGGCCGGCCTGTAATAACTCGGAACCACAATAAATCAATGTGATTAATGTCATTAAGCACTGTGTGCCGGCCTCTCTATATTCCGTCAATATGCACTGTTTTACGACATGCCGCGCCACGATAATTAGTCAGCTTTGTTAGGACCGTTGACGAATGTTATGTCCGATCCCAACGCTACGTAGAGAAATTAGAGCAATAAAAATATGTATACGAGCGCCATCTGCGGTTCCAATGTACGAGGAAAACTACGTCGAGACGGCAATGTGACATGGTAGATGAGATCAAAGAGAATTTATAACGGAGTGTTCATAAACACGTCACTCGCGCAAAAAATGATCTCTGCTATTTCTCAAACTGTGAACACAGTCGGCACGCGGAGATTGATAACTATTACCATTTCTTGGTCAGATTCCCGAGACGCATGTTTATCATACGTCCGTTTGATGGATAGGCCGTAATTATTACGATTAGAACGGCATCGCAAATCATGGGAACGGCGAGGACAGGCTGCACTAGTTGACATCGTTATCGCGTTTCAGATCTCGATTGTTGGCTCTGAGACCATACAGTTGTGTTGCGTTCGGAACGCGCGACCAGTTTCATACTTTATTTCATCTCTTGTTCACGGCGCATGATCAGTGCACGATGTGTGGCTGCTCTGTTGCGAATTGCGAATGTATCCAGCATCGACTCGGTGGCCCATTTAGATCTACGATACTGCAATTTGCTGACGGACAGGAGTCGCGCGTTACTCGCTTTGACTTGAAGGCAGGAATGTCTTGAGCACTGAACGTGATCGCTTAGCTGATTGTCCTAAATTGATTGTGTTTCGACATTATTCAATTCTATCACGAACGCCCAACTTTGGAAACCGTGTTTTTGACTGACAGTTGTATCTTACCTTATTTTTACTTTGATGTGCATTTTCAAGCAAAATAGACACCAGAAAAAAAAATTAACTGAAAGCCTAACGAAGACCAATATCCGCAACAAAACAAATAAAAATTACATTAAACATCTATTTTGTACGAGCAAAGAAATTAGCCCAATTGCAAAGAACTAATTGCTCCATTATTCAATTGCTCATTGATTTTAAATCCATACATTAGCGGAAGAGATATAAATAATGACCGACCTCGACATCGTACCCACTGGCTACACGTCCTTACACTTTTGGTTTCGATGTTTTGGTTTCAAGTGAAGCCTTTGGCTGGTAAACCTGGCAAAAATAGATTTGAATTGGTAACATAGTCTTAATGTGGCGAGGTGAGGTGGCGGGGCTATTGTGGCGGCGGTCAAGATGCCGATGACCATTTCGGTTGCACGCTTGTGCTGCAAAGTTCGCAATCAAATAAATATTTCGGCACAATTAAGAAAACGCCGACGAGGGTAGCACTCGTGACAATCGGCTAACAGTGTGCCGTGGAGCTTCCTTTGCGTCTTCAAATATTTGTTCGTGACACTAAGTTGGGTATATATTGGTATTTCTAGTAATGACTTGGGTTTTCATGATTTGCGATGCTTTGTTACTTAAGTTTTAAGTGTTATAAAACCTATTGTGAATTATTAAAAATAATTCATTTTTGGACGCAGAATATGATGTTATATATTTAGTGAACATTTGGCATATTATTTCGGAGCCGAACTCTCACTATTACCTAGTCCAGAAGGTCACACCGCGCAGCATCCTCTCTACGCATCTCCGAGTGCGTGCTCTCCGCTCTGCCCACATCCGTTGAAGTATTTTGTTTATTGCTAATGCGATTTTATTTTTTATTGCTTTTTATTTATCTTTATTCAGCGATTGCGGTTTATTGTATTAAAATAAATAAGAATTCTTGACTTTTTAATTTTATTCGAGGCGAAGTACACGACAGTGCCGCGAGAAGAGAAAGAAATAAATTTTAATAAGCGTTTCTTTTTTAAGGCGTGATTCTTCAGTTAAAAGCGATTTATTTTTTATATAAACTTGAAGATAAACCGTATTCATTAGAGATCGACTGGAAAGGGCCTAAAATAAAAATAAACGTGGTCAAGTTGGTGTTGTCGCTGAGTTATTGTCGTTAATCACTCCCTCTTCTGAAGGCATGTTGATTGGAGGCAGTTCGGCGCTTATGGATGAGCGGCATTGTTCTCTTTATTAACATTTGGCTTAATTATACCGATCATATAGACGCATTCTTTGTATTTACTTGCCGCTTTGCACCTTTTATTCCTCAGAGGTATCACTTCAAATCTCTATCTTAAGACTCAGGTGTTAAGGTTTGAAATCGACCCTGACTGAAACCTCTTATTTTCTAGACAAAGTTGCCTATAAGAAAAAGCTCAAGTTGTTAGTGTGATTCTATTCGTGAATTATCATTGAATTATTTTCTTAGGAATCTGAAACAAACCCTTAAGTAGAAAACAATTGTTGTGTTTATAAATTAATTATTTAGAAAATCAAATCGGAGGGTGAAGTTGTGTTCATGCAACATGACTACTAACATATTCGAGGCGTATTTCTACGAATTTGTTCACGTCCAAGTCTCCAATCGTGTGTTACCCAACGGAAGTACATAAATAATGTTTATCGATCGATCATCGCCGGGCCAGAGTGACGCACTAGTTAGATTTATGCCTTCATTGTCAGAGCCGTAAACTAGATCTCCATAAAAAGGGACATTTCCTATTTAAAATTTATATTAAAAGACAATGGTTAACAAAAAGTGGGCGCCTGTTCGCGAAGCAGCCCGGCTGCGCGTGCGCTCCTCGGCGCCAACTGCCAAATCTCTATCGGACGCGCGTAAATTACGCCTTTTTACCTGGATTCCTGTTTTGACATATTTAAGGCATTAGTAATAATTATGAGTGCTCCGGCTCCGGTAATGCCTGTGTGCGAGCAGGCAGTTTTGACACTATCTTAATGACGGACGTCGGGTGACAATAAATATTGAATCGTTATCGCTCACCTATCCGAGGTTGCGTCACTTGGGTTTAAATCCTAAAATAGACCTCCCAAATGGTTGGATCTCATAGTTTTGTTCGAATTACTAAGTATTTAAGGCATTTCAGGGGTTTCAGCGAGGTATGTAACAAGCGTAGAAGTATCGAAACTGGGTGATGACATTAGGTGGCTAATTGCAAGTATTGGGGTGAGTGCAGAGGTCAGCGAGGGTCGCAAACATCGCACATCTGCCGTGTTTGTCCACCCACGCGCTCGTGCAGTTAACGAGCGTCGTCCAATAGTTTTAATTGCAACCCGATATCTGCACTTTTATGTCATTGCAAACAGTGGAAAGATTTGCTATTAGAAGGAACATTCGCGAGACTAATGAGATAGTATTGTTCAATGTGAGTCATTCACACCATATTATGTGAAAACAATATCTAAGATGTCAATCAATTTCTAATAAATTCTTCAACATGACAATAGTTCGATATACCTGACTTAACTAAAAGCTCAGCAGTAAAAAAAGAATGACTGGTTATTCGAAAAACCGATCATGTGTTTCGGGTGGTATGAATAAATCAGATATAGCGAGACTGGCGTAGGCGCCTGGCCGGACCCGGAGCGGAGCCCGGAGCTCGGGGAGATCTCCCCGCCGAGTTATAAACCCTCTCAAAAGGTGAACTGAAAGATTCGTGCGTAAATATTAAGGGTTTACGATGGCTCATTCAGTCATTAGAGTGCGTCTTTTGTTTATAACCGTAGACTTGTCGCTATGCCGAGATAAGATCTGTCTCGTCGGGTCGTCATTATTTATGTGAATTTTGACAGAACAGCACTCTAAGGGCAGCAGGCTCACACTTAAATACTATTATTTATGGCAAGTGTGGTCTGCCATAAATTACCCTTCATCGAATTAAGACAAAAGCTAGTGCCGATAAGGCGGCCGATTAGGGCTCGCCTCATTGTTCTGACGAACGCGACACTGATACAGCATATAGCCAATATTTTTCCACTTTTACGACCTCAATACGAGATTGCTTTGTTCGAATAGCGAGCAGAGTCGTACTTATGAAATTTATAATGCCTAATGGAAGTATTCCTTCGTCTCTATCTAATATAAATGTGTACAAATAAAATTACGATAAATAAACAACGGAAAGCTTTGGACATGTCGGACGGATATAAAATTTATAACCCTTAATAGGCTATAGAGGGAAGGGTGGATGAAATACGGTTAATGATAAATCCACAAATGAGATTTGCCGGACGTCTGGCCACTCAAAACTGTCGCGCTATTGTCACTGGACACTCTCACCTTATATTACACAGATCAACTAAATATGGCGTGTTCATTCAAATACACAGGGTGTTTACCTTTTCAAACACGCTGAATTTACTTCAACGAATCGCCGAGTTATAATATTGTAACAAAACAGGTTGATTTTGAATTATCGATGATGTTAAGTAGGGTCTTTAACGTTCCATTGTCCGATTTAGATTGTTTTCCTAATTTTACAATGCTAATACCTACGTGAATTTTAATTTGTTTTTTTAATGCTTACAAAAACTCAATTTAATTTTATTTAACCGTCTCGATTTTGATGCTATTGTTTTTGTCGAAGTTTGTTTTTGACATATACAATTATAAAATTTTGGACAGTCGTTTATTTCCTAAAAATGCAGACACAACCGAGTAGTTCATTGCTATTGCATAGACGGGTTGCGGACAATTCAACTTGTTCTATACCTTCATCATATCAGCCGACAGATGTCCACTGCTGGACACAGGCCTTCCCCAAGCTTTGCCACATAAATCGGTCCCGTGCGTCTCGCATCCAGCGGATCCCCGCAACCTTCCAGGTCATCGGTCCACCTAGTGGGCAGCCTTCCAACGCAACGTCTACCGGTTCGCGGCTATGGCTCTGAGACGTGGTCCTGACCTATGGGTCATCACAGCAACACACACTGGTCATAGACTTTCGTCTTGAGTCACTGTGGTAGCTTGGACGAGAAGATACCGCTCAACTGCCCGAACGCTGCCCAGCCGAGACGGAATATACGGTTGTCCTCTTTCTCGAAGTTGGCCTTATCCACCTGGATCGTTTGTCTCAGGTAGTCATAGTCGTCCACAACTTCGAGTGTAGAGTCTCCGACCTTGATACCGTGCCGTACTACGGTATACCTTACCTACCATATAAATGCTTTGTGCAGGTATAATGATTCTCGCATTTGCATTCCCACCTAGGTATGCTTGAATCAGCTTATGGATCATCAGGCACTTTACAAGAAACTGTCAACCGACTTTTTTAAAATCCGAAGCTAAAGATTTTCGACTCCTTTCGGAAAAAAAAGGTTTCAGGATTTTTAAATAACGAAAATAATATCGTATTGTGTGTTCTACATTCTTACCATTGATCGGTTGTACCTTATTACATACCATACCTACTTGACAAGTTTAAAAGAACTCTCAAATAAGGTAAACGGTGTTTAAATCGCCAATAACCGATCAGCCTGTACCCTGTCAGTGGTGTAGGTGGTGATGATCCAGATGGACGCGGGTCAGCAGCTGTGTGGTAATTAAGAGGTGGCTGGAAGTGGCATGCGCCGGCGCACAATGCGGTTCAATTGAATGAGAATAATCTTTGCACCCACGCGTCTTTTGTGAGCGTGGGTGGACCGATGACCGGTGCGTGCACGGCCGAAAAGTGGCTCTACTTTGCGTTATTTTTTTTAGTTCTAGATTTTTGCTTTTCGATTTTTGTGACCTTTGATTCAAGCACTACTTATAAATAGCCAGTGTTTTAATTTGTGTTGACTACTGTCATATTAGTAGGTATGCACGAATAAATACAATCACTTTAGTTTGTATCTATATTGTATCTGGATAATTCTATTTCCACGTTACCGCTTAAAGCATTATTTACATTATTGATTTGCGTTAATATGAATAGCATGCTATTGTCATTTCGAATGCTGTCTAAACGTCTGACATTTACAACATTTATAGGTACTCAGTTATGTTAAATTGCATGCAGCTTACGACTACATTCGCATTTAAATTCAAATGTGAATCAATATTAGCGACGCGGTTTCGCAAACAGACTCGTATCATAATGACATAAATTAAAATCTACAATACGAATTACAAATTATTCAAATACACGCACAAATCATTGGTATGAAATATTCCTAGCTAAGTAGAGCATATTCTGTGTCGATGTCGCTTCGGACAAAAGCAAACAATTATTGCAAAAATTGCTTTAATGATAAATTGGTGACCATTTCTAATGGCCGCTGGGCAATGAGTGATTCGACCCGGAATCGAACCCGTGCAGTCATAACGTCCTCGACACACAATGACGCTCTCTCGATGATTTATATCTTAATTGTGCTCAATACCGACATTCCGTTGAAGGCGGTTTTTATATTATACTCATAATTCTTTAGAAGTTCATTCGATAATTCAATTTTGTTGGACATCGATTCACCTGGTATCTTATTGGTATATCGCTAATATATTAGAGGTAATAATATTCTAGATAAGTATTTAGTATTTCCTGTCGTAAAGGATACATTAGGCACAATAAAAAGTTACATCGAGTTAACCTTTATGGGGTTTGTGTCATCATGGGATTTGGGTTTTTATGATATTACATGGGAATGGGCTTTTGTTCGAGCCCAGTTTGACGTTGTATTGTCGACTGACGAAATAATCAACCAATAAATCTATGATCTTCTAACAAGATCAAGATTTTGGCGCCACCATTTGTCGCTCCATACTCAGAGCGTTTTTGTCACCGCAAAACAAACACGTGAGTGTTTAGTTATTTAATTTATACATTTTTTGTGAATTTTTCAAAAAAAAACATGGAATCGTTTTTTAGGAAACCCGAGCTTAATTATTCACTAACTATGTTACACAAATACAAAATGATTATGGTTATGATTAAGGTCAACGTATCTTTTAAATTAAATCTAATATAATAAAGAGGAAATATTTGTATTTTTGTATGTAACGAATAAACTTAAAAACTTCTGGACCGATTTCAAAAATTCTTTCACCGTTGGGAAGCTACACTATCCCCGGGTGACATAGACTTTTTATCCCTGTATTTCCACGGGAACGGGAACTACGCGGGTGAAACTGCGAGGCGTCCGCTATTAATAAATAAATAGATACATCTCTCTACTCAAGATCGGACTCGAGGTTAGTCCCATGTAATTAAATCAACATTTTATTTGACAGTTGCCAAATATTTATTACAAATTACTATGCCTAGCTACATCCATATTAAATTATTACGACGGAAATAAATGTCTACTCCACGACTTCCACATAGAGAATTCATATCAGGAAATCGCAACATTTCATGTCTCGTATGAATAACTGCAAATAGATATTAGTGTCTATTGTCAATAAAAGTTGTAAAGAAAACTAATAGTGGCTCCTTCGCTACGTTACGACTATTTTACCGTTTTTACGTTAAATCAGGGCTCACGAACCGTTGGTCTACTCCGACATTGCGAGTTTTTATTACCTGTAGCTTTACTTCCGTGATTGCTTTCTGAACGCTTTTTTGTTTGCTATTTAACATCTCGAAGTGCACTATTAGAACAAATTGTTTGGGTTTTTATTTGTTTTATCGATGATTCTGTTGCTAATCTGCTGGTTTTTTAAAACAAAGATTTCAGATACGCTTTTTCAGGATAACTGAATATCTTCTTTTCTTGTGAGGATGTGGCCACCTCTGGTGTCAGAGTTAATTAAGCCGCTTCTGGGAACCCCATAACCCGATTTGGCTATTTCAGACTTACATTAACTATATAAGTCCAGATTTCCTCACAATGTTTTCCTTCACTGTTGCCTGTGATGTGCAAGATAAACTAAGAAAGTACATATAAGTTTCCAAAGTCACATTGGTACTTGCCCAGATTTGATCCCATGACCTCAAGCACGAGAGACGAGATCTTAGCCATTGGGCCACCGAACTGAATATGTAGAATATTTATGAAAAGACTACTAAACATATTTTTTCTAAATCTTTTCATAGGATATCCAAAAATGTTTGCGACGCCTGCCACAGCCGGAGGCGCGTGGGGTTCCTCTTACTATCGGTATCAATATGGGGGAGTAACTCTAATATTAAAGTTATTTATTGTAAATCGCTTCCTTTGCCTTCTTGCGAGCAATATCACTGTTTTCGTAGCCCGTACAAACAGCACAGTAGCATGCGGCTTGTTTGAGAAAACTGTGTGGTCTGCGAGTAAATAAAAAAAAACTTTTTCTAGCTGCCTGCGGATCTATAAATGTCAATAAAAATGCCGTTTTTAAACATAAATATTCATAGAAACAGAAGACTAGAATGTCATAAAATCTGTGCCAAAAATAAATAGGTAGAGACCGCAGATAATTATTATGATTTAAAGGAATTACTATAAAAAAACCGAGATTTGCAATCCTGTTTGACAGTGTGAATATAGTTTATTAGAGTATCAAGGACGCGACGTCGACCGGCGACAGTAAGCAGACGCTCGAGCGGTGACAATGCAAACGCGAGGGGAGCTTGTTTGCCCGCCGCGGTATGAATAAAGATATTCCCGTTATTTGTAGTACAGATGTCATGTAATTTCATTGTGTCGTACAATATTTAGTGTAAACACGCGGGGCGAGTCCCGGGACTCCATCACTAGATAACATCTCATAGTTCCGATGCAGAACGCGTATCACACAATAAAAACACATTTTTATGTCACAAGAAAAAAAAATTCTGCCTCGCTAATAAGGGATTTGTACGCGATTATTTGCGATGATATAAAAGAGATTAAGTCCCGTTACCATAAATACGTTAAAATTGGGTCACACGACAATGTGAATGCTTTCATTGCTTTTGACAACATTTCTTTACCAATTGCCGATGATGAAATAGGATAACGTTTATGACATTTTTATTTATTGCATTCAATACATTGCAAAATAACAAACTGTAAAATAATGTAACGTTCAGAATTATAAGATTTTTAAATGTGTTTCGTTCATGTCTTAACAATCAAGATATTCAGCTTCTGTCTCGAAACTCTGAGTTTACGTTGTTAATCAGATGCTTTACTTAATTATTGAGTGAGACCCTGGCTTACGCAATTCAATATAACAAAGGCTCTACACATTAGTACGCAGAAACAAGTTTCAAACAAATATAAATATTTGATTGTCATTTAGATTTTACTCATGTGTCAGCGATAGAAATCCTCCATATATCGTGAATAATTTATCAATCTGTCTATCTAACTCCTAAATTGAACTAATATCTGAACTCGCCTATTCGCAACTTAAATTGGCACATTACCTTTTGAAATGAAACCTTGTAAATTATTTACGCCACGCTCCTGTCACTGTGAAATTTTCCAGCCCGCAGAGAAACACCGATATGGTGTTAATAAAATCATGTCAGTCATAGGCAATCGGGACAAGCAAACATGAGCCCTCCATTAAATGGTAATCCTGCCAATTTATCGGCAGAGCAAAAAATATACGGCATTGTGTTGCGACTTGTCGAACATGAAAATTATTTTATATAAACACATTGAGTATTCCCGGCGCTCCCCGCTCGCCTCACTCGCAGATTACTCGGATCCCCCATCTTCCTCACTCGTCATCTGCTGACATATTTTTTAAAATGGGGTGACGGGTAATGGAATAATAATAAACTGGAATTTACTTTTTGGTCATCGTACTGAATCAAACACAGAAAGGGGTGTGAACATATTGCTCGTTGTAGATTGTTTTCATTGTCGTCCAACGGACCAATACTGTATAATCAACGGTTGGATAAAATGAAATGGAATTCTGGGTCTGAGCTATTTGTCGCATGTTTGACACCAATAACAGGGTTCGTCGCGCATTAAAGCCACCATATGTCGGTCATATCAAATTTATTTCTATTATTTTATTGGTTTGGCCGATGATTGGCTTCATTACCTTTATTGGAAGTCACTGAGTGAATTTGAATTTATGGTCAGCGATATGGGTGATAGCTGAATGACTGTAACAAAGTGAACGAAGTAATAAAGGTAATAAATTGGTTTCACGAGGCTCTACATATCGTCCACTATTATTTAGCTACACGCCATTAGAACCTTTGGGTTCAAACCTCTAATAATATTATGTTACTTAGCTAATAACTTGGATACACATAAGGTGTTACAGTGTTACTGCTAGGTTAGTTACCTATGTCCCTCGTCGTTAAAAGACATTCGGTGCGTTGTCGCAACAAAGTGTAACTACATTAAGAGGAGTACAATAGCTCCCTCAACTGTACGAGCTTAAAATCATCCATTTAAATAACGTTTTTAAATAAATACTGCGTAGATAATAGGAACAATGCAATATTTTGTCAACTGCCGACTGCGGGCCGCGGAGAGTGCACCACTGCGTGAAGCGGAAAATCCTCGGGACATTTGAGGACATTTTTTGTGGGATAATATCCGCACGACATTGTCAACCGGCTATTTAATACATCAAGTAACACAATACTTTAAATACGACTAGATTTGTGCAAAATTTGAAATTGTTACGCACAGTGATTTCGTATTACGCGATTGGATTAATATGTCCATGTTCGAGCGACTGCCGGGAATTATTGTCGCAGGCTTTGTTGTATTGAAAGCCGGTTCCTATTATTTAATAACGTTAAACAGATAGGTATCTATTTAACATTTTTTAAGGTAAAAACGCACTGCCTTTTAAGTAATAATGGTAATTTTCTTACCTATTTAGATATCATTAACATTAACGTGGCAAACATAAAAGTTAACGGCGCAATAAAATAGTCAATAAAGGTAATAAAATTATGGATTTTCATTTTTTTGTTTATCCTTCGAGCTAAGACGTTTCCACCCTCGTACATTTACCAAATTGAATAGCTCCAGTGAGTCCCGATGGCAGTAATTCTCTATTGAGACGCAATAAAACAAGATATGACAAAAATATCCGATTTCATAAAGCTTTGGTTTCGTGACACGTAATATTATATTATTTAAGGGACATTATTCCGCCTTTTGTTTGTGGTTCCTTTCCATGTTTTATGTCACCAAATGAGACGGCGCACACTACGCGAAATTATTTTCTCACTTAATTTATAAATTTTATTTTGAGATTAAATCAGATATCGAGTTTCAAATGGCCAGTTAAATCGGTACGTTCGATTCGTTTTGCGTTTCTGAAAATAACATTTTCAAACATTTACGTTATTTTACACACTTTAAAAATGTATTATACGACTCTAGGGACGTGCCGGTCCAAAATTTAGAAAGTACATAATTTATAATAAATAAAAGAACGATAGCTTTAGAACATAAACACAATAGTCGTGCTGTGTGTAAAGCGTTTGTTTGTAAGCAGGTACTTGTGCGTAATATGACAAGAGAAATTATTGGTAAAGAGGGCTCGGCTTCAATGAAAAGGAAATATCTCTACAATTATGAGGCATTAGTGCGGTTGACAATGGCGACATATTTTTTGTAAAGCTTTCATGTGAGTCTCAAACAAAACACACAATACAACCTTCTATATTTGGGACGGTTTAATTAATTATACAAATGTACAATAGACGTTTAATCTTTTGAAGTCGGATTAATCAATAGTTATGTAAGACTAAGCTTGGAAGATCAAGGAGAGAATTTTTTTTAAGTTACGTGAAGGCTCTTGTTAGGTGGTTTAATACACTTTCAACAACAACTTTTTTATAAAACTTACTAATAATCTAGTGTTTACTGTCGAATATTTGTTTTATGAAACTTTACAAGCATCACATGTTCACATCAACATAATGACTATCAATTTATCTATTATCTAGGTACTATATTATGCTCTCGGTTTCGCCTGCTGGCAATATGTTTTATCCCAAGGGAAGGTACCTACTACCGAGATAAAAAAGTATGCCTAGTTTTATCAAAATCCGCTCAGACATTGCCTGTTTGATTACCAACATCTTATCTTTGAAACAGTGTTTCACGTTGGTCATAATATTAACGTCTGAAAGATAAGAACAGTCTTTATAATGCTCCGAATAAGTAGTAAACAACGTAGCTCTCATATCAGTCTCGTCGTAGCGCAGCCGTAGTTTTGTCGAAGCGTCGTGATAGCGTCTTCGTAGCACTGTCGCAGCGACATCACTGTTTAATCCTAGCATTCGCGTATTAGTCTTTTTGGTAAAGTATTAGGTACTTTAAGGTTTCAATAGATCCTTCTTTTGACGGAAGAAAACCATACAAATCCGAAGTACCTATAGTGTTATATTTCCCTATAAACTTCTGAAGTAAAGCCTCATGCTGCCCCTTTTCTCTCGTGACATTTTCAACTATTCAGACCTTTTTTCAGACTGATGCCAGAAATAGTTCGTTATGCCGTGGTATTTGTATCTGCCCTTTCGGCCGACTTTGGTTCTAAAATATTCTTAGATCTAGCTTTACATACTAGAGTCCCAACTATTCATAGTGTGAATTTCACCAACAAAACTTAGGAGGACTAAGCTTGAAGTGTACTTTCATTCCACCTCGACTGGATGGTTTGACAGATCTCTTCATGATCACTTCAGCTACGTTTTCACGGCGAGATTTTGACAGTATAGTGCAGCTGAACATAGACAAGATGACACTGACAGCTCTTGACTTAGATGAGCTTGGTTTAGATGAATGATCGTCCGTAGCTTATATTAAAGAGTCCCAACTATTCATAGTGTGAGCTGACGTTATAATAAGCGTGTGCTACATGAAAATTCTCGCATGCTTCGATCGCTAATGGCATAGGGCAAGATATAGCGCTGGCTTGTTAGTTTGGCTCCTTACAACTTGTTATAAGGCCGGTGTAAACACGCGTGACGGCGGTATCACGTCATCAGGCACGCGAACACGCTGCGCGATCACTCCTCATCCCTATAATACAATTATAAATGCGAAACTGGTCGCGTTTGTTTATTTGTCAGTAAATCACGCGAAACCGAAGGATTTGCGAGAAGTATGGCCGGAGAAATGTCGTTATTGCATGCTGAGGACGGCACCAAATCAATATTTGTTTTATGGGTGTTAAGATAAAACGTCATGTGCATAGTTAAATAAATTCAGTATTTTAAGTTGGGGAAGGAGGAATCTGTTTGCAAGGGTCTTGGCGATTTTTGATGTGACATTGCCATATACTTATTGTGAATAAGGAATATAGTTTATCTGAGTAGTTGATACTATATGACGAGCTATCAAAGGATGTAATTTAACTTGATAAGTACATAATCATAAGTACTTGGCAGTGACAGTGCTTACGAATATAAGAGAAAATTCCCTCAAATAAATAGAACCATTTCAAACTACGACCGTTAATAGTTTTGCTACACTTATTCTTGACCGTTCTTATGTTCAAGAGAGCCTTTTTTATAAAGGTATACCTAGATTAATTGATATAATTAGGCCATTATAGGTACATACGATGAAACTCGTGCTAACAAGCCGCAGCAAGTTCAATAAAATGGTTGCTTGCATCTGTATTGCAGAATGCTAAAAATGACGAAAAAATCGATATTTATGTAGGTGAGGTAGTTCGTTGCGTGCTCGGGCTGCGTGCGGCGGCCACATTCGACTTCGTGCATCACATCGCCACCCTAATTAATATAAGATCTCAATTAAATTGCGACACATAAAGAGGAGCGGAATTTTTACACACACGCTTAATATATGGCCAGCGTTTTGTCTCAGAATAAGGCAATATCCACTCAGAATCTGGGAACTCGTTTGTCCATGTCACATGCGACTTTATACAAATAGAGTAAAATGTATTTTAAAATTTTATGATCCAGAGATAAGGCTGTGAAAGTGCTATCGTGTTTTAATCAAGATTAATTAATGCGATCTTTTAAACTTTATTACGCAAAGAATGGGAAAATAAAGAGTTAAACACTAGTTAGAAATGCTATCGGATTTGCGGCTATATTTTTAGATTGGGTGATGTAAACGTCGCGTACAACTTATGTGTAGCGTCGCAGCTACGCGCAGTTATCTCAATAATTGCCGGGAATTTTCTATACGCTTTACTTTTTTCTAATAAACAGGCTGTTACTTATTAATTATTTTAAAAGAGACCGCACATTAATTTTCAACTGAGCTTAATTGACATCGTTTTTATTATGACTGAACAAATAAAATATTCAGGGTCTGAGTTATAAATGTTCACTTTTCCCTTTAATGGTGCCCACAGTTAGTTTATTCGGGCCGGTGTGGACGGCGAGGCAAGGTCCTGACCAAGTTTTGAATCGTAATAATTTCGGTTCAGATTACCGATGCTGATAGGGCGTCATCTCACCTCCTGCCAGGGTCAGACTCGGGCGTTTTTCGATTCATTATGGATTTGTGATTTTTCTGCTAATTAATTGTGAGATCCGTTTTTGAAGTTGTAGCGGAACCGAAAGACATTTTAACTGTTTAAAAATTTAAATCCTGATTGCAATTTCCAAGTAAACTCGAATTTGCCTCGTTATTAATTGACCCGTTTTTATTTGAAAACCTGAAAGAAAAGCGCTAATAATATCTGCTTCAGATTCTTTAAACCTACAGTTCGTGTGGAATTTTCGCGGCAAAACCCGAGAATATTTCTTAGTAAAGTTCATTCAGCTTTCTCATTTCCTTGTTCAGTGACACCTAAGTCCACACCTGTAGCCGCAGTGGTAGAAGGCCACACGCGGTCGCGCGGAGCCGGGCGAGTGAGGGGAGAAGGGGCAGTGGGGGCGCGGGGCGCGGTTCATTCATGTTGTTAGATCCGACCGCTCATAACTTAACTCCTAATTTATTCGTCTCCACTTACAATCCAGTTTTGGTGCAACCTTCTTCGTAACACCTTGATTTTTACTATGACTTTTATTAAAACTCTATTTCGTTCATAAATTAAGGTATCGTCAGTTCCTTGTGGATAGTTCATAAGTGCCTAAAACAAGTAATACTCAGTTTGTCCACTATTTAGACATTGATAATTACAAAAGCAAAAAATATGTTTTCAGTTAAAATTGGTAAATCTTCCTAGTAAAGAAAAATGTGTCGCGTATTTCAGCAACTTCCCTGCCAAAAGGGATCTAAATAGACATGTCTCCAACAAACAGCTATCTGCTATTCCCCACAGCATGCACTATAACTTTACACCTGTACATAAACATGTACATAAAATAGTGTAAAGGCCCTTAGCGTAAACAACGCTTGTCCGACTATCCATTCATAAAGTCTTATAAAAGATAAATATATACAGTAACGTAACAATGAAACAGTACGGCCCGATGGAAAATATCAGATTTCCATCCAATCGTCAAAATGTTCGACGACAACAAGTTTGAATCAAAGATTTTTTCTCCGATATTTATGTTTGTCTTTAATTTTTACTCCTGCGCCGCTGTCCATTTAATATTGGACGGGACGGGACAGTGTTAACGATCACTATATAAAATTTTATTTCAACGCATCTCGCCTTGCTTTTTGTGTATTCAACACGTCGTTGATTTTACTTTTTATTAATCACTCGTGAGTAACAGCGTATACTTACGTGTTGTATGGGAATAATGTGTCCGTTTGTTTCATTAAATTGCCTGATTATAAGCATAGATATTGGGTATAAAAATAATGATATGATTTTTTAGGTAGCCTTTGCCCTGATTTAGTAACGACATGGTTTTGAAGATTTGGAAAATGCTTGCGGTTTCCGTTAATTCATGCAGTATTAACAATCCACCCTTTCTCTTCCAGCGGGGATACTCAAATATGGCTTATGGTTTGAGGGTTAATCGTTTTTGGACCAGCATTCTTCATTGCTCTAATAACAAAGTGGGATGACCAACCTGTGTTGCAATCGTAGGTGGCGATATTTTCCTGCACGTTTAATTTATATTATGCTCTACGAAGGGGCTCGTGTTCAGGTTGTTTAAGTCCTAATTTGATGTGCGTGTACACATCAAGTCGATATCATAATATCGATAGATGTGTCAAGGGGTTTTCTCGTCAGACATTTCTGAGTAAAAGTCCGACGTGAAACTTTGTGCTTAGTTACTAGGCAAAGGCTTCTCCACTCTGGCGAAATGTTGATGCTGATGTTCTGTTTCTGGTAGTGCCATTTCTCCTCACATAAAGATAGCTACCCTTATTTCTCAGATGTCTTGGAGAACGACCACTAGAATAACAGTAGCACCTATTTGCTTACCTACTAAACCTTAGGAGTAAATTCTCACTAGACAGAATCAATCTTAAATGTTAATGAGTTGGTAGATCCAATAGGAAACCGAAAAAATATACGTAAGAGTTTCATATTTACCTGTGTACCAATGTTCAAGTCCTAACAACCCAACAACAACTTAGAAGCCCTATCAAAACATGGCCGACAAGTCAGTATCAGAAAATTATCGACTAATCCCTTTGACTTTAGTATCAATTTGCTAGAAATTATATATCAAAAATAGATATCTTAAGTATCTACGCAAGCCATGTCCAGATTTATAACAGTATAAATTAATTTGATTTAAAAGCCAAGCACGTTTCTGAAACAGATAAACAATTATTCTACAATCGATCGTATTTAATACCGCGTTCATTTAAACTGGATCTGCCGCCCACGCCAATAAACAATTTCCATTTTAATTAATGAAATAGTTGCTTGCTTCCATATTCATATAAATTGTCTTAATGTCTTAAATTAATATTGGGAGCTGAGTAAACATTTGATGCGTGGGACGGCTACGTTGAATGTTTATGAAGTTAGGTGAGTTTAACAAAAACTCGTTCATTTTTTTGGAAAGTTAGAACTTTAGAAGGTACCGCTTTATATTAGGTGTGAAATAAAGTTACTGGGATTATAGGTGCCTGATCAGTGTGGTTTATCTTGTGGGTTTTGGCATAGTTTACCTGTTGGACTCTAGAATTGACTTTTTGACGAATCTACAGGTGCTACCGTGAAACTCAGGTGGACAGACAAATATAGATTTGGAAAAGTGCGGTATAGCGGTGATGTGCTGAAAACAACACAAATCTGCATATACCTATGGTAAAATCGCGTGGTCAATAAATCATTCCAATATCGTGTTAAGTGAGTGAGACACATAAAAGCAGCAGCAACAAAGGTCGCGAAGATTTGTGCGAGCTATCTGCCGCGAGCGCGCATTCGTGTAGGCCGATACGCGCTCCGCACCGAGGCAGCGAGCCTGGCCGCGCGGCCGCTCCGCCATCGTGCCGCGCCGCGCCGCCCCGCGCCGACATCTACACACATTAAATATATCCATTTAATGATTACAATTTCTCGTTATAATTTATTTAGGACGAAGCATAACAAGTTTTCGAATCAAATATGTCGCCCATAAAGATGCTGACTCCGAGGGTTGGACTCCCAAACCTGTTAATTCTACAATGATCTTTTGTCCGATGCGACTCGACGATGAAATGGTCTCTCGTATCATGGATGTAAGAATTAAAACCGGTCGTTACGTCTCCGACTAGAATGATCGTTTTGAAACGACTCGACCGCGCCTCGCCAGGAGTTAAAGGGTTTCATGAGCGTGTGCCGGCGATAAATGAAATATTTCTTCTTCAGAATAAATTAAAGTCCATAATCCAATTCCGCCGAGTCGCCGTAAGACCGTTCTTATCGAGTCCTTAGAGGGGAACAGATAGATCGAGATCGGCCAGAGAGTGTGAATGAGAGCATTACGATCAAAAAGGGAGGCGGCGGGCGAGGAGAGTGAAGAGGCTGTTGGATAATTCTTTATTCTTTATGAATATGTGAGCTCGTTATCTGTGGGCTGACGTGGCCCGAGACATTCGCGGCGGCGGCTGTGTGCGTGGCGGCGAGTGACGGTGTGTGGCGCTGCGTGGCGCACACTGGTGCGTGCTGGGCCTGCAGACTGCGGAGCCCTAGTGCTGCCACTAAATAATACATAGGTATCGACAGCGCCGTCCGCGAAGAGCGGCGGGTACACGACCGGATCAACATACGGCATCGACGCCAGATTGAACGATAGTTCCCGAGGAACTGGTTATCGTTATGGGGCGACTGGCGGATGAAATTTATTGGCAGCGCGTTGGAGAAATGTAGCGAGCGGAAGGGGCTTGCGATTTTAATTAGGTAATGAATGTCGATGCAGATCTGCATATCGATTTAACGGCTAGATTTATCCATTCGTCCCATGTCCGTGTTTCAAACTCTAACTAAAACCCCAATTTAACGATTTGTACAAATAGATGGATAAATTTATTGTTTGCTGCAGAGTACGCGGACAGAATGAAATTCCATTATTTATATGGGCTGCTAATAATGCAAAATTAAACGGACTCATTTTTACGAGATAGATATCTAGATCTACCTATATAGTTTCTATATCGTTTATGATCCGTTTTTGACCTTTGAACTATACCTCTATGCTAAACCACTGTAGATCAGCATACAATCTTTGGAAGTTAGGTGAAGATCCATTAAAATCTGTTAGAGGAAGGTACAACAAGGTTCGTATTTAGGGTTCCGTACCCAAGGGGTAAAAACGGGATCTTATTACTAAGACTCCACTGTCCGTCTGTTTGTCTGTCACCAGGCTGTATCTCATGAACCGTGATATTTAGACAGTTGAAATTTTCACAGATGATGTGTTTCTGTTGCCGCTATAACAACAAATAAAAACAGAATAAAATAAATGTTTAAGTGGGGCTTGCCGTTTTTTGCGATAATGGTACGGAACCCATCGTGCGCGAGTCCGAATCGCACTTGGCCGGCTTTTTTAAATTGCTACTATTTCTAGGCAAGCGTGCTTTACCGTCGACCACATCATCAAAATAGTGGTAAAACGGAGCCTATGGAATATAAAAAAAAACAAGTCAAGTTCAAAGCAGGTTCCCTTAAAATACTAGTTGACCGAGGTGCAACATGTTTGTACCATAATCATCAGACCAAATCCTAACTCATACATAATCAACCAACCCCACTGATTCTTAATTACTTACAATAAGTTTTCACTTACTTATCTTTCAAAAAAAAACTTTTGTCATAAACTCATAACTTTTTACCTGGCGGTTTAAACATTACACTAAATGATGTAGTACTTACACAAACTACCATCCCTTTAAAATAAATACCAGTATATACTTCGTATAACAACCTAAGCACATCCCAGAGCGGCTCTTTGTGACCTAAGTTAAAAATACCCTCCCAACTTTGTGATGCTACATATATTCTTTGCAATTTGTTTCTTTTAAAAGCTCAAATGATAAAAATAAATGGAACAAAAGTATGAAAGGGGATCTTTTGGACGGCACATTTCTCTTCAAAAATTGACGTTTTTCAGAAGCGGTCGGTTTTTAACGTTTTAATTAGGGGCGCACATTACGGCACGCCATCACGCTCGCCCCTCGCCTTTGCCTCACATTTTTGTATATTTCCGTCTATTTGGGGAAAATTTTATTTTTCGACCACTGTCTGCTATTTTTGTGACGCGTGCAGCCGGCGCGCGGTCTCCATGTTAAATCTCTGTGGGAAACTTGTATAATATTCATTTCTATCTGTGCGTATTATACAACTTATGTTTTTTTGACAAAAAATAAATATTTACGTTTTCATTTCTGACGGCGACGCGAGTGGGATGTCTTATCACAAATCATAGATTGCATGCCCAGATTTTTATGAATATTTAACGCTCTCATAAAAACGGTAAATGATGAGGATAGATAATAAAGTCGGGATCAGCAGAGTTTTAAAACGTTATTAATGCGCATCTAGCAGGAAACGAACGCTGTGACGGATAGTGGCGACGACTGACACTTTCCTTCTGTTTGGTAAAAAATAAGTTCGATTCTTTCAGAACGTGCGCTTGAGTGCCACTCTGTCATCAGTGAAAACATTAAACTTGTTGAACATTAACTATTAATTTTGACATCTTTATAAATGAAGTTGATATATTATAAATGAAATTATAATTCTTGCACAAGTTTATTGTTAACATAGATACTAGCTAGTGTAGCGACTTAGGACCTATTTCTGAATTGAGTATTTAGGGTTTAAGAACGTGTTGAATATTTGTCAACATGTACTTAACCTGAAAACCTGTCAAAATTTGACACTAAAGTAGGATTTGATACGCTCTTAACTCCGAATACTCAATTCAGAAATCAGCCTTTACCCAATAAAAATAAAGTAACAATAAATAAATAAAAAACTGAATAAAACAGTTTCAGTTTTTTGTTTCTTTTTATGGTATGCGTCGTGCCTGGCGTAAATAATCAATTTTTCTTTCTGTCTTTCAAATATCGAAAATATTTTTACAATGCATGTCCTCGAAAAGAGCGTTTTCCAAGCAGCCAAACTGTGCGGAAAGTGTCACTTTTTTTTACTAGTGCTTTTTACTTTCCTGTACTTTTTTAATTTTTAACTCCAACGTCAGCCCGCCGCATAGAGTTTTTATTATTTCAGAAAAGTTTTAAAATTAGTTAAGTACAGATTATCATTCATATAAAAAGTAAAACAAAACTAATACGTCATTTAAGGCGTTTTTAATTACTCTAGATTTAGATTTTTATCAATAAATTAATTTTAATTATTCATTAAATATGTTTGGCAGAATTAATATTTTGCTCGTGCCTTTTTGCGTTATGACGTGACAGCTATTGCACATGCGCATTAGAACTAAGAACTATTAATTAATCTGTGGATATGCTGAGCGCCCTTGAATAAGCGCCATTTTATTAATTTCTTGCTTGGTTCAGATATATTTTTTTATTTCCTCGCACAATGCATAGTAAAATGTTGTATGATACACGTGCGTAAGATGATTTCCGACTCGTGTCGATTTATCCACTCACTCGCTTCGCTCGCTCGTGAATAAAAATGCCACTCATCGGAAATCACCTACTTCCCGCACTTGTAGCATAAATAACTATACCACATGGTTTCAATCTGTAGTAATACTACGTCACGCTCTAAAACAAAAGCAGATTCACGCGTAAAGTAAGCGCAAGCCTTTCAGTTCAAGGGTTTTTCAGTCTATCTATTTGGTACGAGACTCATTTAACATCTGTGCTTATGGGCCATACAAGGCCAAGTGAACAAAACATTGAAACAAATATCCTAGGTGACAATTTTTATACAAAGGGCGCTATGAGACGGTCAACCAGGCTCTAGTCAGGTGGCATTCGATGTCAGGATTTATTCCGTTCTTATACCAACAACTAATACCACTGGTATTTGTTTTTTATGATGTTTTTAATGCCAATATTATTCGTTTTTTTCGATGATAATTAAACGTACGAATTTCTAGGTACTTGATTTACCATAAAATCCTTATAATAAATCTTTACATTAAAATCTTTATAATCTTAACACTGCTGGGACACAGGCCTCCTTTCTGTGAGAGGGAAGGGGCCGTTATCCACCACGCGTGCCCAGTGCGGTTTGGTGGATGTCACATGTCTTCGAATTTTTGGTTCTAGGACATGCCGGTTTCCTCACGATGTTTTCCTTCACCGTTTTGAGAGCAGTGGTGATGAAATAATTTACACAAAGTAAAGCGCCTGCCTGGGTTCGAACCCACGACCTACAACTTGTAAGTCGCGGCCGATACCACTGGGCCACCACTGCTCCTTATATCGAAAATCGAAAATCTTTATATCGCTCTTTATATCGAAAAACGCTATTGCACAATTTAGCTATCATTCTTATCTATTATTCATAATACATTTAAAATATAATTAAAAATCTAAAATTAACAAAATAATAATCTTTAATAATCAAGCGTTTTTACTTACTGTACTAAATATCTTTGAACTTGTTTTGGTATTAGTTTAAACAATGGTATCCGTTCGGAATAGAAAATAAATGTGAGTTGAAACAAATACCAGTGGTATTAGTTATTGGTATTAGAACAGAATAAATCGATGTCAGCGAAGGCGATAGTCGGAATGTAAATACAATTTTACCTTTTTGACAATGTCTATCCCCACGCTTTTGAAGATAGAATGTCACTTGCCTAGGGCCTTCTTGACTCTTTTTTCTACCTGCACTGCAAAAATCTTTTTAACTCTATCATAGTTAACTTTATCTCAAACAGTCTACATTGCTACCAAAACCAACTGATGATATTTTATTAAACATTCGCATACAACATTACCATACTACATATTTATATATACACATACCTACTACGCGGGTGTAAAGCTATGTCGATATTGTTGAGTCGCGTCACGTCACGTCATTTGTCGTCGTTAGCGATGACGCATGGCGGCGCTGACCTTACTGGTGACCCGCTCCATCACTCTTCCATCAACGCTGACGTTCTGATGACGACATGACTAGAGAGTCACAAGCAGAGGCTTGTGGCAGCTTTCATGTGTATTTTGAGATTTGAATAAGAATTGTTAATTATTTGGGTATGTTTGAGTGACTAATTGGCTGGTTAGTGTGGCTTAGAGCTTAGATAGGATTAGACTTTACACATCGGATTCCTATCTTACTTTGTCTGTTTACTGCTAATATTAACAATACTCCACTCCTGGGAATCGGCAACTCCAATAAGAGTAGAGTACTACCATAAAAAATATTTGCAGAACAGGTGTTTTGGGGGCAGGTACCTACGTCAAGGTCATAGTTATTAGATAAAGCTTATATTATAATCAAAGGCATAGCTCTTCACTCTTTCTGTCGTGAATATTGGCCTGTTTATGGTAACATTCCTAAGTATTCCAGCAATTATGTCCTTCTCCCACCATTGACATTACAAGTTCTATGCTTCGGCTAGAATATTCGAAGTAGGATAGTTGTTCTCTCTTACACCTGTTGGTCTTCATTATCAGTGCCAAAACTATTGTGTTCCACTCATCGGCAAAAGGGCGGGCTTTTTCTTCCATCGTTCGCGATCCTGCGCGTCTTAAAATCTGTTGAAGGTTTTTCAGTAAACTGCAATACATCCATGTTCTGGAATCATACATATTCCTCAATTTATAAATATTTAAAAATAGATATGTCAATTTCTTTTCACTCAAGTCAAAGCAGGTGGCAAAACAAATATTCCCAGAGAACAACAGCTTTCTTTTCGCAGAAACGTTTACACAGTTAACATATTTGCAAGGCGCGTATACCTCCCACCGCGAAGCGTGCACAAATGCCAAAAATCTATATTTGTATAATGATCCTGTATTGAGTAACGACGACTGCCATTCACACGAATATTTTCTAAAACTGATTTATGGCGATATGCAACCGAACAATCGCCCTGTTCTGACTTAGGAAGGCACGGAGTGAGGTTTTACAGCTACCCTTTCAGTGCGGCTTGTGACAAACCCTTTCAAAAACGGGGTAATAAAATTTTATTATTATATTTGCAATACCCGACGAAACAATTGTGACCTGCACCCCGTCGTCACTCCCTGTAGCAGCCTACCAATTAGTCATGAGCACAAAAAACTTGGATTTATTCAAAATTAGACCCAAAAAAATGACACGTTTACAAAATTTATGGCTCAGCCGATGGTCATTCGCATTTTTTGGCTATTGTTTAAACGTTAATAAAATTTTAACACTTTGAAGGACGGTTTTATTATCTTCAAAGATACTTGCACAATATCAGCTCTAACTATTTGAATATTTGAAGTACAGGCAGGTAGGTATACGAATTGACTTTTTTACTGGAAGCTTGAACTTCAATCCTTACGAGCGCAACTGTAAAAACATAACACGTGAAACAAGTGGTCTAGTTTGAAGCCGGGGTGTCGTGTCGTGACAGTTGTGTGTGAGTGACACGGTAGTCATGGCACGCGTTCTTAGACATTTGATATGATATTATACTATTCCTGTAGGAGCGCCCCCTCGCGGGTTGCACGGTGCACCGCGATGCGTCCGGGTGCATTCAAATGGTGCGTGGAGATGTGTGACGTGGACCAGTGCGCCTCCACCCTCGTTACCACAGCGTTACCACTCATACAGACATCTGTAGAGTCGCGCTTAACTTCACACCAATTTCTTATTAACGCTCAGATCCAAACTTGTAATTAACATTCCTTGTCGTATATTTTTCGATGTATTTTTGTATTCCTTAAAGCAAGCTCAGGTTTTCTATGTAAATATTATGCCAACAAGATATTTTCACTCAAAAATATGTGTAGCATGTTACAGTATGTGAGTAGTAGGAACTCCGACTTGTTTTTCAGTCGTTTAGCAGAACCAAAAATTTATTTAATTTGCCGCATTATGCAAACCGAGACATGCCTTTCATTATTCTTGGCGTTTCGATTCCATATTCGAGTGAAATAAGTTTTTGTGTCGTCCCGAGCCGACACGCTCCAGCGGTTGCTGTTGTTCTCGGGAGCCTGCGGTTTTAAACAATTTCCATATCGATGTACACACAAGCTAAATACTTTATAATAATAGTTGGAAACAGCTTTTTTGCTAAATCTCGAAATAAGTGAAAGTGACGTCGTGTGCGGACCCGACCGCTCTGTCATTCTAAATCACCGTCTTTGTTATGCTAATGTAGGGCGATTTTACAGAATTTCGGCAAAAGGGCCGCAAGTGAAGTCATTGTCACCACTTTTGGCCAGCTTCATATGCTAAACGTTCCCAGAATTTTGAATACTTTTGTTTTCGTTTAAGAAAAGTAGAAGGATGGTATTTGATATGCTAGGTTATTGAGTTTATGATGGTAGAATGGTAGCTCCGGGCATGGGGATGGTGGCAGGCGGGGCGGGAGAGGGCGCGGGCGCGGCGGCGGGCGGGTCGTCCCGGCGCGTCTAATGAGCAAGCGTGTTCGCCTCAATTGCACACAGCACTCTTATTCACCGGCAATTTATTTCATTTTTGCCTCTGATCGCGCCTTATTGAGCGTCTTTTTATCTTATTGCCTTCGTGGGTCTATAATACGCATCCTGTTACTTGCAAATGAGACACACAGCGAACATGTTAGTGTTGGCTCGCTCATGATGTCGCTACGAATAATTAAAATTTCTTAATGCAGTTTTTTATTTAATTCAAACGAACTTCATGGGAATCTGTTGAGATATTTTGCTTTGTTGCGCATAAACTTTTGCTTTATTTGAGATACTCTTTATTGCGAGAGATATTTCGAAACACCGATGCAGCATCTTATGAATCAAAGAATTCATTTGAAATTCAATTTAGTGTGACTTTAATGTATTGACGAGTTATGGCTTATTGAGGATACGAAGACATGTTTCGAGGCAATAGGTAGTGATATGAGTAGAAGACTCATTATTATAATAACAATCTCTGAATCGCTGCCAAATGCTTGTCGGATACGAGGCGATGGGAGTGGGTTGCTCCGCCGACCATTTTGTACCAAAAATATAAACAATAAATTTTTGTTACGAATGTATGAAACATAAATCATACAATTTTAAACCACTTCACGGATTTTCACGAGCCGAATAATGCGTAGATACCTACGAAATTCAGACATATTTTCTAACATTTCAGCAGCAGTCTGTGATTGGGTTATAAACATAATGAAAAGTTTTGAGTGAAATGTTGTAATTCAATAACATATTAATCATCTTAACAATCTCTTTATTAAAAACAAGATACATTACTTTTCATAACGACATTACCCACTACAGTTTGGTTATAATTTAATGCAGGTCGGTCTCCTTGTTTATTTAATAAATAAAAAGTCTACAACACCCAATGGGACGATGTAATTTTTGCTTGTTTTTGTAACATTTTATTACGTTTGGAAGACTGGGGTAGAACCGTAAATTAAATGAAAGATCCGTCAGTTCGGGAAGAAGTAAATCAAGGCGGACGGATTGCCCCTAATAAAAATTATAAGAGGCACAATGCCTCGAATGTGAGCCGAGACCGTCAGGAGCTGTAAAATCTTGCTATGTTTGTTTATGGTGCACTAAAATATGTTATAAACTAGATAAGTATAATCTAAATAAACTAACGTATAATTAGTATCATGATATTTGTTATAGATCTCTCGACATGCCCCTTTGGAGCTGTTTTATTAAGGAGACGTTTATGATTTCTTGCCCAAACATACTTCAGTTGAATGAAGTTTATTACAAGAACTTCCCGAGGCTAAATATTAACAAAACAAAACATTTTAATAGCAAATATGGCGTGGTTCGGAATCGGAACAAATAAACGCTGGGTAATATTTCTTTGTTCGCCCGACCAATGGTGCGCGGTTGACGTTGACATGTCTTGCTGAGCTTTTTGTGATGCTTTTATTATATTTTTTGGTGGCACTTTTTGGAAGATCTTATTTGTTGGTCCAATACCTGGTCGTAAATCTGTGGGCAAGTATGAGAATGAATATGCAGGTGTGCCAACCCTTCTGCCATACTTATACAATAGGTACAATATGTATATGCACATTTATATTAACTACAATGGCGTGTTCGACTGAATTTGTTCGACAATAACTAATAAACTCAAGTCAAAACACAACAGTTTATCACACACATATTTTACAAGACTATTATATACATTTTACAGTCTTGCCTATTATTACGATGCACAAATATGTGTGGAACGCGGATTCGCCATATATTTCTTAGTAGACAGTTTCTAATCATAGGCAGACGCTATTTCAAAAACAGACTATTTTCGTCAGTTTACTTTTGTATTTAAAAGAAGATGCCCCATTTATTACATTCACAAATGTAAATGAACGCTTTCGAGGTACTCGTTTACGTGAGAATATTTGTATTTATTTTATTTATGGCGAGCTGCGCGCGAGGGCGATGTGTTTAAATATCTGTAGATTTTAAATACGAGTTCAGATGGAGTAACTCAGGAATCCATTAGGTTAATATCTGTTATCTTTTGTATAGATTAGTCTTTGAATTCGTTAGTGAGTGAAATTAATTTGTCGAATTTATATCTTTGTAGAGTAGCTTTAACGAATTGAAATTCTTTGATGAAGTGTAATGGGGCTTGCCGGTGTTCATTTTTTAATGTGAGTACATTTTCTTTATAAGTGGTACCTACCTAATGCATTAATTACAAAGTCCACATCTACATCGTAATTTCGGGAATGATTAATTACTTATCATACAAAAGTAATAACTGAAAAAAGGTTTTTCGTATATTAAACTGCGTGGTAGTGAAAATATTAGTTGAGGGCATTTATTAGTTCATCTTGTGTGGCAGAAGTGAGCGGCCATTAGTCCGGCGACGACAACTTATTGTATATATCGCCTATTTTATTATATTTATCTTTTATTTCAACAGGTATTTAGGAAGTTTCAGTAGTAAACAAAACTTGTTGACATAAATTGACTGACATTAACTTCATTATTCAAAGAAAATGTGAAAATATTATTGCGAGATGGAATTTTTTAGGGTTATTGACTTTTTTATGTGCTAGAATCCAGGTTCTAAATAAGTTTAATGAATGGAGTGGGTGTAAATATGACATGAACGTAAAAAAGTTACACGTGCAGACATTCCAATTACCATTAAATGAAACACGATTTTGTTGTCTACAGGTTGGTAAAACATTTAATTTCCAAATAAGCAATTAGAGACGCACTTTTACAAATGCTAAATTCCTGAAACTAAACAAATGATCAATTACACTCAAGAACATGCTAGGCGCCTCTAGGCACATGCTGAAACAAAATAAACAGTGAAATGTGCACATCTATGTGTGGTTTACTCCACTCCGCTGAATAAGAGCATGACTCATCAGAATGTGCTTGAATTATCGCTTTATAAGACGTTCTTTCTGATGTCAACTTTAAAATTTACGAACGTAAATTATTGTCGCATGTTCGTGACGATTACACACGTGCTAACGAATTTATGTCTCATCTTGTCTTTGCGTACTTTGCGAACATTATTATCGTCGGAAATCAGTATTTTCGGTTGTTTATTGAATCTCAAAAGATCTGTGAAAGAGGATTTGGTGATGTTTATAAAGTAGTAATGAGGAAAGAAACAGCCTCGAAGTGGGTTATTATAGCTTTGCATTCATTCCGAGCGTCAACGTGTCACCAAGTGGCCAGTATACGAAATTTGGGTGACTTCCATTGCAAAACGTAAACCTTTTAAATTGAAACAAAACATGCGGATATGTTAGAATGAAGTAGGGTTCCGCAAGTATTTATCTTTCTTATATTTATGACCAAACATCTGCACATTCGTATGTAAATTACAATAAATCAGTTTACTGTTTGTTCATACGTTAGAAATGAAAGGAGCCGAACAGTTTATTTATTTACAGCTGCAAGTGGGAGTCGGTATGAATCTAGCATTAATACCTGTTATACCTCCCATACATACAGTTCTGACACGCGTACATCAACACGGCCGGGTCCGTCTGCCACTTCGTAAAACATAAATATTATCGTGTAGAAGGCCGTTCCCGATCGAACTTATTTTTCCGTCTGCCGACAGTTATTTCATATAAATTAATGGCGCGAGTCGTCACGGCGCAGACGCCGAGCTCTATTTATAAACTGACGAATGAGACGCGCCGAGCGCACGCGCACCAGGCTCGTCATATTCCAATTACAAATAGCTGTCATCGTCTGTACATGCCCAACATGTTCTGTTTCTTGTATTCCGACTAACTATATCTTTCAATTTCACATTGATGTGAGCGAGTGAAACGGAAAATTCGACTACACGTAGATACGTATATGTATGTTGAAGACGTCGGTCGTAAAAAATGAAATTATGAATTATGATATTTGGAGCATCGAGCATCTCTGTTCGTCTTTGGAACAGCTCGTTGGCGTGAACGAGACGAAGGCGGCGCGGTGTAGCGGCGGCGCGGCGCTCGTCGTCGGAAGGGTTATTATGTATGAATTATGATGACGCGGCGGCTCCGACGGCGGTAATATCGTTATGAATATGCTGAGCTCTGCTCGCCCATTGGTTTACAGCATATCCGCCTCGAATGCGAGGGAACGCCTCTGGTGGCCTTTTTTATTCCTGTATTGACATTCAGTTATGCACATTGCGAGTGGCGATGCACAAACTGTAATATTTTGCCTGGCACAGAGATAAGTCGAGCGAGCGAGCGGTCCGCCCGAACATTTGGGATGCAAATACGTCGACTGTCGTATGTAAACGAACTTATGCTACTCATGTGGTATAGGCTCCCGCTATGAGGCCCACTCAGACGTTTCCTGCATTATATCAATTTGCATTTCAGCTGCAATACCTACAGCTACACAGTTGAGTATGTACATATGACGTTTGTTATAATATGGTAGCAACGTGTTCATTTGTTACACTATGTCTGGATACATAACGCGATTGTTAAGCGGTGATTTAAATACTGAAATACGTAGGAAGGCCGTTTTTATACAGGCACCTAAAAGTTCCCATTCTTTCATGATATTAATTTACAACAATTAGGCTCTAACGAATTATTGGTTTCTTAGTAAGGAAAAGTTTTTGTTATTTGCACTCTTATTAGAATTATGAGACGCACGGTCTTATCTGGATTACCTCACGCAAGTTTTATTTTGAAACATTGGATTTATAGTGTTTCGAATATATCATTTGGAAATAGATATCACACACACACATGCAACACATATCTTTAAGCTTGTACGTCTAGGAATGATTCATATTCTGATTATTCTTTCTTCACAGTATCTAACTGCGACTATAACTGCGTCTTTTTTCAGTCGATTTTCAGTTGAGTTGCAATCCCGACTCTACTATTCGATTAACATGGTTATGATTATTATGAGTGCCTTATTATAGATGCCTACGACCTTTCCGTAGGAAATAACTCAATATCATCATCTGAGTTACTGAAACAACTGCGGAAAACATACGATATTTCAATAAAATATTTCCGCAACACAACATAAATATATATTTACCCTAGAAAACGTTACGTAGTAGTACAATGAACTCTAAAATTCAGTGCCAACGTGTGATCTCGTTGATCCGGATCCCGGTTGCTCAGAATTGCACTGTTGCCGGCAAACTTCCAAAATGAACGCACTACTGATGTATGCTGCCAAATTGCAATCTTGGAGAGTTATCTTACTTATTTGCTATTGTAATAATCTTTTTTTTAGGTTCTATGTTTTTAAACTTACCTATCTAATATGACTTCAGTTAGCTAATAGTTTTTAGGGTTCCGTACCCAAAGGGTAAAAACGGGTCCCTATTACTAAGACTTCGCGATCCGTCTGTATGTCTGTCTGTCCGTCTGTCACCAGGCTGTATCTCATGATACTGTACTGATAGCTAGACAGCTGAAAATTTCAGATTATACATATCTGTTGCCGCTATAACAACAAATACTATAAAAACAGAATAAAATAAATATTGAAGTGGGGCTCCCATACAACAAACGTGTTTTTTTTGCCGTTTTTTGCTATAAGGGTACGGAACCCAATAAGCGCGAGTCTGACTCGCACTTGGCCGGTTTTTTTTCTGCTTGGGATGCCTGTGCTGCTGTGGTATAACTAAAATGCCGTTAACCAACATCTGGTTTTGATGCTTTATTAATGAGAAAAAAAAATCTATCGATCTGTGTTTGCGAACTTTCAATACTTTGAATAGTTTTGTTCAAGGTCTTGAAAATTGGCAAAATCAGGTTGATTGGAAAACCACGGCAGTGTGGAATCTGACTGAAATTGAATTCGTTTTCTAATAGGTAGCCATAGAACAACCAAAATCATTCATTCATTTGATAATCTTGTCTAACTTTCATAAACAGAATCATCATCATATCAGCCGAAAGACGTCCACTGCTGGGCATAAGCTAGCTTCGCCACATTGACCGGTCCCGTGCGTATATCTAACAAAAAAAAATGTTTCATAATTCATGAAACAAAAATGTACCTATCGCTGGTATTAAAAAAACATTGTTATGTTTTTCCAACGCGCGCTTTTCACAGTTTATTCATGTTCTGAAATATTTTCCAGCGATGACCGGATATAAACAAGTCATAAAAGTAAATGTACACAAATCATGTGATATCATTCATTACGAAGAATCTGCGAACAGTAAAAGCGGACGTGTTAAACTGTGAACACGACGAATGCAAGTTTATACAAATAAACGACGCCGAAATAAAATCAAACGCTATTTATTTCGTCAATGTCATTGCCACATGGACCATCGAGACACGTAACAACTCTGTAAGTAGGATGAGCACAATTCCGAAAATAATATCGCACTTCCCAAATAGAATTCACTACCTTCCAATATTTCTAACAAGAACTAAATTCTAATCGAATAAGCCATTGCAAGATTGTTTCTACATTTGAATCAGAAATTGAATTTATGGTAGGAAAACCGAAATAGAATAGTCAAGGCAAGCAAATGTTTGAGATAATTTCCACGATATTTAGGTAGAGACATCTAGTTACTCTAGTTGTTGTAAACCGCGCCATGTTTTCCCATATTTCGTCGGTATCGATATCGTAACGTTATCGTGCTGTGTGAAAATAGTCGAACAGCGCTAAACCTCCTGTAGCAAGTGTTCCGCGGACAACAACGCTAAGATGCGAGTGGCGCTGGGTCTTGGGCGGTATGACTAGATAAGCGGACATTATGGTATCGAGGGCAGGATATATTTCCGTGTGTTGGGTAAAGTGGGTTGCTCGACCCGATGCGTGGCTCGTGGCATTCACCTTGTTGGCGAGGGGCCAGCACCCGCGGCTGGTCGGCTGGTCGCCACCCGTGTGTCCCTGCTACCGGTGTGCCACACGCTGGAATTAAGAAGCGTGTTTATTGGATTGCTATGTGCTTGTTCGCTTCTAATACATTAGTCAGCGTGTGAGCGTCCTAATTTCGCTACCAATAAATCACAGATTGTTTGTAAAACGGTTGCGGGAACTTTAAAATTTTCTGTTACGTTTCATGATTTATACAATGAGTCTTATTAGTGTCGGCTAGGATTTTTATTGTACCATTTTCTGTTTGCGTTAGTTTGTGGGTCAAGCAGAGATGCCTATGTGTCAATCACTATGATCACTATGAATAATGCTTGGCACCCGATGTGTTATCCACCTACTAACCTAGCGTGTATTGTGCCAATATTTTTAGGCGATGTTTTCCTCAACATTATACAGATATATACTATCACTATAATTGCCCAAGACTGTGTTTGATTCAATTTGCTACATATCTTCAAACCAGATAGGACACAAGACACCACAATCATGAGCAAGTCAAATATTGGACACATCAAAGTTATCGCCATTGCTAAACAGCCAATGCCAACAGACAATGCCAACAGGAAGTTTTCATTCTAATTAGATTTCTCGTAACATCTAACATGTAATGAGTATATTAATTGCGCTGGAATAGTTTCTCAGTAAAGTTGGCAAGCTTTAACTAGACCGTATGTATATCTAGGTTCCTAAGTTACAAGTGAATACGTTAATGAATCTCAGTACATATGGGCATCCACCATGACGAGCAAATTACATGGCACGTAACAAATTTTGATTCGATAAACACTATCTACAAACGCAGTACTTAACTCTGTTATTTACTACTAAGCAGAGCAGTGCTCATTCATTAGGGGCATATAAAACGAAGTAGGTGTGCACGCCTATGGAACATAAAAATAATGTTACTTTCTTATTGGAATTAATTTGTCTGTCTATTCTGTGGTTGGCTAGCTGGCTGGCTACTTTCGTGTGAAACATGTGAATTTGTCAAATTACAATACAAAGGCGTCATTGGGGAGTGTAATTAATAAAAAGCATTGCGGTGAAAATAATTATCCATTGTTGGTACTCCGCTCAGCCGGTCCGGCGCGGGCGCGGGCTGGCTCTCAGTTTGGCAAGCTATTAATTAACCGAGTGTAATCTTTCCAAGAAGTAATTATGCATATTATTTTTATTGCTCCATACAAATAATCCGGTTTAATGGAGTATTGTTTTATTTAATAAATTTTTATTTTTCTGTTGCATCATCAGCGTCATGCATGTCTGAATTATATATTTTTTTGCATACAGGTTACATAAAAGATTTATTTGGAGTTCAATTAAATGCAAGCCAATATTAAATGCGTTCATTCGCAATTTAATATTGGCTTGCATTTAATTAATAAAATAACTGACCTGAACAAGCGAAGGTTGAATGCGATTGACATCCATATTGGATTAGTCATAATGTTTAGTAACAAAGTTTCCAATGCTACGAGCTCACTACTCATTAAAATTTTAGAGCCGTTTGCATGTTGAAAGTCCTTTTAAAAGCGAATAATTTTAGCATGCAAAACAAAATAGAGATAATTATACAAAGTAGGCTTAAATAGATGCGATTAGATAATACATTTTGTTGTTGTATCCCTGTTGATCCATTGCCGGGCGTAATTAATGTTTTCATGTGACCGAGTGTCGTTTATTGCAATGTAATTAATTTTACCGTAATCACCGGTTTCACTTCTTTACGAGGAACACACAATGTAATTAATATAAAAGTAGCCTTTACGAGTAATACAGAACAATAGTGGACAGGAATTTCTTTTGATAGGGTACAAATTGTAATGGTGCGATAAGAGATCAGTTACATGTACATAGGTATCTGCTTACCTATCATCCTATTAACCTGAGTCATCTGCTACATCTTTTGCAGATTAACAGCTGATACTCAATAATTTTCAGATGAGCAAGGAATTTATTTCAACGCAGCAAAAATGTCGTTAATTTAATTAATGTAATGTAACAGCTGCAAATTGTTTTTGTTACCCGCCGCAGGCTTATTACGTAAGAAACAGCAATCAGCAATCATCGCGCGATCAAACGGTTTATGCTATAAAAGTCAGCATTACCGACAATGTATGTATGGTACGTTCTATAAATCGTTTGCTAATCGCTTGCTGTTTGTCCTATGCAATTATTTCTAAAAAAACATCCAAAACATCTAAAACTTGTTTATTGAAGAGCAATTATTGCGCGAAAATCGCTATCGTTTTGCTCTTGCAAGATACGTAATAAGCCTGCCGGTCATACGACGGTCGCGGTATATAGTCGCGGGCATGTGGACCAACAGCTTATTGTACTAATTTGAAATAAGTTAAGAAATAGATACAGTAACAAGGCACGCATGTTACAATGAGTCTGCTTAATTATGTTACTCGGTTTCGAATTTGTAATTTTATGCGGCAAGTGCTCGGAACGATTCAACTAGGGCGATGTTCTGTCGGAAGTTAGCAAATTATCACTGGCTCGTAAAATTAACGCTTCTTATCGATCGAGAAATGATTTCAGAGTTAAAGGTTCCACACGAAATTGTACACATTGTACGTGTGTTGAAGGATCAAAGTCGCGCGGCACTGCGGTCGACATCACGAAACTTATTTAAAAGGTAACAAAATGTTTTCAATTTTATTGCTGATTTTATGTTGAATTCTTTAAACATGTAGGGTAGGGTGCGTGCGTACGTGTTCATACTCACACCAGGCCGCGGCGCGTTACGTTAAGCAGTAAGTAGCTTTGGGCTAAACGCAGTAGAGTGCAAAACCGGCGACGACTCACCGGGAATCTGAAATTTGCTTGCTGGAAGTGGCAGTTCCGAGATAAGATCTCACGATGCCGCAATAAAAAGCGTTCGTACCTCGTCCGTTGTGTAATGTGCATTCAAATTGCATTGTGCGAGAACTAATTCGCCTTAGGCCGATTCGCATGTTACGATAAACACATGTTTCGATTAAGTGTTACGCTAATGTCTCGGTCTTATTACCTCCTCGACTCTTGCGCCCCAAACCAATTGTGTTACACTTCTGTTGTTATCATGTGCGTACCCACCTGACAACCCACCCCTTGCCACTTAAAAACGAAAGTAAAACCAAACGAAATAACAGCTTAGGTACAATCGTCTGTTTTTCACTCCGACTAATTTTGAAGCGTTCAGGAACAATACATATAAGTCCAAGAAGTAGAAATATGTAGACAATTTAGATAAGGTTGATGTGAACGTTATTGTGCTTACGAGGGCATTTTGAAGAGACAAACGTGGCGCACGAGATAAGGGTATGACAAAAGCTATTGTTCTCCACACCAATTACTCGCGGCTCGCGAATTACCTAAGCCTCATATATAAATTAAGCAGCGGCAAACAGCGGAAAGATTTCTCTAGTTATACGCCAACACAACAATTATTCGTAAATCACTTTACTATATGTTGAAATTTACGAGAGCTGGTTCGCTGAACCGCCGACCCCGGCCTTACCGCCGCCACAGTCGCACGCGAATACTAACTGATGGTGGAGCCGGTAAGGTTGACTTTGTTATTGTTCCGCCCGCGGCGCTACGGAACATGAAATTCTGTAGCAAAAGAGAATATGCATGGCGATTTCGTGATGAATATTCATTTCCTACGGGGCATGAAATTTATTGTGTTTTACATTTATATTCAACTCAGCTGTCTTATGTAACGGTAGCGACGCGGGATTAGCGAATTGTGAACGTTCACATTACGATTGTGTCGCACGATTCTCATTCGTGAGCGGTTAATTTTAACCGTCCTTAATAAATTAATGAAAACTCCGCGTGACTTTCTAATGACGTATATTTGCAATTATTTACCGTTATCGGATAACAGTAGCGAAATCATTATTTACTGACCGCGCGTACATGCTAATGTAGGCACTTCATAAAGTTGATGGTGTTCACAGGATTGAAGCTAGCTACCTGTGTTCACTATGTTAGTCAGAGGCGTGTGGTGAATGTGGTGATTGATGCGCAGTTATAAGTGGTGTGGCGTCGGCGGCTAGGCCGGTCTGGGCGCAGGGCAGGTGCTCAAATTATTTGACATTTGAAATAAAATTTAGGGCGTAGTTAGTCATCGGCGATCGAACTCTACGATCGACACACTTGGCACCTGTCGAATATTTAGCGCATAAATCCATAGCAACGGTTCGATCGCGCCGCTCGCTCGCTTGATGGATTCTGAGCTATATTTAATCAACGCGGGCGCGACACGCCGCCGCATTGTTCTCTCGATTGGATTGCTGAGCGTCTATCGATACTTATTTTATGAGGTGTCGACGGAGATTCATTATAGCTAACGCAATGAAATAATTATTGAAACATTCGATTAATGTTAAGAGGTACAGACGCGTGACTTATGCATGATGGCTGCGAAGTGAAGGGCTATGTGCGAATTGCGATATTCATGTATTACATGATGAGCGCGCGTACGGGCGGCGTGGGGCGGGTGGCGCACGGGCGGGCGGGCGGCGCGTGATTGCAGTGGTCGCGTCAAACAATTGATTAGTCGCATAAACTCGGTTTGGCGCGCGCTAACGATGCATCATCCCGACTGATAATTAAATTGTAAATTAGCTAAGCCGCTGCTAGCTCGCCTCCGCGCCGCGCCGCCCGGCGTGCGGTCGGCCCCGCTCCTAATCCACACTCGCGGTTTGACGTTTATTGATACTTTTCATGTTATTACCTATATTTGTGATTTACAACCGAACCCTACATCGACACATACGACAGATAACTCATCCGCTTCAATAAATGTATTCACAAACTATAAGTAAATCTATGTATCCATAAACACACAAATTCGTTTGGAGCAAGCTTCGCACGCGTTGATTGCGAAAAATTCAATCTTGTTTCATGGAAATTTAATTTAACATACAAAATGAAAAGCTCTCGTTGGATATGAATCGATGTCGGCTCACTGACTGCTCGCCTGTGTTTGTGGACGATCTGCTTTGTGTGCATATTGTAATCAATTGTCGAATTGTATCAATTTGAATTCACAATTTGCAATTTTGACGCGAATTCCATTAATTTGTTAACGGAATATAATTATAGATTGTTCAGGTTATGTTGATATGTATGTTTTGGGTTTAGTCTGCGGAAATGTTTGACATGAAACAAATTGATGTCAACCATTCTGGGTACCTATTAGATTATAAGTGGTAACTACACATCATATTATGAACTATGCTGATTATATCAAGATACGCAGGTAAACCTACCATGATCTTAAGACGAATACCCTTATGTTTCTTCATCTGATTAATACAATGTAGAGGGGGAGCTGGCAGCGTTTTTGAGCAAACTTGTTCTGGGCGAAATAAGTTGATAGCCGAGTAGATGCAATTATGTGAGAACACCGAGTACCTTTATATCTGAAAAGTTTCATTGCTGCCTTTTGGTCAGGGGTCCACTTTCAGTTTTACAAAACCTAGGGCCGTCTCTTTTTTAATTGAATGGGAGCGGCTTGACGCAAAATGACATAAATAGGCAAATGTCTTTGAACTCTTATCTGAAGCTTTTCAGATATATACTCGATGTACTCTCAGCAAGCCGCACCTCTTTTTTTTGTTTTTGGGTGGAAAAATGCTCATGCATACTACCACGGAGAGATAGTGCAGTTATGTGGGACTCCAACCCACTAAAACTCCACGGTGTCTCCTGTGCCGCTTATGGCGGGAACACGGGCTACCAAGCTATCAACTTTTCACCCCGAATATGCTTTCTCAGAAACCCGGCCAGCTCTCTTTCTAAAATATTCATCGTTCATCTCCAGTCGTCAGTAAAGCATTGTAGCAACGATTAAGTTACACAAATAAGCTGGTCGCGATAGCTGTTCGAGTGTTCGCGCGACTATCCGTCACATACCTGCATCGGGCGGCGCTGCATCGCACATAAAGTATATTTATAGCAGTTCGTCGCACCTACCACAGGGAGAATTCGCGTGCCGATGCCTTGTCAATAATCGTTAATAGATATTTCAGAAGACAATGCAATCGGCTAAGTATAGCCGCGGCGTGACTAACGTCCCGTCAACTGAGCGGTACACGCATGCTCAACTCTGTTAATCTTATTATGGCAACAGAATTTATTTGCTATGCCATGGAATTTGTTTGACACCTAACGTTTCATTTCACTGTCTATTTGTATAGGTTTAGGAAAATAGTTTCTGGGGGATAAGAATAGGTGGCTATATGGCTCTTTAGGTGTTGTAAGACGTGACTTTAGGATCCTTTCAAGTTAATAAGTAAACTTCACCTGTATTCTGATACAAATATATACTGAACATCTTATACAATATGAAGGAGTAGGTAGAAGAAGTAGCCTAACAAAGTCCAAGATATCTTCTATATAAGACCGTTATTGAAAGTTTGTTTATCAGTTCCTAATGTTCCTACTAAGTGAAATGGATCGGGAGATTAGAGAAAATGATGACTTATCCAACCAGAGGTCAGGTAGTCCTATTTAATTATCTATTTTTAGATTAAGATAAGTTGCGGTACAAAAAATTGCGGACCCATATGCCAGCAGCCGTCGGAAGTCGTAACTCACAGTTATGATGCGAACGACACGACTTTCATAAACATTGTTTTTCTTCGTTTCGCCCCTAATATTTATATTTATCAATCCATCTACACATTTATTTATAGTCCAAAATAGCGAGCATCCGAGGGTGCCCTGGGGGCTCGGGCTGCCGTCATTACGATTTATTGTTTTCTTTGGTCATAGTTTGGGGTCTTTCCTACAAGAGTCCTTAGACGGATTTTAAGATTACTTATTGTTGACCAAAAACTGGCTAAGGTCCCCCACGAGTGTATTATAGAAGCTTCAAAATTTATTGTTTTCCTCTCGCGTTACCGCGTTTTTCATAAAAGTTGTTCGATGCGAGTAAAACAAACAGCGGTGGTTTAATCGGAACTATATCTGCAGTTCTTGTAAACTGTGCTGTTTGCACGTCCACTCACGTCGTACGCACGTCAATCACACTAATATTATAAAGGTGAAAGTCTGTGAGTATGTTTGATACTTCTTCTCAAACGGCTGGACGGATCTGAGTAAAATTTGGCACAGAGATAGATTATAGTCTGGAATAGCACATATGATACTTTTTATTCCGGGAATATGTTCCCTTGGGATAATTTTCGACATTCACGCGGGCGAAGCCGCTGGCAGAAGCTAGTAATAAAATAAAATCGATATCAGAGACTACATTCAGTTTGAATTTTTGTCACCTGTGCGGTTCTATTTTCGGGAGTAATATTTCACCTATATTTTATTTTTATAAGCTTACTACTGCGCGAGTGTCGTCTATTTTTGAAGTTCGCGCATGTGCGTTCGATAGTCAAAATATTCTTAGGATTATAAATTGCTGTAGGGAAGGAGGGTGTGAACAAGTAATAATATTATTATTTATCTTTAATGTGCGAAGGCTTATGCTTACTTGTAACAGACAGATCTCTTGGCTGTAGTGCGACATCTGGTGCCGCATATTATAAAAAGGCGCGCGTGCGCAGATTCATCGCAGCCGACCTTTGCTTTGCTGAACTTTGCAGGTGTTAGTTATGAGAATCCGATCTGGCTCTGTAACTAAATTAGAAGATGTAAATGTTGACAGAATATTATTCGTGTGTAGAACTCTTTTTCATGAACGCTAACTCTTACTTAGGAACACCAATGGTTTGATATTCCACACGTTCTTTCAAAAAATTACAAATTTAAAATATAAATTAGTTAACTTGCCCAAAATGTTCAAACGCAAGCTGTCAAGTTGCTTTTCAAGTTTAGGTACAACAGAATAAAAGCTAGCTAAAAAGTATTTCTCTATTTAAGTATTCTAAATTGAAAGCAACGGACAGAAAGCTTATTATTGTATTAATGAGGCAATGCCTAGCCTCGGGAGTCATAATAACTTATTTTTCAAAAAACATGCCGACTGTTCTAGCAATTATTTACACACACAAACGTACAAATATCCATACAAATATTTCACGTGCAGTTATGGCTACAGGCAGGGGCCAAATGTCTATTATTTAGTGCGCACTATTTTTGTCTCTCCACAAACAAAGCCCCGGAAACGCAAAATTGTTGGTGTCAAAAAATCTATTTGACTCGTGCCACTGTGTCTGCACCTCAGTGCACTGACTTGTACCACTGGCAGGCAATCTTGATACTTATGATGCACTTAGTTAATTTTTATTTAAAAATATTTTGTAATGCAAAAGCTCTATGTAAAACATTTCCATACAGTTGGTTTACATTATTAGTTATTTATTAGTTTTCACAAGAAAGATACCCAATGACTCATTTGATAATAAGAATCTGATGAACACATGTTTTTATTCACGGAAAAGTTGTGCATGGATTCCATATAAAGAAAACCCGAATGTAAATAGCATAACAACAGTGTTCATTAATAGAAACATGTCTCATCAAATATCAAGAACCCCAATCACGGTATACTACAGCAGCTTCTCAATACTTGACATATTTATGTACACTGTAGGTGCAACGCACGGGACATATGGCGCACCAATTTATGAAGCCGAGGGCCCATTACCATTTTAAATATTATTTTTAGGGAATTTCGTGTCAGATCTCACTCGTCGGCGGCCCGTATATTAAGAGATGTGATCCTCTGATTAAGTCACCCTGATATTTGTGAACGCCAGTATGTTAGGATTTTCTGTTAATTAAGGAAACAGATATAACATGACTTCATTATATCATAGATGTTAGTTTATTTTTAGTGAATGCTAATAAATATTACTTACATAATAATTTATAATCATAAATTAATAAATGTAGATAAATAATCTACTGGTGTTATTCGCATATGCTAATGAATTGGTTACTAAGTGTGTTTAATTTATTCAAAAAAATTAGTGAATGATGACATTTAAATTTTGTAATAGTATTAATTAATTAATATGTAGAACTATTATTTCGGTAAAGGAGGAGACCCAATGTGCAGGCGTAGGTGTGTACTGTGTACCGATGGTGTAGAAAGGAGCTGCTTTTAGGAACTGTAACTTTCTATACATTGTGATGTCTATAGAAAATTTCAAAGTATAGACATTTATGACGTGTAAGGGGTTTGTTTAGCTTCACATGTTGACGCTTCAGAAGCAATTAATAGTTTACCAGAACGGCTATGAATGGTGCAGTTGTGGAGTCGTGTAAAACAAACAAAGCTGGGTCAACCGCGCCATTAAACTTTATGAAACGGAAGCCGTCACCCGGCGCATGTGCGCTGTGCGCCGCGCTGCTCTACTCGCTCTCCACGCTGTCAGACCAGCGCGTGCGCGTGCGCAGCTCCCGCACTACGTAGATCCGTCACTAAACAGTTATTTATCTCGCATTTAATTCCAAATTTGGACCGCACGGACTAATAGCTTACAACTTCACCTCTCCACGTTTATACTTTTGTAACAGACTATACCAGAAATGTAAAGTTGGATATCTAATTAAATGTAAATCTACTTACACATTTATACATAGAATTGTATAGCAGCTGTTTGCATATAACAATCGTTTGCATAATATAACGCTCTAATTCCTTTCTATTCATAAAATAAATGAGGTCATTTCATCACTCGAATTTCATCTTTAGAATCGGATCCACTAAGAAATGCCGCAGGTATGAGTAATCTGTTCTGTCAGTTGATTTCTTTATTCTAAAATATAATAAAGCACCTGAATCCAATCGTGTATTGTGAGGTGGTGTGCGCCGGGGCGTGACGCTGCGCACTGCCACCGGACATTGTGGCAGCGGCGACACCTTGTACACTCATTGTACACTCCCAACAAAAACTGTCACAATGTTGTTACAAGTTCACATTATGATAAATTGTTTGTGCCCACCATTTTTTGGGTGACTCGTAACATCTTATTGGAACGTTGTTATTTAAGAAGTAGAATTTGTCAACCTGTTTCCTTGTATTATCATGGCATTAAGAGAATATTTTTTGTCTTATGAGAATTTATAAGCGAGTACAATCAGTCGCGTATGAAGTTCTCACATTTATTATTCGGCTCGGTGTCGTATCGAATGACTTCATAAGCACGTTGTAATCGATTGTACTTAACGAATAATAAACAAGTACAATATCAAACGGAAATATCGGGTTCGTCGCCGCCATTATATTCGTAATAAAAAGGTCACAATGTCACATCGTTTATTTTAACCAATGAAGTAACGTTAGGGAGGTTTTTGTTATTTAGTTGTACAAGTAATGTTTTAACTAACATTTTATTTAGATATAATCTAATGTCAATGAATTCCAAAGGGTCAACCAACACGCACTGTCGATGAGGAGCGTATCAGGTCCCAAGTGATAGAGGCCGAGCCAATTGCCCTTTAGCGTCCGCAATTCCAATCCCTGCTGTATCTGAGATTTTTCTTTCACAAAAATTCAATTACTTTTGCCTCACCGAATGGCTCAAACGTAGAATTTTAATGTCCGCGGCTGCGTCTGCTAATACAGGATTCCTAAGAAGTCACCGTATACTTATATATAAGTACGGTGACTTACAAATCTAAAGATGTAATCACTGTATCTAGTAACTGTTAGTCTTGGTAACGAATGTAAAAAGGAACAATATCAGACATGACGTGACACCAGCTTGTCATACCTGAGCGCTCCACACTTGATGCGAGGAGCAACATCAAACACATTGACCCATCTCTATGAACGTATCCTATGAAACTCCCAGTTGTCCCACATAACACATGCAAAATCCGTTTTCATAAATAAATGATAGCGCAAGCCAGTACAAAAATAAATCTCAAATACGAAATTCCCTTTTGACGGAATGCTGAGTATAACCGTAGCCAAAGGAAATATAAATGCTGTCCAAAGGCGAATATGCGGCAATCCCTCACACAAGTGGGTAAGACGACTTGAATTTTTAATGTTACACTCAGACCGTTGCAAACCGTAACAGTTTTCTTGTCATTGGTGGAGTGGAGATGTGAGATAAATTTTGCAGAGTGGCCCCATCTTTTCGTCTGACATCAATCTTTAATGTGAACACGGGGTACACTCTATACGTGGCGTGTCTAATACTATTTGTGTGCAAAGTATGAAGCTTTTACTTTGAGAGCCGTATTGAGGTCCATCGGTCCGCTGATATAATATTGGATTTTAATAAGCGTGAACCAAGGGTAGCTGTGCGAATCGATAGAAGAAAAACCAACCGATTGTGAGTCTAATACGTCTGCTGTAACCATCAAACAAGATGTAGGTAGAAGCCGCTCACCTTGAAAGCGTCAATTAACTTCCTGAAAGCCGGCGATAATAATGACAAGACTAAAACAATAGTTGTATTAGTTTTTATTTTTCGCCTGTATCGAAGGCCATGTTCAACAATACACAAAACAAAGTTTGAGCGATTCGTCTCGCCATATAATTTCAGTAATCAAACGCCACGTCACTGCGAGGCGCGGTCCGGAATCGATTAAGCGTTCCATTTCCGGTGTTTTTATAGGGAATAATTATTGGAAAACTGATCAAACAATCAAGGACTGCTAGTTTCCGTCGTTCTACTAAGATATTATAAAGAAAGAAATCTACTCATAGAGCTGTGGATAATCTGTGGATACACTCAACTGTGACCGCTTCCTCGATGGATTTTTATTTCTTCTTTGATAATTTGTTTTTACATTCAACGTGACGGTATAGTTTTTCCTTATCGCTCAACGTGGTCGTCGTCTTGTTGGAGCTCGGCGCGATGGCCTGCGCGGGCGCACCTGTCCGCTACTTCGATGAAAGCCCCGGTGCTGGTGGTTTAATTATTATCTTGTTTTTGTACGATTTAATATTGCGACAAGGGAAGTAGATCACCTCGTTGATTACGAACGAAAATCTTTTTGTTATAGTTTTTAAACAGTGTCCAGTGGAGCGTTTCGCCATTTTTCGATCCGTCATTTATGCTCAGTCTTCATGGATATGAAAGTATTTCATAAACATAATTATGAAACCTGGGTTTGAGGTAGACAGGTACAAAAGTATTATGTAAACAGGTGTTTAAACTGTCATGAAGTGATTTAAAATGGTTGCCTAATGCATACAATTTATCATTATGTTATTTATTATAATAAAAGTCGAAATGTGAGATGGAATTGGTAGAGTCGCGCGAAATACTTTAGTTAGGGTTGCCACTCATATAATATTTAGCTTGCATAGATATTTTTATTAATATCAGAATCATTAAAAAATTGTTACGCATACCAGTATCTAATTCTCTTCCACATCCTGTGTTAGGATTCTATAGTTCTCCTGTTGAATTGTTAATAGCCTGTATGGGCAATTAATTTATAAATCAAGTTGACAAAATTTATAACTGGAGGTTGACATGTAGACGATGCAATGCGGGACTGTATTAATGAAGAGTTTAGGTCATCATAAAAAAGTATGTCACTACTCGTTCTGAATAGCTACATCTCATTCTTGTATTGAAATGATGATGGTTTTAACACTTCTGTAGGCCCCCGATGTAGTTATTGAGTGACGACCACGAACGCGCTGCTAATGGACTATTAACCTGAGGCCGCTAATTATTAATATTTTATTTTTATGGCCGCCTCTGTCCACATTTTAACGACCACTTTCCGGTTCTCGTATACAGTTGATATTTTGAAATGTTAATATTTGCTTAGCGTTGATTGAAAGGTCAACGGTATTTCTTTTACAAGCTCTATTAGTTCGGGGCGAGATAAAGTTACAAAATCATCTCGTATTAAATTTCGATGGCAGACGAAGTGAGTTTTTGTTATTAATATTAATTTTCATATTACGTGTAATGTGTAGGAAATATTATATTTCGTGACATATTCAAATTTTTAAACAAATGTTAATTTTAATGCTGTCATAACACTATTAATAAATTGGTCACGTTTTTAGAAATAGATGGAAAGATCAGTTAACATATTTGTTTGACAATATTAAACACATGTCCTAAATCATTTTCGTGCATGATCCGTCAAAGTTATCCTGTATGTCAAGGGTTGACAGCAGTTCGTGGCATCCGCTCCGGACGACGGATAAACCATCACAATATAGGGCAACTCTAACGTTTCATGCAAAATAAGTTCTCTGACGACCACACAGAGTTCTATTTGTTTCTCACACATAAATCACACATATTGCTTTTCTAGTAGCGGATAATTTCACTGACACTTTTCAAAAAGCTTAAAATTATAGTTTGTTACTCTGAATCGCGACTTCGCTCGCTATGCTTAGAGTTGCTTTTTGTTTGCACAACGATATCATAACTCCAACAACGGAAGGAATAGCTCAGTGTGTGGCTGTGCATTTGTGTTATTAAATGATTTATGAAGCAGGATTACCGGGAGTATGGTTAGTTAAACAATTTTAGGGGTTATTATAATAGATATTGAGTTTGAAGTTGTTTGTGGAGTGAGCTTGTTAATCATACACGGTAGCCGTGTGTTGATCTCGGTGTAATTGAGTTAACTGACGCACTGATGACTTATTTGACAGAGTGAGTCGTCTGTTTTACCGTTGTGTGTTATTATAATCTACGGGGGATTAGCCGTGTGTTTATTATTTGTGCGCAGCGGTTTATAGACTGAGATTTTAATTAGGTGCTTACTATTAACTGTGAAATTGAGTTGATCGATTTTGACATGCATCAATGACCGCAAATTAAACATTTGTGATTTGATTTAATCAGGTTGTTTACAGTTAAGTAGCCAATTAATTCATTGTCAATTTAAGTGATTCTAACTCAGCAGTTGTTCATGAAAAACAATGCCACAGTGTTAAATGTGGTGTTAATAAGTTATCTGATATTGGTTTCCATATATCCCGCTATCGATTCATCTGTGGCGCATTATGTTTCCACATCGAGATATCAAATTGATAAGTGAGGCACATTCGCAGCGGGAGCCGGCGGGGCGGCGGGGAGGCGGGGGCGGCAGAGGCATTATGAAATTGGCCGTACGTTAGATGCCATTACTTCCGATAAAATATAACCTGCCCGCCTGCTCATATCTGTCGGACGAGCCGCCTAGCGTTTCCTAGTGTAATCACGTCCGAAACAACCATCATTTTAGCTTATTAGATAATCAATAACACGTCAAATAGCTTAACGTGTTTAATAGTTATGACACAACAGGTTTACCTCGTGTGATTTATGTGAACAGATAAGATACGGAAAATTTGTTTCCACTGAAATGCATCGTTACGTTGTCCGGTGAAAGTTGACGTTATTCAAATTAGAAAATTATGTCCACGATTTAACAAATATGTCATCTTCAACCGAATGTATTGGTTGCAACATCTGCAACACTTTTGTCAATGGGTTTTTATTGGACTCAAGTTATGAACGTGTGTGGACGTATTGTTGGATCAGCTGTTTACATTGTATGACATGACCTATATAGCGCAGGGGTAGCGTATGATTTGGGTTGCGAGTTCGAACCCTTGATCGAAATGTGTGTTAACCTACTGTGGGTGGACACTCATTTGTTTTATGTGTGTCATGATACCTGTATAAGCTAAATGGAATTGTAGCGTATCACCCACATTGGTATTTCCCCTTTTGAACTAAAAATTAAATTAGTCTTATTTGAATGTGACGAAGGTCGTGGGCTCGAACCTAGGCAGGCGCTCTACTTTGTGTAAATTATTTCATCACCACTGCTCTGAAAGCGGTGAAGGGAAACATCGTGAGGAAACCGGCATTTCCTAGAACCATAAATTTGAAGACTTGTGACGTCCACCAACCCGCACTGGGCCCGTGTTGTGGTCCATTACCTCTCTCACAGAGAGTAGGCCTGTGTCCCAGCAGTGGGAACATTAAAAGGCTGATGACGAGAATGTTTGATGGATCTAGCGCCAGGTTTATTGTTTATTATGATACTATTGGTGGTTTGTAAAGTTCCAGGTTTCTTATGGTATATTTAGTTTGTCGTTTTTAGGGTTCCGTACCCAAAGGGTAAAAACGGGACACTATTACTAAGTTGCCGCGGTCCGTCTGTATGTCTGTCTGTCACCAGGCTGTACCTCATGAACCGTGATAGCTAGACAGTTGAAATTTTCACAGATGATGTATTTCTGTTGCCGCTATAACAACACATACTAAAAACAGAATAAAATAAATATTTAAATTGGGCTCCCATACAACAAACGTGTTTTTTTGCCGTTATTTGCAATAATGGTACGGAACCCTTCGTACGCGAGTCCGACTCGCTCTTGACCGGTTTTTTTTAACAAGACGATATCCAATGATGTTAAAAGCCGCAAGCCGTATGACTAGCTATTCTCTAATGGCAAGTTTCATATAAACTACTCCATTTTCGTATTATAACCCGAGTTAACTGATGTAGCTAATTAGTTTGATCTAGTAGATGTGAATAAACAGACTGTATCGTAGAATGCTTACCCTCGCTCCGTGCTCGCAGGAAGGCTTGCATAACACTATCTCGTAATGAATAAGACTCAATTCACTGGGCTGAGTGGTATCTCTCACAACATCAGATGTGCACCACTATATCGTAGGGGTAGAAGGGAGGGGGAGGCCGGGGGATGTTCAGGTACCTACTCGGCGTAAGGTCAGAGATTTATGTCCTCATAACGCGCCGTTCCTCGCCAACCAAACGTTCAAACGTATTGATTTCATTTCCAACATTCATTTTTAAATAGTTCTGCTCTTTAAACGCCACAGAGTACTTCACAAGTTATGTTTGCTTGCCTCAACTACACTCGAATTCACTATGAAGCGAGATACAAATCAACGACACCAGTCGCACTAAACATAATTTATTTCACAAGATCTTTAAGAGAATGGAATAATACTTATGTTGATGCTTAATAGGTACTAAAAACACAAAATTGACCCGACATCAAGGCAATAAATAATATTAAATTAATATAAAGTGGGCTATAAAACAAAAATGTATTCGTTCACAGATTCTTCTCGGAATGCGGCTATACGATAAGAGATGTAGCTCAGATGCTAATAACATAAAAAATATGAATTATTTAAACAAATATAACGATGGATTTTTAATTAATAGAAGACTTAATTAGGTAGTTATCTGTCGCAGTATTTATGGGTTTTCTTTCCCTTAAACTTAGTTGCTTAGTATCCTGTTAATAGGTCACCATTACGAATTCTGATGCCGTACATTATTTAATTATTTATTAGTCTATCCTCGCAATGGAACGCCTTGCAGCAATAACACCAATGGATAACAAGCTTTTTTTAATTTTATTATTGATGGGCTTGCGTTTGACAATTATCTCACCTACCTGATGGTAAGCGACGATGTGGTCGACGATGAAGCACGCTTGCCTAGAAGAAACCTATTTACTCTTGACTTAAAGACTCCCAGGTTGTAGCCAACAGTACAGTTACAGACTCCGGCAGGGACTTCCACTCCTTTGCTGTACGCATAATAAAAGTCTGGTCTGAGATGTCCACCATGTACCCATGACGCATCGCCGTACGTCTTGTAGTCCGTATGATGGAACGGGCTAGGAGGAATTAGTTCTTGCAATTCCAACGCACACTCCCCGAAATGTAACCGATAAAAAACCGACAGGCTGGCAACTCTGCGCCGATGTTCGAGGTTCTGGAGCCTAGATTCGACGAGTACTTCATTGCCAATGAGCCTGTTGGCCCGTTTTTCGATCGACTCAAGTGCATCCAGCTGGTACTTGGCAGTCCCAGAGATGAGAACAGTGCTCCATGCATGATCGAACTTGCGCTTGATACAAGTTGAGCAATTGGTCTGGCGTGAAGTACCGTCTCACCTTCGCGAGGATCCCCAATTTTTTGGCAGTCAGCTGAGCTTTTGCCTCAATGAATGGACCGAAATTGAGCGTCGATGTCAACATAATGCCAAGAACCTCAAGATGGTCCGTTATCGGCACGATTACACCTCGGAAAGAAGGAGCCGGGTGGAATTGACTCCTTTTAGCGGGAAAAAGACACGCCTGGGTCTTAGCAGCATTGAACTTGATCAGATTGGCATCGCCCCATTCAGAGACTGCCTTCAAGGACAATAAACTTACAATAAACTCACTATAAGTCCAGGTTGCCTCACGATGTTTTCTTTCACTGTTGTCAGCAATGTCCAAGATAAACTTAGAAAGTACATATGAATTGAAAATGTCACATTGGTACTTGTCCGGATTAGAACCCACGACCTAAAGCACGAGAGGCGAGGTCTTAGCCACAAGGCCACCACGACATATAAATGATATTTATAAAATCAGAACATAACTTTCTATGCTTTAAAGTTTTGGTATAAAAAGTGGATCCTTTTAATTTGAATGAAATCAAATTTTCTAAGGCCCACCCACAACTGTGAGTTAAGACGACGACTAACGCCAACGACCTTGAGGGAACAAAACGCTCACTCGTTTCACACACGCGTGACCCAAAATTTAGTAGTTTTTTGTACTTTTCTTATTATTCTATGACTTTAAAAAAAAAGCTTCAGATCAAAATGTAGATAATTAAATTGTCTTTGAGATGGTGTCAATTTCATTACAATACGCTCAGCGGTTTTGGTGTGATTGTCGTGTTTTTTCTGTTTTAGACATAACTTTACAAATTAATTAAACTATGTTATACAAATAAAACTCATAATTTGCTTAGATCAAATTATTAAGAAAATTGTCTAATATAACGTATATTTTTTTCAAAGAATTACGACGAGCTATTTAGACGTGATTCTCATTTTAAAATCAGCTACTCAAGGGAATCGGCGCCTTAAGTTTCTCGTACAAGTGGGCCTAAGCCAACTTTCCTTGAAATACAAGTGCATGTTCATGCAGATGCCTGCAGCTTACCTGTCAAAATCTCCTAAAATGGCCTCTAAGAATGACGATACTTTACGGTAAGGCCACTTTATCGGCTATAGGGGTGTATTACACTTTCATATATCTAGGATCACCACAAAAGAATCCTCATCATCATATTTTTATCAAAGAAAATATGATTCATATGAAATCATATGTTTATCACACACACATCATACAAATATGACTCAAAGATCTGTGATCCTACATATGTAATATGATAGTGTAATACCCCCCATAGACAAAGTGACATTCAATAAGCAATGGCGCTTATCGAAAAGACAAAAAGGATGCATGTCAATGTCATACAGTTAGAACTTTTTGTAAATCGAGAATATATCACTTGTCTCAAAACCTCTGGACGTCACCTTCATCCCTTGTTATTAAATCTATTGGTACATGAGCAGATCTCATATACATAGTTTGTTCCAATACTAGAGAAGAAGTTAATCTTATTTATTATTAAGTAGGTCCATTACTGGAGACTATCCGTAGCCGGCCATAAGTTTGGTATCACAGGTGCCGTTGACACCAAATCGTTTTGTCTTCAAACCATTGGTGGGCTCCTATCGCAAGTAACTAAAAAGGTGTCGTTAGTAATGGTTTTTGAAACATCATAAAGATGTCATGGTGGCTGTTACCTGATTGTGGCTATCGCTGGGCGTAATAGGGCGCGCGTAAAGTTAGCCGCCTGATATCGTGGACCGGGCCTTAAGGAATCTTTACAATGGACTCACACTTCAAATATGCAGACAAATAAATTATTTATTTATTTAACACACTTCAGGGTACAAATATCAGTGCATCCCTGGCTCTCGTACTAGAAAATATTGTATAAAACAAATATTTTTAAAAGGTCCGATCCATATTTCTCTCAAAACCAGATTTGACGTTTTTTACTTAATTTTTACCAGTAAATATCAGCCGTTATGGACGTTGCTCAGTTGAACGCATGAACGAGTTTGAAAGTAATAAAGTAAAATTGATAAATCCAGCTTGTCAGGTCTCCGTGTACAATATTTCAACAATTTGTTCGCTGGTTAACCTGATAATTCTGCATCATCAGCAAAAAATGAAGATAAATAAATTCGGGTAGAGTTTGAAAGCGAAAGTTTCAGCAGAAAGTTTCAGTTTAAACTCTATTGTTTTTAATAACATGATAACATTTTTTTGCTGTATTTTATTATTTCAAAATTATCAACAAAATCTACTAAACGCAGAAAAAAAATTGAATGCAATAAGTATGTTTCTTACGATTATTTGAAGTGTGACATAATAATTTTCTTTTTATCTCGACATGAATAAAAACAGGCGACAATGAACGTTCTTCTCTTGACTTTTTTCGCAAATAGGTAAAAAATACACATTGTCATTTGCCGACAGAAAATATTCTGTGAGTCACTGTCGTTGTTGACTGTACTCAACTTTTTAATCACTTCATAAGTCACCAGCCGAGCATTGTCGACGCTTATCTGGTAATTTTTGATAGCCACCACACACTTAACACTTGGAATTGTTTCCGATAGTTGTTTATTTATTTTAATGGCACCTCGGCCCTTAAAGAGCATTCCACTAATCAAGGGAAGTGCACTCTCAAATGAATATGATGTGCAGTAAAACTAATTGAGACTTATGCACCGGATCGACCTCCCGAGGCTGTTAAGTAGTTTTTATGTGGTAGTCTTCATTTAAAAGATTCACGTTTGTAACAGGTACATGAGAAGAATATTTTAAATAATCAAAAATAAAATTCTGTCCCATAAATAAGCCCCATAATATTTGTAACAATGCTAGCAATAACACAGTATCGATCAGTGAATCCCCCAACAATATTTATGCTTGATTGCCCATCACTATCGGCAAGCGGAAATTTTAATTTATGCGCTGAGCGACTGTTTGTTTTTATGTCATCGCTACTTTTTGCAGCAAAAACGTCGCTTCAATCTATCGAGGAAGTTACGATAAATTTACTTTTGACTAAATAATAGACAAAGAATGCTCGATGACCAGAGATTCAAAGACCCGAGCGATATCTTTCAACAGTTGGCATGATCAGTCGCTGGATGTTACCTCATAATCACTATAAGTGGATCACTAGTGATTTGAAAAACGTCATTCGACTGATACCCGAAACCAATAAATTTCATACTGCAATAATTGGCTACGCCCGGAATTCTAATCTGCGCGGAATGACTGAGCAGAATCCTGCAGTGTTGCAGACTTTTTTCTTTCAATTAAAGCCTTTTATCTTCCGGATGATTTACGATGCTTTCGATAACATTCGGTTTAGGGAAATGAAACATGCTTAATTTGTTATCGATGTCGTTATTAAAACTTGAATGCGTAGGTACCCGAATATTTTTTGTTGTTCCAACGTTTCGTATAATTATTTTTGTTTGGTTTATAATGAAGAGTCGGCGATAACAATATCGATTGTTCATGGATCGAGCGGAAGTGGAAATTTGAACCTTGTCATGGCGAGGCTCCGACAACCGTGACTGAGCCCACAGCGTTTCACCTCACATTTGCTTTTTATATTGTTCTGCGGTTCAATAGCTGACCTAGCAATTGACTTGGCTGGCCGACATTTATAAGAAAACGAATTGTTCATTATGGCTTACATTTCTCTTCAACAATATTTTCAAGCATTCATAACAAAACCGCGTCTTCGTGTTCTTCTAACATACATAGTCTGGCTTGTCAATGCAGTCATCGTTGTAGTAAAATGAGCGGCTCGCAAGCGTGTCGGCGCGACTGTTATCGAGATCTGAGTGTTCCGAGAACAGAGAGTCTGCTACCAAATATCATGACTGTCGTCTTACAAATGAGAAAATTTCGCTCTAATTATTTATGAATGTGTTATCATCATATCTCCGGAGCTCACGATCCAGCCTCCGTGCGCACGACACGAGCAAAACCGCAATTAGCAAATGTGGCTTTCTTTGTTCTCGCTCGCACGTTTCGCCTTCGTTTCGTATCTATTACTATAAGTATGTATTGCGAGAAGAGTAGTCGACGGTCGTTAATAAACCTCCATTACTTTCATTAAGGGATATCTGCGGACAGTCGCCGTATCGAGATGTCGGCCGGCCGTCATGCCATCGACACAACGAAATTAAACGCGATGACGCTATCGAAGCGCGCGCATCGAGCGTTCGCTGCTCGTTCTTCGCCGCTATCCGCGCGCGCACTTAATTGCAAAATGCCAATGAATGTCGATAATATATTTTAATCGCGACACCGAGCACTGAACGCGACGTCATCTACGTAATCCTAAATCTCGTTATGGACACGACTCGAATACCTAGGCATCTGTTATAAATTACGTTTCAGATTATCGTATGATCCAATCGTAAATTAAGACAAGATACATAATTAAGGCGAATAAATAAAATGGTTGGCATTTCGACGGGAGCACGTTCGATTCTGCCTTGCGATATACTCTCCATTTTGAGCTATCAGCCCTTTTAATAAAGTGTAGTTTGATTCGTTACATTTAATTGCGATTCAATCGCCAACAATATTGAAGGAGTCGAGGAGTGCGGGGGCGACCCGGCTCTGAATGTCACGACAAGATTTTTAATTACGTGGAAGATATCATCTAAGAACTGCGTCCCATACTATACGGGAGACATCGCGAAATTACAATTCAATAAATATATCTGCGGCAGAGGTTAAAGAAGTATTTTTAATTAGTGACAGCTTTACTACACTTTAACACGAAAATATCGGACAGTGAGTAAGGTGCGCCGCACGTGCCGAGCGCGGCGGCGGCGCGGGCGCGGCTGGTGCCGCCGGAGCGAGCCGGAGCGCCGGCAGCCGCGCCGTACCGGTGTCGGTCGGGCTGTCCAATATGATCCCCGGTTTATTTTCGTTCTTCTAATGCGTCTTCGCTGTCGTCCGGAGGACAATTAAAAATACAAAAAGTGAAACGTTTGTTTCAGACGTTCATTGTCTCCGTTATTAATAAATTCATTTTACTGAGTTGAAGTCGACGTGTATTTTATTCGCTTTAAGTGGTTTCACATTGTTTTATATTTATGTGCGGTTATTTTTGGTACAGACATTATAATGCAGTTTGTGGGGGAAGATGTAAAACGGCTCACTCTTGCTCCATTAGGGATATTTGAAACTGTAGAGAGTGCACTCATAAATTCGCTTTTGTTGGTAATAACCTGGTACTAAGAATAGAATCTATTGTTATTATATTTTACTTTACTTAACGGACTAAATATGTCGCGTCGCCTCGTCTTATGGGATATAAATAGTTTTATGAAACGAATCAGCCGGAGTGCGTCGACGTGTCTCTTATTACAAAATATCTTATTTAAACAAATATACGTATTTGTTTCAATTTACTTTAATTATATGAAATAAACGCGGTGGTGTTGTTTCTTACTTACTGGATCATATCCAGCTTTATCTAAAACAAAGGTTTTCAGAAGCTCTCACTGATGTTCGTGTGCATATTACTGCATTAGGTATACGTTGGGCCAGCGTTCGCTGACCGTATACGCAGCACGAATGTCGCGACAAACCAAAACAGACAACATCGCTACGTATGCTTACCGCCTTGACAATATTATTTTCACTAACTCTTGATCCAAAACATCATCGGTGATTTTTCGTTGAATAAATCGTGAACAAAATATTTTTTAAACACCGCAGTACTTATATATATTAATAAGTACTGCGGTTGTAACTCGCTTTACGCAATACTTTCCAAGCGTAATGCTGACATAGCGGTTCCGGTCTTGCTACGAGCTGCTACGCGACTGTTACGTAGCGGCTCTGCTGCAGCTACCCGCGGCTACACAGTGGTCCTACTCTTGCTGCGAGCTGCTACGCGACTGGTGTGTAGTGGCTTTGCTGCTTCTACGCGCGGCTACACGACACTTTTCTAGTGGATCATTTTTGCTATGACTTGTGCGTAGCGACACTGCTACATCTCTACGTGTAGCTACGCAATACCGACGTAGCGGTCTCACTCTTGCTGCGTACTGCTAGACGACTGCTACGTAGCGGCCCTACTGCAGCTACACAATAGTCCCGCTCTTGTTACGAGCTGCTACGCGACTATTACGTAGCGACTCAGTTGCTGCTACGTGCGACTCTGCAACGCTGCGTAGCGCTCTCGCTTCTGCTGGACATTGCTACGAGACTGTTGCTTGTCTTTGTGGCGTCTCCGCTGAGAACATGTCCAACCTCTTCTCCAATGGATATTACCTAATGTATGTGTGTTTTTCGTACTAATACATAATAATTTAATTGAAAACATTCCAGCGATACTATCTGAAAATTAATGTAGCATTCCATGGAACTTCGTTTTAAGCAAATACATGACAAGTGTCTGGCCTAAATAAGCATACTTCAGACGCTAGTGTACAAAATCGAGAAAACAGAATGACTATACGTTCATCTTATGTTATATAGTAGTAAAACATTGAGATAGAAATCAGGAAACCCAATTTCAGGAAATTCAGTCACTGCAGGAAAGCATCAAGTTACCTTGTCGATCCTATATAAACATTCAAATTGAAGTTTTCAGGCTTAAAACTTATTGAAACGCATTGGTAGTTTTCCTTTGAGTAAGTAAACAATTTTATAAATAACAAGGTTATGTGTGTCAAAACTAAACGAACTTTTCAGTAGAATATTAACCCAGAATACTTTTTTCCAACAAGTATTTTTATAAAATATCGTTTTATTAGCCGACTGCGGGCGGGTAATATTTTTGGAGCTTATGCATGTATGCATGTCCATTTCTATAGCACGTTCTACAGCCCAAACGGCTTGACCGATTCTGGCCTATGAGGTGTCGTTGGATTTGTTTTAATTGTGGGAGTGACATAGTCTATATAATTTTTAAATATCACTCCCTCCTCCAAAAAAAAGTTTTTTATAGCAATATGGGTTGCAAATGAAAGCTACTAAATAGACCATTCCAAATATATATATATATCGTAACACTTTTATGTTACTATTTTGCCACAAATTCAAGATAAGCGTAACTTTGGTAGCAAAATAAATAATCTTTTACCACATAACTTATTTGAAGAACTCGTTCATTAATAGTCTGAAATATATAAATATATACATTAAATATTTTGATGTATGATTGATATGATGTTTTGGTAGGTTTTTCTCAGTAGGTTTTATCCTACCTGCGATCATTGGATGAAATTACCATCCAAGTTTGCTGCTCTTACTCCTGAAACCCTTGTGTTAGACTGCTAACTATTGTCGATGACAAAGATTTATTCTACTTAAAACTGATGTCAAAGGTCTCGCCGTGTTGATTTTACCTAAGATTAAATCCTTAAAGAATTTGTCTGCTTTAGATTCAATATCTAGAGGTGAGGTGTGTGTGTTGAGTTGGTCGTGGTGGCCCAGTGGCTAAGACCTCGCCTCTCGTGCTTGAGATCGTGGGTTCAAATCCGGGCAAGTACCAATGTATCTTTTTCTAATTCATATTATGTACTTTCTGAGATTTTCTTGGACATCACAATCATCTGTGAAGGAAAATATCATGAGGAAACCTGGACTTATACAGGACCACTCTCCAGTCTTAGTTGCCATATTATGGCGTTTCAAAGAGAATCCAGAAGCTTGCGTCCTCCACACCAAAAAGACAGATTGGGCAGTTTTCAAATCAATGGTCGATCAGGCTTTGACATCCACAGCCAGTTTAAAACAGAAGACGATATCGTAGTAGCAATTGAATATTTCAATAATTCAGTCCAAACTGCCGCCTGGCAATCTACCACAACTTTAGAACTCAATATCAAAAAGAACTCTAAACCCTATAATATACTGGTCCAGGCATTCCTAATCCTGAGTAATCTAGATGTTACAGCTGCTAACGGCTATTCATTATGGAAATTTAGGTTCCGACAGAGACATGGCACCTTAGATCAAGTCCACAACCTTGTAAGTAAAATTCATAGTACGTTTGAAGAAAAAGAATATTGTGCAGCTGCATTCCTTGACATTTCTTAAGTGATTGATAGAGTCTGGCACGAGGGCCTCCTTTATAAAATCAAAACAGTTTCCCAAGCGACATCTTCCTAATCTTGGAATCATACTTGAAGGACGGACATTTTTTCGTACAAAGTGGCGAATCTTCTTATCTGGGGTTCCTCAAGGCAGTGTGCTTGGGCCGATTTTATATTTGCTTCATACTGCTGACTTACCAATATCAAATCTGGCGACTACAGGAACATTCGCGGTTGATACAGCTGTTCTGGTGTCTCCTAGTGATCACAAAGTAGCAACAGTTATGCTGCAGACCTGCTTGGACGACATAGCCTTCTGGCACAAGAAATGGATGATAAAAGCCAATGAGACCAAATCAGTAAATGTCACATTCACTAAAAGAAAGGATACCTGTCCACCGGTACAGCTAAACAATATGCTATTGCCTCAAGCTGAACATGTTAAATACCTTGGTTTATACCTCGACAGGCACCTTACATGGAAAAAAACGCAAGTAATGTATATGTCAATGGAAAAAACACATTTTCACGAAACGCAAACAACTTGGACTGACACTGAGAAAGTACTACTGGATATTTGGGAGGAATTCACAGCTACGTCTGCAAAATAAAAGCTTTTTATACAAAACTATAATCAGGCCTATATGGACCTATGGCATCCAGCTATTAGGAAAAGCGTCACACTACAACATTGAGATCATACACCGGTTTCAGAATAAGATTTTAAGAACGATCACAAACGCGGTAAGGTACGTAGCAAATGAGGCTCTACACCATGATCAGACAATTCTCATAGTCAGAAGAGGTAATGAACAACATCAAGTCATACAAGGAGCGAATTACTTGTCACCCAAACATCCTGGCAAGCCACCTTATCAAGGATGGGACGGGGGCCAGAACGCTGAAGTACAAAATACCTCAAGACTTCATCAGACAAACATAGCTACATATGCTTATAAGTTAATAGGATGTGTCATAGGACACATACCGACCAAGACAAACTTAATTACTTAAAGTTCAATAGTACTGAGACAGATTGTAAACAAAAAGAGTAAAGTAAAAAGAATATATATATATTTTGTTAATGTAATTCTGAAGTAGCCAAGTCAGAGCCTGTAGGGTTGTCAAAGGCGGCTTAATTAACTGTGACACCAGGTGGCCACATCCTCACACGAAAAGAAGAACTATATTGTGATCATACCATCAACTCTGGCTTTTGTTAAATACTAATTTGTAGCTTACCTTGAGGTTGTGGGTCATAAAAAGTATATTTCCTTTACTAAAAGAAAATGTAGAAGTATATGTCACGATGAAATATGAGGCTATTTTGTCTTAAGTCGCTAAGAGTCCGAAGCACGTCCTCTGTCTCACTAGCACTGCATTTACTTTACTGCTCTGATATTTTACAGGTAGTGCTCTTAACATACTCGTACATCCCGCTTTTATAGTGCGCACTACGCCTTACGGTCTAATGTCACGTGATCCACTGATTCCGCTCGCCACTTTTGACATGTACCCACTTCTTGACTAAAAGGAAAATTATTGCGCATTTAAAGTACTCAATTTAATTGCCAGAAAACATATGACTTTAAATTTTACGAGTTTATTGTCACACATCAAGTGATCCACTAGAATTACGATGCTCGGAAAATGACTCATTTTCAGTCAAGGACTTGGTTTATTCCTATTGTTTAATTACCACCATAATATCTGCGCAAACACGGAAAGTTTTTACACGAACGCAGTGTATATTCACGCACAAAGCCTACAAAAATTCCTCATAAATTTTCCATTAAAAAAGATAGAGAGGCTCCGCAACAAAGTGAAACAAGATCCACTCTACTAATCCGACAAAAGCGAGCCTTGTTACCCTTCAAATTTATTTATAAGAAAACTCTCGGACAAGTCGTTAATACCTATAAAGTAGGGGCGAGAGAGGCGCGAGCGAGTTTATAACTCACGTACCGAACTTTACTCGCCGACACATAAAATAATAGGTGTAAAAACTTACACGGGAATGTACTCAGTGCGCGGACGAGGCGCGAGATGGACGGCGGCGGCGGCAGGAGACTCGCTACACATTCATGTTCCGCCGCCTAATACCGCGAAATATTATCCGACCACCAACCTTTAGCTATGCACTTACCTACTTTATGAAAACGCTTTATCTGTATCAGCAGAATACTACAGCAACCTTGCGATTGTGCGCTATTGATGTTTTTCTGTTAATTCAGGAGTACTTAGGGCGTATTCGTGTCATGAGCTACGTTTTTGTATCGGTTTTTTATAGCACACTTCAAATTTGTTTGTTTATATAGCTGCTCATATTATTTACGGTTAATCATTAACAGCTCGTTGCCTAGATATCCTCATAGGTGAATATGTTGTTAAATATCATGTCTAAGTTATTTTGGTAGCTAATCAATAAAATTGTCAACCGAGAAGCAGAGTATCTGAAGAGATAAATTGTCAACGAGTCTAACTTTGCTTTGCCTTCCTAACCGTTGTGCTACAATCATGAGATGTAATGATCACGTCTATAGTTCTCGCCAAACTTCCGGCCGCCCTGATGTTGGCTACAATGGCTGCGCAGTAGTAAATCTATACAAAAACAGCACCACGCTGTGCCTTGCGCATCGTAAAGCCAACTTCAGGGTGGTCAAGAAGTTTGGCTAGAACTATGATTGATATATATATTGATATAACCTCGTTGATCTTTTCTCTTTTCTATCCTTTCTCCTCCCGATCACCTGTACATTTGTGTCTAAGAGCTGCAGGTTGCAGTCATTTTGCCAACGATTTATATTGTTTACTAGTTAAGTATGTAAATTTAATAACAAACATCCAGTATATTATCATTTTGTTGCACAGGATATCCTAAAAAATAACGAAGCATGAACTCAACGAACTTCAAAAAATCGTAAAAAACAAATTGTCGTGCTGATATATTTTGAATATCTAATTTAAATGCAGCGAATCTAAAATAAATTAATACTATCGTTCAAAAAGATATCACTGACCGAAAAAACTTATTAATTTGTTGAGTAGAGCCTTCAACCGGGTTCGTTTCGAAACTTTAATCGGTACAATAGGGCCTGCATAAGAAACTTATTATCTTGCATAAATCATGTTAATGAGCACCTTTCGAGCATTTCGTATCGCCATTAATTCAGATATCACTGCGGAAACAAACGTCGGTTTATCCCGCCATCTGTGGCGCATGCGCGCACCGGTAATCGTTAACCCCGAGGTGATATTATTTTGAATATCCATTTCCTTTTACATTATTATTCAAATCATCCTTAAGCGGGGGTTGTAGAGTTCAGTTTACATAATTTCTGTTGTTGTTATTGTTACCTAAGCATAAGATGTATGACACGAATTTGAATTCGGAACAGATATTGTAGCGAGCCGCGGGCGACGGGCACGTGCGTACGCGCACCTTGCACAACATTCGGCCTTTAGACATAAAATTAAGTAGTATTTTATTTATAGTGCATTGTTGCATACTATTTATAGTGATATCATGGGCTTGGGAACTTGTTGGCATCTTCTTAATGCCCTATTTACTTAAGTAAACACCTTTTTCGCACCTCTGATCTTAAACACGTCTTCGCAGTTTATACGGTGTACAATTACGAAAGTATTACACCGAACAAGTCTTTATTTCACTGTCTTTATTTTGTCGAATCAAAGTTGACAATGTTATTTAAATAAACAATGTTGTCTCAGCACATGTGCGAAGCTGGGCTGCTTTATTTATGTACATGTGTAAATATTATGTAGAAAAGCTCATTTTTAGCATTCATGCGAACCTGTTAACCTTCCAGTGACCGAGGTCAATCAGCAACTATATCCAAACTATAAATTTAATTTAATAAGACACAAATACAACTTTGTGCTCGTTTTTGAATCGCCAACCAAAGAAATTTAAATAAAACACTTTTATCAGATTCGACAGGTGGAGGCAGCGGGCTCTTGTTCTTTTTAACTTCGCTGTAGGTTCAGGATTAGCTAGTAACTAATCGGTTCTCGATACGAAAGGGGAAGACTTCTATTAGTTTCATGATCTATGACTAGATGATGCAATTCCTTCTTCGGCCATTAATATTCGGAACGTTCACGAACATTTTAATTCTTCCTTTGATCTTCTGAATGTTAACTATCCGTGTTAATTATGTAACATCAAATAGTTTTCTTTTTAGGACCATTTGAAAAGTTTTACGACTTTTGATATTTAATTTAATGCATGTTGTCAAAATGTTTTTGAACTAACAAAATAATTACTACGACTGCTATAGACAAATATACAAAATAAAAAGCCCTTATTTCAATTTTAAAGCTAGGGAATAAGTCTGATATTTATTGTAAAATAGACATATGTAAACCTAAAGTAAAGTCCTGGTATGGTCATGTGATTAGGAGGGATGAAAAGCATGTTACTCAAAGAGTTATGTATGAATACAAATGTGGATGGATGGAGAGGGAGAGGAAGGCCAAAGATAAGATAGATGGACTGTGTGAGGAAAGAAAAGGGAGTCAGTGATAGCGTGACACATGGATAATAGTACGGAATGGAAGAAGAAAACGTGTTGCGCCGACCCCAAGTAACATAGAATAAGGGAAGCAAGATGAAGATGATGATGATACATGTAAACCACGATTTAATCAGTTTAAAAGAAGTGTAGAGTTCTAAAATAAATTGATAAGTTTGCTTAGTTTTGATAGTTTTCGATTATTTTTTCCATTTGATGCTGGTCTTATATAATAGGAACGATGACTAAAAATATTTTTAGTCCGTCCGTTAAACTTCCAAAAAATATTGCATACGTATTTTTCTTGTGTCACGTTAACAAAAAAATATGACGATGCAGTGCGTTAAAATATCGCATGACGTCATGCCTTGGTATACTTTTTGCATTGAAGTTACGTCACAAGCCCCTACTCCCGAATTTTGATGCACTTTATCATAGTGAATTTTTATTTATTTGAATAAGCAAAATATATGTGCCCAATATTTTTTGATAATTTAACCGGCGGACTAAATAGAATTTGCTGTTTCGTACGCCGTCATAATCCCTATTCTATCGGATCTCTGTCCTGTTTACCTATTTGTTGTAAACACCTTATGACTCATATATATACTTACGCGCCATGTTACCTATCACATTACAACAGAACTTTCCTCATAATCAGCATAACCGAAGGTGACGGTGTTCTGCAGTTCACACAGAACATCGCCAACCACCAGATTAATATTCATCAAGTCTTAATCAGGACCTGACAGCCCACCCACGTCTCCACTTCGCTTACCATTTCCACCACCATCGGTATACCATCATCATACTAATTTAGACCTGGCAATACACTATGTGCAATAAATATTTAAGATTAATCTGATTGGACCGCTACTACATGTTAGAATACAAATGTTGCCAGTATAAAGCCATGTCTAATTGTGTTGGAATTTCTCTTTTAAATCGTTGTGTATAGATTTTAGTTGCGGGTTGATTAGTGTAATTAACATGGACGTGTAGAACCTGCGAATGCGACGTGATTAATAAGATGTGTGAACTAAATTCTGTGAATTATAATGAGGTCTCTGCATTGTCTTTTTCCTCAAAGATGACTGAGGGGTTGGATATATCACTAGAGATCCTCGTTTAGGGAATGGGGATGATTCCTAGGTAAAAAAATAATAATTCTATTTGTGCCGGAAGTTAGATAATCAAAAAATATTGGATACATATTTTTTGCTTTATCAAATCAACAAAAAATTACAAAGATATCGCGCATCAAAGTTTAGGAATGGGAGTCTGTGACGTCACTTCTAAGTTAAAAGTGTAGGCGTGATGTTACGCGAAATTTCAACGTACTGTTTCGTCGTTATTTTTTGTGATATAAGAAAAAAATAAGCTTTTTTTGGTAAACATACTGATGTAAGATTACAAAAAAAAAATTGGATTTTGTCCATCAGGGATAAATAGATTTTTTTAGTTGTCATCAATGAATTTGTAAAGGTATTATCCAAGATAAAGCAGTAGTGTTTCACTCTACGCTGTGATTTAAGATTACGATCAATAATTCATCTGCCGATGGTGGTGATTAATGCACTGACCGGGCCTGCCAATAACTGTTCATGTGATCAGCCATGCTGATCAGTAGTAGGCAATATGTTATGTATGATCATTGTGCGATTATTTACCTAAGCATATACACCCTTATTTATAAAAATCTCAATACTGCTTAGCAACTAATTGACATGTTCTAAATTCAAATTAAAATCAAGAAAATTTTAATTAAGAATCTGCTAACCAGTGCTTAAACTAATAACATGTTTTTTTTTATAAGTGTGGCTGTTTCATTGAATCATTACTATTTTTGATTGAAATTAAGTGATAGGAAAAATTAGGGTATTTCAAAGAAAAATCGGCTTTATCAAAATATACGTATTTATTAGTAAAATATATGTATTAATATACATTATCGACAAATTTCAAGTTAATAGGTTAATGGGAAGATAAAACATTCTTCGGGACAAATTTTTTTAAAGAATGACTTTGGTGTCTTCTCATTCCTTTGTTTGCCAATATTGTTTAGAACAAAATATTCAATATTTATCTACTCAACGAGTTCTAAAAAAAGATGCCTCAATCGATGAGGCAGGTATTTTTTTTTTCGCGTCTTCCTTTTTCTTTATGGGAGCGGAGCCCCTCTTAAAAATATATAAAATGTTTTTTGACAATTTGTTTGTCTTTGGGTCTTTTTGCTTATACTGTGAAAATTTCAAACCAACTCTTACCGTTTGGCTATAAAACCTTTGTGACAGACAACAGACTGTCTGTCCATTGCCTGTCACACAGGTTCTGTCGACGGACACGTGAGTGACAGCAATAGGACTCCATTTGGATCTTTCGGGTACGGAATCCTAAAAAGTAGGACCTATAATTGTTAAATTACGTAAAACGAGTAATACAAAAGAATCCATTCTAAAAACACAACATCGACATAATCTACCTCACACCGAATTTCTAGCTACGCAAATACTGAGCGTATTCAACAAGGGGTATTAGCTGGAGATTCGTTAGACTTATGCACCTATCGAGTTACAAATTGTATATCTAAGATCGATACCGGCGTAATGAAGAGGGCTCAGCATTTAAATACATTTGCATATTAGACTGCGTTCGCTCTATCACAGAGCTAGCTATGCACTGGACTAACGTGCACTGACCATCCGACTGACAACCTTACTTACTATTCAACGATAAGCAGCAAATATAGCATTGTTTTTCAATGACGGTATTCACAAATATTGTCTTTTTACCTACTTATAAGAGTGACGCACCTGACCTCTGATCTCTTTAACTATAATGGAAAATTTGCAAAAAAACAAATTTTAATATCAGTATCAATTGTTTATCAAAAACTAATACGCATTCACTTTCATTAGCTATAATGACGTCAGCAATGAGCAAACACAATTAACAGAAATGAGGTAATAAACAGAAATAGATCAGCAAGTAAAATAATAAAATACATTTTGTTGATGTGATGAGACATAAATAACTATAAATAAGTCCTTTAATTATAACTTAAATAAGATAAATCGAGCATTTAATGATGTGCCTGTTCGACTGTATCGCGAACTATTAATTATGCAGTTGATAGTTTGAGAGACGTTTGCATACTTATATTGCTGACATTTCCCGACCTTTCAGCTAGAGGAAAGTGGAAATTTTCAAGTTTTGCACGACAGCCAATAAATTAACTTTGTATAGCAATTAAATTGATTTAATGAGGAACCTAATTGTAACTTAATTGTGAAAGATTGTATGTAACTGTCTTAACTCTGTCCTATTCAAATTCATGTGTCCATTTAGTCGGACAGGTCAATACCCAAAGGGTAAAAACGGGATAAGACTCCGCGGTCCGTCTGTCTGTCTGTCATCAGGCTATATCTCATGAACCGTGATAGCTAGAAAGTTGATGTTGTTGATGAATTTTCATAGATGATGTATTTCTGTTGCCGCTATAACAACAAATACTAAAAACAGAATAAAATCAATATTTAAGTGGGGCTCCCATACAACAAACGTGTTTTTTACCGTGTTTTGCGATAATGGTACGGAACCCATCGTGCGCGAGCCCGACTCGCACTTGGCCGGTTTTTCGTTAAAAAATCAGAGCGTGGTGTATCAGCCGTATATGTTTGGGCACAACACGTATCTAACAACGTATGGTACACGTCCGCAGTCGCATCGATAGCGGAGGTAGCTAGGTCGAGCGATGCGCGGCTCGATAGTGACACCAATTAATATGCAATGTCGTAGCACTCGTAAACTAGTCACGAACATATGCCAATACGCTGGTGCAGTTAGGCAAACGCAATTTGTATAATTCGGACGATTTACTTGCCGGGCGCCATCTTGGGCCACGCACACCGCCATGTGTTCACGTCATAGACAATTTCTTCCCTCTAATTGAAAAGGAAATACGGAAAGTTACATCGCATGTAAGACGGAATAATATTAACATTAGTATGTATAATAAAGCCGTTTAGTAGCCTTGTTTTATTAGATTCTCTTTCAAAAGTGTAGTAGTAGGTGATTTAGAAGATTAATAGACAAAAGATGTTAGAGGTATCAATATATCAACGCGCCACTAAATTTTCAGCACGCACGAAATTCTCAGAACATTCGTTAATCCATCCATTCATACATTATAACTATTTGGTGTACCAAGTATTTAGAGAGATTTATGTAATATTCCAGAATTTTTCTTGTACTGATGACGTTCTACAAAGTCAACGCATTTTTCAAGTTTTTCCTTCTTTGTTTATGAAAGTAAACGTGGGCAGTATAAGTGTGATTTCATTAGTCCCACAAGTAGGTAGGTATGTACATTAAGAATCGTAGGTAAAAAATGCTTATAAGTTACCTCATTACATCTCAGTTTTCCCCCACAAAAGCATATTACCATGATGTTCACGTATCTAACAAATTATTAGCGACGACCCAATAATACATTAGCGCTTGTAATCACAGATAGAGCAGTGAGGAGCAGTGTGCGAGCACTATGCTAATGCCGGTATCACACATCGGCGCAGTCGCCGGCGTCGCCCCCTATCGGCGACATCGCGCAGGCGCCGGCGCCGCTCCACACACAAGCTACTACTGTCATAAGCAGCTAAACTTCATTATCAATTACAAATTATTCATGCCCATATCGGTGATCGGAACTTACCATTCGATAGATGCTTCTTATGCGAAAGCTAGGCGCCAAGCATAATAATTTTCAATTAAAACCACATTAGCGTTGTTTTAGCGGAAGGTATTCTTGTTTATTAACAGGAAACGATTAATATTAGAATGACTTATGGTTAATACCAATAACCTGATACTCAAACTATGCTAAACGTTGTGTTTAAGCTAAAGAGTAGATTAAGAATCAAACTTAACTGTCTATAAAATCACGAGAAACTTGGGAAAACTTAAAGAAAAGCGTCAAGTAACGGTACACACAGATAAACATAGTCGCGGCGCAAAACGTACTGTTACAACCCTTATTACAAGGCAATAAAGCCGACATTTGCACTCTGTAGTTAAAGTCTCAGTTTTCATTGCAAAGCCAATGCTGAATTGCAGTTATCGCACATTAGCGGATTTTTAATATTAATTTAGTCAGTTAGATTCTGGAAGCCGTCGCGTAAACCCAAATTCGTTAGACTTATCTCGAGAGATACAAGAGATTATAGAAAGTCATTATTTTGGTTTGTGTATTATTAAGTAGAACTTTAATCAAAAGTGTAATTGTGGATTTTTGTGAATAAACAAGTGGTTTGGTAGAAGATAGTTTTTTTTTAAAAAGATCTACGGGGTCGGCCGTGTAACAAATTGGTGTCAGAAGTGGGATACCAGAGACGAAGTCTTACGACGTTGAGTCAGACAGACACTGGTATTCCGAAGCCCGAGCCTCCCGTTCATTGATCGACAGTAAGACTTAGTCTAGAGCTAAGCCTGCGTCACTACCTTGGACGACGGTCAGCCTCCGCTCTTCAGCGTGAGCCCGCTCCAGCCACAACATATTGGACGACGGTCAGCCTCCGCTTTCCAGCGTGAGCCCGCTCCAGCCACTACATTGGACGACGGTCAGTCTCCGCTTTGCAGCGTGAGCCCTCCCAGACATCATCATCAGCTCCAGGGTCTAACTCACCACATCCAGTTGGCCAAGAAATTCCACAGCGAACCGTGTGAAAATTCCAGTTCGAACACGTCATTGCAACATAATGCAAACGCCAAGCTTCGTGTTACTGTGAGTGTTTCTTGCGTCTATAATTTCAAAGTGAATCGCGCCTCTGAATCGTATTTCTAAGTTATTGCTATATTTGTACCTACACTGTTTCAAGTACTCTACTGTTCGTAAATTATAAAAGTTGTCCAACATATCATAATACCTATGTCTCTTAAATCAGAAAACGGAAAAATGTCCGACAAAATTACCTTGTCCGTCTTAACTAAATTCGTAAAATCATATAATGGGGATAGGGAGTCATTACCTGCATTTCTCACAAATTGTGAGAATGCAATGTCTCTAGCTACACAAGATCAACAGAATGTGCTCTGTAAGTATATAATATCTCAGATGGAAGGTAAAGCACAGGTAGCATGTAGCCTAAAATCATTTGAAAAATGGTCAGAACTTAAAATCTTCCTCAAGTCCACCTTTGGAGAAAAAAAACACGCAACACATCTCTTATCGGACTTACAGCATTGCAAACAACTGCCAAACGAAGACGTTACGCAATACTCTCTACGAATCGAGTCAATATTGACCCGAATTCAGTCGGACACTCATCACAGCTGTAAAGACGAAAAGGAACTACCTGGCCGTATAGCAGCCATGGAAGACTTGGCCCTCAATACATTCATGCTAGGCCTAAGCTCTTCTATATCCAACATTGTTCGGTGCAAAAATCCTTCAACCCTCAACGAGGCGATTCAATACGCTGTAGATGAGGAAAAGTTGTTTAATTTATCTAAACCTAAATCAGTCAAACAATGTTAAATTTGTAATAAAGTAGGCCATAGCTCATCGGAATGTTTCAGAAACAAAAAGCCTAACTATAATTCCCAAAAACCATATCATAAGGTTTTCATTTCCCAATGGGATTCTAATAAAAATACCAATTCTAATACTAATTCTAATACCAATAGTAATGCTAACTCCACTGCTAATCCTAATGCGCAAACTTGCAGATATTGCAAAAATATCGGCCACACTATAGAACAATGTCGTAAAAGGCAATTCAATATGCAACGCCGCGAAAATACGGACTTTGCACAGCGCCGTCATAACTCACCTGAGAGCTCTACGAATGCATTTACGCATACATGTGAATGTGAAACCAATGGTCAAAATAACCACGCTGAATCTCACGATAATTTAAACTAAATCGGATTTTGATGCCGTGTCCGTCAAAATCTATGCAAATTTATAATGGCACGACTCCTACTAATTCTACATCTCAGTCGAAGATGCTGAGTCCTTCTATCTCTAATTATCATACTAAATCTACATCTCAGTCAAAGATGCTGAGTCCTACTAAATCCACATCTCAGTCAAAGATGCTGAGTTCTACTATTTCTACATCTCAGTCGAAGATGCTGAGTCCTTCTATCTCTAATAATCATACTAAATCTACATCTCAATCAAAGATGCCGAGTCCTACTAATTCTACATCTCAGTCGAAGATGCTGAGTCCTGCTATCTCTAATAATCATACTAAATTTACATCTCAGGCAAAAATTTTGAGTTCTACAAATTTCACACCTCAGGCAAAGAAACTGAGTCCTTCTATCTCTAACAATCCTACTAAATCTACACTTCAATCAATCCAGCTGAGTCCTTTTTCCAAAAATCTGACAAAATCTTACACTAGACCCACATCTCAAGCCAACGAGCTGAGTTCTTCTATTCCTAACGAGAAAATAAATTGTCACTTATGTAATAATGTCCCAAAAGGTTCTCATACTAATTCTAAACATAACTCAATTACACCTAACTTAAATATAAATTCTAAATCTAAACCTATATACGAAATTAACGATTTTTGTAAAAAGGTAGCTTTACCTCATACTTACCTATCTACTAACCACGCTATAGAACGGTTATGTTTTCTTATCGATACAGGATCAACCATCAGTATTGTCAAAGGTTCCTGTTTACTCGAAATTCCAAATCTATCCACCGAAATTGTAAAGTTAAAGGGCATTAATAGTTCGGAAAACCCTGTTGAAACTCTAGGTACCTTTCAATTGGGATTTAAACTATCAGATAATACTTATAAATACAAATTTCATGTCACAAAAAATGACATCAATCTTAATAATTACGATGGAATTATCGGTAGCGACTTTTGCGATTATTTTAAATCAAATATCGATTATTCTTCTAAGTCAATGTCTATATTTAATCATTCTATTCCTATCACTTACAATCAACCATCGTATAACATTCCAGCTCGTTCCGAAGTAGTTATCGAATGCACTGTATCTAATTACTCGCCTGAGCTTTATCATAACAATGAAGCTCTCGTACTAGACCATACTCTAAGTGAAGGTGTTTATGTTGCAAATTGCATTGTCTCAATCAAATCAAATAAGAAAACAAATATTACTATCCTAAATACTACAGATACTGACATTGAAGTAAAAGATTATCACGTAAACGTGACACCGTTTGAAAGTAAAAATTCAGATTCTATATCTTGTTACAATACTAATTCTATTTCCTGTAATAAATCTAACCGCATAGATAAAGTTCTAAGCCTCATTCGCTGTTCCCATTTAAATCAAGAAGAGAAAAAATCTCTCTTAGAATGTTGCTCCCAATACACAGACATCTTCCATATTGAGGGTGAACCTTTAACCTTCACAGACGCTATAGAACACACTATTAATACAGGTGATGCACCACCTATTAATGTCAAATCATATCGCTTTCCCGAATGCCACAAAGAAGAAGTGGACTCCCAAATTCGTAAAATGCTAGATCAGGATATCATTAGACCTTCTATTTCGCCTTGGAGTGCTCCAGTTTGGGTAGTACCGAAAAAGATGGATGCATCAGGCAAACAAAAATGGAGAATAGTCATTGACTATCGCCGTCTTAATGACGTCACTGTCTCCGAAATTTACCCGCTGCCTCTTATCACGGATATCCTGGACCAATTAGGTCATTCTAAATATTTTAGCACGCTGGACCTTACCAGCGGTTTTCATCAAATAAAGACCAGCCCCAAAGATGCGCCTAAAACAGGTTTCACAGTTAGCACGAATTCGAGCATGTCTGGACATTATGAATTTACCAGGATGCCTTTTGGGTTGAAAAACGGCCCTGCCACATTTCAACGTCTTATGAATACTGTGTTATCAGGCTTACAAGGCCTCCATTGCTATATCTACTTAGACGATTGCATCGTGTACAGTCAAAATTTACAAGATCACATGCATAAATTACGACTAGTATTTAACAAATTCCGTGAATATAATCTGAAACTCCAACCGGACAAGTGTGAGTTTCTTAGACATGAAGTGACTTACCTTGGCCATATTATCACCGATAAAGGTGTATCTCCAAACCCTGAAAAAGTTAACGCCGTATCGCAATTTCCAATTCCAAAAAATCCTAAAGATATTAAGTCATTTCTAGGCCTAATAGGATATTATCGCCGATTCATTGAGAACTTTTCTAAGTTAACTAAGCCTCTAACCTCTTTACTAAAAAAGGATGCTGTCTTTCACTGGGGTACAGAACAGCAGCATGCATTCAATTTTCTAAAAGAAAAATTAATTACTGCCCCTCTTCTACAATACCCTGATTTTTCACAACCTTTTAACGTTACTACTGATGCTAGTAATTATGCCATTGGCGCAATACTATCTCAGGGTCCCGTCGGCAAAGATAAGCCGATCGCATACGCGTCGCGTACACTAAATAAACCTGAAGGCAATTATTCGACTACGGAAAAGGAACTTTTAGCTATTTTATTTGCCGTTAAAACTTTTCGACCATATTTATATGGAAATAAATTCAAAATAATTACAGATCACAGACCCCTTGTATGGTTGTTTAACGTTAAAGATCCCGGCAGTAGACTCATTCGCTGGCGCCTCAAACTTGAGGAATATGACTACGAAATTATCTACAAACAAGGTCGCCTCAACTCCAACGCTGATGCGCTATCCCGTTGCCCTATTAACTCTATCGATGTTAACAATTTAAATAACTCTACTTATGAACAATATTTTAAAAACCAATTTACTAATCAGCTCCCTGCTTCAAATACTATTATTGAAGAATGCACTCAGGGTCTGCACTTATCCAAGTTAAATACAATAGCCTGCCCTGTCTCTTTAGACTTTGATTATTCTATGCCATATTGCGAGGAAATACTATCACAACTCGATAATTCTGCTGACTTACTTAACTCAGAACGCGAACCTCTTACTATACGTCGCGTCCAGGATAAAAATAAATCTTACTATTTTCTATTTACCAAAGTTCATCACTATGAACAAACCAATTTTAGAGATGTCTATAGTTTATTAATTAAACTCAGAAACCTACTAATCGATTGCCCAAATATAACCGATCTCGCATTACCAGATTTTAGTGACCCATTTTCTAAACTGGCTTATACTAAAGTTTATAATATGATATCGTATATTTTTCACAATACCAGCATTAAAATCCATATGTATAAAAATCAATTAATTTATCCTACTCCTGTAGAAGTTCCTAAGATATTAAAAGAAAATCATGACTCTGTTATCGCTGGTCACCCAGGATCACAACGAATGTATTCGCGTATCAAAGCTGCCTACTATTGGAAAGGCATGCGCTCTGACATTGAACAATACGTAAAAAAATGTAAGCTATGTCAGATCAATAAACCTTTAAGGAAGTCAAATAAAGCTCCTATGGAAATAACTTCTACATCTACAAGACCATTTGAACGACTAGCCCTTGACGTCGTAGGTCCCGTACCCGAAGCGGGTTTCCAAAATTTTAAATTTATTTTAACTCTACAAGATGATCTAACCAAGTTTACCAGTGCTTATCCGATGATTACAGCTACCAGTGAAGAAATAGCTCGAAACCTCGTACATTTTATGTCTCTTTTCGGTTTTCCTAAAACTATTCTAACAGATTTAGGCACTTGTTTCACGTCTGAATTATTCAAACAATTAACAGACATATTGAAAGTCAAGGCCCTATTTACTACTCCGTATCACCCACAAACTAATGGAGCTCTTGAACGCTCACATGCTACTCTAAAAGAATACCTCAAATCCTTTGTTAATGAGAATCAAAACGACTGGCACTGTTATCTATTCACCGCAATTTTAGCATATAACACTACTCCTCACTGTACAACTAATTTCACTCCTCATGAACTATTATACGGTTATAAACCGTGCATTCCTAATTCCTTATATGAAACCTCCGGTAATACAACATACAATGAATATATAAGAGCTTTACAATATAGGATGCGATTTAGTCGCGAAAAAGCTTTTCAAAATATTCTAAATAGCAAGGAGAGATCAAAACAATATTACGATACTAACTCCCGTGAAATCACATACAAATCTGGCGATATGGTGTACCTAAAACACCATCACAGACTTCGAAAAGCGTTATCGCCTATATGGAAAGGCCCATACAAAATCACAAAAGTAAATAATAAACATAATGTGACCCTTCAAGTAGGTCGAAAAAATATAAAATACCACACCAATGAAATAAAACCTTCAACATCCTAACACATACTATGTTTTCTTTCAGAACGTTATGCTGGCACGGCATTTCAAGCCACAGCCCCACCGAATCGAGCATCATTCCCATCTACCATAGCCCCGGAATTTATTTTGAACCTACTAATAATATTAACTTTTATAGTGATCATTGGAAAGTTATCACTCACGTTGATTTAATCTCTTTAGAACCTTATCTTAACAAAATCGAAACTCTATTACATGAAACTCTGAATCTCTGTAACAAAATTCAATCACAAGATTCACAAGATTTTAACATGTGCAATGACATGTCTAACCCCATTGAAGTTTTAATCCAATCCAATTACGTTAAATTGCAATCGCTGTCACATATCATTTCTAATAAATCAACGAATAAAATAAAACGCTCTTTAGAATTTGGAGGAGAAATCTTAAAGTTCTTTTTTGGCACATTAGATGCAGACGACGCTAGAAAATATGATGCTGCAATTGAGTCGTGTAAAAAGAGCGACACAGAATTATATCACCTAATGAGAGATAACATTCGCATAATTAAATCTACCATAAATAACTTTAACACTACTATTTACAAACTTAATCAAAATGAAAACAAATTGAATACTCAAATAAATCTGATGAATGAAATATTTTCCCAAATCACGAAAACTGACAACTTACTGCTACATACCTCAAGGTTAAATAATCTTCTAAATATAATTGAAGGTTCTTTACTTAGTATTTCCAATTTACTGGATACTACAGTAAACTCTATTTTATTTTCTAAGGTTAATATACTACATCCTAGTGTTATAAGCCCCTCTAATCTTTATCTCGAATTATCTAAACATAGTAGTCAAGTAAGCAAAAGGTTAGACTTCCCAGTTCCTCTAAGCATTCAAAATATTCACTCCATAATAGATGTTTCTGAATTTAGCTCTTATTATTATAACAATAAGGTCATTTTTATACTACAAATTCCTTTAATAACACCTGATAAGTTCATGACCTATAAAATCATACCTCTACCTACTCCGCATGATGACTCACATAGCACATTCGCATTGATTCAACCTTCTAACTCATATATAGCTTTAAGTGATGACAGGATGCATTATGTTATGATGGACACACTTGCTAGATGTAAGATAATAAATAACAACTTTTCTATCTGTGAACTTACTACTATATATTCATGTATAAGTAATCCAAACTGTGAATCTAAAATATTAACTGAAGTAACACTGTCGTTACCTACAGAATGCAACGCCAAACTTTTATATGGTCAAATTGATATTTGGCAAAAGTTAAATGACAATAAATGGATTTATGTTCAATCAAGTACAAATAAATTGACAATCAAATGCGATGATAACATTAGTGACTATTCAATTATAGGTACTGGAATTGTAAAATTAACAGCAAATTGTATTGGTTATTCTAAAACTATTCAGTTAATGACAACTAGTTCTTATTCTTTTATTACTAAGTCGCCTTTAGATATTAAGTTTGATATAACAGCTGATGACTGCTGTAAGAAGGACATATTTAATAAAAGTCTGCCACATTTGTCGCCAATCTCTTTAAGCAAAATCAACTTAGATTCTCTCAAATATGCAAATCATCAAATGGATAATTTAGAACAAGAATTAAATAACTTAGAAAAGGAATCTCATTTTATTAAATATGGTCCATATTACTCTACTTTTACTTGTATTTTAATTGTGTGTTTATTTTTATGTGTTACTTATAAGATCTTTAGATATTTTAAGAACAAAAATGCTACTAATTCTAGATGCTGCGTGCAAATATTTAACCAATGTTATAATCAGAAAACTTCTAAACGCAAATCCAAAATCTCTAATTCTATCGAGATGACTGAAATGTCATCAGCATCAGATGAAGACAATAAGTCAATACAATCTTTACCAATTCGAAACACTAATTATAAATCTACTGCTAATACCTATAAGACCAAATTCCCATCAAACAGAAATTTAAATTTTTAAAATACTATGAATAATTGTTTCCATTATTAATTACTATGTCTTGCTATGTTTAATAACAATGTTATAAGCCATATGTACTCTCGTACATTTATATCTAGTGTAAGTTTTGTAAATGACATACTAATCTCACTGTATCTCAAATCTTTTCTATTTTACTTCGCTTATCTTATAAGATAAAGCTCCGTCAAAAAGGGGGAGCTGTTACAACCCTTATTACAAGGCAATAAAGCCGACATTTGCACTCTGTAGTTAAAGTCTCAGTTTTCATTGCAAAGCCAATGCTGAATTGCAGTTATCGCACATTAGCGGATTTTTAATATTAATTTAGTCAGTTAGATTCTGGAAGCCGTCGCGTAAACCCAAATTCGTTAGACTTATCTCGAGAGATACAAGAGATTATAGAAAGTCATTATTTTGGTTTGTGTATTATTAAGTAGAACTTTAATCAAAAGTGTAATTGTGGATTTTTGTGAATAAACAAGTGGTTTGGTAGAAGATAGTTTTTTTTTAAAAAGATCTACGGGGTCGGCCGTGTAACAGTACCCTAGTACAGCAGGTAGGCGAGTAGGCTTCACTCGCTGACGTTAAAGCTCGGAACGCACAGCATAATAATTAGTCATTAGAAAGTAGGCAGCCAGGGTGGGGGGAGGGGTGGGCGGTTGTGGGGGGCGGGGCTCGTCTGTTTCAGCTTATCTGAAATTACATCTTTTATGGGTATCCGCGATTATTCCGCGCTGCAGCTACTTGCGGCGCGTTAGTACCGCCTGGAAAACAACTCGACATTACCATTGGTGTCTACATAATCCCTACTATTGCTTTTTATTAGATTTTCTCTACTTTCACTCCTCATTGATATCTTTTTTTACCAAACATTACATTTAATGACAGTGTTACTACTAAGCCTCCGTTTTGTCTTTGAGCGAAAAAGCGACAAAACGGAGATGCTTTTAAAACTTCTTACCATTTCTCCTGCTCGTGTCTACATACAAACCGTAATTTATGCGCGGTACTATAAGACAAGAATCTGGTAAATTCTAATATCCTTGTTTGTTACACAAAAGCGCTGCTTACAACAACAGACAAACAATTCAGTGGAGCTAACTTGAATTCATAATCAAGTAATTTATGTGCACGGCGAATAAATTAGCCGCTCGAGCCCGCGCGCCGCCCATAACTTACCCCAATAAATTGCCCAAAGCGGGCCAACTTCATTTTATCTCCAAATACTAATAAGTACTCGTACTACCTACGTACGCGGTAACTCGGCTTTTATTACGATTTTATTTTTTTAGCATTCAGAACACTTGTACCGGTATGATCATTTTATGATGGCGATACGCGATCGACACCCGATAAGCGGCGATCGGCTGTAAACTGCTGTAAGTGCGCGGAAAACTTCACGAAAATGTGACTTACAAGCGCTTAAAATAGAATTACCATTATTGTATTACATTTTTAGTGCTTTGAATATTCCGAACAGATGGAGCGGCCCAAAGGTTATGGAAACGAATTTGCTCCTTGTGTACTTCCAACATTAAACAAATTTTCGTGAGCCTCCCCGCGAGCCTTACACCGTTTGTAACCTGCTCGTGAACTCACGTATCAGGTAGCACCTGCTTTGCATAAGGCGTCATGTCGAGAACCCCACGTTTAAAGTGTAAATTTTGCGATTAAAGTATAAAATTGTGCATAAACACTTTGAACAAAATGCGTCTCGATAAGAATAATAAATATTCGATGGCAATTTATGTTACAGAAGGTCGATCCAAGGTGACCTTATTTAATGCCGAAACTATTTCAGCGAGGTACTTACCTACATACTTTTAAGTACCCGCTGGTTGTTACCTACCGCTACTATACATAGACACGATGACAAATTGGTATTGTGAATATATTTGTAGCGAACATCGAGATCGAATGTCTAATGCATAGTTAATGCACTTCTGTTGGGTTTGCAAACAGCACTGAAGATTCCAAATTCTGAAGAGAACTGCGAGAGCACTGGCTACTATTTTAGAAATCTTCTAGCATTTATATATACACATGATGCATGACAAATAGTGAATTAACCAAAGTCTTGTACGTCTGAAAGTTAAAAATAAAAAGGGCGATTTATATTTACATTATTCAAGCACTTTCCACCCCTACAAAAGTTGTCACGGTGTCCAAATCGTCCAATAGAGTCGACAATAAAATTAACATACGCTTCGGCGAGGTGTCACGCCGCAGGAAGTATAGTGTAATTTGTAAGCTTTGTGATTAATAAAGTGTACTAAGTGCGGCCCCAATAGGACAGATTAGCGGCCACTTTATCACATCTATTCCGAGTTAACGTCGCGTGACGGATCTCGTTTGAAACTCATAAAGAGTCCGAAGCAAAATATACTCGTAGATAACGCTTACTTTACGTCTCGGGCCCTTTTCCACTTGCTAAGTTTACGTCAAGTCGGCCGGAGGGTAAACTCACAAGTTTATTTAAGTTTAGTACTATTTTATAATTAAATTTCCACTTTATAATCGAGTCAGTGAACGAGTTACGATACCTTTCAGTGTTAGTCAAGGAAATCCTTTCAGTCCATGTTTTCCATGACACCATTGATTTAGGGTAAACTCAAATACTTAAAATTTCAATCAAAAGTCATTAAACTCATAAGTTGTAGAAGTGAGACTTCACTTCTCACGATCTCAAAGAAAAGTAAATGGTAAGTATAATTTGACGTGAGGTAAGTAAACTTGTGACAGAAAAGAAGTCTGGTAGTAAGTCGTGCACAGTGGAAAACACACTTGTCTAGCTCACATTTGGACAGATTGATGGAATTGCGTCGGTCGTATACGTAGAACAAATGCTTATAAAATAGCTTTTATCAGATTTAGCTGTGACCTTTCGTTACTAATAACAACCTTATAAAAATATACGCAGACGTCTGCAAACCGTTAATTATTCGCCTAATTGCGCCCAGTCGGACATTGTATCAGATATTTAGATCAAAATGCTGTAGGATTTGTTTGTGTTGTACGTTAAAGATTAAAGTATCTTTTGCATTTGAATCATGGCAATATATTTCATTTATAAAAAGCCATAATACTTAGTGTAGACAAAGCATTATTTTATCAGCGGGAATAAGTCACGTTCCCGGCGGTATCTCCCGCGGGCTCACATTATGAAGGTGTTTACTAAGGATTATGGATACTTTGAATTTACATAACATTTTCTGTCATTTGCTTATCGCTCACATGACAATTCTCGTGCATTATACATGAATATATTTGACAAGTTTTAGCAAAGGACGGCGTGGAATAGGAATCCAAGAATGTGTGCGCGAAAGCCGGCTGCGAGAGAACGTAGCGCTCGACGCTCGCTCGAGCCTCGAGTATTGCGATGAGCATTTGAATAATCGCGCTGTGTTCAAAGCGGGTATTATATGATAATAATTTCACGCGCGAGCGCCTCCCGGCGGGTGCCAGCAACCCCGCACCCCCTACCCCACCCCGCCACGGCACGACGCCTCCCTGGAATGTGTGAAAAAAATTACCAGCACTATAGATAATAACTGAATACTTCATCGGCAGCGACTCGACGCAACAAATTTAACGCCGATATCGACTGCATTTATTAGTAGCTCGATAGTAGCCCTCTGTTGCACTGTAATTAATTGACTCTACAAACGTTAAAAATTGGTCAAGTGTTAAAATATGTTAGGGTTGCGTCCGCCAGTCAGCCCTCCGTTACCCATAACATAGGTATGACATATTGTGATGTAACCAAATGTTATTTTAATCTTGAACTCTGACATTTCGTTACAATACAATGTTTAATACATTCCTGAATATTAAAGCCGAAAAAAATTTAAAAATTAATTAAAAATGTTTTCATTTTCATTCATGTAAAGAATGTATTCAACAATGAGTAAGTAACACAAGTACGTACACATGTAAAATGTGAAGAAACATGCATAACTTGACGTACGATTACTGTAGCGTTTAAAAGGTGTTAAGTGAAATGTGTTAAGTTGTTAAATGAACGTATCATAAAATTATAACGCATAATTACCTACATAATGGCCGTCGTAAAATTAGTAATTCATAACAGTGTTGTTTTTAGATGGTGTATCGGAGGCGAGTGCTGGCTTCATAATATTAATATGTTTATTAAACGAGCCGAGCATGGTGAGTGAGCACGATGGGAACCCTCCCTACGGGAACGCTCTACGCATAGTTTTCTTAACATATGTTCAGGATTTGTATCTTTATGATACCATCTAGGTTTAGCTAATAAGTTGAATCTAAGATTTATTTCTCATGAAACGTTTATATGCTTTGTAAATATGTTTGCTTTTCAGGAAAAGCTTACTTTTCAGTAGTAGGTACTCAGTTTTGAAAAGTTAGTCTTTACGGAGGGTTGATCTAGTAGACTCAACGTAATTTAAAAAAATACATGTGCCTAAATAATATAAAAGTTCTGGCTTAGTGATGAGGGTGAAGTCTAAGACAAACACCGTTTGCACCTTACGTGAAAAAAGTCATGAAATAATGCGATAATATTTTACATTAATTATCCAGTACTGCTTTCATATCAACAAATTAATGACTAAACCAAACAAAGTAATGCTAATAAAATACGGGTGTCATAACAGCACTCAAAGCTCACCTGTTCGGCTGAACATTACAATTTCACGGTTCAGAGAGAACACTACTTCAGTTGATAAATATTTGTCTGTCCACTGATAAGCTGCTAACTATGGATAATTTATACACTTCCTTTTAGAACGATAATGGTTAGCTTTTGTGGTAGTTATACGCATTTTAAAAATCGAATAACTATAAACCTATAATTAACTACAAACTTCATGCACCAGTAAATGTAGACATTAATTTCCACACTAGTTTATCTATTTGGGCGCACAACCCGCCTTTATCTGTCATCGTTCTCCACGCTCTCAACACAAGACAAGCGTAATTGTCAAATTATCTCCAACAGATATCATATTAAAGGTTACTAGAACAAGGTTTAATTTCCTATGGCAGCAAATGACCATGCATGGCGTTTCAGAAAGAGCCAAATGCGGGTGGAAGGCGACTTACGTATTGCGTTTACTCGAAATTATTTTAATATGCAAATAAGAAAATGTGAAGGAGAATTGTGTTTCGACGTTGTTGGTAAAGTCGGTTACGCAGACGTATTCTTTAAATTAATGGCAGTGCGAGATTAGAGTACTGCTAACTGCTTTACATGGAGCGGGCTTACACGCCGGGGCGCGCTCGTTTGTTCCGAGAAACAGACAAATGAAAGCACATAATTACTAGGCCGCCCCGTTCTAAATGCAACAAGGATTAGAATTTACATGAGCGCGTTAACAAGCACGCGTATGGCATTTATGACTTTGATATTTAAATACATGGATATGCTGCAGGGAACAGGATACTGTGGCCTGCATCGCGAACATGTGTCCTATTGCTATTGTTGCTCGTTATCTTCAGATCTCGACCGAAGAATTAGATCCGACGATAATGATTTACAACCTTACAGGAACAATAGATAAAGGACTCGATCGTCTAGATCCCAACATAACAGATAGCCTTAGAAATAATGGACAGTTTTAACAAACCTTCAGAATGTATCTTGGGAACGAATATTCTATTCAGAACTACAAAGATTTTCCTTAAAATGACACTGCTAGGGAAATACAAAAGAGGTCAAGCGTAGGTTAAATAAAAATACCGTAAAGTATTTTCATTTGCAGTTAGATTTGGATTGTTAAGCATGTTAATTATTGACATTGTAAACAGCAGCCGAATTGCGTAAGTATATTATCCAAAGCAAAAGAATCAATTCTTTCCCAAAACCGACTTTACGTAGTGCATATTGATACGAAAACTCGTTTTTGGGAAGGAATCGATTCTTTTGCTTTGGATAATATACTTACGCAATTCGGCTGCAGGTCAAATCACCTCCAAGTTGATGACATTTCTGCATGAAAAGCAACACGAATGCCAACGGCGGAGATGACGAAGAACAAAATTCAGTTCCTAATTCGGATTCGTACGATAATTAAACCGAGGTATTCTTTCAATGTTGATCCAATTAGCGTGTGTATGGTCAGTAGGGCGGCACCGCGGCTCGGCGCAATCCCGCGCCGTCAGCAAGCCGCGAATATGAAGTGATGGATGAACTCCCAAGCTGCTTTACATACAATGGAAAAATGGTAAAATAAACCCCACACCCGACACGTTACTATGAACTCTAATTAAAACAGCTATGCCAGTTTATGCCGTTTTGTTACGAATACAACTTCCCATTTCTCGATGCATTGTGAAACATTTTAGTGATATTTATGACGTTGTGAACCGACCGTGTAAATTTTAATAGTTATTCACTTTTATCGGCGCTTTTTAGGGTTCCGTACCCAAAGGTAAAACGGGACCCTATTACTACGACTCCGCGGTTTGTCTGTCTGTGTCTTTCTGGCTGTCACCAGGCAGTATCTCCTGAACCGTGATAGCTAGACAGTTGAAATTTTCACAGATGATGTATTTTTGTTGCCGCTATAACAACAAATACTAAAAACAGATTAAAATAAATATTTAAGTGGCGGCTCCCGTACAAAAAAACGTGATTTTTTGCCGTTTTTTGCGATAATGGTACAGAACCCTTCGTGCGTGAGTCCGACTCGCACTTGGCCGGTTTTTGCTGTTACTGCGACTTGTGTACGTATCACTGAAGGTAATATTCAAATAGGTTTATTTTCTGTGTTCTACTGACATCTTATTTTAAAATTTCGCAAACTGCCATAAAGTTACGGTTACCTAATTTGAAATAGAAGATAACAAAATCGACTGCGTGTTTACCTACAACGTGAAACCAACTGAGGAAAAATGTTTATAAATTCATCACCATCACATTGTAGGTAGCTTATCTATGATCTTGGGATCTGACACGTTCCAATATTATGACTTTACACTCAAGATAGCTTCTATCGTGCATAATAATTGCCCTTATAGGCAAATAGCGTAAATATTACACGAGTAGGTGTGTTACAGACTTGTGACAGTGTTATTAGGTACGTCCTACAAATATTACAAAGGATAAAGTTTGTGAGTGTGTGTGTTTGTACGTTTGTTACTCTTTCACGCAAAAACTGCTTAACGGCTCTGGATGAAATTTGGCGTGGAGATAGATTATCGTCTGGAATAGCACATAGGATACTTTTTATATCGGGAATATTTTCCCTTGGGATAATTTTCGACATCCACGCGGGCGAATCCGCTGGCATAAGCTAGTAGATACATAAATGTATAAATCTGTGCAGTATTTGATAGAGGTACGTTTCAGCGTTTTTCTCGTCAGGAATCGAAGCGTAATTATAGTCGGCGCACCGATTAACATCTGTCGACTATTAAATAAACTCAGATTATAAGGGTTCAATCAATGTAAGTAATTATTCTTATCCGTCGGATGTTCTCAAAGCGGCTGGCTCGTCTGCGGAATAATTTTCTCATGATTCGCGAGGAAATCAAACTGCCCCGCAGCCTACCCGTTTATTAGGCAGTCACATGGACGAGACTGCCTAATGTACATCACTACGACTCCACCATGTAATTTATTGCTCTTATGTAAGCGCTGCGGAGGTTTCCTTTTACTCGGCTCTGTATTCCATAATACGTTACAGAACTGCTATGCTTAATAATGCGGAAATGGTGGAAATAACGCGTTCATGGATTTGATTTCAACAACTCATCCTAGAATGCTTTGTACAAATTCTTCATTCTAGTTTACAGTAGCATACGTTGCTAAACATCGAATGAGTCAGCTATTCGTAGAAAATTCCTGATCAATCAGTTTCAATCGTAATAGGGTGTTAGAGGGATGAGTGTGTGAACGGCGGCGGCGGTGCGCTGTCGGCGCCGGTGCTCTGGCAAAAAGCGCTGATGCTAACAGAACGATTATAATATATTAGTTGGTCTTTAATTGCGCCGATATAATTACGGCAGTGCGGTGCGCATACGTGACAATATCCTGACCGCTCAGCCACCGTCGGCGCGATATTAAGAGGAATAACTCTGCTGAGCCGATCGAATGTTTCGCGATAATGAGCGGCGGCCGCGATCGAAGTGTCATTAGGAAGTCGTAACCGGCGATGTGCGCCCTCAAGTTATGTTAACCTTCGGGCACCGAGCAGATTAATCTTCATAATTACACGCATTCAGTGGCTCTGTATGGAGAGTGTTAGTTATAATTCATTTGTTTTTGCAAAGCGTATTGGGACGGGTAATGGTCGAAACGAGCTTCTTTCGTCGTGGGTGCGTTTTTAATTGGCGTTTGGAGAATTATGTTTTACTTAGCGAATTGTAATTAACATAATGTGCTCTACAGACGTTTTGGTATTTTTCGGCGTACCAATTCTGGCTTAGTTAGAATCTAATGTAAAATATGATGGTAAACTTAGGTCTCTATCAAAAAAGAACACCTACTGGCCGATACCACGTGGTCTTATAGATATTTTTTTCAATTGGCAATGATTTTCCTGACATGGTTTACATCCTAACTATGAAATAGTGTTAATGAGAACTATTTAATTAACATCTGTATACAATGTTGCCACGCAATCTTGTTCTCATGGATAATAATACTTGTGAAACTATTTTGTGTCTGAGGTTCAAAGGAACGACATTAGACGTGATCAGTCGTTGTCGGCGCGAGGAAACGGGGTAATTTCCTAATGATTCAATGAGGTGATACTTACCCATCGTGGGAATCGAACCTACACTTGTGAGGTTAACTTAAAGGGATCGTAGCGCCCGAAGCAGCAGCCACCATTATAATAGAGCCCGGCGACATTAGCCTGATAATTGTGTTTGTATGGTAATTAAGATTGACGTATTTAATTGTGTACATTCCGATTCCAAAAACATTGAAGACATCAACATACACGGATAAAATTATGAATTAATCCTGATAGGGCGGCACCTCTCAGTCGCGCGACATACTTCGGCCAGATAAGGGAAAAGCGTCGCTGGCTTATAAATGACTCTTTATTAAACGTGAAAGGAGCGACGTCGGCTAATGGGCCGATCATGCGCTCCCATTAAAGATTATTTAATATTCAAAAGCGGCCGACGATAAATCACGATCGCCCGCCATGCTTCTTTGACTACACCCTGCACTTTTGTTCAGACGCATCATTCTGTATTCCCTTTTATCTGTACATATGTACTTAATTATTTTTTTAAATTAATACTTAGATACATAAAAGGCATTTTATGTGGTGTGGCGTTTATTACCGTGGAAATGAAGGTGGATTGAAGTAAAACACGTCTTAAAATGGCCATAGTGTAACATAAATGGTAGCAGAAGCTGTTATGAGCGTAAAAGTGTCGCAAATTGGCGTCTGGCGTCAGCTAGTTATGCTCGTTGGATGTTGAGCTGCCGTGTGTGGCCGCCGATAGCATCGGGGTATCTCTCTGGGAATGCCTTCAATCGTATAAGGCAGTGTACGATGCCATAACACTTGTTCCATCAGATGTTAACAGCGATAGCGGCCGCTTGCTGCAGTGCTGCAGCGGCCGGTTATTAACTCTACCAATGATCCATTCACGTCTCGTCCTTTATAGTGCAGCAGTTTTTCAAGTTGTCCCCGCATTGTTTTTGTATGTAATGAACACTTCGAAACACGAACTTTTTGTTGTTCAGTTGCATTCTTATAATTAGAATTGCAGAATCACCTATTTGCCATACGCAATCTTGTTCTGATAAAATCTGCGCGAACGAAGGACACAAGAAAACGGAGGGCAGTTTCGAATAAATTGATTGTCATACAAGTTATACCTTCGTGTAAGGATTGCCTTTTCTATTTTTGGGGACAAATGGCAAAACAATAATTCGTACCCTTGCGCGAGTGAGCTAATAACAATAAAATAGAAAGTCGATCACGAAACGCGTCCCGGCGACTGGTTCAATCAACGCGAGTCAGATTTATTTTTATGAAAATTGGCATAAAATCGGGCGGGTCAGCGGGGGCGCAGGACCCGCGGGACCGCACGCCCGACCGTTTACTGCATATCGTTTCCTACGAGCTCGTCGCCCGTCCGAGGCGGCTCGCTCGGAAATATTGCCAGCGGTCATAACTTTTTATATGCACCGATGACATTGCAGAAAGTGGCGGCTGTCCTCACATAACAATAGAGCTGTTGATACCCTTAAGGTATATGTATGATTGGCAACTGTTTCTCAATTTTTGGCACAGAAAATCAAATCTACTTTGCCGCTTCATTTTTTTGATAAGCATAAAGAGTACAATATTCCAAAAATAAGGAGAAGCCATTGCAACTTTTTGTCAAATTAGTTGATTGATTAAGGTAATCTTAAGGTTAACCTATTCCAATACGAATTATAAAAAGTTTTAGATGTTTGTCACACTACTGGCGTCACTATCACACCTTCCCACAACTCTATCACCGGCGAGCGCACAATGTCTGTGTGGTGTTGATGTGTCAAGCGGGTGTGGAACTCGTAAAGACGGTTCTCTATTATCGTCCACTCAACTTCGCAGCCCTCACCTTGGGGGCCAGATCATCTCAATGTGTCGTCAAACGATATACGATTAGATGCCCATCAAATCTCTTATTGTAAATATCGATGTCTGTTCAATCGAAAAGTTTTGTAGTTCTCTAGATGTAGTCTGTGTATCTATTATGGGATGGGATGGGACATATTGTGTTGTATTTCTAAAAGCATTTCATGTACTTTACTACACGGTCATGCGAATATTTATTTAGTTAAAATACTGTACAAAGGCAGATTTAATGCCTTGGGTATTTCTACCATTCGACCTTAGGGTGGTGTAGACAAAGTATCACATACAGTACAACTATTTTCTTAATGTCCCTCGGCAAAGTTCGTGTTTCGTCAGTTGTCGGATTTCTATCAGTTACCCTTTGCACTTGGTGCTGACTGAGAATGTGCCATTGTAATTTATAGTTGTCAAATTTGTACACTAGGCTTCTGTTGACAGCGCATTATTGAGCATCTTTTGAGGGTTCTATTGATCCTAAAAATAATGTATCATCAAAAAGGAAAACTTAGAGGCACAGTATTTATCTTTCTTTTTTGTTCTTGTAATATTATTTAAATTGGTCGTATATTGGAGGAGGAAATAGGCGAGAGCCAAACCTCGAATTATGATTATTTACTTAGGAAATTCAGTCGGTTGTCTGCGACCGCATTTCTTCGCCGTTTGGCAGATACGAGGTAACATACAAGATACGCGCGAAAAACATAACCCTTCCTTGGCAGTCGGGTAAAAGATACACGTGAGTATACCAAGTGACATTCTATACAAGAAAGCGTCGCAATAGCGATTGATAAAACGTCAAAAATATATGAGATTGCCAAACGCTATCGAAATATCAAATGATTTACATTTTGGCATTTGGACCGTTGTGCGTCACCATCGCTTATGGTTTTTAGTTTGTCTAGCTAGATACACTGATCGCTTATACATCAATATGAGAATTATTCAACGAAAACCACAACGTAATTAATTAGATATTACAAAACATTCCATTTATTAAAATACTTTTTGCAAGATTTTTATTAACTTGCAATGTATGTATGATCGGGTCAAGTCTTGCAACTGAATTATAAAGCAGTTATCCTCAACCGATAAAGATGAAATTTTGCATACACGTTTGGTTTGGATGACAATGCACGGTAACCTAAAAAGCATGAGTAAAAAAAAAGTGGCAATAAATATTATTAGTTACATATGCAGTATTCAATATTTACCTATAACTTTGTCATTAGGGGCTTTATTTATGGACCGATCTGATATCCAATGTGAGTGCGATGCCTCTGTGCAGAATATGACATATGCTGCCGGGCGAGCACGGCCTACTTTAACAGGCTTGAGTCACACATTTTTATCACAGTTTGGGAGCAGAAACTGTGATAAAATGCGTGACTGAAGCCTATCACAGAGGCCGTGCTCGCCCGGCTGAAGTGCCCCAAGTGCTGATACACCAGCACTTTAGAAGATGTAGGTAATGAACGCTACTGACGGTGGAACTAAAGTGGTCAACTATTGGGCTCAAAATATTTAAAGAGTTTTGTGTTTAAAATCGATTGGTTTCTGGAGTACTGCCTTAAACAATATATATATATATATAAACATCGAACGAACAAAATATTGAGTTCTTAGTTAGTCTAGAAAATGGAATAGAAAACCCTAAATACTTGAAAAAAATTATGAATACAAAAATATTTTCATAAAACTCTCCCTATTCCCGCTCAGTTGTCGAAAATAGTTGATAACAATAAAATGGCATGCACGAAACAAAGCACGACATAAAGTTTTACGTGGCACATAAATCTGAAAGTTATTCTCACGGGATGATAAGGTGGGGACCGCGGGATCGCCGGGATCGCGGGATTGTGACGGGCAGGGGCCCGCACTAACTTGTGGAGCTCGCTGTTGCAAATGATAAGTAATATTTTATTGATGGCGTCAAATAATGTTTGATATCTTTATTTGAGGGGTGATCAGTATTGTGTTCTGTGTTGATATAGCTACGAATTGTTCGATGTTTACTTGTCTTAGTATGAGCCCATTTTTGATAGATGTCGGAGAAAAATAGATGATATATTTCGGCATACTTATAGACTGAAGTTCCAAAATGAACTTTTAACATAAATCGGTTTTCAGATACCTTTCAGGTGTACGTATACCTCAATCGAGAAAAGTTGAAGTTCATCAGAACTTGATATTTATTTCACGTAGGTCATATAATATTGTGAGAGAAATATCATTCAGAATCTTGATAAAGTCTCACGTTGATCAAAATATTGTAGCGGCAGCTCTTTTCATATCAAGAAAAATGATATTCGTTCACAGATAAAAATCTCGGATTCCCAGGGGCCAACGTTTGTCAACAAAACGAAACTTTCATTGAGTCAATCTAGTGTAAAATATTCAAGATTGGGGTGGTGAGTGTGACGTCTGACGTCGATGCCGGTGGCGGGTAGTTTGACTGGCGGGTACTTATGTGACGTCATCTGGGAGATGGACAGATGCTCAGCAGTAGATTGATTATATGCTAAATTCACCATTAAGAACACAGTAAAAGTAAATAGTTATTTTTGTTTATCATTCATCATCATTTCAGCCGTAAGATGTCCACTGATGGACATCGGCCGCCCCCAAGCGTCGTCACACTGATCGGTCCTGTGCGTTTCACGTCCACTGGATTCCCACAGCCTTAAAAAAAATTACTTATTAGTAAGGGATACTATAATGTTACAGAGTTTTTGAATGACAAATTTTGAATGTAGATAACTTAAATTGTTTGAGTTTCTTGGATTTTGTCATTGATTTCATTGTATTGATTATATTTTATGACTGTAAATTTTATTAACTGTAATGATGTATTTGAATTAATTGAATTTTTAACTATAATTTAAATATGACATACATTGTTATCTGACATTTATTTTATAAAATAACACAAATCTGACATACATTTTTGTATGACATTTTATTATTTTTTAGTTTTGACATTTTAATATTTATTGCGTTTGAATTAATTTTAATAATTGTTTAATATATTTGATTGACTTAGTTTTGACGTACCATACATATCTTTATTTGACATTTGTTTTTTTATTTTTTGACATTATTTTTATGCAGTTTTTTATTGTTGACATTTTGTAATTATTGTGATTAAATTATTTTTTGTAATTGTTCAATGATATTCACTGCCAAAATATTTGCACGCCATAGTATGTGGCAAACATGTCCGAACTCATTGTATTTTTTTAATGTTATCTTGCATGCACGCTTTGTTTATTCTTGCATGTATACACGTGTTTGAGCAAATAAATATATCTTTATCTTTTATCTTGACCAGGTCGTCGCTCCACCTAGAGGGAGGCCTTCCAACATCGCCACTCCAGAACTTTTCTGCTCCATCGGCCATCCGTTCTGTGAGCAATGTGCCCAGCCCACTGCCGCTTAAATTTGGCAATTCTTCTTTTTATGTTTCTGCAATCTTATTTTTGATAATATGTACCTAATTATGACTATTTGGTGAGCTTTATAATTCAAGGTTTTACAGGACGACCACGATCTTCCGAAGCGAAGAACACGTATAAGCTTCTTCTTAAGAGAGAATTTGAGAATGTTTTAAAAGTAGCAGTCTTAAAATAATGGAAGGCAAGAAAATTATACCTATAAAGGTACATCATAGCTAGCAAAGCTTTGTCATAAAAAGCCACTCGTCTAGGAACGTGTCATATATTCAATAACACTCCCCTGCCGGCGGCTAAACCCAAATTTTCAATCTTGACAGTTATCATTTTACGAAAGCAAACTCCCATAATATTTGCTCTCGGGTGTGAGGCGAGACTCTTCGAATTTCATATTTATTCGCGGAAGCAAACAGCGCGGCCCGCACCCACAGCGGAACTGATATTATTGTGCATTCCGTATAATATTGTTTGCTATTTGGCACATTCTCTGTTTGTTTTCGTCTCTCATATGAAAGGGGAGCTATAGACGTGCAAACAGATGGGTGACACGCGCACTCTTCAAGCTTCTGTACCGGGAAATGCTATTAGTTTGAAAGTTGAAATGTAAATTTTATTTGAGTTTATTTTGCGACATTAGTTGTAATTTCCAGTAGTGGGATGGCACAAACATGTTGTAGAGGAAGCATAAAGCGTTAAATCACTATACGTGATCATAGGAGCGCAAACATAGCGTACGTTGGGAATATGAAAGCGAGCAATCCATTAAGTCGGAGCGGCATGAATGGCGGCCGGAGTCTCGGAGACGCGACTCCTCTGATAACCCATAATACGCTGATATTTTTGCTTTGCTCATATGTTGGAAGTAATGGCTCGTGCCTGTTAGCTGGCTATGGATACGCGCTACTTTCTTGCTCACAGCTTCCTACCTTCTTGCTCATATTAAAAAAATACATGGAAAATGGTAAACGATTGCCAAGATAAGTTTCCTAATGAATTTTGCACAATATACAGAAGTGCTACTTAATTTTCTGTCTTAGGCTATTTGTATTTTTTTTTTAATACAGAATTTTCTCAAAATGGAGACCAAGGTAGTATTTTTTTACACAGAAAATAAAAAATGATAACATATTAAAATTAAATGTGAAATGGTAAATTGTGGTCCCTACCAAGTGTCCGATGTTATGTCTACGAATAACTTGAATTATTTTAAAACTATAAGGCTTATCCACATTAAGATCGAACAAGAATTGTAAACCATAATATATTATATTTGGCATATAAAAGGCTCGCTTATCTAAGGGGTTTGACTGGAAACGAACATAAAGGGTGATCCTCTGTGACAAATACCGTGATATACCGCGCGACAGTCGTAAGGGAAATATTTTTATAAGATGAAACATTATTATTTTTGGGGGCGCGCAGGGATCAGAAGTCGCTTCGATGGATTTGGCAATGTTCCTACGCTGTGTCAGCCAACACTGTTTTGTGGCTTTTATTGCACCCCACACCACATATCTGTAGTATGTTAAAGGTATTCGTAATGTTACCATTAAGTACAAATCATTGTTACAGTTACTCTCATATTGTTGGCCTATTTAGCGTTGAATCAGTAACTAACAAAACACACAATCGAATGATACGAACCAGAGCAGTGACGACAGGAAACGGTTAAACGTTTAAAGCCGTTAATAAAACAAATTAATGTGCGTTAACCCTAAAATTGGACAAGTTCAATGCAGAGGTCGTTACCACTATAGGAAATTTATCCCTGGCAAGTATTAACACTGAAATCCGTTCGTTGTATTCGGTGTCATTAAAGTTATGTGGCGGTGGTGTGGAAAAGTGTGTTTTATGCGTTGGCGGGTTAGGGCGGGATTGTGTTGCGGGGCGAGGCGACAGCCAATCAAAACATACAAGGAGCATATTGATTCCGAGAAGTGTCGCTGTTAACGTGGAGGCTGAAGCTGAATACATTAGCCGGCGGCGTAATGAAGTCTCGTGCTTGTAAACAAACAGCAGCGCGCGGCGCAGCCCCGGGCGCGGGCGCACCACTCGCTTACAGGAATTCTATTTCCACGACAAGCGTCATGTGTTAATTAACTGCTCGCACCTACGATATTGAGATATCGTCGTCGATCCCGCTGTTGTTATTAGCCGACGGAGGCTTATTGCTTACCCACTGTTCCGGTACATGTCTTTATTGAGGCTCCAGCTCCTGTTCAATATTGTTCTTGTAACCTACCTTGAGGTAATCCCAACATTGCCCACAATATATTCTGTGAACAAGTAGTTACCTATTTCGATTTTGGTCATAATTTTAGTTTACAATGAGGACCCTGTTCTCGTAGACACTTCGTAGCAAACCGCTACGAAGGTAATTAAACCACTAGAGCGGTGAAATCATAAGAATTACTAATTTTAACATGCACAAATAAACTGACAAATACTTAGGTAGATTCTTAATTAATAACGCATACTTCTCGTTTTTCAAACATTTATAATAAAAGCATCGCTGGCGTCAAAATGAGTGTGACATGAAACGAAGCGTCCACTCAAGTCAACGACACATGCTCATAGTCATCCAAGTTACGGGTGTTCCACATTCAAAAATAAACACGATTATTAAAGAGGAGCTCTTCAGAAACCACATAAAGTGAAGCGCCAGCTGCCGTTCACCGCGCTTTTATGATGAAAGAGGTGATCCCGCTACCCGCGCCCGCTATACCCACCGACCACTGTATCACGTTTCCTGTTATGACTTCAGTTTTTAATAGGCCTTTGTTAAAACCATTTTATTATAAAGAAGCGCTAACAACTCTAAATGCGTCTCTCGAGAATTTTTGTAAATACGCCGCATGGTACGGTGACGTTTTATTGTCTATTCTTATTTCTCTCTTTATGAATGTTCACACATTGTTTATGGATGCCGAGATGGCGGAACGGGATGAGATCGGCTGAATAGAAACCAGCCTCGAATTATATATTACCCACACTGTTCCTAGCCGTCTGATAGCCAATATTGTATTTATCACTTGTATGTAACACGATATTTATTTCAATATAAACAAGCATCGTGTAAGTAAAGTCGTAAAGAAAATAGACGCTAAATAATCGCAACATCTTTTGTACTACAGTGGAATTGGAAATTTGACGATGTCTGACAACTGTCCATAACTTTAACATAAACAAATTTATACGAGACGAATAATTTAGTACGATGACCTGGGACGTCGCCATAACCCGTAGCCGCGTACGATACGTATTTCCTATGACATACTCGTATCATGCAAATGGAAAAGCGCGACGAATGGCTCATAAAGTTTGCTATTTGTTCTGTTTACGATAACCGTGGTTTTATAAAATTTTATTACGTGTTGGTGGAATTTCGCGTTTGTTGCATGTCGGCGTTGCTATCGTGTTGTCGTCGCGTGTTCGTCACGTAGACGCGTCGTGTCGCGCGACGCTTGCACCAAATCCGTCTGCGGTCTTGCTAACAGGTGGGCTGGTTACCGTAATATCAGGTATCATACTACCCAATTTTATTTCATCGATGCATGTTTCGTATTAACGTAATTAATTATGACAACTTAAATTATGTACTTCTAAACTTCTCTAAGGCCCAGTTTTTGATCCGTCGTTACTCCACCAATGGTTAAATGTGCTAACCTATACTTGCATATTTCGGTAAAACACAATTTTTCTTCAGTTGTTAGCTTCAAAGATTGTCAAATAAGTTGAAGAATTAATTATTTGACCATTAGTTAGTCTAACTAATGGTCAAATAATTGACGAAAAAGCGCGTTTTACCGAAATGCTTAGCATATTTAACCATTGGTTGAGTTAACTACAGATGAAAAAACTGGCCCTGAGCCGTGTAAAGCCCCTTGTCACCAGTATGTAAAAAAGATTGGAAATTAATCTTGTTTTAGTGCTCGCAAATAAAACACATGTCAGATCTTAAAGTCGCGTACCACTATAAAAGCTCACTAAACTAGATTAGTAGGCAATTTTCAGTAGGTAGACTAATTCAAAACAGAGAAGAATTGTTAGCTAATTTATTTAAATGTTAATGATAGGAGAAAAGCATTTAAAAGAATAAAAAAAATATCTAGAATAATCATAGGGATGTTAAAAGGTGTAAGGCCACAGTGATTGTATTAAAAATGGATGAGGCGAGTTTTGTAGTGTGACACACTGACATTAATGCGTATTCACACTTAATTTTCACTAAAATATGTATGTTTTAGACGAGCTCTAGTGATACATTATTTAATAGTTACTCAACTTCTGTTTGAATTTTAACAATTGAACAGAAAATATTGCAATAATACGAGAGTCACGACATGTTGGCGAGAATTAGTCATTCTGGCAGCGAGTCAAAATGAGGCAAATTAAATTATAGCTTCATTCTAAGATTTCGACTATTGTTTTAAGATGATCGTCAAGATCCCCTATGTTCTGTTAATTGTGAATTGTCACATTCTACATTTTGAAGGAACGCGATTAAAATTTTCATTTTAAACAATTTGTAGAGATTAAGATCATTCTGAAAAATATTATGTTGTTAACATTCCGTCCGAGATGATGTTGATTTTTGGCACAGAAAAAAATGTTATGTGTGGCAATTTTATAGTCGTCAAGACAAGAGTCATATTATGAGGACACATAATTGATTAGTAGGACAGCTGTTGTGGGTTTTCTTCGTATGCGACCACTTAACATTGTTCTACAATAATAGTACCTGCGCTATTATAATCTCTGAACAAAAAAAAACTTGCAAACATTGTAAGGGGTGGCGCAAGTTAAGGAACCCCAACCTACCAATATTAGCTTTGTCAGACAATAAGTATTTACTAGATTATTATTTCTCAATTTCCCCACTGCGCGATCAGCATTTATAATTATCTAGAACATGCGTCAATCTGATCACGCTGTGGATGTACTACGTTAGCAATTAAGTTAGTATATAAGATCAATATCTTGTTAGATGAATTAATTACCGTCTTGCTGTAACTGGGATCAAATAAAGTTTATTTTTAAACTCTTCCGTTGTCGCTTACTTAATTGGCGCAGCCGGTAGGATCTCTGTAGTCAGTCTGTCACGTATCCACATCTACGGGAAGCAGCCGACGTCCGTTTCAACGGTTCAGCAGAGATCACCGAACAAACAAATACATTAAGAAGCCACATCAAGCCAGGAGAGGACCAGGAGCTAGCTGCGGAATTAGGAAAATCTCATCATCACCGAGAATTGCAATACAGAAATCCTGAAGTACACTATCCTTGGGACCTACATCGTGACACCTGGCCAACAATGCGAGACACAAATAGGCGAAGTCATCATTGCCGCCACCACAAACACTACAGTTTCCAGTCTCCAGCTGCCATTGATCCAGATGCCAGACCTACAACAGGACATCCAGAGAAGATCAAAGAAAGTGGATCTAAGAAATGTGGACTTCAGTGATGTGAAAGAAGTGTTACAAAGTGCAAAATTTGGTGAAATAGACGATACGACACAAACAGTGACAATAGAAATTAGTATATGGACCATCTTAGAGTATGTGGTTATTGTAATAGCAATAGTTATCTTTATAATGTATAAATTTCAGTTCATAAACTTTTGTCGAAATTCTCCGAAACCGTCTGCGACACCTTCGGATAATTTCTCTCTTAGGGAGGGAGGAGTTAAGGAACCCCAACCTACCAATATTAGCTTTGTCAGACAATAAGTATTTACTAGATTATTATTTCTCAATTTCCCCACTGCGCGATCAGCATTTATAATTATCTAGAACATGCGTCAATCTGATCACGCTGTGGATGTACTACGTTAGCAATTAAGTTAGTATATAAGATCAATATCTTGTTAGATGAATTAATTACCGTCTTGCTGTAACTGGGATCAAATAAAGTTTATTTTTAAACTCTTCCGTTGTCGCTTACTTAATTCGCACGCATGAAGAATGCTCTGAATACGCTTTCGGCAGAAAACTTTTTCCATACACTTCTTCCGATACATAAATTCGAACCCAGATTGCTACTTACATGGTAATATATAATTTCCATCGAATTGTTTTATGGGAGAAGAAAAATATTTCTGACAACGATGATTGAAAAAAAACATGCTTATTCAATATGTTTGCTCCGCAAAGATATTTTGTCGGTCTTATTGATCTCCTTCAAGATTAGCATATGAACCAGAAATATTTTTATGTGAGCATCATTTCCTTCGTCTAGCCAATTTGTATAGGACGGGATCATTTTTCTTATATCCAGAAAATATACTGAATCAGTAGAAAAATAGGAAGAACATTTCGTTCCGTTGAATAAATATTATAAACCTATCTGTTTGTGATATTAAAGGATAGTATGTATCAACTTAATAGGTTTATGTAGTGACTTGATGTGAATACAGATTTATGACACTCGGAGCATAGTAACTCATGAAGGAAGGACTTGTTTGTATTACGAGCGCTGAGCTAATAAACACGTCTTAATTTCTCGTTGAGTAGTGGCCTATTAAAATAAAGTTTTAAAATATGGAACGCCAGATTTTATTTACGTCTTACAATTTATGGCGTATGGATGCGTGACGTGGTCGGTGGCGCTGGAGCAGGCGGGTGCGGGCATGCGCGCGAGCATCTCCGACATGCGTATGACACAGCGCTGACGGTTATATTTTCCAGACGATTTATTACATTATAAGAGTGGCGGTGCGTGCCGTTAATACGCTCTCAGATACATAAATAGTAGTGATTTTATTTTGATGTCCTACAAGACAAGCGACGACGTGTATAATTGTTGAGACGTGTCTCTTAATACCCCTTGTCTATTCTTAGTCATAACTGTCTGTGAACGATACTTTATTAAGTTACCGTTCAAAGTTGTGAACGGTTGTAACGTATGTGCATCGTTTAATGAACGAGTGCGCTTTCATTCGGCTGTTATTCTGTGAAACATTTTATGTGGGTTCGCTCACAAATCAGACGGTTCATTGCGCATTATTTTCTCGACACAATTGTCGACACCTCATTGTTTTGAGTTTTTCCGGCGAAGCTAAATCAGGCACTTAATTGAAATAATATCACGTTAGTGGCCGCATAAAGACATTACAGAGCGTCGAGAACAAAAGCAGAATTTTGTGTTGAAATCACAAAATATTGTAATGTGAGGTATAAACGGTTAATTATGTACCACATACTTGAGTCACAATGCTGAAAGGAGTACGATTGTTTTATCAGAAATTACACCCAAGTTTCAAATTATACCTGGGATTACTGTTGTGAAGGTATTGGTAAACATACACTTTTGCAATAAAAAAAATTCACTCCTGAATAATTTGAATAAGAGTTCAAAAAAATATAAAAGTTATCGTAAATTCCTCCTCTTCACAACACGCGACAATAATAGCTTTTTTTTTCAAAAGTAATGGTTCCCCATACAACTGCCAGATCGTTTCGTACTATTCAAACTCAGTCGTTTTAACTCAAACAATCTTGTTATTCGCCTGTATTAATTTATAGTAAAGTTTTACAACAAACCTTAAAAATAAGAGAAAAATAACTTACATGGTAAATACCATGTAAGTTATTTTTACTCTTTTCTTTTTTTGAGCCTTTTGGCCCGATTTTGAAATAATCAAATGATTATTTCAAAATCGGACCAAGAGGCTCATCGGCAATGAGGCACTGGTCGGGTCAAAGCTCCAGCTAGAGCATTGAACATCGTCGCCGAGTTGCCAGCATGTTGGTTTTTTATCGGTTACATTTCGGGGAGTGTGCGATGGAATCGTATGATCTAATTCCGCTTCATCCGTTTCATCATCAGAGTTAATTCAGCCGCCTCTGGAAATCCTACTGGCCTCCTATCCTATAGGTGCCACATCCTTAGAATAACTCGAAAAAAAAAATCATCGGATTGGTGGACATGCCACCCATATGCACTAAACGTTTTGAAATACTTTCATTATTCGTACAGCTAAGGAGTGGATTCCCTGCCGGAGTCTGTGTTGCCCGATAGCTACAACCTCGGTGTCTTTAAGTCAAGAGTGCAAAGGTTACTTCTAGGCAAGCGTGACCCGTCGACCACATCATCGCTTACCTTCAGGTGAGATAGTGGTCAAGCGCGAGTCTACCTATAATAAAAAAAATAAAGAAAAAGCAGTACACTGCCTTAAAACAAATAATGGTCATCTGATTTATAAGAAACATAGAGACAAGACCACAAAATATAACGAAACTTATCATTCTTTTGCCATTATTCCAATTTGTTTGAGTCCAGCGCAACATCATCTTTTTCCGTACTTTTTTTCCATTAGTCGAAATCTAGGTTTCCTACCTAGGTTTCCTACCTTCTTTCATATCATATTATCACTAGAGTGAAAGTAAAAATCTCTGGTGAATGCGAAAGGCACAGGACCGATCAGTGTGGCAATGCTTGGGGGAGGCCTATGTCCAGCAGTAGACGTCTTTCGGCTAAAATGAGGAAAGTAAAAAAACCGGCCAAGTGCATGTCGGACTTCGCACATTTAGGGTTAAGTACCAATTTATCAATATATTGATATATTTTGTTAGCAAAAAATAAGTAATAATAAATATTACCACCAAATTTCAAGTTCATAGGTCAATGGGAAGTTAAAAATTCTTCGATACAAAATTTTGTGACAGACAACAGATAGAATGACGGAAAGACGGACACGAGAGTGACAGCTTGGACTTAACTAAAGATCGCCGGACCCTAAAAAACCTATGAGCACAATCTCATTACACCGATAATCTTTCCAATATTAAACTTATACAAAGATTTAATATTGTACTGTTATTTCGCTCAAAGATGGACATTGCAATATTCTTTGGAAAAATAAAATTGTTAAAACCAAACCCCGCTGAAACAAAAAACTTCATTCCATTCAATTATTTGGAAAGCAGAACACTCCCTTAAAACAAAGAATGGACATCTGATGGATAAGAAATCATAGCTGCCGCTCGTAAACGACGTGCAGGGTGGCAAAGCATATTTCATATCGCGTAATGGAGAATTTACAGGCTGTCGGAGCGAAATGACTCCCAGCGGTGCGGCCGGGCAGGCGGTAGGAACTATAACGCGCGAGAAACATGCTGTACCTAACTGAAATCTTTGTTTTGTGTGGTGGGTGGTGAGTATGGGTATATTACTTTGCAAAACTAGACTTGAAAATTTTTGAATCTGCATGATTATTTTTTCCTTACAGGATCATTATTTTGTTTTAAGTAAAATTGTTTCGAAATTTAATAGATAGATAGATAAAACATTTATTTAGTGCACACAAAAGACACATCTCAACACACAAAAACACAATTAAATTTTCAATTTACACGAGACGACGAGATGTCTAGGCAATGTCTACGAAGCTAAAAGAGACGTTTACGCAGCTCAAAGCGACGTCTACGCAGCAAAGCGGCGTTAACGAAATTTTACGAGACCTCTACGTAGTCCATCTTAGCGTCTACGAAGCTCTACGAGTCGTCTACGCAGCTGAACGCAACGCCTTTGAAAGTCTACGAAGTTCTGAGAGATGTTTACAGAACATTATGTGACGTCAACGCAGTTCAACGTAACGTCTACAAAGTTTTACGAGATGTCTACAACAAACTACGTGATATCAATGCTACTAACCGCAACGAGGACACAGCTGAACGCAACGACTACGCAGCTGTATTTGATTACTATAAAACTGTACGAGACGTGTACGAAGCTATACACACAGTCTGCCAAGATCTACTAGTCATCTCGCAGCTCAACGTTAAGCCTATGAAAGACCACCAAGGTCTACGGGAAGTCTACGCAGTAGTACTCGACGCCTTCAATACTGTACGAGATGTCTTCACAGCTCAACCCTTAGTGTACACAGCTCAAAGCTTAGTCTATACGGGTCAACACAAGGTCTAAAAACATCTACGCTAACGTATGAAAAATCCTTAAAAAAAGTGATTCTAAATTTATTTTAGTTTTATTTTAATTATAACATTTATTTTTTAAATACAAAAGGTCACTTTTATTTCTGGGCGCACGGTTGGCGCAGTGGTTGAGCGATTGACTGCTGCGCTGCGTGTCGCGGGTTCGATTCCCGCACGGAACAAATATTTGTATGATTTACAAATAGTTGTTCCGGCTCTGGGTGTTTGTGTATGTGAGTTTATATGTTTGTAAACGCACCCACGATACAGGTGAAATTCCTAGTGTGGGGCAACGTTTTTTTTTAAAAAAAAAAAAAAAAATTTGGAGTGTAAGCTAGAGATAGTTACTCCATATCAGAAGAGTGCGAACGTCGCGGTCGCACAGACACTTCCCCGAGCGTCCGGCGCGCGATCACCATTATTATTTATACCCTCAGAAAAGTACATTTATAACAATATTACGCCGGACCGCGCCCGCCCTCGGAAAATGATTTTCCCATTTTCTGAAGATTGCAGGTGTATTATATTTCATGATCGTTATTTATGGTGAGACTTTTATTACAAATGCGTGCAATGTCTCTATCCGTTTTTTATTGCCGCCGAATTATTTGATGGAATTCTTATTTTGTGACAAATACAGATAGGACTATTTATTGGCTATCTTTTGTGATATGTGTATCGGATAAGAACTCGGTTATTGCTTTTCGCCTTTGCGTTTTATTATTGACAGCGCTTTTTATTCTTGTTGCTCTCGTCGCAATAAAATCTGTTTGATGTGAGACAAGAATGTTCGTGCTGTTTATTCAGAGTCTATTCTTTGTAAAGGTGTCGAGACAACACCCTTTTGCGATTCATAATTTCGCAAACGGCGGCGTATTCTCAGGAGACGGATATATCCGTCAGACGCGGCACCCTCAGTGAGCGCGGCCGAAGTCCGAGGCGTTACGAGGCTCCCGGGACCGCCGGCCGCCGATCAACTCTGTCCATAACCAATAATCGTAAATAAACGCAGCTCGATCCGCGCCTTCCTGCTCCTCTATGTAACTCACAGAAATTATAACGAAAATCGCACAAGGATTGCTACAAAAGTTTGTGAACCCCGGGGAACTGCGCTCGACGATAGATTCTCTAGTATTTTCTTTTTGTTAACACAGAAATGCCTTCGGTGGACGGTCAAATGGAATGTTAGTAATAGCAACTTAGCAAATAATATTTATATTGCAGGCGAATAGGATGACTAAAGCCTTATAATAAAATATCTTGCAGCGATTGGTCGAGTTGCCTATCGTTTATTTTTACCTGAAGCTCGCGATGCTGCGCATCTCTCCCTATTAAATTTTGTTTGCATTTATTTTAAAGGTGCGACGCTCGAGAAGACGTGGTATGTGAAAAATTACACCTCCGCCCAATATTTATGGGTGATATTCGGCAGCGGTTCCTTTGTGAGATGAGGGTGTATAAATAACACCTCTTATCGCGTGGGAGCCTACCCTTAAATGGGATTTATTTTAATTATATTTATCGGTAATGCTCATTGAAAACATTTTGTGTCCTTTGAAATCTTAGTCTGATCATTATGAGGTTGTGATGATAAAGCGTGGGGTTATGAGTATATATGACAAAAGTTAATTAGTTATTAAGTAGAAGGAGCATTTAAGTAGTTCTTCTTAGTATTGACGAAAAATAAACCTGTAACATCCAGTTTTTTTCAATTCCATCCAGCTCAACTCCGTTTAGTTCCGTGATGTTTAAGTGCGTTTAGTTATTCTAGTGAGAAACTGTATAAGTTATGGAAACGGGGGGCACCGCCAGTTATTTTTACCGGCCCATAATCGCCGAGTATGACCATAAATTAGTTCTATATTTGGTGGCACGTTGTTTTGCATACAGACAAGCCGTCTGCACATGCGTGCGACATCAATCTCAATTCCGAAATATTTTTCCGTCTGCGGCGCAATGAGTCGCGTCGCGGCGCAGTCGCATTTGTCGCAAGTGTCGTGAGATATGCAAATTTTTCGTAATTTCTTTTTAGTGTTTAATTTTTTTAGTAGTGTCTTTGATTCCATTCACGATTTTTAATTTAGATGTTGTGCTTCGAACAGAACTCAGCGGGCGAAAGCCCTAGCGCTGCACAGGGAGAAGGACAACAGATGAGACATCGTTTGCGGTGTGGTTCCACAGTTGCATTGCGGCTGATCGGAGTTATCCCCCCATCTGACCAGGTTATACCTACAGCGGACCACTTGGCTTCGTAGCCTATTTAGGGATTTCCAGGTTGGCCATGGCAGTTTATGCGCCGCTGGGAATTTTTCTGCAGGCTCGAAGTAGTCAGTTGGTGAAGGGTATTTGAATGGCCACAGTTTCTTGCGTGCTTCACCAGGGCTGTAGTCGTTTATTATTTTAGCCGACTTAAGGAAGAGTTTAATTATAAATCTCGTTTTACACTAAAATGCATTAAATGTTTTAATTAATTTAATCTGTTTTGACCATTTCGGGCTTATGCTTATGTTTTGCACATACAGCAAACGTTGCCATTGCTAGGGCTCATGTCTCCTTTCTACGAGTATAAGAGGGAGTGGACCGTAAACCTTCTAGTAAGTCGCGACCGTTTTCATGGGATTCTTCTTCAATTTCAGTTTAAATAGAAAGCATAATTATTGTGAACGCTGTTCCCCTGCAAAATAACCAAATACTTACAGTAACCACCTTCTAAGCAATATAATAATGGTTTTCTAGATGGATAGGTTGTGTGATTATTATTACCCACTTAGGTGCAGGATGGGAGCAGCCGTCATGTGAGGAGTTTCCACGTAACATCTTCGAGACGGATGGTCGGGGCTTACGTACCGGAATAATGTCTCGATTACTCTCTCACTGAGCTGAAAGTCACTAGCGATCAGCGAACTTGACAACGGCAGAGCCCTATTGATAATGCCTGTAGTAGGTACAGGCTTCTTCATCATGCAAATTTTTGTCTAATCTATGGCAATGTCAGAAAATGTTGAGTTCCGCCTTTGCTACATTTTTACTTGTTTCCATAATCTCTTTCACTTGTAAAATTAGAGAATTTTTACATACAAGTAATATTTCAAATCTTTCAGTAGTTGAATAGTTAAAAACAATCATCACATCACATCATCAGCCTATTAATGTTCCCACTGCTGGGACACAGGCCTCCTCTCTGTGAGAGGGAATGGGCCGTTATCCACCACGCGGGCCCAGTGCGGGTTGTTGGATGTCACATGTCTTCGAATTATTGGTTCTAGGACATGCCGGTTTCCTCAAGATGTTTTCCTTCGCCGTTTTGAGAACAGTGGTGATGAAATAATTTACACAGAGTAAAGCTCCTGCCTGGGCTCGAAACGACCTACAACTTGTAAGTCGCGGCCGATACCACTGGGGCACCACTGCTCTGCTTAAAAACAATACTAATATTAATTTCATTTAACATGTGACTTGTACACTGCCGGTAAAAAAAAAACTCGTTACAATCTTTCAATAGTCCAACGACGCTATTCGCTCATGACTTGCAGCAGAACTTTATCAGCTGACTAGTGGGGCGACCGCGGCGAGGGGAAAATGATTGACGGCGCGCGTCGAGAAATTTCATTTTGCGGCTTGTTGAGGGCCTCTATCTGAAGATTCGACGTTTCCACTGTCAAACCTGATTGCCTTTTCGAGTATCTTTGTGTTGTTGCTCTTATGTTTCACTTCATTTCACCCATTTTGTGCTATTAACCACGAATCATCGGTCATTTGAGGATATCATGCGGCGCGGTGGTGAATTTTTTATTCGATTTCAACTCAAATGAATATTAAGTAGAGTGCTCACTTCGGATGCATACTTATTCCACTACGCTTCCATAAATTGTGAGATAAGTACTACCTACTTTGTATTTCTTTAAGTTATGCGAATACAAACATTCAAATACAAATATTCTTTGGGACCAACTTGTAAACAAATCCCGATGTCGCTTTTTGTGCTCATTCAAATGTCATATAATTTTGCATACAATATTTTCTTAGGGTGAAATGAGAACAAGCCGGTGACAGGAGAATTTAATAATGACAAAATAATACAAGGTAAGTTTAAGGGCAGCCCTTTCTGCTGTCCGTCATACGGAGCGCTATTCATGCACATAATATTTCTGAGATATTTGCCGACCGCCTAACGACTGACTAATTTATTTACGCACAACTATTTTTAGCTTTATCCATAAAGATGAGCTGGATGTTTCAGTCACCTACACAATGCTCTGGCGAACACCTGCAAATATATACAGGACACACACTAACCCATGTGGACACAGTACGTTTATTATTTTCCTGAATACTAACAATTGCTTCATAAAACCATTCAAATAATAATCGAATTGATTCAATACAATGGAAAGAGTTTCTCCAAGTTAATCGCAGACACGATGACAAATGCATATCGTTTCATCTCAGGCCCGGAGATTAATGTGCGAGAGAGGCCGAGCGCTAGACAAAACCTGCCGCCTGCGTGTGCGCAACCAACTATTCACTAATTCGACCCGCGACTGCAACCTAAGCGCTCATACCACATCCATACTGCGCTTGTAAGCAATGCCGCTTATTATTTATCTGTCAACTAAACACAAATTGACAGACGCAAGTTAGGCGCCAAATAAACGGCACAATAGACCTTTTGTTGGTCCGTTTAAAGTCTTTATCTCCGTAACTCTATCGGCCATTGAGACGTTATTTAATTTGTCGGCGCGACCCGCAGAGACAATAATGACGTGATCTACATGTAAGAACTATAGTTTGATCTAAAATTAAGTGAGATGAAAGAGAATTTATATTTGATACAAAAAATATCAGTAAAGTATCGAGCATTGTCTGAGTGCGGTGCTTTGTTGAGCACAGTCGACAGAACTATGTGAACACACGAGCATTCCGCTCGATTAACGTCATAAATGAGAGAAATGTCGGATCAAAAGAATAGCAGGTGTGCCCTATTATTATAATTTGTCATTTGTTCTCTCAACGTCCTTTTGTCATTTTGTTCACCATAACGCGCTTATTAACATTGTGCGCTGTTTTTCTTCCATTTTGATGTCTAATTTAAGGTGTCTTGGTATAATTATCACGACCCTAGCATTCTGTAATGCACATTGTGTTGGCAAATGTGTCAATTAAGAGTAGTTTATAGAACATAACTGATGAACTTTGTAAAATTGATAATTATAATTGCAAAGCTAAATATGGCGTTTTATTGGTATGTGAAAGGCGTCCTTTCTATCTTACGTTTAATCGCGTCATTGGTCTGCAGTTTACATGTATGGCTTAGGGCAGATAACACTTCTGAGGTCCTGAGTTTATTGCCAGGGTTAAGGTGCATGGTGAAGCTTTTTGGTACCATCAGAGTTTTTGCACCAGAGGCTCTAGACAAGTGATATTCTATCATCGAAAGCGTGGCGATAGCGATTGTCAAAAAGGCAAAATATGTATGCGATTGACAAGCGATGTCGAAAAATCACGTGATCAATCCCTTACATTTTAACATTTCGAATATCGACTTCGCTGACATCGAATGCCACTTGTCTAGAGCCTTACAAGTGTACGTCAGGTTTGCGAATGCGATGTTGGGTAGAGCTCATGGTCAACGTCATTCATTTCAGCCGAAAGACGTCCACTGGACATAGGCCTTCCCCAAGCGTCACCACACTGATCGGTCCTATGCGTTTCGCATCCACCGGACTCCAGCAGCCTTGACCAGGTCGTCGCTCAACCTAGAGGTAGGCCTTCCGTCTTCCGGTACGCGGTCGCCTCTCTACTCGTAAATTTTTTCGGCCCCAACGGCTATCCGTTCTGCGAGCAATGTGCTCTGCCCACTGCCACTCAAGTTTGGCAATTCTTCGGGCTATGTCGGTAACCCGAGCTCATGGTAATATACAGTAATTTTTCATCATTCCTGAAAAACTTGTTACTGAGGCTATTTATTCGAATGTAGCTTTTACTTTCTGAGGCTTATTTATTTTTTCATGGAACCTGAAAAAAAATCAGTTCATCACTCTAGACTTTTCCAAACGATTTTGGGAATACCAGTAATTTTCCCATGAAACAACCATGTAAAAAATACTGAACAAAAAAAATCCGACCACCACAACCCTGGGTAACATACCCACAGTTACACACTCGGTACTTACACCTTGTTTGGACTGATTGTCAGACATTCCGACTCCTGATAACTCTTCAAGTTTATCAATATAAAATTTAAATAAATAAAATATCACCACCAACAATGATGTCACACAACTTTACAAACTCAAAAGAGAACTGACCTCACATCCTTTAATAAAGTAATATTATTATGATATAGGTATCCTCAAGCAATAAAAAACAACGACTGATATATTGTTATTAGCTCGGTTCGAATCGTTTTATTATTGTTTCCCAAATGAAACAAACTTTAGGGACCGTTAACTGAATAACAATGACCAAATATAATCCAAATCTAAACGCCACAGCTTAGCTGACGGAATATAAATGTGAGGCTTGCGCTGCTCCTTGTGAACCGACGACGTGATGCGTCGTTATTAACACAAGCCTGCATTAATGAACACATAAATATTATACTTTCACATACCTACGTACACGCTACTCGTACACCGTCTAACGTATCCGTGTCTCCGTGAACAGGCTCGCATCACGTATTCGCATACAGCCGAATTATTTCGAAACCATAATTCGTTTACAACTGTTACATTTTTATGTGCATGGCGTAAAAATTCTCGACGGGCGAAGTCGTACTTATACCTTATTAGTGACGTTTTATCGTTTAAAATTATACAATTTCATCTGTATGGCGTATGTTTTATTGAAATCGAGATAATTAATCGACAATTACGATGCTGGACGTTATAACGCCAGGTATACCGCTGTGCGCGCTGGCCGCCGCCGCTGCTTAGGAACTAAATGTTGCTTATAAATCGCGCCGCCCGCTCCCTGCGCGCTCCAAGCTACACAAATATTGACATTTATGCACATATTGCTCCATATAGGTTTTTTATGATTGTAAAATATGAAGCTAGAGCGCTTCGTTTGTTCGACTCCTAAGGTCGATACACTCCGTAAATAGTCATAAACATTAGCATAATTGAATGTTTCTCGTAGTAAATACAAATTATTTGGATGTTTAGTTTAAAGAAGTCTTTGTTTATGTCGCTTAAGTTGTAGTTAAATGACAAGAGATTCTCGAATACATATTAAATTACACAAAATATGGATACTCGTTGTGCAATAAAGCTGTGTGTGAATCTCTATTAAGTATTTCAATCAAGTTTTTTACATTCATAATTTGTTGCACAATAATTTAACGTTTTTTTTGTTCCAATAATTTCAACTATAAAACTCGTTAACAAGTTACACTCGCTTCTAGAGCACAAAAACGATTGTGAAGAGCATATATCATTAGCTGCTAACATTTCTTTGCAGATATTTGTCGCAAGTTAGCTTATCTGCTCGAGATAACATCGGTTGAGTTCGTGAGTGTTCGTCATCTAGTCGTCATAGAGTATTTTCCTGTACTGGAAGCGGCAGAGTTTCCCACGTGGCGAGGTGGGCGGCGTGTGCCGAGTGCACTCCGATCTGATAACATCCCTCTAGACAACATCCAGTCGCTTTATCTGCAGACGTGGAATCAATTCAGCTCGCAGAATTATCGCAGCATTGCTTTTGCCTAATTGGACATTTCCTTGTATGCTCTACCTTCGATATTGCATTTTAATTTACTCACCGACATTTTATTGAACAGGAAAAATATAAATGATAAATATAAACACGAAGATATGTTTATGGAAACTATTGTCGCGTTTTTAAAATGACGCGACGGTATAACAACAGAAATATAAAAGTCTTTATATCACAATTAATCACCACTTAGTGGCAGCTGAATGCTTTGTGTTGTGGTGTTGAAGTGTGGACTGTAAGATGAGGGGGATAAGGTGTTGTATTGTGGATAGGTGATCGTGTCATATGCGGTAGCAGGAAATACCGCAGTGGAGTCGTGTCAACAAAAAAATCTAAAAGCTCGCATTATGCTGTTAGCTGCGATTTAACACATTTCATATTTGAGACGACTGATGTTGTCTTAGCCACTTAATTTTATCACATAATTTATAGAGCAGCTTAACGTACAGACTTAGAACATGTATTCGAGTTCCAGGATTAATCGACACTATTAAGTACTTTTTAAGCCTATTGTTTTTAAACGATATTTCGGGATTTAATGAGATCCTTTCTCTTGCAGTGTTATACGATCTATTAATTCATTTATTTGACAGAAATGGTAAATATTATCTGTAACCGATATTTTTAAATGTTATGTTTTTATTGTTATGAATGACACTGTCACTGACATGACAATGACACTTGTATTATTGATGATAGTTAAACACAACCAGCAATATTCTATCTATTTCTAAATAGAAATTCAATTCATGATAAAATATTTATGAAAGTACCTTTGTACTTATCAATACCTATGAATTTGAAACAGTGCTAGTAACAAACAAGTGACAACATGACATTTACAAACCGAATAGAAAATATAACAATGTTGACTTGAATCCCATTATAAATGTATAAAGGCGATCTCTTTTAATATTTATAATCGAACTGACTCGTCATTGGTATGAATATGAAATTCTATTATTACTAATTCTTGGATTGACGTTGACGCTATCTTGTTGAATATATAAGGGATGACACCAATGCAACTGAGGACTTATAAAAGTGTACTTTAAGATTCTTTCCTTTGTCGATATGTATTCTGGTAACAACAGCCTTTTTTGGGGAAAATCTAAATTGAAAGTATCTTCGAGATTGGTCAGAAACTTTTTGTAAGGTACGAGTAGTAGTAGTATAGCTTTTGTACATCCAACACATTAATTACGCGAGATTAGTTTAATTGTTGAAGTCCCAGGTACCAAGGGACGAGCATATAGCAGATTTTAGGTTGCTTTTTTTTATTTTTTATTCGAGATGGGTTAGCTCTTGCTGCAGTTATATTGAACACTAGCTGACCCCCGCGGCTTCACTCCCGTCAACTGGCTACCTACCTATTTACCCTACCCTATCTGCCTGCCCTGCCTACCCTGCTTATCCTGCCTGCCCTGCCTACCCTGCCTAGCCTGCCTACCCTACCTACCCTACATACCTAATATTTTTTATCTATCATTAATAGTTTTCTCAGCGCACGCCAAAGAATGAATTTTATAGGCAACATTTTGCTACCTTGGGTTACATTATTGCTATTTTCATAAGGATCTCTATTTTTTTGAAAATATATTATAGTCTATGACACTCAGGAATAATGTAGCTTTCTACTGGTGAAAGAATTTTCATAATCGGTTGAGTAGATCCAGAGATTTACAACGTCACAAACTCAGAAACCCACGTACGCACAAACTTTACCTACTTATAATATTAGTATAGATTAAAAAAATCTTTTGCTTGTACATGTATAGAGCTAAGACGCCTATATTAAGTTGTTCTCAATATAATGAGGTCATGAATGATCACATAGACAACAGCCCTTAAACAAACAGTTCAAACATTTTCATAGACTGATAAGTGTTGCCATATACGGCTACAGAAAAACGGTGCAGAAGCAACAGCTCATCATACAACGCAATTTGTTCTGCAAATATCATCAACATTTTATTTACCGTTTTAATAAAGTTGATCGTACGTTGTGTTGTGTAGTTGTGTTGTTAGTTGTATTGTTGTGTAGTTGTAAGATTTGCTTTATACTGTCGAACTGAACAGTGACTAAGACTTCGCCTCTGGTGCTTGAGGTCGTGGTTACAAATCCGGACAAGTAACAATGTGACTTTTTCAATTCACATATGTATGCCTACTTTCGAAGTTTATCTTAGACGTTGCTAACAACGTTGATGGAAAACATCGTGAGGAAACCTGCTGGACTTATCGATACTTAATATTATGAATGCGAAAGTAACTCTGTCTGTCTGGTTGTTACCTTTTCACGCTTAAACCGCTGAACCGATTTTGATGAGTAACCAACCTTAAGGAGGTGGAATGGGGTGTGGAAGTTTGTATGGTGAACTAACAATTTCTCGAGTAATGTGGCACACACCCCTCCGAAGCAACTGGACAGATTCGCAACTGGACAGATTCTCAGCTGGACAGTTTCGCAACTGGACAGATTAGCAACTGGACAGAGTACAGTCGTGAAAACACCTATGATATTATTGTGTGATATAAATAAAAACATTTTCACAAAAAAATATACTGACTTCAAAAGCAAAACACTAAAAAGTGCAAAATAACTTTTGTTTCGGAAGCCGGTGTTTTTGGTTCCTCTTGTTTTTATCATTCTTCAACACCGACTTCCGAAACGAAAGTTATTTTGCACTTTTTAGTGTTTTGCTTTTGAAGTCGGTTTATTTTATTGTTTTTTTTATTTCTCTCTTTTTAGTTTTAGTAAACCATGACTAACACTGCAATTTCTATAGTACGGTACCTAAAGGATTGACAAAATACCCATAATAACACAATGTACACATTCGTGCTGTTTGTCGCTAAGGAGTTCGGTTGTATGCTCCATATCTTGAAAACTGTTGTACCGATTTTGATAAATATTGTACTATTCCCTAAGTTGAGCGATACTCAATCAAACACAAAAATAATGATCAAAATCCGATAAGTAGTTGCGGCGAAATGCGTGGACAAACATACATATATACATACACTTATGAAATTTCTTACACGTGTTTAAAAAGCCCATATGAACAACATATAACACATGACCAGAATAACATATGTGAATATTGTGCAGTTCCAAAATTATTACATATTTACGTATCGAATTAATTATCTCCGTGTTTTTGAAGTCGGTAAAAATAGGCTATTTGAAGTACTACTGCTACACAGATGAAGTCGCGGGCAACAGCTAGTATTTAATATAAGTTTGAAATCACCAATCCGCATTGAGCAAGCGTGGTGACTGCTCGTTCTTCTCTGTACAAGAAGAGGCCTTTGCACTGCATAACAGGCTGTTACTACTACTACGACTGGGTACGTCATAAGGATAAGAAAAGGAATACTTACTAGGGTTGCCAACTTTTTTTTTGATGGAATAGTATAGTATTTTTTCAAACATTGGCAAAAATTATAGTACCTATTTTAAGATTCAGGAGGAATTTGAGGCAACTTATTGGTATTTTTTTCAACATTCATTTTATATACCAAGAGTACATGTTATTATTTTTGGCTTACACCATCAAAGTTTTGTTCCTTTTTTAAATTATCATATGACTCTATTGAACAATTTAGTTATATTTAAAATACATCAATGATTCGTTTTTATCAAATAAATTGATTCTATTTAATTTTTTATTTTTAATAAATTCCTTTTGTTGACATATGATCTTAAGTCAAGATTACTCAAAGACGCCTGGACAATTGGAAAATTATTCTTTTGCTTGAAAGGGTATACTTCACAGGTGATCCCATGGTCAGGTTCTGATGATGGTATCCTAGAGAAATTGTGGGAACTCCTCAAATATTATAGGCATACATATAGCGATTTTGGTATTTCCATCAACAATGCAATCATTTGTAATCAGACAGTATCATTTGGTGAAGTGGAACTGATGAAGAAGACCACAGATGGCTACTGGAACTCCCTAATGTTAACGGGTATAAGATATCTTGAATAGCTAACCGACTATGATGAAGCAAATTCTTATAAATAAATGGTTCTGATGAAAATGGCATCATCGAACTGATCTGATGATGAAGCCGGAAGGTAGGCATTGGAACTCCGAAATAAAATAAACAATGTATCTTAGTCGTGTTTGGGCTTATTGGAATAGATGAGATGTACTTTGGCTATAAATGATTATCATGTTAATTGGACGTACCTATCAAAACTAAAAAGAGAGAAATAAAAACTTTTTAACAAATAATCATACCGAATTCCAAAACAAAATACTACAAAGCGAAAAATAACTTTCTTTTTCGAAGTCAGTGTCTTTTGTACCCATTGTTTTTCGACACCAACGTTTTTTTTTTCTAATGAACTTATTTATGGTTAAATTCAAAGTAAAAGGCATGTTCGGTTGTAAGCGTTTTTTTTTTGTATAAATGGTAAAGAGAGTAAACTATTATAAAATAATAAAAAACTAGTTTTGTTGCTAGTAAGAAAAAAGTTCGCGAGTCCCAATTGTTTTTTCAGTGTATTTATTATGTCACTAGCTGTGCCCGCGGCGCGGCTTCGCTCCCGTCATCTGTTTACCAACCCTCCGCTACTTACCTTCCTGCGTACCCTACTTACCTACCTACCATTTTTGTTTCTATAGTCATCATTCAAAAAATTCCTTCAAATGCACAACGCCATCTATCGAATATCGAGTTCAACTGTCCGAGTGTGTCCGAATTGCGTGTGTTGTGATAATTTTACTTCTTGAACACTTTAAATTCATCTAACTTTTTATAGAGTGAACCGATGCGATGAAACAAAAACTAAGTAATTCTTCAAGTTACGCACAATTTTTATGTTTAAAAGTTATTTACATTGGTTTCGTACATTTAACGTGATGCGTGCACAAATAAATAGACAAACAGATAAACAGACAAAATTCCAAAAATAGTATAGTAGGTACTGTTGGTTACCCTTGCTATTTTTTTGGAAATATTTTCGATGTACAAAAAATACTTTTCTACAGATTTATTACATGTATTGATGATGATTATTTTTTTACTGTCACATTTCATCAACAACAAACTATTCACGATAATTATCATATCCTAATTACAAAAGAAATTGTTTTAGCATCCCCGGAATTAATGAAGGGCGTATGAAATACTTAAATGACTGGTTTGTCTCTAATGATGATAAATTATAGTTTAAAAACGTGGCTATTCAAGGTGTCCTAATAAATTAATCTTACTTCTGTCGCACTACACTGAAGCAGCAATTAAACTGTCGAGCAGAATTACCACACAATGTGTCGAGTATATCATGAGATGACGTCTGGAGCACGCAGCGGACTGAGGACTATCCATCCGTCATACACAAGTATTCTGCACTGTTCACAGGATGTTTCGTGATTTGGAAAAAGTAGTTGAGCACTAAACATTGTGCTTAGGTACCTTATAATTACTAACTGAGGTACACTTTGTGTCTATCTATTGTAACTATACTCCACATTAGAAATTTTTGCAACCCTTTTATACAGTCCGTTCAACCGATTTTCAGTTCTATTCCGTAAACATAAGGATGGCATAAAATGCATAAACCTGTTACCAAAACTAACTGTTTACTACAGCTGCCATTTGTCATATCACCAACTTTGCAATAGAAAGAATGCCTATTAATTATTTTGATGTTGTTTGTATGTATAGTGTTGTTTGGAACATGCAGCAGTGCAAAGCTCTGAATAAAAAGAAAATGTACTATTTATTTTCCTGAATTTTCTTTTACTGCCACTGTTTCAAAAAAGTAGTATACCTACTTATGCCATCAAAAAAAAAACACGCCAAGTGCGGTCGGACTCGCGCACCGAGGGTTCCGTACAAGTAGATGAATTCACTAAAATAATTAGGTTTCTGAACTTAAGTAGTAGAGTATATTTATAACATGAAAGAAAAAGCAAAGAAAGAATAAAAGAAAATAGGGAAAGTTTTAAAATTCAATAAATATTTAGAAAAAAAAATCCGGTGATTTTTCCTGAACAGACACAACAACAAATGACTGACAAGATGTGTCTCTTTTCCAAAAAAAAAAAAAATACTTAATAAAAAAAAAATACCAAAAATTATAAATAATTTCGATAACTTCTTACATCCTACTATATACCATGTTTTAAAAAATTCAGCAGTAACCGTCAATCGGCTAAAATTATGACTATTATAACAAAATGTCATTAGTTAAACCAACGGCATACGATAACTGTTACATTTACATTCTCTAACACAAATCAGGCGATAGAAACCAACCCTTGTTATTTTCAAAACCGCTTGTAATATTTCCAGCTACTACAATGTTCCTTCGTAATTACAACAGCTGAAATTTATAACCGTATTCCGCATTTCGCCGTTTTCAAACATAGGAATTCGTTTAAAATTACTTTAGCCACCTACAAGATTCCTGAGGCTGAAATATGTTATTTGGTTCATGCTGCCAACAATTACTGATGCATCTGATATATTTTAAAACATTAGCATATTTTAGTATTACTCATAATATTTAGAAGGTGCTGAAATTATAATGGGTTACAGGTTAATATGTGTGTGACGTGGCTTTTAGTGCTGAAAGCAGTTTTTAGGGTTCCGTACACAAAGGGTAAAAACGGGACCCTATTACTAAGACTCCACTATCCGTGTGTCTGTATTTTCACAGATGATTGTATTTCTGTTGCCGCTATAACAACAAAGACCAACGTGATTTTTTGCCGTTTTTTGTTTTAATGGTACGGAACCCTTCGTACGCGAGTCCGACTAGCACCTGGCCGGTTTTTATAAAAAGCAGTTTAGGTTTGTTCAATCTATGTAGTGTGGTGGTCTCCATTGATAGCTTCACCTGCAAGACAGACAAAAGTACGGCACTTAACGTTACTGCGAAACGCATCACAATCCATCACTAGCGATGCAATCTTTATTTTTTCCCTCACGCTTCGTAATGTACTGTTCTCGGACTATTACTGATAAAAGCTTGAATGATAAGTATCGCTTCAGTTAGCATACAATACGTCATAGATCAGCCTGTATCGTGTGCGGGCGCCGGTGCGCGCGCGCAGCTCTATGACAGCGGTTATGAAGCCGCGACGGAATGCGTTTAATGAGCACTGCACTAACTTATAAACAACACGTTCATTTACGCTTTTTGGAATTTCATTCACTCCCCCTCGTTTGCTATGAAAAAGAAAGCGTTAAATTAATTAGCGGCAGAATGCCTGCACAATGATCTACGACCACTGGAAGATTTATACGTACCACTGACTCTATGGCTTTGTAATTAATTATTATTGTATTCGTGTTCCGTGTGTTGTACACGCTAACGTTTTCATATCTGACAAATAAATAAAAGGGACATATTATGGAAATATGAAAGATAAACAAATTGTAGTTTTATCAAGCTGTCTGTAAAACGAATTGAGGCGGATGCTTGTATACAGTTTTCCATAATATCAAGATGTAGTCCATAACAAGGAAAACAATTTTTTTTTTGTATTCTTTAGGCTCGCGCTTGACCGCTATCTCACCTGATATATCTATATCTCATGTGGTCGATGGTAAAACACGCTTGCCTAGAAATAACCTATTCACTCTTGAATTAAAGACCCCGAGATTGTAGCTGTCGGGAAACCCAGATTCCGGCAGGGAATTGCAGTCCTTAACTGTACGCATAATACATGTGTTGTATTATGCGATTAGCTAAGGTGGGATGCACATCATGTATCGATGGCGCATCGCCGTACGTCTGGTAGTCCGATGATGAAACGGGCTAGGTGGAATTTGATCGTGCAATTCCATCGCACACTCCCCGAAATGTACGCGATAAAAACCGATAAGCTGGCAACTCGGCGACGAGGCACACACACCACACAAACAAATCACCACCACCACTATTACCATCATCATCACCTGGTACATCTGCGGTAGAACTATAAAATAATATCGTTGGGTCTTCAATAAATCTGTTTACGATGCCTGATGCATTATCCCGAAATAAGAAACAAAACACCATAAAATAGTCGCACAGCCTAACTGAACACTCAATAAAATTCAAATTATTTCTAATACATACAGTTTTGAATTTAGTCCAGAAAGACCTTGCTGTGTGAATAAAATAAAAATCTTTATGGTAATACCTGTTATCTGAGTTGGATTCAGATTCATAATAAAATGATGTTCATGCATTTGTAAAATAATGTCGTAACATGGTTCTCAAAATGGCACGTGGCTGGCAACGAGGAGGCAGGCGTCAGATATTCAATAAATACTTATTACAATATATATGTCACTACATCACTATCCAGTTCAACATTGTTCCTGCAACATTTGTTTATACCTGACCGAACCTAGCCCCCGAGTATTTATTTCGACGTGATTTAAGATAAGAGCTTTTAGTGAAACACGTTACAAAATATTTTTTATAAAAACATAAACTGACCTCGTTATGCTTGTAAAAATATTATCATTCGATCGTCCTCAGCAAAATTTACAGCCTTTTGGTTACAAAATGTGATAAAGCTTATTAAAAATATTTTACTTCTTTTCGTATAAGTTATACTTACACCGCTATGCCCGTGTTCTATATATCTGTTACTGTAAAACCCCGAAATACGGTAAAACCTAAGATTTACCAAGTCTCACTGGAAAAACGCCGAAATTATGTATGATAATCGCTAATTTCGGGCTTTTACTAGCAATCACACGGTAAATCTTAGGATTTCCCACAGAGATCATCTGATCAATTGTTGAAAATTTGTAATGTCTGTCATTTTCGAACATGATTAAAAAAACAACTCGATTTTAAAACATTTCCGTTAAAAACATTAAAAAATGTTTAAAATCTTCTTAATATTTTACTGTAAATGAGTAAACAAGTTAACCTAGCGCTAGCTAGCATAGTGTGTAAATAGTATAAAAGATTTATTGTGCGACTGCTAGTAAAAGCCTGAAATTAGCGATTATATTAGATCATTTCGGACTTTTACCTGTAAGGCTTGGTAAATATTAGGATTTAACGGTAAACCCAAGATTTGCCCGTAGTTCGGACTTTTACAGTAACACATCAATGAACATTTTCAGTGAGCAATAAAATGATTTAAAAATGGCATGTCGAAAAGTCAACACAGTTCTATTCTAGCATACCTACGGACTGAATTGATTAATTTCGCTCGCTGCACTACATGTGAGCTTTAATCAAAATTTCATTTTGAAGTCACAAATCATTGGATATTTCCATTTATATTTCCAGCACAGTTAAATATTAAAGTTGGTTAACAATCTATGAGGCTCTCAATTATGCATTCGCAACATCTATACAATGCTGTATCTACTGAATTTGGTTGGTATACATGTATATTACATACATAGCTGTTGTTTCTAAGCAGATTCGGTATTGGTGGAAAATCTGAATATTATGTCACAGTGCTCACGCAATTCATAGAAACTAAGTGAGGGAAAGTTGTGACATGTGCTTGTAAATCCACAGTCACCGCTTAGTTTGCGGATGGAGCAATTGTTAACAATCGTGTGGAGTAAAATCTGCATAAGAGTTGAATCGCGACATTTGAGACGGTCTATTCTTGAGACGCTCCAAATGTTTTGCTTGGTTTATTTTCTCAAACGTTTTTTAGGGTACCGTACCCAAAGGGTACAAACCCTATTACAAAGACTCCACGGTCCGCCTGTCTGTCTGTCTGTCTGTCACCAGGCTGTATCTCTTGAACCGTGATAGCTAGACCGTTGAAATTTTAACAGATGATGTATTTCTGTTGCCGCTATAACAACTAATACTAAAAACAGAATAAAATAAATATTTAAGTGGGGGGTGCTCCCATACAACAATCGTGATTATTTGGCCAGTTTTTGCGATAATGGTACGGAACCATTCGTGCGCGAGTCCGACTCGCACGGTTTTTAATTATAATTGTATGCTACTAACAACAACAATGTCACCAAAAATTTACTTTCTAAGCTATCTTTTATCTGGCTTGTCGTGCACTGGACTCCGATTCTTTGAACAGTGTAGAGATACAGTTAGCAGTCTATTTTTGGGAGCAAACCCATCACCGAACGATTGTTATTCGTATTACAATGCTTGTACTGAATACCAAACAAGGCATCATGGCGATTTTTACGTAAAATCTTAGATATTCAAATATGCATGGCTGGAGATTCTAGATGAATACCTTTAACAAGCCAATGGGTACCGAGTGTCGTCATCAGTCATGCTGTACCTGATTATATTAAAATATACCAAAGTGTATGTACTCAGATTTTATTGGTAACTGTCCTTTATTATGTAATGAATATAAATTATGTCACACAGTTTATTGTAGGACAAGTTTTACATAGGTAGATACAAATAAATGTGCTTGGTATTTTTATTTTTCTTTGAATTATTTTGGCTCGCGGTTTACCAGTATCTCACCTAATGGTATTCCACTAGTAGGCTCCCGAGACCGGATCTATAACAGTAACTGGGCGACCGATCTTTGCTCGGGTGAAAATATAGAAAACAACGTTTTCTAAAAATCAAACCTAGCTAGATCGATTATAGCCCCCGAAACCGCCTGCATACATGAAAATCGTTGGAGCCGTTTCCGAAATTCATATTATATATATACAATAATTGCTCGTTTAAAGGTATTATAGATTAGATTAGATAGATAGATTACATCTAAAATACATATACCCCACACAGTAATAGTTCTAATTATGTTGTATGCGTTACGTGTAGCTAAGAGTAGTTACACGCGTAAGCCACGTTGATAAAAATAAAAGTAATTATAAACTAAAATTTTGAAAAAGTAAGTAAAAAGTGTTAGTGTTTATAAAAACGTAAAAATACTAAAATATGTGGTTCTGTATAGCAGAATACCACAATGCAAGAAGTGACAATATTCCTAATACAATAATATGACACATCGAGCTTAAGGAAAATGGCATAGGTATCTAATACAAGACATGTTATTGAAAATTAGTTGTCAACTAAAATTCCTTCTCTGATATTCCTGGTAGAGGCTCTCGATAACAGTTCACAAAGTATTCACTCGCACAATGACATGTTCGACATGAATAAATGTTCCCATAGCGTCGATGTAGACAAATTATGTGCAATATCAATACGTTATGACGCAAACAAGGATATTGTTGTAGATGGAGCGCTGCCCGCGGCCCGCTGCCCGCAGCACACGTACCTCTGACTACGTCTAGAATGCTAATCACGTTACCATTCGTCCGAACACATCCACGATCAAATTGACTCCGTGACAATGTAACAAGACCTCCCCCCACCCCCAACCGCACCCACCACCGCATAGGACCGAGCCACGTCTACGGCTCATCACAATATGGATGCTCTGTACGTAGGCCTGCGACCGAGTTTACATGACACGCACTAGTTTTATTACCCTCATGTTTCTAAATGGCCCTCATTTCGTTTCAAACAAATTATTTATATTTTACTACATGGACAGATCGTTTCCCAATCAACTGTTGACCTAAAAAGCATTTGTGTAACGCAGTCAAGCGTTGACAAATTATGTAGACGGCATCGATGCGCCCGCGCCGCCAATTGTCATACAGAGGACCTGCGCACGCACATGCGTATGCCAACACTTATTACTAAAATGGTTAACAGATGAGGTATGCATGAGCTGTTTTTTAAAAATAAAGGTGACGAATATCTATGTCGATGATATTGAATACAATACAAATAGCGTCAAACGCCCTACAAAATTATATTCAATCGAATTAAAATTCGTTGAATTAGTAGGTTAGGTGCAAATTAAAAAACAATGACTTTAAAATTTATAAAATTAGGCTAATTTACATTAATGTACCTAAAATGGCACATGCACCAATGTTTGTGTCATATCCAAGTTGTTTTAAAACAATGAGGCTATCCACAAAAGGAACATTGAATTTATCTGCCCACGCGAAGCCCAGTGAACCTCATCAATATCAATTAAATTAATAAAATGGTTATAAAATGTTCCAATGACAATAAATATCCACTATTATTGGTCGTACTGTAATTCGAATCTAATTGATTGTTTTCTTCAAATAGCTCCAAAACAATGAAGTGAATCATACCATGCACAGGGTGCTCTAAACACGAGTCTTCAGGAATATACAAATCTGAAAATTTATTACACGACTGCTGTAATCTATAATGCAGTCACTAAGCAAAATAAATGTTCGTCTTATTAAAAAACAGTGAATATATTAATGAGAATAAAAGAGTCATATATTTTGAAACAACACAATAGATTTGTTAAAGCTCCCTGTGGTTGCGCTATTTTTTTTTCTGTAATTTATCACAATGCACAATATGGCTGATTTCAGAGACGATGACTTAAGCCATTAACGCGTAATATATTAAACGTTCACGACAACACGATAACGGCAGGCTTATTACGTATCTTTTGCAAGAGCAAAACGATAGCGATCAAACGCTTTATGTCATAAAAGTCGGAATTACCTGCAGTGTAGGTATGGTAGGTCCTACACAATCGTTTGCTAATCGCTCGCTGTTTGTCAAATGCACTTATTTAAAAAAAAAAACCGCCAACAGCTCTAAAACTTCTGAGGAAGAGCAATGATTGCGCAAAAATCGCTATCGTTTTGCTCTTGCAAAAGATACGTAATAAGCCTGCGGGTGTCACCTTTAATTTCACCATTCACTAATAATTATTTGTTCGGATCAACAAGAACTATGTAAACACATCAACAAGAGTAAAATATCACGTAGGTATGACAAAGGTCACAAAATAAAGTAAACTTGTAATATTTGTTATGTTGGTCGAGTATTTGGACACTCTGTTGAGTCCGGGAGTTGCCTGCGCCGGCGCAGCTGTTAAGATGTTGATTTACGTGGGTATAGAGCGCGGCCAATTATCTTATTAGTGGCCAATTTATCGTTCGTCACATTAACATATGGATGAGACATGTTGGAGGGAACCAACTTACAATAGAAAACTTATTCCATCAATACAATTCTATCTCATAAGAGCTTTGAACATTATTTATTTTGTATTTTACGTTTTTAGGGTTCCGTACCCAAAGAGTAAAAAAGGGACCCTATTACTAAGAATCCGCGGTCCGTCTGTCTGTCTGTCTGTCTGTCCGTCTGTCACCAGGCTGTATCTCACGAACCGTGATAGCTAGACAGTTGAAATTTTCACAGATGATGTATTTCTGTTGTCGCTATAACAACAAATAAATATTTAACTAAAAACAGAATAAAATAAATATTTATGTGGGGCTCCCATACAACAAACGTAATTATTCTGCTGTTTTTTGCGATAACGGTACGGAACCCTTCGTACGCGAGTCCAACTCGCACTTGGCCGGTTTTTTAAAAACGCTTCTGAGGGCTTCATTTTACCATAAATTATTTCAGTTTGATGTCACTTAGTTGATAAAATCTTCAAATAAACAGAACACGATAAAGTATATCTGTAGCTGTGTACCTACTTAGTAACCGCACCTTGTTATTTTCTTTTAAATAGGGTGACCTAAAAGCATCAAGTGCTCGACCTAATTATTATCATTGTTGATCGTAATCATAAAAATAATACGTAATGTTGGCAGCGGGTGAGTCGGAGTACGGAGTGGCTGGTTCCTTTCCGTGATGGGTATCACCAATAATTCGCTTATTCCACTATCTGCGGGTCAATATTTTCTCATGAAGCGCGACGTTTTGCCACACAAAATAACGTGTTTTATCGCCCAACGCTGCTCGCTAAATGTTTTACGGCAATAACAATAAAGAAAAACAAAAGCATATTGTCTGCTCTTCCCGTGCATATTTTCTTTCGAGAAAGAATGACATTGGTGCTGTTTTATTAATATTTATTCGTCGTGTCCAAAATACTTCAGCCACTCGAATACCACCTCGAGTATTTAGTACCAATTTATTAACGGGATTTCCATGGCTGCTCATGGTGTCTGCGGCGATAAACTCTGTCAATACGCTGCAGTCTGAACATACCCGACTTATCAGGTAAAGTTTCACTTTGTTAATTCGACCTGAAAGTCTGTCTTCCTACTGAACGTTAGGAAGTTTCTAACAGCACATTATTGAACACTAAAAAAAACTTTTTTACAAAAAAATACTACCGACTTCCAAATAAGAAAACTACAAAGTGAAAAATAACTTTATTTTTGGAAGTCGGTGTCTTTCGTAGGTACCATTTTTTTGCGTTATGGACACCGACTTCCAAAAATAAAGTTATTTTTCACTTTGTAGTTTTCTTATTTGGAAGTCGGTAGTATTTTTTTGTAAAAAAGTTTTTTTATTTTTCACTTTTTAGTTGTACCTAACTAATAGGCAAGTTGTTTAGTAAGTTTCCTATAACGCCAAAATAGATTACCCGAATATCATGAAACTTGAACAAAATCGATCAAATGAGAGATCTGCTTACCCCTTAAGAGCGTATTGGCGTGATGTTATGTTATGAAATGGTATAAACAATAAACAGACATGCGATTGCAGCAGTCCCGAGAGATTTGCCGTTATTTATTGAAGAGTTCTGTTGTATATCTTCGAAGTTCTTCATCAGATCTTCACCAAATTAAAATGGGACCAATTTCGGAACATACTCTATCAAACAAAAAAAGAATTTTCAAAATCGGTCCACAATTGACGGAAATATCGGTGAACATACATAAAAAAAAAAAAAAAAAAAAAAAAAAAAACATACAAGAAGTCGAACATAGAACCTCCTCCTTTTTCGAAAGTCGGTTAAAAATAGTGCGGAGTATCTACTTATTAGAAATTTGCTAAGTTATAAACTTTGCTTATTAGCAGATCGTAGGTATTAAAAAAATATAGTTGAGTTTTTATGAGCTAAGAGGGCAGTAATTCTGCGAAGTCATATGATACTAATAATAATTTCATATCGTCGGGAGCAGGCGCTCAACTCAGCGCTCAGTGACCGTAATGCGCGGAACAAATGGGCCTCTGTGCACTTCTGTGAACCTTTCCATTTGTGCGAGCCGCTACCAACAGGCCTTATTTACTCATAATAACACACTAAATAATTCCATATTACTACATTCAAACGTTGACTCCACAGTGGCCGAATTACGAAATCAGTTTTTATTGTATTAGAATATTTACATACAATACGTACTTTGTTCGTAATTTATTTTTTCATATCTTTCCGAAGGTAATAGACGATTTAATTATCCATCGATTGACAAATATTTAATCATATAAAACAAAAAGAAATATTCATTGATTCAATCGAAAGGCAATGATAGAGCGTCAAACAATATGGAAATTAATAAAACTTTGACCATAGCTATTTACATATTTTTGTGAGCATTAAATGCGTACACGAATTGTAAAGGAAGAATATCATAACTATTTCAATGAAATATGACCGAAATATGTTTGATATTCAAATAGTCGAGGGAGCTTCCGCTGGGCGCACTGGGCCTGTGGGCGCTCGCAGAGACTCCACGGACTCTCACAAACACCCGTATTTTACGGCTACAACCGAACTGAATAATAACACGCTACATTAGTTTCCCATTATGCCTTCGAGACAATAAAATTTGCCCAATTTTACGATCACATTAATAATTTTATGAATGGAAGCAAACGGTTTCAATCTTTAAATGCGATGAAATGAATAAAAAGCGTTTCCGACGGGGCGATGGAGGTCGTCTGCTTGTAAATTAAAGGTGTTAAAAAGTAATAAGGTGTTGCGGTATATGCCTACGTGGTTATAGAGAGGTGATGGTGCCGGGGGTGATGCGAAGGGGTAAGGTACGAGCCGCGCCGGGACGAGGAGAGTGCGACGGAAGGCGGTCGGTTCCCAGGGTATCACTTGCACGAACACCGGACGCTGTCCGCTCACTAGGACGTACCTCTACACAGTTTTACTCGATACATATCGTAGTTATCGATTATCCAATAAAATATATTTTCCTGAAAAAAAAAACATTTTTTCATGAAATTCGACGAATATTCACTGAATTATATTGAAAGTGGACACTGTTCATTGCATTCATATATTATTTATATTTTAGAATATTTACTTAATTCTTGTATAATTAATAACATTTCAGTATGAACGTTTATACACTCTCTCTCTTACTTAAACGGCGATACTAAAAATCGAAAAACAATCGATCACAAAGTATCGATATCGCCCAGCACTGGTTCACCACTTCGAACTATAAGGATGTGCAAGTGAAGTATACGTCTCTATCAAGTTACGCGAAATGTAACCACAAAATCAGCGGCGGCCGCAAAACAACGGAAGCCGCCGCCGAGGGGCCCTACTCTCTCACGTACGTGTACCTGTGACTTATTACCATACAGAAATCACTACGTCTACAATCTGACAGTCCATAAACTATTCAAGTTTCTATTACAAATATAAACCATCCATTATTCACCCTCCTGTCAAACCTTACTTACAGATATTTTTATTTTATTGCTGTTTATAAATTAAATCCATTCTTGCATAAAACAAACACTAATTCAGTATCTGAGCCAAATTGCAGTCATAAAAGTGAAGACCATTTATAGCATTATTCGAAGGCATATCGAAACCGTGCTTTCTGTACCGAGTTACACTGCAGTGCAGTGGAGTTGACCCACGGTTGGGATGTTATAAATTTGCAATAAGTAATCGTTTTAGCAACTATCATTGTTGCTTTGTATTATACTGCGTTTATAAAAAAAAGTTTTAAGTAAATTATAAAATACTCTACACCGCTTTTCAATTTCTGCAAAAATACTCATATTTTGGTTGGCATCGCTAATCGGTAAAAAACACCATAAACTTCTTCCAAAAATCCCATACGTTCATCATTATCCATATTATCCATTAGGCGTCGTAACATTTTTTCGCTCCCAATCGCAAATTCGCAATGCAATATCCTATCGAAATGTTTACCAACCTTTTTGGCTCCAAGTGTATGTGAGGAGTTATAGGTTTCATTTGCGGGCGATAGACGACAATTTTCAATTTTCTTGCGCGTGCGTCCCATTTGAATATTTTAATTTGGGGGGCGGCGCGACTATTTCAATTTATTTTATGAGCCCCGAACCCAGAAGGGGTTCGCGCGACGCTCTCACCGTTTCAGATTAGTAAATATTTGATAGCTTTATTGCTCGACCTGATATATTTATATATGCTTTTAAAATAAAGTTGGCTTAGAACTGTTTATCTGTAATCCTTGTAGGAATTTATCGTTTTGTGCAAGAAAGAATTTTCGTAGAGATGGATTAAATGACTTGTGTTTAAAACATGAGCACATTTAGGTATAGGTATTTCAATTCTTGAAATAAAATACTATAATCGATTCCGTTTATATTCTTTCACAAGATATTGTTCAGTACCTTCATAAAAAAAAAACAATAAGTATAAGATGGTCGTCCAACTATAGAATCAAATTATTCGCCTTGTTGATCATTAAAGGATTAATAGATGGCTGCTTGATTGCAGCACTACCTATAACACAAAATAGGTATGTACGTGTGTGTGTGCATCGCGGGCCGTCAGTGCAGGGGCCCGGCCGCCAGTGTTTAACCTCACATAGCTATGTTCATCTAATAGAATTGCGAGCTCGTTATCTGCTCAGATTAAAATATTCAGTATTTGAGTGATTTCACGTGCGAGTGAGCGGCAAAGGGTTGACTAGTCGTTTCACCCGCTTTGAACACTTGTGGGGAAAGCGGCGCGGGGTTACCAGCCTACCTACCTATTTTGCATACGAGGAAGTGTCGTTCTGACGTAAGTACCTACTACACATATCAATTTAACAGCTTAACGTTAAAAATAACAATTGATTTAATCCCCTTGATTAATTCTTTAATTACAGTTGAATTATGAACGCACTGAAATGTCACGAGATATCGTTAACCCAATTATCGAAGGTGAAAATAATTGGGAATATTTAATATGTGCGGCTCGAGCGTTGCATCAAACGGCGCTGAAGCCACAACACTCGCACAAACAAATGAATTGTCGATTTTCACTGGCTTTTTCCGGCGTCTGGCTCCATGAATAATTCCATTTATATAATGGCATCGACCGCATCAAATATTTCATTCTGAGTTTTGCATATTTAATAGTGACAAAAACAATGTCCGGGGATATTTTACAGGATATACGAACCGCTCGTTTCCTTTGCAAATGTCATTTGTTTTCCATAATAAATCAATTATTTTAATCGGAAAGCTTTCAAGACAATCGTTACAGTACTTCTGTCTATTTGTGACACTATTTTCACTGCAGTAAAAGGTAGAAAGCATTGCTACACAAGCAATGCAAGCAAATCCACGTTTTTCTATTAGAATGTGAATGGTTGTGTCACGGCAATCCTGCATAAACAAGCGGATGCTGCCGACAGTTAAATATTGCACTCCACCCATGAAGATCTAATTTTATGAGTGAAATTAGTTATTCACCTGTTGTTGCCATTTATTATAGAGAGCACAATGCGAGCGGCAGCGAAGCGAGCCGCCCGTTGCCGCACCCACCATTATTTGCGGATAACTACATCAAAATCGGCTCGCGTGGGCCACATCCAGGGAGCACCGCCACGCTACCGCCACAGCACGGCCACAGTGCCGCGCACGGACACTATTATGTCTTCTTCACTTCTATTAGTTGTTGTTCCGTCATGCCTTCCAAACTCTAGTAACTGCGTAAAGCGTGCTTAATTTGAACATTCAGTGATTGGATAATAGGCAGATAAGTTTTGAAAACAAAAAAACCCATCTCACCATCGCATCAATTTAGATTTTCGTTTTAGCTTAGATGGGTAAGTTTTTATGATTTTTGAAGTGGTCGATTGGTTTCGTCCATATAATTCGTGGGGTACGTGACCATCATTTTTTTTTATTGTATTGATAGTGCGGTAGCGCAACGATCCCGCTGCGTGATGATATTCCATTCAAACAGGTTCACTATTTGAGATCGATTTTGGTCATCATCGTCACGTACTTAATGGTAGTTAGTGGACACCTCATACAATGCGGTCTACCAGACTACCACACTATTATTTGGGCTATTTTGTGGTACCTTTAAAGCTACCTAGTTAATAGCACAAATAAAAACGTAATAAAATAAAGGAGATGTTGTTATTATTGTCTCAGACAAGTTCAATCTTTAATTTAACCGTCGACATATAATCGAACCGCAGGCGATACTCATCCGTGACTAATCGATTACACCGCGCTACTGGGCAGCCCGCGCTTCACTCATAAACCATTCTTAAAAACCTTCACAGACAATAACTAACTCTAACTTAACACAAGAAGAACCTCTTTCACTTATCAATTTTCTGAATTATATTATCCATAGTGAACAAGCAATTATAATTTTGCTCTAAAGCTATGGATACCTGATAATTTACAATTAAAAGTAGGATATAAATCGCGTCGAACAAATCGTTTGATGTTGTTATGACGCCAGATGAGTGTAAATCGAAAAATTATCAGTATTAAGCTGATTTTATATCAAGTAAGCATTTTAAATTGTCATTGTAACTGTACTGCATCGTTTATGGTGACTTTAAATGAATAAGCCTAGTTGTTCATTGGGATTTTTTATCAGATGTTTAATTCTACATGCCATACTTCGCAGCAATAAAGAAGATGCTTTGTTTTTGTGCATTACAGTTGGTTGCGTTGCCAATATAACTTACAGTGATATCTAAATAATGAAACCTAGCTTTGGATACACACTTTACTAACACACACACACACGCACACACACATATACTTATACCTTGGAATACGCTGCTGAACTATATTATTAAATTATATTTTATTAATTATAAAAATATTGTGAGAAACTATATTAATTATTGTTGTAATGATGTTTTAAATTCTTTGACATTATCATTATTTTCTCTCTTTTGTATTATTTATTTTAAAATGATATAATTACTGTTTTATACATGTTTTACACCTAGTTTAGGAGTCAGAGTATCTAAAAATTACCTAATTTTTAAAACTTTTTATATTTTTTCAACTACTATGAATGTTTGTAAGACAGGCTTTTTGGTGAATAAAAAAATTATTATTATTAATTATTAATATGAATCACACCACATTTTTCTTTATCAGGGGGTATGGGAGCTGAATTGTGTTTTCTGAGAAGAACTAACGTGGTTCGGGGACCTCGCGGCACAGTAGCACGTATCTCGATGGGCGACAATTTGACGGACGGATCGAATACAGTCAATAAGTTGGGCACAATGAGCCTAAATGCCGAGCTGTCTCGCATCGCCACTACGCGTGACCATTAGTGCTCCTCCTGAACAATCTTGATGCTTCGAGCATTCGAATAGGGACATTTGCTTTAAATTAAGGCTTTGCGATGGCGATGCTTTTTTGTTTTGCACTTGGTGCACAACATGGCACGTAGTTCCACTTAGGATACACTGCACGTTAAATTTGTAGTACCAGAGAAAATCTATGTATTTTCTTTTGGACCGTTATTGGAATGACATTATATCGATTTAAGTAAAATAATTGTAAGATTAAGTATAAATTTCCTGCAGATTAAATGCCATTTTTTTTGTATCAGTACCAGCATCTGCTAGCAATGGCCTGTAGACAGAATAAAGTAACGCAAAGATTAAATTATAGTATTCTCTCTAATAATCTATCTCTGTGCCAAATTTCATCCAGATCCGTTCAGCCGTTCTGGCGTCATTGAGTAACAAACATTAGTACATCCACACACACTTCCATTCACCCAAACTTGAACATTTATAATATTAGTAAGATTTACGTTTTCGAGCAGACGATTTATTTCAAACATGAAGCAATACTTTGTAATTTTATTTTTTTGGTAAAAAACGGGAGCCACCTCTGGGACGGATCTGCTAGGTACCAACTTGAAGCACTTGAGTCGATTGACAGACGGGCCAAGAGACTTATCGGCAACGATGCGCTGGTCGACTCAAAGCTTCAGAGCTTTAAACACCGACGACGAGTTGCCAGCCTGTCGGTTTTCTATCGGTTACATTTCGGGGAGTGTGCGATGGACACAATTTGACACAATTTGATTCTGCCTGGCCCTTTCCAACATCGAACTATAAGACGTACGGCATTGCTCTATCGGTACATGGTGGATATCCCACCCATACGCACAAAGCGCTTTGAAAATACTTTCATTGTGCGTACAGCTAAGGAGTGGAATTCTCTGCCGGAGTCAGGTAGGTAAGTAAATCGGCAAAAAGTTAAAAATTTGTAGAATTTGCTGGTAATTGTTGCAGGATTTTGAAGTATGTCTTCATAATTTGAAACATCCGTCTTTTTACGTTACTCACCTGACAGATTACGTTAAAATCTGTCTGCAAATTATGAAGAAATAGATTATGAATTTTCTTCAAATCCTGCAACAATTACCAGCAAATTCTACAAATTTTAAACTTTTAGCCGATTTACTTACCTACCTCTCGGCACACTGAACTCTGAAACATACAAACATACATACATACGAACATACACACAGACGAATATAAAATTTTAAATTTTTATTCTAAAGCAAGTATCAATTCCACTAGATTACGGTTCGTGTATTGGTAGCTAAAGAAAAGTTATTATTTTCTGAACTATGGTCATTAAAATTTCTGATTAACAACGTTTGATCCGTGTCGATAAGATGACGCTGCAAGTCCTTCTCATATTCTCCTTTTGCTTTGAGCCGTAACTAAATGTTTATAAATTTTTTACGTCTTATAGGTAGATATTAAAATATTATGCCCTTAAATATCAAGAATGCATCGACACTTCTTTTATTTCACTCACTTTAATAACTTTTTAAATTATACTTTTTGTGAGGTGGACGAATTTTTGGGAAACATATTTTTTATGATGCAGGTGCAAGATATGTTAATAGATGTAACTGATTAGCCAATAAGGTGAATAAAGGTTGTTAAGTATGAATAAAATGACATAGGCACTGATTTTGGTCGGGTATCATATTTCTGGACCGAAAAGATTTATCAACAACGAACTTAAGCTTCTTTTCTATATATAAAATTACAAAACCAACTAAAAATATATCTACTTAAGTGCTAATAATATGTTAAAGTTCGAGTAGGCGAAAAGCGCATAAATTATATTTTGTTCACTTTTCAGAGCGAGCATCATTAACCTTATTTATATAAACTTCATGTATACAATGGTGATACAAAGGCAGACTCTACCAGTCCACCTTTGAGTTAAAAAGGACATTATGAAGGTGCTGTTTTGACAGCTTATTCCTAAACACTAAAGCCATGACATGCGCCACAAACTTATCTGACCAGAGGCACTAGACTAGGTAGTGTTTTTCTACCAGCGATACCGATTGTTGAAATGCCAAAATACAAGGGATCATGAGACATTTCGATAGTGCTTGTAAATTCCATAAACTTTTTTCATTGTACACCCACTATCGCCACATAATCGCTGATTGAATTATATGTAGCGGCACCAACGCCGCCACTTACGAACTAATGACATGACGTCACACAAATCTTACATCGCGAAAGCAAAGTTTTCGGCGCGATTTGAACACATACAACAGTACGACAATAAACGTTGCGCAGTTGCCCGTCTGGTGCGGGCAACTGCGCAACACTACAAGCGTCTGGTCAGAGGATCCTCCTTTTTCTATGGGGGTTTTCATCTTGTTCCGCATACCTCCAAATATACTTGTCTAGAGGTGGCAGAAAGTTACGAATGAAACGACTATGAAAAGTGACAAAAAGCTCTAGACTATCATCATCATCATCAAATCAGCCAAATGACGTCCATAGGTCCATGCTGGACATAGGCCTCCCCCGAGCGTCGCCACATTGACCGGTCCCGTGCGTCTCGCAACTAGCGGATCCCCGCAACCTTCACCAGGTCATCTGTCCTCCCGGTGGGAGGCCTTCCAACGCAACGTCTTCCGGTTCGTGGTCGCTACTCCAGATCCTTTCTACCTCTTTGGCCATCCGTTCTGCGAGCAATATGCCCTGCCCACTGCTACTTAACTTTGACAATTCTTCGGGCTATGTCGTTAACCCTGGTTCTCTTACGGATCTCTAAATTTCTGATTCAATCACGCAAGGGAACACCCTAGCCATAGCCCTCTCCATTGCCTAACTAGTTTGAGTCATTGAGTAACTGTAAGCTCTCTGATGAGGCCCATTGTAAGCGACCACGTCACTCTAGACTATATGACATTCTATTAATAGCGAGGCCCTAGATAAGTGACATTCTTACATTAAAAGCGTGGTGATAGCGATTGTCAAAAAGGCAAAACTGTGTGGGATTGACAAGCGGTATCGAAAAATCACGTGATCAATCCCTTACACGTTGACATTTCGACCGTCGCCTTCGCTGATATCTAATGCCACATGTCTTGTAAGTTAACAATTAAAGTCTAGCTTGGATGCCGTCCAGTGACTGCTCCGTTTATTCATATCCTAAAAATCTTTAGGATTGACCACGTGACATTTTGGTAGCGCCTGTCAATCCCAAACGTCTTGAAAAGAACATTTCAAGGGCTGCTTCCTATCCGATTTAAGATCCGAGTTTAAAATGTTCTGAATAATGACGGATAGAGTTCGGATGTAGTACGTAAGCTCCCCTACAAGAAGTACTATGGCTACTTTTGAACGTAACCGACTAACCGCCCAAGGTCTGAATTTTTTGTTTACCGAAAGCTTCATGTTGTTACTGCGATATGGGATTGGATTTCAGGCTATTTTGATTGAAACAAATGTTTCGAAACAATATGTCATTTGGTCTATATGCCTTTTGGACTGTATGTCATTTGGTCTATACAGCGACCACACAGCCCCAGCCCACAGTGGCTGTATGGTCGATGGGTCTATATGTCATTTCGAAACGTATCATAACTGTAGGCCTTGGAAGTCACCCATGATCGTTCCTTGGAGTGGGTAAATTTTAAAACCACGACAAAATAAAATAAGGCGGTAAACTTCCAAGTTTACATGTTCATATTTGTATAATTTCGTATTAAATATAGGTTTTAAATTACATACTTATTCAACCGGATGAACATTCGGTGTTGTCAATTTGGCCGGTCTTGTTGATTCTTATCAGGCGTTAGTATGTATCCAAATTACTGCAATGGAATCCGAGTGATGTAGCCATAATTTGAATAGGTAGGTAGGCACATTAAGAGCGGTCCACATATCGTGTTTGTGCGTTTAGGGCAGCCTTCACAATAAGAGCCCCACCTCGCGGCGTGCGGCACGAGCCCGGTATAGAAACTAACCATTCGTCATCCATTATTCACGGCCTAAATTGCACAACTTTAGAGCGCCATTTCTAAATGACATCTAAATCTGTTACTGTATTAACATTGTGAATAAAATTCATACAATCAATCTACATAAATGTCCGTGAGCGTCCGTCCATTAGTCAGCTGGAGCACAAAGGGCACACGCTCGTCTCGTAAATCAGTCGCATGTACTCGTATTGAGACTGCTTGCCCAAATCGCTTTCAATAACCGATGTATGCGCGCCGCCCGCGCGCCCGCGCCTCCTCGCGTCCCGTCGTCGTCGTCGATGCCGAACTTTCCAGCCATTAACGACCCCTTACGAACAACATTTGTCATTAGACGGAGGTCACGTCATTGCTACAATCTTGAACCGCTTTTAATAAAATTTGATCATGGTAATTTACAAACACTGGTGAAAATGTTCTTAATCAATCATAGTTGGGTACTGATTAAGCACTAAGTTATATTATTAAAGTTTAGTATGAAGTGTGAGTTGTGGCCTCTTCACATGCATACAAGTGACGTTACGCAACTTGCAGCAGCTAGTGACGCGGCGTCCCACTGCGAGCGGACAGCGTCTAATTGGCTGAGTTTGTAAATAACATAATCAGAGATCGATTTGTTACAATGAAGTGTGTAATTATTCAAAGTGCATATTAAAACACCCTAATCGGTTATTAAGATATTAAATATGAGACGCGTTGTCGTGTCGAAGACCGGGGTCGCGCGTTGCGCGGCGGGGGGCCGCCCGGGCCGCAGCGGGGTGCGCTACCGTCCGCGCGCGCCCGCTCCTCGCGCCGAGCCTCGGCGGTGCCAACTAATTGTTATGCTCGACCCCCGCTACTGCCTGACACCTTACAGCACTATGATAAATGTTTGCTAATTCCTAACTCACACTGGCGCAAGCTACAACAAAAAATAATCCAGAAATCACTTTATAAAAGTATCAGCCCCATTAGTTACATTTGCTGAAATAAATAGTGCGAAACGATAATAAATTCAGTTTTATATTAATTTAATAAAACTTAAAAATACAAACGTCCTCACAGACACACCCTATCCATAAAGCATAAAATAATAGATTTAGTAAAGTATCAAGTTACATCAAACCGCTTTAAAAAGAGTCTTATCTCGTTATCTGTTAAATATTGTCGCCACATCTCGGGCGGCGCGGGCGCACGCACAAGAGGTGACGAAGTCAACTTTGAAACTCAACGTATTAAAATAACGATGGGAATAAAATAAAAGAGTACTTATTTATGCATAATAATGTTTTCGGGTGAATAAAAATGAGGGGATCCGTACAAATATCTAAATAAAAGAGTGTAACATCATAAAGCGGCCGGGCCAGGCCGGTCCAGCGGCGGGCCGCTCGCCGGCCGCTAGATGCCGCCGTGTGATTGCAGCACGGTACCCCGCGCATCATTTATATCATTTCATTGCGGCTGTTTACATTTCATTCATAAGCCAGATTGTCCTATCATAAAACCTAACTTTATATTGCTTTTTATTATAATTCGTTTGAAGGTTGTTTGCATTCATTTTAACTTCCTTTGCAATAAGAAAAGTTTGTATTGCTACGAGAGAAGCTTTTATTCGAAATATTTCTTGAATATACATTTAAAAGGATTTTACAGGAAACTATAAAATAATATTTACATTTGCATGACAAAGTTGTCGAAGTATTCTTGCCCATATGCGGGTATAAATTAAAATATGAATATAAACACTGTGTAATATTGTGAACAGAGATCGTATTGATAATTTTTTATTTTAATAAGCGGTTTGCGTGTTTGTGTCCCGCTGCCACCCGCTCCCGCGCCCGCTTCCGCCCCCGCCTCCGCTGATGTTCGCACGTTACTTCTTATTTATTGACCTATTAGAGATAACATTAAGATCAAGATGCACGGCCAAGGACCTTTGTTATAAAAATGTCTGCTTCATTATTCTTAAAAAAATTAACGCGAGGATTAATGTGGAATGGATAAGGACTTATTTTAATTGTGCTATAAATATTTCAAAAAGTTATTGTGGTTTGTGTTTGTTCACACGACATTAATATAAGAATAAAATAAAATGAAGACCAATAAGCTAAGTTCATTTGAATTACTTTATGACATGGTGGTAATAAAGACAATAGACAAAATGCCATGTCATCCATTTAAGGGTATAAACTCACATTTCTGTAAGATTATAGTAATGACAATATGTCCAAAGGTGAAGATCCGACCGGTAGGCTTATTACGTATCATTTGCAAGAGCAAAACGATAGCGATCAAACGCTTTATGTCATAAAAGTCGGCATTACCTGCAGTGTAGGTATGGTAGGTCCTACACAATCGTTTGCTAATCGCTCGCTGTTTGTCAAATGCACTTATTTAAAAAAAACCTCCAACAACTCTAAAACCTTTGTATTGAAGAGCAATTATTGCGCAAAAATCGCTATCGTTTTGCTCTTGCAAAAGATACGTAATAAGCTTGCCGAACTAAACTGTCGATAGAGTAACGACAGAATAAGGTCCACGTTATTGTCATCGTAGGCAAACAGATGGCGGCGTCCTCTCGTTATAATTTTTCCCAGATTTTTAAATCCACGTAATTTAAATCAATACTCATTATAGCCTTTCAAAGGACCGTCATCACGAATTTTAACACAGAAACAAAGAACTTGTTTTATAATCTGATTTTTAAAGGCATTTTAAGTTTTATGGCCCTCGTAGCTTGATAAATAATCAGAAATGTCGACACGGTTCCATAACGAAAATCCTTTTTAAATGTGCAGTATATTGAAATAACTTTATCGATAACCATCTATACTTTATATCTGTGAAGGAAAAAGGTCGTAGATTCGACACAATACCATCACGAGCAGATGTTTATGTTTCACTGTTCTAAACTTAGCGCGGCAATTTAGATCTGTTTATTATCACGGCTGAAGTGTTGAATAAGTTTTGAAGTTGTAACACAAATCAAGTTTCCGTGGCGAAGCATTCGTGACTGTAGGTTAGGCGAGCGGCGACGCGGCGCGGAACTTATAGGTAACGGAAGTTGGCAATAATTCGGGGACGCTTAACACCCGTTTATGACTTGATACCGACGTTATAAAAATGTAAATAAGTCATTATGTAAAGGCACAGTTATCATGAACACTGCCGAGCGGCAAGGTTTTGCGAGCTCCATAACATCTTCGTTCAGCTACCCGACCACATCTTCGTGGGCGGTCCTCAGGTCTCTATTTTATTGACCGGTTACAACCGCATTGATTTAATACAAGCTTAATTTATTTACGTTGTTATCATAAGTTGTGTGCTTATGAAAGTGTTCACGAGTTTGGGAAATGCGCAGCACACCTGATTTAGACTTATTAAAAGTATTAAACTTTACTACCGGACAAACCTGTTTGCGTCGAGTTGGTATCTGCATAGTATTAATTAATTAATAGTTAATTAAACCATGCGGGGAACCTTCGCCACCTACTGGTATGGGTGTTAAATCCCATACATAAAAGGGATATCGGCCACAAAATATGACGAATCATTGTATGATTCTTTTCATTTAACTAGCAATTTAGCTACCATAACGAGGCATGATATAATTGTAGTTAATTAACTTTACACTCACGAGATAATCACTTAGATAGTACTAAGGTGAGTTTGAATTTAGATTTTGAAGGACCAATTGAATGATCCATGGCTTTATATATATTTGAAAAATTCGCCTGTTGACTACGTAAACAACGTAAAGAATGATGTTGAAGTGTCAAAATGAGTGCAGTGGTGGCCCATTGGTACCGGCCGTGACTTACAAGTTGTAGGTCGTGGGTTCGGGCTCAGGCAAGCGCTTTACTTTGTGTAAAATTATTTCATCACGGTGAAGGAAAATATCGTGAGGAAACCGGGCATGTCCATGCCCATTCCCTCTCACAGAGAGGGGGGATGTGTCCCAGCAGTGGGAAAATTAATAGGCTGATGATGATGATGATGTCAAAATGAAATGCATTGTCATTGATTTTCGGTAAGTGGTCCGTACTTAAGGTTACACTAGTCGATTTTTTTCCATACAAACGTAGTCTAGGGATTATTCCACTGTTTGACGATGTACGTTCAAAATAAAAAGTGATATCAATTTGTCTCATCATTATCTAGCCCTGTCATTATCTGCCTAGGCTTTTACCAACTATATTGGGGTCGGCTTCCAGTCTTACCGGATTCATCTAAGTACCAGTGTTTTACATGGAGCGACTGCCTATCTGACCTCCGCAACCCAGTAACTGGGTAACACGATACCTCTTGGCAAGACTGGAATCAGATCTCAAGCTTCTGACTACCCGTAACGACTGTCAAAGATCTTCAAATAACAGCCGGGACCAACGGCTTAACGTGCTTTCCGAGGCACGGAGGAAACTCGGTATGTTGAAATGGTCACCCATCCACGGACCGAACTCTTCAAGCGTTGCTTAACCTTGGTGATCGACCCGTGCGGCTGTTATTATTTTGCCTCCTCCGCTCCTCCATTTCATCCATTATCTAGCCCTGTATGGAAGCGAAAAAGTAAAAAAAGAAAATATTTAAAGTTATGAGCTTCGAAAGTTCCACATTTCGACACTAATTTTAACGCATTTTTGGGCGCAAATAAATACCATAAGAAGACGGGAAATTGCAAAACGGCTTCCATACAGGGATAGATTAGTAGTTCAACAATGCATATAATTTTATTTTAAACAGATAGATTTAGTAGTTTTTTCATGATATCTAGACTGCCAAAGGTCTGTTTATAAAATTTCGCGCGCTCGGTTTCGTCCTAAATCATTATCCATTTCGTGTATTCGTACGCGAACTAGCTTCCTACTGCTCATCACAGCATCTATCTCTTCCGCACGTGTTGTCGGTTGATATAAAATGCATTTTAACCCCGCGCACAAAATAGTTCGTGCCGTCGACTAGTGTACCCTTAAGTTCAGCAATAATAATGACAAAGCATAAACACGTAGACGATTCGTCATAGTGCGTATGACGATTTGTTTTTAGGGTTCCGTACCCAAAGGGTAAAAACGGGACCCTATTACTAAGACTCCGCGATCCGTCTGTCTGTCTGTCTGTCCGTCTGTCACCAGGCTGTATCTCATAAATCGTGATAGCTAGACAGCTGAAATTTTCACAGATGATGTATTTCTGTTGCCGCTATAATAACAAATACTAAAAACAGAATAAAATAAATGTTTAAGTGGGGCTCCCATACAAAAAACGTATATTTTTGCCGTTTTTTGCGATATTGGTACGGAACCCTTCGAGCGCGAGTCCGACTCGCACTTGGCCGGTTTTTTTTTATTTTACTGTTTTGTCTTTTTAAAAAGCCCATGAGCTCGTATGAATCCGTCCAAAATCATAAAGGGAACTATTGTGACGGATATAACATAGGTCACATTAAACCTATGCCCAAAAGTGGACTGAAATATGCCATCTTCCATGACTGAAATTCGTGATCACGAATTTTGAAACATTAGTAGGGAAAATGGCTGTTTTACTGTTTTAAATTTCAACCCGTATAAAAAAGTAAAGGTAATAAAAGTAGCGTAATAAATATCCAAGAAAGTTGTGTTAATTTCTTCTTTACACGGAGTAGATTAGGTACCAGGCGCAATCGGCAAAACTTCCTTGTTTTTAATTTTCTTTAAAACATCCACTTTTTTACTTTTTATTTTCAGTGAATAGGTGGAAAGCTTTCTCACTTCAAGCAAGGTTATTTTTCTCGAAGGATGTAAATTGTAATACCATTTTGAACTTTATACTCTTTGTCTGAAGCTTTATTTTCTGGAAACAAAACATTCTTCTTTTACTTTTTAATTGCTAAGTAGACGGCTAACTTTATCGACTGCTTCAATTGTTTTTAGGAATTCGTATCCCTAATTCATCTAGACTGTATTTGAAAAGCTTTTATCCATTTTACAATACCTCTTTAATTACTTGACTCACAATACGAGGGGGGATGAATGCGGACTGGATGGGAGTTATAATAATTGCTGAAGTATTTTGACGTTGAAAATGATACATTGAACGATAGCTTTTCGAGTGTAGACAATGTTGGGGTATCGTTTCGCTACATTCTCGATCATGGGAAAATTACCGATGGCCGGGCAATCGGGTGGTCGGGTCGCTGGTGGGCACTGCGGGCAGGCCGCCGCTCGCCTTATCACTCCGCGGCCCATTGTGCGCTGCGGCCTATTCCTGACATTCGCAATATTCCATGCCGTTCGACAAATACTCTCTAGATTACAGTAGGATGATTAGAATGTTTAGTACCTACCGACAATATACATTCGTGCCGCACCGGCGCTGTTCCCTGATTTATACCGAGATCATTTCGTAGAAAGTTCAGCAATATTGCCGACTCATAACTTTGTCGTTGTAAAATGAATAAAACTATCGAGATGATCGGCGCCCATTCCTCATCGCGAGGAATTATGACACAAAAAATAAATAATATGAATGATTACAGCGGAGATTCTCGGGACGCCTTTGTTAGTGTATCATAAAAACTGATCCTGTTATAGTTTGCGAAAGCAATTAAGTTGTAAAACTTAGTGGTCTCTACTGTCTTAATGAAATATTCCACTTTGATTATTAATGGCGGCCATTTATTGGACTGCAATATAAATCGGCTAAAATAAATATTATATTAAGGCATCATTTTTATTTCGTTACGAACGATATCAAATTCCTGCTATAGGTAATTAATAACGATGTCGAAATAAAAGAGACTGAAAATCAGACCCTTTTTAAAGCTAAATGAGAAAGTGCTGGCTGTATGGCTTAAATACTTAGATATAGGAATGATATCATTGTTATAAGGAAACTCATTTACTCTATCCGAAGGGGAGAGGGTGAAATGGCGACTGCACTCTAAATTAGGATTAGATATTTATTGTTCATTACCGGGTGAACTGAAAGGAAGTAATCAACACAAGATTCATGTCTGTATTCTCGAGCTCCTAACTGCTTTATTTATTTATTATTAACAGGTTATATTATTTTATAAATATACATTTTTATTTTATTGTCAGGTCTCTAATAGTACCTGTAACTGAGACAAGTCTCAAATTAAGTATCATAAACACATAATAGAGGACGTATTAATGAATTTCGTAGACAGTCCAATTTAAAAATACATAAAAACAGCATAATAAAATAATCATACACGTTAATCAGGTAGGAAATTGATTACTTACCGCCAAAATACAGCAGGGGTGGTCCAATTAGTAATTATTTAGGAATAAAATGTAGTATGAGTACAATTCAGTTTGAATTATTGAAAGGTAACGTAATATTAATAAATTTTCCAAGTGAACGCGGGCTTGTATGTATAATGTATGACGAAGGAACATGACATGTCTCTTGCTAATTAATGTAAGCACTGCGCAGGAGTTAATTAATTGTCGGCTACCCATGTAGCGCATGAAACATTTATAAAATTCATAACAGAGCTAATTATGAAACATGGCCGCGCCTGCGCCTTGCGCCACCCGCGGGGATCGCCTGCGCGCGCCGATCTCCACTTTAGTAAAAACTAACAATTCTCCACTGACTTTTCTTGTTTATTAAATTACTGTTGTACATACTCTATAGATATTCCCACCGCGATCATAAATCGACTTTGTACTTGAATTAAATATTAAAATCTCGTGTAAAAACTGTACTGCGTAGAAGACTTAAATACCGGCTTTTTACTTATTGAGCTTCACACAATACTTTATTTCTACTCATAAGTTGTTGGTTGTCTTTTAGGAATCAATTATTTTCTAATTTGAGTACCTTCATAAAGCATCATGGTACGATTTAATGATAGTCATATTATTATGAATGGATAAACCTTATAAAGTGCAACAATTTATCATCAACCCATTGAATATACCGGTAGTTCATAATATGCCACCATTTATCCTTTAGTTACAGAACCTGTTCACAATCAATTTCTATAACTAGCTGCCCGCCCCGGTTTCGCTTGGGCTAATTATAATTTTGTGACTTTTGATCTACTTCTTCATGATTCTGACTGCCTGGTAAGTCGAGTCTTTACCACACTTGATACCATCGCCGGATATACTTATTTTCTTTATGTTTCTGTTTTCCTGGTAGTTCGAGAGACCCATTCATGATTCCAGTCCCGGTTTTATTCACTTCAGGATTCTGGTCTTCTGGTCAGTATTGGAAAATCTAACTGAGCTCCCAGACGGTGGTCTTAGAGTAAATAAAAATGACAATACAAACTTCCATCTCGGATGATAGAGCAGTACATGCAGGTGTCCGCCAAGGCTGTCTCTTTTCATCGCTCCAGTTTCTAGTCGTTCTTAGCGGGATTTTCAAAATCTTCAAATTCGGCCTCGTGACTCCTCTGAGTGTTTTCGCTTTTCCTCATAGTTTCGAATTTGGCCATCCACGCCCACATAAAAAAATCATTCTTCAATCATTCATTTATCTACACTTTGCTTGATTGCCTGGTAGGTCGAGTCTTTACCACACTTGATACCATCGCCGGATATACTTCTTTTCTTTATGTTTCTGTTTTCCTGGTAGTTCGAGAGACCCATTCATGATTCCAGTCCCGGTTTTATTCACTTCAGGATTCTGGTCTTCTGGTCAGTATTGGAAAATCTAACTGAGCTCCCAGACGGTGGTCTTAGAGTAAATAAAAATGACAATACAAACTTCCATCTCGGATGATAGAGCAGTACATGCAGGTGTCCGCCAAGGCTGACTCTTTTCATCGCTCCAGTTTCTAGTCGTTCTTGGCGGGATTTTCAAAATCTTCAAAGTCGGCCTCGTGACTCCTCTGAGTGTTTTCGCTTTTCCTCATAGTTTCGAATTTGGCCATCCACGCCCACATAAAAAAATCATTCTTCAATCATTCATTTATCTACACTTTGCTTGATTGCCTGGTAGGTCGAGTCTTTACCACACTTGATACCATCGCCGGATATACTTCTTTTCTTTATGTTTCTGTTTTCCTGGTAGTTCGAGAGACCCATTCATGATTCCAGTCCCGGTTTTATTCACTTCAGGATTCTGGTCTTCTGGTCAGTATTGGAAAATCTAACTGAGCTCCCAGACGGTGGTCTTAGAGTAAATAAAAATGACAATACAAACTTCCATCTCGGATGATAGAGCAGTACATGCAGGTGTCCGCCAAGGCTGACTCTTTTCATCGCTCCAGTTTCTAGTCGTTCTTGGCGGGATTTTCAAAATCTTCAAAGTCGGCCTCGTGACTCCTCTGAGTGTTTTCGCTTTTCCTCATAGTTTCGAATTTGGCCATCCACGCCCACATAAAAAAATCATTCTTCAATCATTCATTTATCTACACTTTGCTTGATTGCCTGGTAGGTCGAGTCTTTACCACACTTGATACCATCGCCGGATATACTTCTTTTCTTTATGTTTCTGTTTTCCTGGTAGTTCGAGAGACCCATTCATGATTCCAGTCCCGGTTTTATTCACTTCAGGATTCTGGTCTTCTGGTCAGTATTGAAAAATCTAACTGAGCTCCCAGACGGTGGTCTTAGAGTAAATAAAAATGACAATACAAACTTCCATCTCGGATGATAGAGCAGTACATGCAGGTGTCCGCCAAGGCTGACTCTTTTCATCGCTCCAGTTTCTAGTCGTTCTTGGCGGGATTTTCAAAATCTTCAAAGTCGGCCTCGTGACTCCTTTGAGTGTTTTTCGCTTTTCCTCATAGTTTCGAATTTGGCCATCCACGCCCACATAAAAAAAACATTCCTCAATCATTCATTTATCTACACTTATGATGTGATTTGGAACACGTATTTAGAAGCCCACATAGAGTAGCACATGTTATGAGTCGAGGTCGCTCAGCGTGCAATACGAAAAGTCGCGTCGTTCAAGCCTATCCGTTTCTCTACAACCTTATTATACGAAAAGTGGGAGGTCATGACCGTGAGACAATTATAAATACTGGGCGTTGTCCTCCTACAACACAGTAAAATGAGCTACAACCCACTACTCCTCCAAAAACTAAGAAAAGATATGGTTTGCGAAGGAAGTGGGCAATTTAAAACTAAATTTAGTCAACGCTTTGCCCACTCCATTGTTCCATTAATCTACAATAGATTAAACAGAGTCCTTAAAATATACCCATTAACAAAAATGCAATGCAAAAAGAAAATTTCCGAATACCTGAAAAGTCTTACCTACGATCAGACTGAACTTCTTCTGTACATTGCATCCTAATTAAAAGCCTATGAATTTCAATATAAGATACACTTCTCATAACATACTATAGTATCCATACTTACACTTTTACTATCAATCATTCTCATCTTTTATAAAATGTCCTTTTTCCATATTAAATCGATCTAATTCGATTTATTAACTTTATTTTGCTGGAATAGAATATTGAATTTTATAATTTTTCAATGTTTACTTTTTGTCTGACATTACGTCAGTTGTCAAGCCTGTCATTTACTTTTTCTTTAATTTTGTGTAATTTTCTAAGTGACTATGAAGGTTTAATTTGATTTAAGTAATTTAAATTATTTTTATTAGTTGTTAGCTCTAATAATGTACATATATTATTAATTTACTATTGTTTACTGGATAGTAGTTTCTTATCTTCTTACGCTTGTAAAATAATGTTAATTCCTGGGGCAGTCTGGAATCTGCAATGAACTCCGAAAGACGATTTTACCTTGAATTACTAAATGTCAAGTCTTGATCTGAAGACAAATCTATTAATATCCAGCTCGTGTATGTCCATATTATCTGAAGTTTATCCAGTTTAATATATTGTGTGTGATATACTGTGTCTGATTTTAATCCACGTATCCGCCTACCGTATGCCTACATAACAGCATACCAACCCGTGTGCCAGCTAGACCATCGTGGTGCCTGCTATCTGTCAATTTGGAGCATATCACGACTCAAGAGGCGTTCCTGTCTGACCTGCTGCCTACTCCACGTCTTCCTGCCTATCCGACCTGCCGCCTGGTTAGCCGCCCACCGACTTGCTGCCTACTACACGTCTTCCTGCCTATCCGACCTGCTGCCTGGTTGGGCCGCCCACGTCGTGCGAAGCCGGCCCACGAAGTTTCTTATACTTTATATCCTTTTATTATTTGTTTTCTTTTGTTTATAATTCTTATTTGTATTAACGTGGCTTACGTGTAGCTATTTAGCTACACGTAACGTTACAATACACAAGCGCACGCACGCTCTCTCACACCACAACACACAGCAGAACACTAGACAACACCACATACACTCTCTTACACATCAGTCACGTACATTCCCATCTCACACAAATAAGAGGTCACACTACACAATTATTTCTCAATTTTTATATACCTTTTTCTTTAATAATACCTGATTAAAGTATATACATTATTTTGTTAAATAGATTATGTACACGATACAAATTAAATTATGTCAATGGCTACTATAAATGTATAATACTCTGCCTAGTTCGGCTACAGATGACTACACCACTTACTAACGACCTAAATTAGCCTGTTAAAATATTTTGTAAATTATGTCTAAGTTTCTTTAAATAAATAAATAATAATAATACGAGTCGAATTGCAGACCGCTTTTTTTGGATGTAGGTAAAATGGACAAGTATGTTGTCGAAAATGACATTGTACTGTTTTGGTTTGGAACAACATATTTTATACAGGTAAATACTGACGTAGCAAGAAATAGTTAAAGGTTAAAAGTAGAAATTAACTTTAGCTTCTGGCCACAAGTCACCATTGATTCCAACTAATTCAAAAGTACATGTGAAGTGAGAATTGGGCGCACGGTTGGCGCAGTGGTTGAGCGATTGACTGCTGCGCTGCGTGTCGCGGGTTCGATTCCCGCACGGAACAAATATTTGTATGACCTACAGATAGTTGTTCCGGCTCTGGATGTATGTGTATGTGAATTTATATGTTTGTAAACGCACCCACGATACAGGAAGAAATTCCTAGTGTGGGGAAAGGTTTTTAAAAAAATGTGTACCTATTGATTGTATTAAATATGTATCTAGTTAAATTCCCACCCAAAACAGAAATCTGATACAAAGCCAAGTTCTTGATAACGGCTTTGCTGATAGAAGAAGTGAGATCTAACTGCATAAAAAGTTATCTCAAAGTTTTTTAAAACATACTACTTCTGTTGTGCACATGCACAACGTTCTTCAGTTGCATTTAAATATATTTGTTACATTCTTTGTCACTCAATAGTGTGACTTGGCAAGTTTTCACTTGTCCACCAACATTAATCTTTGAGTTTCAATAGATATAACTTAGTCAAGTGTGTTAACTTAACTTGGCCCTTGGCCGGTGTGTTGCCCTTCTGCTTCACGAACTTGGCTGACACTGCCGTGTGTTTAGATCTTAACCACAGATTAAATCACACCATGGTTTTTTCTACAAAGTGATAGACACAATAACACAGTAGCAATGGATGTATCTAATTTAGGGCGTATTTTTATCAACTTCATAGAACAACTTACGACCCATTCAAAGTAAAGGAGGAAAAATGTTGGACCCTGAAACAGACGGATGAAAAGAGATTGAAGTAATAGAGATGAGAATGATGTGATGGATGTGCGGAGCAACGAGAATGGATAAGGTGAGAAATAAGTAGATTAGAGAAAGTTTGGCCACCAGTGACAGAAAAGTTGAATGGGCATATTTTGTCCTGGTACGGTCAAGTGATGAGGAGGGTTGAAACGTATGTTACGAAATGAGTTATTAATTTAAATATGGATGGATAGAGGATCGAGAAAGGTCTAAGAAAAGATGGATGGACTGTGTGAGGTGTGCTGAGAAAGAAAATAGAGTCAATGATAGCGTGACGGTTGACATGACGGTATGGAAGAATGAAACGTGTTGCTTTGACCGAGGATAAGGGCAGGAAGACGATGGTGAGAAGCTCTTCTATGTATCTACAATATAGGCTATAAATCGAGAGTTTTTCCAATCATCACAATAATTTTATGAAATAGTCTTACTTAATATAAATAAGAAGTTGATATTAAACATTCTTGTTTTCCATTCGTGATTCCCTCGTTCAAACATTCGACTAATTCTTAGACATCCATAGGTTACAACGAAAATGTTATAAACAACACAAATCTCACTATTTCTGAAAAAGAAATCAAACACAAATGAATCTGTAAAAGTAAAACCATAGGAAGACATTTTGATACCGCCGGGACTTACAAAACGCAGTCAAAACCATAAAATTTCCTTGATGTAAAACAAGTAGTTACAAGCCATCTGCAACATCGGCACGTATATGGCGGTTGTTTAATATTAATCAGCAAATTAGTATGACTAAACTAACAAAATCAATTAACTCATTTTTTGCATCAAAACTCGTTTTGTTGCCGTTCCAGGATTTCGCGGTGACAATCAAGTTCCGCTGTCAGTGATAAAACAATACAATGTCGTGTCGTGTAAATATTTAATTCATTCTTTAAATGTCATTACAATACTTAAACATACTTACATGAGAACATAAGGGGCGGACATAATACGTTTATGGTCTTCTTTGGACGAATTCTTTGCGGCATTTTACGGCACTGATTCTTTTAGGAAGAAAGGGCGCTCTAAAGAAGTATTGGGTATGTTAATTTTTTTAACAATACCTGTAAACTGTATACGGGTATTTACATAGCATGGCAATTACATTAATCTATGTACATTTCGTTGTTACTACCTATGATATCAGAAGATCGAAAGTCCAACGCAATATTTCAATATTTTTCACCTTGGCTAAAAATTTTAGGTAGTGTTCACAAAAAAAATATGCATAATAATTGATAATAATTGATTATGCATATTTTTTTATATATAAACTTTCTGAATTCTTTTCTGAATTTGACATTATAATCAGGTTATAACTAAATGGCTCGTGGCTAAATAATAAAAGCTGCACGGGTCGATCATCAAGGTTACGCAACGCTTGACGAGGTCGGTCAGTGGATGGGTGACCATTTCAACATACCGAGTTTCCTCCGTGCCTCGGAAAGCACGTTAAGCCGTTGGTCCCGGCTGTCATTTGAAGATCTTTGACAGTCGTTACAGGTAGTCAGAAGCTTGAGATCTGACACCAGTCTTGCCAAAGGGGTACCGTGTTACCCAGTTACTGGGTTGTGGAGGTCAGATAGGCAGTCGCTCCATGTAAAACACTGGTACTTAGCTGAATTCGGTAAGACTGGAAGCCGACCCCAATATAGTTGGGAAAAAGGCTAGGCAGATGATGAATCAGGTTATAACAGAATTCTAGCAGTAGCACCCTGATGAAGATTACAATTTTGACCTATTTGAACCAAAACACAAGCAAAATTTTAACAAACGCTTTCCCGCAACGCTATCGGCTTCGTCCTCGTAAAAGACAAAAATTATCCCAAGGGATGTACCGCCAGGATAAAAAGAGTCCGTTAAGCCGTTGAGGGCTGTGGCGTGATTGATTGACAAACATCCAAACAAACAGACTTTCACATTTTTTATATTAGTAGCATAGATCTGAGTCTAAAAGAGAGGTCTGAAGTTTAAATAAAAAATATTTTAGAGAGAGTGAAGAGCTGAAAATAGAAATATTTTTACTTGGTAACAAAAAAATAGGTACAAACAGTAAACGCATGGGCACAAGCATTAAATTTGAATCCGGCTTCGTAATAGTAACGTAGAATCAAAACAAACGTGACGGAATGACTGTTGCTCACCGTATAGGCAGATAAACCGATAAATTCCGAAATACAAAGGCAGATCACGTCACTAGTAACGGTTTTCATATTACGGTTATTCTGCTTCTAGATAAAATTTGGAAATTTAGAAACCGTAGCAATAGCAAAAAGGTAGGCGTGCCGGGTCGTTCTTGGCTTTTATGCAAACATCACGTGCTGTACTTCTTTTTCTTTAACCACCATGCTACTAATGTTTGCTGGTATTTGGTCTTATAACTGTTCAATCATTTCGATAGAATTAAAATTTATAAGCGTACTTCTTCGATAGGTCTCACATCATTTTCCTTTCTGGCTATTATTAATATTCTTACCATACCTTAAGTTAGAAATTGTATTATAGAAGATCGGAGATCATGTGATGACTCTTGCTCTCTTGTGTTAAGTATGTACTAATTTTTTTAGATTCAACTACTTGGGCTGAATAAAGGTACACACCAAGAAAACTAGAGAATATCTTTGCAACAAAAAAAAAAGTTTGTCTGCAGTTGATGAATTAAATATAGCAAAATAGGGAACATTTTTTTGCTTAGAATAAAAATATTATAAATGGTAATAGCCCAAGATCCGACTGCAGAAATCGGCAGGCATCAGGGTTTTGATTACTAACTTATTTTTTAGGAATGATACTTAATAGTAGAATACATTTCTTCAGGCTTGCCTGGAAATATCTTGCCGCAATTACCTTAATTGAATAAATTGAAATTTATGTTTGATAATATTTAGTTTTCATGTGAATCCAATGTCATTTCAAAGAAAGTGGTATAGAAAATAGGAAAAAAAATTTTTGCCAGGTCTCAATTAGCTGCAATCTGTGGGTTGCCAGTTTACCTGCTAAACCTGGTAAAACATGAATGGCGGCTAACTGAGAGCTAGATGATGTTGCGCACGCACCCACGATATATATAGGAGAAATTCATAGAGTAGGGAAAAAAAACTTATTGCGGCAAGATTTGGCCAGGCAACCCTGCAGTAAACTATTTTACTATCAAGAATAATTCATGAAAAATCAAGTTTTACCAAAAATATAACCTGCCGATTTTTGCAGTGAGATCTCATAATATACGCATTCAGATTTTGATTAAACCTTCACATTGTTATGTAATTATGATTGAAATACTAATGAACACTAACAGACATTTGAAGTTAAAAAATATTATTGTAAGTGGATTTTTGTAACGTAGATGAAAGAAAATTATGAATTGTAAATCTACACAAATCAATTTCTGCGATGCTTGCAGCAAAGAAATGAGTATTAAATATTCCAAATTTTAAAATAGGAATTTTCACCCTATCACACTTATTTCACATCACACATCACATCATCAGCCTATTAATGTTCCCACTGCTGGGACACATGCCTCCTCTCTGTGAGAGGGAATGGGCCGTAATCCACCACGCGGGCCCAGTGCGGGTTGGCGGATCTCACATGTCTTCGAATTTTTGGTTCTAGGACATGCCGGTTTCCTCACGATGTTTTCCTTCACCGTTTTGAGAGCAGTGGTGATGAAATAATTTACACAAAGTAAAGCGCCTGCCTGGGTTCGAACCCACGACCTACAACTTGTAAGACGCGGCCGATACCACTGGGCCACCACTTATGCACACTTATTTATCTATACTAATATACTAATAATGTTATAAAGAGGTAAAGTTTGTGTGTTTGTGAGTTTGATTGAGTAACAAACATACATTCACGCACACATCCATCCATCCAAACTTTCACATGTTTTTATTATTAGTATGATTCACATTGACTTATACCTAGTTAGTATAAGTTTGTGCTCCTTTGGTGTAATTGCTGCAAAGCCTTCCAGTGCGAGGATACACAAATAATACCATGACCATTGATTTCCACACAACTTTTCGGTCACCGGTGCCACTTTTAGGCTTCCACATACCCACATATAGGCACTGCCTGAACAGCTGGGTGTAAAAACTTGAAACTTGAAGAAGATGCACTTAGAAAGGGTTTTGAACTACATACATTGTAATTAACATAACTTGGTGAATCATATTGTAACAAGCAAATTAGTGTATATTATCGGTTTCAGTCATTATAATTATTTGAGTGACAAATGTACAAAAGTGTTGTGATTATGAGAGTTGAGGAAGACTGCCCTACCATGAGACAGTAAACACTACTACGCCTATTGGCTACTGTAATGTGCACCCACAAACAATGTTAGTAAGTAAGTAAGTTTGTTTGTACTAATATTTTTGGCAATAAAGTTTTAAAGTTTCGAGTATTCTTCCCCTATAAAGGATGAAAGATTTTATGAGTCTTCATTTTTAGCGCTGAGAAATTCCATCAGGGCCACTTTTACTAACTTAGGTGTACTAACTGATGTAAAAAATGCATTGGAACTTTTTTTTTTTTTATTTGTGAAAAAGCTCTATTTTTTTTCTCTTCCATCTAATCTTGTAATGGGTGGATTTTCTTAAATTGAAATCTACTTTGGTTGCAACCCCTGCTACCAAGACCTATGCTATGACTAATCTAGCCATAAGACACTCATTTATTTGTATTCTACCATTACTTATTAGGTTACTATTAGCATTCTTAATTAAGACACTACTGCATCAAATGTAACTTGTACTATTATTTATTCTGTGATATAACCCACAAGTAACTGTTCCTAATAAGAGTACGAAGATACCGAAGTACTAACAACAACAGCTTAACTTAACTATGTACTTATGTTGGTAATTACTTGTCTTGATTATGAAAAAATACAACATGATAGGTAACACGTTACAGCAAGTGCATCTAAACAAGGACCTAGGTCTTTATCAGATTTAAATATCAATCAACGGGCAACTTATTATTTCAAATTCGTAACAACCATCGCCTCTAAAAACAAAACAACTTCAAACTAACGGACTTCAAGCTCAATAAAAAGATGCAGTTGAAGCGTGCGAACTCAAAAGTTTATCTCTCCTTAGTATAGCGACAAGGACGGCAAACTTGCCACCTCTCTCGCAAGCCATGAGTTTTGCATAGTGGCCAGTGGACACCTTGCATCAAAACAAGTGAGGTCTTGAGCGAGCGGGCGAGGGGTGGCGGGGCGCGGGACGGAGGGGGGCGTGGGGCGGGCCGGGGGCGTGCGGTGCAGCCTGCTCGCTGACCCCACGCCTTGAACGATGCACTCTGCAACACTGCACTGCTTGCACCTCGTCACAACAGACAACCCACGACTAGGACTCAAAAGAAAACTCGACAAAATATATTGATAGCCATTTTCCTTCCAAGTGAATGTGCATTCGACAAAATTTAGAAATAAACTAAAAGATATTATTCTTCTAAAACTACTTTCCGATAATATTCTAAATAAAATATTTTTCCAATTAAATTCTCCATATGAGTCCTGAAAAAAATGTAACCGAAATAACAACCAGCGGTTACAGTAAGACACTAGTAACGCCATCTGTCGGCTGGTAGCAGAACTGTAGGCCTTGAGTTTACAACTTTTACAAGCTTTGAATGTTACGACTACACTAAACGTTTTAATTATGTAAATTAATATAATAACACCTACAAAGCTCATATAACTGTTTTTTAAAGTTATTTAATCTTTTGTTTTTCTAGTAGAGTCAATAAGAATGTTTATTAACTTTTATTTTTACACTATTTTCTTTTATGTTCCTGTTTTTGATGATCGAATATTAATAAGTGTTTAATAACGGAAGATAGCAATATTTGTTAGTTAAATATATGAATGTGCAGGTATGCAGTTTGTTTACAACACAGAACAAAAAAAACGCCTACTGTTTACAACTATGACGATGCACATTTACAATTAGTAATTGTAACATCCGCGGATACGGCGTCATTTACATGCAAATACATCGACATTATTACTAAAATGAACATCCTGTCGCGCCGATCGATTTGCATATTTTTTAATAATATCAGGAAAAAATAACAAAAGCGGCCTTTGTGAAACGGACGACAGACAATTGTTAGGATTTCCGGAGCAAAAGTAAATTATTCATAAAATTTAATGAGGACGGTCTCATAATCTATCGTGATGATAATTATGTATTATTATGAATACAATGAATTTATGGCGGTGTCAGCCTTTATTATACGCGTCACGTGATAGCCATCTTTATGGGCAAGTTTCCCAACAACATTGTCAAGCAATTATAGTACACTAAAGTAGCTGAATTGTGCTGATTAGTACCTACTATTGAAATCAGGCTCTGAATATGCATTGTAGGTATGCATGCTGTATGGATGACATGTCTCGTCTTTTCCCATGTAAGGTATGTAAGCTCTGAGTAATCATTTATTATTCTAATTGAATGTAATGATGTTAAGACGTTTCTGCCGTCCGGGATTATTGCCATAATCTATAAATCTCCTTGACATCGGATAATGGTGATACCAAGGACAAAGATTCAATTATCGGTAGATATTTCTGTACACTATTAACTAGACGGAATGATAATCGATATATGTTAAACAGTGCAAAAATAGTTATACAAATATACATAATTCGATATAGATACATGTACGATTAGATTAACATTTTTTTTCTACTTTAAAATGTATCATCAAGAAGCTCTTTTACTGAGTAATATGATTTATCTAACAGTATTTTCTTTAGTTTATTTTTAAAAACATTAAAGTTAGAATTTTCGAGTAAGTAATTGGGTAAATGGTTATACACTTTAGGCATTATACAAAAACACTATTGTTCAAAAGTTCAGTTCTATTATATCTATAATTTTAATAGATTTCATCATATTGGTTACTCATATTGGGCATTTTTCAAAAGTACAGTTCTATTAGGCATAAAACAAATAATTCAAAAAACATTAAAATAATTATTAAAACCACATCCTTTTATAACCCGGCCAAATAAGTGATGGGCATTATTCAGAAAGCCCGCTCAATTTAATAATTTTAATAGATTTCATCATATTGGTTACTCATATTGGGCATTTTTCAAATTATCTGGGCATTATGAGTAATGCCGTATTCGTCCATAGCATATATACCTAACTAACCTGACTCAATAACTTTGAAACTGTTTTGCATTTATATTAAGGAACAAGCATTTTGTTAAACAGTTATAAATTTGATAAATAAGAACAAATTAATTACAATTAAATTAAAAGAAAACTTTATTTACGTGAGTAAAAATACTTATAACTAATAAAAAAATGCTTAATTTACTAAAACCCTATAAAATTACTAAACCCACAACCACCATTAGCCTACAAATAAAATAACATATTTTGTTGAAAAGTTTATCCGCATTGCTGTTGATGTTGACTGTAAATTCATTAAATTAATTTTGAATATTCTGATGAAAGAAAGAAGTGGTATGCGCACCTCAACTCAGGCTATAGCAGCCTACTACTGCCCCCGTACCCTGACGTGTCAAAACTATCATAGTTCGACTGTAAAAAGGGGCGGATGTAGACGAGTCTTATAAATCCCTTACGCACACTCAAAATAACCTTGGTATAAGAGTTTATGGTCCGCCCTGCAGATAAAACAAGTTGCCCTACAACACTTGCCTTCTGCACCCATTCTATCTCAGCGAAGGAGCCACTACATCTCAAAATTAGGAACAAACAGAGTCAAATACCTATGATGAATAGATCACAAAATTTGTGTAAAGTATAATTGATCGTGGTTGGTTGTCACACCTACAAAATGTAGAATCTATATCCTACAAGGAATTCTCCGGCTTTGAAGCTGGAAAAAGTAACTTAAAGAAATCAGCCACGACAAATAAATTGTTTTGAGAACAAAATGAATCACTGCGCATTATGCTGCGTCTAACTATTACAACAATGATAGAAGTAATTTTATTGTAACAACAATTGAAGTTGTGAACTTTATGTTTCTTTGTCTGTTCATAAGTGACAATATTACATATTGTAGCAACACATTATCTGTGAAGCAAAAGCTATTAATTTTAGGGTCTGAGAACGCCATATATCTATTATAATAAGTAATATATTAAAATATAACATGAACAGAGTAACAAACGGTGTAGGCAGGGTTATGCGCAAGTAGATGTTATCGGCGGCGTCACCTGAACGGAAGCGAGACGGTGTCGCTAACACAAAAACCACATTAGTACCCCAATTATAATTACATTGTTATTTATGCACGTTGATCTATCAAAGTTTACAAACAAGGGGACTATCTCTTCGTAGATTACATTTTGTTGAGTGAAAACAGAATCATTCGTAGGCGTCATTTCAGGTAACTCTTCATTTATTTATATACGTACTATTCAAAATATTGAATAAAGCAAATTCTGCGCGTTATAAGAATTCTTTGAAGTCGGCATTAAAAAAATCGCGAACATGTTATTGGGCGGGCAACGAAAGAGCTAGATAAACTCGTCCAGATGTTTCAACGCCAAATTATTTCTTGAACAGTAAATCTTATTTGAAATAAAGTATCCGTGTATTATAAACACCTGCGTCTGAATAAACATACATGCAGGTAAATCAGAATGGTAAATGACTAACTGTAATATAAATATCTGAAATAGTAAAACTAGTAACATGTGTCCGAATCAAACAATCTTTCAGCCGCTTCCACAAAGCTTAGCATTTTAAAATGAATCCGGTGAAGATCGTAAAATATTCGATAAACAGGGCGTGTATGTTTGCTTTCGCCGAGTTTAACATTGCTATTAAACAGTCGTGAAATGGACAGAAATAATCGGGTCGATCCGTTATATCGCATCATTCGTATGACGCCGGCGTCGGCAGACGCTGCCCATTGCTATGCTGGCGGTGCGCATGCGACTCCCGCGATCACACGATTACTTTATTCCTCAAAACTTATACGCAGACAGAAACTGCCATCATTGTAGAGCCGATTTACTTTCAGAACTGCTTTCCGCTTTTTACCTTCTTAATGCTCAATAGCCCAACTCTTCCTGTACTGACTGAGGTATTGTTATAGGGACGCAATGATGAAGAAAACGCTTGCGTCATTATCAGGCAGTTTGGGCAGTGACGTGGCGGCGTGAGTCCGCGGTGCTGTCGCGAACTTTTTGAATGTTTGATGGCGGTGGCTGCGTGGCTGCGTCCCGCACCAGACGGCTTTGTTTTTGTCAGTCGCGACGCGCGCCTGCCGGCCGGCCTTTCGCCGCCGATTCTTTAAATCGACCGAAACAATACTGGGAACTAGGACATTTCGCATCAAACACATACCTGCCTACTTTGAAGATGACGTATGCTCGTACACGACTACGCCTGCTTTTGTGTGCAAATTGACGTTAATGTAAGTAACAGTGTTCGTGGATCGCTACATCTAGACATAGAGGGATGTGAACGGCCGGCTGAGCGTTTCCGCCAATCGGTGTCATATAAAAAGGACTTGTACTAAACATGAATGACTCCTGGCAAGATGGGATGTATCGCATAGTAGTGAACGTTTTAATCGCGTGATTCAGTTGCGCATTAGGTGCGCGGTGGGGAGGGCGCGGGCGCGGGGATGCGCGGCTGCTCGCTGCCTCCCGCGGCGCTGCGCCTGCTCCGCTACTTTTTATCCGCGCATGCTCGGCTCGTGTCTTTTTCGCTCTTCCCGATTGGAATTCGTTGAGGGATCGCCGCTGCCGGTGGCAGACGTCTTGTGACATGTCAGCGGCGGTACGTGCACTGCGTACAAGGCAATTAACCAGTCATCTCACTCGAATCCACCAGTCGGGCGGAATCTCCTCGCAGCTTGAGAGTTGTTTCTGAGGAGGCTCGTCTTTATTCAAGGAACTACCGTGAAAATACTTCGACACAGAACTCGTTAATTGATATCGTTAATTGTCCTTTTTTGGCACAACATCTTGTAAGTATTTCACTTGTAGGGTTTTTACCACTATAAAGTATCGAACAAACATCCTCTCAACCTCAACGTACCTAAGTGTTTTTATTTTTTCGGGTAGGTTGAACAGCAGCTATACACTACCTCTACTGTGTAGCTTCGTATAGGTGACGTAGGTTGTGTGGTAATAGTATATTATGATACAAGTGAGCTAAGTTGCTTATTACACACGAGGCTGTGGGTTGCAGCCCGAGCCGTAGGCGAGGGCGTAATTCTGCCGAGCGTTTAATAAGCAGAGCTCACGAATTCCATACGACGTTTTTCAACACATTTGCCAGCAAAAAACAAAAATGTATTGCTTATATCGTTTAATTATTAAAACAATTGGTGAACGTACAATTTTCAAAGCGATATTGGATTGATTTGGATGGCAATTTCACAGTTTGTGTTACATTGGTGCTTGCCACTTCTATAGAAGATAGTTTTTAGTCTTCTTATGTAAATGTCGGTGACAAAGGGAAATCATAGAACATTAGGAACCAAATAACTTATGCTACGAGATGTACATGGTTGTGGTTCGGCGCAAAACCTTTTTGCCTTTGGCTCCAAATTCTCCTACTTCAAAATTAATGGCTTAATGCGTTATTTTGTTACTGATTTTCGCCTTTTTATGAATAGAGTCTGCTTTCGGGTTTCTACATCCTTTGTTTTAATACTATAAAGCTTGTCGTCTACACGCACCAATAGCACCAAATATTAAGGCAACCTGCAACGAAATCAATTAATTAGTTCTAAGAAGTTATGCTAAGGTTACGCAATTAATTCATAATATTCAACGTACCTTTGTCGCTAGGTACTGACTATCCGAAGCCTCTTTCAAAAACTTTTCAACGTCGGCTGGTGACAAAACATTAGATTGCCGACCAATATATCCGTCCGAGCCATCTCTTCATAAATGCCATCAGGTTACAGTACGTTTTGATATCAACACCATGTTTGATCACCACCAGGAATATGTGCACCACAGGGAGCTGGGCTTTTATGTATAGGCGAGTTCAGAGAAATACACCAAAAACACATTTTCAGAAAATTACTAGGTTGTTATTCTTGCTCTTCCATTGTAGGAAACTATCGTGGGCAGCTAAGCATTTTACTCTAGATTTTGCGGGAATTAGGCTATCGCTTGCATTTTGTGCTTCATTTAGTATTTCTGGCGGGGTGAACTCTATCAATGGTTCATCTTCTGCACGAAAACTTAACATTTCTAAAATAATTTACCACACAGTGTTAAATACGATAAAAACAAAATATGAAAATTATGTGAAATGGCGCGCAAGCTTTTTTTTTTTCACGCGCCAAATGCAAGGTGAGTGAACATACAGCCTACTTCAAAATTATAAATTTAAGTGATAAAATGCTAATATTTTATAACAAATTATTGTGAATTATGGATAATTTTATAATAATAAATGTTTGTTTGACTTAATTAAGGATGTAGATACATTACATTTATTTATTCCAAAAATGTATATGGATTTTCAGTGGCAAAAACCTCTTTGTTGTTACAAAAAAAAAACTGTATTACCCGATTAAATTGAAAATGCTCTGTTTACTCGCACATAACTTGCATAAAGTTACTAATTTAACTTTGTAGGGATAATTCTTTTACGCACTTTGTGTGTAATGTTATTACGCACGTTATTGTTCGGTTTATGGCCATAAAAGCGATGTAATAAGACTTACTTGAGCAAGTGTGTTGAAAATATAGGAAAACGTACGACATCAACACTATGCAAATATTTACTGTTGAGCACCTACTCATACGAAATTCCAACACCATTGCGTGATCTGAAATGCAATCTGACATTTTCCTTGTGAACCGAAAGAAGAGGCTTTAAAAAGTGTTCCTCCAGGTCCTTGCTATTCGGGTGGTAGCATAACAATGACAGTTCTTACAATAGAAACTTATGTTTGACAAAAGGAAAGGGCGAACTTCGACGGAGCGTGTGAATGAAAATAAAAGAGAAAATAATGGAGACAAATCACGGCGACCAACTTAGACACAGCGAGCCAAGTATTTCTAATTCATTGACATGATCCTACTCGTACTGGCCGCGGGATATAAAGTTATCTAATAATTTGTCCTTGGAACCTTCCTAGTTTTCCCAAATGTAGACCAATCAAAATTAACATTTACAAAACTGTAAACAGCTCCATACTTTTAGTCATAAGACACAAATAATTAACAACTAGAAGTGGCATAACATCGAAACTCACAATTTCAGAAATGGAATGAATACAATGTTAAATTGTATTTATTACAGTTTATTATTATCGCCTTTTGAACAATAAGTAGGTACGTATAGACAATTATGGTAAAGTCTGGTAAAGGTGTCGGCGAGGTGCGGACCGACTACTACATGTGTTACCGACTTGCATAATGGATGGCAGGGCTATCTGCGCGGCGCAACTAACTTAAATATATTCTAGATTCTAGATGTACCTACTGTTTACCTACCTTTAGAGTTTACCCCAAATAGCCTTTATTGTTACCTAGAACTTTTCTAGAAAAATTGCAAGTATGTAATCGTCATCAAAAAGGAAAAGCTTCAGTTTTTGTTGTGTTCTGTGTATGTTTTTATATGTGGCATCAAATGAATGGGTACCTATATAATTTATTCAAATAATTTTATATATTGTTTATAATTTGATGCCACTAACAGGCCACCGCTATCCACAGTTGCGCAAACAATTAACACAGTCTGACCGATTAATGGTAATTGACAAATTGTCAATATGCTCAACAATTCATTTCACTGACTGTACATAGAAATCAAATAAATAGAAAGTATGAAGTAAATAATTAAATAATCACAGACTGTGCCTATATGTTCATTTGAATACGTAAATGTACTAAGGTAACCTCAGTTCTACTATCACGTTGTAATTGTAAGCATAGTCACGACCTGCTTATCATATCATTAATATTAATCTCAAGTTATTTGAGGACACAAAAATTATGAAAGAATATTTTGGTGAAGTCGCGAATATGCGGCCATAATATTAAAAATAATAAAAGATCCGTCCGTCGAATGCCCCGGTGGTAGCCCTTGGAATAACAGAAAGGAGCCGCTTGCCTTTCCATTGAATCAAATTCATATATTTTGAGATTCAGTCGCCAATTTCATTTGTACCGATAGGAAAAAAGCTTTCAATAAAACACTGCTGCTCCGAATGTATCTTTTTTATTTTCCTGTTAAAATTTCTCAAAGCCTCGTGTCACGTATGACAGATTTTTATCTTCAGTTGAGGTATATTCGGAAAAAACAAAAATCTATAATGGATATTTAAAATGACCTGTTGCTTTCTATGGCTTCCATATTTTAAACTGTATCAAACAAATACAAATGATAAAGAACATTTATAAGTGCATGATGTTTGACGTCCAGCTGAGAGCTGGTAGAACAATATGCTAGGCAATGACACATATTGTTCTGACGGTACATTCCGCGGATTGTTTTATTGGATTATGCGGCGAGGCCGCGAAGCAGCTATAACTATTCAGTGTCGTCTTTTGTGTTATGGAAAAACTTGTTCTTGAACCCATGTAGTGTGAAAGTCTCGTTTATTTGTGCAGTTTAATGTTACATATGTACACATATTATCGGGTGCGCGGCGCGGCTGTCAGCGCGATGCGCGCGCGCAACTCTCCGACACTGCGCACACGCCGCGCGTTGTTAGCGGACAATGCCAAGCTCACTGATCCTTCGTCATTACCTACTGTTTTGATATTTCACCTTCGTTAGGTCTACATACCATTTTTGGGTAATTGTCATGTAGCTAATTTGAAATGTAATCTGCAATGTATTATTAGATATTTACATTAGGGTATTATTAAGGGACTTATTGGGTTAATTTTTATCTTTATTATATCTATGTAAACATTATAAAGAATTATTACAGTTCGATACATAAAAGGAGAGTAGATTCTTTTTGTGAAGACCATGAAAATAATCAAAAGATTGTTTTCCTCAGGGGATCTAATTTTGGATGAAAATCCGTTTTATTTTTTAGGGAAAAAATAAAAAATGTTTTTGTATTTTAGGTAAAAATAGGCAGTAAAATTAACAAAGTACACTTGGGTAGAAAATACCGAAATATGCCGTACGAAGTAGTAAGCACTTGCTGGATAACAACAGACATCAGCATCTTATTACATATAGATGAACATGTTAGATGCCCGTTGTCCGCTTTATATATAGGGATAGGTGCCCATATATTATTGCATAGCTAGTTTTAAGAGAAAAAATTATTTAATTACAAAATAAGTAGGTATCCATAAACGTAACCTACTATTTAACTGAAAACAAACGGAACCCTGCGAAACCTTCTTCAGTCGGTCGTCGACTAATGTTTATTTGGACATATTTATGGCTATAGTTCCGCTTTTTGTGCAGATGGAAATATGTGTGGCGGATCGCACGTCTGCGTGAGATTTCGGACACCTCTCCGCTTACTAAATTTAATATCGTCGGCTTTTACGCCGACGACGAACCAAAAAAAAACTATGAAATCGCCATTGTGTCGGCGACACGAACGGCAGTTCGCGCCTACCGGCCACTCATGAAAATTATTTTGTTTTTATCGCAAAATGTATGTTTATGATAACACCTGTTTCGCTGATGCCTCCGCGATCGGTGTCAGTCGAAGCTTGTCTCGATTTTTTGCCAATTTAAGGACTATAAAGACGCCCGCATCGCCAGCTAATTTTAACCACTGTTCACCGAATTACGCATTCGTTTGCTCTTGCTCGAGGGTCGGAAGTCTCCCTGCTTTACTTGTGTTACGTTTGACATCAAATGAAGCTGCAGTTATTCGCTACTATACATTTGCATTTTTTGTACCCACCTTTGCGATAGATGAAGCTTAAGTCACTTAGTGCGATTATATAGCGAACAAATATTTCGATGAAGATAATAAATTCATATTTATTAACAAATCAATCGCATAAATCTTAGTTTATGTCAACTATAATGATGCGGTTGTCAAAGGACAGCCACCGCGACCACGGTCCAGCTTTTTGCATAATTACGTCGATGGAATGCCGTCCCTTTAATATGATAACAAAGAAAGATGACCGACTATATGATTGTTGAAATTTATAGCCCTCCTCAGCAAGAGATGTTAGCTGCTGATTGTGCGAACTATAGAGTCTTGGGAGCCCTTGCTCCATTCTTGATATTCCAACCACCATATTCATTTCTTTCATATTTGTATGAGTTGATACTTTACAGACGACATTCTGCCAAGTTCCCTATATTAATATCCCAGTTTGTCTAAACATGGGTTCTATAACAACTTCACGGTAATCGTCGATCTTGTAAAGAGCGCAGACATAGATTAGGTGCACGAGAGTGAATATGTCTATTGGTCTGTTCGAATTGATAAACAACATGAAATCAAAGATAACGAAACCCTCCTTAGCGTGGACCACGAGTTATATATTTTCGTAATGCAATCCATAAGAAACACTACAATAATCGTACATTTCTCTTGACAATGTTCCTTTGAATAAAGAGAGTTAAGGCGAACAGATACAATGTCGAAGATTTGTTTACTCAGCGCTAAGAGGCCAGCATTGCGTGATTACCTCCTCGGCGCGACTGCTTGAAAAATAGACTTTCCTGCGCAGAAATATAAGGAGAAATTTGCGGTATTGCAAACACGACTCTGTATCTATGTGCGATAACGCACCGCCTCGCAGCCGCTCTTGTGGGCTTAAATTAGTACGTACTCAAATGTCATCGTTCACTATGATATCGCAATCAAAATTGACGTGGGAAATATGCTCGTTTGTGACTGAGGGCACGCAGCTGATGTCTATAAATTGTACAATAAATTATATCAATCGTTCTGTTAGATACTGACGTTGCATAATTCAATCATAATGCTGTCAAAGTATGCACCGCTGCCCTTACTGCGCCCTATGCGCAGATTATGAGCGAATGACTTCAATCATTGAATATGGAGAGCGGCGATAATACATTATGGCTCGATGGTAGTAAATGAATATGTGAAGTAAAAAGTAGTTCGTACATGTCATAATAACTGGAAAAGCTAAAGCAATGAAACAGGTAGCTCACAGTATGCAGTGTCCGGGTGCGCATACGGGATGCAGTCACAAGTCACAACCACCTTCCTTTTAATATCCACTTTTTATACACGTCACACAACTGCAATAATTTAGCCGAGTAGATAAAATATCTGCACAAATCTATTCAATAACAGTACCGAGGTAAACTGTCAGTGAATGAACGCTAGCTAATCCCCTCAGATAAATTAGTAAAACACACAATTGAAGCGAAAATTGTACTTAGAACTAGCTGGTGTAGACCATAACATCATTGGTTTAGACACAATTTTTATCTGAGATTTGCTTAACCGGTCGTGAGCCCGTAATTACCAAAACAATAGAACTGCCTTTGTGTCTCGCGTGGATGCACGGTTAACACTATTTATTTCATTAAGTAAATGTAGGAAGATAGCCACAACCTCAAGTCTAAGTACGTTTATATAGTTTTTTTTGTTAACGATTCCATTAGTAGAAAATAAGACATAAAAGAATGTATAAGCGTGCATACGACAAGACGTATATTAACTTTGCTGATACAATATATTTGTTATGTATCGCGATCTGAATATCCCAGAGGCCTCATGATTGTATTCTCTTATAAAGAGCCAGTACTTGCCGTACGAAATTGACATCCAAATCAGATTAATCCAATCAATGGAAATTTATGACGCACCGGGGAGCTCGCTCCGTGCCATTGAGAGATCGGCGCAGGCCTTGCTAATCAGCTCGCGACCAACAAACTATAACCTACCTGTTGCTTGCACCGCATCTTTATCCTGCACCAAATGCTCTCAAACGAAGACATCTTTAAACTAATTAGGCATCTTCACATATAAACCCATGCGTACTTTGAATTTTCAAATAATATGTGTAAATTTTCGAAATCAATAGCCACCCATAACGCCTCTTGTGGTATTGCAATGGAAGACATTGTTACACTATGCCTTTCGGTTTAAAAATTATTCGGAAATTTGCCAACGTCTTCGAAAATCACACAACGTGTGTTTTTGCGGCAATTACAGAGACGTGCGGAGCGGTCGCCTTCTTTGCAAACATGTCTTTGATTTATATGTCTGCTTTCGGCTCACGAGATGAGAGTAAAATATGAGCCGACCCATCAAATATTCAGCCTTTTTGGGACGCGGGAGCGACTCTTAATGCTCATTATAATAAAAATACGATAGTTCATACTGAAATATATAACGTACATGTTACCTACGTTGGTATGTCAGTCCCATTTTGGAAGTTAGCAAATCCTTATTTGTGGACTGAACCGTTTTGATACTGCTCTTAAATAATTACCTCCATAGTGTGTTATTTTAGGTTTTTTTTAATACAAAAAGAAGGAAGATAATTGTGTAGGGATTTAGAAAGTAGTAGTTTATTAAAGTCGTATTGACTCTTTAATATTCAATTTGCCCAACAACATGTTTACTTAAGAATTGGAGAACAGGGACTGGAATGGGGTTGTTCTTGGGGATATTGACAGTTTTTTTCATATCATGCATTTCGCATATAAGTAGGTAACCTACATGCAAATCCTGATAATTTAAGAGAAACATTAATAAATTAAAAAAATCTCAAAGATTCAAATCTTGTTTCAAGTATCTAGACACTTCGGTCTGTTGGAGACAAGTTGGTTATATTTCATCAGGACTTGTTGTCACATGATCCGCGGGGAGATTCATCTTTAATTGGGTGAACCGGGCCATTCTGCCCCTTTACATTGTGGACCTTTATTAGAAGCCTGGCTGGGACAATGTCATACCTACCTGTACGAAACCTTCGTGAATCAGGTTATTCTTTAACATCGGAACATATTAGTATGTATTTTTAACGCGAAATACATTTGTGGTGTGATTGATTTTGAATGTCAATTGAATTTTATCAAATGCAATGTTGTTTAAATGGTAGAGAGTTTAAGGAGTTTTTCTATAAGGTAATTAATAGGTGCGATCTCGAGTGCAACTTAATTTTAAGTTCTATCTCTTTTAATTATCTACATCTTAAACTTAGGTGTCGTTTTTAGATTCGCATGTAAGTAAGGCTTTTATTTTTAATGCTTAAATTAGGAGCAGTTGAATCTATACTACACGATACATATCAAGATTATAAGCAAGTAGTTTTTAGATGTTTAGTCTTTCAAACACCAAACAATATTTCAGGGGTGATTGCCATGTACAACAAGATATATTTTTTTTTAGAACCGTCAAAGTTTAAAACACTATTTATCATGTCTGTTAAGCTAGGTAGTAAATAATTACCCATATTCACACAAGGCATGGTCACATTGGTCACAGGCATGGCATGGTCACGTCAAGCCGCGTCCATTACGCCACTGTCATCGCTGAGTCGTGACGCGCAATTAAAATCAATATTTATGGCCTTATTAGAACACATAAATAAGAAGCTGACATTTTTCAACATGATGGCCGCTGCCACTCTTCAAATAAATCATGGCAACTTATGTGATGGCAAATGTCAATATATCCGACTTACCTTGAAGGGAAACCACGTCGAGATTAAGTTTATAAATGATTAAATATATATAGCAAACAATTATTAGAACTGCCCGCTACTCTATTCGAATTTGTAGTGTTTGTGTCAAAATTATAGATAAATTAACATCGTTTAGTCAAAAACCTATAACTAGTTGAAGTTGAGGATCCACGAATTAAGCCATTGGCATTGTGGCTGCAATAACTAATTGGATAAAACTAATTGAGGTGCTCACCCACTCATTTTGAGTAATACCAGCAGATTTATTACTTGGGTAGATACTTAAAAAAATTCAATCAAGGGCCTAAACGAGGACTTGTTCCCAGATCAGTATGGAGTATAAAATTAAAGGTACGGTCTCTATGGTTACGACAGATATGCAGTGCGAGTATTCTAAAAAGTTTATAAGTTACTATTAAAGCATCAAGTAATTCATCGCTACATGGAAAATATTCCGTGAAAAATTAATTGATACCAAATCTAGCAACGACCAGTGCTCAAGCTGAGCAGCTAAAATATTACGCAATGGGCCATCGATCACTTGTACTAGTTTTTATATTACTATGTTGGTACTGTTACGTATTAATAGCAGGTTAATAGCTGTTTTGAAGATGACTTTAAGTGTATAAAACATGGTAACTGTCCAGATGACAGGTCGAACGAACATAACTTTCTCATTAGTGAAACTTTAATAGCTTAAAGTAAGATGCGTAATAATAAAAAGGCATTTAATTCCTCACGCACTAAGACGGAACCCCGAAGTTAATGGCACAGAGAGAAGAGCGCGCAAAACGTCAAAGATTCTTAACTAGGACGAGTTAAACGTATGACGGTTGTAAATTTCATGTCGCTTATTCAATTAAGAGTCGTGGATTGAATGACATAAAACTTCTGAGATAGTGCAATAAAATACTTGGCAATTACGGGTCAGCAAGCAGAGGCTCAGTGCTTGCCGCGGCCTGCCGCGCACGACAACCGACACCGGGTTTACTCGCACTCCGCCAGAACCGCCATTGTGATTTTGAATGTTCACTTACAAAAATATACGTCAACCAGCCGCAGACACTCGCCTCCTCATCTCGGATAAAGAGGAGAGTTGTGTTACGTGCTTTACGTCTAATAAAATGCATTTGTGTGAGCTTTGGCATAGAATATCTTTTATCTAGCCTGCACCCATATCTTCACTTACTATGTTTGCCTTTGATCTTAAAAAAGAACACATAAATCATTCATTATTAGCTAAGAAAAATGTGAACACTTGTCTTAATTTTTTTTAAATGTATTATAGGCTCGCGCTTGACCACCATCTCACCTGATGGTAAGCGATGATGTGGTCGACGATGGAGCACGCTTGCCTAGAAGTAACCTATTCACTCTTGACTTAAAGACCCCCAGATGACGGAAATTCAGCGCATAATAGTTATAATTGTGCCAGGCAGTCCTCAACGCATAAAATCAAGTACAAATCAACACGTTTAAAAATCCGTTAAGTATTTCCTTGTTCTCAATAAGACCATTGTATGGAAATCTCAACATAATGATAATCATTAAATTTCAGTCATGATGGCGCTCATCAAACTGACGTTAAGTTATGATGATTCTCGGTATCGACAAAAACATATCGATGGAGCCTCATTATTAAGTTTAATTATGACAGTTCGCCATATATGAATGGTTTACTTGATCGTGTCTGCGGCCAACGGACTCAAAAAACAGGCATTCGTCCCATAACAGTTCTGCTATATAGAGCAACTTGACAGCTTATAAAAAGGCTTTATAGTTGCTACCTACATTATCTTAGACACGGCGGAGTCAACGACTTTTGATAACAATTTAAGATAATGCAGCATTTTTTGCATACAGTTGCGTCTGCGTAGAAATCCGGCTGAATAAGGACAATGATGTCGTTTAAACGATAAGTTTTCTCATTAGTCTGTGCGTCGGCGTCGCTATGTTGCAAGGCGATGCATACATTAGTGCCAACATTTCGTCTTCTAGTTTTTATCGAATCTTATGTCCAAATGTGAAGTAAGGACCTGGGCGGCTCGGACGACCATGTTTAATTGCAGCTATTAGAACAGATGGCTTATTCATTTGTAGAGCAGTCGGTCGTTGCGCTCATGTCGTAAACTGGCGATTCGTTCCCGTTCTGATGTTATTGTAGCGTTTTGTCTATGCTCCGCCATTTTATTGGGCCATTTTGTTGTTTCTCTGCTGAAGTTCTAAACGTGCATGCAACACTGTGTATGTTTTAGTCATAGTGGCCGTTTCATCTCTGTTACCTAGGTATATGTTAAGTTCTACAATACGATTACCAGATGACCGTAAATATATACTAGGATGTACGTATCTTAATGATTATGAAAATCAATTTCAGTCAGTTTGTCAAAATTTTACGTGACGTAAATTTTTGTTTTATTTTTTACAGCTTAATTCTTAATTCTTTATTGTACACAAAAAAATTACATATACAACATGAATGATTATAAAGTTGATGTACAAAGGCGAGCTTAACTCAAAGAAGAGTTTTCTACCAGCAAACCTTAGAGTGATAGAGAGAGTTTACAAAAGAAGAGAAGTAGTCCAGTGTACAATTTTAGAATAATATAATATAAATCAAAAATATACATACATACATAAGTACAAAATATACATACATACATATACTAATATTATGTCATTCCGAAAGAAAATGATCCTTGATTTTCCTCTTGAAGACATTCAGAGAAGCTTAAATGTTATTATTAACATATTTACAATTGAATATTCTAAAAAAAAACAATCCTTTACACAAATACAACGTGCCCAGAACGCTAGCAGCATTGCCACGTTGGATGGCAATACTGTTTCTCTGGCCGAAGAAAAGGCCAGCCCTCTGATCACGTGAAGAATCGACGAGCTTTGTGCTAATATCTCGAAAAACTCAATGCGCATTCGGACCCCGTGGACCTAATGTTTCAATCCCAAACGGCTCAAACATATAACTTCCAATAAGGTTGTTATACTTGCGCCGTTTCATGTTTGTCAAAATTAAAAGTGTGAAGTTTATTTTAAACTCTTTTTGTGACAGTGTGTGGAGTCGCAATTTCCTAACAAATAGACTGTCATCCACTTGTTTCGGAAAAATTTTAAATAGCGATGTTTCTCTTTCAACAATATTTCATGGCCTTCATCAGCCATAAAAAACAATCTGCTCAACATTTCAAACTTTCTTTATGTTGATATTTATGCATGTTTGGAACATGCATATACTAAAGTTTAAAAAACGTAAGGAAAACCTTCCAGAAGAAAAATGAGCTAAATAAAATGTTACTAATGAATCTCAAAATTTTTTCACAAATGTTTCCTTTAATGTTTTTGATTCTAAGTCGGAGAGCAGTCAAAGTTACTCTATTTTCTTAAAGGTAGGTCACCTGTGAGTCTGTGAGGGCAAAAGTATTAGCATCAACCTTATTATAATTTATTTGTTTTTTTACGTAAATCCTACCCAACATTTCCTTTTGAGGATTCTTTTTTTAGCCCACGACGGAAAAAGAGGGGTGTTATAAGTTTGACGTGCGTACCTGTGTGTTTGTGTATTTGTTTATCTGCCTGTGGCATCATAGCTCCTAAATGGATGACCCGATTTTAATTTAGTTATTTTTTTGTTTGAAAGGTGACATTATCGGGAGTGTGTGTTAAAATCGGTTTAGCCGTTCAAAAGTTATGTGATGTTTACTGTTTGAATCTGGGTATTTTCGAAAGATAATAGTGTCATAATTACGTGTCCGATTGATTGTTGATCGAAGCATGTCTTCTACTAGATAGATAATGTAGTTTAAAAAGTATCAAATAAAAAAATGTTGCCGCTTTTGGAAAAAAATATTTTTTGTATTCTAGATAAAATATTATGCTGTATTTTATAGTTAAAATATAATATTTAAAGGTATCTTAAGTGATAAGTATCAACTACAAATACTCTTTTAAAATAATGTGTTACACAATGATTTAGAATTTTATATCGTAATTCTAGTGTCCCAGAGGGATCATGTTTTAGCCGGAACGCTGCTGACGACATGGTATGTTTCGTCGCTCAAAACAACTCAATTAGCATTTTCATTGTGGCTAATTGTAGTGATAAGGACGTGTAACCACTGTCACACCTTGTCAATGTAGACACTACGACGAGGGGAAAGCATTCAACAGTAAGTGACCAGTCCCCGTTATAATTCTATCATTTCGGGGAGTGTGCGATGGAACTGCACAATTTGATTCCGCCTAGCCCTTTCCATCATCGGACAACAAGACGTAAGGCAATGCACCACGGGTTAATGGTGGAACCATACGTACAAAGCGTTTTGCTAATACTTTCATCGTGCGCACAGCTAAGGAGTGGAATTCCCTGCCGGAGTCTTTGTTTCCGGATAGCTATAACCTTGGGGTCTTTAAGTCGAGAGTGAATAGGTTACTTCTAGGCAAGCTTGCTTCACCGTCGACCACATCATCGCTTACCACCAGGCGAGATAGTGGTCAAACGCAAACCTATCGATAAATAAAAAATAAATGCCTCTTAAGTAGGACTTTCACAAGGTGGACGTATGACCTGGTGAAGGTCGCTGAATCCAACGGATGCGACAAACGCAGTTGCAGTCTTGCAGAGGACGTCTTCGGGTTGCGTGATAGTAGTGGATGCTGTCATCGTTTCCAAAAGGTGTCAATTCGTTCGTGTCGTAGATTTATAAAAATTGCAAATCTATAAATATTTACCTTTTCAGTCCTACTCATAAACATGTAGGGACGTTCACTCGATCTGAATAAATGAACAACAACTCAGGAGTGTAGGTTGTCATCATTATACTACATTTAAATGTCAAAACGTACATAATAAGTGTTGCACTTTGCATGAACATGTCCACGACCTATTCGAATTCAATTTTGCTTACGTGAGTGGTAAAAATAAATAAAGGCGAGTGAAGCTATGATACGAGCCGGGTTGCGAGTTATTGCTCCCCGTGCGACGCGGCGGTCGTTCAATTTCTCTAATTAATTAACGATCCCTTAGATAACACACGCTGACAACCTTATTTGTGGCGAACAAATCTTTCAAACATAAATTTTAGTGTACACGCTCTAAACTTGTAAACTCTATGCACGTCTAGGTATATACATGTAGGAGGCCCGTAAAAGATAAATTTATTATCGTAGCAGCCAGGCCCAGGTAACCGCGCTCCACTGTTACTGATCATTCCACAAATTATATCTCACGATCACGGAACCTTTTGCCGCGAATCACATATTTAGGTATTCCCTAAATGTAATCTTTACTAATCCTCATTGCATGATAGGTTTATACCGTATTCGCAACAATCGCGTTTAGAAAAGTGCGTAATTGAATATTCACACGGCGTGTATCCGACCGTTCTCGCACTAAATATTCGTGAAAGATTCACCCAACAATTTACATTTGTCACATAAATAAAAGAAGCATGCGGCCTCATTAGGCGACAGCACGCCGTGCCGCTCCGCTCCGCGCCGCACCGCTCCGCACCGCGCTGCTGCCGTGCACGCCGCCGCTACCGTGTCCCACTCCTCACCTATAACGTGTATTTGTCAGGAAATTTCCACATAATTGCTCAGGCGACTCTGATTATTTTATTCATTCTTTTCCTTAGGGTTAGAAGGGTTAGCACGATTCGATACTTAGCAAGATGCACTGAGAAATCAGATGAAAGACGGAATGAATTCGTTAAACCATTTTACGTTTTTTCTGTGGCTTTTCTTATCTACTTATAACTTTTTAGTTTAATATGGTTTTTGAAGTTAAGTGGTGAAGGACAAAGCTCTAAGATTCTATTAAGTGTATAATTTATTTTGGGCCCACACTATCAGTCTGCTACGCCGCGGGCCGGCGAGGGACATGGGCTCATGGACTCGTGGACTCGTGGGCAGGCGCCGCGGCCGCTATCAGCGCTGCTACAATAAGCATCGGTCAATTTGTTCACCGCTCGCCCTTATCTTTTATGAAGATTTTTTGTCATCCTATTTTTCACTACAAAGTTATGAGGTTTTAAGAGAGGTATACTTTTATTGCAGTAATTAAGATATGAAGTTATATTAGGGCTTTTAACGTGAGCGAGATTTATCCGAGCCGTATATTTTTTTTATGTTCATAACTTTTCTGTCCTGGCCATTTGACTTCTATCTACGAATTTAATGACTCGCTTGATGAATTTATTGCTCGAGTTAAATTAATACGATGTGCATATTCTATTAAAGTGCACGACTGCGCGTAGCCAAAGAGCTTAAAAAAAGAAAGCGGTCTCGATTGTTGTTGCTTATAGTAAACGAACGTGACAAATATAAAGCACTGGAAATGCGAAAGTTATTCCAATTTCCACATAGTTGGGCGAGCTCACTACAACTCATTGCGACGGTCAGCGGATCCCTTCTCAGTGTCGCAAACATGTCACAACCGAATTCGTGACAGTAAACAGCCGAATAGTGTTATCAGTATGCAAAGGACGATATTATCGACAGTAGGCATTATAAATATGAATCGCGGTTAGCTGCCATATTGACACGGTTCAGTTTACGACCTTGGGAACGGCTAGTGTGAACCTGACCGCGAGAACTGCCACCGACCCACAGATAGCTACATAGAAATGTGATAACGGTATTCACTCATACATACATCTACATAAGACTTCACTCTCCTGAACTGGTTAGTCAAAGCACAATTTCTTGTCTGTTTTCTCTCAATATCTAAATTAAGGCAAGTATAAATGCTGAAAGGTTGAATAGTACCTTACAGATAAGAGTAATTTAATCTACAGCAACAAATGTTGGTTAATTCTGTTGCTTTTACTTGGTACCTTCTGCAAAATGATGTAACATACATGTACATGTTTTCAGCATTCATATATATTTTCACGTCTGTATATACTTGACGTTTCATAGATGAGGTTGTATTATTATGGTCCTTGAGGTTGTTAACCTTACTATTATATTATATTACTTTGAATGCTAATAGGTATTAGTAATCTTAAGGTCGTAAGATTCAAAAAGACTCACGTAGTTGGAATTTAGAATTGAATAATTATGAGCTTAAATTCTCTCATAATAAAAACACTCCCATGACAATAAAATATGCTTCGAGACAATGATTGAAAATACGCCTCGGGAATAAAAACATATTCGTTAATAATTCTCATAGCGGTTGACTTATCATTGCTTAAATAACTTGACAATAGGTTCGAACTAATAACATATTCTATAAACATTGTGACGGCCGCGCAATACAGACGCCGAACGACGATTCTGTGAAGTCGTTTGGAAAGCAGGCTGTGATTTGCAAGGTCACGCGTATAACACGGATGTTCCCGATATTGAAATGTACAGACGTGCTTTATTCACCTACATATGAACACATGCAGCTTGAAAAGATCCAAGCCAAGCACTCATCTCTTTATTAAAATAAACCTTATACGGAGCACGGAAGTCACCGTTTCGTTCGGCGAAAACTCGCCGCTTGAACGTTGCCCAATGCGACAGTAGTATGAGAATCAAATACTCATATTGAATACGAAGCAGACAAACGGTACGACACTTCGTATGGTAAATTCCGTATTGCGAATTATTAAATTATTTATGCCGCATATCGCGGTGCGCCGACTACCGAGCGCTGAACCACAATATCGGGAATCCCTGTTCGCTACTAATGCAATAATTTGGCGTATTTTGCAATCGCGTATTGAATATTGAATAGTTGGTAAATAGTTTATGTTCTGAACGTGGATTTCAGAGTACGTGATCCGGCGCGGCGGCTCGTTGTGAAATTGCACGACACACGGATAACATACGTTAACAAGTGGTCGTTTCGAATAAAATTTTATGTTCTCGTTGTGTTTAGATTTATAACAGATACGCGATGGACCTCTCGATACGCAGTGCATTACGGCACTGCAGTACATGCGTCGCTGCTACGCCGACGCCTTAGGTGTTCAAACGCCAGCCCGCTCAACTCAACGACGTCAACTACGTCTCACCTTATTATTTTAGTGCTAAAACACCTATTATAGCTTTATTACGAATGAGCACGACATGCTATTGCGACCCACGAATTAGTCGAGCCTTTGGTTATAATGTAGGAATAAGCGTGGATTATATCTACGTTTAAACTCTAGTAAAGGTGTTCTTAGACACGAGACTGCCATTTAATCCATGAGCTTAGATATGGCACAAGATTTCTATGCGACCTTATTTCAAAGTCCGATGCAATTGTAACATGGATAACTCGGACCCAGATTGACTCTGCCTAGAACACTATCAGTCTAGATGGATGCTATAGAACTTAGATATTCGAAATTTGAAACACTCAATGAAGCTAAAAATTGACACCAGTGTAACTAGTGTAAGTTGCTTCTCTCTTTGTTCTTCCTCAAACAACCTTCGAATGGACGATGCGAAATTATGTACGCCGAGATTGGGGTAGAAGGACCGTGTAAAACGTGAGGTCAGTTTTACCAAATTCCTCTGAAATGATCCGTAAACCTCATGAAGGTCATGGAAACCTGCTGGTAGGAAGCAGGACCCATATGGCCGTCTTTCAGCTGATATGATTCCTTATTAACCCATTTGAATTCTCAAAAAGCTCCAAACTAATATTTCCTCTTACATATATTTATTATAGGTACTTTATTGGGTAGCTAACTATTCCTAGTTAGTTACCAGTTTTTTTACTCACTTTTTCTACAAAACAATAAGTTCGCGGTGTCGACGCGATATGTCCTCACAATGATAACGGAGGATATCGCGTGCGTACAATCGACGACCAAGTAGAAATGATTTAATTTGTTCGTGGAGTGGCTCCGAGGGAGTCGAGGAGTCGCGGTTATAGAACCGTGCCAGCTATCATTTGTAGTTATTTTAAAGACAATGTATAGGCAATAAACAGAATGCCGATTTCAGACAAATGTGGACTTGATCGTTTAAAGAAGTATTGAAAATAAAAAAAAGTCGTATATTTTACAAAACACTTTCTCTAAAACGGGCCCTTATTAACACTTACTCGAAAAAGTTTAACGTAATAGTACTTTAGACTCTTTCGAGTAAGTGTGTTGATTGTGTTGAAAAACGTGGCTTGATATACGTAGGCATTTGTCATTGCAGTCTCTCGCTCTGCTCCATAATTGCTTCGCCATCAGTATATTCCACCTCAGCTGCAATGACAAAGTTTGCCGACTTGTATCAAAATAACAAAGATTACACATATGCAATACAATAACGAAATAATCATATGCCGATAGCTTTTTGGTATGGATAACTTATTTAATTAATAACTAGAAAGGATGCCTGAGCTTCAATAGTAGGTACGACAAGAGGAAACCGGTAGGCTTATTACGAAAGAAACAGCAATCAGCAATTTTCGCGCAGTAGACAAGTGACAATCTATTAGCGAAAGTGCCGCGTTAGCGAATGGAGCAAGTTTTTTTTTTTTCTATGAAAGGCTTGCGCTTGACCACTATCTCACCTGATGGTAAGCGATGATGTGGTCGTACTGTTATTATGTGTATAATTTACATTTTTTTTTCCACCGAGGGCTAAAAATGTCAAAAATCTCTTATATTTTAGCATTTTTGTTTGTTTATAGCCCTTGTTGACAGAATGATCTAGAGCCTCTGAGCATGTGTTAATATGATGTTGCCATCGTATAAGTTTAATTTATTTATTATGTGTGTAACAACAATATTAATAAACCAGAAACAATAAAAAGTAACAATACATATCGCAACTGGCATCTTAGCTAGGTTACAGAGTAACCTGTGTTAAAGATGCCATATAATAATTTTTTAAGGTACTCCAAAACGATAGGTTATTACTTATTTTAAAAAGTTAATAAAGCTAGTTGTTACTTTGCAAAAATAACCTCTAAATTAAGTTGTTTCAACTATTGTGTAATATCTGCACGTTGGCGCTGCATTGCGTGACCCGACTCCCCAGTGTTGACTTAATGGAGTGCTCGTGAACAAATTTAAAACACGCCTTGTTATGACTTACATGATTTATAATTACGCTCCTGTGATTGTTAGACAAACACGAAACACTTTATTATTTTGAGTGTCGTTTACATGCTCAACTCGAAAATTGTTTCACACACTATTCGTGTCGTTATGAAATTATAAATTATGACATGTCACTTAGAAATCCAAGAGACGTTTTTATCTTGTTATCTATCTATTTATTAATCGACTTTCCAAGAAGGAGGAGGCTCTATGTTCGATTTTATGTTTTTTTGTGTATGTTTGCGGATTCTCCGTCAATAGTGGACCGATTGCAACGATGGGTTCGTGGAAAGTGGAAACTATTCATACGGTTGGATCTCAGTTATTCAAGAACCGTCGTACAGATATAAACAAAATGCTCTTTGATCCTACTCTCAAGTATATGGAGAAGAGGCGTGAGTTGATCCTGCAGTTTTCAGATGAGGCGTGCAAATAGACGGATCTCTAAATCCTTTGAAAGAGACCTCCGCCGCTTTAATACCGAGCGTATTAATGACGCGATTGAGCGAAATAAAGGCTCCAAGGTGTTTTCAAGGATCTGGCTATTGGGCAGAGCCAGCCACGAAACTGAAGATTGACGATGGCAGGATCGTATCCGCCAAACCGGAGCTTCTGAGGGAGATTGATACATTCTATGGGCAGTTGTACACATCAATCAGAAAACTCGTTGTGAATCTAGCAAACGACCTAAGAGCTAGATTGACCCGACACTGTACCGAACAAATCCCGGATGTCAGCCTGTACGAGATTAGGATAGCTCTGAAACAGCTTAAAAACGACACGGCGCCGGGTGATGATGGAATCACGGCTGAACTCCTGAAGGCGGGTGAAGAAACCGATCCTTAAGGAACTTCAGAAGCTGTTTGATTCCGTCATACTCGAGGGCAAGAAGCCACAAGCATGGTGTGGTAGTTTTCTTCAAGAAGGGCGACAATGCCCGCCTGAAGAACTATAGGCACATCTCAATTCTTAGCCATCCCAAGCAGCACGCAAGCGTTGCCGACATCAAATATACAGCACTAATAGAACTTAGAGTTCTACTGGCGACCCATAAAGGTGTCAAGAAAAGATTATTTACTTATAAAAGTGATTAAACCGTTATTATACAGCTAAAGCTGTACTAAGTTTTTATAAAATAATCCGTGTGAACTTAAGGCTTTAAAACAGAATATTTGAACTCCACTTTAAAACTCTAAGCAATTTTTGACACTTAAATCTAATGTAATCCTTCAAGCTGCATAGAGGCTGTATTTTGCATGTGATCACTTACTTACTACAGCTATAAGTTTTAAAATGGTATCACTTTATACTTGGTTCTGTATAATGGTATATTAAAACTCCTTTCTAAAGCTTATTATTAATGCGTAACTGTACACTCTTGTCAGTGTAATAGTTTTATAACTTCTGTCAAATATGATTTTATAGAACTATTACAATAAATGAATTCTGTAATACAGCTTTAATCTGTATTACTGACAGTTGTACTTTATTTGTAAAAACGTTGTGTAGTGAATAGAAATATGTGGAAAAAAGAAAAACATGTTGTGGAGTAAAAAGGAAAATTAAAAGAGAATATCAAAATATAACTAATTATCAACCAAACAAAGCCAGTGATCAAATCAGTGATCAACCAAACAACTTGTACACATATGTGTACAAGTTGTTTTCGAGAGTCATCACCAATCGTCACGTGCGCAGCGTTGACGATTGCCAGCCTCCCGAACAAGTCGGATTCTGAAAAAGATTTACCACCGTAGACCACATACATACACTGCGACAGGTTATACAGAAGACCGAAGAATATAACCTGCCTCTCTGCTTAGCGTTTGTGGACTTCGAGGAAGCCTTCGATTCGATTGAGACTTGGGCTGTACTGCAGTGTCTCCAACGTTTCTAGATTGACCACCGGTACATCGAGGTGTTGAAGTGTTTGTACAAAAACGTCACCTTGTCAGTCCGTCTTCAGGATCAGACCTCGAAACCTATCCTTCTCCAGCGCGGTGTGAGACAGGGAGACGTCATTTCACCGAAACTGTTCACTGCTGCGCTGGAGGATTTCTTCAAGGTTCTGGAAAGGGTTGCTGGAGGGGGCTAGGCATCAACGTTAATGGCGAGTACATCACTCACCTTCGATTTTCCGACGACATAGTGGTCATGAATGAGACCATGAAGCTGCCGAAAAAGTGTGTCTTAAAATGAACATGGACAAAACCAAGGTCATGGTGAATGCCCACGTAACACCAAATCCTATCAAGATCGGAGACTCTAAACTCGAAGTTGTAGACGATTATGTCTACCTGGGTCAAACGGTCCAGTTGGGTAGGTCTTCGAGAATCCGACTCAGCTGGGCGGCATTCGGGAAGTTGCGTGGTATCTTCTCGTCCAATTTACCGCAGTGTCTCAAGGAATGCTTAAAGTCACCCAAAGGGCAACAGAAAGGACTGTGCTTGACGTTTCCTTGCGTGATCGCATCAGAAATGAGGATATCCGCAGGAAAACCAAAGTTACCGACATAGCCCGAAGAATTGCGAAACTTAAGTGGCAGTGGGCAGGGCACATTGCTCGCAGAACGCATGGCCGATGGGGCAGAAAAGTTCTGGAATAGCGACCGCAAACCATAAGGTTGCGGGAATGCGCTAGATGCGAGAAGTATGGGTTCGATCAATGTGGCGACCCCTGGGGGAGGCCTATGTCCAGCAGGGGACGAAATGATGATGATGAGTGGACCGACTTATAAAATTATTTTCAAAATCGGTCCACGATTGTAGTATGTTCTCAAATCGGTCTCAATTCAATTTGGTGAAGATCTGATGAAGAACTTCGGAGATATACAACAGAACTCTGCAATAAATGACAGCAAATCTCTCGGGATTGCTGCAATAGCTTGTCTGTTTATTGTTTATACCAATTCATAACATAACATCACGCCAGTACGCTCTAAAGGGGTACGCAGATGTGTACAGTTCAGCTTGGTACACACTCATTTCACCGGTTATGTTCAAGTTTAATGCAATTCGGGTAATCTATTCTGGCATTATAGGTAGCTTCCTATAGAAATTATCTATACCACAACTAAAAAGAGACAAATATAAAACTTTGCAAAAACAACTGACTTCCAAATAAAAACACAACAATTTTTTATTTATTTATCGGTAGTCGGTGTCAAAAAGCGAAGAAAAGAAAACAGGTACACCGACTTGGGAGAAAGAAATTATTTTTAACATTGTAGTGTTATCTATCTATTTATAATATTCAAAATCAATTGCCGAATGTATGTAAGCGTATCACTACAGAACGGCTGCACCCATTTGGCTATTTTTTATTTGTGTTTTTAATTTTCATTCGGTACAAGGTTTCTGTGATACAAATTAAATTCATTAGAATCATAAAGCATTGTCACAAATACAACTTTATTTCTGATCGTTATTATAGGTTTGATTGTAAATTTGATTTTATTCTTTATTACGATTTAAAAAAATTGAGTTTGATTTTAACTATGATTTTGATTTTAGTCTAAGATTTTTTATTGTTTATTGAATAATTATGCAAATTATAATTTTAATATTAATTGTATATGTTTTTTTTTTTATGAATTGCATTAGTGTCTAAATGTAACGTAACGGAAGAGGTCACTGGCTCCTGAAACACAGGTACTGTTACCTAGCTCGGGGTTTCACTTGTTTTGTAATTTTTAATGCTAAAAAATAATTTATTTATTTATTAGACAGTAGGGAGCTAAACAACTAACAACAAATATTGCCAGAATTGGCTGATTGACGTTCAGATGTGATCTCATTTTCTTCATTAGTCAAGATAGTCATAAATATTTCTTAGCAGCTATGTTAGCTCAACAACACAGTTGAGGAAAAGCTTTGCCATTGACTATAATGAATGGAAATTATGTTTGTGAACAAAAAACATACTTATTGTAATACCAAAACAACAAATTTTAATCTAAAAATAATCAAACGCTGACTAATAAAAGAATAAAACATCTCAGGGTCTCGCAGAGTTAACCCCGAGGCTAAAGCGCGGGGGTGGCTTGGGGCTTCGTAATTGAAAAATAAAAGGCCGTTATAATAGAATTTACATTACTTACGTTCATTCCATTGACATGCCGTCTGTCTATGTCAGAAGCAGCATTGACTTCAAATACATAAATATTATTATATATACAATGATAGACACACACCCTATTGTAGATGCCCTCTTTTTTAAACAAATCTAATTAAAATAATTAGGTACGTTTTCAACGCATTCAAGAAATTGTACGGACCGTTCCGATCCGATTATAATTAAAATTATTTTCGATCAATTTATACTTACTAAGCATTACGGTATGTCTTATATTATATAGCAGAAAACACAGTAGGCATATGTTCACAATTTAATATTAAGAAAGATTACGATAAAAACAGATGCCCTCAGCAAAATCAAAGCAAGCCAGCATTTTCGATCACATACCAAAACGAAGTTCCCAAACATTTGTATGCAGATATTACGGTAAAGTAGGATTGTTTCGTGCATCGCCCGACATTTCCTTACAATAGATTGGCCGAGGCGTGGTACAGCTAGTTAGCCGTAAAGTGAGATGTAAATATGCGCAAGCGCAGGGGTCACACATTAACTGTCCCGTATTGTAGCGGGTAACGTTCCAGTAACATTTGCCGGAATTTTATATTCATACAAAGGACGGTTCCGATATATCAATACCAGCTGGTAACCAAACAAATCAAGCTTCCCATTGCGGTTGCATGAGTAATCTTCGCTACGAGTGATAGGACATAATCAATACGGACTAGTCGACATAATAAAGTGATTACATCGTCAGTGATCAGAAACAAGTATTATCTTAGATGTTTCACTGTCAATTAGTTATTTGTACGGCAATATTTTAGTTGTAGATAGACTCATTAAGTCTCTTACTCACTGGTTTAGTACTCAAATATAATCGTTTACAGGCACATGGCACGGGAGGCGGTCTTATCCGATTGGGGAAATTGATAAACTTGAATGAAAATCTAAATCAAGAATCTAAGTTTATATTCTGTACGCTGCTTTACTAGATTCATGAGTACACTGGCGTAGATTAGCCTAACGACATATAAATAGAAACCACTGTGGCTAGCACCACTATAATAATTGCCTACTCGCATTTTATCCGTGCTATCATCTGCGAATCAATCAAGTCTGATCCGTAGTGTCTTACCGAGAAAATTTATAGCGTCTTCTCCTACAGATATTTGCATATTATCTTAATGATGAAGAACCACCTCTTGGCCACTTATCGCCTTATATTCCAATTAATGTTGGAAATATGCGGCAGCCCTCCGCGAGCCGTGTTTTATTAACCTTTCATAATGTACGGCCCTTTATCGCTTATATTAAATCGCTTTCATGTGTTACAATTTTGATAAGTTTATTTATTTTGTAAGTTTTACGTTATGCGTTTTACGAAGGCATTTTAGCCCTCTTTGACGATTAACAGCTTAACAGCATGTAGAGATCACAGTGCCACCAAAACTATGTTAGTAAATCGAATTTTGAGAATAGCCTATGTTTTAAAAACGCACCAATTTTCAAGGTACAGGTTCCTATAATATGTTTGTAACAGTGAATGTCACAAAAATCCTTATTTGTTTAAGCTGAGAGTGATGGCTGGTCAAAAACATAATAATATTACAAATGCGAAAGTAACTCTGTCTGCCAGTCTGTTTCCTTTTCACGCCTAAACCATCGATTTAGATGAAATTTGGTATGAAGATAGCTGGAGACACTGGAAGGGAAACAGGATAGTTTTTAGCCGGGCAATCATCCTTAAGAGGGTGGCATGGGGGCGTGGAAATTTCCATGGTGAACTAATAATTTCTCAAGTAAGGTGGCCCACAGACCTAAAATATTATGGTGCGATATGAAAAAAAAGGCTATTCGAAGTACTGATGCTGCGCAGACGAAGTCGCGTGCAACAGCTAGTAATATTATAAATGTGAAAGTAACTCTGTCTGTCTGTTACCGTATCACGCATAAACAGCAGAACCGATTGAGATGTGATTTGTTATGGAGATAGTATGAGACCACGGGCAGGACATAGGATATTTTTTAGCCCGGAAATCATCCTTAAGGGGGTGGAAAGGGGGATAAAAGTTTGTATGGTGAACCGATAATTTCTGAAGTAAGGCGGTCCACACACCGCTGACGAAATCGCGGGCAAAAGCTAGTACTGTACAAAAAAAAAACATGAGTGCCAAAAATATTATTAACTCTCAAAAAATTACAGCTTTGCATAAATGACATAGATCTGGCAGCTTTTGCTTCAACATTGTTATTAATGTAGGTAACACTGTATACGAATCAGACAAAGACCTCAAATAAAGTACCTATGTAGAAGTATTTCATTAGCGGCTTTATTCATAGCATTACAAACACTTCAATAAAATATACTTTTATCTTCAAGTAAGTATGCAAAATGTGTGTAAAGGTGGCAAGGAGGTCCATAATTATTCTGCGCAGCATACGTGCGCAGTGGTGTAAATAATAGGCTCGGCCGCATCGTTCGCTCCTGGACTATACACCTAATTAACCCGGGACGTGACATGCTCGAGATATAAATTTTAAATCTGCTCGAAACCTCCGAGAAAAAGAAATATACTTCTGTGGCGTACAAAACAAATAAATCAGGCAGACATAGGTACACTTTAGCGAAGGTGACCCATGTGGTAAATTAGGAGGAATTAATATGTAATTAAATGAATGTTGTAATTTCGATATAAATAATTATTATCTTAAAGATTGGAAGTGAATTTTTATTTATTAATAAGTCGCGATCAGTTTACTAACTGCATATAAGTTTATATATTTGCAAATAAATTAAAATACCCTATAGATTCCCTTACAAGTGTCAAAATATGCAACATAAACGGCTGTCGCTTTTGATTGCGTTGATTTAGAAGTTGAATTTTTCACAGCTCTAAGGGATTGCTGACTTGAGTTTTTGATATTAATTTCAACTTAATACCTCCATAATTGTCTGAGAAAAAGGGTATTGACAGACAACGAAGTGATCTTTTAAGGGTTCCTAAAATTAACCTTTTGAGATACGAAACCCTAAAAAACGAGGATGTGTAAAATAATTACATTGCTCAATTAATTTTAATTTCTAGTACCTATCCAATACCCATATCAATCATAATAAAAATACACAGGAAATTCACATTCACAATAAAATTACATAAAAGTTAATAAAAAGGTAATTAGAATTTGCATTAAATTAAAATAGTTTTTTATTACCCACTCTGCCACGTGGTGCTGACAACAGTTCGTAATGATGCAACAAACAGACGATCGACTTCGTTTTTTTTACAAACTATTGTGTTTGTCGTTTTCGTTGATACCTCAATGAGTAATGCTCGAATTTAACTAAGCAGGCCATAGTAGCGATCGTTAGAATCGATCAAATCTGTCAGAAAGTGACAAATTTTATTGTTTGTCAAATCATTATCGAGCTTTTCAACCTATACATAAATGACCTCATCGTCGAGCTCAGTAGCAAGCGTGTCGGTTGCTCGATAGATGGCGTCTGCATCAACAACATTAGCTACGCTGACGACATGGTGCTGCTGGGCCCGACGGTGGGTAGTCTCAGGGAGTTGTTAAGAGTGTGTGAGGACTACTGCACATGGCCTTATATACAATGTCCAAAAAACTGAATATATGGTCTTTGGGGCCTCTGGTGGATGCCCCGAGTATTCACATAATATTACCCTAAATGGCTTGTGCATAAATCGTGTCATGAAATTTAAATCCTTGGGGCATTTAATTACCGAGGGTCTTAAGGACGATCTGGATATTGAGAGGGAGCGCAGGGCTTTGGCGGTCAGAGGTAACATGCTGGCCCGCAGATTCTCCCGATGCTCTGAACAAGTAAAGATAACTTTGTTTAAGGCTTATTGTCAAAGCTTTTATACGGGCAATCTGTGGGTCAGTCACACCAAAAGATCGCTGGATGTCTTGCGCATCCAGAATAACAACATCTTCAGGATGATGTTGGGGCTGCCTCGCTTCTGTAGTGCATCGGGGATGTTTGCGCTGTATCGCACTGACGGCTTTCATGCCGTCATTCGTAAAAAAACTGTCTCCCTGATCTGCAGAATGCGTGGCAGCTGCAACGGAATTCTGAAGACGGTTGCTGATAGGATCTCCTCTCCGCTGTGGAGATCCTTTATTAGGCGGGTAATTTGAAGGTGAATGTGTTTTGATTTTATGTAATTTGTATTTTAATTTGTTTTTTAATTTGTATTTTAATTTCTTTTTTTTATGTTTTATTCAATCGAACTGTATGAATTAAGTTATCCGAAATAAATGAATTTGAATTTGAATTAAGGGCTATCAAAAATCGAGCAAATTTTTAAGCACCTGTAGCAGTTTAATAATAGGTAGGAATAGCCAATGCAACTAATTGAAATCAGTGTTTTCTGAAACTTATACGTAATCTCATAAGCAGGTTCATACCTACATTACTAACGTTTATGTTTTCAATTTCTCTAAACTACCAAAATGTTGTACCTATTATTTGCACACCAAAGTCTCTTAGGTTCTCTACGAATCAATTATTAGATGCTAATCAACTCTATGCCCTTTAAATGTGACACGGACGCATTCCGTTTCTGTCGTCGATCTCTCAACCATAAGCGAGGAGGCGACTTTATGGCCAATAGTAGATTTTGCATGCAATTTCAAGTTTTGGATTACAGGTTGTTGTTTTTTTTATCACCATTTGTAATATTTTTAATACAATCTACAAGTCCGTGATTAAAACTGTCATACTTTATGGATCAGAATGTTAGGCTGTGAAAAAGATGAACAAAAAACTTTTTACAAAAAATACTACCGACTTCCAAATAAGAAAACTACCAAGTGAAAAATAACTTTAGTTTTGTCAGCCGGTGTCTTTGTTATGTACCAATTTTTTGCGTTATGGACACCGCCTTCCAAAACTAAAGTTATTTTTCACATTGTAGTTTTCTTATTTGGAAGTCGGTAGTATTTTTTGTAAAAAAAGATTTTTATTTTTCACTTTTTAGTTGTACCTTCCTAATAGGTAAGTAGTTAAGTAAGGTACCTACCTATAATGCCAGAATCGATTACCCGAATATCATGAAACTAAACATACCCGGTGAAATGAGAGTGTACCCAGGTGAACTATACACATCTTCGTACCCCTTTAGAGCGTACTGGCGTGATGTTATGTTATGAAATGATATAAACAATAAACAGACATGCGATTGCAGCAATCCCGAGAGATTTGCCCTTATTTATTAAAGAGTTCTGTTGTATATCTCCGAAGTTCTTCATCATATCTTCACGAAATTAAAATGGGACCAATTTCGGAATATACTCTTTCAAAAAAAAAGTTTTTTTTATATCAGTGCATAATTGACGGCGATATCGGAGAACATGCCTAAAAAAAAAAGTTACATAATGTCGAACATAGAACCTCCTCCTTTTTGGTAAGTCGGTTAAAAAGAGATTACATATAGCAGAGATGAGAATGTTGAGATGGATGTGTGGAGTGACGAGAATGGAGAAAGTGAGAAATGAGTATATTAGAGGAAGTTTGAAAGTGGCGCCAGTGACAGAAAAGTTGAAAGGAAACCGTTTGTCCTTGTATGGTCATCTGATGAGGAGGGATGAAACGCATGTTACTAAAAGAGTTATGAATATAAATGTCCATGGATGGAGAGGGAGAGGAAGGCCAACGAGATGGACTGTGTGAGGAGTGATATGAAAGAAAAGGGAGTCAGTAATAGCGTGACAGGGGACAGGACGGTATGGAAAATGAAAACGTGTTGCGCCGACCCCAAGCAACATGGAATAAGGGCAGGAAATTGATGATTGTAATATTTTTAATAGATATATTGTGACTAGGTACACATACTTAGGTACCCTAAGATAAGTGCTCAATTATACAAAATCAAAACAGCAAAGAAAATAGAGCACAAGTTATTGTCCCCCAATCATACTTCCATGTTTAAACAATTATTTAGTCTGATTCAAGGTAGTATTTGCATAAAATATATCATTTCCTACTGCTTTCCGACAGCTTTCCTATGTTGACTATTTCAACATTTTCCGTTTTACTGCCATTTTCAAAATATCCTATAATCTGAGTTAACCAGATGACATCCTGTATACAAGAATACGATCCATTCTGGCAGTTGTATGGTGAACATAGTAGCAGCTACCGATCATCGAGTGAAATATATAAATCGAAGCGTTATCATCTACGGCGATCACCGCAGACGGCTGCGGCGGGCAGCCGACACGTGAAATAAATATCCATTTCCATACTCAAATGTAGGCAGAGTGCAGGAGCAGGGAGGGCGCGGGCGCAGTGCACCCGCCGACTGATCTATAACTCCTTATTATTATTTGAATGAGATCTATTGATCCGCGAGGTGTGCAACCCACAATCCGCTCCGACGACGATCATTTTGTTCGACTGGAACGACCGCTTTTGAACTAACTTGACGTTACAATAGCGGCCACTGACGGCAATGATTTAAAATCTGTTAACAGGACGGTTCTCTTTTTAACGATTGGTATACAATTTCCATAAAAGGTTTTCCAGATTATCTCTGTGTTCGATATACATTTCACATAACAAGGCATAACACGTCACTATGTTAAAATGACTGCGGTTCTCTCAGCTATTTCTAATTGTGGATTGGAGTCCGATTGCGAACAATGATAAATGAAAAGCGCTGTGCCCGAGACTCCGACGTCGTGGGTGCGACAGGCCTTGTAACAGAATTCGTTCCTAATCATGAAATGGTAGAATATTATTATTGCCATCATCGTTCAAAGACACTCCATCCACAGTTAGACTTAGGCCTCTCCAAGCATCGCCACAACGACCTGTCGAGTGCCTCTCGAAATCCAGGGAATACTCGTTAATGTGGCCTTCAGATATCATCGAGAATATGATTGCCAGAAAAATATTTTTCTGATAAAGACATAATGAATCATAGATTTTCAAATAACACAAATGAGTCTATCTTTCCCTAAAATAGACATAAATAACAAACATTTTCTACATTTATGAGATTTTCCAAGATCTTAAATTCCGAAAACCTGCGGGTTTTCGGAATTCGGAAACATCGTTATATTACGATTACTCGTATTATCAATATTAACGATCGGAAATGAGTGTGAACATAAATCTTACTTCATAAAAAATTGTATTTAATAAATGTTGCCTATCAGGCACATATTCAATTAAAAACTAAATAAGTACCTATATAGCGTTATTAATTTATCCAAACTAAGTAGATTTTATGATCAGTATCTAACAAATTTGCATTAAAATACCGTACAACATAATAAATCTACTATTTCATTAAAAGGTTGTTATTTCTTTTGTTTTTTATACCTACGTATAAAGCGCATTATATTATATAATGATGATGCCCAAAGAAATATGCGTTATACGATTTTATCTTTCTATTTCTTAAGACGACGATAGTCACCAACGACATTTAGGGAACAAAACGCACAATCGTTACACATCCCCGCGACCCAAAATTTACGCGCGAATCAAAGTAGTTTTTTGTACTTTCCTTATTTTTCTATGACTATTAAATTGTTTTGGCCTTTAGGCCTAAGTCTAGTTGTGGATGGAGTGTCTTTGAATTCTTTGAGATGGTGAAAATTTTGTTAAAATATGTCGCTTGTGGTTTTGGTGTGATTGTCGTTTTTTTGTCCGTGTTAGACATAACTTTACAAATTAATTACACTATGTTCTACGAATAAAACTCAAAATTGTCTTAGATCAAATTATTTAAAAATTGGTCTAATGTACGAGTATTTTTTCCAAAAAAATTACGACTGGCTGGCTGGCTGGAGATGAATCTCATTTTAAAATCAGCTTCTCAGGGGTATCCGCGCCTGAACGTTCTCTACCTTTCTTGTTTTAACTAAGTCCATAGGTAACATCTACCTATCTGTGTATCAGTCAATCTAGCTGGCGGATCGTTTTGTTAAAAAAAAATCACGTTCTATAACAATTGACCTTCGGAATAGTTAGTTGAAGGAGTGCTGACACTCGAGCTGCGTGTCGGGAGTGTCGGGAGAGCCCGTGCCAATCATCGGTGATAATATAATGGGTCCGGTGCAGGAAGCGCAGTTATTCGCAACAGGCCCTGCGCATGGGGGCTTTTAATCAACACTTTATTGTTTAATGACCCCTCGTCCCAGTCTAAATTAAAAGGGTGACGGCTCAAACCCTATTGACGGATGCGTTATATGTGCGAGGAGCTGGTTGAATATTTGATGATAGATAATAGCGATGCGGCAAGTAACTTACCTACCTATGTCGCGGATTTCACTCGTAGACAATCATAGTAAAGAAACCGTTTGTAGGCTAGCTTTAAAATTGTTACGAATCAGACAGAAACGTTTTTAGTGACAGGTGCCCATATATATAACACATGTTCTTTAAAACTTCATTTATTCACACACACACACACACCACACACACAACACACACACACTATAATACACAACACAACACACAACACCACACCACACACAACACAACACTAACAACACACACAACACAATATCTACTTTTTAACCGAATTTCGAAAAAGGAGGAGGTTCTATGTTCGACTTCTTGTATGTTTTTTTAATGTGTTTTCACCGATATCTCCGTCAATTGTGGACAGATTTTGAAAATTATTTTTTTGTTTGAAAGAGTATGTGCCGAAATTGGTCTCCTTTTAATTTGGTGGAGATCTGATGAAGATCTTCGAAGATATACAACAGAACTCTAAAATAAATAACGGCAAATCTCTCGGGACTGCTGCAATCGCATGTCTGTTCATTGTTTATACCATTTCATAACATAACATCATGCCAGTACGGTCTTAAGGGGTAAGCCGATCTCTCATTTGATCGGTTTTGTTCAAGTTTCATGATCGGTTAATCTATTCTGGCGTTATAGGAAACTTATTAAACAACTTGCCTATTAGGTAAGTACAACTAAAAAGTGAAAAATAATAAACTTTTTTACAAAAAAATATCACTGACTCACCATAACAACGGAAGAAACCCTCGACCGCCTATAAATAAGAAGCTGTAATTGTGAAGTAGGTGATTCGAGGTGGACTCGAGTAAGGAGGACAAAATTATCAGGCGATCCCTGCTGTCCACATGTCTGTATCTATTTTATTTAGTGATGTTTTCCTCTCACCCACATTATCTACCTACTAGCTTCTGCCAGCGGCTTCGCCCGCGTCAATATCGAAATTATCCCAAGGGAACATATTCCCGGGATAAAAAGTATCCTAACTATATAATCTATCTCTGTGCCAAATTTCATCCAGATCCGTCCGGCCGTTTGAGCGTGAAGAAGTAACAAACATACAAACACACACTCACACACACACGCTCACAAACTTTCGCCTTTATAATATTAGTGTGAAGTGTGATATGAGATGAGTCATGATTTATTCTGCGCTTCTTGGGTTCTGATGTTTGTGAAAAACACCTATTGTACTAATGTTATCATTAAGAGGGATTCGAAAAAGCAACCATGTACCTACATATGTAATTAGTAAATATGAGTGAAGATTAAAGTAAGTAGCACAAGTAATGCGAGCGCCGACGCGTCGCGCGTCGCGTGCCTCCCGCTGCTTGAAACGCCTAGCCTACGAAAACTTTGGAGATTATCACATATTTTCCACCCTGGATATTCATGTGTAAAAAATCAGGCAAAATACCTAATGCACATTGCCTGTTTTTTTTATTATTATTCATATTTTGCCCAGGCATGCTGTACCATAACCGCATAACTTGACATAATGTACGATTTTAACGATTTTCCGTTATAATGTGTCTTTTTCGCCATTTTTTTGGAACCTTATCAAAGTAAACCAGATCAGGAACATAATTAATTTCGTTAGTAGCCCATTATTGCTGCTGCCAAAATCATAATAGCTCTCAGTGCATTATGTAACCGTCGGAAATCTACCAAGTAAATTTTTCTCTTTTAATTATTATGTTACCATTAAAAACAGCTCCATAGTTTTCACGTGAAGTATTAAAGGCATTTGATCCCTGACTTTTAATGCTTCACCCCCGGCATTAAAATTATGTGTATATTTGTATCACGCTCGCGATTGTAGGGCCTCGACGAGTCGTACATACAGGGAAACGTACACCGCTTGTCAAGGTCTTCGCCATCCACTTAATGTATTATGATGTAGGTATCAAGTTTACTACTCTGTATCCCACAATGTTCTTTCACTACAGTACTGCGATACAATAAATCATCACATCAGAGTAGCTTAACATTTATATTTGATAACAAAAATAGCAATCCGCCCTTGGCGTTAATTACGCGAAACCTGATATCACTCTTAATTTAATGACGAGCCCTAAATTATTGCGCTCTGCAAAATTCTTAATTATATCTCTTAAATTTCTAAGTAAAATTTAGCCTAGAGCGTCGGCAGGACAGCAAAATGATATGTTTGTAAACAACGAACATTTTACAGTTAGGCGTTAATTAATACTTTAGTCTGTCTGCATGTCTGTATGGCCACTATAAAGCCTAGCGATTCCACCAACTATTTTTACACTCAAAATACTGTAGAATTTTATTAAATAACTATTACCTATAACATAGGTAATATCCCCGGAGTGGACCCGGCTACACCAATAAACACCGACGACTGGACCTGGGAACATATAACACGCGGACACTCCGGACCGACGAGAAGATAGCTGAACTCGAGGAAGAATTGAGCAGGTTACGATGGAGTATTATAGGGTTATCTGAAGTCCGAACAGAGGGGGAGGACTCGATAATCCTCAAATCCGGTAACCTGCTCTATTTCCGAGAGGCACACTCTATGCCTCGATTAGATTAGGTAAGGTTTCAAAACTTTAAATTGGTTTTGTTTTATTTTGGTAATTTTGTCTAAAACCTTCTTGCAACTTAATTTTTAAATAAAAAAAACATATCGAATATGCAGGTGTTAAAAATACCTAAATGTCGTGTTGCGAAGGTAATATTAATTACACAGTTCATAAAAGTAACGTTAAATGCTTAGGTAATGTGTTAAAATGAGCCCATCACCCCTCCAATTAGTCGGATAATGACGGTGTTCAAGTTATTAAATTAATAAGGGGAGATCGGGTGACGTGAGTGACGAGACACTCGGTCGGTGTGACGGTGCGTTGGTGGGCCGGTGACGCGTGACGTGGTCGGCGTGGCAGGTAGCCGCTTGATCTGTTGTCTCGCGCACACATCATAATTATAACGAAACAGTTCATCTAGGTTAATTATTTAGTACTGAACAGCTCATCCTCATGCTCACAGATGTAAGAAAACAACTAAGTATTGAGTTCCCTCACAAAAATTTAATTCACCAAAAGAGCTCTTACGGAGCGAGTACTTAATTACCGTAAAAGGTCTTAAGCATGAATGTTATGACGGCGTTTATGAAAAGTATTTCGCTCCTAGCATAACGAACCACCTGCCTTTTGAGAATTTGAATGAACTCACCACACAATAAATTCTAGGGCGAAAACGTCTATGGATTTCTTTGCATTTTGCAATTACTTTTTGTTTTGTATTCCTGTCGAAATGATAAAACTCGCATTTAAAACTCTGAGATCCTTTTTGACATGATAATAATTCAGAGGGAAGAAGTCGAATTTAATAGCAAGTTAAATGATACGTGCCCTGATTGGAAAATGTATGCTTATTCAGGTCGAGCGCGGCCTGCCCTCCGCAACCCTCCACAACCCTCCGCACGCCTGATTTGAAATGAATGGTAATAATGGCCGAGCATCCCGTTCGCATCGTTTTGTATGATTATTCCAGATTAATTATTTGTTGGAATTTTGCTGGCTAATTTTTTGGAACGAGATTTTTCCGCTTTGGCTGACGTTTTAATTCTAACTCGTCATGGGGCAAAGATTAATACACTATAGGTGTATGTATGTAGGGAGATACTCGTATCTACTTACTTACAAAAATGTTGGAAGTAGCTATTTTCAGTGTAGAACATAATTATTGTCGTGCTGTTTTGACTTTTTAACTCTACCTCCATCACAGTCTTCTTTATTCTCGTTGAATTGAGGCAGTCTGAGGTAAAATAACTGTCGAAGGATCTCGGCTCATCCTATCTTTATTTCACCTCGCACAGTTCCATTCAATTTGTACCTATATTATTATATTAAGGCCGTACCCTGACCAAAAAATCTGCATGAGATATGAGCATTCCTATTGGCCTAGCGGCACTGGTGGCGCATGAATTACATACGAATATATAGTGAATACGCCCAGATTTAAGAATAAAATCTTTATAAAATCGAATATTGGTCTTTTGAAAAAAAACTTACAAAATGTTCGTTATCAAATTGTCTATCCATTAGTGTTAGTACAAAAAATAATTATTGAACACTTTACGAGGATGAATGCTATCAATAATTATTTCTCATTTTTATGGTTTTGTTGGAAGGAGATTAGTGGAACATATACCTCTTTAAAAAAAAGTGTACTACAATTTAAGGTTACACTAGTCGAAATTTTTTCCATACAAACGTAGTCTAGGGATTATTCCACTGATTGACGATGTACATTCAAAATAAAATGTGATATCAATTTGTCTCATCATTATCTAGCCCTGTATGGAAGCGAAATGGTAAAAAAAAGAAAATATTAGAAAGTTATGAGCGTCGAAAGTTCCACATTTCGACACTAATTTTAACGCATTTTTGGGCGCAAATAAATACCATAAGAAGACGGAAAATTGCAAAACGGCCTCCATATATTATTGTAACCTTTTTTTGTACCAATAAACATTTTATTATTATTTTATTATTATCTCCTTTATTCAACTCTTTTCTTATCAATTACATTTTTAAATATTTTTACAAAACACAAAAATAGAAAAACATTTAAAAATATAAAAAATAGAGGCCCACCGGTATCGGGAACAGGGTCCAAGCTACCGGCGGTCAGGGCTCCAGAGAGAGGAACCTCCTAACAATGCGAGCCGTGTCCAGCAATACTGCTTTCTGGATCAGGCCCTTGATCCAGCCGCCTAACGAGAGCCTCCTAAGGTGTTGGTCGAGGCTCGTGGCTATTAAGCCATTGGCTGACACGACTATCGGTACAATGATCGCTGTGTCCACATCCCACATGTCGACAACCTCGCGAGCCAAGTCAAGATACTTGATTTGCTTATCTTTCTCGGCTTTCACGAGGTTCCCGTCATGCGGAACAGTTATGTCAACAATCATTGCACGCCTCTCGATTCGGTCCACCACCACTATATCCGGCTTATTAGCGATAATAGTCCTGTCAGTGATGATGGACCGATCCCAGTACAATGTGATATTGCCATTCTCGAGAACTGGGTCGGGCACATACCTGTAGTACGGCACCTCCGATTCCACAAGAGTGTATTTCAGAGCAAGTTGCTGATGGATAATCCTGGCTACAAGGTTGTGCCTATGGAAGTACTCTTCGTTAGCAAGTCGAGAACAACCAGAGATAATGTGGCGGATCGATTCACCCGGGCGGTGACATGCCCGACAGATGTCAACCGTGCCATCCTTCACGATAAATCTCCGGTAGTTATTCGTCATGATAACTTCGTCCATAATTGCACAGACAAAACCTTCGGTTTCTCCAAAGAGGTCACCGAAACGCAGCCAGGCTACGGACGCTGATTGGTCTACATCGGACCCATGTAGGGCCCGGAAAAAGCGTCCGTGAAGCTCCTTACTTTGCCATACCTCCCTGCGGTCGTTAGTGTCAAGCACTACAGGCCTGCGCCAGTTCTCATTCGCCAAGGAGAGTGGGGTGAGTCCCTTGTCTACTGCTACTACATCTCGATGCATACCGACGTCTGTGTTTATAAAATATTCCCTGAGATTGCATATCTCGCGGTTGTGGAGGTTTTTGGCATTTAAAAAGCCTCGGCCTCCACACTTCCGCGGGATATACAATCTCATGACCGACGATCGTGGGTGATGCATTCGATATGCAGTCAGCAGTGTACGGACCCGTCTATCCAGGGCGTCAAGTTCCGTTTGAGTCCATTTGAGTATGCCGAAAGAGTACATCAATACCGGCATGACCCAACCGTTGAAGGCGCGCACCTTGTTTCCGCCCGAAAGAAGGCTATTGAATACCTTCTTCAGGCGGCCAAAGAAGCGTTCCCTCAACGATTGCTTCATGTCAGTAGTGCTGATACCTAACGCTTCCGACATACCCAAATACTTATAGGTTTCGTTTGGAGAGAGGGATCTCAGGTTTATGGAATCCGCGAGTTGAATTCCTACGGATTCCACAATCTCCCCTCGCTTTACATGCATGACCGCACATTTGTCCACACCAAACTCCATCCTGATGGCACTACTAAAAGTTTCAGTTACCTTCAGTAGCTCCATCAGCTGAAGATTGCTGGGGGCAAAGAGCTTCAGGTCATCCATGTAAAGGAGGTGAGATATAACCTGACCACCTCTCTTCAACCGATAGCCCAGCCCTGAATTCTCCAGCAGCGTGCTTAGAGGATTCAGGGCTAGGCAAAACCAAAGTGGACTCAAACTATCGCCCTGGAATATACCTCGCTCGATCCGTACAGGTTCGCTATTCCTCTGGATATTTCGACATCCTGGATAGCGAAGGACTGTGCTCCATTGCCCCATACACGACATCAGGAAGGTGCGTAGAGTTATATCTATTTTATACAATTCTAGCACCCTCATGAGCCATGTATGAGGCACCGAGTCATAGGCCTTCTTATAATCTATCCAACATGTCGACAGATCCTTTCGGGAACGCCGAACCTGTTGGCTAATGGCCATATCAATAAGGAGTAGCTCCTTAGTACCGCGGGACCCGTTCCTACATCCATTCTGAGAGGCCGACATGATGGACTTATTATCGACGTGTTTAACTCTCAAAATGGATGTTAGAACCTTATAGACCGTCGGTAAACATGTAATAGGTCTATAATTTTTGGGTTCCGCGGTACTACCAGCCTTGTGGAGCAGGTGGGTAATTCCTGTTGTAAGGAACTTGGGTAGCGACTCCAAGGCTGCCTGTTACTGAGATGCCAAACGAGCGTGCGACCTTTGTAGCCACTTAATCCAGAAGTTGTGCAGCCCGTCCGGCCCTGCAGATTTCCAGTTTGGCAACGGACGGACTGCACGGGCTACATCTTGGGGGCTGATCGTGATAGCCCCCATTTCTTGTATTGGATCGCACGCTCGTTCGACCTCCCGAGTCCATTCACCTTCCGTGTGACTGACAGGCACCGACCAGATGCTGCGCCAGAATGTACACATAGCGTCATCATCCGGCAGGCGCGTATCAGTCACACCTTGGTCGGGTCGCTCCCAAGCCCGATAAACCCACCTTTCATTACTTTGGAATGTACGGTTCTGGGTATATCGCTCCACTCTCCGCCTGTACCTACGAATACGGTTTGCCCATGCTAACACTTTTTGTTTCAGGAAGTCGATGCGCTCTGTGACACGGGATATATAGTCTTGGGGGCTGACGTCAGTCCCCAAAAATGCTCGTCTCACAAAGCGCATCACTCTTGGGCGATTATTGCCCTCCCTGAAACAAATTAGTTTGCCAATGAGTGTTCTGGCCCCACCAATACGACGTTCGATCCTGCACTGCCAAGCCGGTACGGCTGGTTTCGGTCGTGTAGCCCTGTCATCTGCAAATCTGACGTGGGCTACACGACATGCCGCTACAGCCGCGCAGTACATGATCGAATGTGTATCAGTGAGGTCTTCGCAGTCATCAAAATAGTTTGACAACTGCGAATCCAGAACAGCCACCAGCGCCCTATTTTTGTTATGCATGGGCAAACGAGGTAATCGTGGCCTAAGTTCGGGTGGCATGTAGCGATATTCCCGAATAGCACACTCCAAAGCACTCCTCAATTGCTCATTGCACTGGGTACTTACGTTTGTAACCCTGTCACTACTCTCCTCGTCAGCGTGGATGGGAATATGGTTGGGCTGTGGTGGCACCACAGCCTGCGACGATGGGGCAGTGACACGGTTACTCATTTCCGTTCGGAGGCGATCAAGTACAGTATCATCCAACATACGATTACGCTGGATGACCCGCACCTGATCCGAAAGTCGTTGGGCCGAAACGTTGACGGCTGGCTCAAGCACCTGAAACAAAGAGAGCATCCGGACACGGTACGCGGTCAGGTTGTTTCCTCCCTCTGTAGCCCCAAAGTATGCGCGCATGACATTTTCATTAATGGATTGTGTCCATTTCATGCGCTGCACACTTCCGCCGGGTGCTGGGACCCTATCAGAGACCGGTAAGCCTCGAGGCCCTAAGCGGTCCGGCGGCCGGCATCCTCCCCGTCGACGCGCAGGTGGTGGTGTCGTCGGCGGCGAGAAGTACTCGTCGCTCGAGCTCGACGCAACTGCCACGGCCGGCGTCACAGCACTCACGATGGGGCTGGGTTCCGGTGGCGGCGAGGCGGAGCTGGGCGACGAGGCCGGAGGTGTTAGGCGTGTGTTTTTGGCTCGGGCCTGGCTTCTTGTCAACATTTCTGCTTAGGTTGAAATTGTGTTGCTTGGATCATGCCGAAAAATTTTTATTGCGTTCTTCTTCTTGTTTTATTATATACACACGGATAATACATTATTAAAATTGTTTTTATTAGGCTCTTATATGGAAATTATAACGGTTTGATAATTAAATTCATAAAAAACAGGGATGAAAATTTTTCAGTTGTCAACCTTGACAAGTCAGGCCACAGATCTTATTATTATCTCCTTTATTCAACTTTTTTCTTATCAATTACATTTTTAAATATTTTTACAAAACACAAAAATAGATTATTATTATTCAATTTATTATTATTATTATTATACAGGGATAGATTAGTAATTCAACAATGCAAATAATTTTATTTTGAACACATAGATTTAGTCGTTTTTTCATGATATCTAGACTGCCAAAAGTCTGTTTATTAAAATTTCGCGCGCTCGGTTTCCTCCTTAATCATTATCCATTTCGCAACAACTTTGCAAATGTATGTATTCGTACACGAACTAGCTTCCTACTGCTCATCACAGCATCTATTTCTTCCGCACGTGTTGTCGGTTGATATAAAATGCATTTTAACCCCGCACACAAAATAGTACGTGCCGTCAACTAGTGTACCCTTAAGAATCAATATTATGTAGAAATGTAATATATTTTTATTAATTGATATTTCTTTTTAAATAAAGAGTAGATAGCTCTTAAAAAGCAGCACAAAAACGAGTAGCGCGGCGTTTTGCTCGGAGAGGCACCTTAAACTACATTTAAGTCTCCGAATATTGCAGTATCTTTTCTTTTTTAAAACTTGGCGAGGCTTAGGAATTTTAAAGCAAATGATAATCTCTGGCAGTAATGATCGGATAACTAAAATTATTATTATTTTATATAAGAAAGCAACATTATTGCCAAGACTTTTTATCACGGAATAATGGTTGATAAAAGCATTTCGAAAGTAACTCTTTCAAACCAGATTATTGGCAATCGTACCTATAATGCCTATAACTTAAATAATAAATATTAGGTATCTAGTTATGTTAATCCAATAAAAGATTAAATTATAGATAATAGGTAGGTAATAGGAATATTTTATTGTTTACTTTCTATATTTGGTACTCCCTACCTTCGGTATGCTCTGACATCACTATAGAATCACGTCGCAGCTCGCCAGCGTTCCCAGGGGCCCCAACTGAAGCGAATGTCAAATTGATGCCACCCCTTGATTCCATCATTCCCATCCATTAGACGAAGAAGAATCTAGGTAAATTAACTTAAATTCATAGGTGATGTTGGAAAAAGACGCATATAAATTAATGTATTATGGACAATAACACTTACATCAGAATCCTAAAAATAGCTCATTAACAGAGGCAATTTCTTTATTTGTCATTTATTCTGCTTTGTTTCGCATTTGCAAATGAAACTCGTTCCTATCAAAGTACACAAGATGCTATTTTTGTTCAGCAAGCAAGCGATGTTTGTGCTCTCGCCTGGACTTTCCCAAGGGGCCTGAGCTGGCACATACTGACGACTGAACTAAGTAGAAAGATAGAACAGAATTAAGTCGGCCAATTATCCCGTATTGGATTTATTGGTAATCTCTGCACGAATGGGCGCGAGGGTGCGAAGCGAACCAACTTTTGATGATGCCTTTATCGGCATTATGAACAAAGTTGTTGCAATTTTTATGGAGGTGGATTTATTGTTCGGCTTCCTCTATTGTTTCGCCCTCGGTTGTGCCCAGACAGATAAAAGAGAGTCCAGAAGCGATTTACTTCAAATAAATCTATCTTCCAACAAAGTATTCACGTTTGGCTTAGCCGACTTATCTCAGTAAATAACCTTCTCTTTCTCTTTGTTTAGTTAACATTTAAATTTTCGTATATTAACTGATTTTTTTTTATTTATTAACTGATTAGACGATGGAGTTAGTTTTTACATGCAGTTTATTGTTTGCATCTGATTTTTCTTTTTAACCGACTTCAAAAAAAGGAGGAGGTTCTCAATTCAAATCTTTAGTCATTTGTAAAAGTTTGTAAAGAAGAAAAGACTAAAGTTCAGTCGGATACTAGAAAAATATGGACTAAATAACTACTAGAGGTGGTCGTTGAATCAATAAACAGTTTTTTAACGACTTTTCATTCGTCAACGAGTTGACTGTTAATCATGAATGAAAAAACAGGTTAAAAATATTAGCTGTTAATTTACGTCAACGCACAAAACGCATTATTATTTTAATAGGTACCCATTATTTTAATCAGTTCCAAAAGAAACAGGTTGAAAATATAAACTGTTAATTTACGTCAACGGCTCAATGAATTATTTCAATATGTTATTAGTGTCATTAATTTCTGAGAATCAACTAGTTTGCGAAACGAATACTTACGAATTTCGTCGCGTCGTTGCATCGAACGTCGTCGACCTCACTCGTATCTCGTACATAGTGAGCGAGACAAGAAAGGTCAATTGTGTTAATAATGTTAAGATTTTTTTATTTAGTGTAATGTAACAACAAAAAAACAATGTACTCATAAAATTAATGTAAATATGATTTGATTGTATATAAAATGAAATGATCTTTTATGTACGCCTGGATACTATTGAGAGAGGCCAACCGGTATCGGGAACAGGTTCCAAGCTACCGGTGGTCAGGACTCCAGAGACAGGAACCTCCTCACAATGCGAGCCGTATCAAGGAATACTGCCTTCTGTATCAGGCCCTTGACCCAACCGCGCAATGACAGCCTCGACAGATGGTCGTCGAGGCACTTGGCCATCAGGCCGTTGGCCGTAACGACAATCGCCACAATGATCGCCAAGTCCACATTCCACATGTCGACAACCTCGTGTGCTAAGGCGAGATACTTGATTTGTTTTTCTTTCTCAGCTTTCACGAGGTTCTCGTCATGCGGGATGGTGACATCGATTTTCATTGTACGGCACACTAATCGGTATATCAACACTATATCCGGCTTATTGGCAACAATAGTCCTATCAGTGATAATAGACCGATCCCAGTACAACGTATGATGGTCATTTTTGAGAACCGGGTCGGGCACATACTTGTAATACGGTACCTCCGATTCCACTAGATTGTACTTCAAAGCAAGTTGCTGGTGAATAATCCTGGCCACTTGGTTATGCCTGTGTAAGTACTCGCCGTTAGCCAGACCAGAACAACCAGAGATAATATAACTGATGGATTCACCCGGACGGTGGCATGCCCGACAAATTTCAACCATCCCGTCCTTCATTATATGTCTCCGGTAGTTATTCGTCAGGATGAATTCGTCCATGATTGCACAGACAAAACCTTCAGATTCCCCAAAAAGGTCGCCGAAACGTAGCCAGGATACGGAGTCTGAAAAATCTACATCAGGCCCATGGAGAGCCCGATAGAAGCGCCCGTGTAGCTCCTTGCCTTGCCATACCTCTTTGCGTTCATCAGTCGTTAGTATTACAGGCTTGCACCAGTTCTCTTTAGCCATGGACAACGGGGTGAGTCCCTTGTCCACTGTGACCACTTCAGCTTTTAAAAAGTATTCTCTGAGGCTGCACACCTCGCGGTGTGTCATGGAGTTAAAAAAGCCTCGACACCCACACTTCCGCGGGATGTACAGTCTCATCACCGATGATCGTGAGTGATGCATCCGGTTTGCGGTCAGCAGTGTCCAGACCCTCCTGTCGAGGGCGTCGAGCTCGGTCTGAGTCCATTTGTGTATGCCGAAAGAGTACATCAAAACCGGCATGACCCAACTGTTGAAGGCGCGCACCTTAATTCCGCCTGACAAAAGATATTTAATACCTTTTTCAGGCGGCCAAAGAAACGCTCCTTCAGCAGTTGCTTCATGTTTATTATTATTATTCCATTTATTCATTTATTTACATATTTAAAAATACAAAAACAGCAGCCCACCGGTATCGGGAACAGGGTCCAAGCAACCGGTGGTCAGGACTCTTAAGAGAGGAACCTTCTAACGATACGCGCCGTGTCCAGGAGTACCGCTTTCTGGATCAAGCCCTTGATCCAACTGCCCAACGAGAGCCTCCTCAGATGTTCGTCGAGGCTCTTGGCTATTATGCCATTGGCCGTCACGACTATCGCCACAATGACTGCTGTATTCACATCCCACATGTCGACAACCTCGCGAGCCAGAGCAAGATACTTGCTTTTCTTATCTCTCTCAGCCTTCACGAGGTTCTCGTCATGGGGGACCGCTATATCAACAATCATTGCTCGACGCTCTAGTCGGTCTATCACCACTATGTCAGGCTTATTGGCAACAATAGTCCTGTCAGTGATGATTGACCGATCCCATTGCCATTTTCGAGAACTGGGTCGGGCACATACTTATAGTAAGGCACTTCCGATTCCACAAGATTGTATTTAAGAGCAAGTTGCTGATGGATAATCCTAGCTACAAGGTTGTGTCTATGCAAATGGTCTCCGTTAGCCAGACCAGAACAACCGGAGATAATGTGACGGATAGATTCCCCCGACCGGTGACATGCCCGACAGATGTCAACTGGGCCGTCCTTCACAATGTATTTCCGGTAGTTGTTCGTCATCATAACTTCGTCCATAATCGCAAAGACAAAACCTTCGGTTTCCCCGAAAAGGTCACCAAATCGCAGCCAGGCCACGGACGCTAAAATATCTACATCGGGCCCATGTAGGACCCGGTAGAAGCGTCCGTGAAGCTCCTTGCTCTGCCATACCTCCCTGCGGTCATTAGTCTCTCTATATCTAATACTAAGGTTTGCGCCAGTTCGCAGTCCTCTTGAATCTGTCGACATCCTGGATAGCGAAGGACCATCCTCCACTGCCAATACACGACATCAGGAAGATACGCAGAGTTGCATCAATTTTATACAACTTATACTTTATTATTATTATTCACTCTTCTTTTCTTATATTTCTTTAATAATGTGTCGAGAGTAAAACCTGATTTTGGAGAAAGTTTGGTTCATAGAAAAGCTAAAACACTGACGATAGCGATTCTTTTCAAAAACTATGAAATGTGATAATAAAACTTATGCCGTAATGACGTTAAAGTTTGATCCCAAAAAAATTTACCTTACGGCAACACGGTAGGTATAATATTTCTTGGTAACCTTTGTCCCAAAAGTGCCTCTGAATATTTTTCTGAAAGTGTCAAATCCGTTTTAAATAAATTGATATATCGATATAAAAGCAAAAATATGTTCTCAATATATTAGTCAAAAAATTTAGTGATACGTCATAGCCGTCACACACAAGCAGTGTACAGTGCCTCTCGGGTATTCCATAAAAAGTTTGCTCCCCACCCTTATTATTGTGGGAACACTAAAATAAAATTATTGTAAAAACGTTACCATCCCATGTATAAAACGAATTGTATCTTATATCTTTTGATTCCTACTTTTTTTGTTGGTCTGTAAAATATTTCTATTTATTAACATATATACAATTGGATATTCTAAAAAAAAACAAACCTATATACACATACAAAAGGGAGACGGAAAAGAGCTCATTGTGCATCAAAAAATTCACCCACATCGATGTCAATGGGAAACGTGCCCAGAACGCTGGCAGCATTGCCACTTTGGATGGCAATGCTGATTCTCAGGACGAACGAAAGGCCAGCCCTCTGGTCACGTGAAGAGTCGACGAACTTTGTGCTAATTTCTCGAAAAACTCGATGCGCACTCATACCCCATGGACCTAATGTTTTAACCCCAAACGGCTCAAACATATAACTTCCAATAAGGTTGTTATATTTGCGCCGTTTGAGATTATCTGCACCGGCAGCAGCTGCCCCAGCACAGCCCACCGTGCTAAGATGGGATGGCGCAAGGGTGTCGACACATATTGCATTCCACACCAAAGGCCTACCCACATTCCAAGGCATTATGGTCATTCTGGCAGAGCCCCGATGGTGCAACAAGAAATGAGATCGACTTCATCATGTCAACCAAGAAGCAAATGTTCAATGATGTCTCTGTGATCAATTCGGTGAAAACCGGGAGCGATCACCGCATGGTAAGAGGCACATTGAACATTAATATTAAGCTTGAAAGGTCTCGACTGATGAAGTCCACGCTCCGTCCAGCACGGATCCAGCTCCAAAACCCCGAGAGCTTTCAGCTCGAACTCCAAAATCGTTTCGAGTGCCTAGGGAGCTCCGTGGACGATTACGCCGACGGGTTCGTGGAAGCTGTCCATACGGTCGGGTCTAAGTTTTTCAAGACCCGTCGTACAGATAGAACCAAAAAGCTCTCTGATCCTACCCTCAAGCTTATAAAGGAGAGGCGTGAGTTGATCCTGCAGTCTTCAGATGAGGCGTGCAAATACCGGCAGCTCAATAGACAGATCTCTAAATCCTTGAAAAGAGACCTCCGCCGCTTTAATACCGAGCGTATTAAAGAGGCGATTGAGCGAAATAAAGGCTCCAAGGTTTTTTCAAGGGATCTGGCTATTGGGCAAAGCCAGCTCACGAAACTGAAGACCGATGATGGCAGGATCGTATCCGCCAAACCAGAGCTTCTGAGGGAGATCGAGAGATTCTATGGGCAGTTGTACACATCAATCAGCAAGCCCGTTGCGAATCTAGCAAACGACCCAAGAGCTAGATTGACCCGACACTATACCGAAGATATACCGGACGTCAGCCTGTACGAGATTAGGATGGCTCTGAAACAGCTTAAAAACAACAAGGCGCCGGGTGATGACGGAGTCACGGCTGAACTCCTGAAGGCGGGTGGAAAACCGGTCCTTAAGGCCCTTCAGAAGCTGTTTGATTCCGTCATATTCGAGGGCAAAACGCCACAGGCATGGTGCAGGGGTGTGGTGGTACTCTTCTTCAAGAAGGGCGACAATGCCCGGCTGAAGAACTATAGGCCCATCTCACTTCTTAGCCATGTCTACAAGTTGTTTTCAAGAGTCATCACGAATCGTCTCGCGCGCAGGTTTGACGATTTCCAGCCTCCCGAACAAGCCGGATTCCGAAAAGGCTTTAGCACCGTAGACCACATACATACGCTGCGGCAGGTTATACAGAAGACCGAAGAGTATAACCTGCCTCTCTGTTTAGCGTTTGTGGACTACGAGAAAGCCTTCGATTCGATCGAGACTATTGGTCTGTACTGCAGTCTCTCCAACGGTGCCAGATCGACTACCGGTACATTGAAGTGTTGAAGTGTTTGTACAAGAACGCCACTATGTCAGTCCGTCTTCAGGATCAGATCTCGAAACCAATTCTTCTCCAGCGCGGCGTGAGACAGGGAGACATCATTTCTCCGAAACTGTTCACTGCTGCGCTGGAAGATGTCTTCAAGGTTCTGGATTGGAGAGGGCTTGGCATCAACGTTAATGGCGAGTACATCACTCACCTTCGGTTTGCCGACGATATAGTGGTCATGGCTGAGACCATGGAGGACCTCAGTGCGATGCTCGATGACCTCAGTAGAGCTTCCGAAAGAGTGGGTCTTAAGATGAACATGGAAAAAACCAAGGTGATGTTGAATAGCCATGTTGCACCCACTCCTATCAAGGTCGGGGACTCTACACTCGAAGTTGTGGACGATTATGTCTACCTGGGCCAAACGATCCAATTGGGTAGGGCCAATTTCGAGAAAGAGGACAACCGTCGAATCCGACTCGGCTGGGCAGCGTTCGGGAAGTTGCGCGGTATCTTCTCGTCCAACTTACCACAGTGTCTCAAGACGAAAGTCTATGACCAGTGTGTGTTGCCAGTGATGACATATGGCTCTGAGACGTGGTCGCTTACAATGGGCCTTATCAGGAAGCTTGCAGTCACTCAAAGGGCAATGGAGAGGGCTATGCTCGGAGTTTCCTTGCGTGATCGAATCAGAAATGTGGAGATCCGCAAGAGAACCAGGGTTACCGACATAGCCCGAAGAATTGCCAAACTAAAGTGGCAGTGGGCAGGGCACATTGCTCGCAGAACGGATGGCCGATGGGGTCGAAAAGTTCTGGAATGGCGACCGCGAACCGGAAGACGATGCGTTGGAAGGCCTCCCACCAGGTGGACCGATGACCTGGTTAAGGTTGCGGGAAGACGCTGGATGCGAGACGCACGGGATCGGTCAATGTGGCGACGCCTGGGGGAGGCCTATGTCCAGCAGTGGACGTCTTTCGGCTGAAATGATGATGATGATGATGATGATGGTCATCCCGTCTGGTCTCTTCCCATCGTCGCGTGCATTGGGTTCTTAAACAGCTGGCACCCTGGCGGTGACAAGAGCCCGACGTATGATGTCATTAATTCTGGCGTGCCATGCTATCCGGCCAGCGCTCCTACTGATAGATAGACCATGGTTACCGAGGCGGTCGACTGCTTCACCACATTGACAACGATGTGGAGCTCCACTAGGAGCACCCAAACGCAGACATGTAGCGATCCGGAAGGTGTTGTCACTCAATATAGTACCTTTGTTGAGTGACGGTAGTGCCTGCAGCCAGAGGCCCGACTCCCACTCTCCCACAGCCAGCAGGCGGGCACGCTCAGCAGTATTGGTGAACGTATTTATAAGTTTATTACCAACCTGCAGAGCGGCTCATCCCACTGTCTCTGGGAAGATGGGTTCTCGGGCAACGCTGTATTCGGGCAAGCCACTTTCCAGGCGCACACTGCGTCGGTCGAGCACGGCACTTCACAGTTAACCAGTGAAAGGGATAAAAATTTTGTGGTTAACGTTTCAGTGCTGTGGACCGAAGACAGGAACGATTGATTGATTAAGTAGACAATCCTATTTATAATATTAGTAGTTAGTTAATTCATCATAATACATTCAATTCGTTGCATTTGGATCTCCACATTTTTTTATTATACTCTCTCTCATTTGACGATGATGATCATAATAGATGTTGCGGTGGTAAGTGTAGGAGAGCCTTAACAGAATTGTTGCTGAGATACAGTAGGAAGAGCGTTAGCCTGGATGAGATTCGCGCAATCCTGGGAAACAAGGCAAAAAAGGGAGTAGGCGTCTAGGTAGGTAGTGGGTAAGCCTACTAATAATAATAATAGTACATTATGGTACAAGTGTGCAATGTTGGTGATTACCGCTGAGGCGCCATTGTGACCCGAGCCGTTAGGTGAAGGTCTTAAGAGAGCCGAGGACGGTAATCACCAATACACGTTTTTCAACACACTTGTGAAGAAAATAATACAAAAAAATCATTTTCAACAGTAAAAACGAGTTGTGAAAATTTCTCACAATGGCGGGCAAAATTAATCAGTTTTCCTATGCGCGCGCATTTAACAATGGCGATCGACCATAGACTAAAAGAATGAGGTTTCTTTTTTTTTGGCTTTTCGTGGATAGTGTTTTAGCCACGTAAAAAACTAGGGAATTTAAATTTTTCTTAATTACAGAGCAAATAAAATTTATATTTGAGTGAAAGTTTTATTTATAAGTTGAAATTATCTATTTAAATACGAAGTTGCATGAAATGAGCAAGCAATAGGTACATTAATTTATTTGTACTATTGAGCACGATCTTTTTTGTATCGAAACTTTTTTAAGAACATAGCAACTCAACCAATAAATTAAAAAAATAATCTATAGTTATAGAGTATTTTTTTAATTTTTATAACTTGTGAATAATAGCAAAGAAAAAGTCACAGTTTGATAACAGGTAACATTATGTGCCTAATTGCGGTGAAATTAGAGCCACTTTATGAGCAAGTGTGTTGAAAAGAATATTAAATAACATAATTTACATTTACATTCAATTTTCAATTTACATTTGTGAAAATACTCAGCTTAAACGTAAATAATAAAGCAATTTTCTTTTCAAAACAGTTTAGATATATAATTTAGCTACTCATCGTTACTTTGTACTGATTCTAATGATACTGTTGTTGTTTCTTGGGTTTCATTAGTTAACGTTGATGTTGTTATGTCACTATTATTTATCTCCTCTGTTGAGTTTTCAACATGTGACACCCCAATACCTTTATCATTATCTTCTTTCGATTTTTCTTTATCAGAATCCTCTTGTGACTCTTCTTTTTCTTTCGATTTTTCTTTACCAGACTCCTCTTTTGAGTCGCTTTTTTCTTTACCAGAGTCCTCTTGGGAGTCGCTTTTTTCTTTACCAGACTCCTCTTGTGACTCGCTTTTTTCTTTCGATTTTTCTTTACCAGACTCCTCTTGTGAGTCGCTTTTTTCTTTCGATTTTTCTTTACCAGACTCCTCTTTTGAGTCGCTTTTTTCTTTACCAGAGTCCTCTTGGGAGTCGCTTTTTTCTTTACCAGACTCTTCTTGTGAGTCGCTTTTTTCTTTCGATTTTTCTTTACCAGACTTCTCTTGTGACTCGCTTTTTTCTTTCGAACTATATTTATCAGACTTCTCTTGTGATTTGTCTTCTTTGCTGGACTTGTTGGCTTTCAATTCAGAAAACAGATCAGAATCGTCAACTGGATTCTTAAGAAATTCGGGTATTGTATAAGTAGTACTGTGGGAGGTCACAAACACAAATTTTCCTTTTGGCCTTTTTGATGGGTTACTCCCAGCCCAGCTAGGTCTATAAGTAGTTGGGATTTTCCAATTATTTTTGTTACTACCGGTATACTTTGATTTTACTTTGTCTTTAAAACAAGTACACTCGCAATCTTCATTAGCAGAAGCAATGTCATAACCACGTTCTAGGCATGAATTTATACAGACGTAAGTTTTTTCGAAGCTAGAGCACTTTTGAGTTCTGTGGTGGCCATAACGAAGAATTGAACTTTTGTTGAAACCTGTAATGATCGAACCACAGTCAATTCATAATAATAAGCTTGCACTGAAAACAGTAAAACATGACAAATAAATCAATAAATACATAATAAAAGGGTAGCTAACAAGACACGTGCCAAAACGCTAGCTCTCACGTTTTGTCAAGATTTGTCTACAATTCTGACGTACCCTTATATGCAGATCCGGCCCGTAGAAGAGAGCATTACTCAGGTAATTAACAGAAATTGTTGAAATTTTAGTTTACATTACTTAAATCGATATTGTTTGCGTAATCCAAATTTTGATTATGTTAGGACTATTTGAGAGTAATGGACATCCTTATTTACAAATATATAAAATACAAAATGAGGAAATGACTGACAGACTTCTGAATATCATTATTTAAAATTAAGAAAACATCCTGTACAAACGTGAAAGTTGCAATAAAATCCCAATTTTATTTAAACTGACTGACTGAGATTGACTTTTATCAAGTGGGCGTGTATGGCCAAATACGAATGAGGAATAACGAGAAACACTCTAAGGAGACAGCCCTGATTTTGATGGAAACTAAAACTGCATCATTGGATTTATTTTATATCTCTTGCAGGGCAACTAAGTTCGGCAGCTTATGACGTTAGAAAAAATCGTCAGTTTACTGATGTAGATACCGCGAGGCTGGTCTATTTTAGTAACTTTCATTGTATAATCTCTTACGGTATCTTACTATGAGGAAGAGCTGCAGACTTCGAGTCAATATATATATATTTGGACCTCCCTTCGTACAAAGCAGTAGGCACAGTACGAAACTGCCATGTATATCGTTTAATGACAGAAGAAGTAGTAGTAGGTACTATGTATGTGTGTTGTATTTGTATATTATGTTATATATTATAGTTTCCTTTTCTTTGTTTTAATCTAAAGTACATATAAACACTTAATAAATAAGTAGTGGAGACATGTCATGTTGAATATGGATGATTCATGGGTAAAAAAAAAAAGTTCTATGTTCTATGACACCCACACTACATAGTCCGTCATCGTCAGTTAGATTATTATTATCAAAAAATATTGGACAAGATTTTTTTGTTGTATTAAAAAAATTGACAAAGATAAAGCGCATCTATTTTCAGGAGTAAGGGCTTGTGACGTCACTTTTGAGTAAAACATGACGTCACGCGAAATTTCAACGCACTGTATCGTCCTTATTTTGTATTTACTTAACAATTGAAAAACCTGGTCATGTGCGAGTCGGACTAGCACACGAAGGGTTCCGTACGATTATCGCAAAAAACGTCATTAAAATCACGTTCGTTGTATAGGAGCCTCACTCAAATATTTATTTTATTCTGTTTTTAGTATTTTTTGTTATAGCGGCAACAGTCTAGCTATCACGGTTCATGAGATACAGCCTGGTGACAGACAGAGGGTCCCGTTTTTACCCTTTGGGTATGGAACCCTAAAAGTACGTGTCGAATGTTTCTTTATTAATCCACCTGACGGACTACAACATATTTTTAGTCATCATCCCTATTGTAGAAATTCATGAGAATTTACGTGCCATGAGTTGCCAGAGTTTGTTAAAAATATAATCACGTTGGACAGAGCTAGTATAGGGTTTTGAATAGTAGCGTAATGGGAAACGAGAAAAGTGTCAGGTTAGATAAATCGCACGCGACAATTTACTCCCTAAATTGTCGCGTGGCCTATGTTAGCCCTAGGTCTAGAATTATGTCAGTCACATCTTTGACTATTTATTGTGCGGTAACTTTCCTGTTAGGTTTTATAAGAAAATATATAATGATGGTGATGACACGCAAAACGTAAAATATATGTAGACATGTTAAACAAAACTGCAATAACTTACTTTTCAAATCAGTCGCATTTAAAATTGGAAACGTAGCTGAAATACCAAAAAAATCATAACGTTAATGCTATAGTACATTGTTATCCTAGGGGTGAAAGTAACTTATTTAGTCCCGAGACGGGGTTTGGCGCCCGGAATGAAGTGAGGGCGCCAATAGTTCGAGGGACTAAATAAGTCTTTAACCCGAGGTAAACACTGTGCAAATACAAGGAAAGTAAAAATTAAAACATGAATTAGCTAAAGAAAAAATGAGTAAATTTTATTTTACATTTAACAACAACTTTGATGAGATAATTTTATTTAAAGTTTATGGTAAAATTAGAACAATTAGTTATAGTTAGTGACAGGTGTTTTCCGGGTATTTTGATATTTGATATTTTCTGGGAAACTTGTGTTTCTACATTATCCAGAGATTCTTGGGAAAATGTTGGGGACATTGATATTTGTCTATTTTCTTCAGCTGTTACAGAAATAATTTTGGATTGCACCGGATAATCTTTTGAAGTGCTCGGTTGTGTAGAGTCAGTGGAATGGAGATTTATCATTTCTGTTACTCTGTGTGATATCTTAGTTTTATTTTCCACTGACTCTTCTATGTAGCCTTCAGCTACTTTACTCGACTTCCAACCTCCATGCCTTTTAATGAGAGTTAAATCGGCACCAGAATCGGCTAGCAAAGTAGCCGATGTTCTTCTAAAGCAGTGACCCGAATACAGATTTGAGTTTGGCAAATTAAGGTAGGTGGCTATCTCTTTAGGAATACTAGAAATCTTGTTTTTGCCAATTACTTGCCGCAGACACTTCCCTTTATGATAATTTATGAAAAAACGGTTCGTTTCTATACCACTTGGTCGTAATTTTCGGTATTTTTCTATTATATTTACAAATTCTTTTTTAATAACGAAGGTTCGGTCAACTTTAGTTTTAGTGCCACGTAACTTCACCAGTAATATATCACCTTGTTTCTCAATGTCATCAACCGTCATATTTACTAGTTCGATACTTGGCAAGCGCCACTTATTGCCAATATCAACACTACCTGAAAAGTAGATAATTATATCTCTTTAATTGGTGTATAAAATATAGAAAGTTACAATTTGATACAAATTTCGTATAAATAAGCGAATAACAATAAAAATATTAGCTTACCTTCATTACTAGGTATATTTCATCAGGCGCTTGGTTTAAGAAGGTTTCTACCTCTTGAGAAGTGAAAACTTTGGACTTTTTCGATTTAAATCCATCAGATTGCCTTTTGAGAAACGATGTTAGCCTCTCGAAATCCTTTAAATGTACATTGTGTTTAGTACTTAATGTTGTCTTTAACATAGAATACACGCTCCATAAGGTTGAAGGTTTGTAAGTCTTTGATAATTCGTTGAAATATATTAGCAACATGTTTTCTGATAACGATTTCACTTTTTTCTCAGCGCGCCATTTCATAAAATCGTCATACGATTTTAGGTATCTTTGTTCAATCAGGCGTTTAATCAGGCGTTTAATCAGGCGTTAAATTCATATCAGAATCAGATGAACTCATTTTATAGGTACAAATCTCTGCTATACGTATATAAACAAAAGTCTTCAAATCGAAAAAATAAATCAAGATCGAATTGCCGCTTTCCCGCCTATTTTGTTTGATTTTTTTTTTTCTGTGGCCGGCCAGCTATTCAGCCATTATTTTTTATTTTCATCATTGAAAAAATGGTAAATATTTTGCCCAAATCTAAGTTATTTTAAAGAAATTGTTGAAACTAAATTACAATATAGTTATTTAAAAAAAAAATATTCTTTAATCAATACTTAACTTTAAGTTATTTCAATTTTACATCGTGGCTGTATAGAAAGTAGGAACATGGTTTAATAGATATGTGAAAAAGAACTAGTTTTTTAAATAATTTGACAGCTGTCAGTTGAAAACGATTCTCCCTAGGGCTGAAAAGTATTACTTTCAACCCGCTCCTCAAGCAACTTCAGACCTACTTTCCGAGTATGAGTAATGAAAAATACGATTACAGTCATACGGTTGGCTTCTTCCCGCATCGTCACATACACAAAATACCTGAACAAAAGTGACCTTTCATATATCGCCATTTTAATCTCGTTACGTAAACCATACATTTAATAATCCAAGAATATAAAAAATAAAATAAAATGAATCTTTGTTAAATATTAAAAACGACTGCAGTTAAATTACGACTGAGCCGTTTAACCTAGCTAGCTTTTTAACGGGCTGCAAGGAAATGGTTATGTTTTTCACGCGTATCTAGTATGTATGTATGTTTGCATGTATGTAATATTCTTTATTACCTTTCAAACCGATAAACGGACTTTTATAATTAAGACAACGTAAGATAGGTTTTGACCGCCCAAGTGTTCTTAGATACGAGACGTTAAAAAAAAGAAACATGGCGGATTTTGGGTGCCAAAGGGTTCCAATTTTTTTTATCAAAATGAAGGGTTTTAGAGGTGTTTACAAAAACATATAGGTACCACATCTGTTTATAGTCATTCGAACAAAACTATAACTAATAAAAAGCTATATTTTTTGTTATAATATCAAAAAGCCCTACTACTTAAGCACAGCATGATTTTTTTCTTGTTTGCATATTTTTAGTTCGCTTAAGCATCGGGTTTTTTGATTTAATAACTTTTTTCATCACATCGTTTTCGAAGACCCTAATAAATCTATTTTCTGGTTACTTACTGTTAGTTGCCTCTGCATTTATTAATGTTGCGAACCATTTTAATGAAGTTAATAGTAGCAAGAGTAGGACTCCCTCCATATTTATGTAAGTAAGTTGTGGTCATACATTCGCTTTTTTAAACCTATTTTTAGTATAGTTGTTAATTACAAAATTTATGTGTTGTAAAATTAATTGCATTTGTAAGTAAATCCTTTAATGTAATCTGCTGATACTACACCAGTTTATTATGCCTACCTTATTTTTGCTATTGGGTGGAAACCTTCAAAAGATGCCTGGAATTTTAGGGAATGATCAGTAATAGTGACATTTTTACCTCACTATCCCAACCCGGTGAACACCATCAGCTTCTAGACCACCGTGACCTCATAAAATAATAATAATCTTTATTCAAACTTGAAATTGGTAAAATATACTAATAGGTCTCATATATATAGTGGGTACAACAATGTTAGGTGCCTGTACCTTGCCGCCTGTGATACAGGATTACCTAATCAATGCGGCAGGAGCTCAAACAATGTAATTGGAAGGACAAGGAATTTTTACAATGTTTTTCTTAACTTTAGAATAGTGACAAAGATATATTAATAATTGATAATCTTAATTACTAAAACAGATTAAAAATTAAATTTTATTATTAATGATAAATATATATGATTCCTAGTTAGGAATCATATATATTTAACGTTAAATTGATTGCACTTAATTATTTACACACACGGACAAAGAACTTTGAGCGCCAGCAGATATTTGAGCTGGGTTAACCACTATTGCAAAATGTTTTCAAACCATTTTTCCAAAGTATGCACGGCGGAAAATTTCCTAAGACAGCAACAAATGTCAATTTATCTTTATTTTTTTATTGCGGCGAACAAAGTTATTTGCTCCCTTTTTACCATTTCAGCAAAATAAACATTTCTCGCAGTACTTGAGTCCTGTATCGCCTTCTTGAGGTCCATGATGTGGTCTGACAGGTCTTGCTTTTCAGTAAGGGCTTCAATTGCATTGTGCATTAGAAGAGATCTAACCTTTAGCGACTGGTATAGTACTGCTATTTGTGAGGTACCGGAACCTATTTTACGGCAAAGGTTTGCTATTTTAATTTTTTTTAAATGCCCGGCGTGGTGATGATTTCAGGGCGCCTCCACAGGCGAAGCAAAGGAGAGCACTGGCCCCTCTGAATTTGAGGGTCTGTTTTCCATTTTATGCGTACACTAAAATCACTTTTACTTGTTCATAGTTTGTAAATACACACATACTAAGCTAAATTAAAAGTGCAAAGTTATACCAATACACGTAAGGAGGTCACAATTATTAATAATTTATTTATTTCAACTAAATAAAAGACGGCACGGGAACCCCTATGTCCTCTTGCAAAGGGGTCACCGCTAAGCCTCGCTGCGCACGGCAACACGTGATCACAGTGACATCGTCTTGCCTTGAATCACTCGGTTAGTGGTCAGAGTTTCTACGCTGAGTTCTGCCTGCCAATGATTCGGGTGAGGTTTCGGCGTATCTGGTATCGCGGCGGTTGCTTTCACGACGCCTTCTTCTCCGTGTGGGATCAGCCCTCTCACGATTCTGCTTGGCGGCCTCCTTCTGGACTGGACTCAATTTCGGTCTCTGCCAGCATGGCCCTCATAACTACTAGCAAAGACAGGTCTCACCCGATCCTGGCGACCAAAACCTGCCGCTCAGAGGTCCACACAAGGCACTCCTCGAGCGTGTGTCGTGCAGAATCAAGGGTGCCTCCGCTATGGTGACAATTGCCGTGACCTCTCATCCATATCTATTCAGATACTCACCGAAGTAACCGTGCGCAGTCAAAACCTGAGTGAGCTTGTAGGAGAGTCGCTCCCCTCTTTTCAGTCAGTCTTCGAAGTGCGGCAGGACGGCATCGGAAATGCGCTTGTGCGATAATTGAGACTAGAGCAGTGGTGGCCCAATGGTAGATCAGTGGTGGCCCAATGGTAGAGCAGTGGTGGCCGAGTGGTATCTGCCGCGACTTACAAGTTGTAGGTCGTGGGTTCGAGCCCAGGCAGGCGCTTTACTTTGTGTAAATTATTTCATCACCACTGCTCTCAAAACGGTGAAGAGAAACATCGTGAGGAAACCGGCATGTCCTAGAACTAAAAATTCGAAGACATGTGACATCCACCAACCCGCACTGGGCCCGCGTGGTGGATTACGGCCCATTCCCTCTCACAGAGAGGAGGCCTGTGTCCCAGCAGTGGGAACATTAATAGGCTGGTGATGATAATTGCGACTGCTGTAGCCGCTTGCGCCACCGCTCGAGCATGATCGTATTTCCTGCCGTTTCATGCTTTACTGCAGCGGTTTCTGGTAGGTAATGCTGCCTAAGTAGAATTTTCACATCACTTTTTTTAGGGTTCCGTACCCAAAGGGTAAAAACGGGACCCTATTACTAAGACTTCACGATCTGTCTGTCTGTCTGTCTGTCTGTCCGTCTGTCACCAGACTGTATCTCATGAACCGTGATAGCTAGACAGTTGAAATTTTCACAGATGATGTATTTTTATTGCCGCTATAACAACAAAAACTAAAAACTGAATAAAATTAATATTTAAGGGGGGGCTCCCATACAACAAACGTGATTCTGCAGTTGTATCGCCATTTTACAGTGGGTGAACTTGCTGAGGCTGTGGCTGCCATCAATGATGACCTTGAAAATATCAACAAGACTTCTCCTGAACCCAACTAAATCTCAAGCGCTCGTTATTGGTGGCAAATACATGCTCAATTTGGTAGATCCCCAGTCCCTCCCGCCAGTAATGTATAATTCTGTACCCATATATTACTCCAAAAGCGCGAAAAACTTGGGCGTCCATATAGACACTAACCTCTCTTGGGAGGTTCATATTGCTGATGTGAGTAAGAAGGTCTTCTACTCGTTTCAGTCTCTTAAACGTCTCCAAAAATTCTTACCATTTCATACTAAGGTAACTCTTGCGCAATCTCTTCTTCTGCCGCTAATAGACTATGCGGATGTCTGTTTTCTAGATGCAAAGGAGGTACTCCTAAACAAACTCGAGCGACTGCAGAACTTGTGCATCCGCTTTATTTTTGGCCTCCGCAAGTACGACCATGTGTCGGATTTTCGGACCAGATTGAAGTGGCTGCCAATTCGGCGTCGACGAGATACCCACATCCTATCCCTTCTCTATAATATCCTGCACAATCCTACTTCTCCTCAATATCTTCGCGAACGATTTGAGTACCTCGTCCCGAGGGGTAAACCTTGTCGCACAGCTACTTCGCTTCTTCTTCGAACTCAGCGTCACACTTCCAGCCGCTATGATGGCTCCTTCGCCTCCTTCTCTGTTACTGCAGTGCATCTCTGGAACTCTCTCCCACACTCCCTACGCGATAGCCCTTCTCTCGATGTCTTCAAGAGGAAAGTTAAGGAGCATTTTCTTTCAACACAATAAATAATATTAGTAGATATATATATATATATATATATTTGTATTAATGAACGTAGTTCTTTTATGTATGTATTATTATTATATATTTAATTAGTATGTTACTGTTAAATTGTACACTGGATTAGAACAGGTAAACGCTTGAAATATTCAAAGAATATTTAGTTGTATATTCACTTAAAAAAATAATTTCTATTAAATTAAAATAAAATAAATTATGGGGGCTCCCATACAACAAACGTGATTTTTTTGCCGTTTTTTGCGATAATGGTGAGGAACCCTTCGTGCGCGAGTCCGACTCGCACTTGGCCAGTTTTCTTATTTTTAAATCGTGCGATACTCAATTTCATCATCATCATCATATCAGCCGTAGACATAGTCATACACATAGACATAGGCTTCCCCCAAGCGTTGTCATATTGACCGGTCTCGTGCGTCCCGCATCCAGCGGATCCCCACAACCTTCACCAGGTCACTGGCCACCTGGTGGGAGGTCTTCCAACGCAACCTCTTCCGGTTCGCAGTCGCCACTCCAGAACTTTTCTGCCCCATCGGCCATGCGTTCTGCGAGCAATGTGCCCTGCCCACTGCCACTTAAGTTTCGCAATTCTTCGGGCTATGTCGGTAACCCTGGTTCTCTTGAAGATCTCTAAATTTCTGATTCGATCACGCAAGGAAACTCCAAGTATAGCCCTCTCCATTGCCCTTTGAGTGGCTGTAAGCTTTCTGATGAGGCCCATTGTGAGCGACCACGTCTCAGAGCCTTAGGTTATAACTGGCAACATACACTGGTCATAGACTTTCGTCTTGAGACACTGTGGTATGTTGGACGAGATGATACCGCGCAACTTCCCGAACGAATACTCAATGATAATGTAATTGCTACTTAATCTATGTCCACTCGTTCATGGAGATTTTTGTGCGTTCTTCTTCATAATGATCTACTTTCCGAATGCACTGTAGAATCAATTTTTATTCCTTGTGAATTTTAATTGTGATGTTCAAAAGCTCCGCTTGGTGGTCTAGTTGAAATAATTTTATTACGTCTTTGTCTTTATCACAACCTCCTCACTATGCAGCCATTATTCAGGAGTTACTAAGCGTTCTCTTAGGACTAAATTCACGGGCCGTACCTTGAGTTTAAATCTGGAATCTGTATTAACAAGTGTCAATACACAGACGAGCGTTTTTTCTAGACAAATAAAATTGTTTTTTTTCTTTTTTGATAGGTTTGCGCTTGACCACTATCTCACCTGATGGTAAGTGATGATTTTGTCGACGATAAAGCACGCTTGCCTAAAATAAACCTATTCACTCTTGACTTAAAATCTCACAGGTCGTAGCTATCAGGAAATACAGACTCTGGCAGGGAATGCCACTCCTTTGTTGTACGCTTAATAAAAGTATTCCCAAAACGTTTGGTGCGTATGGGTGGGATGTCCACTTTGTACCTAGGACGCATCGCCGTACGTTTAATTCCAACGCAGTGTGCGTTGGAATTAAACGTACGCCCCGAAATGTAACCGATAAAAAACCGTCAGGCTGGCAACTGGCGCCGATGTTCGAGATTCTGAAGCCTAGACTCGGCCAGTACTTAATTGCCGATAAGCCTCTTTTTTAGGTTTCCGAAGTCAACAAGGAACCCTTATGGTTTCGCTCTGTCCGTTTGTCCGTCCGCAGCTTAGCACAGAGAATCTAAGTACTAGAAAGCTATAATTTAGCATGGATTTATATGTCGGGTTTAGTCAATAGTACAGACGTCAAAACAAATCACAAGCACGCCCCTAGCGGCAATCAAGAGCAACTACGCATTGGCGCGCTTTTATAAGCAATTGCGTGGTGCGAAATAGAACAGTTGATGGGCAGTTGAGTACTGACAGCCGTAGAGCTAAGACGTCGTAGAATCAGTGTCGATCTGTAAAGAAGCAATAAGGATGCTAGCAACAAGCAAGGAGCTGTACAGGTCAAGGAGGAGCGTGTGGACATGTGAAAAGATCTATACAAACGCTCTTTATGCCAATCTGGTGAGTCGTTATCCGTTTATGACTATGGCCAAGAGTGTTTATTATTCAAAATTCTGGTTTTGTGTACGGTATGGCAGTCAGTGGATCGTCGGGGTGGCCCTTGTCGAGTCATAATTTGAGTTTAGTTACAATCGACGGTCAAGTTTAAGGCAATAACGCTTGACTGGCCTTGGCTGACTATTATTGTTTGGAAGTTAGAACGATATGGTGACAGTGACGTACCTACCTTACACACGATGTCTTAACCTAAGGGAATACATCCTGACTTCCCGATGGTTTACTTCTATCGACTCCTTGATGCGACATACGTCATAAAATCATGTTTGGTATCATAAAACATTTTTTAATCATGATTGGTAAAATAAAATCATGAAAAAAAAAGTTTTTGGTGTTCCTCCTATAGGCGTAAAGTGGGGATCTTCTTCTTCTTTTTGTGTGAGGTGTGGCCACCTCTGGTGTCAGAGTTAATTAAGCCGCCTCTGGGAAACCCCACATGCCTCCGACTTGGCTATTTCAGACTTACATTAACTAAGCGACTCCATTAATTGTTTATTAATAGAATAGGTATTACTTTAGGGAACTTGCATATAAATAATATTTTAAGTTAACTGTTAATTAAACGTCCAGGTTTCCTCACGATGTTTTCCTTCACCGTTCCCTGTGATGTCCAAGATAAACTTCGAAAGTACATATGAACTAGTAAAAGTTACATTGGTACTTGCCCGGATTTGAACCCACGACCTCAAGCACGACAGGCGGGGTCTTAGCCAAGTGGGGATGTTTTTTTCTCGTGTATCCAATGGTGTGGGGTATATAAATTCACGGCTGTAGTAAATATAACGAAATTAAAAGGAAAACTATCACAGATAAGTAGGCTTTACAAGTTTACGAGTAATAGTCGACCAACTTATAAAATGTACTTGGAACAGTAAAATTTTGTACAAATGCCATTGAAAAATTACTTAAATAACGTTGTTAGCTGTGTAAAAAAGAGTAAATATACGCTTATGAACCATGTAAAAATATACAAACATTAAATCATCATCCTTAATAATAATGATTTCTAAATTAATAATGTTTAAGTTCGAATAACGCATTGGAGTGGCCGGAGTCGTTGGCAGTACCGGTCCGTAGTCCATACGGCGCATGCGCGCGCGGGAGTCTACTTTGTTAGTGCAGAAGTATTTTCGACGTTTTGTAATCTAGTCAGTTACCAGTTAGTCCTTGTTTAGTTTAAGTCAAGAGTGAAAAGGTTACTTCTAGGCAAGCGTGCTTCACCGTAGTCCACATCATCACTTACCATCAGGCGAGATAGTGGTCAAATGCGAGCATATAGATTTAAAAAAAACATCATCCTATGTGGGCCCGTTTTAAGACGTTGTGTGCCGCTGAAACCGTTTTAATGTTCATGTAACAACAACAAAAACCTCTTCTTAGTCCGCATTTGTATTTGTATTTATTTATTCCAAACAATTTTTACATTGTGTCGAAAAATCATAATTGGCAACAAGCACCACTACAACAAACTAACTTTGAAAGAATTACAAGACAATGAGCCAAAATTTTACAATAAACAATAATACACTTCTATTTCAATCTTCAAATAGTCAGACAAGTATTAAAAGATGTCAAATCGATATTCAAATATACAGTTATTATGTCAAATAAAAATGTCAAACGCAAATATAAAAACCGGCCAAGTGCGAGTCGGACTCGCGCACGGAGGGTTCCGTACCATTATCGCAAAACCGGCAAAAATATCACGTTTGTTGTATGGGAGCCCCACTTAAATATTTATTTTATTCTGTTTTTAGTATCTTGTTGTTATAGCGGCAACAGAAATACATCATCTGTGAAAATTTCAACTGTCTAGCTATCACCGTTCATGAGATACAGCCTGGTGACAGACGGACAGACAGACAGACAGACGGATCGCGGAGTCTTAGTAATGGGGTCCCGTTTTTACCCTTTGGGTACGGAACCCTAAAAAACAGCTAAATTGAGATCCCATTAGAGATGTCAATTCGGAACCCCATTACTGCGCGTGACCCGACACGCACTTGGCCGTTTTTTTTTATTTATTTAATTGATTAGGTTCACCAACAATTGTTTACACTTAATTATAACAAAAAATACATGCTTTAACTAATATTACAGTGCAACAATTACTTAGAGGCAAACACTACATTCACAATTTTAAAGAATCTCAAAGCTAACTTATATAGTAATAAGCGCTAATTATTAATACAAGTGAGAACATAAAGTCAATAACATTAATAAAATTGGTAAAATCAATCAAAAATTGGTTACAAATGATAAAAATTGTTAAAATGTATACAATTAATAAAATTTGTAAAAATAATTTAAAAATTGGTAAAAAATATACAATTGATTAAATTAATAAAATTGATTAAAATTTGTTAATAAAATACACAAAATTGCTAAATTAACATCTAAAAAAACCGGCCAAGTGCGAGTCGGACTCGTGCACGAAGGGTTCCGTACCATTATCGCTAAAAACGGCAAAAAAAACACGTTTGTTGTATGGAGCCCTACTTAAATATTATATATATATTATATATTATTATTATATTTATTTTATTCTGTTTTTAGTATTTGTTGTTATAGCGGCAACAGAAATACATCATCTATGAAAATTTCAACTGTCAAGCTATCACGGTTCATGAGATACAGCCTGGTGACAGACGGACAGACAGACAGACAAACAGACGGATCGCGGAGTCTTAGTAATAGGGTCACGTTTTTTCCCTTTGGGTACGAAACCCTAATAATATAAAAATGAATCGCTGAATGTGTTGCTAAGCGCAAATCTCGAGAACAGCTGAATCGATTTCGCTAATTCTTTGTTGCGTTTGTTATTGTTAGGAGAAGGTTAGGTATATAGATAGGGTAGGTATGTAGGTACGGTAGGGTAGGAAGGGTAGGGTAGGCAGAGTAGCTAGGGTAGGGTAGGTAGGGTAGATGAATGTTTGATGTTTTTATGGCAAAACAAAGTTTACCGTGTCAGCTAGTTATAAATAAAATTGACAAAGAAAATATTAAAATTTTACAAACAATGAACTTGTGAAGATCTCAAAGTCAATGTCAAAGGTATTTATTTCAATTGGGCCACTAAGCGGCACTTTTGATCGTTAAAAATAAAAATTTATTCTACCGTGCTTTCGGAAAAGTAGCTTGTTATGGAGAAGAACGCACAAGACACACCATACTTACTCTTTTAAAAACTATAAATGTTTTACAATAATAAAGAACATGCATTAATAAATTCATATACGTGAGGACGATGCACCTCGCACTACTATACTACATATAGGTATAAAGAGTATTACAAGCACTAACAGGTAAAATCATTCACTTGATAAATAGGAACATGGTTCTCACATATTTACAAATATTGCATACATAGGTAAATTACCTAATTCTAAAACAACGGAACAGTGTGCTAGTCAATATTTTTTAAACAAAAAGAGTGGAAAAATAATAAAAATAAAGCGTTATTATAATAAATTATGAATTAATTACAAATAAACCAGTTGGATTTTGATTAAACTAAGGATTGCGCTATGGAACAGGACCAGCATGTTTCCAAGCATTCTTATCATGAATATAATCATCTAATTTGTAATATGCTTGTTTAAAAAGTGTGCTTTTAACTATTGTTTTAAATTTTCTTTCATTTAGTTTTAATATCTCATGAGGTATTTTGTTATAGAATTTAACACAGTACCCCATGAAAGATGTGTGTACTTTAGCTAATCTATAAGATGGTTGATCTAACTTATCTTTATTTCTAGTATTACAATTGTGTCTATCACTAACTTTACTAAAGAGATTTATATTTTTCCGTACATACATAATATTTTCATAAATTAATTGGCAAGAAACTGTCATAATATTAATCTATTTAAATAGCTGCCTAAGAGATTCTCGCTGACTTAGCTTAAATATGGCTCTGACAGCTCTCTTTTGCAAAATAAATATTGTTTCAATGTCATCCGACCCCATAGTAAAATACCGTATCACATAATGCTGTGAAAGTAGCTAAAATAGATCAAACGCGCGGTCTCCACATCCGTAATGTCTTATCTTTCAAACAGCATAAGCGGCCGAGCACAGCCGACTTGCAAGAGATGTTATGTGAAGCCCCCATTGTAATTTGTCGTCTAGAGTGATTTCCAGGAAAACTGTTTGATTTACATAGTCCAGCTCCATTCAATATGATGTCGCATTCGCTACTTCTGACATTCGGCAATGTGAATCTAATACATTTGTTTTTTTTTTCATTTAGTACCAAATTGTTTGCCGTGAACCAAGTTTGGACCTGATGAATAGACTTATTCACTTCATCAAGATTTTGTGACCGCCAATCTATTTTAAATATCAAAGATCATCAGCAAATAACAAAAACTGTAAAAGAAAATACTTGTATTTAATAAATGTGGTAAAAATTACAATAACAAGTTTAAGGGCTACACGATAAACTCATGAGGATGGATTTTAGTCTAGCCAAAGAGTCAAAGTGAAGATCGACAATATCACTATAGCCATTTACTTCCTTACACATTCTTGCATAGGGCGAATTAGCTTCCAAAACGGTTCTCCTCGACGGCGGACAAAGAGTTGTGATGGCACTACGCAGGATCCTGACAGGAGCCCGAAAATTGAAAAGCGTAAGCAGACAAGGACTGTCTATTTTGTTCTTTATGATTTTATAGGCAAATATCGCGTAAATCAGTTGCCTACGCTTTTCCAGAGAACTCAACGTATTTCTTTGGCGATACCGTTCAAAAATGCAAGATGCCAAGCGAACCGTTTCTGGACACGTTCGAGACGAAGCGAATTTGAGGCGTAGTGAGGACGCCAAACCACACTGTTATATTCCAGAATGCTACGAATAAGTCTGTTATAAAGCATTATTTTTGTCCTAATAGGATGAAAGGACTTACAATTCCTTAGAACAAACCTTAACATTTTCGAATCACGTTTAATGATGTTGTCTAGGTGTGGCGTAAAAGTTAACTTCTTATCAAAAAGAACACCAAGGTCCTTTATGGTTTCTACTTCCTTAATATTCAAAGGTCGCTTTAAGAGATTGCCCTGTGCGATAAGACCGCCCATTGTACACTTGCTTTTATGATTGTTTGCCCTGTATATATATTTTTGTGGTGTACAATAAATAATAAATATCTATTATCACCAGAAATATAGTAGTTACTGCGCAATGGGTTATTTTTTATTGAGAATTTTTGTGGTAGCATTTTTTTTTCATTCAGTTCCATTCTGTTACTATTACACCATTGAACAAGACGATTGAGATCACCTTGTAGATGTAATTGATGTTCCTCATTTCTGATTATCCTCAAAAACTTTAAATCGCCCGCGAACATAAAAAATCTGAATGTAGAAAACACTGGGAATATCATTTATTAAGTAAATAAACAAAATCGGCCCAAGTGCGAACCCTGTGGAACACCGGAAGAAACATACTGGAGGGTTGATTCAAAGCCGTTAACAACGACAAAGATAAATCTATCCTTTAAATACGAGCCCAGCCACTCTAACAAAGATCCAGAGATGCCATAAGATCGCAACTTGGCTATTAAGATTTTGTGGGATACTTTGTCAAAAGCCTTGCTGAAATCCATATAAATAACATCAGCCTGATGACCTGCAACAACAGCTTTTATAAGAAGTTCTGCTTAGGGGACCAAATTATTGCTAGTTGAACGGGTTTTAACAAATCCATGCTGATGATCGCTTCAATACGTATTTAAGTGATCCTGTATATATAGACAGATCAATGACTCAAAAACTTTGGCGAATGAAAATAAAATTGAAATGGGTCTGTAATTAGCAACCATGTCAGTGTCTTCCGATTTGTAAACAGGAACCACTTAAGCAATTTTCCGTTTTGAAGGAAATAAACCTGTTGATAATGTTTTTTTTTTATAAATCAACATTAATGCGTAAACAAGCTCAGATGGACACACTGTGATGAAAACGGGAGGTGTTCCATCCAGCCCTGCCCCTTTATTTGGATCTGGGCTTTCCAATTTCATGTAAAGATTTTCTGAGAAATAACTGGTGCCAGGCACAAACTATTATTCTCTATAGATAGCAAGAATTCTGACTCGTGGCCAACACCACCACTATCGTCGGGGCTATAAACGGATCAAAAATAATCGGCAAATAACTCGCATACTTTGACCCGTCCGAAATAGCGGTCGTTCCGTCTGTCATTGTTAATGGGTACGCACTTGAACCTCCTCGCTTTGCCTTCAGATAAGACCAAAATAATAATGGCAAAATAATAATAATTATGGATTTGATGCTAATTCGTCTTCCATATATTTAGTATAGCTAATGTAACAGGTAGTAGCAAGATTTTCACACAGTATAGTAATTAGTTTTAACTCTATTGCATCTACTTGGTTTCTATAATAATTCTTGAATCGTTTTCTAATCTTTCCTTTTAGCATTTTAATTAATTTAAGACGGAAGGAAGTCGGAAGTCACCTTTCGATCGACTCAAGTGCATCCAGCTGGTACTTGGCAGGTCCGTCCCATAGATGAGAACAGTAGGTACTCCATGCATGATCGAAGTTCTGGCGTGTAGTAAGTAAGTACCGTTTCACCTTCGCGAGGATCCCCAATTTTTTGGCTGCTAGCTACGCTTTTGCCTCAATTAGTGGACCAAAATTGACCGTCGATGTAAACGTAATGCTAAGAACCTCAAGATGGTCAGTTATCGGCAAGGTCACACCTCGGAGAGAAGGAGCCGGGTGGAATTGGCTCCTTTTAGCGCAAAAAAGACATGCCTGGGTCTTAGCAGCATTAAACCTGACCATATTCGCATCGCCCCATTCGGAGACTGTCTTCAAGGATAGATTCAAGCGCCCGACCATGGCCTCCCGGAGAGACCGGCTCTGAGGTCCAGTAGCGCGCGCGTTTTACACGTATCTATCAGCAACACGATCCCCGAGAGAACCCGACATTAATACCCAGTAGGTAAGACGAGTGGCCATCAAAAATCACCTGAATGGACCGGCCCCTCAGGAAGTCTGTAATCCAATCGCACAGACCACTGGGCAGACCGAATGAAAGAAGCTTACCAATAAGGCTTTCATGCGAGACCCTGTCAAAAGCCTTCGAGATGTCGAGGGAAACGGCAAGCAACTTTAACTTTTGATGGCCTCACTCCAGATGTGAGTGGCATACGCTAGAAGATACCCAGTTGACCGATCCGAATATCCCTTAATCCCGTCGGGATTCCGGCAATCGGCGACGGGACCACTAGCTTTGTTCACGTCAATCTTGCGCAGCGCCTTACGAACGTCCTTTTGATGGATGCGGATGTCCAATATACTCGTCTCGCATCAATCAGGAGGAGGGGGCCGCGCGTCACCAGAATCCAGTCGTGAAGATTCCGCAAAAAGAGAGGCAAACAAGTTTGCTTTCCCTTCAGCGGAGTGGGCCAGTGACCCGTTGGGCTTTATCAGTGGTGGTAGTGAGAGACGGTAGATGTTCGATTTAACCGACTTAACCAAAACGCTTTACTGTCCGCTGAGTAAGAAGCAAGTTTGGTCCCAATACGTCTTATGTGGTCAAACCGAGGTCTTCGCATCACCTTCTTGCAGGACTTGGCAGCCCTATTGAAGGCTCTCTTGCGCTGACCCACGTCGCTTGCTTTGCGCGTCAGAGCGTCGACCCATGCCAGGTACGCCTCATGTTTTTTAAGCGTGTTGGCACGCTTGCACTCGGAGCCAAACCATGGCCGGTCAAGCTAGACATTACTACGTCAGAGAATGGAATGTGCCCATTGCCTGACGCAACACATCCGACGCGGCACCGCGCACGACGAAGGAACAACAGAAGAGAAGCAAGTAAGCTAACAAAGATACGATGCGAAAAAAGAACGCATCACATCCCAATCTGCCGACTAGTACCTCCAAACCAGCCGAGCGCCTCTTGGGCTGGTATCGGGTGGGGAGTGGACGGATACAGAATTCACCAGACAATGTTCGGATTTACCCAAAGGTGAAGATACTGACACCGAGTAGCGGTCTGGATCTGTTGTCAGCAGAAGGTCTAAGCAATTGGCTGTGGGCGAATCAACATCCGGCGCGCTCGTTGCCCCCTGGACCAGCTGGGCGAGATTTAACGCAAGCGCAAGCTTTCTCGTCTCTCGCCCAGCATGATCAGTGCACTGGTACGGGCAAAGCCACTCCTGGTGGTGGGCATTGAAGTCCCTCAGTAACACTAATTGGGCGGAAGGATACCGCTGATGTGCCGTATCAGCCGCCTCGCTAAGGTACTCTGTGAACCTGGTTGTCTCCTGATCTCCGTTGTGCGAGCGTTAGACACAGGCATAGCCAATTTTATCAAGGCCCGTGTCCACCATAGCCCACAGCAGAGGGAACCTAGAGTCCTTAAGGTTTCGGAGACACCGATAACAGATGTCTCGAGCGTACATGCATCGCGTTGCTTAAAATTGCTCCAGGGTATACTCTGGGTATGTTAGGTACGATACGTCTGACGGACATCTGATCTGCGTCTCCGAAAGGAAAAAGGGAGCCGGCTTATCAGTCTCTAGGTGATGATGGACTGCTATGAGATTGGAGTGCAGACCTCTGATGTTAGTGACGTGCACTTTGAGTGGGAGGGGGTGCAGCCGCTGTTCAACTTTGAACATTTTTCTCTTTTGAATCCGACTCGGCTGGGCAGCGTTCGGGAAGTTGCGTGGTATCTTCTCGTCCAATTTACCGCAGTGTCTCAAGACCAGTGTCTCATGACCAGTGTGTGTTGCCAGTGATCACCTACGTGACCGAGACGTGGTCGCTCACGATGAGCCTTGTCAGAAAGCTTAAAGTCAATAGTGAGGGCTATGCTCGGAGTATCCTTGCGTGATTGCATCTGAAATGAGGATATCCGCAGGAGAACCAAAGTTACAGACATAGCCCGAATAATTTCGAAACTTAAGTTGCAGTGGACAGGGACATTGCTCGCAGAACGGATGGGGCCGATAGGTTCTGGAATGGCGACCGCGAACCGGAAGATGATGTTTTGGAAAGCCTCCCACTAGGTGGACCGATGACCTGGTTAAGGTTGCGGGAATGCGCTGGGTGCGAGATGCACGAGATCAGTCAATGTGGCGACACCTGGGGGAGGCCTATGTCCAGCAGTGGACGTCTTTCGGCTGAAATGGTGATGATGATAACTGATGAGCCATACTACAATAATAATGCCCCACGCTAGCAATATTAAAAAAAAAAAAGTCCGCAGCTGTGTTTTTGCTCTAGCAGATAAAAAATCAGAGTACAGTGAAATACCGTCCAGTGAGTAGGCCCTGACACACATAAACATAGCAGCGTCACAACTTGATGCCCTGAGGCTACAACAAGTGGCATTCGATGTGAGCGAAGGCGATAATCGGAATGTCAAAATATAAGGGTGTGATCACGTGATTTTTCGATATCGCTTGTCAATCCCATACATATTTTGCCTTTTTGACAATCGCTATCGCCACGCTTTCGATGATAGAATGTCACGTGTCTAGGGCATGTGGTCGCGAAAACCTAGCTTCGTAACCTAGTTGCTAGTTCGTGGTTTCGTAGTTACCTGTTTGGTCGCCGACAACGTATTTGCATCGGGGAGACCTTGTCTTCCTGGTGTAGTACTTCTGCCGGGGTACCTCAGGGTGGCGTTCTATCCCTCTTACTTTTCGCAGTTTTTATTAACTCAATATCCAACAAATTAATTTCTTCGTACCACCTTTATGCAGATGATCTTCAAATTTACACGCGATCTCCTCTTGGTAATCTATCTGAGGCTATCTTGACTATAAATAGTGATCTGGCCCGTATATGCGACTGGAGCAAGAGGCACGGACTTACGGTGAACCCTATAAAGACGCAAGTTTTGGTGGTGGGCAGTTCAAGGTTGGTCTCAAGGATCGACTGGACGACTCTACCCCAAGTTTGTTTTGACAACTCTGTTGTACCCTTTAGCGAAAAGGTGAAGAACTTGGGGATATTTATTGACAGGAACTTCTCTTGGACTGCCCAGCTGCAGGAAGTTAGCCGCAAGCTATTCGCATCTGCTGGATCTCTGAGAAGACTGCGTAATTTTCTGCCGACTGCCACCAGGATTGCGCTTGCACAATCTCTACTTCTACCCATCCTTGATTATGCTGATTCCATCTATCTTGACCTCACTGAAGTACAACTTGATAAACTTGAGCGACTTCAAAATGTTTGTATAAGGTTCATATTCGGTTTGCGTAAATATGACCATGTTTCTGAATTTCGCGAAAAGCTCAAGTGGTTGCCAATACGCCTTCGCCGAAATGCTCATATTCTTTCCCTCCTCTATAATATACTATTTTTCCCGACTACCCCTCTTTACCTCAAAAACCGATTTCAGTTTTTATGTGACTCGCACACGAAGGTTCTTAGATCATCGAATAACATGAAACTTAAAATGCCAATGCATTCCACTAAATTCCTAGACAAATCTTTTACTGTCCAGGCCGCTCGTCTATGGAATGCATTGCCTATGACAATAAAACGCGCGCAATCACTACCGATCTTTAAAAGACTGGTAAAGGAGCACTACCTGTCACTGTGATCTTATTCTTGTTGGAGCTGTATTGTTTTCTTGACTGTATATTTATAAATGTATGTATGTATTTATGTATCTATTTTAGTATTTTATATTTGGTTCTTCCTATGTTTGTTACTTATTATTTAATTTTAAAATTGCACCAAGTGCAACCCCATGTTGTGTCCAGGCTATCTCTCTCCATTCTGGGTTGCCTGGAAGAGATCGCAGAATGCGATAAGGCCGCCTGTTGTATGTTTGTTGTTATTTTAAGGTTTCCGTATGTAATTTTTTATCTTGGTGTACAATAAAGTATATATAAATAAATAAGCTTCGAGCGTTAGCTTAATAATCGTTGGTTTGTCAAAAGGAACAGATTAAGTGTAATAATTGATTATCATACCGATAAAAATAAATGCTAGTTATTTAGTGTCGAATTCTGGGATTTCTTAAAACTTGGATTTTCTCGAAACCCATAGGTTTCCGCCTAGGCTTATTCGGGTGCTCATTTTTGCAAATGGGTCACACAACGAGTATCACGACGTGCCGAGAATAAAACGAGTTACCAGTAACGCAGTATATTTTGCACTTGTCGACAATTGTTATCTATATCATCAATACTCGTATTATAAAGAGGAAAGATATTTGTGTTTATTTGTACGTACCGATTAGGCTCCGAAACTACTAGACCGATTTAAAAAAATCTTTCACCAATGGAAAGCTACATTAATCCCAAGTAACACAGGCTATTTTCTTTTTTTAATGGAAATCCTTCTGAAAATTGCAATAATGTAACCCAAAGTAGCAACATTTTGCCTATAATTTAATTTTGTAATTTAATTTAAATTCATTATTTGACGTGCGCTGGGAAAACTATTGATGATACATAAAAGTTACGTACTACATGATTAAATTACGCGTTATAAACTACAAAAAAGTCTGTAAGAAAATATATCTCACTATCATAGTAAAGTCACAGTAGCAGCTTTTGTGTTCTAGAATTTAATAGGATCGCCGGTAGAAACAAAAGTTGGTTACAATCGTATTGCAGTATTAATTCTTATTCAAATAAATTGTTTAACAAATTGGTAGGTAGGTAGGTAGGGTAAGGTAGGTAGGGTAGGTGGGTAGATAGGTAGGTAAGGTAGGTGGGTAGGTGGGTAGGTAGGTAGGGTAAGTAGGGTAGGGTAGGTAGGTTGGTAGGTAGGGTAGATAGGTAGGCAGATAACTAGTTGACGAGAGCGAAGCCGCGGGGGTCAGCTAGTTGCTGATAGAATTATACTATGTCTATTGCCTCTGTATGCGAACCCAGTCACCCAGCGGCGTGGCGGAACACGCGCGCTTCCACAGTGTTTTACAGACTTATTTTATTAAAAACTCTCCACGATCACTTTCTGTTATTATTTTCGTATTTTGTGTTTTTAGATCTGACTTTTCGATCTCGCATTTTTAGATTGGATATTTAAATGGTATTTCGTTGTCTTTTCTATGCAATTTACAAAACACCACGATTGCGGTTACGAACATTTTAGTATATTTGTTCCACTTCGCAACTCGCCAGATGCATCGCTAAGCTCTAGGCGCAAATCAAGCCGGCTGTATGCGGTGGTAGGATTACGATAGTAAGATATATTAATAAAACAAAAGATCTGAGATTCATGTTGTTAGTGAACAACGTTTTATTTTCGAAGAAATCATAGGATTCCATAATAAGTTACTATTCCATATTTGGTTACTTTCTTTAATGATCACTTTGTGCTCCACAGCATCACACATATACACACACAAGTTACACATTGATTTTCAACTGACTTAAAAAACGAGGGGGTTCTCAATTCGACTGTATGTTTATTACGCCGCTAATTATGAACCGATTTCGATCATTCTTTTTTTATTTGAAAGCTGCCCCATTTAAATTTAATCAAATATAATGTACCAAAACTAAAAAGAGAAAAATAAAAAGCATTTTAACAAAAAATTACTACTTCCGAAAAGAATATTACTTTTCACTTTGTAGTGTTTTGTTTTGAAAGTCGGTTTAATTTTGATGTTAATTTTTTTTTGTAGTCCATTGACTGTTTGGGGGTATGCGGAACAGGGTAGAATGTTCCACAAACCTCCATATAAAAGGGAGGATCCTCCGACCAGACGGGTGTTGTGTCTGGTCCGGGCAACTACCCAACGGTTACTGTCGGACTGTTGTATGTGTTCAAATCGCGCCGAAAACTTTGCTTGCGCGATGCAGGATTTGTGTGTCGTACCATGTCATTATTCGTAAGTGGCGGCGTCGGTGCCGCTACAACTGATTGGTTTAGATGTCGAACATTAAATAGCAGTTATCAGAAAATAAAGTTATATCTACCTATACCTTGGTACATAAGTTAGGTTCCTTTATTAGGTACTATTATTATGCGACGACGTAGAAAACGTCTACATTTTATTTCAATCAGATACTGCGACGAAGCCAAAAACTGTGGCGCCGCAGATCAATTAGTTCTTAGTAATAAACAAAGCAAATACGTTCGTTATGAAAAGAATTCGCTGGCGCCAAATTTCTTCTGCCCCATCAATCAAAATCATACTGATAATTAAATCATCATTTGGGTGGCCATAGAGAAGTTAGTTCTCAGAAATTCGTCTCAGTCCAATGTTGTCTCTCTCCGATGTCATTATCACATTCCTGATTTATTAATCAGGCCCTGAATGCCAAGTGAAGTGATACAAATTCGTTTATACCTATATAGTTCCGCTGCCAAACTATTCATAACAAAAACCACGGAGATCAATGGATTGAATGGGTATAACCTGGCATTATATAATCAATTGATATAATATATCAATGGATGTTATGATGATCTTCATGGATGTTATGTACTCGTATATTATACGAGTACATAACATCCATGAAGTAAAACACAAAATATTTATGTCTATAAATATTAAAATCATAATGGAATGGAATTTAGATCGACGACTCTCGGTATATTGTAGGTAAACTAATTAATATTCGAGGTATGTCATTATAGGTAGTTCTTCGAAAATCGGAAACTTCATATCCAGATATTTTACGAAGTTTCTTACATAAGATATTTGATAAAAAACCAATTTAAGTTAGTACTATGCTTAAATATTAACAGAAAATTAAGCAACACAGCGATAACCAAATAAACTCAATTTCCTGCTATTAAGTGCTTGCCTAGTTATTATTTTAATAAAAATAATTTATGTTAAGTGTGCATTTCCATGTTTTGTCGTCATTCGCAAGCTGGTACTTGATTTATATTGATCGAAAATCAGAGAAAACTACATCAGTTGAATTATTTGAATGGGTTTATTAAAATGAATATCCAGATCTCATTTGCTTTATTATTGGCTGCCTCCGTTATTTCACTCCACGATCTCGGTTAGTATTCAAACATCTATTTTGATTTTATTTATATCTACAATTTTTTTTTTTTTTGGGTGGGAAATCATCCAATGACTTCTCCCGCTCTGGGTGAGGCGGGAGGGTGTGTCAGACTTTTACTGACTAAAACCCACCCGTGTTCCTTCAATTGCTTGAGCCAGGGCCGCGGTAACTCTTTTTCAAATTTATCCGCGACCCAGACAGGCATCGGCCCTTGCGGACCCCGTCAGTTCTGCTGACATGTCTTTGAGGCGCGCGTGGAACACAACGCGCCGTCGACTCGGGCTTGGTCCTAATCGGACGGCGAGCTACCCATTACTCGCCGTCCGCAAGCCCGCGACTACGGTGGCCGGGAATCGGCTTGCGACCCCCGACGCCCAGGGCGTCTCCTGCGGTGGCTAGGGGCGTGAGGGCGTCTCCGTTGCGTCTCCCTCACGCGTTCCGCCTCCTCCTTCGCGAGCATTTCTGCATCACAGAAGGAGGAGACAGCTTCCCATACCCTCTCGCTCCATAACATAGTCTGAACCAGGGCCGGACGCGAGAGGTTGCCACCGCCGATCGCCTCCACAAGGACACGGCGGTGCTCAGCCCAAGCGGGGCAGATCTCCACCGTATGCTCCACCGTGTCCTCCGGGTGATCCACACAATGGTACACCCGGGCGTTTCCTCCCGCCTAATCCTGAACAGGAACCTCCCGAAACAACCGTGTCCGGTGAGGACCTGCGTCAGGCGGCAGGTGAGGACGCCGTGACGCCTCTTAAGCCACTCTTCAAAGAGGGGCCTTATCGCCGCAATTGTGGCGTTCCCAGCGCTGGGTTGCGACAGTCGCTCTCTCCATGTCGCCATGCCGGAGCTCTGTCCGCCGAGCCGCGATTTGTCGCGGCCACGGAGTTTCGCCCCGGCGTTACGCCTCCTCGCGCCATTCCCAAATGTGCGCGAGGACTTGCCTCCAGATCCCATGGCGGCAATCCGGCAAGGATTCTGCCTACTTACGGTTAGTATTTTGAGAATTTGATTTTCTTAACTCGATTTTCAGAATTCCATCACAAAATGAACATGAGCATCACCGAATACTGATGTATTATTTTGTTTTCACTATGTATTAACTATTACCTCATATGTAAGAGATTATGGTGTTTCGATGGTATTTTGTGCTCATTTTTAGGGTTCTATAAATCGGAACCCTATTACTAAGACTCCACTGTCCGTCTGTCTGTCTGTCACCAGGCTTTGTCTCATGAACCAAAAAAAACTAAAAACAGAACAAAATTAATATTTACGTTGGGCTCCCATACAACAAACGTGATTTAATTGCCGTTTTTTTGTGATAATGGTACGGAACCCATTTTGCGCGAGTCGGACTCGCACTTGGCCAGTTTTTTTAAGTTTGCCGTCTAGTAATAGTTAGCAGAATTTATTCCTTATTAGCATTAACTTATCGGATGGTGTACTAATACAGAGCGTGTTTTTTTTTTCAAAATTGTCTTGTTCGATTCTTGTCTAGAAATATTGTTTTTTTTTGTTTTCATCACAATCGGGCATGAGACTCGTTGGAGTGTTTTTTCCTATTCTTCATAGTTTCAGGTTTAGCCATTCACACCCACTTGAAAAACTCACATGGTATAGTGATAATAATTATAGTAAAAACAATAAGTATAAGACCGATGGAAATATAGAGAAACTTTACGCATTCAGACGCATATGAAAGTATGCGTCTGAATGCTTAAGTAACAATAAGTATAATAGCATGTACTAATTAACGTCTATTGACTTTGCCTAAGATCTTAACTCTTCTTACAGGTGACGACAAAAAAACTCGGAAACATTATGGTTTGAGTTATCATTCTAAATGCAGCGACTACGTTAAAAGTTTCACTTGTATGACTACATGCAAGAGCATTGGTTTTCGAATATTTAGAATGGATTTTCGTTGCAAATGTAGCTGTCACGGGCTAAAGACCACAACCATATTACCATTCTTTAAGTGGCGGACTAACGGTACTACAAAAACCTTGCCTAGTACTCAAAGTCCAAGTCTATATCACATCGCCGGCAGACTATCACCAGTACCAAAAACTACAACAACAGAAGAAACTCCAGCAACAGAAGATACACCATCAGAAACAATAACACCAAAAACAGATTCAACATCAGAAAGCGGAGAAGAAGAAGAAGAAGCAACAGATGCAACAATAACTACAACAGAAGAGCCAGAAACTACAACAGAAGAGCCAGAAACTACAACAGAAGAGCCAGAAACTACAACAGAAGAGCCAGAAACTACGACAGAAGAGCCAGAAACTACGACAGAAGAGCCAGAAACTACAACAGAAGAGCCAGAAACTACAACAGAAGAGCCAGAAACTACAACAAAAGAGCCAACAACAAATACTACAGTGGAAGGTGACAATGTAACAACAACAAATACTACAGTGGAAGGTGACAATGTAACAACAACAAATACTATAGTGGAAGGTGACAATGTAACAAAAACAAATACTACAGTGGAAGGTAACAATGTATCAAAAACAAATACTTCAGTGGAAGTTAGCAAATCTAGAGAAGAAATAAATGATGAAGTTGGTACCTAAATATGGCTACGTTTTGTTTTTGGGTAAAAAATAAAAACCTATTTTGAAATCAAATTTTTATTAATGCCTTAGACTGTTTGCTGTTTAAAAATATATTTCTGATAAAAATATTTTTAAGATAAGAAGATAAGATTTATTTATTTCTGAGTATATGGTACATTAAGATCTTAATCATAAACAGTTTCATATATACTACCGTTGCCGGTGTAGAAATATTAATATTAACTAACAAGATCAAAGTTCTAGGCCGCAACAATATAATTTTAGTAAGTAGTTTGTCATCGAAACGCTAAGAAGAAGATATATTCCCCCATGGCGCGTCAATAAGCAGACACAATAGAAACAACATTAGCTTCCGCATACATGGTGTGCGAAAGACCTTTGAGGCGTTCAATATTATAAATTCGTTTAGATGAAAATAGGTAATTTTTATACAATGTTATTTTATGAATGAAATGTCAAAATTTACTAATTATATAATGTCAACAGCAAACTGTCTTATATTTTTAACTGCCCAAAAAGAAGGAAGTTTTATGTTCGGCAGTATGTGTATTTCATTGTATTTATGTTCACCGATTTCTCCTTCAATAATTGAGAACCGATTTTTTTAATTTCCTTTTGTATTTGAAAGGGGCATTGAGATGTGGTCCCATTGCACCAAGTCAGAATCTTATAAGTGGTTCCCATGTAAGTCGAGGGAACAAATAGCGATTTTTATCCTCGAACCAAAATAGGAGGCTCCGAAACTACTGGACCGATTTAAAAAATTCCTTCACCAATAGCAAGCTTCATTATTCCTGACTTATATAGGCTATTTTTTAATCCCGAATACGGGTCATGTGGGGTAGTCCACGGGAGCGAAACCGCGGGCAACAGCTAGTATATTATATAAACAAAAGAAATAAAAAGAAAGTAAAAAGTTACCAAATGTTAACAAGCAAAATGTTAAGAAGGCCTACAATGTTCACACATTCACAAAACAATCGGTAAAAGAATCTATACAAAGAAATAAAAAGTATAGTAGTACAAGACTAAATTTAACATGTAGCACAAATGTTGTTACTCGTATCAGTGCTGTAACTATTCTTAGCAAAGGGCTATAAAGATGATTGAAAACCATTGTAAAAAGTCTTAATAAAAGAAGAAAAAAAAAGAAAATGAGATTGAGAATAGTTAGACATTCACATATTTGTGCCGTTTATGAGTTACCAGAGAACTTTAGACGTTTGTTTTATTCGCTTTCAGTAAAAGATTGTTAGCTGCAAACCATTTTGAGAGAATAATTAGACTTTTGTTGACATGTAAGACATCCGTATCTTTTCTATCTATTTAATAAATTAGCGAAGTATCATCAGCAAATAGAATTATATCCGATAATTTGGCCATCGTAAAAGGGAGATCAATAATGTAAACAAGAAAAAGGAAAGGGCCGAGAATTGAACCTTGGGGCACGCCCATCTTGACTAGAGACCCGGAGGACGTCACCTCATTAACATTTACTTTTTGCTGTCTGTTTGATAAATAGGAAAGCACAAGATCAGCAGCTTCTCCTCGAATTCCGTAGTGGTGTAATTAACAGATCAGTGTGTTGTGGTCAACGTAGTCGAACGCTTTTGAGAGATCATAGAAAATGCCAATGGCATCCTGGGACTTCTCCCAAGATTCCAAAATGTGGCTGATGAGTTTTACTCCCGCGTCCGTTGTCGACCTACCGTGAAACCAATCTGTTGACTATGCGGGATCCCATTTGAATTGAAGTGAGACAAAATCTGGTCCAGTTTGTTTTTTATAGATTTAACTTAATGCTGGAAGCACGGATATAGGTGTATAATTAGAGGGATCACTCTAACAGCCTGATTAAAAAATTGGTACTACAGTGTTTCATTAAGTCAGGAAACGTGCCGCTGTCCAAACAATGATTGAATATGCCTGTTAGGACAGGAGCAATTGAGTCAAAGTCTTCAGTATTCTTTATATTGAGACTTTTGAACGCGTTTTTAATTGTATCAATACATATTGGTTTAAATTTAAAGGTTGGTATGTCTTTAGTAAAGTTTTCTTTAAGAAGAGCTTCAGCTAATTTAGATGAGGAGGGAAGAGTCTTCGTAATCTCTAACGGAATGTTGGTAAAGAAATTTTCTAATGTCTCAGCGTAATGTCTAGTTTCAGCGACTTTTTCAAAGACAACTCATTCTGATCGCGTTGTTGTGTCTTTCCAGTTTCTCTATTATATACTTGCCACACAGTTTTTGTTTTGTTGTTAAAAACAACAATTTTGTTATTTATTATTTGAGATTTTGCTTGAACGCAGAAACTTATGAATAGAAATAATGAACACTTATGAATAGTTTCAAACATAAGTGTAAAAACTTGATCGGAAGTCAAACAATTTTCGTAATATAAATTATATAAGATATCTCGGCTTTTTCTTATGCCCACAGTGGCCCATTCACTAAATTTCGATTTGGTATTGTTGACTTTAACACGTTTTATTGAATTCTTGGCAAACTAGAAAACAACGTGCCGTAATTTATATTGGGGTCTTTTGAGTCAAAACTACAAAGGTTGCTAAAAACATTATTATTAAAATAATTTAATTTATTTTAGTAAGAAGTCTTAATCGAATTGATTTAGCTAGGTTAATTTTTTATCTGACTCAAAAGATGCTAGTTGACCATAGTCTAACCTAATGCCACTAATTAAAAAACTTTTTATTACTTTACAATTAGTGAATATATTATCTATGCACGAAGCTGAAGTTGCTGTTATTCTTGTCGGTTCATTAAATAAATATTTTAAGTTAAAAGTTTTGAACAATGAAATGAGCTTACATTTTTCAGGTGAATTGACTAACAGATCTATATTTAAGTCACCACAAACAAAAACTAATTTATTATCTCTGAAAGTTTACTTAATAATTCTTCCATTGTAATTAAAAACAATGACAAGTTTGATGCTGGTGGTCTGTAAAGACACAAGATAGTATGTCCCTCGACTTCTGCACATGCTACCTCACATAAGCGATCAACAGAGTAAGTAGTGATATCCTTCCTTTCCTTATATTTAAGATGACTATTACAAAGTATCAGGGTACCACCAACTGAGAAATTATTTACATTAAACAACATCCTATCTGGTTTTGACCAAGTTTCACAAAAACATAAGATATTCATGTGGTATTTATCTACTAACAATTCCACGTCAAAAATTTTGCTGGAGAAGCGATTTAGATTTTGATGATATAGTAAAATATTACTATTCGTCTTCTCTTTTTTCGGCTCTAATAGTTTAAAGAATCTACAGTAGTATTATCAGGAAAACTGAAAACTGTTAAATCACTAAACCTAGTGTCAGTTATGTGTATGTATCATCAATAACTGCGTGTATTTTAAAAGCTAACAATGTAGCTAATAAATGTCGCCTATTTTTGGGAAGAAACATATGGTCCCGAATCAAAACGAAATCATTAACAAAATTCTTGGTGTCAAAAACTAACGGTCACTATGACGACAAGATAAAATAAGCATTAAGTTATTTAAACTAGAAATGTATTAATTTGCCTGAACAAGTAAATTGTCAGAATAGGGCAATGCACATAATATTAATTCGCCTAATCTTAACTTAAATAGGGTGTCAATACCATTAACTATGTCTCTCTTTGTTATACTAAGGCTATTTCCAAAAAGAAGTACTAGAGTAGTTTGCTCATCCAATTGTGTCTGTTGAATTTTATGAATAAGCTTATTAAAATGCAGTTTATGATAGTAATGGTTCACTATTGTATGTTTAGAACGGTTATTTAACAAAGATCCAAAACCTGTTCCTAATCTATCAGAATATACTAAGACATTACTTTTAGTTGGGTTTTTATTTAAATATATGCCAATAAAAAAAATGTGACGTAATTAACAATTAAATTTCACATTTGGTGTAGTTCAATAATTACCAGTTATATATAAAGCCAGCTTTCCGCCCGCGGCTTCGCCTGCGTGAATACACGATTTTGGCTGTTTCGTTTTTTTCAGTTCTGGCGGGATATTGCAAATAATTATCCAAACATAGTATATTCCGCCAGAATCTTTGTTCGCGTAGATTACAAAATTTGCTCAACTTTATTATTTTATCGAATTATAAAAATTACTTATAAATTGATATAAAATGCGCATACTTAAACAGAACTGCCTTCGTGTTTAGCTATAGCGTCAGCCATCCCTCGCAGGGATTGGTTGATCGTTTTGTACGCTCGCAGGGTAACTTTATAGGTGGAACTGGACATACTCAATTTCAACCACCTTATTATTATGGACCCCCGCAGGGTGAACAAATGCGTCCTCCGCAAGGACAGCTTACAGGCAATAATCGTAGAGGAGCAAGCAACTCGCAAGCAACTCTAGAGGTTCCTTTCGCTCTCGTCCAGGGCGACAATACAGACATAGTGACCAATTCAGGACCAATCGAAGGTTTGCGGCCCCAGTCCCAAACACGAAGTCCGATACAACAAATAAAAAGAGAAAATCTTGACTCGTTACAACGAATTATAAAAATTACTTATAAATTGATATAAAATGCGCATACTTAAACAGAACTGCCTTCGTGTTTAGCTATAGCGTTGGACTTTCATTCCGGAGGTCTCGTGGGATCTTTTTCCACGGGGAAGTACAAAAAGTGGAAGACCACTTTGCTATCAATGTCTGAATAGTACTACCGACACGATAGACAATTAATACATGGTGGCGCAAAATTTATCACCCGATGTTCTTTGGCTGTATTTGTTATTAGGAATGAAAAGCTTTGGTTCTGCTTTTGGATAATGTTTATTTGGTGTCTTAATTTATTTTGTCATTTAGTCGAGAAAATGATACGGCTAAGTGCCGTCGCTAGAATTGATAAACATTCGCACCCGATTTATGGCATTTTCCATCACCCTTGCCAGAACTTCCGGCGAATATTATAATTGAAGGCTTCAAGAGTCTTAGGCTTGTTGACAAAGACTCGTGACTTAAAAAAGAACCACAGAAAGAATCCTGGAACAGTTAAATCAGGCAATCTTTCCGGCCAGTGCAAGTCCGGGTAACTCGGCCCTCAGAATTTCGGTTGTGGCTCGTGTAGTAAGCGCCATTGCACTATCTTGTTGGAACCACATGTTTTCCAGTTCCAATTTATTATTTTCAAGGATAGAGAAAGACGTTGATCATGGCTATGTGGCCCCGTCGACCACAGTAGTCTGTTGGCAGCCCGATGACGCCTCCAGTGTAAACAACACACCATACAGTAACCTTGAGCTTGTGTAATGACTCTTCCTGGATTATACGCGGATTTTCGGTGCCACAGAAGTGATATTTTTTCTTATTCACACAGCTTGCTCATGATGAAAAGCTGTCTTCCTCGTGGTCGCGATTATGAATTGCTTGACGTAGGTTACACGCGGTTCCCCTCCCCGGTGGGTTACCGCATTGTCGAGGCGCGGGGGCACTTAGTAGCCGTGGCTTGGACAACCACGGTGAAGCGAAGAGGAACCCAAGGAGGGGCCGCTCGTCAGGGCTTTTGCCGACAAGCCAACGACGGCGATGTAGCGGCCAATAAGAAACAATCTTCCTTTAAATCTATCAGGGTAGGCAGGGCAGGCAGGGTAGGGTAGGCCGTTACTTACAAAAATAGTTAATTTTCATATATTTAAAGCTTAAACCTATAGTAGAAGTTAGAATACTAAACTACTTATGATAAGCTTCAGCTTTTTTCTTGTTAAAGTTAAAAACTGGCCAAGTGCGAGTCGGACTCGCACACGAAGGGTTCCGTACCATTATCGCAAAAAATGGCAAAATAATCACATTTGTTGTATGGGAGCCCCACTTAAATATTTATTTTATTCTGTTTTTAGTATTTGTTGTTGTAGCGGCAACAGAAATACATCATATGTCAAAAAATTTCAACTGCCTAGCTATCACGGTTCATGAGATACAGCCTGGTGACAGACGGACAGACAGACAAACAGACAGACGGATCGCGGAGTCTTAGTAATAGGGTCCCGATTTTACCCTTTGGGTACGGAACCCTAAAAAGACATTTTCTTCGTTTCAATAGTGCCTATGAAGTACCCATTTTTATTATGCCTATAAATCACACGCTATGATCGTGATTCAATCGTCATAAATCACTCCCTACGGTCGTGATTCACTTGTTAGAATCCTTCATTTGCCCGTGATTAGGGAAATAACTTGCTTCTTACCCAGCAGGTAGTAAAGCGTTTTGGTCCCTGGGTAAGACGGTTGAGTCGAACTTCTAACATCCCTCACTACGACCACTGATAAAACTATCGATGGGTCGCCAGCCCACTTCGCTGAGGAGAAGGCAAACTTATTTGCCTCTCTATTTGACGTTCGTAGGGTTCGTACTCGGCAACCTCGACTTAAACAAAGAACCTCGACTTACCCGGACGGAATACTAGCACTTGTCCTTAAAACTTGTGCGCCCGAACTGTCTTCGATCTTCACACGTCTATTTCGCCTTTCGTATGAAACTGGAAAAGTGCCGAATGCTTGGAAGTAAGCTAACGTACAGCCCGTGTCCAAGAAGGACAGTCGATCTAACACGGCCAATTCTACGTGTGCTGGCATACCTAGAAGCTAATGACATCCTAAGTACGGCTGCCCCCGATATCGTTCTACAGGGGATCTTCTATATTCACATCTGGAGTAAGGTCATCGAGAGCCAAGGGTAGGCGCTTGCGATCTCTCTCGACAACTCGAAAGCTTTCGATAGGGTCTGGCACGGAAGCCTTATTAGTAAGCTTCCTTCATCCGGTCTGCCCGGTAATAGTATGTGTCCAATCACACATACTATTACCGGGCAGACCGCAGATTGCAGATTTCTTGAGGGATCGATCCATTCGAATGGTTATCGATGGCTGCTCGTCGGCTCGTCGCATTCGTTGCCTTTAATGCCGCAGTGACTAGGAATCCAAACTAACTGAACCTCTTTTTGACTATTGGCGCACATAAATAAACTTTTTAGTTTTTTTTTAAATTAGGGAGCTGTGCAATTTACTTTTGAAAGGGCTTTGAACCAAAGCTTGTAGGCAGCTAAGGGAGTCAGTGATTATAACGGCTTTATCAATATTATGGTGTGACTCTATAAAAAGACATGCTTCATGATTTATCTAGGGATAACCAAAAGATTTTAGAAGTATTTCTGCCCCTTCATAACATATAGTTTTTTTATGTTATACATCATCTATGTATTTATGAAAGACTATATAAAACCAAAAATAAAGTATTTCATTTATTTTGAACATCAAGAACTCAGAAAAGACTTCAGTAATGTCATAATTAATATGTTTAAGAAAGATATTATTAACTTCTATGAATGTACCGAATGCGTTATTTACGTATAAGATGAGCAGGAGCAAAAAGCTACCGTGATTAAATTACACGACGGCAATACATGTCATCGTGGCATTAACGAAACCATAAAACGAATTCGTCGAAACTATCACTGGCCAAATTTGTTGGAAACCGTTTCCGGCATTATTAACTCATGTGAGCGGTGTAAAACTTCTAAATATGATAGGAAACCTATTAAGCCATTATTGCAACTTACACAAACGCAGCATGCACCTTTCCAGGAAATATTTATAGATCTGTATAGCATAGAATCGAAGTATTATCTAACTTATATTGATGCTCTTAGTAAATTAGGTCAAGCCATAGAAATTCCCTCTCGTTCAACACCTGAAGTGGCACGAATGCAATATTACGAATATTACGAGCACTAATGAAATATTTTTATTTTACGGTACACCACAGAAAATAAGTTCTGACCCTGGGACTGAATTCAACAATACGAATTACTAAGAGAACTGACAGAATTACATAAAATAAAACATAGGTAATAATCCAAACTCTATGGGTCTCATAGAACGTTTTCATTCTACAATTATAGAAATATACAGAATGGAATGGCGAAATATGAAAAAAAATGTACAGATGCAGCGTCTGTAATGACCTATGCTTTCATAGCTTATAATAATACTATTCATAGTACCTTAGATTTAACCCCGTTTGAAGTTGCGTTCGGCCATACTAAATTAAACTCTACATTTAACTCTGAATTTGATAAAGCATACAAACAACAACTGATTAGGGATCATAAGAAGAGAACACAGACACTTTATAAGTATATTTCGGAAAATGTTAAAGATCGCAAAGAAAAGATTTTAACGAAGCGAGGAGGTGAACTAGAACCAAATTTAGAAATAGGAAAATCGATTTTCGCTAAAGCCGTAAATAAAAGACAAGCAAAAGATAAACCCAAGTATCAAAAAGTCGTTGTAACAGGTCAGATAGAACGCAATGTTATATCAATTAAACTTAAAAATAGGAATACCAAAGTTCCTCTTAAAAATATAAAACGTCCTCCGCAGCTGGTGTTTGATCCTGGTGATATGGACAACGAGCAATTGGGCTCTCCCAACCCAGACCCTCCAAGCAATAAAGATTAATCAAAATAAAGAGTAAAAGCAATAAAGAGTATTCCAAGCAATAAAGAGTATTCTGCCGGTCAAGATGGGTCAAGCATTTATTCAATACGATAAGTGGTCTATTGTTAAAACAATCAAACTTCAGGGAATGAGTACTGCTCTTTTTTTCAATACTCAAAAATATTCGGAGTTCAGCCAAATATTACAACAAAATAAATCCCACACAGACGAATTTATGGGACTTAAAACACAAGTTGAGTATATTCGAAAAATTACAGCAATTAATTCCATCTAAAAGATTTAAACGTGGTATTATAAATCATTTAGCCTCTATCATCAAAATTATAACTGGTAACCTTGACCATGAGAGGCGGTTAGATATAATAATTTAATTAATAATATTCAGACTAAAGAACAGGCAATAGCCAACATATTCACTGTGACTTATAAAATGTTGGATCACCTTCTGAACTCTACTGAAATAATGAAAATTCAAATAAAATTAACACGCGCATTAAGTTACTCGAAGGCCTTATTGCTAACCTTACTACAAAAAATAATCATTCAATTTATATATGACGTCTGTATTTGGTTCAATTTATTGTGAACTTTAGGAACATCTATTTTAAACTTAGTGAATTAGAAAGTGCTATTGCATTTATTAAAGCATCTGTTTTACACAAATCATCATCAATCAATATCATCAATACATATAATAAATCTGTAGAAAAATATTTTTTGTACATCGAAAAAAATTCCAAAAAAAATAGCCAGGGTGTTAAAGGATAACCAACAGAACCCATTTCTAGCATTTTTGGAAGTCGTTTGTCTGATCTGTTTGTCTGTTTGTCTGTTTGTCTGTTTGTCTGTTTATTTGTGCACGCATCACGTGAAATGTACGAAACCAATGTAGATAACTTTTATACATAAAAATTGTGCGTATCTTTAAGAATTACTTAGTTTTTGTTTCATCGCAATCGGTTCACTCTATCAAAAGTTAGATGAATTTAAAGTGTTCAAGAAGTAAAATTAACACAACACACGCAATTCAGATACTTTGACAGTTGAACTCGGTATTCGATAGATGGCGTTGTGCATTTAAAGTCATTTTCTGAATCGCGGTGTTAAGATTTTACGCGAAAGAATGACCCTAGAAAAAAAAATTGGTATGTAGTATTTATTTTTTAACAGACTTCCCAAAAAGGAGGAGGCTTTATGTTCGACATTATGTATGTTTTGTTTTTTTTTTTTGTGTATGTTCACCGATATCTCCGTCAATTGTTGACCGATTTCAAAAAATCTTTTTTTGTTTGAAAGAGTATGTTCTAGAGATGGGTCGTACTAGGTGAATTTTGGACTAGGTGCACCTAGTCCAAGTCCGTACAAATACTCGATCCAAATACCTGTTCCACCTAGTCCACCTAGTCCATGAAATACGCATACTTTATAGATGCTTAGTCTTTGCGTACCACCGATACGTGTAGATACGTACCTACGTACGCAGTAATGAAATGTAATCTTCCCTTCAAACTTTACACAGACTTGACTGTTATCGTAAAGATTTATCTACGTTAAAGATTGTTGGCGTAATTAAAATATTTCTATAAATTTTTCAGAGTACTTAATTAGTTTTGTTATTATTTTTTTATACACTAATTCCTTTGGTAACGATTATTTAAACAATAAACACATGAATTAAAGTCGTAATAAAAATAGATATAATATGTTCTTAAATGATTTATCAAAATTTCGTTACGAAAACCGATCACACTAAATAAGTCCGATAGTACGTGTTTGCGACGACTAGTAGGTAACAATACGTCAAGCGAGATCACATCCGCATGAGTCCGTACTTGATACTAGACTGCATCATAAAGTCTTCATTCGCATCGAGTATCGTCAAAGTACCTATTCTATAAAGTCTGCCTAGTCCCGACTAATCTCGAGTCTCGAGTATTGACAAAGTACCTATTCTATAAAGTCTGCCTAGTCCCGACTAGTCTCGAGTCTCGAGTATTGACAGACAAGGATGAAAGGATTGCGGAATAGTGTAGTTAAAAAAGGACAGAATATATTCTAGCACAACACAGTGCGCGTCGCGTGACTTTTATGCCATTGAAATATGGTTCAAATTAAAATGACTGACACACGTATGATTTTGGCAAACATGAATGAGCTATGACTATGCTGCTATCTCGCTTCGCCGCGTCGTCGGTACTTTGATCGCGTTCGCGCGGGCCGCGGGTGCCGTGCACTGCGTAGGCACAGTGAGACTAGGTGGATCGAGTATTTTAAAAGTTAGAATAGGTGCAGCCTAGTCTCGCTAAATATCTAATCCCTGGATCTGTTCTAGTATATACGCTTCATCTCTAGTATGTTCCGACATTGGTCCCATTTTAATTTGGTGTAGGACTGACGAAGCAATTCGAAGATATACAACAGAACTCTTCAATAAATAACGGCAAATCTCTCGGAATTGCTGCAATCGCATGTCTGTTTGTTGTTTATACCATTTCATAACATAACATCACGCCAGTACGCTCTTAAGGGGTACGCAGATCTCTCATTTCACCGGTTATGTTCAAGTTTCATGATATTTGGGTAATATATTCTGGCGTTATACGAGTAGGTAACTTGCTAAACAACTTGCCTATTAGGTAGGTACAACTAAAAAGTGAAAAATAAAAAAACTTTTTACAAAAAAATACTACTGACTTCCAAATAAAACTACAAAGTTAAAAATAACTTTATTTTTGGAATTCGGTGTCCATAACGCAATAAATTGGTACCTACGAAAGACACCGACTTCCAAAAGTAAAGTTATTTTTCACTTTGTAGTTTTATTTGGAAGACGGTAGTATTTTTTTGTAAAAAGTTTTTTTGAGTATGTGGAGTAGGCAGGCAGTAAGTAAGTATGGTAGGGTTGGCAGGCAGATGACGGGAGCGAAGCCGCGGGCACAGCTAGTACATAATAAATTCCGATGAATTGTTAAATTTGCTAAAACATATTAACAAACATGATAATATAATGTATATGTAGAGTACAGTCGTTATCTGTAAAAGTTTACCTTAAAAATGAAGAAATAACCTTCATTATTGAAGTTCCGCTAATTTTAAATGCTACTTATAATTATTATAAACTGTATCCCCTTCCTATGGATTCCTTGAACCAAACTTTTGTTGTTATGCCTGAATTTCCTTACCTTTTGGTAGAAGGGTCGAAATATCGTCCCATGATCAACCATGCCAAGAGATAACAGTCAAAATACCTCTGCTCTGAAAATAAACTCGTCCAATATGCGGATGAAACCTGTATCGAACAATTAATGAAGTATCACCACAATCTGTCGCGATGTCTTCCCCGTCAGATAAAGTCTGAATCCCTGAAACTTAAAAGAATTAGTCCAAATAGTTGGATAGTGTATGCGAAATACAACCAAATTATATCAAAAACTTGTGGCAATGATAACACAAAGGAACGCATACAAGGAACATACATCGTGACCCGCAATGTGAGGTTTCTATAGAAAATATCCAACTCCACGGACAGCGTTCTTACTCTCTGCAGACGGAGTACATGCCTATTCCTGTGATAAACTTACCTGATTTACGAGAACTTACCTCTGACGCTACGAAGATTGAACCTGTAAACCTGAAAGGAGTTAACCTGGATGACATACGCCATCTAAACTACCTTTTGAAGAATAGTGTGAATAGTGTCAAAAGTGAAACCAATGGTAACAGTGTCAGTGTTGCTCTTTACTTTCTGTACGCGATCGTCTTTTTATTGTTAGCAGTAATTATGCATAAGTTTTAGTTACTAACCCTAATTGTTTGTTTTGTTTACTGTACTAACATTCTATGGATTCCGAAAATCTGAAATAAATAGTTTTTTTTTTTTATTTATTTATAAGTATGTTATAAGGAAAATATGTAAAAGGCAGGATCGTCGTTCGAATGGTGTTGAAGACAATCCTGCTCAACTGGAGTAAAATAGAGTCATTCAGAAATCTGTGTTATTAGTGTCTTAACTCTATATTCTCATTTTATGATTTATCCTCTTATCTTATCGTGTCTCAACTCTATTATTCTCATTTTATGATTAATCCTCTTATATTATTAGGTAATAGTTATAACATCTTATACTTTTTGTTATTATATTGCGAAGTTCTCAGAAAAGCCTAGTTTTTTCGATAACTTCGGTCCAAAGGGGGAGGAGTTATATTCTCAGAAACCACCACGTCGCTGTGGTAGGGCGATAATCTCAGACGCAGAACTTTTGCCCTTAGCAGCCAGACATGGCGGATGTGCTGTCGCCAGTGACCACCAGCTTAGTTCTAAGACCTAAGCATATAATTAGAATTAGATAGAATAAGTAGTCTTACATCGAACTCTGTAAGCGCGGGTCGTTTATTCTAATAAACTCTTAGTTAAACCAGTCCCAAGGTTTTATTTTTAACCGCCGTTTCGCTCCCGAAATCTAATTATCTAAATATAATAAACAACAAGAATAATCTTAACGTTATTAACAAACACCGGTCCAATAACATGTAAAATTCAAATTCGTCATCGTCAATTATATTGTATTTTTTATTGTATTGGTGGTGTGCCAAAACGATTTTAGCAATAGTTTTTTTTATCTATTGACTTGATTAATGAGCGACTGTCCCAAATCGATTCCTAATAATTATAATTAATTTTACCGTTTACCCGTTTTAGGCATAAAATACAATCCCCCCCGGTGGGTGCCCGCTTTGTCGAGGCGGGGGGGCTCAGTAACCGTGGCTTGGTCACGCACGGTGAAGCGAAGAGGAACCCGAGGAGGGGCCGCTCGTCAGGGCTTTTGCCGATTAAGCCGACGACGTAGCGGCCAACTAGTAGGTTGCGGTGCCGCTTGGTAACAGGCGACATCGCAACTGAGGCGGGCCGCGATGTCTTATGGAGATTCCCAGGTCCCATACGATATCGCGGCTGAGGGTTGGAGGCCGCGGCGGGAGAGGAGTGCCGGTATTGCGGTGCGCCGCTCTCCCTACCTTCCGCGGCCTAGACGGGGTCGCCACCGTCTGATGGCGGACGCGGTGGGGCCGCAGGGGAGAAGGAGTGTCAGTATAGCGTTAGCCGCTCTCCCTATCCCCTGCGGCCGCAAAATGGTAGGTGGCGGGGCCATTGACCTCGACCCGTCACAGTGGGACCAAGGGTGCCATACACGGGGTCGTCTGGCACCCATGTGCTGAATTGGTCCCTGGGGTGGTCACGGCGTACAGTGTGTTCTGGTGCGCCGATGGTGGGGGTACTCCCCCGAGGAGGGTCCGGTGACGGACAGCCGTGGCGGGTTCGCGGTGAGTGCTAACGCGTGCCCGTGTTCCCGCCATAAGCGGCACTAGAGGACACCGTGGAGTTTCAGTGGGTTAGAGTCCCACATAACTGCACTATCTCCCCGTGGTAGTGCAGTATGCATGAGAATTTCTCCACGCAAAAAAAAAGGCATGAAATACAATAAGTACTTAAAATAAATACTATTAATACTTTCATATAACAGTGGATAATTTCGCGCCGAATTTTCTATCCGATTCAAAATTTTAATTCGGAATGCGCTCGCAATTTAAAAATATTTTGTATATAAATAATAATTATTGAGACTTTTATTGTTTGATACTCTCAGAATTACACAGAGTGCCTAGTATATTATTATGTTTATGTTCAAATTTAGTTTCGGGGAACCAACGATTTTATGATTATTCGTTACATATTGTAATGTCCTCGCCTTACCTGTGGTTATGGGTTCAAATCCGGGCAAGTACCAATGGGTCAGATACTTTCTAAGTACATCTTGGACATCGTCGACAAAGGTGGAGGAACACATCATGAAGAAACTAGGGGGAGAGGAAGGCGGGGCTCTTACAGTAAGGTTATTTTGAGTGTGTGTAAGGGACAGATGTATATTACTTGTATGACTGGTCTTAGTTAATATACGTCTGAAATCGCCAACCCGCATTGAGCGAGCGTGGTGATCATTCTCGAAGAGGCCTCTGCCCTGCAGTGGGATATTATTATAATATATGGTATGTTTAGGTTTTGATTTCGGTCGAGTTTGTTGTAATGTAATGAAAATTGGTTATTCTGTATATACTTTTAGAAGTTTGTTTTTATTCCTTTTAAGAACATAAGTTTGGTTTGTATTTAGATCTGCATTCCCCAAAAACAGTTAATGTTCCCCAAAAACCTTGCGTGTATGTTCTTGTCCGAATCCTTACCAAGCGAATTATGGCATGGTTGTCAATCGACAAAGCTAAAATCAAAAGCCAAGATAGCGCCGACGATAATTTGGTTTTCATTATTGGGTAATTTTAATGGCTTCGCCGACAATAGTTGGTTAACTTTTCGCCATGGGCATAATTTTCTTGGTTTCCATGTATGTAAATAATGAATATGGGTTTAAAATCAAAATTCAAGACGGCGCGCAGCGCTAACGAAATTTTGCTATCTTTTCGTCATAGGTGTAATTTTCATAGTTTTCTGGGTCGCTAATAACGAATATGGGAAATAAATTGAAATGATAGAAACATTAACAACCTGAAATAGCTGCCATCCTGTATTTAGAATCCGCGGTAATAGCACCCCAGGAGACGTAGAAAATCCTTTAGATGATACAGCTTTGAATAACCGCAATCTTTAATTTCGTGAATTAAGAGAATGTGCCAAGCCTTAACGAACTAAATATATGTATGTATTAAGTTATCGTAATGCAGCTTGGTGCATATGCACCGCCTTCTTAGATTTATTTTGAATGAATTTTCTGGATTGCAACCCTCGAAAATCATGTTAATGGTGGTGTGGTGTAAAATGGAAGTCCATTACGATAAATTAAGTGGTCGCCATCTTGGATAAACAACTAAGTTTTAGTCCTTTCTCGATTGACAACCATGCCATAACACCTGGCTTCGTAAGGATTCGCGCAAGTGTAACAGATCCTTCCTACGCCTAGTTATCATACATAAACATACTCGTATTTATACTGGTCATTCTTTATAAAACCTTCTGAAAATATCAAAGTAAAACTCTCGTTTACACTAAAATGTACCACATTCCGAATTTGATTTTTGAATTCTTGTAAGAAATAGAAAATATAAGAATAACGAATAAAAAAGAATACTGTTAAGATAACATTATGAAAGCATTTATGTGTAGTTATTATTATTAGTTGTTATTGTATTTTATGCCTAAAAACGGGTTTGTTCTAATTAAAAACTATATTTTTTTAATCTCTCATTTATTTAAACTTGTTGCGATCGACTTGAACAGAGTCTATAGAAAAATTAAAAAAAAAATCGTTTGATACATTTAATCGATAAAAAAATGCAGTCAGCCTAGTCAAGGCTGACTGCATTTTTTTATCGATTAAAAGAATTGGATGAATGCACAGCACAAAAAAAAATACACAACAAAGAAATGTCACATAGCGACATAATATATAGTAAATTTTGTCAAGATTTGTTCGTGTTTTTTTAGGAAAATGCTTATGCATGAAAAATTACAAAAATAAGAACGCAAATAGATATATTAAATCTTTATTTTGCCCTTTTACAACTTTTCAGCAAGCGAAAAGGTTGTTTATGCACCTCTGACCTAGACTAGAGTCAAGAGCAAACCCATCAGAAATAAAAAAATATATATATGTATATATATATCTTTAGCGAATCTAAGTTGTCTACCGTTTGGAAAGGTGTAGTAATTCGTATTTTGTACACATTTTGCAGTAGACTGGCGTGGTTTAGCCGACCTCAACATGTAAATAAAGTTATTTTTAACAAATTTACTGTGTAAAATAGCTGCGTTTTTCTGAACAAATTTGAATGTTAAAAGTTCATATAAATCCCTGTATTTCGTGACGTAATTTGCAACACCCCGTCGAATCAGCTGGTATAATACTCACAACGGATCTTTGTGTCTCTGAACTGGCTGCAAGACCCTGTGGAAGGTGAAGATAGCATTGTGTAACTGTCTCTTTCCTCGCTTACATTTGTCGCATCGTCCTTTTTCGCTTACTCTATGCAGTATGCTCGTTTCTTGCGCAATGGTTGGCAGAGCCAACTTCAGCGACACAAAGATCCGCTGTGACTATTATATTATATGTCGTGTGTCAAAATCTTATCGAGCAGAGTGGTAGCTTGGAGATGAGCGCTCGTACCATATTTTACCAGTTCATTTCTGTCCTTGGCCGATTTCTTAATTTAAAAACCATAATAAACTTTGGTTGTTTATGTGTAAACGAGCAATAAAATAGGCATTGAACAAAGTAAGACGGGCATCGGAGAGTAAAGGTGACAGGTCCCCTCGGCTTACGCCAACTACGCTACAAATTGCGATATTAAGCACAAGGCGTGATGAAAAAACACTAGCGGAATATAAATTAGGCAGGAGGAGCTCTATAATCAATATAAACGATGCTAAAGAAGATTAGAAAAATCCTGAAAGAAAACAAATTTCACGGGATCGTAAAGACACGTGGAACTGCAATGTTTGACCTTTTTTTATTTTTCAATATATTTGTGTTTTTATTTTGATGGTTCACCGTTTGATTTATAAAACGAGGCCACATATTTTATTAAATTATTTGATACCAAATGGTTATCTGTCGAAACGCACTATACTCGTAGAAGCGAACGCGCCGCAGCGGCCGCAACTCTTTCCATATTTATTTATTTATATACACTTTATTGTACACCAAGACAAAAACAATATTACATACGGAAACCTTAAAATTAAAACAAACATACAACAGGCGGCCTTATCGCGTTCTGCGATCTCTTCCAGGCAACCCAGAATGGAGAGAGATAGCCTGGACACGACATGGGGTTGCACTTGGTGCAAGTTTGAATAAAACGATAAGTCACAAACATAAAAAGCTAAAAATACTAAAATAGATACATAAATACATACATACATATAAATATACAGTCAAGAAAACAATACAGCTGCAACAAGAAGAAGATCACTGTGACAGGTAGTGCTCCTTCACCAGTCTTTTGAAGATCGGCAATGATTGCGCGCGTTTTATTGTTACAGGCAATGCTTCCATAGACGAGCGGCCTGTGGGCCTGCAGTCTCGACATAGATAACGATCGATAACTCGTAACGATCGGTCGATAAGTCCTAACGATCGTTAAATATGGATTTTTGGTAGTCTCGACTTTCAAAGTTATCGATTTTTGACGTTTGTCATCGTTAACTTAACGTATATTTACGATAGGTTAACGATTTATCGGTTTCTCCTAGCGAGCATTTTTGACAGCCCGATAAGTATTCGTAACGATCGTTAACATTGGTTTTTTGAGTTTACGCAACAATAAATAAATATTTAGCGTGGGATTTAGTCGTGTTCGAACACAGAAGCGATATAATAATGAGGTGGCAAATTGCACGAAACCGGCGTGAAGGTGAAAATCCTTTGGATTTAGAGGATGGCCAAATTCTCTACCGAAAAAACAAGGAGATGTTGCATGAACTTCGCCCATCTATTCAAAGACGACGGCGTTACGGACTTTCTGTGGATTCTCAAGTGAGTGTCTTTGCGTTGGGTACCTACCGTGCCTAAATAATATTTCTATTATGTTTTTCTAATATCCAAGATGTACATAACATTTTCTTCTTAATAGATACTGACGGCACTCCGATTTTACGCAAGTGGGTGCTACCAAAAACCAGTACCAGTGCTAGCTTGCAGTGGGGCTGCAGCATAAGCCAAGATTCTAAGTAACTTAGGCTATCAATGAAAACCTTTTAAGAAGATATGTCAAATTTCCCATAACCCAAGAACGGTGGGCAGTTAAAGAGAAGTTTAGAAATGCTGCAACACCCTGGGACACCGGAGTATCAATAAACAAATGCACATTGTTCAGCCAGGAACCTCGTTGTAATTTGCTTTGGTGGGCTTAAGTCTGTTGTTAGGTATCTATCCCACCAACTCCAGTTGATGTATGAGCCATACACTGCTGGCCTAATAGTCAATGGATGTGCAGTGATACACAACATGCACATAAAATATAAATTACATGAAGCGGAGTTCATGATGATGGCCTAGAAGTTACAGGTGCCAAATCAATTGATTTATTTTAAGGTATTCATTTAATATTTTATTATATTATATTTCCTTTATTCAATTAATGTACGTACTAATAACATTTTAAAATATTAGCTTATAAATAAAAAAACATATAAAAATAGTAGCCCACCGGTATCGGGTCCAAGCTACCGGTGAATATATTATATTTATTCATTACCTATATTTGCAGAATATATAATTTTCCCAAGATCTTTATACCTATTTCATTGGAATATCCATTTATTTGACCCAAAGGTGATAGATAATGACTTACAGCATCAAGTCCGCCTTATGTAACACCGTTGTATGAATACTCTTAAAATCTTGTTTATGTTATACAGGACTTGTATCGTGCACTGGGCGAGCTGTTGCAGAGTGCATAAGAAGAAACTCATTAATACTAGATTTAAATAATTTTATTTTATTGACCCTCTGTGATTTAAATAAAAAACATATAAATTCATTTATTATTTTTATTTACAAATGTTGTAAAAGCATCAGCTATTTTATTTGCAGCCTATGCCAATAGCACCCATGCCTCGGCTTGTACCTTGGCTGCCTCAGCCTGCATCTTGGCAGCGTGTGCTTGAGTTGCAGCTCCCAGCATCTGTAAAAAAGTTAGATGTACTAAAAATGTCTCTTAATACCCTATAGCGTGCTTGTGATTCTAATAATAAAAAAGAAAATAGCATAACATAATCAAAATATTTTTTTTTATTTCACATAGGCCTTCATGGGCACTTATAAAACGTCGACAAAAGGTGCACAGTTCGGGTTGGTCATTTCCTATAGAGAAGAACCTATAAGAAACTCCACGGTTACTCTTTTGAAACTTTTTAACGTCCCGGCAGTCGATGCCAAATGTGTACTCTACACCAATTAAGGATGTTATACATCTCTCCACCTCAGTCAAAGGCATCATCACTGCTGATGATGCCTCGGTTGCCATACTGTATGATTTATTTATTTAATTTTGCTGCCTTAGTTCAAGCTGTAATTAGAATAGTGTATTGTACTAAATATAAATAAAACTGACGTGGATTGTACTTACAATTAAAAAGCAACTTGTGATTTAACGTCATGCACTGCTCGGGCTACTTGATGGATTCGTTTGGGAGTTTGTTGAGCTCCTTGGCAACCTCCTAGCCTTTTTCAAAATTTGCCAGTGTGGAGATATGGACGGGCTTCTAAAGTCACCAAAAGCGCATCAATCTGCCCCGAAGTACGCCTGAAACATTTAAGATATTCATTAAGTAAACATAAACACAAACTACTTTGGACAAACCCAAAGAATTCAATTTAGTACCAAAAATAGGAAACGAAAATTGTTGTAGGTTGTATTTACCTGACGCTCACGCTGCTGGCACTCGGGCTCGGGCCTGCGCCTTTGTCACTGTTCTCCACCATCAAAATACGGTTCTTTTCCAGTTTTTCTATCAATTCCAATTCTATTTCAATGTCATAATTTGTGTACAAACAAAAAACAAACTTGACATTGACAGTTTGTTTCCCATATTCACGTCTGTGTTGCAAGGAAGCGAACTATTTTCTTCTTTGTTATGCGTATACATAAAAACGGCATAAGCTGCTTACTCGTTTTGATGCAAAAAATTGTTAATATGATAAGGTTTACCTATCTTCTGCACAATTTTCAAAGAAAAATAGTTTTTTTTTAATATCTTGTCTACCAATTTTCCCTAAAATACAAGGATTTTTTTCAACTGCCATAATTTTACAATAAAATCACCGCACTATGAATACGAACATCGTTATCGTACCGACAACGCTAAGTCAAGATAGTGACCGATTTTGCACGATAACTCGGCTGTCGAGACTTGCATTTAACGTTAGCGTCGTTACGGCAAGCGTATTTTATCGGTAAGAGTTAACGATCGTTAGCTCACTTATCGATCGCTAACTAAGTCGAGACTGCAGGCCCTCTGGACAGTAAAAGATTTGTCCAGGAAGATAGTGGAATCTACCAACTCATATCTACCAACCAAGCGTGTCAGGAGACGTCATCTTTTACTCATAAAAACTGATGGTTTATGATAATTCTTATAATACCATGACGAGCATGAATATTATAAGGACAGGCTTCTCTATTCGTTGCCGGGGCACAGCAATTCGCATAGAATTGCCTGTATTAAAACATTTTCTGCAAATCTTAGATGTGGGTCAGCCTATGAATTATTTCTACATATGAAAGAACTGATTTTGAAAGCCTACATTTTTACAGGCAACGTATTAAGGTCAAACCGCACTACGCGTCAGCGGAGCGACGCGACGCGACATGACCAAATATGCTTTGTATGACATTGTATGAGATAAACCGCACTACGCGGCAGCGGAACTACGCGACGCGACACTTTATCTCATGCAATATATTTTGTCGCGTCGCTCCGCTGACGCGCAGTTACGCCTAGTGCGGTCTGACCTTTATTGTGGTTTCTTCCAAGTACATATTAGGTATGTATGTATATCGGGCTGATGTGTGTAAAGCGTGTAATTTGCGTAAAATATAAAGGTATGTTATTAAGGATAAGAATGAGATTTTTTATATGTTTTTTTAGCAGGCGGACTCATTCCCGTTCTCTCTAACACTATGCGATTATATGAAAATTAAAATTCTAAAGATTTTATTAATTCCTTTTTACAAAGGTTTGTACCTACTTGTATCATGATTGGACAAAAAATACGTAAGTAAAAATAAATAAAATAAATACCTTAATATTAATTAGTGTTGTATGAGTATTTCCATTGTCTGGGCTCTCAATGTAAGGATAGCCTGAGGCGGATCCTCCTCCAAAAACTTCCAGTCTAGAAATCTGACTGTCTGTATTCAGGGAATCCAGTTTTTAATAAAATATCTGCTCAAACTTCTCGTCCATAAATTCTGTTGCTTACCTGACAACAATGTTTTCGCTCGGTCTTTTAGTTTTATATTACCAAGTTTGGGGCAAGGTTGTTAGCTACTTAATAGCAGGTACCCATAGCTTTTGTTTTCAGCCTAGGAGGAAACGATTTTTTGGAAATTTATTTCATAGCTCAGTGTTTATATCATGTGCATTTATGTTATTTTTATATTATTCCTCGGACACAGATAACTGCGCGGATACCCTGCGGCGTCCACGTGGAAGCAACACGGTCGCCTTGAAAATGCACCGCATTTGAATATCCGAAAGCCGGCCTTTCAAAATGCCACCTTATCGTGTTACGGGTAACAGATATGGTATTCTGTTGTTTAACTACACAGATGCAAAATGGTGACGTATCCTCTTTAATCTTTCACTTTGCAAGGTAAGGCAGTTCTAAAAAGTGTAGAAAATGTAAAAACGAAATTGAATTTGATTCCGATACATAAATTTTACTTAGCGTTCGTCTCCCTCGGATCAAGCTGGCAAATAAACGAATGTTAATTAAATTTGTTTCTGCCAAACTAAGTCGCCAACAGCCTTTTAATTATTTGTTTTCTCTTTTCGTTGCCTCGCGTTACATAAGCAATAAAACTTATAAATTTTGGTTGTATGGGAATACAATTTGATATTATATCCCGAATTTTGAATAATATCATTAATCGTATTATCACTAGTGCTGGGATCGATGCAGGTAGCTAATAAAGCCGATAACGAAAATTATATCTACGAGTACTACTAGTTTCTGTCCGCGACTTCACACGCATGAAATAGTACATTTCGTGTCGAGCTTAAAAAGTCAAGATTTTAACACGAGCGAAGTAGCGCGAAAGCTACATGCGAGTGCTAAAATAAAGCCTTTTTATGCGAGACACGAACGATTCTTTTACCACTACCTGATGAGCTTACTTAATTAATGCAAATAAGTTCCAACAACAATTTTTAAGAAACATTCAGACTAAAAACCACAGACTATATACACACAGTCAAAGCGCGCTTTTTCGAGAGGTAACATGTAGCTCAAACATGTAGGTTTATACCATTCCCCCTCTAAAAAGCTTATTTTATTCACTGAAAACAGTGAATAAAATAAGCTTTTTAAGCACTCACTGTTTTGGTGTTTGAATTTAGAACACACCAATATATATTCGACGTCCATCTCAATGCTATTCGACATCCATGCGCATAAAATACTCTATACGAACTCCTTGTGCAAAGAATATTCGACTTTCAAATTCCTTTATCGATTTGATTTTCAGTTTGTTAATGTTTAGGATTTTAATAATGATTTTGATTTTAGTCTGGGATGTTTAGTGAATACTTATTTGGATTGTAATTCTAATATTAATTGCATTGGTGTTAATTAATTATAATTATGTAACGTAACGGAGGTGGTCACTGGCCCCTGAAACACAGTTGCTGTTACCTAGCTCTACTTTAATTTAGAAAAAATGTAAAACCCTGAGTTTTCACATTTTTTTTTAAAGTTTTGAAGGTAATAAAACTTTTATTTAGTATTTTTCCTTGTGATTGTCGCTTAAATCTTTCTTTTTCTCGTAGTCATGGTATAATAGTACATTATGGTACAAGTGCGTAATGTTGGTGATTACCGCTGAGGCGCCATTGAGACCCGAGCCTTTAGGTGAGGGTCTTAAGAGAGCCGATGACGGTAATCATCAATACACACGTGTATCATACGACGTTTTTCAACACACTTGCGAATAAAATAATACAAAAAATCATTTTCAACAGTGAAAACGAGTTGTGAAAATTTTTCTCAATGCCGGGGTAAATTAATCAGCTTACCTATGCGCGCGCATCTACCAGTGGCGATCGGCCATAGATTAAAACAATGAGGTTTCTTTTTTTTTAGCTTTTCGCGGATAGCGTTTTAGCTACTTACAAAATGGGGAATTTCAAGTTTTCTTTATTGCAGAGAAACAAAAGTTATATTTGAGGGCAAGTTTTATTTATTAAACACGTACAAGTTGAAATTATCTATTTGAATACAAAGTTGCATGCAATGAGTAATATGTTAGATTCTAGCATTTTGCTGAATTGTTTGACTAGAAGCTATGAAACATTTTATGTATTCAATGGATATCATGGAAATAGTAATTACTACCCATATCATGTTATGGATATAGTAAGTACTACTTCAATGACAGGAATAGAAAGAGATTAATGTCGAATGGGACACTTTTAATTGATTAACAGTGTTACATTTTATTATATTGAAAATACTTCAATTTTAACTGGATTAGAATTAATGACTTATTTTATTAATTTTCATTGGATTGATTTATGACACTTTTAAAATTTGTTTAATTTAAAAGTATTTAAAATGAAGGCAGGAAACCATAAAAAAAAACTATAACTTACTTGTGAATAATAGCAATGAAAAAGTCACAGTTTGATTACAGGTATCATTATATGCCTAATTGCAGTGAAATTAGAGCCACTTTATGAGCAAGTGTGTTGAAAAATATAGTATGCAACTCTTGAATAAAACGGATTTATATCGAGGGCCATGAATCACACGCGTCGCTCAGGATTCTAACACTTGAATCACTCGCTATGCTCGTGATCAAATCATCATAGATCACTCCCTACGGTCGTGATTCAGTTGTTAGAATCCTTCACTTGCTCGTGGTTCATCTATGGCCCTCGCTTTAAAACCGTCCTTTATTCACTAGTTGCATAATATACTATTTGCTGCCTGAAATCAGTGAGGAAAATGCGATTTTGCTCACTGAGTGAGACCAAGTAACTTTTTTTTTTTCGGAAAACCGCGAATATCTTATTCAGCCTTGGGTTAATCATACAATTCGAAACATTCACACTCTATCTCTTTCCCGCCATTAGAAAGAGAGAGAGACAATGACTAGCCCTTTCGAAGTTCCGATTTTAATTCGAACTCAAAGACAAACACGTTCCGAGTTTCGTACTAACTAAAGAAATTTTGCAAAAAGATAATTATGTCTTTTAATGTAATTTATTGAATTTTTAACTTATTGTTGTATTTAAACGAAAATAAGTATTTACTGCGAATAAAACTGATATTTAACCTGTAAATATTTATTTCTAGTTTCAATAATGTTACGTAATATATTTTGAATAATAAAATATCATGGGTGCTATTTCCGAACATACCTTAATTTAAATAAAAGAGCTGGAATAAAATTTCGTGGCTGGCGTAAAGAGTTGAACAAGTTAAAAAATATTAAAATAATCGTAAAATATGAGTGAAACTAGCGACGAGAACAGTATTTTAACACCGGAAGTGCAACAAGTTATTAATGCAGAATTAAGTCTCGCAAGAAATATCTGAAAGCATATACCATGTCTTCAATGATTGGAGACTTACAAAGGGCGCAAGCAGATTTTCGGAGACGGTGTTGCTATCTTATTTTTTAGATTTATCACAGACGAGGCGATCATCTACAATGTGGAGTATTTACTCAATGTTGTAAGCTACTTTAAAAACAAAACATAACGTGCATATTGAAACATACTCAAAACTCGTATCTTTTCTAAAGAGAATGTTAGTTGGGCATAAGGCTAAAAAGTCAAAAAATTTCACGGCCCTTAACATAGAAAAATTTCGTAATGAAGCTCCGGACTGCAATACAATGGCTTAGCAATACTAATATTTATTACGATATCTAAAAGATGCTGTAAATGTTAAATTATGCATATTAATTATGTAATATTTTCATTACAGGTTGTACTGATCATAATCAGAAATGGAGGAAAGGAATCAGTGGAGCGTGTCGCAATAACGAGCTATTACAGCTAACAGTTAATAATATTGAAAAGCATTCAGATAAATTACTGTTAGTAAAATTGAAAAATACGAAGATGAACCTTGACAGGTCTTTTATCGTACGCGAAGAATATGTATCTATTGTAGAAAAATACCAAAATTTACGTCCAGCCAATATAAAAACCGACCGATTTTTCATACAATACCATACTAATAAATGCTCAGGACAGCCTATGGGAGTAAATAAAATAGGTGCTACACCGCGGGAAATTTCCACTTTCTTTAAACTGGAAGAGCCTCAGCTATACACGGGTCATTGCTTTCGGAGAACTTCGGCAACGCTCTTGGCTGATTCCGGAGCCGATCTCACCACTTTAAAACGTCACGGCGGGTGGAAGTCTAATACGGTTGCAGAACGCTATATTGAAGACTCAATAGAAAATAAGTCGAAAATCTGTAAGCGTATACTGGAAACAATAAGTCTGAATTCGACCTCGGATCTTTGGTCTCACCCACGCCCATCCACTTCCAACGACGCACAGTGTACTTATACAGAAAGCCGATCAGAATCACCAACGTTCACCGTTGTTCCTCCTCAATCCGCCACCAAAACAGAAACCACCCCAGATAATCAAACTCAACTCAATGCAACTATAACGTTGCCAAATAAATCTGTTACTTTTAATTTGCATAATTGCAGTTATTTTACTTTTAACTTTTAAAATGTTCCATTTTATTGAATTGGTACTTCTACCTACAATGTTAATTATTTTGATTCACAATAAATAGTTATATCAATCTCATCATCATTGTCTTCCTGCCCTTGTCCCATGTTTCTTGGGGTCGGCGCAACACGTTTTCTTCTTCCATACCGTCCTGTCCCCCGTCACGCTATCACTGACTCCCTTTTCTTTCATATAACTCCTCACACAGTCCATCCATCTTTTCTTTGGCCGTCCCCTCCCTCTCCATCCATCCACATCTACATTCATAACTCTTTTAGTAACATGCGTTTCACCCCTCCTCATCAGATGACCATACCAGGACAAACGGTTTTCTTTCAACTTTTCTGTCACTGGCGCCACTTTCAAACTTCCTCTAATATACTCATTTCTTACTTTATCCATTCTCGTCACTCCGCACATCCATCTCAACATTCTCATCTCTGCTACATGCAATCTCTTTTCATCCATCTTTTTCACAGCCCAACATTCTGATCCATACAGTACGACAGGTCTTATCACGGATTTGTAAATTTTACTCTTTAACTTGAGGGGCATCCGTGGGTCGCAAGTTGTGCCAGTGACCTGTCGCCATTTCATCCATCCCGAGTTGATCCGGTGCGTTACGTCTCGGTCTACCTCACCATCCCCTAAGACAAGCGACCCTAGGTACCGGAAGTCGGAGCAGATTGGTATGGGCGTTCCAGCGAGAGCTATGGGCACGGAACTGCAGAGACCGCCGAAGTCACAAAACAAGTATTCAGTTTTGTTTCTAAGATTTTCTACTAAATTATTAGCGTTAGCGTGGCTAAATTCTTGGTATATTGATTGACAGTCAATTAACGTGGAAACCGCAGGCTGAAGAAGTTTGCAAAAGATTAAGCACGTCTGCGTATGCTCTCTACAATCTGTCCAAGAAAGTTAACGTTGATACATTAATGGTTGCAAATCACGGTTTGGTGGTCTCTGCTCCAATATTTGGTGTAGTATTCTGGGGTAATTGTTCCGAAATGGAGTCTATATTTAAAGCGCAAAACGGTGCATAAGATCCATTTTTAATCTCTTCAAAGTTAGAGTGAACAGGCTTCTTCTGGGTAAGCTCACTCCATCGTCGACTTTGTCTCTGTCACCTCTGACCTAGACTAGAGTCAAGAGCAAACCCATAACGAATAAAAAAAAAAGATTACAGATAGTTGCATTCCTTTTTTTAAGAAACACAAAATACTAACTTTTCCTAGTTTATACATTCTCGAAGTAGCTATATTCGTTAAAACTAACAAGCATCTATTTCCTGCATTTAATGATACGAGGATGCGAACTACTGCCTTGAGATCAAAATATCAGAGTCTATTGTGTACTGGTAGATATAACACTGCTTTGCTTAAAAAAAAATTATTGGTTTGGCTCCTATTATATTTAACAAATTGCCAAATTGTATTAAGGATCAGCCCACACTCCACATCGGCATTAAATCCGCCTTTGTACCTTTTGTGCATGAAGTCTAAATAAATAAATACTAAAATTCAAGAAACTCCTATCAGAGAAATGTTATTACTCTGTTACCGATTTTATAAATGATGAATTGTAATATTTGCTTCACGGTAATTTAATTTTAGTTTCTAAATTATCTGTAAGTTAACCAATATTCTTTTTATTTTTTTTATTTACGTCCGAAATAAAGACTTTCTATTCTATTCTATTATTTTAGGCAGAATGTACTGGGAATATATCTGAAACTAACATCATTATTGTAATACCTGCATTCTAAACAAATAAATAAAATATTATTCCTTTATTCAATTTATGTACATATATTTTACATTCTTAAATATTAGCTTTTAAAACCAGATAAAAAAAAACATTTAAAATATAAAAAATAGAGGCCAACCGGTATCGGGAACAGGGTCCAAGCTACCGGTGGTTAGGGTTCCAGAGACAGGAACCTCCTCACAATGCGAGCCGTATCGAGGAGTACTGCCTTCTGTATCAGACCCTTGATCCAACCGCCCAATAACAGCCTCGACAGATGGTCGTCGAGTCAACAATCGGCACAATGATCGCCGAGTCCACATTCCATATGTCGACAACCTCGTATGCTAAGTCACGATACTTGATTTGTTTCTCTTTCTCAGCTTTCACGAGGTTCTCGTCATGTGGGATGGTGACATCGATTATCATTGTGCGGCGCACTAATCGGTCTATCACCACTATATCCGGCTTATTGGCAACAATAGTCCTATCAGTGATGATAGACCGATCCCAGTACAACGTGACATGGTCATTTTCGAGAACTGGGTTGGGCACATACTTGTACTACGGTACCTCTGATTCCACTAGATTGTACTGCAAAGCAAGTTGCTGGTGAATAATCCTGGCCACTTGGATATGCCTGTGTAAGTACTCGCCGTTAGCCAGACGAGAACAACCAGAGATAATATGTCTGATGGATTCACCCGGACGGTGGCATGCCCGACATATGTCAACCGTCCCGTCCTTCATTATATGTCTCCGGTAGTTATTCGTCAGGATAACTTCCATAATTGCACAGACAAAACCTTCAGTTTCGCCGAAAAGGTCGCCGAAACGTAGCCAGGATACGGACGCTGGGAAATCTACATCGGGCCCATGTAGAGCCCGATAGAAACGTCCGTGTAGCTCCTTGCCTTGCCATACCTCTTTGCGTCCATCAGTCGATAGTATTACATGCTTGCGCCAGTTCTCTTTAGCCATGGACAACGGGGTGAGTCCCTTGTCCACTGCGACCACATCCCGGTGCATACCCACTTCAGCTTTTAAAAAGTATTCTCTGAGGCTGCACACCTCGCGGTTGTGAAGAGTCTTGGCATTTAAAAAGCCTCGACCCCCACACTTCCGAGGGATGTACAGTCTCATCACCGATGATCGAGGGTGATGCATCCGGTTTGCGGTCAGCAGTGTCCGGACCCTCCTATCGTGGGCGTCGAGCTCGGTCTGAGTCCATTTGAGTATGCCGAAAGAGTAGATCAAAACCGGCATGACCCAACTGTTGAAGGCGCGCACCTTATTTCCGCCCGACAAAAGGCTATTTAATACCTTTTTTAGGCGGCCAAAGAAACGCTCCTTCAGCAGTTGCTTCATGTCAGTACTGTTGATGCCCAACGCTACCGACATACCCAATTACTTGTAAGTTTCGTTCGAGGAGAGGTGTCTAAGGTGTATGGAATCAGAGAGTTGAATTCCCTCGGATTCCATCATCTCCCCTTGCTTTACATGCATGACTGCACATTTGTCCACACCAAATTCCATCCTGATGGAGTTACTGAAGGTTTCAGTTACCTTCAGTAGTTCCGTCAGTTGGAATTTATTGGGGGTACAGAGTTTCAGATCATCTATGTAAAGGAGGTGAGATATGACCTGACTACCTCTTCTCAACCGATAGCCTAGTCCTGAATCCTCCAGCAGTGTACTTAGAGGATTCAGGGCTAAGCAGAACCAAAGTAGGCTCAAACTGTCGCCCTGAAATATCCCCCGCTTTATCCATACAGGCTCATCATCCCCCTGAATCGGTCGACATCCTGGATATCGAAGGACTGTCTTCCATTGCCCCATACATGACTCAAGGAGGGTGCATAGAGTTGCATCTATTTTGTAAAACTCCAGCATCCTCATGAGCCATGTATGTGGCACAGAGTCGTAGGCCTTCTTGTAGTCTATCCAGCATGTCGACAGATCCTTGCGGGATTGACGAACCTGCTGGCTTATGGCCATGTCAATGAAGAGTATCTCCTTAGTGCCGCGGGACCCATTCCTACAACCATTCTGAGAGGTAGACATTATTGAGTTACCTTCAATGTGTTTATAAATTTTTGCTCTCAGGATGGATGTAAGAAGTTTATAAACCGTTGATAAGCATGTAATTGGTCTATAATTATTGGGTTCCGCGGGATTACCTGTCTTATGGAGCAGGTGGGTAATGCCTGTTGTTAAGAACTGCGGAAGCGACCCAGACTCTAAACATGACTGGAATTGAGATGCCAGAAACGTGTGTGAGCTGCTATACCATTTTAGCCAGAAGATATGCAGTCAGTTCCAGTTCGGTAGCGGACGAACTGCTTTGGCTACATCAGATGGACTAATGATTGCTCCCTCAGCCTCCCTCAGTGTGACAGACGGGTACCGACCAGATGCTTCGAGAATGTACTCGTGGCGACATCATCCGGGCAGCACACGTCAGTCACACTTTGTTCAGGTCGCTCCCAAGTTCTGTATACCCACCTCTCATCACTCTGGAACATGCGATTCTGCGAGTACCGGTCAACCCGCCACTTATACCGCCGAATACGGCTGGCCCATGAACAAACTTTCTGTTTCAGGAAGTCGATTTGCTTCGTGACACAGGACATGTATTCTCAAGGACTGATTCCAGTCTCCGAAAATGCCCGCCTCACGAAGCGCATCACACGTGGTCGTGTATTGCCCTACCTGAAACAGCATAGTTTGCCGATGAGTACCCTGGTCCCATCGATACGCCGTTCGATCCTGCACTGCCAGGCCGGCACCGCAGGCTTTGGCCGCGTAGCCTCTTTTGGGAACTTAACTTTGGCCAAACGACATGCCGCAACAGCCCCGCAATACAGGATTGAGTGCGTATCAACAAGGTTCTCGCTGCTTTCAAATATGTTCTTAAGCAGCGAGTCCAAGGCACACACCAGCGCCATATTCTTCTTGTGCATAGGCAACCGTGGTAATCGGGGCCTAAGTTCAGTCGGTTTTGACCTATACTCGCGAAGCGTATCTTCCAGAGCGCTCCTCAATCTTTCGTTGCACTGGCTACTTACTGTAGCAACCCTATCATCTGCCTCATCGTTAACAAGATCGGAACGCGGCGGGATCACAATAGTGGCTGGCGGTGCCGCGGTCTGTGTCGGGGTTGAGACGACTTGGTTGCTCAGCACTTCTAAGCGCAGCCTATCAAGTGCGGCGTCATCTAACCTGTGATCACGCTGGATGACCCGCACCTGATCCGACAATCGTTGGGCCGAGAGGTTTACGGTTGGTTCTAGGTCCTGAAACAGAGACAGCATCCTAACACGGTACGCAGTGAGGTTAGTTCCCCCCTGTTTTGACCCGTAATATGCGCGCATGACGTTCTCATTCATACTTTAGTCCATTTCATGCGCTGCACACAACCACCGGCAGCGGGGACCCGGCTCGGTGCCGGTTGGCTCCTAGATCCCAAGCTCCTCGGTGGCTGGCCTCTCCCCTGCCGACGTACAGGTGTTGGCGACGTCGGCGGGGAAAAATACTCGTCGCTCGAGCTCGATGCAACTGCAGCCGCTGATGACACTGGTGATCCGAGGTCCGGCGGCGGCGAGGCGGAGCTGAGCGACGAGTCCGGGGGTGGATGGCGTGCGCGATAGGCAGCTGCTCTCGTCAAAATTATATATTTATTCTTTTACACTTTCTCATTGTAAAAATTGTTTGGTTGACGTCTGTCAGTGACGACGTCAACTGGTTTCTTAGAATTTTCTGAATTTTTATTGATTTGTTGTGGATTTATCAAACTGTATTTATTAAATTATTATCATAACTAAATTAATTAATTAATGATTATTATTATTTAATTATTATATTTTAAATTATTATTATTATTATAAAGTCACCTCGCTAGGTTAAACAACATCTACCAAGGTCACCCATCCAAAAACAAGCGAACCCAAAAAAATTGGCCACCCATCCAAACACTGACCTTGGTAAGTGTTGCTTACCCTGGCAGGGTCAGCCATCCAAAACAAACGAACCAAAAAAAACGGTTACCCATCCAAAGAATAACCTTGGTAAATGTGCTTAACCTGTGTGGAGTCACCTATCCAAAAAAGTTACTGGTGACGTTATAGTAGTGAATGAATACCAGCTAGGGTAGCCAACTGAAATAAATTAATGCCGATTATTTAATGTAACAAGCGATTACGTAATTTCTCGATGATGAAGTGTTGAGAAACTCACTGACAACTGAGGGCTGGTTAATTTGTGACAAATTGTCAGCTGATTTGAGATGTGACGTCGACTTCAGAAACCGGCCCTAAGAAGCACTGGGTTGCGTAAGGGGTACCTAGTAAAATCTTTTAATAGTAACAATACAATCGGACCAATACAATGCACGTAATGAATGACTTTCGAAATGAGTTAAAACAACAGATATAACGTTTTTTTATGTTTATTATGTTTACACAAAAATGCTTTGTGTGGGGTGTTTTATGGTTTTTTGTTCAACCGATTTGTATACAAATCAAAATAGATTATAGCCAGTTTTTCCCGTTATTAGTAGCTATAAATCATTGAACATCCGTAGCGACTGATCCTTTAAATAAGATCTAAAGTGAAGAATACTAAAAATGCCGATTGTTTTGCTTAAGCTGAGGTATTTAACCTACAACCTGCCCTTTTCATGTGAAGACCTGCTTGAAACGATCGCTGCCCAAGGAAGCGTTCTATACTTTTGACGAATAAATGGAATAGTAATTTATAACATAAAGGATTTTAATTCTTGCACTAATGCTTGTAACATGGAAATATTGTAAAACCAAACCATTTCTAAAAGAGTAACCATGGAGTTTCTTGCCGGTTCTTCCCGAACCGTGCACCTTTTGTCGACGTTTTATAAGTGCCCATGTAGGCAATTTTTTATTTTTTTTTACTAAAGAACTGCTGGCAAACCCCCGCGCTTAACAATGGGAATATAATAGATTTCTCAATTTGGATGTTCTCTACTACTATGGATAGCGGAACATGTTTCATTATATCAATTACAAACCTCAAAAATAAGGAGGATCTCAATTGGACTGTAAGTTTTTTTTTTGTATTTTTGTTACGCGATTACTCTGCCAATTATGAACCGAATTAAATGTATTTATTTTTTCAAAGCTGGTGCTTCTCATATTGTCCCATTTAAATTTGATCAAGATCTGATGAGTAGTTTTTGAATTAACCTTAATAAACCTTATTTTCATGGTAATTTATGACCAACTTCCAAAACACTACAAAGCGAAAAATAATTTTCCTTTCGGCGTCTGTGCCAAAAACGAAAAAAACCGGCCAAGTGCGAGTCCGACTCACGCACAGAGGGTACCATATAAACAACTACATTCACCAAAATGAATAGGTAACATACTTACAATGAAAACACCGAACATTTCTCTAACGAAGGGACAAAATTAACTTTGCCGTCCGTCGACTACTACTCGTTAAATTGTAAAGCCTACTTAGCTGTGATAGTTTTCCTTTTAATTTCGTTATATATACTATTGCCGTAATTTTTTTCACATAGGATTTTTCGCATTTGGATATTGGAGTGTCACCAAAAATAGTCCGCCTATTGGAGAGCTCTCCAATAGGCGGACTCACGGTGACTCACGACGGCCTCATTTCGGAGGACATCGCAGTGTACGCTGGTGTCCGCTAGGGCTGTCAACTTTCGCTCCTCCTTTTTATAATCGTCCTCGACGGAATCATGTTGCGCATTCACGATAGCAGGCGCCGCGGGATAGAGTGGGGATTGACCAACATCTTGTAAGACCCGCCTACAAGTCGATTCCTTCCCAAAAACGACTTTATGTATTGCATATTAATACGTAAAGTAATTTTTGGGATTCACTTACGCAATTAGGCTGCTGGACTATGCTGATGATCTATGCCTGCTGAGTCATACACACGCTGACATGCAAGTGAAATTGAATGACCTGCGCCAGGAGGTGGCAAAAACTGGGCTCAAAATTAACATACGCAAGACCCAGGAGGTGTGAGGAATTCATCGCCGATATTAATGGGCACAGAGGTTGTGGAACGCGTCCACAAATCACGTATCTCGGAAGCGTCGTTTCAGAGACTGGAGGAACTGAAGAGGATATCACTTCACGGATCGCTAAAGTGCGAGCTACCTTCGCACAGCTGAGACCTGTGTGGCAATCACGGAAACTGACCCGAAGGGTTAAACTCAAAATCATTCAAAAATTCAGGTCCAGTTGAACATCAAAACCAGACTCTCCACGATCTGCTACCAACGAGTCCTAAGTTACTTTGGTCACATCGCCCGGAGACAGCCAGACAACCAGGAAAAACTGGTTGTAGTGGGAAAGGTGGACGGAAAAAGACCACGCGGACGTTCACCTACTCGCTGGTCTGACCAGATCAGGACCATTAAGGGACTCACGGTGACCACTGTTATGAGAAGAGCCGAAGACAGGGTGGCTTGGAAACAGCTCGTCGTTGACTCCGTCAAAGCTTTTCAGGACGGGCACGACCTTCAGAAATGAAGAAAACGAATAAGAAGAGAAGAAGAAGAGATCAAATCCGTGCTCTACGGGTGCGAAACGTGGAAGGTAACAAAGGACATCTCACGCCAAATCCAGGTCTTCGTCTTCGTTGCATCCTCGGAATTTGCTGGCAATCTTTAATGTTGAGCTGTTGGAGAGATGCCACGAGACCCCGATCGACCGCCAGATCAAACGGCGTAAATGGTGTAGGATTGGTCTCACGCTCCGTAGGGATTCCGATCACATTCCTAAACAGGCCTTGGATTGGAATCCTCAAGGAAAAAGGAAGCGAGGCCGTCCCCGTCAAACCTGGCGACGCACCGTATTGGCTGAAGCGACGAGTATCGGAATGGCGTGGAGCGAGGTGAAGCGCGAAGCTCAAGACCGGTCTCGATGGAAGACTACTGTGGAAGCTCTCTGCCCCAGCTAGGGGCTATAGGATCTTAAGTCAATCCAAAAGCACTTAAAAGTTAATTTTACGCAAACGCATCACTGAATAGAAAGATGGTTTTCACAGACCCCTAATATTTTTAAATGGTCTATCCAACGATTCCCCCACGATGACACGATAGACGAGAAAAAAAGACATCACCATTTTATGTGTACAGGAGGTACTTTAAAATAATTTTATTTCATGGTTTTATTTTACCACTTTAACGGCGTGATTAACATGTATATCCATGCCAAATTATAGCGTTCTAGTACTAAGAGTCTCTGAGCTAAGCTGCGGACGGACGGACGGACAGATGGACATGGCGAAACTATAAGGGTGCCTTGTTGACTACGGAACCCTAAAAAAATATGTACCAAATACACCGACTTCCGAACAGAAAGTTATTTTTCGCTTTGTAGTGTTTTGTTTTGGAAACCGGTTATTTTTTTTTGGAAAATGATTTTACGATTAATTTACGCATTGAATTATTGACATTATTACATTGCTCATAGGTTCACTTGGTTTTAATGAGGCTTCACTAATTGCTATGATTTTATTTGCCGATTGCTGATGATTTGCTGATGATAAATAGAGATAATTAATAGAACATTAAAACAAAGTTTTATACAAAAAAACACTAATTCTCAGTGAAAATATTTACCTTTGTACATATTTTCTGTTCCTTCTTTTTGTCTATGTATTATGTGTGTGTACATTAATGGTTACATAAATAAATAAAGATGTTTATACTATAAGAACGCCACAATCTGTCTATCTATCTATCTATCTGCCTAGCCTTTTCCCAACTATATTGGGGTCGGCTTCCAGTCTTACCGGATTCAGCTGAGTACCAGTGTTTTACATGGAGCGACTGCCTATCTGACCTCCACAATCCAGTTACTGGGTAACGCGGTACCCCTTGGCAAGACTGGTGTCTGATCTCAAGCTTCTGACTACTCGTAACGACTGTCAAAGATCTTCAAATGACAGCCGGGACCAACGGCTTAACGTGCTTTCCGAGGCACGGAGGAAACTCGGAATGTTGAAATGGTCACCCTTCCACGGACCGACCTCGTCAAGCGTTGCTTAACCTTGATGATCGACCAGTGCGGCTGTTATTATTTAGCCACGAGCTCCTCGCCAGAACACCACAATCCGTAAGAAACAAAAATATATAATTATGTCCCCACCTACTGTAAAAGCCGGAACTATGGTAAAACCTAAGATTTACCAAGTCTTACTGATAAAAGTCGGAATGATCTTTGATAATCGCTAATTTCGGGCTTTTACCAGTAAACACACCGACGGCAGCATAGAACAAACGGCTATCTGCAAAACCACTAGTTTTCAGGAGAGTGTTTTTAACGCGAAAATGTTATAACTTCAAATTTGCAATAGTTAATTAATACGGCATTTCGAAGAAAACAGTGAAGGTTAGTTAACTGTTATATACGACAAAAGGAAAAAAAAAAATCCTTATAGGATCACTAATTTGTCTGTCGGTTTGTCAGTCTGTCTGTCCGTCTGTTTTGACAAATTAATACAAGTTTCACAAGGGAATCAAAACCTATAGAGTACTTCCCGTTGACCTAGAACCATGAAATTTGGTACGAAGCAATTTCTAATAGCACAAGTAAAAGAAAATCTGAAAACCGTAAATTTACAACTAAATAAAAAAAAATACAATTGGTAAACTGACCGGGACTTATGTCGATGTATAGGGATGAAGTTTTCCAACGTCAAAGTTAACTTTGTCCCTCAATCCAATTTACTCGGCGCTTTTATTGTTTATGATGAGTTTGTAGGAATAATTAAGTGCATTCTTACTAGTTTAAAAAAGTCGACCACCCATGCTAAAATGGACAAATGGAATTGAAAAACGCCCACACGGACAACTACTGTAGATGTAGGTAGGTACGTTTGTGCTTTGTTACTTCGTCAAACTAGGGTGAAATGATAAATCACTAGATAAAGTAAAAAAAAACTGGATTCAATTATGTAAAGTAATGAAGTTCGCAAAAATGTAGATGTCTTTTTGTTGTTTGCTGCCGTCGACACGGTAAATCTTCTAAAAAACTACTGACTTCGGTGAAGCTAATAATCATCCGTCCTTAATTGTTCTCATCATATCGTATATCATAGTGTGTAATAGACATTAACATTTTTCAACATTTACCAATCGCCGAGGTAAATCCTAAGATTTACTGTGTACCAATTATTAAAAGTCCGAAATGAGCGATTATCATAAATCATTTCGGGCTTTTACCAATAAGATTTGGTAAATCTTAGGTTGTACCGGTAAATCCTATGTTTTACCGAAGTCCGGGCTTTTACATGAATGTTCTTCGGGTGGACTATGGATTGCGTTCGCCGAGAAATCGTTTGTTCGACCAACATTCTTTGGCCGAACGATCATTTGGCAATCGTGACTCACTCGATTTTTCATTAGTCTGATAACTTTTATTTGAGGCATACAATTGTTAGCATCTTTTTTATAGCCAATAATGTTAAACTACCGTTATTATTCTTCGGACAAAAGTTATCTGAGTTGTGAAAAATCAACCCTTATATCCCGTATTAAAAAGCCACCTTCGTGAATTGATTATATTGCACTACAAAGTTCGCAAATCATTAAATATTTAAGGCCGTACCCTGACCAAAAAATCAGCATGAGGTATGAGCATTCCTATTGGCCTAGCGGCACTGGTGGCGCATGAATTACGGTAGTGAATACGCCCAGATTTTAGAAAAAAAACTTTATACAATCGAATATTGGTCTTTTGAAAAAAATAAAACTTACAAAGTGTTCGTTATTAAATTGTCTATCCATTAGTGTTAGTATAAAAAATAATTAATGAACACTTTACGAGGAGATGCATGCTATCAATAATTAGATCACATTTTTATGGTTTTGTTGGAAGGAGATTAGTGAAACATATGCCTCTTTAAAAAAAAAGAGTACTACAATTTTAGAATCAACATTATGTAGAAATTTAATGTATTTTTATTAATTGATATTTCTTTATAAATAAAGAGTAGATAGCTCTTAAAAACTGCACAAAATTCGACTAGCGCAGCGTTTTGCTCGGGGAGGCGCCTTAAGGTTAAGCATTTTTAAAACATCAAATAAACTAGCATAAGCTGTTTTATTTTTCGTGTTATAATTTCACTATAGTTAATTTTTTCTTTAATCCCATTATGTACTTATTGTTTTTCTTGCCTACTTTCAATTTTATTTTAAAAAAGTTTGTCTTGATTACCAACCTACATCTTGACCATAACTTCTTTTAACAATTAAAAATTAATAGCGTATGTTAAAAAATAAGAATACAATTGACAATAAATTAAAGTTGCATTTTACTAACTCTTTATTAAAGTTAAATTTAAAAAAACAAAAATAATAGTAGGTGTTTACTATAGCCCTTCATGCCATATAGATATTTTCTTTTCGTTTGAAACAAAACTAGAATATTTTTCCTCATTATATGACCACACGATAATACTCGGGGATATCAACACCGGCCTGATAAAGGATGATGTGCGCAGCCGTAAACTCCGGTCTCTGGTCGCTTCTGTCAACATTCATATTCTTCAGCTTGACGCCACTCATCATGCTCCTCACTGCAACCCCTCACTTCTAGACCTTATTTTAGTTGCCGACCCAATAAAAGTAGCCACTCACGGGCAACTTTCGGCCTCCATCTCTTACCATGATCTTATTTTTCTTTCGTATAAAATTCGCCCTCCTAAACGTAAATCTAAATTTCTCTTCCTTCGCAGTTTCAAGAACATTAACCTGGATCGCTTGGGCGAAGACGCGGGCAATATTGACTGGTCTCCTATTTATGATATCAATGACTTGGACAGTAAGGTAGCCGAGCTAACCAAGATAGTGTTGAAACTCTTTGATGAGCATGCTCCGCTTAAAAGGGTCAGAGTGAAGCATCTTCCAGCTCCCTAGTTGTCTGACAGCATTAAAGGTGCAATTTCGAAAAGGAACAAGGCTAAAAGGCGGTACAGAAGGGATCCTACTGATGAGAACTGGTCTCTCTACAACAGGCTGCGTAATAGGTGCGGTCATATGTGTAGGTATGCTAAAAGGCGCCACATCCACAACTCTGATCAAAAATTCAACACAGCACAAGTATGGCAATTTCTCAAATCTCTTGGTATCAGCAAAGCTGCTGATGACAGCACGCCTGATATTGACCTTAACGCAATTAATCTACATTCTACTACAGAAGCCCTTCTCTCTAAACTTCCTCTGCCAATGTGTACTTTATTCTTATTTCACCCGGTTACAGAGAGGGATATAAAGCGGGTCATCACATCTATATCCACGAAGGCTGTGGGTGATGATGGTCCACAACTCCAGATGCTCCTTCTCATCCTTACTGAACTCACTCCTGTTATCCTCCACATTATCAACTACTCCCTCTTTTCTGGCTGCTTTCCTTCAGCTTGGAAGAACGCACATGTTCTGCCTCTACCCAAGGTCCCTAAACCTTCATCAGTATCCTAGTTCCGTCCTATTTCTATTCTTCAAAACCTATCTAAAGTCTCTGAGAGTGTTGTTAATATATACTATATATATATACTCAGCTGTCTCATTACCTCTCCTCTAATAGTCTAAGTCTAACTCCTTATCAATCTGGATTCCGTCCTGGCCTCAGCACTGTATCGGCCTTAGTCAAAATAACTGACGATATCCGATTGGCCATGGAAAACAGACTCCTTACAGTATTGATTCTACTGGACTTTAGCAGTGCTTTTAATTCAGTTGATTTTGACATTCTCTTAGTTATCTTATCCTCTCTTAATGTATCTCCTGCTGTGATCGTGTGGTTTAACTCTTATCTTCGGGGTCGCTCGCAATTGGTCCGCTCGGAGGAGGTTTTCTCTGATTGGTGCGATTTAGATGCGGGTGTTCCTCAGGGTGGCGTCCTTTCTCCTCTTCTTTTCTCCGTTTTTATAATCACTAAGGTCTTATCTTCACACTATCATCTATATGCCGAAGACTTGCAGCTTTACCGCCACTTCAAGCTTGAGGAGCTCACTGGTTCTATCGATGCCATCAATAATGATCTTGAAAATATCTATCAGTGGGCTAAAAGTTTTGGACTTTTAGTGAACCCAACAAAATTATAAGCTTTCATTATTGGTGGCAGACATTTCACCAATTTATTGAGTAACCAGTCTCTACCACCCGTTTTCTATGATGCCGTCGCTATAGCCTACACCAAAAAAGTCAAAAGCTTAGGTGTTTTCTTAGACTGCAACCTATCTTGGAGTGTTCACATTGCTGAAGTTACCAGGAGGGTGTTTTGCTGGTTTCGGTCTCTAAAACGTCTCCAGAAGTTCCTGCCTTTCTCAACTAAAGTTACTCTTGCTTAATCTCTTCTTCTTCCTCTTCTTGACTATGCTGATGTCTGCTTTCTTGATGCAACTGAGGAACTTCTTGATAAGCTCGAGCGTTTGCAGAATTTGTGCATCCGCTTCATTTTTGGCCGCCGAAAATACGACCATGTGTCGGAATTTCGGAAGCGTTTGAAGTGGCTGCCCATTCGGCAGCGCCGAGATACCCACACTCTTTCTCTACTCTTTTCTGTTCTTCACAATCCTACCTCTCCTTCGTATCTTAATGAACGCTTTGAGTATCTTGTTCCGAGAGGAAAGCCTTGCCGCTCCTCATCATCTCTTCTCCTTCGTTTTCCTCCATCAAGTCGTTACGGTGGATCATTTACTGTTCGTGCTGAATAATCTCTTGAATTATCTTCCTCATTCCATACTGGATAGCCCTTCACTAGGGATATTCAGGAGAATAATTAAGGAACATTTCCTGTCAACATGACGCATAAATATATTAATATTTTAGATATATGTATGTATTATGTTTATGCATTATGTGCTGTACACGTATTTGTGTAGTGTATTTAGTTAGTAAGAATTAAAATGTTTTTTTAGTATTTGTTGTGCGCTTTTGTTAACTGTCATAATTTTATAAATCTCTCTTTAGCATTGAGGTTTGCTGTCAGAGAACCCAATTATGGGTTAAGCTCGCCTTTGTACATAAGTTTTCCTTTTGTATTTGAAATTTTTATTTTGTGCACAATAAAGAATATGACAATAATTTAGATTATTAAAACTGCTAAAATTCAAATAAAATTTAAAAACCCCCGACCAATTTTAAATTTTTATCTAGTAGTAGACTCGCTTCGATCGACAATCAATTCAAACACGTGATTATGACACGATATCTTGCGAAAACACCCCGATTCAAACAATAAAACACCCATAGCTTTTGAACGGCTGCCCGGCTGAACCGATTCTTATCAAACATAGCTTAAAAAACTATCTATAAAGTCAAAATCGGTTTATCCACTTAGGAGCTATGATGCCAAAGACAGATACACAAATATACATACATAATTATATAGTGTTATTTTTTTTAATTTTCTAAATTTTAGTTGTTACCATTTGCTGCGCAATCCTATAAACCCTGCTGAACACACCAATCTAAGTGAATGCTTCTCGTTCAAATCTTCCGTATCGCATTAATCCGAGGGAGGGTTGGGACTCGGGGCCATAATAAATTCCATATTATACACATGACACGCGTATTAAAATAAACATATTAACTACACCCTCAAAATGTGTGCACACCAGCCAATGACAAAAGGTAGGTAATCTAAGTCGTCCAGTTTTTGATCACCATACAATAATCAACAAGATTTTGTAATAAGATTTCTAAATATCTACTATTTCACAGCTGTAAAAATAACCTTGTTAACATTACATATGAAGGAAGTAACGTGTCATCAGTAGAATATGACTTTTTTTTTAGAGTTTCGGACCAAAAGAGTAAATAAATACGCGACCCTATTACTAAGACTCCACTGTGCGTCTGTCTGTCTGCCTGTCACCAGGCTGTATCTCATGAACAATATAGCTAGACAGTTGAAATTTTCAAAGATGATGTATTTCTGTTGCCGCTATAATAACAAATTCTAAAAGCAATATGAAATAAATATTTAAGTGGGGTTCCCATACAACAAACGTGATTTCTTGCCGTTTTTTGCGATAATGGTACGGACCCTCCGTACCTCCTGCGCGAGTCCAACTCGCACTTGGCCGGTTTTATACTGATGTCACGTTACTTACTTCACTCACTTTTTCGGGTAAACTATTATCCTATCCTATTGCAAAAATACTATACTTTTAAATAACATTAGACATTTAAATAATCCCTTTTTTAAGACCTTCCAACAATTTTGACTTCTATTGCGTACGTGATACGACAAATAGCAGCTGTAGTAAACAGTTGGTTTTAGTAACAGGTTTATGCTTTTTCGGTCATCTTTATGTTTAAGGAATAGAACTCAACATCGGTTGAAGGAACTGTTAAAATGGTTTCAAACATTTCTAACGCTATTCCAAATGGAGTATAGAGATCAAGACATTCTGGTTCAGTAATTAGAATGCCTTCACCTACAGTTACCGACGAGCGAATTATACTAGGTAGATACAAGAAACCTCACATCCTCATCAGCCTTTTAATGTTCACACTGCTGGGGCACAGGCCTCTTCTCTGTGAGAGGGAATGGGCCGTAATCAACCATGCGGGCCCAGTGCGGGTTGGTGGATGTCACATGTCTTCGAATAAAAATTCAAAAACCCGACTACTTAAGAAGCGAACTAAAAAGATGTTAACAGCCATACTAATACACAGTTCTTAACTAAATTATACCTTAATAATAATGTTCTTCTTAAGTCTAATGGGCCTTCTGTAATGTTGCACAGTGAGATGGCATTTTATTATAACAATAGACCCAGAAGCCGAACTGTTCCGCGGTCCCTACGGAGCGGGGCCCCCTATTCTAGGGTGCAAGTGTATAATTTAGATGACACATTGTCGTCAAATACACTCACTTTCATTCACTACATCAATAATCTCGCAACTCTGGTTGTCCAAATACGTCCGTCATTCACATGAAGTTATATAAATTAAGGAGCTATCACAGTGTAGGTGGTTATACTAGGGTCCTTTCTGCTTCACCACAGTTGATGAGACAAAACAATCACATGTAGTGAATATTTCGTGGTTGTTCCAAAATAACCTTGATTTTTTTTTTCATTTAATCAGCCAAAGGCCAGTCGCGCACCGCTAAAAGTCACCGCCAGATAACAAAAAAATTAAAGTCGTTAACACCTGTCTACCAATGTAATATTGAAAAAAAAAGTTTCAAAAGGTTACGAAAATATGTAAAGGCAGTGTCGCTAACACGATCAAAACAAACGTATTGCGGTAAGGGGCGTCCGTGACCCTTTCACTTGGCATTCAGTAATAAGTTAATATCTCATAAACGCGTGGACCCAATAAATACCAATTATTGTTACTTGTAATCAAGGCATTAAAGCCATTCTCCCTTAGCCACGGAACTCGCGGGCATCGTGAATTCTCCTTCTTATCATCATTTAAATATCAACTTTGCTATCTTTTATTATTAATTCAACAAGTTTCTCAATTTCATTATTTCAATTTAGTTATGCCTTTTCATACAATATTATCACAAAATGTGATCATCACAGCAAACGTAAAAACTGTACCTAAGTGTAAGCATCATTAATTTATTAAAGTCCTTTATTTATTTTTGTTCTAGTTGCATTAAATGATTAAATATTCATCATCAAAAAAAAGACATTTCTAAATATAAAAAGAGTCCCACCGGTATTGGGAACAGGATCCAAGCTACCGGTGGTCAGAGCTCCAGAGAGAGGAACCTCCTAACAATACAAGCCGTGTCCAGCAGTACTGTTTTCTGGATCAGGCCCTTGCCCCAGCAGCCTAACTCCTATTAGGTTAATTATTATGTTATTAATAACTTTAATAACATTATAATTAACCTAATAGGCATTAAACAACATCAATGTTCAGAATCTCCCCGCCTACTTTTCTGAGAACCGTTTAATTCCAGAGAATTCCCAAATCGCGCTTATAATTTATAATAACAGGGAGGTCCCTTAACGAAGAGACCGTTTTGTAGATAGGTATCTATCAAATTACGCCACCTTCCCCCTTGCAGGCGCCCATTGTTGTCTAACACGGAAAATATTCATTTGAATATTTACTTAACATGGATAATATTTTAATCTTCCCCTTTGAATTATACGCTTTCCAACGGAGACAATTTCACGCCCCTTACGGCGAAACGGAGTAAGAGTTCAACTTCGCGCAGTCTATAAACATCCGATGTCAGAACAAAAATAACGATTTAAGGTTTAATTTCACTTGGCAAAACAGGCAATATCAATTTAACAAGATATTCCTTTTGTTAATATTCGCGCACGCTTTATCAAATTCTCTAGCGGGGGTGACAATAAGCCGCTGTAAGTACTCTTCTGACATATGGATAAAAGCTTTCATTTCAGTGTCAGCTCTTTGGACTGTGATATAAGGAGATAAGTACATTTTATACATTACATCAATGGTAGGTATGAGAGTATTTGTGGTAAATAAAACTGGAACGTTTCAAAACGGGAAATATTTTTCATTTTAAAAATTTTATACAATACATTTATTATATACATTCCATTTATTTATTATATTTACATATTTTTACATTTTTAAATATCATTCTATAAAAATAAAATAAAAAAGCATTTAAAAATACAAAAATATATATACATACACATTATTATTACCTTATCGATTTCGAAAAACATAATTTTATTTGAAAAAAGAAGATAAAAGAATAAACTATTTAAAAGGCGCTTTGGTTGATAGACATTATAAGTACACAAACATTTTATTATGAAAACCCATTTAACAAAAAAAAATTTCCGAATTCCAAAACAAAACACTACATCATGAAAAACATCTTTCTTTTCGGAAGTCGATGTCTGGACATTATTTTCTTTCGTTTTTGACACCGAGCTCCGAAAAGAAAGTTATTTTCAACACACTTGCTCATAAAGTAGCTCTAATTTCACCGGAATTAGGCACATAATGATAGCTGTTATCAAACTGTGACTTTTTCATTGCTATTATTCACAAGTGAGTTATAGGTTTTTTTTAATTTTATTGGTTGAGTTGCTTTGTTCTTAAAAAAGTTTCGATACAAAAAAGATTGTGTAGTACAAATAAATTAATGTACCTATTGCTTGTTCATTTCGTGCAACTTAGTAGGTATTTAAATAGATAATTTCAACTTGTACGTGCTTAATAAATAAAACTCTCAAATATAACGTTTGTTCTCTCTGTAATAAAGAAAAAAATAATTTCCCTATTTTGTACGTGGCTAAAACACTATCCACGAAAAGCCAAAAAAAATAAACTTCATTATTTTAGTCTATGGCCGATCGCCATTGTTAAATGCGCGCGCATAGAAAAACTGATTAATTTTGGCCGCCAATGTGAAAAAAATTTCACAACTCGTTTTTACTGTTCAAAATTATTTTTAGTATTATTTTCTTCACAAGTGTGTTGAAAACGTCGTATGATACACGTGTGTATTGATGATTACCGTCCTCGGCTCTCTTAACGCCTCGGCGGTAATCACCAACATTACACACTTGTACCATAATGTACTATTATGTTATTCCGAAAAGAAAGTTATTAGTTTCACAATTTATTTTTAGTATTTTGCATTGGAAGCCAGTTTAATTCTTTTGTTATATTAATTTTTTGTCTCTTTTTGTTTTTGTACCCTATATTACCATAAAACTCCTTTATAGCCAGAGGGCTTCTCATTACTTTATTTTTTATTTATCGATAGGCTCGCGTTTGACCACTATCTCGCCTGATGGTAAGCGATGATATGGTCGACGGTGAAGCACGCTTGCCTAGAAGTAACCTATTCACTCTTGACTTGAAGACCTCAAGGTTGTAGCTATCAGGAAACAAAGACTCCGGCAGGGAATTCCACTCCTTAGCTGTGCTTACAATGAAACTATTCGCAAAACGCTTTGTACGTATTGGTGGGATGTCCACCATGTACCGGTGGAGCATTGCCGTACGTCTTGTTGTCCGGTGATGGAAAGGGCTAGGCGGAATCAAATTGTGTAGTTCCATCGCACACTCCCCGAAATGTAACCGATAAAAAACCGACAGACTGGCCACTTGGCGTCGATGTTCAAGGCTCTGGAGCTTTGAGGCGACCAGTGCATCGTGGTCGATAAGCCTCTTGGCCCGTTTGTCAATCGACTCAAGTGCATCAAGTTGATATTTGGCAGATACGTCCCAGAGGTGAGAGCTCCATGCATGACCGAATGCGCTTTATACAATTTGCGCAGCTGTTCAGGAGTGAAGTACCGTCTCACCTTTGCAAGGATCCTCAACTTTTTTGCAGCCAACTGAGCCTTTGTCTCAATGAATGGACCAAAATTGAGGGTCGATGTTAACGTAACACCAAGAAGGTCGAGATGGTCCGTTATCGGCACGGTTACACCACGGAAAGATGGAGCCGGGTGGAATAGGCTCTTTTTTGCGGAAAAAAGACACACCTGGGTCTTAGCTGCATTGAAACTGACCAGATTGGCATCGCGCCATTCGGAGACTGCCTCCAAAGACAGGTTCAAGCGCTCAACCATGGCCTCCCGGAGAGACCGGATCTCAGTCCCAGTAGCCCGTGTGCCGGATACGTATCTCTCAGCAACCGTGCTGTCGTCTGCGTACCCAAAGGTACCGGGTTTTACCAGGTAATTAATGTGCAGCAAAAACAGTGTAGCCGAGAGCACCGACCCCTGAGGGACTCCGGCTTTAATACCTAAATGACCGGACGAGCAGCCATCGATAACCACTCGGATGGACCTCTCCCTCAGGAAGTCAGCAATCCAGTCACACAGACCACTAGGCAGACCGAAGGAAGGAAGCTTACCAATAAGCCTCTCATGTCAGACCCTGTCGAAAGCCTTCGAGATGTCAAGGGAGACAGCAAGCGCTTCTCCGTGCCTCCCGATGGCCTCACTCCAGACGTGAATGGCATACGCTAGAAGATCCCCAGGACCGATTTCGGCGGAAGCCGTATTGGCGGTCACTGAGGATATCGTTGTCTTCTAGGTATGCCAGGAGCTTATTGTTCAGCACACGTTTCATACTCTTACAGAGGATGGACGTTACCGAGATGGGTCTGTAGTTGGCCGGTTCAGCCCGACTACCCTTTTTGGGGACTGGCTGAACGTTAGCTTGCTTCCAAGCCTTCGGCACCTTTCCAGTCACTAACGAAAGGCGATATAGGCGTGTCAGGATCGAAGACAATTCAGGCGCACAAGTTTACAGTTATACAAGTCATATACATCTGTCCCTTATTCGATCTCAAATTGATAGCGCTCTAAGAGCTTATGGTCACCCCCCAGTTCAATGGTACCATTTTCATTAGAACCATTTACTTAGACTTGCTTCATCACAGTAATTTAACTATTCGAGATATCTTATACCCAAAACATACTTATCATTAAGAGAGAGAGTTCCAGTGGCCATCTGTGGTCTTCTTTATCAGTTCCAACTCTCCAAATGATATTTTCTGAATGTCATGCATACCATTTTCATGAAAATACCAAAATCGCTATATATCGCTATGTATGCCTAAAAATTTTGAGGAGTTCCCTCGATTTCCCCAGGATCCCATTATCAGATACTGACCTGACGACCATGAGACCAACTGTGAAGTATACCCTTTCAAACAAAAGAAGAATTTTCTAAATCGTTCCAGGCGTCTTTTAGTAATCGGGGCACATCATAAAAAAAACGATTCCGACGAATTGAGAAACTCCTCCTTTTTTGAAGTCGGTTAAAAAATACATAAAGCAAAACCAGAAAAGAATTTTTAGTCATCAGCTTAAAGTCGCTACTCTCATCCTGCTACTACCCGCCACTCTGCGAACATTGTCACTCCTACATTTTCCGGTCAAAGGCCTGCAGTGAAAAACAGGAAAACACCCTGATAGTCATCGGCTTACGACTGCTATGGCCAGCACTGCCACTAAATCTGGCCATCTCAAGCTATATTCTGTGGGCTATGTCGACTACTGTAAGTATTAAATCCCTTCCATTTAAATTTCAACCTTCAGAGGGACTCCAAGTATTACCTATTGCATTTTCCATAGCTTCTTTTTAATTTTTGGCACCACGTAAGTGTCCACGTCTTGCTCTCTGTCCCTCACTGATCGAAGAACATAGATTTTGGGTTCTGTGAAATAGGAGAACAAAAGGATGACTCAGTATCCCCAACGGCGACCAGCTTTGCTGAAGAAGATATTTTTACCGTTAGTTGGGTTGAGTACTTACCTACTGCAAAGTTTGCCGAAGGCAATATTAAAAAACCATAAATTAGAGCATCATCATTGACAACAATTGTTTGCAGACCGATTCATAGATAGGTAATCGCTTTAATAAATTTAATTTTTGAAGATTATTATTAAAACAATGAAATCGTTTTAAACAGTAGTTACCTGCTCGCTACTTCAAAATCTGCAATACACTACTTTCATTAGATTTCATTGCACGGGTGTTGGCACCAGTGTTTTCAAATTATATCATAAGTCTATTGTGAAAACTGTTTCGAGACAACTAGCTTTGAGACCCTCCTCGCAAAAAATATCGTGCTCGGGGTCCTGCCCTCGTCTGTTTAATAACATAATAGCACAATTCCCTCGCCGCATGATTCAATTTGGATTTCCTCCAGCCTCCCCCGTGTAGTCTAAAAAATGACAACTTCATTATATTGTTCGCGCCCCCGAGGGCGACTTGTTTGCCAGAAGGATTATAATGATTAATTCCGTGAAATATTAATACACATCACACCCGCGCTGCACACTATAGCACTTTATAAACGGCTTATTGAAATTAAGTAAAACACAAGTGCGCTTTTGTTCACGGCTTTATGTTAGCCAAGTAGCCTTTGATGATACAGTGTTTCATAGGAAAAATACTTATTTTCCTTTAGACTAAGGTAGAAAAATATTAAAAGGATATTATTTTTAATGCACAAATAAAAAACACGTCTTCGATTAGGTAACTACTCTGTAACCCTAGCAATTTTTACTTTTTATTTTTTCCAATAACTTGAATTTGTATCTATTGACATAATAAACAATATCGTACAAAAACATCGTATTCAGTACAACATATAGCAAACATCCCATAATGCATGGCCAGTTGTCTTCTGGGCCTTTGTCTGCGCCGAATAAAAACTTCATCTCACTCCCCGAGGAATTTAATTTGGAGTAATGGAAGTGTTATATTGACTTAACAGGCCAGAAGTTCCCCTCGCGCACAGTTACAGTTATTAAAATGGAGAAATTTATTATTAGCATTTCAACGTCACACTATTTACATTTTAATTTTATTTGTTCTGTGATTTCATTAGTCACGCCTTTAATGTGTTGATTCAATATAACTTCCTACTAATATAACGATTGCGCGCATTTGAAGCAACGTGCAATATAAACTACAATTAATCAAGTGCTTAGGGCTTTGGAATATTTATGTCTTTGCTATTATTGATAACGCGTGTTGTACATAGCAGTAACTAAATCTTAGGTAGATATTCTTTTAGATAATGTTTATTGATTGTTAATTCGATACTCAATTTAATTTTACAGTTACTAGCTTACTTTCAGGTAGGTACGTCGGACTGTTCAAAAATATCGATATCGTACAATATATTGTATATGTTTGATCTTCAGAATATAAATACACATGGGTAAGTATTGTCAGTTTCTTCTGGACTAACGCGCCACTTGGGCGCACGGTTGGCGCAGTGGTTGAGCGATTGACTGCTGCGCTGCGTGTCGCGGGTTCGATTCCCGCACGGAACAATTATTTGTATGATCTACAAATAGTTGTTCCGGCTCTGGGTGTTTGTGTATGTGAGTTTATATGTTTGTAAAAGCACCCACGATACAGGAGAAATTCCTAGTGTGGGGCAACGTTTTTAAAACAAAAAAAAACAAAAAAAAACCCCACAATGCATCAAAGGGATATTTTTTAAATCGTGTAAGGAGATGTGCGACACACTTGCACTGTGACCCTGAGTATATCATTTATAGACCTTTTGTCACCGAAATTATATTTACAAAAGTGAGCAGACAATTTCATGGTCTCTTCCCCGCACCCTATACATGTGGACTCTAATCAACGACGCATTGATCCTAATATAGATACGCCTCGGTAATCACTACAAGCATTTTCAGAGACATACAAAACAATATAAGTTATCTAGGTACATAATTCTTTTGAAAACTTTTTGAAATTCACTAATAGGTACGTAATGATTGACCAGACTGTCCAACATAAGACAAAATGGTCTAAAATCAACAGTTAAAATTTTGATGAGATCAACTACTCCAGCAGAAAAAAAACCTTTTTCAACGAATGGCATAAAATTGTTTCAAAGTAATATTAAAACTAAGAAAATTCAAAATGAACGTCCACAAGTTTCTAACAATCTACCCCTCGCCAAAAAAGGGTGTGCACACATGAGCGTGAAGGATTGTCCACATGTTCGGTGGGCACCCCACGGCGAGATGAGGCCAGCACCGCTCTCCCGATCAGCTTATCTGCCGCTCATCAAATTATTTAATCTTCGCGCCTGTCATTTCACTAACATGCTCAATATATCATTCTGATTTTCTATCGTTATCTTATCACACTGTCTATCGACAATTTTGGAACCTCTGGAAGAAAATCGTGGAAAAAGGTATTTGTTCCCAAGTTATCATGATGAGGCAATGTTTTCACTACAGATAATAAATAATCAGTTTGCCAGCAAAATGATAATATTATGTTCGTACGCATGAAACCAATCGAGCCTACAGCCATAAGAGTCACGTGACCTTTTTCCTGATATTGACAAGCAGATAAATTGTGTGATCAAAGTTCGCTCGTAGAAAATATTCGGAGTAGGGTGGAGATTTCCTCCATGAGTAGAAGACATGATCAAACGGAAGCGGAAGTAGTGACAGTCGGCGAGAGGAAGCGATGCATGGCGCCGGACGTACCCACTTCCTGTGCGTGCTGCCTTCACTTATCCCAGCAGGGCGCGATAATATTGCCCCCAGTTATGTCATCATAATAGGTAGTACGATTTATTTTCATTTTATATGGGCTTGACTTGATAAAAATATTTGGAGAACAATTCTAGATTCATCACTCTGCGCCTTGGGCCAACCAAACCAATTCATGCACAAAACAGAACAGAGCTAGGCCCTGTCTCTTTTCTGCGGGAGTTTCGCCCTTCTATTACTTGGGAATATTCTTATACCACTATTTTGATATATGCGATTGATTAAATCATATGAAAGTAAAATTAGATAACCTAAACCAACAACGGAATGAAAAAAAAATCATGAGTAAAGTACAGGTGATTGGAACGCTAAAAACGTTAATTGGGGTTCTATTTTTACTTTGGAGAGAGTCCTGAAAAGAAGAATAGACAAGAACAAACTATATGTACTAAGTACTGGTGAATCCTCGTACTGAGGCCTACAGACCAAATAAAACACCAGATCTGCTGGATTTCTTTGTTTCTGGACAGTTGTTCAGACCATACGCCAGTAATAGACAATAATAGCGACTCCACACCAAAAATCCTGATTGGGATGCATTCAGGGACTACATTGACGAAAACTTCAATTTAATACTTAAAAACAAAGATGACATCTAAAAATATGCAACAACTTTAACAAATCTAATACAAATATCCGCATGGACAACACAATGTACACCGGCTACCACATTAAAACAAGGTAGTAATAACATACCCAAAGACATAAAAACAAAAATCTTAGAAAAGAGACGACTCAGAAGAGTGTGGCATTGTAGTCGACATTCCTAAGACAAAATAATTATATAATTTAATAAAGCAGCCGCTGTCCTAAAACAGTACCTTAAGGACCTCGAAGAGATACCTATACAATAAAATGCCAATCTTGAATACCCAAGCTAAAAACGATTATTCACTTTGGAACACGGTAGAAAGAAGTAAGGTGCCCAACAAGTTGCACAACGTCCTATCAAAAACAATAACAACACCCGGGCTAGGACTCCCAAGGAACGGGCTGAGGCGTTTGGACTATTCCTGCATGAAGTCTTTACTCCGAATGGCGGTGATTTAGAAAACCGAAAAATAAATACAAGACTATCTAGAAATGATCTGCAACTATGTCTTCCAATTGCTGCTCACCCCGCGAAGTCAAAGAGAAATAAAAGGTCTAGCGTTAAACAAGGCTCCTGGTTTCTGCTTAATCACAGTTTAAATTGTACGACGACTTCCTAAAAACCTACAGTTGGTATAACACACCTTTTTAATGAAGCCTGGCAAACCTGCGCATCTTGTGTCTTCTTACACCAATTAGTATGTTACCAATCTTATCGAAACTATTTGAGATCATCTTACGAAGACTAATAAGAATACTTAACGAAAGCGACTCCACTCCTCAGCATCAGTTTGGCTTCAGAATTAGCCATTCGACTGTTAAACCTTAACTTAGAAAAGGTTCATCGAGTTGCCAACAAAATAAGAGAAGCCCTCGAGAAAAAACAGTACTGCTGTGCTGTCTTTCTCGATGTACAGCAAGCATTCAATAAGGTTTGGCACTAAGGCCTACTTTTCAAAATGAAGAACAATCTTTCACATAACTCTACTTGCTTATTAAAATAGTATCTGGAAGAAAGAATATTTAGAGTAAAAGTCAATTACACTTACTCTACATTTCATAATGTAAAAGCTGGAAACCGCAAGGTTCCATGTTGGGCCCTACTTTATATCTTGTTTACACTGCAGATATACACACATGACATTTTCTGTTGTGGGTACATCAGAAAAAGTCCTGTCAGCCACATTTTCTGATGACACGCAGCACTTTGCAATCATGTAGACACCAGTGTGGCATCATTAATGTTGCAGAGCCACCTTTACAAAATTAACGCATGGATGGAAAATGTCACTTTTGCTTTAAGAAAGGACAATTGCCCATTGAATTAAACTCGGAAATGACTTTCTACTAGTTTCTACCACTCCAAGATTCAGCTAAATATTTAGGCATGCATCTTGATAGTGAGGCAGGTCCTCACGGCCGGTGCCCGTAAAGGGCCATGGCCGCACGACCCCCGCGTAGAGCCTCCTCATACTAGCAACAGCATTATGTGAACCTATAAGTGACAGAAGGCTCAAAAGACAACACATATGGGACTTTGTTCAGTAACAAATCCTAATTTAATAAGAGACGGCTTCCTCACTGGAGGAACAGTTCTTTCCAGACATCCGATCAGGATGCAAATAAATGAAAATTATAATAAAGTAAAATTAATATAGGGGTCTCGAGGGCATCACCAAACTACCTAGACCTACCAACCAAATTCTTCCACTTATTTAGGATTGATCTAATTTTGCGATAACCTTCGGAACAATGACTGATAACAGATCTAATAATTGTAACTGACATAAAAACCACAAAAACGATCTTGTTGGAAATTATCAAGAAAGCAATTTCAAAACCAAATTGTTTGTTTCATCGCGTGTTACCAAAATTAATTTAGTTCTGTTGATTTATTTAGAAGGGTCTTAACTGCTTATTGGTATGACGAGCACTTTTAGCGAATATTGGTTGATAAATTTTATAAAATTCATGTAATCATGAATTTAATATCTTATCTATAAGAAACACGGTGTCTACTGCAAGTTAGATCTATTTCGCTTGGCTAGAATGTACAAAAACTAACATAAAGAAAATGAATAAGTAGGTAGTTAATGTTCCAATTTTCCAAATAGTTTGAGACAGGTACAGGAACACAATTATGCAATTCAATGAGCAGAACTGACGCGGCTGACTGACGGACACGGCAGTCGGACAGCACCGGACTGACGGCGCCGGAGGGCCCGACGCGGAATAACATCAATGTTTAACTGAACTTATAACTATTAAGAACCTGCACCACCTTTGTATAATATGAAATTGAAAATTAGTTATACTAGGAATGTGTGATTTAAATTAAATTGTTGAATCTTGACCACTTGATTGAATAGGTAAGTCTGATTGTGTTACTGCCTCTCAAAAACCATGGGGATCATAAAGAAAACTCAAATGCACGTGATGTGAATTTCCCACTTAGTTTGCATCAGACGATAGATGTGTCTACTAAGCCACAGATACAGTTGACGGGTCACGACGCAGATAAAATTAGAGGAAACATCATTGCAGGCACTATCATTATTGTTTTATTTGCAAAATTGCTTGCTCCACTTAATGGCGGGGCTCGCTATTCACACGGCTGCGGAGCCATTGGCGTGTACCTACTTAACGACGACTCTTTGACGTGACAAGCCCCACTTCTAATGTACTTTGGTACGTAATTGTTCAGTCAATCGCGAATTATATGCATCGTATGCATCGGATGTTTTCTAAATGCGTTGCGCATTTAGAAACATGTAATAGGAAAAACATTTTAATATTGGGTCTGAAGATTAAAACTAGTATAAATTGTTACTGTAAAGCTATGATACAAAGTTTCTATTAATCAAAATCAAATCATTTGTATTTGTGAATGTAATTATCATTGCAATCAGACATTATTCTGTTGGTTAGTTCTCTAATTCACAAATATCCAAAGGCACATAAACTATTTCAAAAAAATATTGATTTTAGGTAAACAATTTAAACTACAAGTAAGGCTTAAAAAATAATATCAAAACAATATGGAATCTAGGTTCGATAATTACATTGCTCCGTGTTATCATCTTTTATTAATAACTAGCTGTGCCCGCGGCTTCGCTCCCGACATCTACCTGCCAAGCCAACCCTACCCTACTTACCTTCCTGCCTACCCTACATACCTACATACCAATTTTTTTTCTAGGGTCATTCTTTCGCGTATAATCTTAACACCGCCATTCAGAAAATGACTTCAATTGCACAACGCCATCTATCGAATATCGAGTTCAACTGTCCGAGTAACTAAATTGCGTGTGCTGTGATAATTTTACTTCTTGAACACTTTAAATTCATCTAACTTTTGATAGAGTGAACCGATTGCGATGAAACAAAAACTAAGTAATTCTTCAAGTTACGCACAATTATAATGTATTAAAGTTATATACATTGGTTTCGTACATTTCACGTGATGCGTGCACAAATAAACAGACAAGCAGACAAAAATGACAAAAATGCTGGAAATGGGTTCTGTTGCTTATCCTTTAACACCCTGGCTATTTTTTTTGGAAATTTATTCAATGTACAAAAATTATTTTTCTACAGATTTATTATATGTATTGATGATTGATTGATTGATTATTTCCCTGCTAGTGCGGTTATGTTCGTGAGGTGAGTGTTTGTTTTCTATGTCGACCAAACTATCGTGGTGTTTTTCTATGTAGGTATGTAATGAGTCCTTTGTCACCTCTGCTACATATGTCCTTAAAATATCGGTCTCTTATACAGTTGATTCAAATTATAATTTTATGCGTGCTTTTTAGAGTTCGCCGAAGGGTCCAAACGGAGCCTTATTGCTATAACTCACGTGTCCGTCTGTCCGTCTATCCGTCCGTCGTCTGTCACACAGGTTTTACAGCCAAACAGTTGGAGCTGCAGTCTTTAAATTTTCACTGTATAAGCATCTTGTTGACCCAAAGCCATACAAACTCTCAAAAAATATTATTCAATGTTTTTAAGGAGGCCCATAAAGCAAAGGAGGCCCCAAGAAAATTGACCTACCGCATTAAGTGAGGTATCGTTGTTTAGTAGATAAATACTGTTTTTTAAACGACTTCCCAAAAAGGAGGCAGTTTCTCAATTAGACCGTATATTTTTTTTTTTATGTGTGTTCGCGAATAACTTCGTCGTTTATGAACCGATTTTGATGATTCTTTTTTTATTGGAAAGTAGATATCCCAAGGGTGGTACCATGATAAGGAAACAGGATCTGGTGATGTGATCCTAAAGAAATCGAGGTAACTCCTCAAATATTATAGGCATATATATAGCGATTTTGGTATTTTCATCAATAATGCAGTCATTTGCACTCAGAAAGTAGCATTTGGTGAAGTGGAACTGATGAAAAAGGCTACAATGGCCACTGAAACACCGAAATAAAACAATGTATCCTAGTCGTGTTTTGGCTTATTGGAATCGTCATGAGATATACTTTGGCTATAAATGATTTTCATGTTAATTAAAGGTATCTACCAAAACTAAAAAAAGTAAAATGTAAAACATTTTATAATTTTAAAAAATATTGAAAACAACCAAAGTAATTTTTTTTTTACAAAATTTTGTTCCGAAGAATTTTCTAACTTCCCATTGGCCTATGAACTTCAAATTAGGTTATAATGTTTATTATTACGTAAATTTTGGTAACAAGTACCAATATATTGATAAACATCCCTCATTTTGCCTATTTCAACCAACTTGATTTTGCGGTTTGGTACGGAACCCTAAATGTGCGAAATCCGACATGAACTTTGGCCGGTTTTTTTTTTCAATTAATTGTGCCGGGGGAGCTAAAGTTGTTGTTTGTCAAAGTTGAGGATAATTTATATCTAGGTATCTACTATCTAAAGTAAAATTTTGGCAGCACCAATATTTCATATTCCTGAGTGGTGGTCACAAATGAGGGTCAGAGTGTAAGTCAGGTGACGCATGGCGGTGGGAGGTGGCGCAGGGCTCCAGCACGGCGAGGATAGATAACGCGGTGCACGCGCCGCGCAACCCAATGAGATCTGAAACGGGTGAAACATTCAAATTGCAAACCGCCCGCGCCCGCCCGTATCAAATGTTGTTTTATAGCTAATTCCCAAATTCGGTTATGGCCTATAAACGATCCGCTGGAATAATTTAAATGCGAACCCGCCTGTATAATGTGCGTACTTTACCCCGAAATTAGGCATTTGTATGTGAAATGCGTTTTGTAATAGGATTCTCGGACGACTTTTATTTCTTGTTCGCGGTGAATCCACGAGTAGGTGATATTCGCTCCAATATTCTAATTTGATTGGACAAATCATGGCAGGACACCTGGTGCCCTGGAGTCTTTCAGCTATATTCCAAATCCCCGACACCACCAAGGCCTCAATCATCAAATTGACTGTTATAGGTTGTTATTTATTCAAATTAATCAAGGGTTTTTTTTTTAGTAAATTCAATAATGTTTGTCATGTTTTATTTTATTTAATACCTTTTAAAAAGCTCGCTGCCCCGACCACAATAGCATAACTTCATAAAAATGTGAAAGTTTTTTTGTAAAGCTACGTTAACAAGGTAAACACATTAGTGGTGGTTTAGTACCTTTCTTCAATTTAAAACGTTTTAAATATAATAAACGAGCTGCTTTTAAAGGTTTCTCTTGTTTCCACGCTAATTTCAAGGCGAACATTTCCGCCCATTCAATATGAACGATTGTAAGTGGACTGACGCCATTTTGCAACAAATGAGAACATTATGTTGGTGCGCCGAGCATTTGTTTAGTTTGTTGGTCAATTAATACAATACACTTTAAAGTAAACTATATTTTAATCAAAAGGAATTCATGGATGAAGAGATTTGGTGCCTAATTGATATTAGTAATTGTTACTTTAACAGAAGTCGTATAATAAGGGGACCAAGAGAATATATTTTGATTTAATATAAAATTAATATTGAATTATTTCTGTGAACACGGAATGATTCAATATTAATAAATTAAAGAGCAATCGGTGAAACTGAGTTTTTAAATCACTTTGATAGATACAGTCATGAAGCCAGCTACAGGCCACAGAACATCGTACGATGTAACCGAACAACATTAAATTATTATCAGATAACACTGCGGGCCGATATCACTGTCCAAATTCTATTTGCCGGATTATTAGACACATTATCCGAATACATTCTCCGATCAATATAACGGTGTCCTAATGGACGAAATTTAATCACGACAAATCGAATGCCACCTATTTATGAAGTCGAATGACTAAACAGCTTTTTAATACGATTCACACGTTAGCAGTTATACTTAGTTAAGTTTTTGTATCGACACATTTCACGGTGAGATGTATTGAACTCTTATTATATTAAATGTGATGCCACATACCAGCCACTGATGGGATCTATTATTGTTGATCCACGGATGAATATTCAATCATCACGCTACTTCACTTCCACTTGATGGATTCTGTGTGCTTATAAAAAACACAGCATTAGTTACACTGTTTAGCGCTTATAACATTTTTGAAATTGGATCCTACAAACATCGATAACATAGCAGAATTTCTTTGTGCCTGTTAATCGGCAGTAACGATGTTGACCGTTGCCTCTGCCTTTCTTTAAACAAAAGAATACAATGTGATTGTACTGAAACAAAAGAAGAGAAACTTAAAGAATAATCAAAGAACGAAAGCACCTTAATTACAAGGCGCCTTTGACTAATCTATACAAAACACAGAAAATCAATGTATCGGTAGAGTAGCCGGTACTTTCCTCGCAGGATAGAATGAGTGCAAAGTGCATACAAAATCGTGATGTAGCCTTTTAATCGGTTTCACGTTCCTTCCCGCGTTAGTTTTTGTATTCGAGTTTCACTTCGCCAATCTGCGGGTTTACTGTCCGACCGGGACTCCTCGCCTTTCACACGTATGAAAATATGCCATCGGTGAATAGCATAGAATTCATTTCCGAAGATTGTTAGGAGGCTCGGTCACGGAAAATGCTACAGTAATAAGATAAAGAGGCGGACCCATTTTGTTTTGCAGCAAACTCACTCCAATTTACGCGGTCCAGTGGCCATTAGCATAAGTCCGGAGCAAAGCGTGATGTGCGCGATTCGCCGTCGGGCGGCGGCGTGACGCGACCAGCGCAGTCGCAGCCCGCGCAGCGCCGCCGCCGTGTAATTGCGCCCGCGCGACACATTTGTTTACTATTGTAAGCCGTGAAGATGCCATCGCTTGCGACACTCCCGCCGACTCCTTCAAATTAGCTCGCTAAACGCTTCCACTTACTTTATTTTGTAAGATATATTCAGTTTTTTCAACATCAGCTAATTCAATGTTATATGCCTAAGCTAAGATTTTATGCAAATCATTTGCCCGTGTAATTATAGTGATATATGTGCAATATTTAGAAATCAACATTTACATAGAGTTGATTTACATAGGAATTCCTTAAGTCGGTTGTCAATATGGCGAGAGACGCATATCAAAATCCAACCACGATTGTAAATAATTACATTTATGCGAACATGGCCGATTCATGTCCTAATAAAATACATCGACAAGTCACAGCTGCCTTATAGATTAATCTAATAAACTCAGTGAGTGACGCAAATCATAAACTGTGAATAGTTGTCGGTCTAGTTATTTTCATCAATATGGTAGTGGCAGGTCGTGATGTGTGCATGTTGACAGCCTCCAAGTGCGTTTCAATTTTTAATCAATTCACATCTCGCGGTATATTCTTGACGCAAATGTGCAACTTGTACCTACTGACCAGGCTACCTGCATAACTACTTCCCCACAACATTAACTATTCTAGTAAGTTTCACCGGATGGACATCTGGTCAGACTGCACGCCACTTAGCATAGAGATTGGAACTCCAAATATGCACAACTGTCATAACTTTTCCTAAGAGTATAAACAAGAAACATTATGTTGCAGCTTGCACATTCGCAATGGCATTTGCATTGATTTGCACTTCATTAAAATGTGTTTTGGTTGTTGTTACTCTCACATAACAGTTAATTATAAGTATGGTATCCTGTTTAAGCCGTATCTCGACTCTGCTACTGCATCTGTCTTTTAATATAATAATTTAAAACGAAAAAATATACTAGTTCCTATTGTGAATACTTAGATAGTAAAAAATCGACTAATCCATTCAAATATTCTTCTTCTGCTGAAGTATTTTCAATAATTCTGTTATTGGATTGGTTGGCCACCTCCTCCGAATATTTCTCCCCGTCATGTGCGAGGTGGAACAACGCAGTGGCTCTGGTGCCTCCGGGTGTTTCAGACAGAACATTTTTCTTCCGTTACTTATCTCACTATCTATCTAGGTTTCTGTGTCATTAGTGCTGAAAAACGTGTCCAAGGTTTGATGGTCTAAAGCTCTCAGAAGAAACAAAAAGCAATAGCTGAGCTTCACAAATCAGTAAATAACAAGTAAATTTATGTAGTTTCAGAACCGCGGCCAGTTATGCCATAAAAATGGGATTTCTGAAAACTTTTATTACTGTAAGTTCTTATGTATAGGTGGTTAAGGCGCAGACTACAAACATAGTTGCATTAATATTGATTTATACCTCTCCATTCTCGATACCTAGAGTCATTTGTAGTATGTGTTATATCTGTAAGGTGTGGCAAGCTGCGCAGGGTTCACGTAAACCATTATTGCCTCGTGTTTTACTCAAATTTAGTCTCAATTCGAGATTGATTGCAAATGCTATCTGGATGTGTGGCATTATGCATTTAAATTATAAATAAAATGTTCATGCGTAATGCAGTAGTAAAACACTTGAAATACGAAAATTGTTAATATTGCTACGAAATGCATATTTGTTTTCACGTCATTCAACAAATCAATATTATCAGCAGATCTCAATAATAATTATAAAATAGACCTTTTCAGAAAGCTCAAAGTCACCCAGAAGACGATGTGGGCTTCCTAGACTGATCAAATCAGAGATGAAGATGCCTACAGGTTACCGAAGATTTGCCAAACTTAAGTGGCAAGGGCACATTACTCGCAGAACGGATGGTCGATGGGCCCAAAAAGTTCTTGAGTGACTCATGTTTGAGAAAATAAAAATGATTTGATTTGATTTGACTACCGCGCACTGGAAGTCGCAGCGTTGGAAGGCCTCCCACTAGGTGGACCGATGATCTGTCTAAGGTTGCGGGAATCCGCTGGATGCGAGAATCACAGGACCGGCCGATGTGGTGATACTTGTGGAAACCTATGTTCAACAGTGGACATCCTTCGGCTTAAATAATGTCAATAATAACAGTGATTTTACCCCTTTCGTTTGTATTTATTCTTAATTATTTAATTGGTATAATCAAGGCACGACAAGGCAAGGCAGTTTGACATTTAATAACGATTAGAGAGACTAATAAATAAATATTCAACAAATAACTAGTTCTGTTTATGTAAAAATTTTGCTGGTATAAAATTAAACTGTAAAGTAATGACTAAAGACTTGGGACAACCCTGTGACGACACGGAGAGTACCGGCGCACGCGCTCACTTGCGAGCCATCATTAGAATGTAGCATCTCGAGCGATTTTCCTACTTTAGATACGGTAATGGTCGTAAAAACAACCACTAAGGAAAAACGCACCGCATAAAAATATTGTATCCTTACTGCCTATAAGCTGTGGCCATTTCTGAAAATCATACGGAGCGAATAGCAAAAGCACGTTGGTTCACATATTTTGCCATACACAGCCGCGGTTAACGAATGCAAGGAGGATTTTAATGCTCCTAATGTGATTCTCGCAATATACACTTATGTACCGCTTATAATGCTTGCATAAACAACTCGTTTAGTTTAATACTTGCTTAAATGCATGTGCTGGACTGTGCTTAAGTAGATTTTTACATTTTACCATGAAATGGTGGCTATTAATTATGAAATTGATAAATATGTAGTTATTTTCGTGAGTAGGTATTATACCTAATATTTTTTTCTGGTTCTTTCTTAATTACTCCGGCACAGATGAAGCATATCGAAACTAAGATAAATGTTACATATAATCAAAAGCTTTTGCCAAAACAACGCGGTGCCCCTAGGGATCTATTTTTTTTGGATGGGCATTCATCCAATGACTTCTCCCGCTCAGGATTAAGCGGGAGAGCGTGTCAGGCTTTTACTGACTAAAACCCACCCGTGTTCCTTCAGTTGCTTAAGCCAAGGCCGCTGTAACTCTCTTTCAAATTTATCCGCGATTCAAATAGGCATCGGCCCTAGCGTACCCCGTCAGTTTTGCTGACATCTCTTTGAGGCGCACGTGGAACACTACGCGCCGTCGACTCGGGCCTGGTCCTTATCGGACAGCGAGCTACCCATTACTCACCATCCGCAAACCCGCGTCTATGGTGGCCGGGAATCACCTTGCGTTTCCCGAAGCTCAGGGCGTCTCCTGCGGTGGCTAGGGGCGTGAGGGCGTCTCCGTTGCGTCTCCCTCACACGTTCCGCCTCCTCCTTCGCGAGCATTACTGCTTCGCAGAAGGAGGAGACAGCTTCCCATGCCCTCTCGCCCCGTACCATGGCCTGAACCAGGGCCGGACGCGAGGGGTTGCCTCTACGAGGACTCGGCGGTGCTCCGCCCAAGCGGGGCAGATCTCCACCATATACCCCACAGTTTCCTCCGGGTGATCCACACAATGGTGACACCCGGGCGTTTCCTCCCGCCTTATCTTGAACAGGAATCCTTCGAAACAGCCGTGTCCGGTGAGGACCTGCGTCAGGCGGAAGGGAAGGACGCCGGGGCGCCTCTCAAGCCACTCCTCAAAGATGGGCCTTATCGCCGCAATTGTGGCGTTTCTATTAGAGAAGTTCAAATTCGTCTACATAGGTATGTAAAGGCATATTAATTACCTGCAATGTTTTTATTGCAGACATTGCACATACAATATAGTTCGCTAAATTATTAGTTAAGAATATAACGGCACTCCGTAACTAAATAGCTAAAGCTAATTATTGTTTTCTTGTTGTTTATTTATATTTACATAATGGTAAGTAACTTATAAACTAAGCCCCACAAAACCGTAGTAACCGTAGTATAACTGGTAACGTCTCAAGAAACATCATCCTACATAGCTAAATAGAAAATGAATATGATTTTAACATAGAATACCTGTTATCTCCGTTATATGACGTCCCGTTTGCAGGCAGCCACATCGGATGCAAGAAAAACGACAAAAAGTCGTATTTCGAAGTACTGCCAAATCGGGATAGGATCATTAGATCGATACCATAACCGACACATCCTGAATAGGTAGGTGGTGAAGCGTGCCCGCTGTGGCGCGCGTCTCTCACCCGTTATGCGCAATTTTTGTTCATTCATCTTCTGACTTAACTCACTTTATACATTTTTTCGGTGGCATTCAAAGGTAGCCGCTCTTGTTTCAACGCCAGGACAAGTCAAGACTAAGCACAGCTGAGGCACAAAATACCCTGATCGTGAAAACTTCCCTTGAATAGATGATAATGGGCTGTAATGGCCTCGCCTTATACGACTACCTCAACCACTTTGCTTTTTAATACCGCTTCGAGAATCAACCACCTAGCTTAAGAACTTCTTGAAAAAGTATAACAAATTGCAGTAACTATGGCACCTTTACAAGAAAGTGTCCAAGCTGTTACTTTCATTTAACACATTAATGAAATATCAATAATACTTTTTCGAAATGGTCACATGATCAAATCACTTTGTATTAAAGTCACGCCGGACGATTTACAATAAATTGTTAGCAGCGGAACATGTGTCAGTTGTTAAAAACTAAAATAATAATTAGTTTAAATGAAGAAGTGGCGTGAGAACGTGCGGGGTGGGCGACATCGACAGGGCGACAGGGCCCGGGCGGCAGTGCTCGGCATACAAATTGAAACTGTCGGATCGGCCGATCGCTGGCCACCGCACCGCCACAGCCCGCGCCGGCCTTACTCTCACGGAAGCGATTACCCTCGCTAAGACAATGGCCGACAAGACATGCATCCATTACCGCTTTGTGACATGGTGGTTGCTCTTTCAAACATGCTCGATATCGGTGAATTAAGATTCATAGCAGCTTATTAGATTCAACGTCCACATTTTCTTTTAAATGAATCGGTAACCATGTGTGTATATTGAACCCAACAACCTATTTAATCAGGTTGTTATTACAGTCCCACTAATAATGTTAAACAATAACTATTGACAGTTTTAGCTGGATACCACTTTATAGCAAAAGTCACAATGTAAAAAACAGAAATGTTTTAATATTTACCAATAGCACTTATAATGTACAAAATCAAATAGTCATTTGATATTCTGTCAACAATAAGTGCAATATTTGGGCGCAAGGGTTGTAGTGCGGGGGCTGCTAGCTGCCTCGCGAGACAAACAAACGACATACATCGAAATGTACTCGCGACACCCGCGACTCGCACCCCTGCGACTTTGCGCTAAACCCTATGCAAAATAAAACACTCGATTGACATCTCTTTGAAATTTGTAAAATATTCAGACGGCTTAGACTTTAAATGGGGGGTTAAACGATCAACTGAAAGGATTACATTACTTTATAAATTACATTGACTTTGGCTGGCTTTAGAGAATATTTCAGTTTTTCTTAGCATTAACAATAAAACACATAGATATCTGGATATTTAACTTGTTTGATAAATCATAAAGTGCACTAGGGATGTTTCCTGGGTAGAATCATTATAATTCTATTTAGTCCGTCATATTATTTGATAATCTCATTATCAAATAATAATTTTTGCTAAATTAAATAAATAAAAATAGACAAAAAAAAACTTTTTTACAAAAAAATACTACTGACTTCCAAATAAGAAAACTACAAAGTGAAAATAACTTTATTTTTGGAAGTCGGTGTCTTTCATAGATACCATTTTTTTGCGTTATGGACACCGACTTCCAAAAATAAAGTTATTTTTCACTTTGTAGTTTTCTTATTTGGAAGTCAGTAGTATTTTTTTGTAAAAAAGTTTTTTTATTTTTCACTTTTTAGTTGTACCTACCTAACCTAATAGGCGAGTTGTTTAGTAAGTTTCTTATAACGCAAGAATAGGTTACCCGAATATCATGAAACTTGTACAAAACCGACCAAATGAGAGATCTGCTTACCCCTTAAGAGCGTACTGGCGTGATGTTATGTTATGAAATGTTATAAACAACAAACAGACATGCAATTGCAGCAGTCCCTAAAGTTTTGCCGTTACTTATTGAAGAGTTCTGTTGTATATCTTCGAAGTTCTTCATCAGATCTTCACCAAATTAAAATGGGACCAATTTCGAAACATAATCTTTCAAACAAAAAAAAAATTCAAAATCGGTCCACAATTGGCGGAGATATCGGTGAACATACACAAAAAAAAAAAAAACATACAAGAAGTCGAACATAGAACCTCCTCCTTTTTCGAAAGTCGGTTAAAAATAAAGCACATCAAAGTTCAGGAGTGGGGGCTTGTGACGTGACTTTGTCAGTATTAAGTGTAGCACACAGTGATGTCACACGATATTTCAACGCTCTGTGTCATCGTAATATTTTGTTTACTTGGCAAAAGAAAAATACGTGTTCAATATTTTTATTAGATTATCTAACTGACAGACTAAATAGATATTTTTTGTGAACTACCCTATTCTGGTATCATAACGGTCACGTTATTAGGCACAATAAAATAAAGTTTCCTTATGCATATCATTATGGTGATTCCTATGACCCTGCTGTGCTTGCTGTGTTGGATTAACCAAGTAGACTAAACAATAGGAATCTTAAATGCCTTATAACTTTCAAAATTCGATTGCGGCAGTTTCTTATCGCATCACAGGAAAAACTGGGGATTACTTTTTTGAACACGTCCATTATATAACTGGCTGTCATGTACTTCCCGAGCTGGCTATTTGGCGTATCTCGTGGTCGAATCCTGTGAGCGAAGGATATAGGCATTTAGTAATTAAATGACTTGCGTATCTTTTGTGTGCATATGTTATTTACGTGTTATTTTATATTAATTGTAAGCATATTTAATTTTAGTCTAGCCAAATCGTTTACTTTATTTGGACCTACGCCATCGTTTATTTATTGGTTATTGTGAGATTATTTATTATTATATACATTGTACATTTAACTTTATAAATACCTAACCAAGTAATCAAAACGAATTTATAAAATATTCAACACGCCTAAGAACTGGAACTTTTTCTACTGCAAAAAAATCAAATATTTTTTATTGTAAATACTAAATTAAAGCTGCGGGTATACTTACGTGAATTACTCTACGCATAACACTGTTACAACACCAACATATCACGTCTGCTTGGCGACCATTTGTCACTGCAGGGATCCAGCAGAATATCAGCGTCAGGTATATTTGCCTGACACGTGCTGAGCTGGACTCCCACTTGGTGCAACCTTGAGACGCACACCGCACTGTGTTTTGATTGTCAAAATTAATGTTACTGGTGTCACTTTTACTTTTGTTTCGGTTTCCTTTTTCTTTTTATGTTGGCACTTTGTTTTTAAACATACCTACATGAAAATTTTAATAATTTAATTAAGATTTTGTGTGTTGTGTTGTGTCTTTTGTGTGCACTAAATAAATGATTTATCTATCTAGCTAAACCATTCTATCTTCTAAAGTTCTGGAGTATCTGAAATTGTGATACAGTTTCAGCATGGCATCTAATCAGTGTAAAATAATAAAGAGTATTTTTTAGAAGTGTGGTATTTAAAATTAAATCAAACACGTAAAAATAAATGTTCTTGTCGTGGTATTGGCTTTGTTTAAAAGATATTCTTATGCCATTAGTGCTTAAACATGATTTCGGGCGCCACGGCTGTAGCGTAATCGGGCAGTCCAATTTTCGACCACATTATCGAGCAAACTGGGGAGAGCTTTGGTTTCAACAAGATGGTGCAAGTGCAACGAGCCACACAGCGCGCGACACCATCCATTTATTGCGGGAAACATTTGATGAGCGCATAATTGCGCGTAATGGACCCGTGAACTGGCCTCCATGATCGTGTGATCCATAGGTATACGTACCTATGGATTACTTTCTTTGGGGATACCTATGTGTAGCCATTAGTCATCATCTGCGTAGCCTTTTCCCAACTATATTGGGGTCGGCTTCCAGTCTTACCGGATTCAGCTAAGTACCAGTGTTTTACATGGAGTGACTGCCTATCTGACCTCCACAACCCAGTAACTGGGTAACACGACATCTCTTGGCTAGACTGGTGTCAGATCTCAGGCTTCTGACTACCCGTAACGACTGTCAAAAATCTTCAAATGACAGCCAGGACCAACGGCTTAACGTGCTTTCCGAGGCACCGAGGAAACTCGTTATGTAAAGATGGTCATCCATCTACGGACGGACCTCGGCGATGGTTGCTTAATCTTGAAGATCGGCCCATGCGGCTGTTATTATTTAGCCACGAGCGGTCACATGTCTTCGAATTTTTGGTTCTAAGACATGCCAGTTTTCTCATGATGTTTTCCTACACCGTCTTGAAAGAATTGATGATGAAAATAATTTACACAAAGAAAAGCGCCTGTCTGAATTCGAACCCACGACCTACAACTTGTAAGTCGCGGCCGTTACCACTGGGCCACTACTGCTCTATGTGAAGTCACTAGTATTCGCAGATAAAACACCGACATTGGACCACTTGGAAGTCAACATTCATCGCATTATTGCCGATATACGGCCCCAGTTGTTCGACAAAGTGGTCGAAAATTGGACTGCCCGATTACGCTTCATTCGAGCCAGCCGTGGCGCCTATATGCCCGAAATCATGTTTAAGCAGTAATGGCATAAGAATATCTTTTAAACAAAGTCAAAACCAAGGCAATACAATTTACTTTTACGTGTTTTATTTCATTTTAAAAACCAAACCTCTAAAAAAATCACCCTTTAGAAACAGGAAAAAAAAATGAATGTAAGAGGCAGGAAAATACTTTCACTGATAGAATGCAAATTATTCCGAGTGGTATATATAGTATTTTTTAATTGTCTATAGGCTCGCGCTTGACCACTATCTCGCCTGGCGGTTAGCGATGATGTGGTCGACGGTGAAGCACGCTTGCCTAGAAATAACCTATTCATTCTTGACTTAAAGATCCCTATAGTACCCTTTCTCCCAGACGAAGTTACGTGCTTAAGCCTATTGTAATATATCTACAATAAGATATTAAAAAGATACACTCACAGAATCATTCAAATGATTTACGTCGAGTTTCAAGCATCCCCTGTGTCACTTGATTTTATTCAGAACAAAGATCGTTGACATGATTACAAATTATTAATATAAAATCATATTTTTAACTGGCCTTTATACAATGTTTTTAGGGTTCTGTACCCAAAAGGTAAAAACGGGACCCTATTACTCAGACTCCGTGGTCCGTCTGTCTGTCACCAGGCTGTATCTCATGCACCGTGATAGCTAGACAGTTGAAAGTTTCACAGATGATGTAATATTTAAGTGGGACTCCCATACAACAACCGTGACTTTTTTGCCGTTTTTTGCGACAATGGTACGGAACCCTTCGTGCGTGAGTCCGGCTCGCAATTGGCCGGTTTTTTGTATCGTGCAATGTCATCTGAATCAAACGCGTAAGCAAAATTTTAACTAAATAGGTTAAGGAAAACTCTTTTTAATTCAGTTGCAAGATTTAACTTATACATACTAAAAAGGCAAGTTAAGAGGAAACGGGGGCAGAGAGCGCCGACTGAATTTCCTAAGTAGAAATTCATAATTCGAGGTTTGGTTCTCGCCTATTTCCTCCTCCAATATTGGACCAATTTAAAAGATATCCCATAATCTGAAAATTAAAGATATATTCTAATGTCCCTCTGTTTTCCTTTTTGATGATACATTATCTTTAGAAGCAATAGAACCCTCAAAAAATGCTCAAAATTGCGCTGTCAACAGAGGCTTAGTGTACAAATTTGACAAATATAAATGAAAAAAGGAAAACATAGGGACATAGTATATATCTTACTTTACCAGTTTATGGAATATCTTTTAAATTGGTTCAATATTGGAGGAGAAAAGAGACGAGAGCCAAACCTCGAATTATGACTTTTTACTAAGGAAATTCAGTCGGCGCTCTCTGGCCCCGTTTCCTCTTAAGCAACACAAGCTTATAAAATCATATTGTTAAGCTGTTAAGCTTTATCAAAGATCGTGGGTTTATCTGTTTATGATGATTAGGTGGCGGGCGGTTGCCTGGCAACGGGCGGCGGTGGTCAGCCGGGGAGGGACGGTTCCTCATACTCGAACCATCGGAGGTAGGGCCCCGGCCGGTAATTATTCCTCTCGTGCTAGACCGTGTTAACTTTAATGTTACTTTACATGTTTCAGCTGCTTCACAACGCTTTACATACATCTGTCCACTTTAATTATGTTCAGTTTCGCAAAACTTGATAAGCACTAAAGTTTTATTGTTCATTGTATCCTGCTTAATTAGTGAGTCTTATTTTTTACTGGGAGCTAGAGTATTTCATTTTAAATGTCCTTTGGAATTTGGAAACGATATTATGCACCTTATATATACACCCACCTGATTTAAGCTTACACTAGTCGAAAAATCTTCCATACAAACGTAGTCTAGGGATTATTCCACTGTTTGACGATGTTTGTTCAAAATAAAAAGTGATATCAATTTGTCTCATCATTATCTAGCCCTGTATGGAAGCAAAAAAGTAAAAAAAAGAAAATATTTGAAAGTTATGATCGTCGAAAGTTCCACATTTCGACACTAATTTTAACGCATTTTTGGGCGCAAATAAATACCATAAGAAGACGGAAAATTGCAAAACGGCCACCATACAGGGATAGATTAGTAGTTCAACAATGCAAATTATTTTATTTTGATCAGATAGATTTAGTCGTTTTTTCATTATATCTAGACTGCCAAAGGTCGGTTTATAGAATTTCGCGCGCTCGGTGTCGTCCTTAATCATTATCCATTTCGCTGAAAATTTGCAAAAGTGTGTATTCGTACGCGAACTAGCTTCCTACTGCTCAACACAGCATCCATCTCTTCCGCACGTGTTGTCGGTTGATATAAAATGCATTTTAACCCCGCGCACAAAATAGTTCGTGCCGTTGACTAGTGTACCCTTAAGCAGTGTTCCTATAACATGGTTAGTTTGTTGTTGTATTTTAAACTATATAGCTTCGATAAATCTAGGCATGAGATAAAATAAATTCTTAAGTATGTTACCTAAAATTTAAAAAAAAAACTGAAAATGTCCGTTGAAGTGTTTAACAAGCTTTATACGTAACTAACAACCCTATTCTTTAATTTAATATAATCCAAATAACATAATAAAAAATTAGCTTAGATACACCATCTAATGTCATCAAATGCACATACTCGTACAGTAACACTCAGACTCTGCTTGTACCATTACCATAAGTAGGTTCCTACATACGACTAACTCAGCACTCGCATTCTGAACGAGATTTTTCACCAATTCCGACTCATTTATGCTTTAAATGAACGAATTCACTGAGCAGATCCTTATCGGCGTCCACGGTCAAGGGGACTCATCCGATTCTATTCCGACACTAAATAGCCCATGGTTTATTTTGTGGTAGCGAGCTTTTTAAAAATGCCATCCGATTCTCTGCGACATTTTCTCTTCTCTTTATAAAGGATTTGGAACTTTAATTAAACGGGACTACCGTTTAAACTTTTCTTGTTGTACGACATTCTATAGGTGTACTTCTTTGAAATATCTTAATATAAATAATTTCCATTATTATGAAACATCTTAATGTCTCCCTCCATCTGGAATCTTTTAATCAATTGGTTTATATATCATATATTAATTTGCTCAATGTACCTTTAAATCTTAAATTGGTATAAGTCATAATAAAAAAAATCTTAATACTTCGTACGAAAATGACCCAACTATCAAATAACCACATTTCAATCGGTAGATAATTTTAGCCGGGTCTCCTATAACCATAAAATTGCTCATTAAATGTTCAAAAAATTCTAATAACACAACGTTTAAAATACAATAAACTATCGTACTATCAAGAGTGCATTCAACTCTAACGCAGTACTATTATTAAACGGAATTCGATTTAAAGCCGAACCCTCCTCGTCGTTTGTGAAATTGACATTTATTCTTCGTTTTTCATTGTTGCTGCAGTCGGTTTCGATCTATTGTTAATTAGCTTAAACGGCCCATGCGCTGTGCCATGCCAAACAAAACCTGTCGAGTGCCAGTACAACGCCAGATCGTGATAGCACAGCTACACTACACTAATTTCTCGCTTTAACTCGTGTAATTCATATTCCACTCTAAATTGAGTCAGTAATCTTTAGTTATTATATATTTCTATAAAAATAATATCTAAGCATGACCTAAAACATCCATTATTCTGAGTGTAAACTTAGTTAGAGAGTGGCGCTACTGGGCTACGGCAAATCGTAGAACTAAAATTTCGTAGCAATCCGCCGTAGACCATACTCCTAGCGCCACCTGTTGTCGAATAGAATAAGAAAAATGGCTAAAGGAACGTGTTCTGTTTATTTATTAGTTTTCGCTTAAGTAATTATAGTTTAAGATTGAAATATTTTATGATTATTAAACAACAGGTTTAGTACCCATAAATTTCGTGTATTAATTAGTATTATTTAGGCATGGTTGCGTAGCAATAAGAAATAATCATCTGTACATTGTTTTATGGAAAACGCATTTTCTTCATTCCACTTTTATCGCAAACGGAGGAAATAGATTGTTAGTATGATGCATAGGTGCTTGGAGAATAAAATATAAAATGGTAGCCATGTAACATATAGATAGCTGATTCCTTTTGTAAATTTTGTTTTAATGAGTTTCTCAAGTGGTTTTGTTTGGAAATCTAACTAGAGTAGGTGGACGAGTAACTATACAAGGCCAAGACCAAGAATACTGATCAAAACACACAATAATTAAATATCAGTACTTAAAACACTACCAACAGACAGACAATGTAATATTGTAGATAGACGTATCGACATAGGAGGCAACATTATTACATACGCGAGTTATTCGCTCCCCATCAGGCGGGAGTGCCTCGATTAAAGCAGTAAATACTTTGAGATTAATTATCTCGTAAACAGTCGCAGGCGCGTCGCGACTCAAATCGCTCACCTACGCCGTGAGCGCGATACAAATTCAACTTTTCCAATTAAATTTCGTAAGGCATTAATAATTATTTAGGTACATCAATTTGTTTCGTCGCGAGGCGCTGTACTGCCAGCTCACGGAAGTCGCTACACAAGGCTCACACTTTTGAGATGGGTCTTGAGATATTTTGTGAGCAGTTTAAACCTAGAGTATTTTACTACAATATATTCTATTACATATATTAAATATTCGATTCAGTGATATTAAAGTTACACTCTGAATTAAGATCCTACAAAATAAAAAGTCTGATTCCGATAGACTTCTCCATCTGTACCTATTTATTAGATAGGTGATAGAGGTCATGTAACTTTACTTGAAATTACTTAAAATATTTTGAGTAGGAATGACTCTTTATGGAGTTTCTTGTCCGTTCTACTCCATAACAAGCTACTTTTCCGAATGGAAGGTAGAATCAATTGTTATTATAGATAATTGTAAATTTTAATTGTTGACGTTCAGAAGTGCTGCTTAATGGTCTAGTTGAAATAAATATATTTGACTTTGACTCATTTCGTATTTGGTTTGTGCGTGTCAGTATCGAAAGCATTGGTAGTGTAGTGGTAAATATATTTACCATAGTTGGGTAGGTATATATTTTTCGCGTCCTTCAAAGAGTTAATTAACTGTAATCTTAATGAAACTAGTCAACCATTATTTATTTAATGATTGAGCCAATGACTTCATCAGCATAAATAAGTCGTAAGTATCTTCAGAAATATCACCGAAAGCGATCCACGCCGCCGCCATTCTGACGAATCCTAACTTTGGAATTAATTAAATTAAACTTGAAAATGAAATATTAACACTTTAACGTATAAAATTTAATACCGTTAAGTTATAACGTGATTATTCAACTCCTCGGCAATTTCCAAAAACATCTAGAAAATTAAATTCGCGAACGGAGGCTGGCGGCTCCTTTGAGCCAGCTTCCGCTTTTGTGCGAGCGAGGCACGAGGCGCGAGGCGCTCGCCACTTCGCACTGAGAAATTAATTTTCTTCGTCTTTATGTAATTTAATTATAAACATTTCAATATGGCGCTCGGGGAATTTCCGCCCGGGAGAGAAGTTAAATAGAAACGTTTGATACTTATCTCCTAATACACTTCTGGGATGATTGCGCGATTTGAACGAAATTAATTATTTTATTTGCTAAAGAGAATGATTACAGCTATCATTATAGGTATCCGATAGATATCTTGTTATGTACGTAATTCAATAAAATTGCTATTTTTCTTAGTTAATCTTCATTAAATTACATTGAAATGTGAAATTAACGAGTGGCTCTTATTTAGTTTGGAGTAGTATATATATTTTCAGCTAGTACTTCTTTAGTCAATATATTCAATAACTACTAATAACAAAAAATATAAACACGAGAACATGACATAAATTAAAAGGATTATAAATGTATTCATTTATTGGAAATTAGGCAAATAGATATTAGTCTATAGCACGTAAATACACAAAGTACCAAAAACTTAAAAAAACCGGCCAAGTGCGAGTCGGACTCGCGCACGAAGGGTTCCGTACCATTATCGCGAAAAACGGCCAAAAAATCACGTTTGTTGTATGGGAGGCCTACTTAAATATTTATTTTATTCTGTTTTTAGTATTTGTTGTTAAAGCGGCAACAGAAATACATCATCTACGAAAATTTCAACTGTCTAGCTATCACGGTTCATGAGATACAACCTGGTAACAGACGGACAGACAGATGGATCGCGGAGTCTCAGTAATAGGGTCCCGTTTTTACCCTTTGGGTACGGCACCCTAAAAACCAAGAATATTCTTAGACAATAACCAGTTGAAGGCGGAACTAAGTTGTGATAAACTCCTATCAATAAAATTACCATATCTAGCCTAATACGGTCAATGGATAATAATTGTGGTTGTACCTATGATAACGCTGCTGCCCACTACTTCTCCAATAATATACAATGTACCAAGTGAAATTATCTGCACTAGTTTATCTGGCGCACTGCTTTTATCATAGACTACTCGTACTTACAGGAAAATATTGTTCAGGTAAACGGGAACAAAACTAGGAAAACTGTAAGTGCCTATAGACCAGAAAATTGTGACATAGTGACTGCTGCTGTGGCAGGTGGACGGAACAATGATCATGATAAATATTGACCAAAAAATTATTATGTTATTCTCTGTTCAATTTATACATACTTAATTTATTACGTACCCCAGTACCCATACCTTATTTTGTCTAAATTCTATATTTGCTAATTATGACAGTAAATAGCAAATATTAAATAAAATTATAATTCCTCTTTTTATTTTAATTGCATCGAAAATTGAAACATTTCCATCTAGAACAGTGGGAGCTCGTCCAACAATTTTTTTATTGAATAGCAGTCGTTCAATGACATTCCATCTGCAAAATTAAAAGTATCTATTTGTGCGGAGTGCTCAGTTAACAGATGCCACTAGCGTTCGTGCAATTTTGCTCTTAAACCGTTCACGCTCCGTCGACGAGAGGCGACATCAAACATACGCGGTGCCTGCAAACCTTTTGCCAGCTTATCTCCCATTCACTATCTTCACGAAATATCTACAACCGGTCCCATTGTTCGATGTTTATTAAATTTCATTTTACGTTTATACAACAACACTTTTGTCGGCCGCTTTTTGTACCGATTTGGGACATTTTACGGGTGGATTAGCTCGTGACGTCTACTTTTGTCGAGGCCGGCAGCGATGTCTTTTTATGCGTCTCCCGTATTATGGTTTGCTATTGCGCGCATTATGTCATAACAGTGAGGTGCTCGACGCACTCGCTCATACTTTTTGTCGCTCTATTTTATTTTAAATTCAATCTCAGTTGACAATAACACTGTAAACATCCTGTCTTTTTGTACAATATTAGTAATACGGATGATTTTGGATTAAACTCGGTGAAGTATGTGCACTCGAGGACAGAGATGGGACTTCAAAAGCAGGTACCTACAGTGACATATTTGTTATTAAACATGAAGATTAATACTTATAGAAAAAACCATACAATAATATTTTTAGAATTCCTACTTCCCTGATCTAGATTTAGATACATTAGAAGTTCATCCTTAAAAAATACACTAACCCGTCCAAGATCCAACCCCAAAACAACACCTTAGATTAAACAATCCGGCCCTACGCTGGCACTAAAAGCAATAAGACTTACAACTCCGCCCCTACCAAAACAATCCTGTATCTCGGTGTCTTCACTAATGGCGCAAGTTCGACAGTCGAACTTAGTTGGAGTGTTCTACGGCTGCAATAAAGATAAATCCAGCAATAATATGTTCGGTTGGCCTTACGTGTAGGTTGGCTTGGGCACGAAATTGAATTTGCATGGAGTCTTAAGTCGACACCGATTGAGACGCTGCCTCATCCGGTGGACTATTACGAGTTCACCAACTGTTAGGGACGGCGCGATTACGCACCGAAGCCTGTTGAGCCCCGCTCTCTAATTGTTTAGGCAGACCTAACAGCACTTCGATTCGAACGTGATTTTGGAGTTCAGAGGGCCTTCATTCACGATACACAATAGACTCTGTGAGTAGAGCTGAATACTAGCAATGTTAGTCAATATGTAACATATGTACAAAGAGACATACAGAGTCACATTCGCGTAAAATGTAATACGTGAGCGGCAATCTTCGTCAGTGGAAGGCGCACTAATCCAGACGCCAGAGGGCCAGCACCGTATGAAAGGACGTTCCTTATCCCTTGATCCCGTTGTTTACCAGACATTAAACAGATAACAAGTCCGCGCCCTGATACCGTCTGAGCAGATTAAAGCCCCGGTGGCCGTAATCCGAACTTCGATTAATTTCATCCAATACTTAGTCAGGGAATGCTTAATTGCTCGTACTGTAAATTGTTATTTATGTAGGTATATGTACTTAAAACCTGAAAAAAAGATTCAAGTTTATGCTTCATTTGGGATGACACGCTTGAAGTTGTCACTGATCTTGAAGCATGTCGCCCGTTTCGATGTCGTTCCAAATGAGCACTCTTTATGTTGTCTTGACAACTGAAAACTTCTTACTTCATGACAATTAGAAGACTATGGAAAATTGGGTATGCAGATTTACTTATTTTTAAGTATGTACGGTAGACAAATGTATTTTAAAGGTTTTGATTGTATAATGATTGCAGAATTCATTAATCTTTTTCAAAACTATCATCAATTATACATCTGGTTAATGAAAAGAACTTAAACATCATGAACCACTTCGTTTATTCCTTTATGAACAGATAGTGGTCAACAAGAAACCAATCACATATACAAGAAAGTTCAACCAAGTTGCGATGATGAGAGTTTGCTCTAAGTACATGACTAGGCGCTGCCTGGTGATCATTGTTGGCAATGTTGATATCGCTCAATAGATTCTATCATCGATAAATATCAACACACGTAAAAATTTAAATCACTCTTTATTTTCTTGCAAGCCCCCTCCCCCTCCCTGCCCTCTTTTGTCATCATTCTCTATCACTCTCTAGGGTTTGCTGTAAGAGAACTCAGCATTGAGTTAAGCTAGCCTTTGTACATGTACTTTATTATCACATTGTAATGAATATTGTTTTTGGTATACATTAAAGAATTAAGAAACGGCGATAACGCAATAAAATAGTACCTAGGTAATATTTCTTCCTCTACAGAGTCTTTTGTGAATTCATAATCTGCAATCGGAACACCGTAAATAACTACAGTTTAGGCAGCTTATTCATATTTTTTTTTCCTTTTCTAATTGGAAAGTCCTACAAAAATACTGACTATGCATTTCAGAATTAAATACATATTATGTAAAGTTAAGCCATACCAAAAAGTTTAATTGAAAAGTTACAACAATATTTGTTAGTTAGAAAGTTATTCAAGTTCTGTACATGACACCAGCAAAATCACATTTAATTATTTTGTGAAGCAAAGGGATGCTCATAGAGAGAAATCAGTGTAGCAGTAGAGTGCGTCATGCGTTCTACAAACACTGCCAGCCGTGCATGAAATGACGCCGCAATGATACCCCTGCACCCTAGCTGAGTTAAATAAATCATGGGCATGTGCTGTATGTTTGGAATATCATTTACCAACATTGGTTCTAATGTTTGATGTTGGTGTCAATATCACGTTCTGAATTTCACTTCAAACTTAAAATTAGCCGTGGAAAACGAACAGCATCTGACACTTTGCGCATGCGACGATAGCTTAGAGTTACCGCAAAAGATAGGACAGCACTTAAAACCTCGGATAAATCTCATTACAGAACTTGGAGATATTTCAAGCAGTTGCCCATTGGATTTTTTTTATAAGAAATATCCATTAATAGGTTCTTACAAGAAAAATATTTTTCGGTTATTTTCCTTTATCAAATTAAATTTCAGTTATAACTTGACATCGACGAGTAGTATAATTTTAATTAGTATGTCAAACACGAATTGCTACGAAATTCACCATCAGACCCGCCCTACTCAGAACAAACATTGAATTAGATGAGTACATCTGATACTGATATGGAATACTCTCGTCAACTGGGGCTCTATTTAGTTTTTGGCTTATCAAATCGCATGACATCATGCTTTGAAAATGTGATACCTAATGGACATTATTGATTATACGACATTTTTCTAATTAGAAATAATATTCTAATATGCTCGATATATAGTTTTCTCTGCGATCAAAACAGATCACATTTGTTAAAAAAACTGGCCAAATGCAAGTCGGACTCGCGCACTGAGGGTTCCGTACAAACAGCTACATTCACCAAAATAATTAAATAACATTACTGAAGTTCATAAACTATGAGGGCACTGAACATTGCTCTAACGATAAGAGTAACAGAATTGAGGAACAAAAATAACTTTGCCGTTGGAAAGCTGTAGTCCCCATACATCGACATAAGCCGCGGTCAGTTTACCAACTGCTAATAAGTTAATAATCTTTTATTTTATATGTACAAATTTACGGTTTTCGGATTTTTTCCTTTACTTGTACTATACGACATTGTGTCTTGCCAAATCTTATGATTCTATGTCAACGGGAACTACCTTGTAGATTTTGATTACCTTGCGTGTGTATAAAATGCGTCATTAACGGCTAACGGCATTAAGGTTACACTAGTCAAAAATTTATGTAAGGATCGTAGCAGGTGGCGTTCTGTAATTTCTGCCTACCCCCATGGGAAAAAGGCGTGAGTTTATGTATGTATGTATGTAGTCGAAAATTCTTCCATACAAACGTAGTCTAGGGATCCACTGTTTGACAATGTACGTTCAAAATAAAAAGTGATAACAATTTGTCTCATCATTATCTAGCCCTGTATGGAAACTTAAAAGTAAATATTTAAAAGTTATGAGCGTCGAAAATTCCACATTTTGACACAAATTTTAACGCATTTTTGGGGCGCAAATAAATACCATAAGAAGACGGAAAATTGCAAAACGGCCACCATACAGGGATAGATTAGTTGTTCAACAGTGCAAATAATTGTATTTTGAACAGATACGTTTAGTCGTTTTTTTCATGATATCCGGACTCCTAAAGGTCTGTTTATAAAATTTCGCGCGCTCGGTTTCGTCCTAAATCATTATCCATTTCACTACAAATTTGCAAAAGTGTGTACTTATTCGTACGCAAACTAGCTTCCTACTACTCATCACAGCATCTATCTCTTCCGCACGTGTTGTCGGTTGATACAAAATGCATTTTTACCCCGCGCACAAAATTATTCGTGCCGTTGACTAGTGTAACCTTAACGTCATTATCTCTTGATTGCGTTGATCTAGAAGTTCGATTTCACAGCTGCAAGGAGTTGCAAGCTTGATTATACGATATTAATTTCAACTCGATACTGCCACACTTGACAGACAGACGGACAACAAAGTGATCCTATAAGGGTTCCGTTTTTTTCCTTTTGAGGTACGGAACCTTAAAAATTATGCATTAACAAATTTGGATGGACAGTGAACCCAGAACCAACCATTTGACTGTATATTGAGATGAACACAAACTATCGCTGGAAAAATTAAAAGGGAAACTTTTTAAATCTAGTTTATCAAAAATGTGTTACAATCAAGAATCCTAGATAAAGATTCCATTGATTAATGTATTTAGGTGTCTCCGAATATTTGAGTTCAGCAACAACGTCTAATTGGTATTGGTTCATTAATATTCAGTTTGAATATAGTCCAGGCCTATCTAATTAGTGCGGTACAAACCAACAAGACGTATTCCAATATTTGTGTTGAACGTCGTAAATCACATTTACGACGGGTAACAAGACAAGAGACCAGGTATGTTTGTGGATAAAATGTAGTTTGGTCTCATCACATTCAAGTCATGCGCCGACAACGGTAACCACACACGATACTCAGCCACTCCACATGCAAATGCTACACATCCTTTTGCATATTACGTCACAACACAACTCTGGGCTTACGGAGATTTTATATGAACAAGGTATTTGCTGCAGTGAAAGATAATTAATATGACAATACACTGAAAAATAACCTATAATACCGTTCTGTTGCTACTAATAAAAAACCGGCCAAGTGCAAGTCAGACTCGCGCACGAAGGGTTCCGTACCAGTATCGCAAAATACGGCAAAAAAATCACGTTTGTTGTATGGGAGCCCCACTTAAATATTCATTTTATTCTGTTTTTAGTATTTGTTGTTATAGCGGCAATAGAAATACATCATCTGTGAAAATTTCAACTGTCTAGCTATCACGGTTCATGAGATACAGCCTGGTGACAGACGGACAGACAGACGGATCGCTTAGTAATAGGGTCCCGTTTTTACCCTTTGGGTACGGAACCCTAAAAAGGCCAGAATATAAAGTAGATAACACAAAAAAATATAAAGTGGAATTCCTGATAGACTCTATAAAGTGGAATTCTAGATTACGTTTTTTGAAATAATAATTTCAGTAGATAATTATTATTTCAAAAATTTACCTAGTAGTAACTATTTTCAAATTGCATATATGCGAGTGTAATCGTAATCTACAATGACTATAGTCCAGTCACTGGTGGTCCTGCGGTCTTGCGATTACCTCATCATCAATTCAGCCGAAAGACGTCTACAGCTGGACATAGGCTTCCCCCAAGTCTCGCAACATCAGCCGGGCCTCCAGATTCCCGCCGTCTTCACCAGGTGACTTCCAACGCTGCGTATTCCCGTTCGGTGTAACTTTTCGGCCCTATCGATCATCCATTCTGCAGGAATATGTTCTGCCAACTGCATTATAGGTTTGGCATTATTTGGGGCTATTTCGGTAACCTGGTCCTCCTGCGGATGACCTCATTTTTGATTCGATGACGCAAGAAATAACCGAGCATAGCCCTCTCTATTGCACTTTAGATTACTTCTTCAAATCTTTAAGTATTTGTGAATATCAATTCAGTTCACTTGCCAAGTTAACTTGAGCAACCAGTCATGATGTGTTCGTTAATAGTACCTATAGGTATATTCTGGTCTAGAAAGTTGATTTGGCATCTAAACGTGTGATCGTAAAGATTAAACACTCGCTTCTGCCAGTGGCTTCGCCCGCGTGAATAGTGTTTTATAATCCCAAGAGAACATTATACCGGGATAAAAAACTTGTGTTATTCCAGAATATAATCTATCTCTGTACCAAATTTCATTCAGATCTGTTCAGCCGTTCTGGCGTGATTGAGTAACAAACATACATCCATCCGTCCATCCATCGTAACTTTCGCATTTATAACTAACTAATTACTAATAAGTAAGATTAAAGAAAATCATGGTTACCGAAAATAACATCAAGTACATACATCTTTGACAGTATTATTAATAATGTAACTTGTAAACCGCAGTCACCCGAATGACTAACTGAGAGACGAAGTCTCAATCTGCAAACACAAATATAAAGCTAATTAAAAAGTTTCAAACTAAATTATGAGAGGGGTTGCGCCGATGGACTCCGTACCAAGATTGTCCACGAGATTTAATCAAAGGGGTGTTATCGTCAGGAATGTGAACTGGTTGGACGAGAAGTTGTCGCTCGCGACGTTACGGGGAACGAGTGTCGTGGTACCGGACGAGTGTTTGCTCGAGACGGCTGTGGCAACAAACATCGGTGTCACACTCAGAGAATTACAAATTTATATTAGATATTCATAACAGGCGCCAAGATTTGTTCATTTCGTAAATCCCAGTACAATAACAGTTACTTAATACTAGCACGCGAAACAGTTATAAGAAACAAGTAGGCTTGCTACATGCAATGATTTGTCCGATATCGACCTCACAGAGGTCAGTGGCGGCACAGTTTTATTGATCGGTCATATATTTTTGAGTTGAATTGAAGCGGAGCTATAAAAACAAAGAGCATACGGTCCCTTCAGACTATTAATTCAAGTCAAAGCTAAAATGCGACAAAGGCGAGTCAGCTCATAAAATTTATAGGCGATCGAATGAGATAATATGGTCGACGTTAAGAGCAGCTTAGACAGTTTGAAAATTTAAATGTGAAGTAAGTTTTGCGAGATTGCGCGGTATAAATCAGCGCGCGAGCGGGCGGAGCGGAGCGGCGCGGGCTCGTCAGCCCGCTGCGGCGATAAATCCGAGACTCCCTCGGGCTTCTTAACCGTTCTCCATCTTCATGTACACACCAACACCGATGCTCCTATGCCCCGACTACCGACTCCGACCGTCGAGACCTAATATCTAAGTACACATTTTTTATGCAACGTCCACAGTGCGACTTTATATCACTGGATTTCAGTTAGCAAAACGTTCATAACAAACTACTATTATGTAATTGATGAAGTCACTCATTTATTTACGTCCATTAGTAAAATACATGTACGTAGCGTCAAGTAGACAAGGATATTCTTGTTTTAAATTGCCCTGCGACATTAATTTAAAAAGCAAACAAGTTTTTAACATTTCTCACTTATCCCATCTGTCAACTTGTAGCGTCCAAAGTATTTCCCGCGAACTTCGCCCTAATTCTTTTTCACGCTACATTTCAAGAATCTTATTTTTGTAATTACAAAAATGTCTAGTACGCCGACGTTATCCTTAATTGCTGGACATAAAAATTCCATTTAAATTTCCCTTTTAACGATCGGGGAGAAGTGTCTAATTGTATAATACACTCGTTTGCGTATTTTTATTGTTGGTACAATAATTAGAACATAACGCGACTTCGCCCTTTTTAAGCAGGTTTGTAATTAAACTTTTCTTAAAAGAATATTGCGAGATGCGAGCGTATCTTGTAGCAGTAGCAGGGGCCGGCGAGGGGTGGGCCGGTTATTTAAGAAATGGAAAGAAAAGCAATTTACTGCTTATCAGCGGGAGTAGCGACCCGCGGGTCACTCGGATAAAAAAGTACCTCTACCTAACGAATATCTCGACTAAGACACGGCTACTACTTGCGGATGCGCCTGCAACTACTTGCGGACGATCCTGCAACTACTTGCGGACGCTCCTGCACCCAACTTCCTGTTTCAGTCATCAACGATATTAGCGTACATAACTCTACTTACTTCACACAAATTGTTGTATCTTAAATGAAAAATAGATTAATCTCAAAGTTAGTCTATTATAAGTTGTTGGACGAGTTAAAGTAAAATTAGCTTAAGTCGACAAATTCCTCTCACAGCGTAACGACTACGCGACACTCAAGTAACTTCTTCTTGGGTCCGAGATGTACTATGTGTGTGATGTGAGTGAGATACGTACATCAACTAAATAGCTTGTTTATTTTTTTATAATAGGGATTTTTCCCAGGTAGAAAAATGATGTTTCTATTAAGTCCGCCAGTGAGATTATGAAACAATATTGGACCCGTATTTTTCGCTATATCAAATATAAAAAAAATGTTTAAGATAAAGCGCATCAAAGTTTAAGAGTTGTAGCTTGTGACGTCACTATGTCAGTATAAAATGTACTAACGGCTTGACGTCACACGATATTTCAATGCATTATATCGTCGTCGCTTTAAGTTTACGTGTCAAAAGAAAAAATACATGTCCAATATTTTTATGTTATCTAACTCAAAATCAAAATCATTTATTTTATATAGGCCTATAACATATGGGCACTTATAAAACGTCGACAAAAGGTGCACGGTTCGGGTTAGTCGTTTCCTATGGAGAACAACCGGCACGAAAACACACGGTTACTCTTTTAAAAAAATGGTCAGATTTTACAATATTTCCATGTTACAACATTAGTACTTGGATATGGGGGACAACGTAGGCCCGACAATAAGTCGTAAGAAATTTAAAAAAAGAAGTAACACGAGATAAAAAGTTAACAAATGTTAACAAGCATCTAGAAATGTAGCCTACAATATTCACACATTCACAAAACAATCGTTAAAGAATCTATACAAAGGTAAAAAAAAAACAAATAAAAAAAGTGAAAATGTATAACAACACTAAATTTATCATGTGGCACAAATGCTGTTATCAGTGCTGTAACTATTCTTAGCAAAGGGCTATAAAAATGATTGAAAACCATTGTAAAAAGTTTTTTTTTTTTTTTTTTTTTTTTTATTTGTTATAGGCTCGCGTTTGACCACTATCTCGCCTGATGTTAAGTGATGATGTGGTCGAAGGTGAAGCACGCTTGCCTAGAAGTAACCTATTCACTCTTGACTTGAAGACCCCTAGGTTGTAGCTATCAGGAAACAAAGACGCCGGTAGGGAATTCCACTCCTTAGCTGTACGCACAATGAAAGTATTTTCAAAACGCTTTGTGCGTATGGGTGGGATATCCACCATGTACTGATGGCGCATTGTCGTACGTCTTGTAGTCCGATGATGGAAAGGGCTAGACGGAATCAAATTGTGCAGTTCCATCGCACACTCTCCGAAATGTAACCGATAGAATACCGACAGGCTGGCAACTCGTCGTCGGTGTTCAAGGCTCTGGAGCTTTGAGTTGACCAGCGCATCGTTGCCGATAAGTCTCTTGGCCCGTCTGTCAATCGACTCAAGTGCATCTAGTTGGTACCTGGCAGATCCGTCCCAGAGGTGAGAGCAGTACTCCATGCATGACCGAACTTGCGCTTTATACAAGTTGAGCAGCTGTTCAGGCGTGAAGTACCGTCTCACCTTCGCAAGGATCCCCAACTTTTTTGCAGCCAATTGAGCCTTTGCCTCAATGAAAGGACCAAAATTGAGGGTCGATGTCAACGTAACACCAAGAAGGTCGAGGTGGTCCGTTATCGGCACGGTTACACCACGGAAGGATGGAGCCGGGTGGAATTGGCTCTTTTTTGCGGAAAAAAGACACGCCTGGGTCTTAGCAGCATTGAAACTGACTAGATTGGCATTGCCCCATTCGGAGACTGCCTCCAAAGACAGGTTCAAGCGCTCAACCATGGCCTCCCGAAGAGACCGAATTTGAGGCCCGGTAGCCCGTGCGCTAGACACATATCTCTCAGCAACAGTGCTGTCGTCTGCATACCCAAAGGTTCCGGGTTTTAGCAGGTCATTAATGTGCAGCAAGAACAATGTTGCCGAGAGCACTGACCCCTGAGGGACTCCGGCGTTAATACCTAACTGACCGGACGAGCAGCCATCAATTACCACTCGGATGGACCGATCCCTCAGGAAGTCTGCAATCCAGTCACATAGGCCACTAGGCAGACCGAAGGAAGGAAGCTTACCAATAAGGCTCTCGTGCCAGACCCTATCAAAGGCCTTCGATATGTCAAGGGAGACAGCAAGCGCCTCCCCGTGTTTCTCGATGGCCTCACTCCAGATGTGGATGGCATACGCTAGAAGATCCCCAGTTGACCGGTTTCGGCGGAAGCCGTATTGGCGGTCACTAAGGAGGTCAGTGTCTTCTAGGTATGCCAGGAGCTTATTATTTAATACACGTTCCATACTCTTACAGAGGATGGACGTTACTGATATGGGTCTGTAGTTGGCTGGGTCAGCTCGACTGCCCTTCTTGGGCACGGGCTGAACGTTAGCTTGCTTCCAAGCCTTCGGTACTTTTCCAGTCACCATCGAAAGGCGATATAGGCGTGTCATGATAGGAGACAATTCAGGCGCACAAGTTTTAAGTACAATTGCTGGTATCCCGTCCGGGCCACTAGCCTTGTTCACGTCAAGGTTACGCAGCACCCTACAGACCTCCCTCTGATGGATGCGAATGTCCGACATACTCGTCTCACATCGAACAGCAGAAGGAGGGGGCCGCGCGCCATCAGTATTCAGACGCGAAGATTCCGCAAAGAGGGAGGCAAACAAGTTTGCCTTGTCCTCAGCGGAGTGGGCCAGCGACCCGTCGGGTCTCAGCAGTGGTGGTAGTGAGGGGCGACAGAAGTTTGATTCAACCGATTTAGCCAGGGACCAAAACGCCTTGCTACCTGCGGGGTGTGAAGCAAGTTTGTCCCCGATCCTGCTAATGTGGTCAAACCGTGCCCTTCGCATCGCCTTTTTGCAGGACTTGGCAGCCCTGTTGAAGGCTCTCTTCTTCTGACTCACGTCCCTTGCCTTGCGCATACGGGCGTCGACCCATGCTAGGTACGCCTTGTGTTTAATCACGTTTGCGCGGTCACACTCGGCACCAAACCATGGACGGTCAACGCTGGACACAGTTTCGTCAGAGAACGGAATGTAATACTCCATCCCCTGACGCAACACATCGGTCACTGCGTCAGCGCATGACGATGGGTCATCCGAAGAGAAGCAAGTGGGCCGCCAAGGATAGCATGCGAAGAAAGATCGCATACCATCCCAATCTGCTGACTTGTACCGCCAAACCCGCCGGGTGCCCCTTGGGCTTGGATCGGGCGGGGAGTAGACGGATACAGACTTCACCAGACAGTGGTCGGAACTACCCAAAGGTGATGATACCGACACTGAGTATCGGTCTGGATCAGTTGTCAGCAGAAGGTCCAAGCAATTGGCTGTATGTGAATCAACATCCGGCACCCTCGTAGCCCCTTGGACCAGCTGGGTGAGATTTAACGCAATCGAAAGATTTCGCATCTCTCGTCCAGCGTGGTCAGTGCACTGGTATGGGAAGAGCCACTCCTGGTGGTGGGCATTAAAGTCCCCCAGTAACACTAGTTGGGCGGAGGGGTATCGTAGCTGAGCCACATCAGCCGCCTCACTCAAGTACTGTGTGAGCCTGGTTGTCTCCAGATCACCGCTATGCGATCGGTAGACACAGGCATAGGTGATCTTATCCAGACCTGTGTCCACCAAGGCCCATAGCACAGAGTAATTTGAGTCTTCAAGGTCACGGAGACGCCGATAGCAGATGTCGTCCCGGGCGTACATGCATACACCAGCGCGTGGCTTGAACATGTGCTCCAGGGTATACCCTGGGTAGGATAGGTACGCCACGTCTGACGGGCATCCGATCTGCGTCTCCGTAAGGAACAAAAGTGCTGGTTTCTCAGTCTCGAGGTGGTGATGGACTGCGACAAGGTTAGAGTGCAGACCTCGGATGTTGCTGAGGTGCACTTTATGTGAGAGTGAGTGCTGCCGCTGTTCAGCTTTTTTTCTCTTGTTCCTTGGCATTTTAAGTGAAAAAGGAGGGAGAGGAGAAGGAAGTAAGATGAGGTCCCACGCTTGCAACCTACAGACACGCGCCGATAGGACGCCATCATTGGGGGACTGGTCTGGAGACTGCGGGGACGCCCGAGCCCCCCCAGGAATGTCCATCGGGCACTCTCGTCTGGTCGCCAACCAGCACGATGGCGCATTCCGGGATTTTTCGACAGTTGGCGGGGCAGCCTTTCATGTGTGGCTGGCACACTACTTGGGCCCCCAACTACCTGCGGTCGGCCAGCGGCGCACCGTGCCTCGGATCCCGCTACCCTCCGCGACCAGTCTCTCGATACGTTCATAACAGCGCGAGTCAGGCCGGCCTGCTTGCAGTGGAGCAACTATCGCGACCCAACCCCTCTAGTGGCTGCACCGAGCATCATACCGGAACACGACTAGGCCGCTTGGCGGTACGTCTTTGCCCGGTGGGTGGTCGCAAGCCTTCGGCCGAAGCCTACCACCAGTTTGTCACCTGATTTGCACCACCCGGGGACCACGTGTAGGGAATCGAATGGGGTACACTCCTACGGACGTGGGTGACTCAGCCCCCAATTCCAATTAAAAGAAGAGAAAAAATGAGATTGAGAATAGTTAGAGAAATTAACATATATGTGCCGTTTATGAGTTGCCAGGGAAGCCGCATGCGCAGAAGGAGCTAAAGCCAATTTTTTTTATCTTCAACGTAGTCCTTGATTTTATAAATATGCTTTTTTAATAAGGACACATTTGATGTAGTTTTAGAACTTTCCATCGGTCAGTTCTATAACTGACTTTGCAACATGTTATAAAACGGACGAACTGACGGACTAAATAGATATTTTTTGTCAACTACCCTATACTCGACATACCTTTTATCGAAATAATGTTCGATTTCATCAATAAAAATACCGATCGCAGTAGGCCACATTTCCTATCTACTCTCTTCTTTTACCAAGAAAATGGACCCAAATAGTGGTATGTATAAAGCTTCTATCTACTACATTCTCCTGAACTAACTAACCTATTACTAGTAGGTATCTTTTAAATATTAAAAGCAAAAATAATCTGACATGGTTATCTACTAAATTCTTGAAAGTAGGTAATGTTTGATTTGATAATCTTATTTAAATCACTAAACAAAGTCTCCCGCGGCGTCCATTCACGTTAAACTCAAAAATTACTGAACGGATTTTCATGCAGTTTTCACCAATACAAAGAGTTAGAAACGAGAAAGTTTTTTGTATATAATTTGTCACGTGCGAAGCCGGGGCGGATCGCTAGTTTTAAATAAGTACCTATGTACATTTATGTTAAAACAAAAGTATTTGAAATACCTGCCTATTACAATTATACGTAACACACAATAATATTTTCAGAGTTCCTTTTTAAAATACAAAACATGTTAAATTTTATTTAAAACTAGCTGTGCCCGCGGCTTCGCTCCCGACCCTACCCTACTTACCTACCTACCATTTTTGTTTCTATAGTCCTCATTCTTTCGCGAAAAATCTTAACACCGCCAATCAGAAAATGACTTCAAATGCATAACGCCATCTATCGAATATCGAGTTCAACTGTCCGAGTATCTGAATTGCGTGTGTTGTGATAATTTTACTTCTTGAACACTTTAAATTCATCTAACTTTTGATAGAGTGAACCAATTGCGATGAAACTAAAACTAAGTAATTCTTCAAGTTACGCAATATTTTATGCATAAAAGTTATTTACATTGGTTTCGTACATTTCACGTGATGCGTGCACAAATAAACAGACAAATATGCCAAAAATTGGCTATTTTTTGGATATATTTTCGTTGTACAAAAATTACTTTTCTACAGATTTATTATATGTTTTAGCAAGCAATTCTAAAACTGTCACTCGACAAAAATAAACTTATAAACAAAAATTCAACTTTTGTTTAATTAAAATACACACATTAACGTTTAATGTCCGTCCAATAATAGTTCAAAGTGTCCCTTTTTCCAACACAATGGTGTATCGTAACGGTGTGTCAAAAATTTGCAATGATTAGTTGGGGCGAATCTATTTTTACTTAAGGGTGCAGGGGTGACGGGGTGACGGGTCGTGACCCGGACAAATATTTGGCTATCAATGGGACAGTCATCCCGTTATTATAATCGATGGACTATGTTTGCACACATCATATTCATGAGAGTTTATCAGATTCACGCTTACTTGCTACTGTTTGTTTGTTTTATATTAGCTTCTTTTTTAATTTTCTACGTTTAACTACCTGATTATTATGTTTAAATCTTTAAAGTAGTTTCTTTTATCAAATATTTTGCGTTTCTTTTTTAAAAATAATTTACTTATAGTAATGCAAATACATATAATAAGATTTTTGTATTTTATTTTTTAATAAAGTCATTAAAAAATAAAATACATAGCATTATGATTTTTGACTTCTGATTTTGATTATTGAGTTTATGGTTTGATTTTCAAAAGTCAAAATTCATAGTTTTTTTGGCATTAAGCGCGAGTTTATTTACACTTTTTATGTTGTGAATTTAAATGAACAGAGTTTTATGTTTCCGATAATGTTATTCTCCTTTTTTTCGATAAAAAGAGGCTGCGCAATACTGATTTTATTTGTAATCGCACTTCTACGGTATTAGAAATTTTTCTAATTCAAACTTTGCTTCCGTGCGCGTTATAACAACGTTTAAGAGCTACATTTATGGACCTTAGTCAACGTTCCAAGTTTAAACTGACGTTAATTAGTTCATCCTCATTAAGGAATCATCGACAAGAAGAATAAATGATAGCAATAGTAGGTATTTATTTTTCAACACACTTGCTCGTAAAGTGAGCCTTGTTATATTGCTTTTAGGGCCATAAACCGAGCTATGACACACACGTGCGTAATAACATTACACACTAGTGCATAATAGAATTATCTCTACTAAGTTAAATTAGTACCTTTCTGCAAGTTATATGCGAGTAAACAGAGCATTTTCAATTTAACCCGGTAATACAGTTTTTTTTTTGTAATAACAAAGAGGTTTTATGCCGCTGTAAATCCATATACATATTTGCAATAAATAAATGTGTACATCCTTAATTAAGTAAAACAAACATTTATTATTATCAAATTATTCATAACTAGTTGCCCGCGGCTTCGCTCCCGTGGACCACCCCCACAAAACCCATTTTCGGGATAAAAAATAGCCTATGTCACTCAAAAATAATGTAGCTTTCTATTGGTGAAAGAATTTTTCAATTCGGTCCTGTAGTTTCGGAGCCTATTCGGTACAAACAAACAAACAAAAACAAAAAAATCTTTCCTCTTCATAATATTAGTATAAATTCATTATAATAAAATATTTGCATTTTATCACTTAAAATTATAATATAAGTATGTATGTTCACTCACCTTGCATTTGGCGCGTAAAAAAAAAAGCTTGCGCGCCATTTCCCATCATTTTCATATATTTTTTTATCGTATTGGTCGCTGTAGTAAATTATTTTAGAAATGTGAAGTTATCGTGCAGAAGATTAACATTATTGATAGAGTCCCCGCCAGGAATAATTAATGAGCTACCTACGATAGTTTCCTACAGTGAATGAGCAAGGTAAAAATGTGTTTCTGACGTATTTCTCTAAACTTGCCAATACATAAAAGCCCAGCTTCCTGTGGTGCATCTATTCCTGGTGAAGCTCGAAACATGATGTTGATATCAAAACGTACTGTAACCTGATGGCATTTATGAAGAGACGGCTCGGACGGATATATTGGTCGGCAATCTAATGTTTTGTCACCAGCTGACGTTGAAAAGTTTTTGAAAGAGGCTCCGGATAGTCAGTGCCTAGCAACAAAGGTACGTTGAATATTATTAATCTAAACGTATATAAATAATTGCGTAACCTGATCATAACTTCCTAAAAACTAATTAATTGATTTCTTTGCCGGTTGCCTTAATATTCGGTGTTATTGGTGCGTTTAGACGACAAGAGCTTCATAATATTACAACAAATGATGTAGAAACCCGAAATTTGTCTTTGTCACCGACATTGACATAAGAAGAAAACGAAAGTATCTACTAAAGAAGTTGCAAGCACCAATGTAACACAAACTGTGAAAATGTCATCCAAATCAATTACGCCGAATTACGCCCTCGCCTACGGTTCGGGCTGCAACCCACAGCCAGCAGTGTAATGAGCAACTTAGCTCACTTGTATCATAATATACTATTATAGAAATTAAATATCTCAAAGAGAGATCTCCCTAAAGCTACGAGTCAACGCACTAAGACGAGAATGTTATTATTAGTTTTACTCTGAATCTGCATATCAATAGTATTTTTTGTTCTCTCATTAAACATCATCATCATCAGCCTTTTTAATGTCCCCACTGCTGGGACACAGGCCTCCTCCCTGTGAGAAGAATGGGTCGTAATCCACCACGCGGGCCCAATGCGGATTGGTGGATGTCACATGTATTTGAATGTTTGGTTGTACTAGCATGTCAGTTTCCTCACGATGTTTTCCTTCACCATTTTGAGAGCAGTGACGGTGAAATATTTACACAAGGTAAAGCGCCTGCCTGGGTTTGAACCCAAGACCGAAAACTTATAAGTCGCGGCCGATACCACTAGGTCACTACACTCACCACTGCACTAGGTCTTAAAGGCTTTTACTTTGATTTTTTAATTATTCAGTCTGATTATACTTAACTACAATGAGCATTTTAACGACGTAGCCGAAGAGTCCTCGATTTGAAAAAAAGATAATGAAAGATGGAAAATTGAACAATCATCGTCCTGTAAAAAATATACTGTCCTAAATTCGAGCTTTATCATTGAAAAAGTAATAAATATCGAATCTTTATATTGTACAATATAAAATAAACTATCCCCTTACATAATAAATGTAAAATAGAAGCGATATCCTGATCGATTCGATCGGAGGTCTCCGCTAATGTTTATTAACTGTATAAATTATACAAAGACAAATTTACGCTCAATCACTTATACCCAATATAAATTCCGACAATGTTCCTTGAAACGCTGTGTCAACCTATCCATCAGTGTAAAAATTCCCTGTTGATCCCCTTAATTTAATCAAAAGATCGCTTTAGCTGGTCATGGACAAGAAAAAACGGGATGACGTAACGTAACGACGACACGGTCATATAAAATTTTCATCGAACGGAAGACGGGAGGGGTGTGGTGGGAAGGGTGGGGGGGAGGGCGGACCTCCTGGTGTAATATCCAAGTCGATCCGGGTAACCAATAAATTACAATTTGACACAAACAAAACCCCACTGCTGCACGTTGCTGCGAATTATTTATCAGATATACACGACCATCAACCGCTCGGGCCGATTAATATAAACAAGAAGTACCTATTTTGTGTTCGTAGATGGTCAACTTATGTAGTTATTTATGTACTTGTAGTGTCTCATAGGTACTTACTTTCACTATCTAACATAAGACACATCTCTACACTTAAATTATGATTATTAAATCTTAACTCCTTTCAGAATGTCATGGAAACCTCCTCAAGGCATATAAAATGATAGTCATGCGAGTTCTGGGCCCTCCGGCGAGTAGAGGTGACCCTCCCGGCTCCGTGTAATAAAATTTGCATACTTTTAATCAAGGCTCGTGTTGTGGAGAAGTTTCCCAATAACGGAACGCCGCGCCGTGATCGATTCGATGCCCAGTCTAGGCATCGTTTTTGCATTTATAATGCCCTTCATTATGTAAGGCGGACGTTGAGACAAATGTATGTTTAGAAATGAGGTTAAAACGTCTTATTTATTGAAAAGCTCTACGCAATATGCAATTTTACTGGGTATGATTAATTAATAAAACTGTAATTTAATTTAAGTGTAATTTGACTTAGGTTCAGATAGTAAGTTTAACTTCGTTTATGTTAATAATTTAATTTAGTCTTTGGGTAATAATGCTTAGGTTAAATTCTAATTCATCTTTGATTATTTTTGGGTAGTATTAAAACGCAAATCAAAAAATATCCTTTTTCTATGCAATAAAATTCCGAATTCTCATCAAAATTACTGATTGCGCAGCAAAATATTCAACGCAAAATATCACTAAACACACTACAATTTATTTTCGCAGTGTACAGCGATTTTTCCTAAAGCAAAAGCTTTTTTAGTAATGCACAGCTAATAATCTTAATGCACATCATACATGTTAACTCTTTTTCTTTTAAATCCATGGTTAAAGTTTTTACAATTACTATTTAACGACGATGTCGACGGAGCCCCGCTGTACGGGGCTCCTATTTCTGTCTAAAGGGTCTAAAGTAACCTAACACGAAGAAGATGACGGGAGCTGAGTTTGCTCGCTTTGCTCGCTCACTTCAGCTGCCGTCATCTTTTCGAACCTAACCTGTCCGTGTCGGGGTGCCCTAAGTTCCCGAGCTCGCTTCGCTCGCTCTTGGACTAATGACTTCTTGAAAATTAGGACAAATGTGATGAACAGGTTTTGTTGTACTTACTGGTTAATTTGCGACTGAGATAGTTATTTTGCTACGAAATATGGAAAATTTGCTGTGCAGTTAGTATTTCTGCTATGTATGTAGTATTTTTGTACAAAAATAAATTTAACTGTATTGCATTATGAGGAAAAAAGTAATGTCATATTGATGTACAATTTCGAATTATCTGCAGTTTGAGTTTTGCTAAACATTTAGTAAGTTATTTGATGTAAAAAAGAATATAAATGATGAGTATGTATTGATAGACGATTATTTTATTTAATATGCAATTTATATATCCCATTATTTTTGTATCAAATTCTCATTTAAATGTATAATTATGATCTACTTTGTAAATGTTGTGCCTATAAGTGACTAGTTTAAACATACCTACTATTTTAAATGTTTTTTTTTTCCGTATGTTTTATTTAAGTATAAATCTATAATCAAATCGTAGGTGTGCCTATGGGAGATAAATTAATTAAATGTGTGGCGCATCCTAGTCAATATGACTGAATGAAATTCATAAGATATGTTTACTCTCCCTGTAATAAAATGCCTAGTTACTCAGAGCCATGTTCTTATGAGAATGATCGAGTTCAAGGGTGCGCGGTTCAACAGAATTTAATGTATTCTTTGGCTTGCACTCTCAATTGGAGCTGTGTAAATAATGTTACTAATACCGAGTCGCCTTCAATGTTGTAAGAGGATTCCCGTAGCGCAGTTTGCAATAAATTAGCTGGCTTCTAATATAAAACGACAAAACCCCGACAGAGCGTCACGCTCCCGCCGCCGTCCCGCCAGCGTCCCGCTCGCGCCCCGTCGCCGCGCGCTGCCTCCGCCTGTCCATCTCCGCTCCGCATTAATCGTGTTTAGTTAGCGGATATTGGCGGCGGAAATTCAAATGCAATCAAATGAAAATAGAATTCGTAAAAAAGCAAAGAAAACAAACCGACAGGCGTCAGTCTAGCGGGAGCCGCCCGCCCTCGGCCGTAGCCGCCCGCCCGCCCAGCGCTCGCACCGCACGCTGACCGTACTTACACGATTTTAAATTGTACATATCTGAAATTCCGATCTGTCGCACAGCCACCCTGCGCTATGAAATGAAACAAAATAAAAGTGGAACGACACGGCACGCTCGGAAAAAATCAAAATCGAAATTAAAAATAAAAGGTTTTTCCGACGCGGCGAGGGAGGCGGATGCAATGTTTGCGGCCGTCATTCGATGCAGTGCGCAATAAAAACACGCGCTCGACTTCTACATATAAATATGTGTGGCAGGATTGATTGGAATTGAATATGTGTGGGTGGGGGCCCGCGCCCGTGGCTGGGGCCCGGGTGGTGCAGGCATCGAAGGTGAGCGCCGCTAAGACTGTAATCGGTTTTGCCCGGGGCCGCCAGCGCTCCACCACCGCTCACAATTAAACTTTGTTTGTACATGTGTCGCTCGAGATTAGCCGCAATGCTCTTTTTAAGTGGACCAGCTGCAGTCCCACATGCAATTTAAGAATCTAGAACACAATTTGGGCAATTAGACGCCTAAACGTTACGGTTTGTTTTCGCACTTACGACTTACGTTCGTTCGTTCATTCAAAATCAAAATCAAAATCAAATATTTTTATTTTACATAGGCCTACATGGGCACTTATAAAACGTCGACAAAAGGTGCACGGTTCGGGTTAGTCGTTTCCTATGGAGAAGAACCGGCAAGAAACTCCATGGTTACTCTTTTAAATTGTTTTGTTTACAATATTTCCATGTTACAGCATTAGTACTTGGATATGGGGGGACAACGTAGGCCCGACAATAAGTCGTACGAAATTGAAAAAAATAAATAATGCACGAAATAAAAAGTTAACAAATGTTAACAATCATCTAGAAAACTAGAAAGCCTACAATGTTCACACATTCACAATAGGTAAAAGAATCTATACAAAGGTAAAAAAAAAAAAAAAAACCACAACACTAAATTTAACATGTGGCACAAATACTGTAATCAGTGCTGTAACTATTCTTAGCTAAGGGCTATAATGATGATTGAAAAATATTGTAAAAAGTCTAATTAAAAGAGAAAAAAAAATGAGATTGAGAATAGTTAGAGATATCCATATATTTGTGCCGTTTATGAGTTACCAGGGAAGCCGCATGCGCAGAGGGTGTCAAAGCCAAATTTTTTATCTTCAACGTAGTCCTTGATTTTATAATATGCTTTTTTAACAAGGACACGTTTGATGTAGTTTTTGAACTTTCCATCGGTCAGTTCTATAACTGACTTAGGCAACTTGTTATAAAAGCGTATACTGTTTATAAGAAAAGACTTGCTAGTTTTCGTTAATCTGAATTTGGGTATTACAATTTCGTGCTTACTGCGTGTATTTAAATTATGGAAGTCACTTCTAGTTTTGAAAAGCCCTCGATTTTTGCGGACATACAAAATACATTCCAAAATATAAAGTGAAGGTAGAGTCAGTATATCGATCTCTTTAAATTTTTCTCTGAGGGACTCGCGAGGACCCATTTTATAGATCGCGCGGATTGCCCTCTTTTGCAAGATAAAAATTGAGTCAACGTCTGCTGCTGACCCCCACAGCAGAATGCCATAAGACATAATACTGTGGAAATAAGCATAGTATACTAGTCTAGCTGTGGCTACATCGGTTAACTGCCTTATCTTCCTTACTGCAAAGGCAGCCGAACTTAACCTGCCCGAAAGAGTTCTAATGTGCGCGCCCCACTGCAATTTTGAATCGATAGTAATCCCCAAGAATACAGTTTCCGCTATTATTTCAAGATTTTTGCCGTCAAGATTTAGATTTAGGTCACGTTGAGGTACATTTGGTAAAGAGAACTTTAGACATTTTGTTTTTTTCGCATTCAGTAAAAGATTGTTAGCTGCGAACCATTCCGAGAGAACAACTAGACTTTCATTGACATGTAAGACATCCGTATCTTTCCTATCTATTTTAAAAATTAGCGAAGTATCATCAGCAAATAGAATTATATCCGATAATTTGGCCATCATAAAAGGGAGATCATTAATGTAAACAAGAAAAAGGAAAGGGCCGAGAATTGAACCTTGGGGCACGCCCATTTTGACTAGAGACCCGGAGGACGTCGCCCCATTAACATTTACTTTTTGCTGTCTGTTTGATAAATAGGAAAGCACAAGATCAGCAGCTTGTCCTCGAATTCCGTAGTGTTGTAATTTACAGATCAGTGTGTTGTGGTCGACGCAGTCGAACGCTTTTGACAGATCACAGAAAATGCCAATGGCATCCTGGGACTTCTCCCAAGATTCCAAGATGTGGCTGATGAGTTTTACTCCCGCGTCCGTTGTCGACCTACCTTTCGTGAAACCAAACTGCTGACTATGCAGAATTCCATTTGAATTGAAATGAGACAACATCTGGTCCAGCATGATTTTTTCATAGATTTTACTCAATGCTGGTAGCACGGATATAGGTCTATAATTAGAGGGATCGCTCTTACAGCCTGATTTGAAAATTGGTACTACTTTACTGTGTTTCATTAAGTCAGGAAACGTGCCGCTGTCCAAACATTGATTGAATATGCCTGTTAGGACAGGAGCAATTGAGTCAATAATATCTCCAAGAACCCTAACGGATATCCCCCATAAGTCTTCAGTGTTTTTTATATTGAGACTTTTGAACGCGTTTTTAATTGTATCAATGCATATTGGTTTTAATCATTGAGTGAGGGATCACATCATCATCACATCATCAGCCTATTAATGTTCCCACTGCTGGGATACAGGCCTCCTCTCTGTGAGAGGGAATGGGCCGTAATCCACCACGCGGGCCCAGTGGTGGATGTCACATGTCTTCGAATTTTGGGTTCTAGGACATGCCGGTTTCCTCACAATGTTTTCCTTCACCGTTTTGAGAGCAGTGGTGATGAAATAATGTACACTAAGTAAAGTGCCTACCTGGGCTCGAACTCACGACCTACAACTTGTAAGTCGCGGCCGATACCATTAGGCCACCTCTGCTCTCGTGAGTGAGGGATACTTGCTATTAATAACGGTCTTCTCAGTCACCACAACAGAGTACATGTAGCAATCTCGGTAAATGTTCGAAAGATGTAAATGTTCGCTAGGGCTGCTCGGCGCGGCGCGGCGCGGTGGCACATAAATCATCTGGAGGGGCGCTGATTGCCTTCAATTATGGCATTAACTTTCATGCCTAATTCTATATTGCTACTTGGCTAGTTATTACCTTGCTCCCCCGTTGCGGTCAAGTATTGCGCTATTTATTGAGTCACCCACTCATTTTGAACAGGCAATATCGTTGAACTAATTTGAGAATTTAATGTTTTGTATTTATGAGTGTTTCACTCATAGCAGCTGATTTCTTCTTTAAGGTGCAACCTTATGTAACTATGCAGTAGCTATGTATTTACACAATATGTGTTTTGTTTACTGATAAGTGTTAGTTTTGGTGTAGGTACTATTTATATATTTGTGGAGGGTGGCAATACTATTCCCGTTCTTTACTATATTCATATACTCTGACACACTCATGCAAATTAACTCAAAGCAAAGGTAAAAAGTACCTATTGCCAGATTTTTTAGAGAATCCTTCTTTTCCAAATACGTTATGTTATTTTTAACCCCCGATGGAAAGATAGGGCTTTTATAAGTTTGACGTGTGTACCTGTGTCTGTGCATCATAGCTACTAAACGGTTGAACCGATTTTGATTTCGTTTCTTTTTTTGTTCTACAGATGACTTTATTGGGAGTGTTCATTGCTATATTTGTTTTCTTTGTGTAATTGTATTTTAAGGTGTACAATAAAGCATATAATAATTAAATAAATATTTGATGAGAATCGATTCAGCCGTTCAAAAGTTATGGGCGTTTTACTGTCTGAATCGGGGTGTATTCGCAAGATATCGTGTCATAATTACGTGTTCGATAGATTATCAATCGAAGCGTGTCTACTACTAGATAAATTATGTAGTATGAGATAAAAATGTGTCGGTGTTTTTAAATTTAACACGACCACGGTTGCTACAATAATGCTACTAATCGATCATAACAAATCCATTTCTATCACCCACACTTATTGCCATAGTGAAAAAAGCTTTTTAAAGAGCAGGCAACAACCTCAACTACTAACCACATAATAACGACCGCTCCTTATCACATGCAGACTAGGTACACATCTTCATTTTTTCACCCCAAACTGTTCCACTTAGTAGACGCGAGTACCTCCCGACCGACGCAAGGAGCTTCAATCGATCAATCACTCCCAGCATAACAGTTACAACCGTGAAATCTTCGGGGGCAAGACAAAGATAATTCCCGTTTAACTTCCGTTTCCAACTTATCGAATAATTTAACTGAACATTTATTTTTGCGCGCTCATCAATCAAGCCAGCTCGCGCTTCGCCGATAAGCCTCGCCTCGACGCCGAGAAATGACTAGGCATTACATAAATCCCCTCGGATGATGAAAAGTGAAGTGTAACAGATAAGAACCTACAAAAAGTTACGATGAGAAATGAATCGCGATTTGTATCCGCCTCTCGCGAGCAGTCGCACCCGCGCGCCGCGGTGTGCTCGCGGCCTTCCTTTTTACAGGTTTTACAGTTTTCAGTTTCTATGAATTTCTTTACATTTTACGATTTTCTTTTTATTTTCATAATGTCACTTTTATCTTATTACCAACTTGCTTATATTTTAGTGAGTGATGGTTTTGAAGAATTCTAGTTTAAGGATAGTAAAAATATTATTTGTCTTGTCATATCTAAGATAGGTAACGGAAAAATCGATTATCAACTACAGTTTTGTAAATGAAACGTTTCATTATCCGTTTATTGTATGTATGTAGCAGCTTTATTGTCTACGTTAAAAACACGAACAAAAAAAAGCATTGCAAAAAGCCAAAGTTTAATCTAAACTTTTCTCCGGGCAGCCATTATTAAGATAAACAGTACAATACATAAGCCTATCTCGACATTTATTTTATCACGGGTTCACATCACGCGCCGCTATTCCCTGTTATGATACGGCCCGTACCTGAGTGGAGCTGAAAGAAAAGCTATAAACCTGTTCGAAGCGTTTCTTCCGGCGCGCCGGAGCGTCGCGTACGCGCGCCGACTGGCAAGCAGCCCTCCCCCGCGACCCCCCGACCTCACCCGCGAACACCCCCCACATCTGCCGACCATATTTTCCACTTTATGTGTGACAGTTGAGGTAATATCGAGACTCTCGCCGCTCTCTGATTGGACGAAAAATACACATTAAAGGAACCTGCCGGTTGCGAGCGAGCGATTCGAAGCTGTATTCCCGTGGAAAATGTCGGAAAATATTGTATTATGGGGGTGGAAAATTGCCACCCTCCGCCCGCTCGCTCGACTCCGACAAAAACTGTCGAGTATTTGTTTTTGATGAAAACGATTTATTATTCTACGTGGGTTGGAGGCAATAAAGATAAGCCGGCGAGGTGCCGGAGCCTTATTACGGCTAACCCTCGCCTTTGTTTCCTTATAAAGAATAATAAATGAGGCCGCACGCTTATTTACCAACTTCCTTAATTATTTATTTATGCTGAAACGTTGTTGATATTTGTTAAATGCATAAGTTCATGAAACTCGTAATGGGCCGCCGAAATGAAATATTTTGAAAGTTTGCTATCTAGTCTGAATGGATTAGCTTTATTAATGTTTATAGGTTATGGTCTATGACATCGATGGTAATAAATCATGAACAGTAAATCCCGGTTGCGACGCGCGGGCAGATAGCAATCGCCATAACGCTAAATCCGCAATTTGCATTAACACCCCAATGCGCACACTCTCACGATGTGTGGACAACAGTGGCGATTTTGCGACATAAGATTTGTGTGACGATAAGAAAGATATCTTTAACATCCTAGACATGTACAAAATAGGTAAGACGGCCATATTGCTACTCACGATATCATGTAAAAGGAAAGAAGAAAAGGAAAATAAATTTAGAATTAATCTTTTGGATTAAAAACCCAAACAAACAAAAATAAATATCAAATTTATTTGAACATATTAATAAAATACCAGAAACAAAATTGTCACGCGTAAAATTTATTAATGCAGCATAATAATCAAACATGGATGTTCAGCGCGAGCCCCCGCTGTGCGCACGCGCCGCTAAACAAGCCATTTAGTCAGATTTATTAATTTCATCGCGGACATGTGGCTACCGTGTCAGACATTTTGCTTGTTTATATCATCTGTCGTGTTTATTAACCAACTTTTTATAGGGTTACAAAGTAGTTTTTTTATGAGAAGTTTTTATGGTTAGTTTCACTTTGGTGCTAAGAGATATTTATTTTTATAGGTTTCTGTATAAAAAAGATTCATCTAAAAAAGCGTGTTAATTAATAAATACCATTCTAAATTCTTTATAATTCCTTGCACAAACAAAACAAAATCTTAAAAACATAAAAATAATGTATGAAAAATTTAAGGCAAAATAATATAATGTACATAAAAACGTTCATAATAACAGAAATACATTACTGGGCTGACAAATTTGTGTACACAAATTGGTTGTACAGCGCCTCCCGTGTCCCTGTCTGGGCGACGTTTAAAAATTTAAATATCGACAACGGACCCCTCCTAAATTAAATGAACGCACATCTGAAAAATGCTTCACTGGGCTCGGCTCTAAAACGCACTCTTTCCGTACTTTTTCGTTCCATTTACGACGTTTCGGTTGTGAGGTGGTATCTATGAGGATGTTTTATGCTGTAAGTAACAAGAATTAAAAAGATTTAAAGATTTTTGTTGCATGTTAACATACACTATCGAATGCAACTTATTTGAATGAATAAACGAGTCAAACTTCAAGGTAAAGCAACCATTGTCGAGGTCCGTCCAAGGATGGGTGACCATCTTTACATAGCGAGATTCCCGCGTGCCTAGGAAAACACGTCCAGTTGTAGACCCGACTGCCAAAATACTGGTAATCAGTTGCATCCGGTTAGAGTAGAACCCGACCCCAATATTAGTACTAGTCCTACTATATTTATTTATTTATTGGCCTATCTACAATTGTTATACTGTTTATTTTTAATAATACAAGCAATATGATACAAGCATAGTATACAATATGATGTGATAGACACAGCATATATTGGGGTCGGCTGCTACTTACCTTTAATATAGCAACTTTATAATAATTTGTTTTTTTTTTGTTATTATGAAGAATACCCATGCCACTAACAATGCATCTTTTTATATTTATAATATTAATAAAAACTACCTCGATAAATATGTCAAAAACAAAAGAAAACATTACGAAGCGAATAATACCTTTTTTTCGCAAGTCTGTTCGGTTTTTTTTCCATTTTTGACACCGACTTCCGAAACGAAAGTTATTTTTCGCTTTGTAGTAGTTTGTTTTGGAAATTGATAAAATATTTTTGTTAAAAAGTTTTTTATTTTCTCTTTAGTTTTAGTACATACAGCTGCAGAGAAACTTCACCCCCTAGAAGTGTATAAAAAGCGAAATCTACGACGCGACGCACGTAAACATTGTAGAATCACGGCGCATGTAAGCATCTTTTGATACATTTCTAGGGGTGAAGATTCTCTGCTGCTGTGTGTGAATTTTACCATGCTTGTATGATTACCATGAAAATGCGCATTATTAAGGATAACTTAAAAACTACTCGTCAGATTTTGATCAAATTTAAATGGGACCACATGAATAGCACTAGCTTTCAAAGAATCATTAAAACCGATTCATAATTGACGGAGTAATCGCGTAACAAACATACAAAAACATACACAGAACCTCCTCCTTTTTTAAGTCGGTCGAAAATAGAAATACAATAGGTTTTATACGCGTTCACGTAAAAAGGTTACGTAGGCGAAGGTCGTAGCCTCGTAGCACTCGTAGCAAATTTCGTAGCAGGTCTATAAATCAATCTGCCTAGTGTTTTCCCAACTATGTTGGGGTCGGCTTCCAGTCTCATTGGATGCAGGTGAGTACCAGCATTTTACATGGAGAAATTGCCTATCTGACCTCCACAACCCAGTAACACGATACGACGATACCCGTTGGCAAGACTGGTGTCGGATTTTAATGGCTTCTGGATTACTGTAACCACTGTCAAAGATCTTCAAATGACAGCCGAGACCATCGATATTTATATACTACGCGCTAGATTTGGCGATCCGAACACTCACTCTGTTCGACTGAACTGTACTGCAATCCGTACACCTTACTTTTAACTATGTTGAACGAAACGAAAGAAGTTTTGATAGCGAGTAAACTAAACTCTATAGGCGATCTAGCGCTGCATGTTTTAATAATTTGATTACACAATATAAATGTTTTAGTGCTACAACGAACTTTAGTTCTATTTGTTTTTTTTTTTTCATTAATGTTCTTGTCTATCTTTAGAATGTATGTCAATGGCCGGGGCCAACGGCTTAACGTGCATTCTGTGGCACAGAGGAATCTCGGTATGTTAAGATGGTCACCCATAAAGTAAGCCCCACCACCAAGTAAGAGGATCCATGGAACGACCTCGACAAGCGTTGCTTAACCTCGGAGATCGACCCGTGCGACTGTTATTAGTTATCCACGCTCTCTTCTTCAGCCACGAGCATGTCTAGGATTTCCAAAAAAAGACAGTACCGTTAAGACGAGCGCTAATCTTGCCGATAAACTGTCACGCAGTTTGGCAGGTTTATGATATAAGTACAAATGTTTGGTCCAAAATAAAGTTTATTTTTTGAACAGTTCAAAATTAGTAGAGAGTTGTAACTGAGATATTTGAACACACAATTATTTGCCTAAAATATATTATTACTATTTAGCAATTAGCATTAGGACATAAAGCGGTCCACAGCACCCCTAAATGACGCGTAGCGGATGCGGTGTAAGTTAACTCGTACTATTTAACCATCCGCTCATACAGCCGCGATGAAGCAACACCCTCGCAGCCCCACGACGTGAAAGGGACAAAAATATAGAAAAATTTATGAAAGAAAGAGATACTGCAATACTCATCGGGGCATAACTCATAAATAAAATACAATATGGTGAGCAAAACATTGAATTATGCTGGTATTATGTCGCATTTGGCCTTTGTGAATTAGTCACTGCATATCAGTAGGGGAACAGATTGGATGTTTGTCGCTGATGTTAACCGACCGTGCCGGTGCATGGATTTATTACTTTTGTAACGAAATTATCATATTTATTGACGGGGACAAGAAGTCTCATTTAAAAAGTGACAGTTTCATATCAAAGTGCCTTTTTTTCTACAGATAACTAATAAGTAATAACCAATTGTTTAATATTCCCAATTCTGGTGAAACTCTAATCACTAAGGAACTTATTCAACCATATTAGTATACGACATCTAAGTATTCAAAACAAACTTCAACACCACAACAAAAATACAATAAACCCCCTACGTCGATGTTTTGAAGAGAGTTGATAGTGATATTGAAAACACTTCAATTTATAAACAAAATGCTCGGCTGCTGAGCTATAAAGGGGAAAACGACGCGCCCGATTCAGCGAAATCATAGAAAAGCACATAAATTGGTGCGCATTAACATTTCCTTTATCCTACGTGTCGGCGTATGACGGGGGCACCGCGCCGCACCGCGCCGCGCTGAGCCACGCCGCGCCGCGCCGCGACGGTGCCGCCCAAGACAATAAATTTACATATTTCACCCCTCAAACAGACCTTTTTTGCCATTCCGCAGAATTACGCACATATGGGAATATTCTGTTGAATACATCAGCAGTAAGGAGAGATACTCTCAGAATAAAATTATCTTCCACGACGCCACATTTGGAGATAAAGAGCCGCTACATTTTGACGCTTTTGATATAGAATACTGTTTTCGAGTTACGAGAAAATAAACCTACCTGACAGTGGTGCGTCAGAACTTAATAATATAATAATTTTCATGTCTGTGGAAGTTGTGGGGAAATTGTCGGAAAACACGTAGATCTAAAACCCAAAACACTATTTACGTAATTAATCTCTTAATCCAATTTGACTACATAGTAAGCTATGGGGTGTCAGGTACCTACATACGCAAATTCACATATGGAAATGTAATTTTGCGGTGAAAGCACCCTTCAAAGGGTCAAATCAAAATCATTTTCACAGTCCAGTGAAGCAACGTACGGTCGGCAACGTAGTGACTGGCACTACAAGCGAGTACTTTACGTTCACACAGCTTGATTCTGCTGCACACACGTATACTATATTTCAAAAATGATATTGATTTGTTACGACAAATTGACGATTGTAAGACGTAAGTTAGTTAACTTAGTTTTCTCTTTCAAAAATAATTGTACTTAGCACTTAAAAGTTCTTTTTATCAAAACAAATGGTTGGCAAACTTCCAATAATTACTTTTCCAAAGTTATATTTCATTGTAACGAATTAAGTAGTTTCAGAAGGCCATAAACAAGCTCTGATAAATATTAAACATCAAAGAACCAACTGGCCTTGTAGGAAAATCCTTAAAAAGTTGAATGACTAGTAGTTAAAATAACTTCACATCACGTCATAACACAGCCACATTAGTTACAAAGGGATCCGCATTGCTACACCCTTTACATAAATGGGTACTTGAATACGAGTACAGTTTGACCCGCACTTAGGTATTATGCACAATCGTATTACCTACCAGCGCCGAAATAGGAGGTTGCTTTATAGAATGTACCGAGAGAGGACGAGGCAGACGGACGACACTAATACTCATTAGAATTACATGGCGGAACGGTCCGGCGGTCCGGTGGCCGTCCGGCTGCCGGCCGGTGCCGTGCCGCACCCACACCGACGCAACATCATTTACATTTGTCTCACCAAGTACCTCACGGGTGGATATTCTACGTGTAGCTTTAATAATAATTAATTTTATTGTAACTACGAAGAGTGCAGGAAAGGGAAATTTTAATAGACAGAGGTACACTTTTGAAGATATTTTGTTTGAACGTAATGGTCCATTTCCACCAGGAAATGGTGAGCATATTGAGTGTCTAAAATTGAGAAAAACATAAAACTACTTTAACCATACTTTAAACTTTTCTCAAGCTTCCTCTTTTCGACATGAAAAACCGACATTATAGATATATTTTTACAACAATTGCCGAACAAAACTACAGTGAAACTACTTTTTAGGGTTCCGTACCCAAAGGGTAAAAACGAAACCCTATTACTAAGACTCCGCGGTCCGTCTGTCTGTCTGTCTGTCTATCACCAGGCTGTATCTCATGAACCGTGATAGCTAGACAGTTAAAATTTTCACAGATGATGTATTTCTGTTGCCGCTATAACAACAAATACTAAAAACAGAATAAAATAAGTATTTAAGTGGGCTTCCCATACAAAAACGTGTTTTTTTTGCCGTTATTGCGATAATGGTACGGAACCCTTCGTGCGCGAGCCGACTCGCACTTGGCCGGTTTTTATTAGTTACTTGTCGATCAATTTGACAAACTACAATGTTCTTGCTTGTCAAAACTTTTAACTTGAAAAACTTTCTGTTCGTAACGATCTTGTTTCAGTGTTGCATAAATCTCACCTGATCCTTAAAATGAGTTTTTTTTTTAACGTAAGTCATTAATAAATGAGATAAGAATGTAACAACTCTTTGCACTTAAAAGTAACAAGAAGCGCCTGATATCGCCATATCAATTGCAGTTTACCACAACACTGTGAAAATTTGTTTAGGTGCACTGTGCGTGAAACAAAGTTGTGTTTAGCGCGGAACAGCTTTCTTGACTTGATTCGACAACTTAAGACGAAAGGGAACATTATTTCCCGTTGTATTTCTATATGTATGGATTGTTGGGAAATATCACATTCTGTGCACGAATTCCGCCACAATCGATAAGAGAGATGACCGCTGGGCGAGGAGGCGCGGAGGCGCGGGGAAGCGATGGGGAGACTGTTATTTGATTAGTCTTACCGAGAATGAGCTCGCCTCTAATTAATGGGGTGAGGGCTTGTAACCGGACCACGTATAATTTTCACTACTCCGCGCGAGGAAGACAAAAGCTCAAAACCACTTATCTAGAAACAATAAAACCATTCACGGCGGAACGTAAGAGCAAACCCGAAAGGCGTTCATCCCATCATCGCTTAATAGACACGCATTTCGACATAAATGAGTTTCGCTTTAAATTAATTAGTAGCACATTTTCCATTATAAGGACAAATGTAAAAGCGACCGCTTAATAGCGCGGTGGAAAACTCGCTAGTTTTCGCTCGCGAGAATAGGGCCGGAGAGAAATTGAGGATAGACATAATCAGTCTTCTGGCTTTGAGGCCGCCCCGACCCTAATGTGGCGCACACCTCTCTGCTGATGAATACGCTTTACACATACGCGTCGCGACTGATTGAATTCAATATCAACATTTTAATTAAAGCTGCCTACTAAGTATTTTGTTTATGACAACGACTACGACAATAATCTACTTTCAAAATGTATTCAGAATTTAAACCTCAACCTGTCTCAAGTTAGCAACCAAATGTCTATAGTTAACTACTACAAGAAAAGTTTTGAAGCAAACGGGAGGTCGGTTTGTGAGGACGGTCCGTAATGACCCTGTCCGATCTTACAAAAGGCAATTACAATAAAGTTCCATTCGCACATGGTCGTTAACTGGACGATATATCTTGGATTCCCTCAGTCAAGTCGGCTTTCGCACTCGTTTCATCTTACCGCCTTGACACACGACCTCACATGACAATTTTAATTTTTAATTGTTCTTTAACTAATGGATCTTGAACAAAGCTTCAACTACTTTAAACATAAAAAGTTACAAGTGAGAATTAAAATTGCTTGACATTTAATGCAATTGCAAAAAAACATTTTTGACAGGGAATTAAATGTGTTATTACAGTCGGAATGATGAATTTATTTTCATATTATGAATGGTGTGAACATTAATAAGACACGTGTGATATGGCGCAGGTAGAGCGAGGTGCGGGAGAGCCGCCCCGCGCATGTTACTGCTCGGAGCGCACACTTTACGAGCGGGGGATTAACCCGTGTAACGAGATTCATTAATTCTTGTCGTTAAAATTTGTCGTTCTCGATTAATAAGGAAGTCCCAGGCGGCGGGACGTTATTATCAGCGGACCGCAGCCGGGTGTCGCCGGCGTCGGCGTCGCCAGGGGCTCGCCGCGAAACTTCCCACTCCGCCCGCTTTATTTACACTATCGAGTAAATTAAACTCGCGCTCGAGTGTCGGAGAAAACTTTAACAGAACTTTGTGTGTAATAAGTGGTGCAACAACACGAGTGGAAGAGCAAACGTCGGACGCGGTCTCCGCTCCGCACTTCTCTCCCACTTAACTCTTTGGGACATATTTATTCGACCCTCCGGCGACCACTGCGGAGCTTACCCTCCCGGGCCCCTCTGAAATTAACCTAACGAATCAAAGCGGCCATTAAATAGTACCTGAACCATTCTTACGTACAATCTGCGCCAATTACGTTATGAATGCTCGCCGCAACCTCGATCGATCGGGTACGTGCGCTTATAAATTTTTGATCGGTCTCGGAAACGAATCGAAACAAAGAAAGTACACAGGTCCGTTATTAGCGTCCGCTTCCTCTATCTGTTTGTATGTAATTTTTAATGCGGGGTCAATCAGGGAGCTATATCGTAGATCTCCGTCGGGCCGAGACCGTAACGATAATGAATCGGCACTGTAAGAGCGCCGGACCGCACTCACGAATTATTAATAGCTGTGTACGCGCACCACAATGTTACTCTTGTTATTGCTCTTCAATGTACACCTGTGGCGGTGAGTATCTAAGCATTAATAACAGAATGCACAAATGGATTCAATCCTTGCGCAGGATTTAAATTTAAGATTAAGGCATGGTCAACGCTGTAAGCGGTTTCAATTACATGACATTACTAATGCATAAAGAACATGTTCTGTGTTCACACCGGCCGCATTTCCTTGTCCTTTAAGATGACCCTCCCCTTGTGGAGGCAGCGGGCTTGTCCACTATTTGTTTTACCTACCTGCGAGCTGCGACCCTCGTACAACTGTCCACTAAGTGTTGATTGCTTGTAAACAGCGTTTGTAAGCATTTAACTGTTTACTTTTCACAAAATCTTACAGTAACGTCATTGTATTCTTTGTGTTATCATGAACCCCTTGCTATTTTTCGATAACAAGAGTCAGAGGCTTGCGTCATAAGTTTATTGTGCGATTCGAATCCCATGCGTGGAAGGAATTGATAAGGCGCGCTCGAACCTTTGCGTCTATTGCTTGAAATTTATTGCTGTTTTGGGTTTTTATTGTTCCGTTTTACGGCCTCCTCGTGTATAAATCGTACAGATAGTAGATGAATTCCGCGCTAAAGCGACCGCTACCGACGTTACATACCATATAATATATGTGGGCGATACCTTACGTCCTCGTATAAATACAAACAGTCAGAAGTAAAGTAACTATCCAGGTTAGTTTATTTATGCGACACTGGCCATATTGAAGGCAAGCTGTTTGAACAGAGCCTTTATTTTCGTCTAAATGCCCAGTAGTTTCCACGGACGGAGGACGATTTTCATAGAGGTCCATCACGACGACCCAAGCGTGTGCGATATATCACACGAAATTATGCTTGGGCTGCGTTGGTACGGCGAGCGAGACAGAGACGGCGCACGAGACGCGCTGACCCTCAGCTCATAATGTACGGTCCGGTTAGGTACACGACTTACGGGAAATAGGTATGTATGTGGCCCCGAGCCCGCGCCCGCACCCCGTGCATGAAATGCTTATTATACGCGGCACGTAGGCCACCCCGCGCCGGCTTGCTCGCTCGCGCCACCTGCCCCGGCTACAGACAGGGACGCACGACCGATATTATAGCAAATCGAGGATTGTTATGTCCGGTCCGCCAGAGGTCGGCGTAATATATGGCCACGGTATTCCGGGCACATATATTAACACAGAACTCGCCTCATACGAAAAGATCTTACGCGATGGAAACAAATGGTAAGGAAAATTTTGTCGGTGAAATTCATTGAGATGGAAGCAGCAAAAACAGGAGGAAAAATTACTGTAATTTTTCTGACTGATCTGACTACTGTCTCTTCGCAATTTGTGGGTGAAGGCAGGTAAATCACCTTAGATTCGAATCACCAATATGCTAAGGAATATTACAGGAAAATTTGGTATTGGTAGAAAAGCACCCTCTTGAAAGTGTACTAGGTAGAGTCGTAAGGTAATCTATTAAATAATAATGGGGTTGTATGGTCAAGAGGATGATGGCGGCGGGAGGCTGGCAAATGAAGAATGATGAGCAGTTGCAGCGAGGGGCGGTGCAGCGCTATGACACGTCGCGCTAAGTGACGGATCACCCTGTCCCGTACTACCTACATACATTTTATCTTAACAAACTATAGTTTGGCATAAAAAATAGATATTTTATTGATTGATTGGTACGAGATTTCGAGATTCGTACCAATCATCAATCAATTTTTAATGAAAATAAAAAAATATCTATTTTTTTATCTTCATTAAAAAATTCCAATGTTTTAAAATTTTCTAGTTATATATTTAGGAGTATTATAAAATGATTTCTATTCAGCTACAATGTTTGTTCCGGAATGCTGTCTGCTTATAAGTACAATCACGCCCTTGCGATAAACGTCTAGGGGTGCAGTCACCCACAGCGCCTAAACGAATTTAAATAAAATCGGGTATTAAAATCTCCAGGCGATCTCACAAAAATATACCTATGTCAGGAGAGATTTGAGTGGAATAAAAATTCCTCAAGCTCGTCGCATTATCGAGGGGCGGGTCTCCTGTTTTCTTTTATGGCTGTCGTAAGGTATAATCTTCAAGAAAAATGCGATATTTAAATGAAGTGAATTCCTCGAAGGGGATTTCCTTAATACCCGAATTTTTCAGTTGCAATTTCATTTGTTAATTCAGTGAGGTTGGGTGTAATCGCGTTGGGGTGACAGGGAAACATCTGTCATTTTAATTTTCATTTTAACAATTTTGAACCGTTCGCATTACATAATATGTTGGGGATTTAAGGAAGAAAAAGTATGTGGTGTTATCTTTAGAAACGATACCCCGGTGTCACCTCTTGTCGCGTACAGTATAAACATTGGGTCGTAATGAGGCGGTGCGGTGCGCGGCGCGTGCGCTGATCCGGCGCGGGTAAACGCGCGGGAGCTCGCGGCACGCGCCCGCCACGCGTCACACGTCTCTAATTGCCCTGCTATAGAGATTGTGACAATATTGGACAATCCAGTGAAAATAACACCCGAATATTGTATAGCGTATCGCGTGAGCCGACAATAATCTCTCATTTTAATAGATAAGTGGAGGCGGGGTCATGTGATTTGTTACTGACTACTCTCATAATACCACCGGCTTTACATTGCGTTTATTTAACCCTCCCTTATAATATTCAAAGCATAATAGATGTTACTTAAACTGCTTTTACACAAAAAAGATGTTATCAGTAGAGTTTCAAAGTAAAATAACATGAAAAAATAAAGACAAGGCGCTCCTCAGTCGGTGGCCATTTCATTAAAATTAAAAGAAGTTAAGTCGCGACACAAGACAAACTGCCGCCTAGAGAAATAAAGAGAGCAAAGCAAATGAGAAGAACTCATTTGGGCGGCCACTGAATTGTGTTCGAGAGGATAATAAAAAGGGAAGCCATCAGTGACACGCACAATAAGCATCAACCTCAAGAATATCATAGATAACGGCGGAGCCGCCGCAGGGACCTCATTAGGAGGCCGCAGGGAAATTAAAAAGAAAGCAAGATCTCGGACTCGATTGCGACCCGAGAAAAACGAGCGGCCTTCCTCTCATAACATTACATACAGCCTCCGTCGATTTTCCGGACGATTATTATTTTGTGGTGCGTAAGACTTGGCCGGAAAAGTAGTTAATGACAGAACAGAGGGCGAAGGCGCACAGGCGCAGCATAAATCAGTCTGGAGCAGAGATGAATGTAATTACCGTGCCGGACGGGACAAATCGGATCTGCGAGCGAGCCTCGTTTGTCGCCTAGCACCGCGCACACACGCGACTCATACTCAAGCCGCTCCTATCTATTCATGAAAATCTTACACGATATAATTATGTTTTATAAGGGTCTTTAATTTTTTTTTCGTTTACCTTCAAACAATTAAAACGTATAGAAAAGAAATTAAAATAACAATTAATTGCCCCTTTCAAGAACGAATTCTAAGTCTTTCGAACTGACTCGATTTGCTAGGAAGAAATCTATAGAAATCTTACATTTATGCAAAACAAAGGCAATCAAGGCCCGAGCGAACAGAAGAAATGAGCTTCATTAAACGACGGAATGAAAACTTTAATAATGTAAGATGCAAAAAACTCGACAAAAAATACTTAAGAAAATCTGACGACATAAAGGCTGGTGTAACCGGGGACTCGCCGTAAAATCATTAAGATGCTAATAAAAACTTCCTTTTGTAACACAGAGACGAACTCGGGGAGCGACGAGAAAAAATATTCAAATAAAAACTCAATCGAGAGAGTGGAATGGGAGGCGGTGCCATGATTATTCTTCAAAACATAATGAAGAGAATTAATGTAAATATTCTTTTTGCTCAGAACTTTTCCGCCCTCCGGAAAGTTTTATTTTACGGCGCGTCGTTTAACAGCCGTCCCTTATTGACATTCAATTCGGGGGAAATTGATTTATGAAGATTGTCGCCTTAATTGTGGAAAGATTTTTTAGGAGCGATTGTAATTTGTAAAATATTTGGGTAGTTGAATAAATCAGTGAACTTGAAGTGCAACGGTATAGATTAATTTTGGTATTAGCATGTTTGTATGTAGCAGTGTTTTAGTAGAACAATGGGTGTGCATTGTTGCATTATTGAGTAAGTCGTGACAGCTCGGAGCAGGGTGTCTGCCGCACTGGCGAGCTGAGGGCTGCAGCTGCAGTGTCATTACACTGTCATGCCCGTGGCACTCGACAAGCGGAACAAATGGACACCTTTTTTTCATTACCTTTATTAAATATCAATGACTTTATGCTCCATTTTTTATTCCGCTCCACCATGAATATTTTATGAAGTCTTTTAATTTGTATGTACAGCTCTTCGAATACTGTTTTATGGTCTGTTTGTGCTCCATTAAACTTCAAGTAGATCAACGAACGGCTCTCAAAACATATAGGCCCTACTCAAGCATAAAGTAAGGACATCCCTTTTACTGGACAGTATTTTTCGGGATTTGGAACAAAATATCCGTAAATAATTGGAATCTCTCCAGAGGAGTCGTCGTGGAAGGGTCCACACAAGGTCCGGCACCTTTTTACGGTCGATAAAAATAATAAGTCGGTGCTCCCGCTAGCCCCCCCGCCCACCTACCTCGCACCCCCTCGAACTCAGACGTACGGATCCCGTTCCGCCCACATTCGGACACCGCTCATTTTTTGTTCGTAGCACTTTTCATTTGTCTCCAAGAACCGAAGTGAACACATATACGAACAATCGTTTTATTTCTGGGGCCACAACAATACACATTTATTTATCGGAGTCGTCGAAGTCGAGTCGTAGACACAAGCTCCCAACAGACATTAGGCCAAGTTACACACATTAAAAGTTCCCGAATCGACACCTAATATGCAATCACATACTTTATACAAAATTTATCGTACCTATTACAAGATTCGCATTAAACTACCCAGAAAATCTTTAACCTAAGCTTTAAGCTTATAAAAGCTCGGCGCTAATGGCCGGATACCGGAAATTGCGCTCTCATATATCTCCCAACAGATTTATGAAAGTACCCACACATGAGCCGATGTCTCTTGGCGCACACGCGTCACACCACCGAGGAGGAACGTAACTCCATACACACACACTACGACACTGTTAAACTTTGACACTTATTAATTTAAAGGATCGTTAATTCTGGCGGGTACAACGTAGTGATATGAAGTTAAACTAAACCAAAGTAATGATCGAAAAACTATTTAGTTTATGGTACTACTTATTTTTAAACTAATGGCCCATACGTTTCGTACGGTTTACAGTCAATACAAATTTAGTAGCTTGCAGCTACTGAAATAATCCGCAAAAGTATTCACTGTGACAATCTTCGGTGAGCGAATAACGCTACGCTCGTAGCAGTGCGCGCTACGCCGTAGCCGCGTAGCAGATAATCCGCGTCCAGCGGCGTAGTCTCACGCCTCCCGTAGCCGCTGATATGACTCTAGTGGTCTTTCCCCTCTACACATATCTGTGTACTCGGTGCTTTCCCTGTCATGCTTAATGCATCTGTCAGATCTGCATACATATTTAACAATAATCAGCTTTACACCCTGCCCTTTTTTGACACGATACATTTCACTTCAAAAAGAGAAATGGGTTACTGTTAAGTAATAGAACTGTTTAGGAATGCTTTAATTTATTTCATGCTATATTGAATTATATGTGAAAACTGAAACGTGATTAACAGTTCAAACAATGAGAGCAAGAAACACTAAACAGCTATCCCGTCACCCTAAGTCAATTGTGAAAAGAATATTAGGTATATTCGCAAGTGGGGGCTGTTTTTTTAGGATCGTAATCTTTTCCGCGTATCCTCGCTCAGACCTTGCCGACACGTACCGGCCATTGTGACGCGGAATACGTCTTCCGCGGGCTTCTTATATGAGCGTTACAAGTGCTTTCTAAATAATCTAAGTCCAGTCGAAGAGAGCGTATTGTATTGACACAGTGGAGTGGTGGCCGGCCGTATAATGCGAGCTGTGTGTGTGCGCCCGTGTGTGCACGCTGTGTGTGTGTGCGTCCACGCTTGATAGAATAAGCAAGTCGTCCGGCGCCGGGGGGGGGAGGGCCGCCGCCCCCTTAAGTATCTTGAAGACTGGACTCCACCACCCCCAGCCCACTACACGTCTTCTGTAGCACTTCCCGTAGCCACATCGGACTCTAATGGGCATTTATGTTATGTTGTAAACTTACTTTTATTACAATATATCGATGGTAACTATTGCCAACTATCGCTTTGTCATTACGATTTTTTATTTTTACACCTTTGACGGTGTTTAGCATTAAGCATTTAAGCGAAGAATTTATGCCCAGTATGATTTAGTTGTATGATCTGCTGAATAAAACTTATTAACAACCAGTAATGTTACCTGGTGCTTGAACAAGGCATATTAGACAGCTATAAAAATATTGAAATTCATTTTCTAACAAAATATTTCAACCAGCAATATAAAAAAATAAAACCCACCTCCCTAATCAAAAGCAGTAAACTGACTTTAAAATTCGTGCCATAGTGTAGAGAAAATAAGCAGTATGCACGAGTACAGTACGAGGCACTAGTTTATTAAGTTGCTTAAAATGTCAACGGGAGCGTGCGAGCGCCGCACCGGAGAGCAGCGTACGGCGTGCGAGCAAATCATATTAACTAGTACGGTACGGCTGCGCTGTCGGTACGGCGCCGGTTCCGGAGGCACTTCACTATTCCGTTCCTAATCCTCTATACCCTGGACACACATATTGTTACATTTCCATTTTGATTAGGAACACGTTCTTAGTTACTTTAATGTTTCAGAATTTTCTGTATGTTCGAAAGATTGATGGATGATGTAATCGTCTAGACTCGAGGGCTGTTTCAGCAATATTTTTGCTCATCTTCTTACAGTGCAGTATGAAGATGAGCAATGTTACTATAAAGCTTACCGAGTCATAACCAAGGCCCAAAACCAACAAGATATCACAAAAGGTTGACCCCGTAACACGTAACCCGTGTACAGAAAAACAGAAAAATAAAAGCATTAAAACCGAACGTTACCAACAGTAGGTACATAAGGTGCTCGAGCCAAAAGTTATGTCGGAATACTTCTAACGGGCGGGCCGCTATGAGTAGATTTACAATAAATACACCAAACAAAGAAAAAGGAATCTCGCTGCGGGGAAAACTTCGGCTTTGTACTCCACTACACCGCTACGGTGAAGAGCTCGCTTTATACGTGAAATATGTGGGTATCTGTGTGCTATCCATGCCATCTATTGTCGGAATGCCATTATAAAACGTATGTTTACAGTACTTGCTACTTTAAAGTAAATAATCTCCTAAGTGTGCATAAGAATTTTCATGTACACATAAGTTGGTTTCTACTTATTTTGTTAAAGTAATAGTACCTGGGCGACCGAGCTCTGCTCGGGTGACAATAGAGAAAACGACGTTTTCTAAAAATGAAACCTAGCTAGATCGATTTATCGCCCCCGAAAACTCCTGCACATTAAATATCATGAAAATCGTTGAAGCCGTTTCCGAGATTCAGATTATATATATTTATACAAGAATTGCTCGTTTAAAGGTATTAGAGTCGTTTTACGAAACAATTCAAAAGGTAGCACCGTATCAGCAGCCTAATTGCGTAATGAATTCGGTAAGGCTAAGGGCAAAGAGTATGAAAAATTTACCAATCACATGCGAGATGAAAGACGCGATGTGTATTGCCGTCGATGTCATTGGCCGATTTTTCATACTCTTTGCCTTTTGCCTTGTCGAATTCATTACGCAATAAGGCTGTTGATAACCTGAAACCTCTGATCTATAAATAAATGTTCCACTTACTTTTACCTGTGTTTATATTTCATAGAGTAAAACGATTTTCTAACGAAGACTAATGTTATTAATTCTACAGTTGAACTCAAATCTTTTCCCTAACTCACACTAACCGATTAACAAACTAACAGAAGCTGCACAGAAGCTGTCGAATCCAGGTGACTAATTGTAGAACCGCGTTCAAAGAGCGTCTCCGTGTGCCGTGATTCTTCAGCAAGGGTTGAGTGCCGTCGGCAGAACAGCCTGGGGCTGGCACCTGCCTCCGATATAATTGGACTTCAAAACTCGGCGGTGGCAGATCCCCAATACTTCCACCTCGCTGACTCCCTACCCTCCTATTTATTTTGTCTGCGTTGTCTTTGGCGCTGTCACGGCTCTGCCTTTTGAACGGTTTTCAATCCGACGCATTATATTGACGGTATCAATTCCCTTCACATAATGTACTGATCAGTCACCGTATAGCTGCGACGTAAGAGGTACCGTTTATTTTTATTGGATTTTGGTGCTGTAATGATCTAGTATTTTACATTAATTTTATATCGTATCGTTTAAATGATGATATTAAATAATTACATAAAATCATACTCATGACCAATTAGATTATAACATTAGAAGTTTTAGTAGACTATCAAACGAAGGGCAGAAAAGCGGAATGACAAAACCTCTTGATCTCGGGTCAGTGACCTCCAAATCCTTCTGAATTCGCAGGTCAACGCCGAGCCAATATTATTTTGATAAACAATAAAATAAGTGCTAATTATTCAACCGATGGATGATAGAACAAGCATTTTATTAACAATTATTCTCATAGTTACTTATTCCTACATTCAACAAGAAATAGATTCTCAACAAACACGTATTTCTATTTTCCGAACAACAAGACCCAATACAAAGACACCTGAAAGACACCGCATTACGTATTCTCGGTCTTAGCGTCATCTCCTTGATTTAAAACGAAATACCCAAAATCAGCTCATGCAAATAGAAGTGTCGTTTCGGCCACTCGAGTAGCAAATCAAGAAAGAAACCCGGACCGTCGGTCGAGCGTCGTTCACGCCTCAATCAACTGCCAGTTACGAGCCTTTGTACAACGAGTGCCCTCAGCCTTACCACACAAACTTCAGCGTCTCGAAAACATTCAACGTGTTAAGACGATTTAACACAATCTTACTTTTTAATTGATGTAACTTACAACAAGTACTGTAACAAAAGTAATTATATAGAGTTGTGTTGTCAATAAAGAGAACGAAGATTTCATATATCTGAGTAAGTATGTTACATTATGTTATATTACACATACATGCGTCAACATAATATAAATCATCAAGTGGTGGGGTATACCCACTCCAAGAGGCCAGTGAAGAAACGTCAGACGTGCACGGCGTACTGCAAGCGACTTGAGACCGACATTCCAAATATGAAAATAAAAAGAAAATAAGCTCTCCCTGACCGTTCCTCCAATCGCGCACCTCGCTTTTATTACATCCATAAATTCATCATATCGCAGCGGCGGCGGCGCTCGCCATTGGCCGCGGGAGTGGGACGGAGCGTGCCTCTCGCTCGCACCTCCTTCATATTAATATTGAATTTTTCTCGACCCCCGCCCGCCACCCTCGCGGGAGGCTCTACACTCGCTCGCCCCCGTATTGTTGTTATCTTTAATGTTGTGGAAAACGCGTTTTCTTGTGTCGTTAACTTTTATATTGCACGAGTGATACTTTTACGGGTTTGATACATAACTTATACCGGAGCTTTTAGCAGTACCTATACATTACATACCTTCCTAGCTGGATAATGATAAAGCATTTTCAAATTTATACTTAGATTTGCATAACGTTTTACCACAATTTACAAATTATAGTATTGACTTGTTACTAACAAATAAAAAATAATTTAAAAGTAAATTACGAATATATGAATTTAGTTGTAAAGCCTATTTAATAACCTAATTAAAACCATTATAATTTCATCAAAACAGTACATTAAAGTCAGGATCATGACCACTTTAACATTGTCTTATTGTTTCATGTTACCGAAATCAAAACAGAAACAATGAACATAATAAATTAATCACTCCGAAAGGGGTTGGAGTTCTCCCCTTTACTGTTTTCCTTTGGTGCATTGTCTGCCTGCCAAAATTAAAAAAGAGGAAACAACTGACGCTGTATTTAAACGACGACGATGACCTTTCTATAATAGCAGTCTGACTTTTGAAACTCATTATTTCTTTAACGACTCACCTATACTGTTGCAAAATTAACAACTTTTAGCAGCCACGTGCGTGTCTTTGTTGGAATTACACAATATTCACGTATGTATGTTTGTTTTTAAGTTTGTTTGTATTTTTTTATATGTTAGTTTTTATGTAGGTATGTATGTTTTTGTATATTTGTTTTTATATGTTTGTTTGTATGTCTGTTTGTATGTAGGTTTGTATGTTTTTTTTATATGTTTGTTTGTATGCATGTAAGTATGTTTGTCCATGCATATCTCCGAAACTAGTAATCGGATCGTGATCACTACTTTTTTATTGGATTAGGTATCTTTCAACTTAGGGAACAGTACAAGTTTCATCAAAATCAGTTAAGCAGTTTTTAAGATATGGAACATACAACCGAACTCCTTAACGACAAACAGTACGAATGTGTAAATTGAGTTATTATGGGTATTTTGTCAATCCTTTAGGTACCTTACTATAGAACTTTCTAACTTTTTATTGATGGACTATCAAAACTTAAGCGGAGAAAAATAAAAAATAAATCACAAAAAATTAACCGACTTCCAAAAACACAAAAAATAAACTTAAATAAAATTTTGCTTTGCAGTCGGTTTATTTTTTGTGAAAAAGTTTTTATTAGGGTTATCAATATCGTTATCAAAATGAATATCATCAATACTTATAATAAATCTGTAGAAAAGTCGTTTTTGTACATAGAAAATATTTCCATAAAAAATGCCTGAGCCATGTCCCGCATTCTAGGAATTTTTGTCTGTTTAGTTGTGCATGCATCACGTAAAATTTACTAAACTTTGTGCGTAGCAACATAATTTTTGTTTCATCGCAATCAGTTTAATCTATCAAAACTTATATGAATAAAAGTGTTCAAGAAGTAAAATATTAAAACACATGCAATTCAGATACTCGGAAAGTTGAACTCCATATTCGATAGATGGCGTTGTGCATTTGATGTCATTTTATGAATGGCGGTGTTAAGATTCTCCGCAGCAGAATGACCCTAGAAAAAAATTGGCAAGTAGTTAGGGTATATAGGTAGGTAAGTAGGATAGCTAGTTATGTAGGGTAGGTAGGTAGGGTAGGTAGGTAGGGAAGGCAGTTAACGGGAGCGAAGCCGCGGGCACAGTTAGTCTTACTTAACTTATATTATAAAGAGAGCCCGAATTTTGAGAGTTTGTTCAGACGTGTAGGATAATCTCTGGAACCACTACACCTATTTAGAAAATCTGTCACCATTTGAAAGGTACATTGTTCCAGATGGTTATATGCCATAAACTATAATAACGCAGGTACAGCCGGGGTGGGACACTAGTATTTTATCCATTTAATCAGCTCATTTCTCTATTAACGATTGATACCAACGCCATCTAATAATTTCAGTAGCGAACTACATTAAGATTTTTCTACTAAAACCTGAATAAAAATAGTTTTTTAATTGGATTTATTTTTACTTACCGAACTAATATTAGCCCACTGTTGTATAGTGTGAAGAATGGTCTCATCTTCTAATAATAAAATGGAACCACCAGCTGACCCGCAATTGAGAAAATATTCACATCCATTTTACTTAGTATTTATTCATTACACTATTTACACATCAGTAATCGTTGAAGGAGAGCAGTGGTGGCCCAGTGGTAACGGCCGCGACTTACGAGGTGTAGGTCGTGGGTTCGAACCCAGGCAGGCGCTTTACTTTGTGTAAATTATTTCGTCCGACCAAAAATTCGAAGACATGTGACATGCACCAACCCGCAATGCGCCTGCGTGGTGGATGGCTTAGGTGTCCCAGCAGTGGAAACATTAAAAGGCTGATGATGATGATTATCGTTCAAAGTAGTTGTCAATTTCATAAAACAAAGCAGAGGCCTTAGACAAGAGACTTTCTATCATCGAAAGCGTGGCGATAACGATTGGACAAAAACAAAAATGTATGGTATGACATGTATGACGTGTCACATGATCAATACCTTACCACAGATAATATAATACTAGCACACAGATGCCTCATCCCATACAAAGAAACCGTGCCGACGTAACTAGCGATTTTCATCTGATTATACCGATTATTTTTTGTAAATCGACCGCGTTCGGTTCCGTTCCACGGCGATAAATAGATTACCATCTATATCCGTGGAACGGAACTGAACGCGATCGACGTACAAAAAATAATCAGTATAATCAGTACAGTACGTCGGCACAGCTTCTTTGTATGAGATGAGACACCACTGCCCTTACGTTTTGACATTTCTAAAGTCCCCGTCACGAGAAGCTATAAAATTTTGTAAACAAAGTACTTCTACTACTCGTATGTTACGTAGCGACAAAAATAATCCCAAATTCAGTCAACTTAAAGTAACATACGTGTAATACGAAACTAACGAGCAATTCCACTTGGTCGGGTTATATTACGCGTCTGAATCATGGAACGTTCCAGTACCACAAAACATTAGACGACAGCGTTTTATATCGCTAAAATATAACCCAACCAAGTGAAATTGCTCGTTAGTTTCGTATTACACGTATGTTACTTTTAGTTGATTGTTGATTTGGGATTATTTGTGGTTGATTGAATTGTCGCTACGTAACATAGTAGAAGTTCTTTATTTACAAAATTTATAGCTTCTGGTGACGGGGACTATACCGTCGCCGTCTCTGACATCGAATGACACTTGTGTAGAGCCACAAGTATATCGATATTACAAGCAATCAGCGTCCGTATCCTCGAGACTAACAATGAATAAGATCACTAAATAAAACAAATAGGGAAACACGAAAATATCACACGATATGACATGAGAATTTTTTTGATCGATTTGTCAAAGTCGCGTTCATTCATATTTTTCAAAAAAGGAAAAGGTAAAAAAAGGAGCCCGCGACGATCTGATCTTCGTTATTTTTTACCCAATACCTACACATAAAAACGATCCCCGATTATAAAGTTTGGATTATGGTGGCTTTGGCAGATCAGGTACCATAGGTATACTAGCTTAATTAACTACGCTACTAACTACTAGCTTAATTCTCTCAAATTTTCCATGTTCGCTTGTACACAAAAAAAGTTGTAAATAAGATTCACTAATGTACATTCGTTTTCGAGATATGAACTGAAATAATTTATATTTTTGTGTTTATTTTGGCATATTGTCTATTAACTAGCATAAATTACCATATGTAAGTACAGATTTAGTACAGAAAAAAACATTTTTTACTAATAATATATTGTTTTAGCTCATAGGTACCTCAAAAACTAATGAACATTAGTGAATCTTATGTAACACTTTTGTGCGCATAATTGAAAAAGGAAAAACCTTGGCCTAGCACAAATAGCAGTAAAATCAAAACTTAACGAGAATTAAGCTTAAAACTGATTTTTGGGCCCTTTGACAGCCATATTTTTTGCTGCGCTGGGATTTTTATGAACTTTTCAGGCAACATCTATTTTTTATTTTTTATTTATCGATAGGCTCGCGTTTGACGACTATCTCGCCTGATGGTAAGTGATGATGTGGTCGACGGTGAAGCACGCTTGCCTGGAAGTAACCTATTCACTCTTGACTTAAAGACTATCAGGAAACAAAGACTCCGGCAGGGAATTCCACTCCTTAGCTGTGCGTACAATGAAATTATTCGCAAAACGCTTTGTACGTATGGGTGGGATGTCCACCATGTACCGGTGGCGCATTGCCGTACGTCTTGTTGCCCGGTGATGGAAAGGGCTAGGCGGAATCAAATTGTGCAGTTCCATCACACACTCCCCGAAATGTAACCGATAAAAAACCGACAGACTGGACACTTGGCGTTGATGTTCAAGGCTCTGGAGCTTTGAGGCGACCAGTGCATCGTCGCCGATAAGCCTCTTGGCCCGTTTGTCAATCGACTCAAGTGCATCAAGTTGATATTTGGCAGATCCATCCCAGAGGTGAGAGCAGTATTCCATGCATGTCCGAACTTGCGCTTTATACAATTTGAGCAGCTGTTCAGGCGTGAAGTACCGTCTCACCTTTGCAAGGGTCCCCAACTTTTTTGCAGCCAACTGAGCATTCGCCTCAATGAATGGACCAAAATTGAGGGTCGATGTTAACGTAACACCAAGAAGGTCGAGATGGTCCGTTATCGGCACGGTTACACGGAAAGATGGAGCCGGGTGGAATAGGCTGTTTTTTGCGGAAAAAAGACACGCCTGGGTCTTAACAGCATTGAAACTGACTAGATTGGCATCGCCCCATTCGGAGACTGCCTCCAAAGACAGGTACAAGCGCCCAACCATGGCCTCCCGGAAAGATCGGATCTCAGGCCCAGTAGCCCGTGCACCGGACACGTATCTCTCAGCAACCGTGCTGTCGTCTGCATACCCAAAAGTTCCGGGTTTAAGCAGGTCATTAATGTGCAGCAAAAACAGTGTAGCCGAGAGCACCGACCCCTGAGGGACTCCGGCGTTAATACCTAACTGACCGGAAGAGCAGCCATCGATAACCACTCGGATGGACCGATCCCTTAGGAAGTCAGCAATCCAGTCACACAGACCACTAGGCAGACCGAAGGAAGGAAGCTTACCAATAAGGCTCTCATGCCAGACCCTGTCTAAAGCCTTCGAGATGTCAAGGGAGACAGCAAGCGCCTCTCCGTGCCCCTCGATGGCCTCACTCCAGACGTGAGTGGCATACGTCAGAAGATCTCCAGCCGTATTGGTGGTCACTGAGGATGTTGTTGTCTTCTAGACTAACTACTACCATAATGAACATAACTCCGGTGAAAGTGCTTAACTAGGCTGTTTTTCACAGCAAATATCATTATTTATTGGGTTACTACTGAATACTTTCAATGTGTCTGACAAGACGTAAGAACTATCCAAACGGTTTGCATAATCGGGAAACATCTTTTGATAGTTTCCCAAGAAACATATACAAAATTCAGCTTTTATACTATGACGAAAGTATCGTCACAATTTATTATACTTTAAGGGAGTGTCTTACAGGGGTTTGCCACCGTACGTGTGTTTGCCAATGGACGACGTAATTTCTAATGTTATTTCAAATAAAATATATATGTAGTAATAAAAAGTGAGGTACCTGATATCTACCAAAGCCACCATAAGATAAGATAAGATATTTATTTTTGTAAAAACATGAGTATACAATAGAATTGCATGGTCTTAAAATAACATTTGGTAATAGGTTCTACATGTTTTGCCTTTCAGGGCGTACAAAAAATTGTATTTGGTCATATTAACCGTTTGAATTTATACAATTAACAAAAAACAATTATTTAACCCACTTTCATGCAGTCGATTATAAACAATCTATAGAAAAACCTTAAAACTAAAAAAAATGGTACAGTTTTGAGATTGAGGAAATGTCATAATGATAGGCACTAAGTACGAACCATGATCCGAACTTCATACTTGGGGATCGTTCTTACCGGTATTGGGTACATACACAGATAAATTAACAGCTTTTATGCAATAATGAAGGACCTGTCGGGGGCTCTTACTCTATAAGGTGCAGAATTGTTCGTAGTTTTTAATTTATAACAGCACTAATTAAAACCAGTATAAAAATAAAAGGTGTCCTTTCGGCTTGCTAAAATTTTAGCATTGTCCTTTTCAGGATTGCCTTCTCTGCTAGATTTTGCTGGCTTATACATCAATGAGTAACAATTACAGATAATTTTTCTATAGGTTTAAAATAAAAATATCATTATAGATTCCTTAAGTGTATCATAAAAAACTTTCCTAATATGGACAAAACAAATTGCATCGGTAAGTACACACTCAAGCCATTTAAAAAGTTTCCACATTCACTAAAACGTAAACTTAACCCCTAAACAACAAAGACTCAACTCTATAACTTTTTATTTCTATATAGAAAAGAATATACATGGAATCTTTTTAAATTCCCTCCCTTATATTTCAAAGCTCAAAAGAAATCGCTAGCAATATCTGTCTGAAAAATATATCGGATTGCTTTGTCGCAGCTTTGGAAATCGAAATCTATTTTCCTTCAAATCTAAGTGAATCCCGTGCGGATTGGAAATGTACCCTTTACCTACCGCCGGGCGAGGCAATTGATATTCCAACAATACAATGTATGAATAAAATATAAACTGAGTTCCTATCAGGCGTGTTTGTAGCGATAGCACTATGGATTTTGAAGAAATCTCTACATCATTTGTCGTAAACAACAGTGGAGTCTGGCGATTTAAATAACACAGTCTTTCTTAATAATTAATACATTTACACAGGTTCAGGTCGCGTTTTGTCCAGACAAATAATATTACCAGATAAAATATGTATCGGTTTTGTTGGATATGTTTTGTGACAAAGCTTTGAGGGGAATGTTTGGTTCGCGTACTAAACAATGACATTGCTTGCCGACCGAGATTGAAGACGAAGACGATCTGTAGGTATGTTGTATTATTTTTGTTTCATCCCTTCTCTGCAATCGACCTGAATTCTGAATTACGAATTTACAGAGAATGTCATTAATGCTACAAGAGCTCAAATATAATCATTTTATCGTCAAATAATTTGTCTTTTAATATGGAAGGGTTATTGAATTCGTAATTACCAATGTATGGAAATAAAAAACAACTGGCCAAGTGCGAGTCGGACTCGTGTACGAAGGGTTCCGTACCATTATCGTAAAAAACGGCAAAAAAGATCACGTTTGTTGTACCCCCACTTAAATATTTACTTTATTCTGTTTTTAGTAATTGTTGTTATAGCGGCAACAGAAATACATCATCTGTGAAATTTCAATTGTCTATATAGCTATCACGGTTCATGAGATAGAGCCTGGTGACAGACGGACAGACATACAGACAGACGGATCGTGGGGTCTTAGTAATAAGGTCCCGATTTTACCCTTTGAGTACGGAACCCTTAAAAATTAAATGTTTTAAAAACTTTTTACATAGTGACTTACGTACAGATATGCAGATACATATTCTTGAAGTGGTTGAAACATTATTTTGAGGGTAGTTCCTCTAAGACGAGTCTGTTTCAGGAAAAGCTTCATAGATGGCGCATTACTTTAACGTAAGTCAGTACGTACGGTCAGCAATAAAAGTGTTTTTCAAGTTTCGATTTAAGTAATCGGCAAAGGAGTAAAATTATAAAAGTGTAACTTGTTTATCTCTTAATAACAATGCTTCTCAACATTTTATGTACCTAATAGACATTGAAATACTAAAAAGGATTGTGTCAAAATAATTTTATGTCAATTTTCATAATTGTTGTTAACATAACAACAATTATCTTAACTACACAAGTCCGTACACTAAAAATAACTTTAATAAAGAAACGGCGTACTAATAAAGGTGGTATAGGTAGGTCGGTATCGTAATTTTCTTTATTGTTCCTTACCGCGACGGGTAGTAACAAATCCAGAGGGTTATTCTAAGTTCCGACACTATTCTTGTAACGCTTCACTTTTCCTTAGGGTCTTTAAGTCAAGTGTGAATAGGTTACTTCTAGGCAAGCGTGCTTTACCATAGACCACATAATCGCTTACCATCAGGTGAGATAGTGGTCAAACGCGAGCCTATCGTAAAAGGTTTTTTAGTATTTGGTTAGTTAGTATGTGTGGGTCTTGCAATAGAATTTTAAAACAATTATCACCTACCGATTAAGCTAAAATTTTCCTTCCATGTTTGGTTTAGATGACAATCCACGGCTAAGCTAAACAGCTTGTTTGATAAAACATTTTTTTATGGAAATAAATATGGTCAGTGGGTTAGGGGCGGTATTTTTAACACACTCGAAAACTGGCTCTAATTGATCCAATTTTAGTTTCACAAGAAAAAAATCTGAAAGCTATAAAACCATTTCTCACAAAAATGTTCTAACAAAAATAATACTTTCTTTGCAGGTGTGTTGAAAACACGTGAGCGTTTGTCATTGCAGTCCTGACTCCACGCCTACGACTTTGGCTTCAATCCCGCTTCGCCTACAACGACAAACTTCGCCCACCTGTATAAAACTGACTACTTAGGTGGGTAGGCACTAGTCATTTCTGTGGCTTTCCATAAGCAATGGCGATGGTTGAAATGTCAAACTAGATTTTTTATAGTGCTTGGAATTTTTATACACCTGCTGTTTTTTCGTGACTTAAGTAGATACAAAGTCAAAAGAATCTTTATTGTGAGACAGCGGTTACAGAGTAGTTATTTTGTTATTTTTGTGTGCGTTTGCACTGCTCCACCATGTTACTCGTATAATGTCACTTGTTTCGCACCTCTGACTCACGATATTATATACTGCTATCTTGTACCAGCGGCATCACCCGCGTGAAAGTCGAAAATTATCCCGAGGCAACACAACACATTCCATTCTATGTGCTAATCCTGGCTATAATCTATCTCTGTGCCAAATATCATCCAGATCCGTTCAGCTGTTTGAGCGTGAAGAAGTAACAAACACACTCTCAAACTTTCTCCTTCATAATATTAGTAGGATAGTGTCCTAAAATGGAGGTGTGTTACCTCTCAGACGTCAGGTTAAGGATATTGGTCAACTTTTGTTCATTTCATACGTTTGTATTTTCTTTGCTTTTCCGGGTTCAAAAGTATACGCCCGATATTTCCTCAGGGTATGTGTATAGATAAGATGTAGACATTCATTATTCATAATATTGATTACTATTGACGACTCAGCAGATGCTCCAAACATTAAACTTTCAATATCAACCATGAATACACTTAAACACATTAACAATCTACACTTAAACCCTAGTGCGAAAATATATCTAAAACGTTCAGAATAATCCTGCGTGGAGGTTATTCGCGTCCCCTACTCATTTAGCTGTCGGAGAGTTATTTAATACTGCTAGTGACCCCCGGTCCGTTCTCGCCTGGCCTCTAAATGTATTGAGCACATCTGCCGGACACAAGACGCACTGCCGCCAAGATAAATTAAATAATTTGAATTTATTTCCTTCAAATTACGTTTTCATGTTATGTTGTCAGTTAATTTCTCTACAATTTTATATGATACCTAAATTAAACAGCAAGTCAAGTTTGCAAAATTCTGCTTTTTGATAAAATAAGGCCTTTACTAACTAAATAATATTTAAAAATTACCAATCGATTTGTTAAATGTCGCACTCCAAATTTAACATAAGTTAATTTATAAGTTACTTACATAACTAAATATTTAACTTATGTTAAATTAGGAGTGCGACATTTAACATATCGATTATGATATTTTAAAGTTACATTTCAGTTATATATTCTAGAGTCTGAAAAGAGAGACGAATATAAAAGTTGGGTATTCCCGTAGCATATATTGAATACAGCGTGAAACTTCCAGCGATGCATGATTGATAGCGACAGAAGTTGGCCGAAGGTACTGCTTAGAATAAGCACGCATCCGTATCCGTAATCTTTCAACATCTTAAATAAAATAGTCCGGAGTAGTGTTGTATGGCCGGTATCTTATGAATTAAATATGAGCGCTTTATTCGATTCCCGAGTCCCTCGATATCTGATAATAAAAAAGAAATTTATCGCACACATACGAGAAGCAGAGGCCGAGTCTCATCGGCCGCTATTTTTTATGGCGCCGGCGTCCTTCCATCGACAATCACTTCATAGCGACCCCTGTCCGAACGTTCGATGACAGAATTATTTATCAGTTTGAAAAATGACGGGAAATTGAATGTAGTCGCAATGTTTACAACGCATTTTCTGTCCAGTGTCCTCGGGGGCTCCTTCCCTCGCGTTCCGATGTCCACTTTTCAAAGAGACCGCTCGGACGAGGGTCGAAAAAGTGTCCCCAGAGTAAAAAATAAAAAAATATATATTGTATCTTCGTTCAACAAATGTTACATTACCCGTATACAGCAAATTACAAAGAAAACGTCGTTGAGATGAAACGAGAGCGAGCTGCGGAGGTGGACGCGATACTTTATTCATTTCGTGTCTATAATTGTTTTGCGCTCGGGGACGACATTACGCTATGACGCAATCTATTTGAGTGAGTCGCGCCATGTGTCCACCCGCGAGTCTACCCTGTGTCCCTGTGTGGCTGTGGCCCCGTGCAGTGTGCACCCAGCGCGAGCTTCCGACTTCTATTATAATTTGAACAGTTTATTATAGGGCTACAGCGACAGAGTGCTACTCCCTCATTTCCATTAGAAGAAACGATCGATGAAGAGATCCGTGTTGTGGGTGATTAGTTTAGCAGACGTCGTGTGGATGTACACAACTTGCCATTAATGACTTAGAACTTTTTTTTTTAAGAAATCATTTATTTATTTCCAGATTATATGCCGCTAATTTGTAAATTCTGAAAATTAATTGATATTATCTTTCTGGAAATAAAAGTATATGCTTTCAAGTAAAAATGCCTTTTTTTATCTGATTAGCTAATCACTAACTCTCTGCAAATAATTGCAACATCAGCGTACCTATTACGTCACACGACACCGACTCGGAATTAATAGATATTTTTAGCATCGTCTGGTTTTCTTTGTAAGAGTAGAAGAATTTAAATGTGTAGATTGTTTTTTTTATAAAAAAAGTACTATGGGAAGCTACGCCATGATAATTGGAATTGTAATCTATAATCGAAATTTAAAATTAACTGCACAACAAAATCGGAGCTTTTCAAAACTTTCCAAAACTTAAATCATAAAATGAAACTCTGGTACAGAAAGAAATACTCCAAGTGATTAATGAGCCCACAATACGTTTTAATGTACAGTCAAGTACCCGCCATTGTCTTATTATAATGAAGTTCAATATCGGCGTTACGATCTCAGCACATAGGGACAGGTACAAATGTGTATATTGAGTTTATACTTTATTACCTGTATGTACGGAGCCATGTGTGTGTGTATGTATTATAGCAGCCATGGCCGGTCGTAAAAATGTTTTATTCACCCCATACGGCGTCGTAAAAGGCGTAATAACGCGAGGAGGTATCGTGGAAGCAATTACCGATCTGTTATAGTTTGTTACAAAGGCGCTTGTTTATTATCGTTTTATGATCAACTCATTTGCTGAACAAGGACGCTGTTTAATTCAATACGCTTTTATTACAACGAACTCTAAACAATTAGGAAGTAAGACTCACTTTATTATAAACAGTATGATTTTATAGAGAACCAGATCTGTGATTGTGAAACTGTTCGGTGATTCGGGAGCAAACAAAACAACAAAAGAAATATTCTGAGCCAGACTCTGCCAACGTTGGTACTAAGAAGGTTGAATGGTATTAAATCAGAATTATCGCTAGGCTCGACAAAGTCGCAGATGAAAGTTGCGCAACAAATCCTTATCTACGTTTCAGGTCACGATTCTGCAAAATCGACGAAAATAAAATCAAACGTTCCTTCGTTCACAGTCGAAATGGAGAATGTGATATTGGATAGAGATCGTCGACAGCGCTGAAATGTCATCATAATACTGAAGCTGACGAGCAGCGCCGCGGGGCACAGCAAGTGTAAACTCAGCTTTATTTTTGTGTTATGAAACTCGAGCTTTAATTTTCAGTAAACAAGATATCCAATCAATGCCAATAAAGAATTTGAAGTTGTAAGTAGACGTTAACTGGTTTATAGAAGACGCTTGATAGATTGTGGATTTGATAAAACATTCTTAAGTTATTGGGGTATTCGTCTTTTGTACAAAGCTCAAAAGTATTCGTAACACGAACAATTATTTATTTATTTAGACTTCATGCACAAGGTATTATGGCGGACTTAATGCCTTAGGCATTGTCTACTAGTCAACCAAGGGTGGTGAAGAGATAACATGCATTGTTTAATAATAAAAATTTAACCAGTTATTATATAACATACTAGCTGTTGCCCGTGGCTTCGCTCTCGTGGACCACCCCATAGGACCCGTTTTTTGGGGACAAAAAATAGCCTATGTCACTCAGGAATAATGTAGCTTTCTATTGGTGAAAGTCCAGTAGTTTCGTAGCCTATTCGGTACAAACAAACAAACAAGCAAACAAATCTTTCCTCTTTAAAGTAGGTGTAAAGTACACGTACATATATATTGAAAATAATATATACTTACTAGCTTCTGCCAGCGGCTTCGCCCGCGTGCAAGTTCATTCATTCAATCAAATGGTTGAAAATTATCCCGAGGGATATTTCCGGGATAAAAAGTATCCTATGTGCTACAATCTAACTCTTTGCCAAATTTCATCCAGATCCGTTCAGCCGTTTGAGCGTGAAGAAGAAAAAAACATACACACTCACAGACTTTCGCCTTTATAATATTAGTGCGATATAAATATAAAAATAATAATAATAGGTAATAAAATATATAATATGTCGGTATTCATAATGGTCATTTATAGTTTCAAAATCTTCTCGAAAAAGTATTAAAAAAAAAACATTCACACACACGCTTTCCCTGTGTACTTCAGGAAAACGTGGTAAAATGATCTCAAGGCAAAACAAACAGCGAAGCATATGAACTTTGATCCCCTGGGTATAATACTTACCTACCCTCTGACTCTGTTATAGAGGTTACTTTTCAATCATACAAAACTGTTTGTTTGCGGAAAATCTTTAAACATTTTATAAAAGATTTTCCTGATATGGTTTTTTAGATTTAATATTAGTATTATTGGTTAAAATAACTTCTGAGCCCTCTACGACTTTACGCTAAATTAAGAAATTATACATCATTTTATGTACTTATTTTGCGAAAGACTTAAATCTGAAAGGTTTTTTTATTTCAAATAATTGATTAAGTACTTACCTAATTAGGTATCTACGACTTAGATTAAACTGTATTAAAGCAATCTTCGACTATGTTTGCAACAGGTCATATTGTTTTGTAAGTAACTTTACTTTTAACTAATACCTTAGGTGCTTATAATCATCTAAATTCTAGGAAATAAAATTATCTTCTTCCAAAAGATAAAACGCTATGTATCATCCCCATAAACAAGTACCTAATATAATAACTGGCTCGTACCTGATAGGTACAAACCAGATGCGCACCCCATTATATTCATAACTGTACATCATAAACCGCCCGCCCTACGCGGAAAACCGTCGGCTGCATTTCCTGCCCGCCTACAATATCATAACGAGCGGGGATTGGCCGATATGAGCTGATATAATATCATAACGCGTTAGGATTGGGTGAGGAGCCCCTCCGCCCTCGCGGCGCCCTCCGCCTCTCATTAAAGGTTAGTGCACCGAAGTAAATGGTCGTCGTTATAATAAGTTTTACGTCATGTGTCCCGCGCGCCTCAATAAATATGTCGGGCGGCGACCGGACCTCCCCGCCCGTGTATGAGCGGTAGGAAATGCCGACCGCCGACCGCCGGAGCCGGATCAATAATAATACTCGCCCATATCTGCAGTGGACTGGATCTGCTTGAGAAAGCGTCCCCCGCGCCCCGGCCGCCGCCGCTACACAAACAATATAAATCATTTTCTGAGCTGAAGCCGGCTCCGGCTCCGCGGCCACACGCAACCCGCATCCGGCCCGCTCCGGCCGCCGCGCCACTCACCCGCCAAATACTTCCCGCTACAATACACAGTTGTTTTTCCTTTTCTGTCGACTGTACTATATCTAATATGCCGAATAATATTAACTTATATTAATTTGTTGGATCTTAAAAGACAATGTCTTGTAACTTAATTGACTAAACTCTAAACTCTATTAAGGCCGTAAAAACAAATAAGCAATAAATCTTAATTAATCAATTTGTCTTCCAATCAAGGAAAATGGAGTCTACCTATCTATATTATTGTTATAGCTAAAAAAATTACAAAGGACAATTAAAACAAATTGTTGAGAAAAATAAGTTAGGATGATCCATAAAAAATCTGATCCCAAGGATACACAAATCAATTTAAAGTTTGATCTGTTTACATGCACAAGTGTCTTGTGTCTTGCAACACAAAAACTTCTTTATGGTCGCACTTTTAGCATAGAGTAGAGCGGGTTAAAGTTTTCAGCAGTTCGTGAATGGTTACAGGTGGTTAAGCCATCACTTTCCTACGCCATTAAGTAGCTCCCAGTGACTTTCTACTGATGTGTAGTATTATCTGGATGTAGTTCAGTAAGTTAACTTTATAATCCAAATAGGTGATCCGTTTGATATATTCCATAGTCTCCTTTACAAGCCTAAGGAAAAACTAATACTACTATATTCAAAATATTAGTAGGTAAACGTCGGTATAGGTACTGGATACGGGTGCCCTAAAAAGTTATAAAAAGTTTACAAGTAAGGGTACTACTTATGTCAATGTGTTCGGTAATTCTTGGCTGTAATAGTTACAAAACATACACTTAACAACTATCACATTCACAGCAGCGACATCAGTATTTCATCTTAAAAAAATGGTTTAAAAATCGATTACAACTATCCTGTACGTGTGCAGCCAAAAAAAAAACCAGTTGAAACAAAAACATAAAAGCTTGTTGTTGTGCGCGCCGTGCTCGTAAAGACACAATTTTGTGGTGGCCGCTACACACATAACTTGCGCCGGTGTCGCCCGGCCCGATATTGTCGGCCTCCTGTATATTGCTGGCTTATTTTTTATGTACAAAAAATTCAGCAGGAACTTCCACCTACATGATGTTCTATGTTGGGTATACTATTGGCGCATACCTTGTATCTTTTTCAGCTGAAATAAATTTCATTAATTGTTTTTACAACAATTCTTAACATACAATTGAATAAAAATTATTATTGTAGGTAAGTATAATCTTAGGTATCTTTCGTTTCGTATTAGATAGCATGCATATAACATTACCTATGTGCGCGGCAATATGTCGATCTAGTTGATGGCAATACAGAGCAAGCGAACTTTGTACAATTTATCAAATTGAGTTACCGACGGGCAATATCGCAGAGCGAACGCAATATTGCAGCGCGTGACCGCGTCTGCAATACGCGCTCAATACATCGGCCGGCGCCGGGCGGCACGTCGCCCCGGCCCCCCGACCCCCGCCCGTCTTCAGGCGCCCCAGCCCCCGCCCGCCCAACTGACCACCTAGATATTTAGCTAACAATGCCTCGCCGCGAGCGACGGCAAGCGGCAAGCGCCGTCCCGCTCGGGCCAGGGCCGCGCGCGCTCGTCCGACAGGGACCTCGCCTCCGGTCATCGCTATATTTATTGGCGACGCTCATAAGTACGCGGGTCAGGTTATAAGTTTCTACGAAATGAATGGCCGAGGCACGTAGGAGGCGAGCGCCCGCCGCCGCGCTTAACAAGAAAGCACCTCCACCAGAAACTTGGCAGGGGGGCATCACCCCACGGACGCTGGCGTTATAATTAAAAAACAAAAGAATACAGAGCCACTCAGCCTCTTGCCCGCCGACGCTGCTCGTTCGACTTTCATGCGAAAAATGCAACGACTGACAATTAAATACTAAAGAAGAATGGAGAATTCTACAAAATTAGGAACTTTCTTTATCGGAGACGCTTCAACTGTAATTGGGTTTTATGAATTCCTCGAGACTTTGTTTTAAGTGCCACACAAATAGAATGCACTCTTTAGCATATTAAAGGAAAAACGGCAATTAGGCTATAAAATCTTAATTAAAAAGTTGTACTGAAGTAACAACGTATAGAAGTTGCCCAGGTAGGAGTTACAGGACTTTGATAAAGAGGTTTTCAGGTACCTGCCTAGAAGTAGGTGCCTATGTAAGTCTTTTTACTAACTTCTGGGAGTACACAGTTACAGACTATCTACACTCTTGATGTGGAATGCTTGTTTCGATAACTTGAAACTTGTACATTAACTACCTAGGGCATTTTAAATCTTCTTCAATGATTCACCGTTCGTAAAATTCAATTCTATCATCTTCTCGAGTGGTTTACATATTCATTCACCTAAGAGCGGGACCGGACCGCAAGCAACGGACATGAGCACATTAATCTTATAAATAAAGCATCAGACCCATGTGTTGTGCGGCGGTCATCACAGCTCATGCGGACCGCTCCTATTACAAATACCATTACGGAGTTCGCAGATGACCGCACGGTTTTATAATGCGAAGGCACCGTCCTCCCCCGCACCGCGCCCTCCACCCCGCGCCCCTCACTCGCTCCCTTGACCATCGACCGACAATTGTAAATGGCACATAAAATAAATGAATGTGCAGCGGGACTCGCCTCTGCAGCAGACAATATAAATTACGACCGGACGATTATATTCCGGCGGGAATGAAACGTTTTCCTTCAGATATACACTTTACATTGCGCCGCGCCGGGCGGGGAAGCCTCGCCGAATAAATCCACGCTGCCCAAGTGCCCACCGCCCGCTCTCGTTAGCCGTGCGTGTAATTACCTACTGTTTTTAGGAACTACTTTGATTAGACTTATTACTGTACACAAATGGGTTCTGTCGCACTTTCCGTATTTATCTTGAGACCGACTGAAATTATGTCCGGAAGATTCTCAAAGAAAATGTAATGTTTGGAAACATCATCAGACACATAGCATAAGACTATAAGTAGCAGAAAATGAGTTGTCTTTGTCTTAGTTTATAAGTATTTACAGTTCCCCTACGGCTTTGAAATCCAATAACACAAGAAAGTAGTTAATGGAAAACATCGATCTGTTGTTGCTATTGCCGCTAATTTTAATTTATGGTATTAGGGCAGCTGATCGCGAGCCGATCTCAGCAAGCGCTGTCGTTAATTACAATTTATCTTACCGGATATTTACAAACTAATTTAACACACTCTGATCATGCACAGCATGCACTGACAATAATCATGATTTTGTAATCAACAACAATCACTTAACAGAGAAAATTTATCGGGAAAGTAAATTTTGCGATGTTTACTAACCGCATAGAAACTTTTACTAGCCAGTCTTGTGAGATAGACATGGTAAAAGCTTTAACAAAAATACAACAGGTAAAACTGTAACCAGAACTGGAAATTACCTTTCTACAGACACTGATAAAACTAAATAGACTAATCACGAACGGAATGAGTCATTCGATATCGCAGACCAGTCATTTGGTCAGTGTCGCAAAACTAATGACACATAATGACGGCGGCCGTGGGCCGGGGGGGCACACGCGGCAGGCAACCCGAGCTGCCACCTCGGCAGACAATACTCGCCCGTAACGCAGGAGCCCGAGGGCCCCACCGCCTGTCCCCGCCGCAGTCAAGGTCTGTTAGTTGTCTCCCCGGGGGTCTTGTCGCCCTGCACTCGTGACCGTCGATGACCACCTGACCACCGCAGCCACAGCTAATTGGGGTCGTCTACCAACCGCGCACCCATCATTTTGATATTTTAAACTACCTACACAGGACAAATGACTAGTACTACGCTACAGGTCCCGGTTTTAAGACTAATCAAACTGGCTGAAGTTATTTTTATTATGTCATTGAGTCTGGTTAACGATCGGTTTATCTGTGGCACGGGTTAGACTTTAAACAGGTCTTATTCACAATTAAATAGAAAAGAAATCAAATGGGTATCATCATCATTTCAGCCGAAAGACGTCCACTGCTGGACATAGGCCTCCTCCAGGCGTCGCCACATTGACCGATCTCGTGCGTCTCGCATCCAGCGCCTTCCCGCAACCTTCCAACGCATCGTCTTCCGGTAGAAATAGGTATCATACTTATCAATTTATTTAATCAATCTACGAACTGGGCGTTTAGACCAAGGTGCACATACTCAAATTACTTTCATAACCGGGTTTGTGGAAGCTCAAACCAATTTAACTGCACGGTGGACCCAGTGCACCGATTTCATTCAGAATTATACATGTGCAGGCGCACGTACGCAGAAAATAACACTTAATAGCAGCTTATTGTGACCCGTTACGGCTACCACTTACTTCCACGAGAAATAGGAGCGAGTTACTGGCATCGATCACTGCATTACTAATGTATGACAGTGCTCGTAAATTGGAATTAACTTCCTGACTGAATTACTTGTACCTGTTTAATCAATAGACACTATTTGTGGAAATAACGTTTAAGAATGTTCTGAGCTTAAGAATAATAATATATATGCACTATTGACCATGTTTTATTATCAGACCATTTTATCAAATGAATTATTTTATTTTATTTATGCTCACGAATATGCGGACTAAAATTCACAAGAAATATAATTAATTAGTACACAGTAAGTTTAATCACATTATCTACTATCACATCTGCACATCAATAAAATCATATTTGCTAGAAAATTTGAAAGTTGCAGTTTACTGAGCAATTTCGAATGCACTTAGATTTCAATAATTCCATTAACAGTTGGACGCGTGCGCGAGTGTTACTTTCACTTCAGTTGATTTTCCACACAACACATCAATTTCACTCTCCTATCGTGTACAGCAAAAATAATTAATGATAATCCAGTTGTAAGTTGCAACATATCATGATTTTTCAGAGGATTTTTTTTTTCAGTTCTGTAACATGGTATCTTGATTTCGTTTAGTTAAACGTTTCACCAAAATGTAATAATTAAGCCTTACTCCCTTAATTTTTTTTTTAGTAACACTCAGTTAAGAACTTAAAAAACCGGCCTAGTGCGAGTCGGACTCGTCCACGAAGGGTTCCGTAACATTATCGCAAAAACGGCAAAAAAATCACGTTTGTTGTATGGAAACCCCACATAAATATGTATTTTATTCTGTATTTTTTGTTATAGCGGCAACAGAAATACATCATCTGTGAAAATTTCAACTGTCTTGCTATCACGGTTCATGATTTTCATTCAGATACAGCCTGGTGACAGACGGACAGATAGACAGACAGACAGGCGAACTGCGGCGTCTTAGTAATAGGGTCCCGTTTTTACCCTTTGGGTTCGGAACCCTAAAAAGGGATTTATAACTGTGCCAAATTTCATCCAGATCCGTTGAGCCGTTCTGGCGTGATTGAGTAACAGATTTTCTTCTTGTTAACATCTTTTTAGTTCGTTTCTTATGCCGTCGGGTAAATGATTTTTAAATAAACTTTTTGTTATCAGTTTTTTTCGAATTACTTTTAAACATAATACGTGGTATATATATTAACCACCTCTTAAAACCCTTCATTTCGACACCCATCGGGGTAATAAAGAAAAAAAATTGGTACCCCCGCAATATGGCGTCTAAATTCCGCCATCTTTATTATTTGTTAACGTCACTTCTTAATTATTTAAATCCATATAGTGGTTTCAAAGATATGAGGTAATAGAGAATATTACATACGTACAAGATACGCGCGAAAAACATAACCCTTTCCTTCCAGCTGGGTAAAAAATCGCGCACCGAGGGTTACCTAACTATTTCACCAAAATAATTAGATAACATTACTGAAGTTCATAAACAATGAAAGCGCCGAACACTGCTCTTACGAAAATATAAACTGTATTGAGGGACAAATTACCTTTGCCGGTGGAAAACTGTTGTCCCGACATAATTCCCGGACAGTTTACCAACTGTAAGTAATTTTAAAAAATTAAAAAAAAATTGGGTACAAATTTACGACTTTCAGATTTTTTCTTTTAAGTGTGCTATAAGACATTGCTTTTTGCCAAATGTCATGAGTCTGGGTCAACGGGAAGTACTACTCTTTAGATTTTTATTCCCTTGCGATTCGTCAAATTTGCGATAAAAACGGCGATAACTTTTGATTCCGTTGATCTAGAAGTTAGATTTGACAGTTGCAAGGGGTTGTAGATCTGAGTATAAGATTTTAATTTCAACTTGATACCTCCTGGCGTTCCAGAGAAAAAGGTCTTGACAAACGGTCAGTCAGACAGACTGAAAACGAAGTGATAATATAAGGGTTCCTTTTTGCCTTTTGAGGAACGGAACCCTAAAAAAGTACATTATGTGCTAATAAAAAGAACATCGATATCAGTTAGGTATGAGGTACGAGCTAGGATCGCGCGTCGTACGTGCATGGGGCCAGAAATGAAATTGATGAACTTTTCTCGCAGCAATAATGGCTTTGGCACGTACCAACATAATTCCCGGCAAAACTTCCTCACATAACCCCCACCCCCCAGTATGCCAGGGTTGTTCCACACACGTCTAATCAGACCACCTTCAATAGGGCACATTACGCAAAGCTGATGAGTGACTTGGAAAAAGAACAAGTTTAAATAAAAAACCGGCCAAGTGCGAGGCGGACTCGCGCACGAAGGGTTCCGTACCACTATCGCAAAAAAACGGCAAAAATCTCACGTTTGTTATATGGGAGCCCGACTTAAATATTTATTTAATTCCGATTTTTTGTATTTGTTATTATAGTGGCAACAGAAATACAACATCTGTGAAAATTTCAACTGTCTAGCTATCACGGTTCAAGAGATAAGAGAGAAGAGCCTAGAGAGAGACTGAGATAGGAGCCTTTTTGGTCTCGCACGGGGTTTTTATTTTTAATTTTGTCTAATTTTAAGCTGATTTCTCGTGTCTCCTGTGCGGGTCACAAATAAATACTTTTTCTTTCTTATTTTCTTTCTAGATACAATCTGGTGACAGACCGGCAGACGAAAAGTGAAGGCTTATATACTTACATAGGGTCTCGTTTTTACCCTTTGGGTACGGAACCCTAAAAACCGCGGAAAAATTTTAAGTATAAAAAAAAACGATCATCTCGTTTTCCGAATAGAACGTTTTAATACGGAGTCGTTTTTTCAATAGGTTAATTTTTATAAACATACCACCTACCGTATCTTAAGCCGTCCGCCATATCGGAATCAGAATGACGTCACTTAGCTTACCATGCATTGTCATCCAATCTAAACGTGTATGCAAAATTTCATCTTAATCGTTGGAAGATAACTGCTTTAAAATTCAGTTGTAAGAATTGTCCCAAACACACTTACATACATACATACATTGCAAGTTAAATAAAAGCTTGTAAAAAGGTTCACTATTGAAATTCAATCAGAATTTCTGTAGATACCAATCGCAGGATTTCATTTCTGTGCCGATATTAGATAGAAAACTAACGAAAGTAAGGTATACGAAGTGGTAATCCGATATCAGCACATAGTATCAGGAGTAACGACAACGAGTCGAGCAAACCGTAACAGAGTGAAAGTGTCTTCTGTAATGTGCTCGGTTAGACCAGCTTGTTAGTGGGAATATGTGCTGCACCCCTGGCACGTATCACCACCGTTTGCTGGTCATCGAAACTTATACTTCTATAAAATAATAACATGCTGATTTTAAAATCCTCGTTGTCAAAAACCGTAGTAGGTAATCTATGTGTTTTTTTACTACAAGGCTTTGCATTCTGTAAAAAAATTCAAAATAAAATCTTGCTTTCATCGTCCTTTCATAGTAAAGGTTACACTAGTCGATATTTCTTCCATACAAACGTAGTCTGGTGATTACTCCACTGTTTGACGATGTACGTTCAAAATAAAAAATGATATCAATTTGTGTCATCATTATCTAGCCCTGTATGGAAACAAAAGAGTAAAAAATATATATATTTGAAAGTTATGAGCGTCCAAAAATCCATATTTTAACACTAATTTTAACGCATCATTGGGCGGAAATAAATACCATAAGAAGAAGGAAAATTGAAAAACGGCCACCTTATAGATTAGTAGTTCAACAACGCAAATAAGTTTATTTTTAAAATATATATTTTGTAGTTTTTCAAAATTTCGCGCGTTCTTTTTCGTCCTAAATCATCATCCATTTCGCTACAAACTTGCAAGTGTTAATTCGTACGCAAACTAGCTTCATACTGCTCATCACAGCATCTATCTCATTCGCACGTCTTGTGGGATAAGATAGCATGCATTTTAACCCCGCGCACAAAATAGTTCGTGCCGTCGACTAGGGGAACCTTAAGGAGAAATATGAGTAGATCAAATAGTACTTAGTAATACTAACTCATTCTAAAAATAACATCTAAATTACTTTTTGAGGTATTTATCCTGACATCAACTTTATTTTAATTTGGTTTTCATTGTACAAAATTGTAAAGTTGAGTATACAAGCAAAACACCTCAAGTCTATTGTAACTTACAAGTAGGTACACGCCATTAGAAAATTGTTCCATTATTTTTCCTATAACCTTTACTAATTTAACATTTTTCAATGCAGGACAACCCTAGCGCAGTGGACAGCGGCAGCGGGTGAAGGCGAAGAAGGGAGCGCACATCCAATATAAGAAGAGAACAAAATAGGTTTATGTCGAATACTTTGACCATTCGCCCGTAAAGTAACTTCGCTGTACGAGTGACGCCCGCAGCCGCGCGTCCTGTATTTACTTACACAAACCTATAAACATTGACAAAATGCATTACTCACCTAAATTGTTATATGCTCCGAAATGTTACAACTTTAGCTACGACATTATTAATTCTGTTTATACATAACATATAGGCCAGTGTGTTTGTATATGTGTGCACTAGCCAGTTTACATTTAGCACACAATTTGCATTAGCCCCTAAATCAGTAATCTGTAGAGACATCACTTGGATTGTTAGCCTATTTCGAGATGTAGACAGCCATCAAGTATTGAGGGGTGGGCAGATGGGCAGATTGTTGGTGGACAGCGACACCTGAGCCGCCATGTGTTTGGCTGCTAAGGTAAGTCAGCCGATAATATTAGCTCAGGCGACGGCTGCCAACGGAGTGACGTCCCCGGAGGATCACCGCTCCTGGTAGCTGTTACATTGATCATGCATGTGCAGATAGAGACATATCTCATGCTCCATCGTTGTTTGTTAAATCTAGATTAAGGACAAATAAACATACATGAAAGCGTTCCATGTAGGTGTAACTCAGTTCATGCCATGGCAGCTTAGCTCAAACCAAAGTTATCGCACAACCAGCCCTGTTTGTCAAATAAACATACAAGCTAAAAACTAATCAACTAAGGCTCACATTTCCTGATACAGAAATGAAGCGAGCGCTACCGCCGCCGCGCCGCTGCACCGCTTAATCAGCGTTGGTCCGCCCGCCCTATATTTGCGTATGCAAAGAGACGCCAGCCGCATTAACGATGCCATATAGCCAGCGTAGCGTGCAGCGATTGGGCAAACACATATCTGCATTATAAACAGCGTCCGGGCTCACAAACGTGCGCTGTGGTCGGCCTGTACCGGCGCACGGCTAATCAACGAGCTGACCTTCCGCAGCCGAACAAACGCCACACCACACTCCGCTGTTCCTCTGCCTGTAAAATGTTCCACTATCTAGCTAGTTAGTTCCGTGCACACACGGCTTCGTCATTCATTAACACATTATTTATTCGGCTCTAATGAACAAATCGATCGTGTAAGTAGCGCTCGTAAGCCCAATAAATACACGCTACGATACAGAGATGATAATAAAATAGCTATGCACTGTAACAGTATTCGTGCATGTGCAGTGAATCGATTAAAACTTTCTACTTTCCACGTTCATAGCCGTAGCGCCCACATTAACGGAAAATCTAGACACATTTCTCGGACTCCTCTCCACTAGAGCGTGTAAAGAAAGCGGCCTTTAGCAATCATTTAAACACCATATCTGTATGAAAAAAGTGATTTATATGCATGTTAATTTGTGCACACCGCGCACATCAACATCGTTCATTAGATTTAACATGCAGTGATGCAGTTAGTGTTTTTAGTATACGGTTGACTTTTCTTGTCTAGTTTTCTTAACTCATCTCTACCTTCGTCAAACAAATCATAATGCGTGTCTAGCAATCCAAATCTGTCATAGGTAGGTTATTTCGGTTAATTGGTATTAACTCTGCATTGTGATTTCATCATATGACTCATCATCAGATTAAGTTGAAGTTTAAGCAGATTTATAGTTAGATAGGTACGTAAATGAAACCAAACTGAGTGTAACATTTTTTATTATTACCTCTTACATCACTTTGATAAATTAATTAACATTAAACATACAACTGTAGTCACAAATAAATAAATTACATTAAATAATTTACTGACATAGATTTGAAATGAAGATGGACGACCGTTTGGTCTCAGAAGGATGTCCGCAGGGGACGGTACTTTGGTTTGAGGTTATTTTGTGTTGGCGCGGTGAGCTGGGGCCGGTGGCTGGCGGGTGCTCGGGGCCGGCGGGGCCGATGGGGCTGGTTGGGCCAGCGGGCCCGGGCGCCGGCCCCCGACGGGAAGACGAAGGCTACACGGTCGCCGTCGTCTGCTCGCCGTAGAAGTACGGATCCACCGCGCCTGCTTTCGCTGGCCTCACGACATACAGGTTCCGCCTTCGAATTAAATACTAGAATTAAAATATTTTGAATTAAAACATGAAGCAAAAGCCACAAGCTTACAAACTAAACATTATAGCATATTACTATCCCTCGCTGGGACACTTGACTTAACACCAATAAATGAAAACGTTAGTTGTTTTTTTTAGTCTGGTTAACACAAATTAACCAGTTTAAAAAAAACAACTAACGTTTTCTTTTGATCAATCAAATCTTAATTTAATCAACAAACATTATGTATCTCTAATAAATAGGGCAAAGCAAGGCAAGCTAATTATTTATTAAACGTAACACGATTGACCACATCAACTACCCTATAGTATATGCCTCACCTGTGGTGTCCATCTGCATGCACTTGGAATGTAGTTTCAGCAGGAGCGCCGTCGTGACTGAAAAGTTTCTTCAGGGCGATGATACCAGCGATAGTGAGGGCAACCTTACTAGCGATGAGTGCTTTGCCGGCAATCGCTGCTAAAGTCTTTAGGGCCATTCCTCCCACGATCGTTACGGTAGTGAAAATACCGAGTAACAGGTATGGTAGTACCTTTTTACCTAAAATCATAATATTATTCAAAACATGTTACAAGGCACTACAGGTGACCTTTTAAAATACTTTTACCTATTGATCCTATAGGATACAAAATATTTACCTCTACCCCTGCCTTCCGAGGCCAAATCCATTGAAATTGTATGTGTGCTCATCAATTGCTCGAACCTTGTGCGCAACAGGGTATCCAGCTTGTCTTCTGTGGTCATACCAGGGAAGAAGCGCGGCTCCGCAACCGCGGAGGGTGCGTCAGCTTGCTTCACCAACGTCAGCCCATCGGCGAGCTGAACGCTCTCCTGTACAGCACAAACAGAAACATCATTACACCATTGATTTCACTGAAACATTTGGTAAAACCAACACTAATCACTCAGTTGCATCACCTGTTCCACTGCTCTCGTGAGTGCCATTAAGGCCTTGCCCTTCAAACACATCGACATGTGCTTTTGCGCACTGCAATCGTCGTAAAGTTTCTGTAGAACATTGAGCTCGCCTGTCCACCACCATGAGCTGTCCTCAGCTCTTCCACTGTCAATTTCGTTATCTGCTGTATTTTCCACCTCCATCCTTCGGGATCTTCGAGGCCCGTGCACATTGCCCGCGGCGACTACCACACAGATAACTGATACAACGCATATCCGGAAAGCGGTACACATGTTCGTTTTTGTCACACACAGCACTATAACTATAACTGAACGTGTATGAGGGTGGTCCAGCAGTGACTGTCCGACGGTGGAGCGGGCGAGAGCTTATAACCGTGCGCCACTTGGCCGTCGAGCACCACCAAACATCCGCTATTCCGCACTAATTCTCCGCACGCGCACTTATGTAACTGAACTTGAAAATGATCGAGAACCATTTTCCAAGCCAATTTCTCCGATAAAATGCACGGCAAAAAGCAAGACACATATCTGTTACCAATTGCAACGAGTGCTGCACCTACTTCACGTTCACGTGTGTGAAAAAGCGTAATTACGAGCCACTTGCGTGAGTTGTGAACACCATTCAGTCCCACATTTCATTCGCAAGCGACCGATTTCAGCTGATTAGTTGCCGTCGAATCTGAGCCGGTAGAAAATATGTCGGTCTTTATGAATGCGTGCGCAGGGTGCAAGTTAGCGTCGCGCGGGCGTCAGGTGAACTGTATCGGCCTTGCACTCTGGTGCTGAGGCATTGTAAACTAACGTTGAAGACGCTACAGTTATAAGGAACCGCGACTATTTACAGGAAAGTAAAAGCCGCGACGAGCCGTGTCGGTGAAGGTGTAATTTATAGTTTTCATAACATTATAAATATTATATTAACCTCATAATAAACATTTATTCAATCTGAAATTTCATTTGGTGTTGTATGTCCACACGATGATGGCAGACTCATCACGCATACATATAGTACCTAGATAGGCAGTCTACGACCCATAAAATTTTATCCGTAATTCCACAGAATAAATAGTAGCAATGCTTTGAGACCAACTCGCTATGCTAATAGTACTCTCATGACGAATATCTTCTCTATCTTACGCTTTCTTGAGCAGAGATGAAGAACTAGGTCATATTTCTTAATGGTTATACACTCTAGGTGCGGCTGTCACTAATCTGGTACGAATCGTGCAGTGCTTCATCGCCGTAAGTGTAGTATGCTGATATGATGGCGAATTATTAGAAATTTATCACCAGGTAATGTGAGATGTGCCCGCACAAACGTTGCACAGTGATGGTTCCCTTTCCATGTGCTGATGGTGATTATCGAGGTGGTTGCTTGAGAGAAAACCCCCACACTCCCTGTTGTTTTTCGCAAACGTCCAGGCACCTTTTGAATGTTTCCCCCAATATAAAAAAAAATATGATGTGGGAAAACTTAAGAACCATAACAGAGGTTAACTTTTTTGGTGCCTCGTAAAAGACTGTTACCAGTGTTACCCATTCCTAATTTTATTAGCTACTAGCTGTGCCCGCGGCTTCGCTCAGTTCGCTCCCGTCATCTGTCTGCCTACCCTACATACACATAGTCACATATATATACATACTACATACCAATTTTTTTTTCTAATGTGTTTCTGTCGCGTAGAATCTCAACACCACGATTCAGAAAATGACTTTAAATGCACAACGCCATCTATCGAATAGCGAGTTCAACTGTCCGAGTAACTGAATTGCGTGAGCTGTGATAATTTTACTTCTTGAACACTTTAAATTCATCTAACTTTTGATATAGAGTGAACCGATTGCGATGAAACAAAAACTAAGTAATTATTCAAGTTACGCACAATTTTTATGTATAAAAGTTATCTACATTGGTTTCGTACATTTCACGTGATGCGTGCATAAATAAACAGACAAAAAATCCAAAAATGCTGGTAATTTGTTCTGTTGGTAATCTATTAACACCCTGGCTATTTTTTTTTTGGAAATTTTATTGATGTACAAAAAATATTTTTCTACGGATTTATTATATGTATTGATGATGTACCTAACTTCAAACATTATATATTTGTAAAGAGGCTATCTTAGGTTCCCTTCCTAGGTAGAAAGAATCTTAGTAAAATTTTATTTATGGGCTTTACCTACATCAGAGCCATTATAGATATCTAGGACAGCTGAAATTGGATTTATATCGCCGTAATAACGCTGCAACGCCAAGTTGTCTCTTGTTAATTACAACGTAGTAATACTTCGGATATTAATTCACCGTCACGCCTCAATATGTTAATTGTTTTAACCAATTACCTTATGATATGATAACTATGGCTCATTACTTTTTCAGTAGGTACGGTATTATACGAACGATAATTTTTATTATCAAAATACACTCAAGACAAATCGTCTTGATAACGAAACCGGAAATGAAAGAAAATACAGAAAGGCATTATTGCTGGACTATTATGTTTATAACTAAGTATTTTTAATTTCCTCAAAGTTACGATCCGCAATTGATATAATTTTCAAAGGACCAGTACTTCCGTTGTTACATTAATAGCAAAAAGAAAGCTTATTCGTGTGCACGCAGTTGTATTTGACACGAATAGGCGAAACAAACTGTTTCAATAGTTCTTTCAATGTTTCGTTCTTGATGGTGATCGTTTGTTGTTTTTGATTGATAACGCTTAAAACAATAGAGCCTAGGTACTTATAATGATTATATCATCATCATCAACCTTTTAATGTTCCCTCTGTTGGGACACAGGCCTCCTCTCATAGAGGGAGTGGTCTATAATCCACCACGTGGGCCCAGTGCGAATTGGTAGACGCCACATGTCTTTGAATTATTGGTTCTAGGCCATGCCGGTTTCCTCACGATGTTTTCCTACACCGTTTTGAGATCACTACGATCAAATACGTCACACAAAGTAAAACGCCTGCTCGGGTTCGAACCCACGACCTACAACTCGTAAGTCGGGGCCGTAACCACTGGGTCATCACAGCTCTCAATGATTATATAGGTAATCTAAAAGACACGTTCGTTGTTCGTCGATTAACCACTGTAAACCTAAATAAACTGCCAACCAACATACATCGGAATGAAGTCTATGTACCAGGCTGGAGAAACTGCGAGGAAAAAATAGTTTGTGAACTTACGTACTCCGCCACCTGCTACGATCCTTACATGCACACACACACACGCTGGTTATGAGTATTGGCCTTTCTGAAGAACATCACCTATGAAATCTATAATACGAGTATGTATGTCTTTCTACGGTGAAGGAAAACATCGTGAGGAAACCGGCATGTCCTAGAACCAAAAATTCAAAGACATGTGGCATCTACCAATTCGCACTGGGCCCACGTGGTGGATTATAGCCCACTCCCTCTATGAGAGGAGGCCTGTGTCCCAGCAGTGGGAACTTTAATAGGCTGATGATGATGTCTTTCTAGGGTGTGGGTCCCGGCGTGTCCATGTACTAATTATCCATTTTCTAAAATTATTGTAATCAAAACATGTAGAAGCTCGTGACTAGTTAATAAAAGCCGCATGGTACGATTTTCAAGATTAAGCAACGCTTGCTGAGGTCGGTCCGTGGGTGGGTGACAATCCATACCCAGATTCCTCCGTAACTCTGAAATCACGTTCCCGAGTCCCGTCTGGCATTTGTGAGTCTTTGATACAGTCTTTTCAAGTATTCAGAACCAGGAAATCACACCTGTAATTTCAAAGGGTATCATTTTCGCAGTTACGGGGTCTACCATCGTGCTGAAAGAATTAGTCTATTAGGCTAGACGCCGCGTCACGGAGTACTAGCTGTCCGGAGTACACCGGAATCGCAGTACGATTTAGGCCTTACCTACTCTTTTTTGTCCCAATAATACAATACAAATACAAATAGTTTCTTTAACAATTTTTGTAGTCTATGTACTACAAAAATTGTTAAAGAAACTATTTGTATTTGTGTCAGAAGTGTCCTTTTAAGCAAGTAAATGCCTTAGGACACCACTCTTCCGCAACTTAAATTTAATTAAATAACAAAAACATGCCACTATTTACTATTTATACATTGTAAGAAAATAAATTAAATTAATACAAAAGAGAATTAAAGAAGACTGTTATTTTATATCACCTTAAATGAGTCTGAGTTATGTGTATTTTATTATGTGAGTTGGGTTTGTGAGTGTGCATGGAGTGTATATGTGTGTGTAAGGTATTTATGTGTGTGTGGAGTGTTTATATGTGTGAGGTGTGTTCGTGTACCTATAAGTTGTCCATGTAAAAATAAATGCCTCGAGATTGAGTTATGATGTGTGCTGCAGGAGAGTTTCCGTTTCCTCATATGCGAGTGGTTTTATCCATTTAGTTATAAGTTTTTTACATTCATAATATTGTTTGGTGTATACATATATCTCTTTATTAATTTTATTGTAAAGTTGAGATGATCGTTTTCCGTCATAATCATTGCCCCTAGACTAAATTAATTCTTCCTTACGAGATAGGATATATCTACTAATAGGTATAGCCTGTGCTAAATTGTTTCGAAGGCTAATAAGAGAAACCTGCAGCGATATTGCGTAAGTGAATACGGCAACGCAAAGAGTTTGACCGCTATCCAATCGACCAAATCGACCAATCACATGCGAGACGAATGACGCGATGTGGATTTCCGTCTGTATGATTGGTCGATTTGGTCGACTGAATGGCGGTCAAACACTTTGCGTTACCATATTCACTTACGCAATACGGCTGCAGTTTAGCCTAGGCTGAATCGGTTAGTCCTATTTTTACCGACTTTCCAAATGGAGTAGGTTATAGGTTTGACTGTATGTTTGTTTTTTTTTTCACCACAGACATAAATCTAACGTTTTCACCGATTTCTCCGTCAACTGTGGTCCGATCTTGACAATCTTTTTACAATGCATGTCCTCGAAAAGAGCGTTTTTCAAGCATCCAAACTGTGCGGATAGTGTCACTTTTTTTACTAGTGCTTTTTACTTTCCTGTATTTTTTTAAGGCGCAAGTATGCCCCAATGGCCTTGAGCATCCCGGCGAAGCGAAACTCACACACCGGCACGGCTCACGCATTCATAGTGAGCGCGAACTGCGGTCAAAGAATATGCGTGGACGCAGAGATGCGACTAACAGGTTGCATTCTTGCCTACGATTCCGTAAATAAATAAAGTTTTTACTAGACATTATTTTTGGTCGGACAAGTAAAACAAAATAGGTTACATTAAAACTCTACTTACCTACAGCCCCCGTAGCATGACGTGTCAAAACTATCATGGTTCAACAGTTTATTTTGAGTGTCCCTCGACCGACAAGTGACCATTTATGGCGCCTGTTTAATTAATATAATAAAATAATATAAAACATTTATTTTCTCTTCACAAAGTTTCTTAAATTCTATGCAGTATTTCAATTGTTTTTCAATTGTGTCTGTAATTATGCCGGCTGAGTTAGCATAGTCAAAATAAACTTGCTCTGAGCTTACGGTCGGCCCCTGATGTTTTATGTTATCATATTCGTTTAAAAATACTAATTAGGTAATATAAAATAATAACGTTAAAAAAAACTCAATCTGTAATGATATATAATTATAAATGATAATACAGCATAACGTCATAATTATCCAGTTACTTAGGCCAAGTTTCTCACCTCTAAATTATCGCAGAATTAATATGACCAATTGTCAAGCACGCGTTATCAGCTGTTGAAAATTCATCCAACCGGTGACAAACTCGGCCCTAGCCTCTTTCAAATTTAACCAAGATCGATTCAGCTTTAGAAATGATTTCATTTTATTCATTTGCATACACTGTAATTACTAACTTACATAAAAACCGGAACAGTGCGAGCCGGACTCACGCACTGTGGGTTCCGTATAAACATATTTTAAGTAATGGGTTCTAATGATGAATACCCCACATGTATAAGTGCATTTTCTTGAATTCATCATGTGATGTTTTTTTGGATCCCATAATTAAAATGATTACCTATAATGTTTTCATATTTCCAAGTGACTTTTTAGCACACATAAGTGACATATAAGTTGTGTCGTACTTTACCCAATTTTAGCAATGTTAGTGGTAACAGTTTATTACTCAATACTCTCTATATAAGGTTTCAAATAAAACACATTCTAAAAATCAGTAAATTTTAATACTCTTGTACAGTTTTGTTCTGATAAAACTTGTATTTTTTTATCTGTTTTCTGTTTTTTATGTTTCCCTTCATTTGATTCTACTTCATCTTGTGTTGTGTTTTTTCTTGAATATTTATTGGGTCAATACTTCGCTCTTCATTTTCTTGATCTGATTTTGTTCTTTTTTTTTCTTTTCTTTTTCTTTAATCGCTTCTTGTATATATTTCGGTTCTCTTATTCTCATATTTCTTGGAAACCTGGGATCTACCAACTCTGGAAGCAAACATTCCATGTAAAATGATACTAGTTTTGGTTCCATTTCTTGTTTCCAAAAATTGTTATCTCTTGCTATCCACTCAATTTTTAAGTCTTTTGATTCTCCACACCAAATTGCATAAACATTTTGATTTATTTGCAATTTGCAGTTGTCCCTGTATCTGATAAAACCAAATGTGTTTTTTGTTGATAATAAGTTTATCTTTTGAATCCATTTTGTAACATGGAAGTTTCTTGCTTTTTACCATTTCGTGTAAATCTTTTTCATAAACTGACAATGGACACTTTATTTCTACGACTGTGTCATCATCAATCATCCCATCAGGCGTAGCTCCTAGATAATTAAGTTTTTCGTCTATGAAAAGACCACATGGGCTGATTTTTACGCCTTCTTGTATTTCAAGTTGTCTTAGTGCCTTGTTTTCATTTTCCCTACCATGTTTTATGGATTTAACGTGCGCAATCGATTCTTTGTAAAGAATGTCCCTTACCAGATTATGGCAACTTATATCATTGCGCCTCTTTATAACTTTACCGAAATTTGACGCCGTTAATAAATTACGCCTCAGTTCGAGCCAATCATTGCACGAGCTTTGTAGAAGGGTTTCTCGTTGAATCATTTCTTTTTCTTCCTTTGTTTTGATTAAGTTTTGAAGAAATGTATTTTTGTTTTTTTCAAACATTTCAGGAAGCATGTCAGGTTTTTCGCATGTTCTTCCATAGTTCGAATCTTCTCCTTTGGAAAAAAGCTTTCTGTTTTTCTTTCTTTGGATTCTCCTCATCATCATTTTCCTTTCCATTCTTCTTTTTTCTAATTTTGCTAGACTTCCTCGAGGGCTGCGACCTGCCATAGATTTAAACAGTGATGATACCACAGCAGCATGGCACCTCATCTGGTACGACCCTCGTTTGCTGAAATTGACTCTTTTGCCCCCGACTAGCTTTGCTATAATACTGTTATAGCTTTCTACACTATTACTGTCTATGTCATGAATCAAGCTGGGGGCTTGCGATGCTAAATTTGACATTAGACCACAGATTCTGGACCAAAGTGTGCTTGTGTAGAATTCGGTTGTTTCTTTTTGTATGTTTGAACCAATATCACAAAAAAATAGTTTACATCTGCTGTGTTCATTAAAAGCGTGCAAATGTGCTACAAGAATGTCATTATATAATGGTTCAATGTTAGATCGTCGCTGTGATTCATTGACAGCTTTATAATTCTTTATAATTTTTCTAATTGTACATCTCAGAATCATAATTTTCTTCTGCGTTATTAATTTTCGATATTTTAATAAATATTTTGAGTCAGATTGGAGAGCTGCGAGCTTGTTGCATAGATTACGAAGAAGGTGATTACGACATTCAATTTTCTCAATTGTAATATGAGGGTATGGTTGACTTTTCAATAATTTTGAGTAGGTACTTGAGTCTCCATCAGACACCATTCTCCCGTAAATCAAATTATGCATTTCAATGGAGCAAAAACCTTCAACGAGGATATCTGATTCCATCGCTGTTGAAGAGCCGTTATAATTCTTATAACATTTATGGACTCTGGGTTCTTGTTCCTTTTTTTGGGCATATGCACATAGCGAACAATATTTGTTTCTCACTCCTAAAAACAACACCTTTCCAGTTTTCTTGCCGATAATTGAAGCAGCACCTGATAGTGCCGAGTAATTTTTTTATAGGTTCTCTTACTCCAACACCCATCCACTATTACATCAATTACTGGTATGCCGTCTTTGTCAACGCGTCCTTCAGCTATGGCAAATTCCCGTTCTTTTTGTGCTGCTATGGTCATTGATTCAACCGATGTCTTTTCCCAGTAATTCGATAAGTTGCAATGGTATTTTTTGTACGTTCTCAGCGAGATTATAGGCAAATCTAAAGCTGCAGAAAGCTCTTGTAGCTGAGAGTGCCCACATCCTATTGCTATTGTGCCTGCAACTGCACAGTTGTTAATGTGAATTTCAGTGGGATTGACATTATCAACGTAAAATGATTCATTACACATTCGGCACTTAAATGTAAATAAGGAATGGAGTCCCACTTGCCGTTCTCCAACAATATCAATGGATTCTAAACCACAGTTAAAAGCTCCATGCTTGGCGATGTTCTTTAATTCCGAATAAAAATATGAAATATCAATTATACGTCGCCCTTCGATCGAGCAGCTTGGAACTTGTTGGGTTTCAGGCGATATCTCGACCTAAAAAAAAAATATAACATCAATTTTAAATAAACCCTGACATGTTTGTCCAATATTAGTTGGCGAAATGACTTTTCTACAGATTTTTTATATGTATTGATGATGTAGGCACAATTTTACCTGAATTTGAACTTCTTTCGTCTTTTGAGTAGACGTAGATATAATAGTGTCCTCTTCTTCACGACTTTTAATTAATAAGTCTGGTCTGCAATCACTTAGGCTAACGGATGTATCGATCTAAAAATAAAAAAAGAAGCACTGTAATAACGTTGTCAGGCGTTATTTTACACTTAAAAGGTTTATTTTTGTAGAATACACCCTTTTTGGTGTAATATTGAATTCACCAAAATGCTTGAAATCATAGGTGCTGAGAAAAAATATTTAATTATTGAGGGTTGGGAAGATACGTGGGGGGTATATATTAGTTTTCAAGATAAATTTTTATGTTTTAAAGATAATATTAATGGTAAAATAACTGAACCAAAACAAAACTACCGAAAACGTTTTTTTGCATTATTTATGGCTAATTATGTAAATTTTTATTCTTATTTGTCACAAATTACAGAAACTTAAAAAAAAACTCGAAAACTGAGGTTAAGCATTATGAAACTTTGTGAAAGTGTTTTACAGGACTATCCGTTATATAAATCCGTTGCGTGGTTGAGAAGAGCGGCGAAACAGAACAGAAATGAGGTCGACAGACGCGGACAGTGACTTTGGCCGGGTTTCTCACCGCTAAATTATCGCAGAATTAATGTGATAAATTGACAAGCACGCGTTATTAATTTTCGATCGAAAATTTATAATGAATTTTCGATTATTCGTCGATTACGTTAACAGCCCGATAATCGAGAGTTGAGAAACCGGGGGTTTGTTTTATACCATTTAATATAGAGATATGAATAAAACAAGTGACTATTTACCAACTGCTATCATGTTATATCTTTGTATGATTTACCTGAACAGAACTATCAACATTTTCTGCAGATGTCGGATTATGGTCTTCGCCTTTCGATTCTTCTGATGATTTTATTCTAGATTTCCTGGAACAATTTCGTAATAACTTAATATCAATTATGAAATAAAATGGTCGAGATGTGTAACTATTTTGATATTCAATAAAGTATATTCTATTCTACATCAGATAATAAAAGCTAAATAAGTACTTATACCCTATTCGCTGAGGGAAGAAACTTGTTGTACACAAACAAACGTTACACGGTTATAATCCGACTTTTAAAAAAATTGTGTGGATGTATGGATTACATCGCAAAATGGTTACGTTTGTAGAACTCTTTAATTTGTTATACTTGCGGATTGCAGGCTTTCAAGATAATAACAATATCAATTTTTTTTGAGGTAACATTAGACAAATAAATAATCCCATTTTACAGCCCGTTCAATCGAATTTGACTTCTATTGCGTTGGTGATATAGCAAATGGCAGCTGTAGTAAACAGTTAGTTTTGGTAACAGATTTATGCTTTATATGCTGTCCTTATATGTACGGGATAGAACTCAAAATCGGTTGAACGGACTGTAAAAGGGTTGTAGAAAATGTTATTCCAATTAATGGAGTTATAAATAAGAAAATAATAGTTTAAACGTTTGAAAAGTGTGCACGTAGGTCGTTCAGTTGTTCAATGAAATAAACATCTCCGCATGATACCTATTTAACTTTAGATTTTAGTGACAGCAAAGGAAATTCTAAAATCTTTTTTATGGTTTGTTTACTTTTTATTTTTTCTCCCAGCGAATAAAGTAGTAATATGGTATAATAATAAGTAGGTATGTACTTACATAACCAGATGCATTTTCTTAGCCTTTAGAATTCTATTTTTCTTGCATTAGTTGGTCTTGGCATTATGATTTATTTACACAATGCACAATATAAATAAAAAGTATTTACAAATTCACACAAAAAAGTAGTCCACAAATAAATAAAAATAAAGCGTCCACGCGCACGATTACGTTGGATCCTCTGCGGCGAGCGAGCTAGTCTGTGAACGCACACTAATACACAAACTACGTAAATATTTGCACTAACACGTGCGAATGCGCTTAGTCGGACGATAGCGCGGCGGAGCAGCGAGCGACACAGCCTTCCCGTGCCAATGCTAACGCGCGACTGGCTCCGCCCCTGTAGAGAGCTAGAATATATACATTGGACCTTACTTTGCAAGACTTTCTTCGCAAAATTTTGATTGATTTAAAAAAACAAAGTACAATCTAAAGAACCTTTTACCACCAATCTGTATACCTAAAAATGTTTTTAAATATCATAGCCGTTTTGGAGGAGTTTCAAAAGTTACGAAAAAATATCGTGTTGTTAATTATTTTTTTTTAGCAAAACTATTAGTCACACGAAAAAACCTTGTGTACAAAATAATGTACATGAGTCAATAATAAATATATATTTTTTTCAAACCTTTTAACCCAGCCGTTACTAAGGAGTATGCTTTAGAAAATAACCGTTTTCGGCACTAAAGTGGTTGTAGGCCCTTAATATTTAACTCCAACTTAAGAACGCGGCGAACTAAGCTCGCAAATGCAATTCGAGGCGAGTGAAAAATTCATTCGGAGTATTGCTATCTCAGTTTGCACGCACACGAGGCGCTGTGTGTGTGCGCGGGTAGATACTCGCACACACACGGCTGCGCACAGCGCCGCGATAGATAGCTTCCTAATCGTTACAACGACTCAAAAGCATTTAGAATATTATTATTTAGGTATGTTCATTACTTGCTTTTTTTTTTCCTACTTTGGGGAATCGTTGGTAAATGTACAGACTAGTTGTGCGTTTTTACGAAATTTCTTTACAATATCTCAAGTTTAGGATAGCTAGCTATCGCTTGTCTTTGTACCTATAGAGAGAATCTAGCAGATAAGTCATGCGTACATTTCCAAATGGGTACTTTTTTAAAGCAATGTTGAAAGTTTATAACATTGGTGTTCTTGAATAAATAAGTAGGTACATCGTTTATACACTATACAGGCAAAGCGTCTTGAGTCTTGGGAGCAACGCGAACGGCGCCGCCGTTGGCGTTCTTTTGTCTTATTTATGTAGGTATTCCTTTTAATAAACCTCAAATATGTATTATTATAAGGGAAATTATTAACCGAGGGAAAAATATACTGAATGGGCGACTATTATACTAAGTAAGTAACTATTTATCCGATTTGAGTAATACCTTTTAGGAGATTTTTGTGAGCTACGGTAATAATATTGTTACATACTTTAATTGTATTTGGGTTTCTATTTTTTCTATTTTAGAATATTATTATTTTGAAAATAGCTGAACAACTATCGAGGCGACATCACTGTGCATTGCGGGAGTTCGGGTTTATTCGTGTCCAAGAGCGAGCGAAGCGAGCTCGGGAACTTAGGGCACCCCGACATGGATAGGTTAGGTTCGAAGGGGATGACGGGAGCTGAAGTGTCCTTCATGTTAGGTTACTTTAGACCCTGCAGACAGAAAAAGGAGCCCTGTCGACAAACTTATATTTTCAAGTCGCTGTTTTAAACATTTGTATTCGCCCACTGTTTGTCGCCCACTTAGTATTTCAGTAAGCCATATTCAGTATTTTTTACACCTTTAATTTGTTTTTTTTTTCGCTCGTTTAAATACTAGCCTTATTATAATAAATAATGAAAGCAAGTAAAATAATACAAGCGTTACTTAGGCAAAGTATTAGTAAAAGACTAATATTCCAATAATTTATGCCTATTTACGCATAAGTACAGATAAATAACAGTACTCTGAGCTAAGAATATTAAAAATAAAAAAACGGATTTTGAATACACATTTATTTTGTTATGTTCTTACTTTATAGATAATCATTCATCTGTTTAAAAAACCGGCCAAGTGCGAGTCGGACACGCGCACGAAGGGTTCCGTACCATTATCGCAAAAACGGCAAAAAAATCACGTTTGTTGTATGGGAGCCCCACTTAAATATTTATTTTATTCTGTTTTTAGTATTTGTTGTTATAGCGGCAACAGAAATACATCATCTGTGAAAATTTCAACTCTCTAGCTATCACGGTTCATGAGATACAGCCTGGTGACAGACGGACAGACAGACAGACAGAGAGACGGATCGCGGAGTCTTATTACTAGGGTCCCGTTTTACCGCTTGGGTACGGAACCCTAAAAATGCAGTGTAGGTAAGTCTTAGCGGTGTCCTTGAGATAATTACCTACGCCCGCATTGTCTCATTCATGACATGAATAAAAAACTGGCCAAGTGCGAGTCGGACTTGCGCACGAAGGGTTCCGTACCATTATCGCAAAAAACGGCAAAAAAATCACGTTTGTTGTATGGGAGCCCCCCTTAATTTATTTTATTTTAATTTAATCATTATTATTTTTTGAAGTGAATATACAGCTAAATATTCTGTGAATATTTCAAGCGTCTACCTGTTGCCGTTTTTAATATCGAGCAAAAAACGGCAAATAAATCACGTTTGTGTATGGGAGCCCCCCTTAAATATTAGTTTTATTCTGTTTTTAGTATTTGTTGTTATAGCGGCAACAGAAATACATCATCTGTGAAAATTTCAACTCTCTAGCTATCACGGTTCATGAGATACAGCCTGGTGACAGACGGACAGACAGACAGACAGAGAGACGGATCGCGGAGTCTTAGTACTAGGGTCCCGTTTATACCGCTTGGGTACGGAACCCTAAAAATGCAGTGTAGGTAAGTCTTAGCGGTGTCCTTGAGATAATTACCTACGCCCGCATTGTCTCATTCATGACATGAATAAAAATATGGCCAAGTGCGAGTCGGACTTGCGCACGAAGGGTTCCGTACCATTATCGCAAAAAACGGCAAAAAAATCACGTTTGTTGTATGGGAGCCCCCCTTAATTTATTTTATTTTAATTTAATCATTATTATTTTTTGAAGCGAATATACAACTAAATATTCTGTGAATATTTCAAGCGTCTACCTGTTGCCGTTTTTAATATCGAGCAAAAAACGGCAAATAAATCACGTTTGTTGTATGGGAGCCCCCCCTTAAATATTAGTTTTATTCTGTTTTTAGTATTTGTTGTTATAGCGGCAACAGAAATACATCATCTGTGAAAATTTCAACTCTCTAGCTATCACGGTTCATGAGATACAGCCTGGTGACAGACGGACAGACAGACAGACGGATCGTGAAGTCTTAGTAATAGGGTCACGTTTTTACCCTTTGGGTACAGAACCCTAAAAAACGAAAAAAACAAAGCTTTGTAAGTTGGTAGATAGGTAGGTAAATACTAATTTATAAAATATATAGGTACTAACGTAAAATATATAGGTACGAACGTAAAATATATAGGTACTATTTATGTAAAGTAATTTATTATGTCATTGGGAAACTGTGAAAACATCCCAACGTTAGGAGTCCAATGTCCATGTCGGCAACCAAACCAAATCGTAAATAATAAAAAAGTCCGTAAACAACGCTGTTCGTAAGAAAGTAGATTACTCAATAACATAGTTCAAATCACAAGGCAAATCTAAATCCAAATTCATAGAATAGGTCAATAGTGTCAGAAATATTACAATAAGTACAATTTAAAAAAAAAAATACGCACTTACAGCACAGTAATAAAGTAATCGACAAACCACAAATAATACAACAAACAGTGAAACATCCACGAAGCACACCCGAAGTGCCCCGAACAAACCCCGTACGAACGATGCACGTGAGCAGTACGACTACGCACACATTGACATTTGCTTGACGCGACAGCAATACTAGCTATTGAAAAAGTATGATTAATTTGATGCGTTCCGTAATACCAAAAATGATGAATGAAAACTTAATGTTTTTTAAATTACTTTTTCAATTATTTGTAACTTGATAATAGTTCGTAGAGCTATGTTCCTGCTACGGCAATATTATAGATATTGTTTTTTATAATACAGAAAAATAAATAAGAAAACATGTCATTTACGCTATAAAAATGTATGAAATGGAATTCGCTTAAACTTCATTTTAGGTAAGTATTTTGAAAAAATAAAGACGTAGGAACCTAGATAAATACTGACATCAGAATATCAGCATAATATGGTGGAAATAAACTCAACTTACAAATGATTTAGGTATTACGTTTGTATGGACAATTCATGCTTCGCCGCAACCGTAAGCCCGCCGCATAGAGTTTTTATTATTTGAGAAAAGTTTTAAAAATTAGTTAAGTACAGATAATCATGCATATAAAAGGTAAAATAAAACTAATACTTCATTAAAGGCGTTTTAAATTACTCTAGATTTAGATTTTGATCAATATTTTTTTTTTTTTTAATTTGAAATGGGTTTGCTCTTGACTCTAGTCTAGGTCATAGGTGACAGAGACAGAGTCTACGATGGAGTGAGCTTACCCAGAAGAAGCCTGTTCACTCTAACTTTGAAGAGATTCGGGTTGAAAAAAAAATTATTTTAAATATTCATTAAATATGTTTGGCAGGATGAATATTTTACTCGTGCCTTTTTGTGTTACGACGTGACAGCTATTTGCGCAGTAGATATGCTCGAGGAACTATTAGTTAATCTGTGGATATGCTAATCTATGTTAATCTGGGCATGTGAAATCCACCAACCCGCACTGGGCCCGCGTGGTGGATTACGGCCCATTCCCTCTCACAGAGAGGAGGCCTGTGTCCCAGCAGTGGGACCATTAATAGGCTGATGATGTGATGTGATGTGATGTGTGTGGATATGCTGAGCGCGCTTGAATAAGCCCGCCATTTTATTAATTTCTTGCTAGGTTCAATTTTTTTTTAAATAAATGCATAGTAAAATGTTGTATGATACACGTACGTAAGATGATTTCCGACTCGTGTCTTGACGCGACGTGTCCGACCGCACTTGTAGCATAAATAACTATTACATCCCTTCTATTCGATAAGTTCGAATTGTTGTTGTTGATGTTGATTCGAAAAGTGTCGCTTTGTTCCTCTATAAGTGGGAGCAAAATAGCTCTTTTCTGATAGGAACTTTTTAGCGGGCGGCAATGAGATTAGAATTTGAAACATATATCATTCATAGCTGCGCTGCGTGTCGCGGGTTCGATTCCCGCACGGAACAAATATTTGTATGACCTACAGATAGTTGTTCCGGCTCTGGGTGTTTGTGTATGTGAGTTTATATGTTTGTAAACGCACCCACGATACAGGAAAAAATTCATAGTGTGGGGAAAAGTATAAAAAAAAAAAAAACGATAACATATTGTATGAATTACTGGCTGGTATGTGATGGCTGCACGGCGCGGGGAGTCGCGCAAAATAAAAATAATAAAAACCGCGCGAATTACGTCTCTCGTTCTTGTAATCAGTACCAGAGTCAGTTTTATAGTATTTTGCAAAAATTTTGTATATTATATGTAACTATAGAAGCTAACAACGTCGTACAAAACTTATTATCCACGAAATCCTGGGAGGAATATTTTTAAGGGCTTATGACAATTTGATTCTATGGAAAAACAGAAAAGGAGCAAAAATGTTTTCGGAAAATATAAATTTGTAACGATAAAATGGGGTGAATAGGAACTCAGGGGTGAATAGGAACTCAGGGGTGAATAGGAACAAACTTTGATTAGGATTTTACCTTTGGTACCACTTTGTGGTTTCAAACAAAACATCGTGTCTTTTAAATAATTATTTAATATATTGGAGTACTTACTAAAATGCTGCAAATAATTTAAAAATAACGTGAAAATGCCCTTCATAGTATTGTTCCCATTCACCCCTGCAGTCCTATTCACCCCATTTTACGGTAATTGTTTTTACTTACATTCACATGTCTTTTTTTAATTACCTAAATATATTAATTAATTACGTAACACCGTCTCTTATTTATTTTCTCATAGAGCGGGGATGAAAAGTAGAGTATTTATTTATTTAATTATGTACACACAAAACACTTTACAGAGAAAAGAAAGAATACAGATAGAAGAGCACAAAGGTACTGCTTATTTCAATAGAAATTTCTTCCAGCAGACCTGCGACAGGACAGTTGGATGAATGACGAAGACACAGTGTGTAGAAAGGAATAAGGAAACTTAAAATAGACTATAATAACTCAACTAAATATATATAAATTACACATATACCTTAACTAAATATAAGTACATACATATAATATACAAAATTACAATATGGTAGAGAGATAATGTTCTTTGACTTGTTTTTTGAACAGAGAAACATTTTGAGAGTCACGGATTTAGGTGGAAGTGAGTTCCAAAATCGTACTGCATGGACAGAGAAGGAGTGGGAATAGAAATGAGTATTATGGGATGGAAAATTGAGATGAAGTTTAAGGCGGGATCTGCAAAGAGCATCGGCAGGGCGAGTAAACGAAAAACGATCGCGCAGGTAACCAGGGTATGCAGGGTTAAAAAGGATGTTGAAAAGGAGACATAATATGCGAGTGTTCCTGCGAAGACGGATAGGGAGCCACTTGAGATCCTTGCGGAACTGAGAGACATGATCGTATTTCCTCAGACCAAAAACAAAACGGATGCACAAGTTTTGCAAGCGCTCAAGCTTATTTAAGAGCTCCTCGGTGGCATCCAGATAGCAGGCATCAGCGTAATCTATGATCGGCTGAATCAAAGTTTGAGCTAAGTAAATTTTAGTTTTAAAGGGTAGGAAAGTTTGAAGGGTTTTTAATGAGTGAAAGGAAAAATGCACCTTACGACTAACCTCATTGACTTGTGCTCGTCAAGAAAGATTGCTGTCAATTGAGACACCGAGATTCTTAGCCGTTTCGGTGTAAGGAATGGTCGAGCCGTAAAGGGATAGTGGTGTCAAGAAAGAAATGTCAAGCGCTGTGCGATAACGTCAACTGCCTATGATCATGGCCTGGGACTTGGAAGGGTTGATCTGTAAGCCATAAGACTTAGCCCATTCACAAATTCTCTACAGGTCATGATTCATGGCATTAATCGCTAAGTCCACGTCCGCAAGCAGAAAATGTCGATAAAGTTGCAAATCGTCTGCGTAAAGATGGAAGCTGGAGGTGATCACCTTGGTCACAGTGTTTATGAAAATAGAGAAAAGAAGAGGAGATAGAACGCCACCCTGAGGAACACCAGCAGTGAGGTCACACCAATCAGAGAAAATCTCTTCAAGACGAACACACTGAGAGCGACCCCGAAGATAAGAGTCAAACCAGGCTAGTGCAGAGGAAGAGAAGTTAATAGACTGAAGGACCCCAAGCAGAATGTCAAAATCCACAGAGTTAAACGCACAACTGAAGTCAAGCAAGACTAACAAGGTGAGAGATTTATTCTCGACCTTCAAAAGCGCGGTAACGGTACTGTGACCTGCCCGGAATCCAGATTGGAAAGGACAGATAAGAGTATTAGACGAAAGGAATCTGGAAATTTGACCATGAACAATGTGCTCGAGAACTTTAGAGAGGAAAGGAAGTATGGATATGGATCTGAAGTGGGATAAAGAAGAAGGATTACTTATTTTGGGAAGTGGTATTATGTGTGCCTGTTTCCAGGCTGAAGGAAATATGCCAGAGAATAAAGAGTAGTTAACAATATGAGTGAGAATGGGGCAGGAGTTGCGGGAGAATAGGAATTATCATTCGCGAACACAGATTATCATGGCCGACAGCAGAGGAGGAAATAGCAAGAAGTGATTTTTTAACATCGTCATCAGAGACAGAGTTTAAATTAAATAGTAGGCAATTCGGTAACGGCAATTCGGAGAGTACAGACAAAGTGGAAGTTTTGACGCAAGGGTCCAAAGAGACAGGTGGAAGGGAAAAGTGCCTATTAAGAGCCGACAAGTCGACATCTTTACAGGTATTAGTGGGAGATTTGCCAATACCGACAGACTTTAGAAATCTCCAGACGTCAGAAGACTTGCGATCGATTACGATTCGTGGAAAAAGCGTCTCTTAGCATCCCTACACAGACGGTTGCAATGGTTACGTAGAGCTTTAAAATGAGCAAGATTCTGATCCGTGGATCTACGCTTGTACCTGCTCTTTGCCTTGTCCTTACGAGAAATAGCGTCTTTAATTTGAGTAGTCATCCATGAAGCAGGATTATGCTTAACTCTAAATCGCCGACGCGGTGCATGCTTGTCATATAAACTCAATAGTTTGGCATTGAAGTAATTCACTTTATCATCTACACAGGCGCATTCGAAGACGAGAGACCAGTCGATATCATCTGCATCACGCTTTAACGCCTCCAGATCAACTCCGTTATAATTACGCAAATAACAGATTTAACAGAGTACCACTCGAGAGCAAATTATTTTTCCCTCGGGCGATGTACTTTGAATCCCTCGCTGCGCTCAGGATTCTAAGTTAGAATCCTTCGCTTTACTCGTGGTTCAAAGTAGCGCGCTCGCCGTAAAATACTATTTTGCTCCCTTGTCCAATCTACTACCTATTATGTTTGAAAATGTATGTTCCCAAATTGGTACCATTTAAATATGGTGAAGATCTAATGAAGAACTTCAGAGATATAGAACAGAACGCTTTAATAAATATCTCGGGAGTGCTGCAATCGCATGCCTGTTTATTGTTTACACTATTTCATAACACACCATCACGCCAGTATGCTCTAAAGGGGTAAGCAGATATATAGTCTAACAGTTAACTACAGTTAACCCTGGTACACGCTCATTCCGCCGGTTATGTTCTAGTTTCATGTTATCTATTCTGGCATTACTTTGCATTCTAGGTACCTTTCTATAGAACTTGCCCATTATGTACTACAAATGAAAAGTGAAAAATATTCATTCATATTCATTTATTTATTGTTTCTCATAGGTGAAAAGACAGATCTTACAATTAGCATTTTTGTATCACTGTAACATACCCATGGGGTGTACAATATTTTGTATGTCAATGTTATTGGCTATGTTAATATGATATCCAGTATTTGTCTTAAAACTAAACGCGAAAAAAAATACCGATCTGAAGGCAAAATAGTTAAATTTGGTGTACCACAGGGTAGTGTATTAGGACCACCCTTATTTTTGCTGTATATAAACGATCTGCCTAGTCAAATAAAGCATCCAATGGTTTTATTTGCCGATGACAGCACAGCACTTGTAAAATGTACCGATATTACTCGCTATGCACAAAATATCAATGATACTTTAAAAAATATTATAAATTGGCTTGATAAGAATAACCTAGTTATAAACTTACACAAAACTAATGTTATGCACTTCCACCAACGTACAATTCCACCAAATGTAAGAGTACAATACAATGGCCAAAAGATCCATGTAGTTCAGGTCGCAAAATTTTTGGGATTGTTGATAGATGACCAATTAACATGGAAACCACAAGCCGAAGAAGTATGCAAAAAGCTGAACACTGCAGCATATGTAATTTGGAATTTATCTAAAAAAGTTGACATAAAAACCGCTTTAGTAGCATACCACGGTTTGATCGCTTCGGTTTTGAGATTCGGAATAATTTTTTGGGGTAATTGTAGCCTAAGGGATAAGGTGTTTAAGGCGCAAAAACGATGCGTAAGAGCGATGCGTAGTCTTAAGTCCACAGAAAGTTGCGAACCTTTGTTTAAGTCTCTTAAAATTCTTCCCTTTCCATCATTGTATATTATGGAAATGTCAATTTTTGTAAAGACTAATGCACACCTGTATACTAAGGTCTCGGACACCAGAAAAGGCCCAGTTAGAAGTCAATATAAAAACCTTTTGAATGTCGGTAGCTTTAAAACAGCCCTATTAAAAAAAAGTGTTATTTGTATGGGACCAATAATATTTAATAAATTACCAGATCATATAAAAAATAATACATTTCAACTTTTCAAAAAAAAGCTTAAAGATTTTTTACTGCAGAAATGTTATTATTCGCTTAGTGATTTTTTGAACGACCGACTTTAATCCTTGACATTTTGTTTATTAATTTGATTGAATGCCGACCATTTTGTATTTGACTATGATGATTTTATTAATTGTACAGTGCGACATAAAAGAGTAGAAATTAAGTGAGGGCGCCACAATCGCTCAGATAGCAACCCAGTTAGTACGACCCAGCTGATCTTGATACTTGAATAGTATTATTTATTTATTGGGTAAATATATTAATTAAGTATATTTATTAAATGTTTAATATGTAGTAGTAATAAAACAACAATTTCAAAAAACATAGTATTTTTAATAATCAATTACTTTCCATATAAACTCAGATATAAACTAAAATTAATAAAATAAACTAATCTAATAAATCAAAATCAAAATACTCTACACCTTCCATGGGATCACATATGTTCGTGTAGTCTATTTTAAGCTCTGGTATTGATTCGTCATTGATTTCTGAACCACTCTCATCGTCACTGCTGTCTGCACCATGGGACGACCCTTCATGTGTTTAGCTGGTGTTGAGAATTTCCCACCGTTTTCAATGCCGTGTTGCACGATTCTGCGCACTGTGCTTACAGAAACACCTAAAACAAGCAAATAAAATAATCACTGTCAGTCCGACGAAAGAAGTTCCGCGGTAAATAAAGGTGAATATATTTTAAAATTGTTTCTTTCCATTTAGTCGATTGCATCAACAAATATGGCAAAGCAAAAAAAAAATCGTATCCGCAATAAATTACATTAATTGTTTTTGCCTTACTATCAACGTTGTTAAGTCGCCCTATAACTACAACGGTATTTGTTTACCTTAGCATAACCTCAAAAATGGTAGACAAATAATTTGTAAATGATATGTGGTTCGAAAATTTTGCTCCCTGAATGTATTCGTAAGAAAGTTTCAATAGTTACTTACCAGTAAAATCTTCTGTACGATGGTAAACATCTTCTAAGTTGCATAGAAGCTTCCCAGCTTGGTATTCGGCTATACACCACATATAAACTTTGTAAACTATATCACGCGTACGTAGTACATATTATCTCAATGATATCACGGGCACCTCCACGAATTACCTTATTCATGATTTGCCACTGTTTTTCTGTCCACACTCAGAAATATCACACAAAAACCAAAATTCTTACGAAAATCGAAACCGATCGAGAAAAATTGACAGCTCAAGTACTCATTTTAGATGTTGCCAGAAAATGAAAACTTTTAGTTCCCAAATATTTAATTTCTACTCTTTTATGTCGTACTGTATTTGACTGTTTTAATGATTTGATTTTATTTTGACATTTTTAATCTATTTGACTTAATTTATTTTATTCTTTCGACATGATATTTATGAATTCCGATTTGACTTTCTTGATTTGTATTGATTATATTTTTTTAATTTTTATTATAATTATTTTTTTTCACCTTATTTTTATTAATTGTATAATTATGTTTGTTTTATTTGTTTAAATTTTGCATGCCCAATTTTGGGCAGAATGTATGGCTCAACTATTCTAACAACCCAACATCTTATTTTGTATACCTTCATTCTAGCAAATAAATTATTTGATTTGATTTGATTTAAAAATAATTAATACTAATACAATTACACTGTTATAGTACATTGTGATACAAGGGTGGAAAGTAGGTTATTGCAAACGAGCAGGCATTAACAAGCCCGAGCCGAAGGCGAGGGTTTTTAATGACACGAGTTTGCAATAACCTACACACCCGTGTATCACACGACGTTTTTCAATACAGTTGTGAGAAACAGTAAAAACAAATCAAAGAATTAGATTTGTTTATTCACAAAAATAATATTTTCAATATGGCGCGTTTTTGCAACTGGACATATTTTTTTACAAAGAAAACAGCCTATACAGCCTATTCGATTTTTGATAAACGTTGATGTGAAAATAATTAACTTAAAACTGGTAATTAAATATATTAAACAACTGTTTAAAAAAAATGAGAATTCAATGCTAAAACGTACGGAATCATTAATTTTTCCTCGTATAAAATCGTATCTCATTTTATTCTATGTATGAAAACTCCTTGCTACTAAACTTTTTTAAATTGACTTATGGCGCGTTTTTGCAACTGGACATTTTTTTTTTCAACGAAAACAGCCTAACAGCCTATTCGATTTTTGACAAATGTTGATGTGAAAATAATTAAATTAAAACTGGTAATTAAATATATTAAACAACCATTTAAAAGACTTTTGAGAATTAAATGCTAAAACGTACGGAATCATTCATTTTTCCTCGTAGAAAATCTATCCCATTTTATTCTATGTTTGAAAACTCCTTGCTACTAAACTTTTTTAAATTGACTTATAAATTTAAAACTAAACTGCAAAACATAATGATCGAGCTCGTAAACAAAAGTCACGACCGCGTAACAGAAAGGTGCCTATGCGTAAGATTTAACTTTCGAATCATAATTATAGCCTCTGAAAGTACGCCATGTTTAACAACTGTATTTGTTCGCGACGAAGCGTCATCAACCATACTAAATGGTTCATAGAAATTGAAGTTTGTATGTGTAGACATGTCTGCTTACCACGGCGCGCCACCTGATACTAAAATGAATTTTAGAGGCACGTTTATATTTATACTAAAATTTTACCTACATTTTTTGAGATAGTAGTATAATGTTTTTAGTGTTTGTCAGTATGTTATAGGGTTCAATAGTTCACCCTTAACAGAGTAAAATCATTAGAAAGCATACTGATAAGAGTTATCATAGTAAAAAACATAAATTTCTGTCATACGATACGTCTGTGCTCGGCGACGGATTAGTTCCGAATGAACCGTGAGAGGGAACCACACGTTATTTATAGTTTTGGTGGTTTTTGAAAATATTATAGTAATTAAAATCATGTTTTTAAGGGCTTATCCTATGTACTGGACATGAAATCAGTACATAATGATGAAACTATGTGAAGACCACATAGTTTCTGCTATGTAAATAGGAATATTGACTTGATATCTCAAACACCAAATATATGGTTTTAGGTCATTTTAGGGTATATGGGGGACCTAGACCGGGACAGGAAGCCTATATACACCTCATAGTTAGCGTAGTCTTTTATATAAAGCCCATTTACTTGAGATATCAAGTCAGTATATAATAGAAAAACTGCTGTTTATCTGGTTTTTGGCAATCGCTTACGGTTTTAGGTGCCCTAAGTACCTAGAAACATATAGGTGTACTGGTAAAAGTACTACCATTGGAAAGCCTGCTAAAAGGGCTTCCAGGCGGTTTCTAGATGGGAAGAATCGCTTGGATAGTCAACGAGATAAGCAGTCGTGAAAAATGTAAACAACGTAAAACGTTGAAATTTGTAGACCCTTCAGGTGGAATAACTCCATGAAGGGAATAGATGTACTCATGGTGTAAGTACTTTCGGATGGCTTGCTGGACTAGCTACCAAGCCATCACTTTGGAGCGAAAATCGCTCAAGTAGTTTAAGTACAATTCCAGAAAATAGGTTTCTGGAAATGTAATTTTTAGTCAGTTTTTGGCACTCCCCGGGACTATACACCCCTGGGAATTCCGAAAATAAGGAATTTTTGGGGACCTCCCGATGGCCCGTTAAACGCACCATCGTGTTGTCCCAATCTTATTAGTGTTTTTATATCTAATTTCTCTGATAGCTGGGCGCAAAGAAAGTGACCAGCTATCAAATTTGTACATATCAAGGCACCTTATGTGCATATGACCTAGATAGACTTACATAAACACTAGAAATGTAAAGTGTGGTCTATTGGCTACCAGAATCCCCATAATAGGCGGTGATTGTCTGGTTAGCCTAAGTAGGAAGTCCTAAAGTCGGTGAAATGACTTAGGAATTTATAGATTCGTTACATAAGGGATGATATCCCATAGAAGATTCCCGAAAATAAGCTTTTTCTAGACGTCAACAGACAGCCTGCTATTGGCACCAGCAGGTCAACCCAACCTATAGATATCCTTAGGCTAGGTTAAAAGCTATTAAGGTTTTAACTGGGAAATAAAGGGAATTGTCCTTTTATTTCATGGAAATAGTCTAGGGAAGCTATCAATACCTGGAAATTAGGTATATTGATTAGATACATAGATAGGGGGCGTTACTGTGTTACAGTACGAAGGAATCCAGCTATTGATAGCACCATGGAAGGGGTGCGGTAACCCTATTTACCAAATATGTATAAGGGTTTTTTACATAAATAAAAATTATTTTCGGCGAGAATTTGCGGGGCTCTCAATAATGGCACGATGCGAGGGTATAAAGAACCCCCGGGCCCAAAATAGAATTTGTAGTCATCCAAAGCTAGTCGCTTGTACTTGTCTTAGTAAATAAGAAGTAATTCTTATATAGAATCAAGTCTCAGAAATTGTTGAGAGCCCTAGAATCGTGCCGTGTACTGAATAACTTAGTGTTTCATTTAATTCATCGACTTCAACCCTTATGAAGACATCCCTTTTCGATCCTGTCGAGCTGAACCTCGGAACCTGGACACCAGGAGTGCTGATCCAGAAGTAGGCAACCCGGAATCTGGAAATAACTCAAGTACAGCCAACACATCGTTGAATCGTTAGAGTCGATTTGCAACCCTACGTCACTGCTGCAGCTAGGCATCCAAGAACCTTTGTTTTCGTTGATGTGGATGGGGCGTTCAGCGGCAATGGCCAGAAGGTTTACGCCCTTCTTTTCTCGGGGCCAATGAACACGCTACGTCCTGCACAGTATTGAAAATTTTCTTTTATCCATTGCATTGATTGTTTTAGTCAACCTCATTATACATTCATCATTTTACATAATTATAACAGTCATACTATTTACGTTAAATATGTCAAAAAAATAAAAATAGGTAAGTTAAGCATGTCAATTTTTGTCTATAGTCTACCTCATCTTACATTCATTAATATACATAATTATTATGCCACCTCCACACGCTTGGCGAACAATGGCAAACAGCAAACACAAAACAACAAACACGAACGTGTGGGTGGGTGTTTGTTTGTGTTTGCCCGTTTTTGTTTGTGTTCGCCCGTGTTCGGCATCGGTGTCGGTTTTTATGCACAAATCAAAGGGTGTTTGACAAACGTGTTTGCGATGTATCTAGACGCTTGTTCAGTTCAGTAGTACGTGCGAGCTTGTGGGCGGCGGCTGGATTTAATAGTGGTGGTGAAATTTACGAATCGTGACATTTTGTGTATCCTAAGCTAAATTGTAAGGAAAAATGTCTGACGAACACCGACGAATGGTCCTGGAAACATATAACACGCGAACACTCCGGACCGACGAGAAGATAGCCGAACTCGAGGAAGAATTGAGCAGGTTACGATGGAGTATTATAGGGTTATCTGAAATCCGAAGAGAGGGGGAGGACTCGATAATCCTCAATTCCGGTAACCTGCTCTATTTCCGAATGGGTGACCGGCAGTCCCAAGGTGGATTCGGGTTTATCGTCCACAAGTCTCTTGTGAACAACGTGGTGAAGATCGAGAGTGTGTCGACCAGGGTGGCGTACAGTACGACATAAAAGAGTAGAAATTAAATATTTGGGAACTAAAAGTTTTCATTTTCTGGCAACATCTAAAATGAGTACTTGAGCTGTCAATTTTTCTCGATCGGTTTCGATTTTCGTAAGAATTTTGGTTTTTGTGTGATATTTCTGAGTGTGGACAGAAAAACAGTGGCAAATCATGAATAAGGTAATTCGTGGAGGTGCCCGTGATATCATTGAGATAATATGTACTACGTACGCGTGATATAGTTTACAAAGTTTATATGTGGTGTATAGCCGAATACCAAGCTGGGAAGCTTCTATGCAACTTAGAAGATGTTTACCATCGTACAGAAGATTTTACTGGTAAGTAACTATTGAAACTTTCTTACGAATACATTCAGGGAGCAAAATTTTCGAACCACATATCATTTACAAATTATTTGTCTACCATTTTTGAGGTTATGCTAAGGTAAACAAATACCGTTGTAGTTATAGGGCGACTTAACAACGTTGATAGTAAGGCAAAAACAATTAATGTAATTTATTGCGGATACGATTTTTTTTTTGCTTTGCCATATTTGTTGATGCAATCGACTAAATGGAAAGAAACAATTTTAAAATATATTCACCTTTATTTACCGCGGAACTTCTTTCGTCGGACTGACAGTGATTATTTTATTTGCTTGTTTTAGGTGTTTCTGTAAGCACAGTGCGCAGAATCGTGCAACACGGCATTGAAAACGGTGGGAAATTCTCAACACCAGCTAAACACATGAAGGGTCGTCCCATGGTGCAGACAGCAGTGACGATGAGAGTGGTTCAGAAATCAATGACGAATCAATACCAGAGCTTAAAATAGACTACACGAACATATGTGATCCCATGGAAGGTGTAGAGTATTTTGATTTTGATTTATTAGATTAGTTTATTTTATTAATTTTAGTTTATATCTGAGTTTATATGGAAAGTAATTGATTATTAAAAATACTAATTTTTTTGAAATTGTTGTTTTATTACTACTACATATTAAACATTTAATAAATATACTTAATTAATATATTTACCCAATAAATAAATAATACTATTCAAGTATCAAGATCAGCTGGGTCGTACTAACTGGGTTGCTATCTGAGCGATTGTGGCGCCCTCACTTAATTTCTACTCTTTTATGTCGCACTGTACCTTATACTCAGAATATCTGCTAGATATTCGCTGAAGGTCATACAGGTCTACGCCCCGACCTCGGCACACCCGAACACGAGGTAGAGGCCATGTATGAGGATATATCTAGAGCCATGCATGGTTTCAAAACTCTCTTCACCGTTCTCATGGGGGACTTCAACGCAAAACTAGGCAAACGAGACGAGGATGAGCTGAAGGTGGGGCAATTTGGAGTTGGACGTCGGAACCACCGGAGTCACCTACTGGCCAGTTTTATGGAGAAGGAGGGCCTCTACATGATGAACTCCTTCTTCAGAAAGCGTTAGCACAGGAAGTGGACCTGGCAAAGCCCCGATGGTGCAACTAAAAACGAGATCAACTTCATCATGTCAACCAAGAAGCAAATGTTCAATGATGTCTCTGTGATCAATTCGGTGAAAACCGGGAGCGATCACCGCATGGTAAGAGGCACATTGAACATTAATGTTCAGCTTGAAAGGTCTCGACTCATGAAGTCCACGCTCCGTCCAGCACAGATCCAGGTCCAAAACCCCGAGAGCTTTCAGAACGAACTCCAAAATCGTTTCGAGTGACTAGGGAGCTCCGTGGACGATTACAGCGATGGGTTCGTGGAAGCTATCCATACTGTCGGGTCTAAGTTTTTCAAGACCCACCTTACAGATAGGAACAAAAAACTCTCTGATCCTACTCTCAAGCTCATGAAGGAGAGACGTGAGATGATCTTGTAGTCTTCAGACGATGCGTTGAAATACCGGCAGCTAAATAGACGGATCTCAAAGTCCTTGAAAAGTGACCTCCGCCGCTCTAATACCGAGTCACTCAAAGGGCAATGGAGAGGGCTATGCTCGGAGTTTCCTTGCGTGATCGAATCAGAAATGTAAAGATCCGCAAGAGAACCTGGGTTACCGACATAGCCCGAAGAATTGCCAAACTTAAGTGGCAGTAGGCAGGGCACATTGCTCGCAGAACGGATGGCCGATGGGGCAGACAAGTTCTGGAGTGGCGATCGCGAACCGGATGACGTTGCGTTGGAAGGCCTCCTACCAGGTGGACCGATGACCTGGTGCAGGTTGCGGGACGCACGGGAGCGGTAAATGTGGCGACGCTTGGGGGAGGCCTATGTCCAGCAGTGGACGTCTTTTGGCTGATACGATGAAGCCAAAAAAAAAATGTTGTTAATAATTCCGTCATTAAGAAATTCGTTAATTGAATAATAAGTTTTACATTTGAGAAATTCTTTTAGCTTTAATTTAAAATATTGAATCATGAGATATTCTTAATACAGTTTGGGAGTTAGTTATAGATTTTAACTCCATTACCAAATACACTCGATTCGGTTCGGTTTCTTATTAAATTTTTCGCTTTGACGATGTTTGTATGTATGTTTGTATGTTTATATGTTTGTATGTGTGTATGTTTGTGTGTGTATTTAGTTTATTATTTTGAATATATATGGTATAATTATATTGTATTTATAGTTTATAGGTAAATTTAAATAATCAATATAACTTTCAATATTGCACCTACCACTGTTTATCTTTCCATCACCCAAAGGTCAACTGGTAGAAAATGCCTAAGCCGTTAAGTCCGCCTCTGTACTTGTGTAGTTGTGTGTGCATGAAGTATTAAATTAATAAACATGTACCTATGTATGTTCGTATGTTTGTTCGCGCGCTGGTACGTTTGTACGTTTGTGCGTTTATACGTTTCTACGTTTTTACGTTTGTACGTCTGTACGTTTGTAATAGTGCAAGTTTCTACAAAATCGGTCCAGCAGTTTTCAAGATATAGAGCATGCAACCGAAATAAACTACTAACTTCAAAAGCAAAACACTAAAAATCAAACCGACTTCCAAAACAAAACACTTCAAAGCGAAAAATAACTTTCTTTTCCGAAGTCGGTGTCTTTTGTACCCATTGTTTTCCGTTATTCGACACCGACTTCGGAAAAGAAAGTTATTTTTCGCTTTGAAGTGTTTTGTTTTGGAAGTCGGTTTGATTTTTTGTTAAAATGTTTTTTATTTTCCTCTTTTTAGTTTTGGTAGGTACCTCCAATTAACCTGAAAATTATTTATAGCCAAAGTACATCTCATGACGATTCCAATAAACCCAAACACGACTATTGTTTTATTTCGGAGTTCTAGTGGCCATTATGGTCTTCTTCATCAGTTCCACTTCACCAAATGATACTTTCTGAGTGCAAATGATTGCATTATTGATGAAAATACCAAAATCGCTATATGTATGCCTATAATATTTGAGGAGATCCCTCGATTTCTCTAGGATTCCATCATCAGATTCTGGTTTCCTTATCATGGTACCACCCTTGGGATATCTACTTTCCAACAAAAAAATAATAATTAAAATCGGTTCATAAACAACGAAGTTATCCGCGAACAAACATAAAAAAAAATATACGGTCGAATTGGAAACCTTTTTGGATAGTCGGCAAAATAACCTTCGTTTAAAATTATAATAAAAAGAAATTCACGCGTAAAATACCGGACACGGTTTCTCGAACGTCTTTGCTTCCTATCGATCTAGTGCACCGCTGATTACACTAGTTCAAAAAAAAAATATACAGTATAATCTCCCTAATCCGACACTATTAAAACCAGAGAGTGCCGGATTATTGGAATGTTCGGTTTACTGGATTATAGAGAAAAATCATCTACTCGTATACTATCTATACTAATAACATTATAAAGAGGTAAAATTTTTAAGTTTGTATGTAGGCGGTAATCACAGGAACGGAAATAAGGAAAAAAAAAAAAAACGGTTGTAATTGAAAAATTATTTTTGTGTTAGATAGTCAATATATCGAGGAAGGTTATAGGCTATATAACATCACGCTACGACCAATAGGAGCGGAGCATAAATGAAAAATGTTGCAAAAACGGGCAAGAATATTACTTTTTGAGGGCTTCCGTTGCGTGCGCTGCGTAAACGGTTTCAGTTATGCAATCATGTATGTAGGGTAGGTAAGGTAGGTGTAGGGGAGGTGTAGGGTAGGTGTAGCGTAGGTGTAGGGTATGTGTAGGGTAGGTGTACGGTAGGTGTAAGTGTAATAATTTACCGCGTTCTGTCGTAGTCACTTAGTAGCGTAATTAAGTACACTTAGGCCAGGAGAGCCATGGCGGGAGACAGCGAATGGTGGCGCCACCATTAAACCGCCCTATCAGCCTAGCATATTTTTCAGAGAAGCACTTCTACCCTATCGCCCCGTCTTATTGTCTCTCAAAAGAAAACTTTACCTATCCGAGGCAGGGTGTTGAAATTTTTTAAGAAAATTTAAAAATTTATTTTTGGAAAAGTAGCCTCATGATTCATTCAAATAGTTGAACGTAAAAAAATACCCAACCGAAGCGAGGCACTGTGGTCACTCAGAGAAACTTAAAGTAAGGAAATAAAATAAATGTTATGTCTCTGGTGTACCTCCCTTTATTACCCGGCTGCAAAGATAGGGTTATGTTTTTCGCGCGTATCTTGTATGTTTTTATATCGATATTATCGAATGCACCTTGTATTTCTAAAAATACAGCTAAGGTTGATTTATTAGCTTGAAATCCATTTTTAATGTCACCTATTATACAGCTGAGATTATGCTGGGTGCTTTTACCTTTACGAAAACCAAATTGTAGTGGGGTATCAAATCATTATGTTCAAATGCTGCTCAAGTCTATTCTTGAGCATGGTTTCAAAAAGTTTAGAAAAACAGGAAGTTAATGATATAGGTATATATGAGCTTATACAGTTTGGGTCTTTATTATGCTTTAAAATAGGGGTTACATATTGAATTTTCCAAGTATCTGGGATATAACAAGTAGACCACAATGCATTGTAAATTGACAATAAAATATCTTTAATATTAATTGGTAAATTCTGTATTACAGAGTAAGGATAATCGGAGTTGCAGACTTTTTTTGGAATGTTAACAATACTGAATATAATAATTGAACAAATCTGTCATAATCACCAATATGATCATTAGTAAGAGTAAACAATGTAAATGCTGTATTGCACTTATCAGCAAAAATATCCCAATTTATTTTGTTAAAGTTAATTTCAGAAATTTCAGGCAAATCCGAAGAAACATTTCACAGATGTTCTGCAGAATATAAATCTGAAGCCTGATAGAAAATTTTGATAAGAACTGGATAGTGGTTACTACTCATAGTATCACCTAAAACAGAAAAGTAACAAGTGGAACTGAGAGATTGTGAAGCAAAAGCTAAATCTAACGTTACCCTCTTGTGAAAAGGGAGCTAAAGTAGTACTATTGTGATAATTAATGCAAATACAATTTTTATCATTCATGAAATTGTAAATCGAAATGCCTCTACTATCATTTTTTTACTGCCCCAAGACAGATTATGAGCATTAAAATCTCCAATGATTATGAAATTAATTGTGGTTATTTTATTAAAAGTATCTCTGAGCAAATTAATATTAAACTTACCATTAGGCGGAGGAGGACAATATAAACATAGAATGTTAAAGAACAAGGAAGCTATTTCAATTTGAATTAAAATATTTTGAAAATTATAATCTGAATATGTATCAATAATACTGAATTTATATAAACTTTTAATTGCAATGACTACACCGCCGTGAGGTCTATCAGAGTCTCTCCTGATAATATTATAACCCTTAAGCTTAATATTTCTACTATAACAAAGCCAGGTCTCCTTAATTAAAATAATGTCGACTCTGTCTGATAGAGTCGACATTATTTTAATTAATGCAAATTACAACAGTACTGATTCGGTACTGTCACAGATAATATAATACTAGCACACAGATGCCTCATCCCATACAAAGAAACCGTGCCGAAATAACTAGCGTTTTTCATCTGATTATACCGGGACCGAACGCGATCGATGTACAAAAAAATAATCAGAATAATCAGTATAGAACATCGGCACGGTTTCTTTGTACGGGATGAGACACCACTGGTACTGTTATCTATAAAATCATTTAAAAATCAGTTTAGGGGAAATACTTCTAGAATTCCAGTATATTAAATTGTTTTAAAACTTTAGTATCCATAAATTATTATATATTGCTTAGATTATGTATTAATAATTATTTTATAATCTTAGACGTAAATGGTGTCCCATCTTTCCTAGAAATCAAATCTACAACAGTTTTTATAATCATTATAGCCCTTAGCTAAGAATAGTTACAGCACTGATTACAGTATTTGTGCCACATGTTAAATTTAGTTGTGGTTTTTTTTTTTTTTTTTACCTTTGTATAGATTCTTTTACCTATTGTGAATGTGTGAACATTGTAGGCTTTCTAGTTTTCTAGATGATTGTTAACATTTGTTAACTTTTTATTTCGTGCATTATTTTTTTTTTTTTTTTCAATTTCGTACGACTTATTGTCGGGCCTACGTTGTCCCCCCATATCCAAGTACTAATGCTGTAACATGGAAATATTGTAAACAAAACAATTTAAAAGAGTAACCATGGAGTTTCTTGCCGGTTCTTCTCCATAGGAAACGACTAACCCGAACCGTGCATCTTTTGTCGACGTTTTATAAGTGCCCATGTAGGCCTATGTAAAATAAAAATATTTGATTTTGATTTTGATTTTGAAAAAAATGCCATTCAATGTTGAATCACAGTTCAAAGTGTCGCTAATAATGAAACCTTTCTGCGGTGAAGTAGTTTTAGAGTTAGATTCAGAATTCCGAAGAATATTTTTTGATGCTTTGTCGTTAGAATTATGTATGACTGATTTGGTACCTTAATAGCCGATGCATATGTTGTACCTCCGAAAATCTGTTTATAATTTCAGCATCTTTCGAAGCTTTAAGGCGCAGGCCACACAGAAATGGCGACGGGCACGGACATGGCCATGTCCGCGCCCGACGCCAATTCTATGTGGCCTGCGCCTAAGGGGGCACTCATATGAACTGCTACATGAGGTCCTTGGCAGTTATTACATTTAATTTTATCTTTTTGTAAACAATCTTTATAGTAATGATTACCTTCACATAAGGAACAAACTTGAGCATTTTTGCAAGAACCACTAGTGTGGTTGATATTGTAACAGATAAAACACTGAACCAAAGGTTTAAAATATTCTCTAACTTCAAACCATAAATGTTCATAAGTAACATGATTGGGCCTGTTAGTATTCAAAAAGGTTACCAGGACTCACAGATTACCTCCCTGTGCATCCAGGTGACTTCAAAGATGACAGTAGATCAGTATCATCGATTTCAGTAGGGACCTTGATTACTCCCTGACTTTCAATCTGATCAAAAGGTATCTTGACTGACCAGTTATGTTTACTGTGAATGGTCTTATTCAAAATGAAAGAGTTCGCTTCTTTTTTTGTAGCGAAAAATATCTTCATATAGTAATTACCTATGGGTTTAACATACGTGGCACCAAGACCTTAAGAATTTTATTCACTTTAAAGAGATCATTTATTTTTCTTTGTTGTATTGAAAAAATAAAATGAGATAATCTTTTCTGTTCAATTCTTCGTAAACAGGAAGTATATCTTTGAATAAACCCCTTTTCGTATTTAAATATTTAGGTATCATCTTGGGAACCGACTCATCATCATGTGTACCAGAGCTTTTCCGCTTTAAAGTGGCCTCGGAAGTACATGGGTCCATATTACCAGCCCACTACTAAATTCACTCATGATGAAAAATAAGGGCTAAAACTAGTTAGTTAGAAGACCAAACAAAAAAAAATATACGCGTTTTAAAAAAGAGCTCCCTTTTAATTCGACTTACCCGACCTTTTCTTTCTTAAGCAATGTGTTACATAATAGATAAGGTAGTAGAAAAAGTTTTTTTTTTTGAAAATGTGAGGAAATGAAGGGCTGGTACTCACACGAGCTATTGTACCATACACGGAAATCAAGATGAGGCTGCTTAGGGGTCTCGTCGGTGCGCATGTTTGTGTGAGTGTGCCGTTTCGAGCGTTTGTAGGTAGTTTCCGTACTGTTCGTCCATATTTATACTGTGGCTAAACTTTCCCTTTCCCAAACATTTTCAGCATACTATAGCATACTTATGCTTCGTCATACTAAGATAATAATTATCAATAAACATATCATTAAAAAAATCTAAACTGTATTCGGGAAATCAAAACCCAGATCAAAAGCTAGATCAAAATCACATCGAAATTCGACGTAATCACGAAACAAAACGTACTGTGACCTGTCACTGTCATTTGATTTGACGTTTGAGTTTGCCAAGATGCCAAGCACTGAGAGTTTTTGGCGGGATTTTTTCGAGTGAAGTTCAGCGGCTGTTAATATCACTTGCAAATTGATTCCTAGTGGATATTGTGATATAAAATTGGTGTAGTTTTGTGTCTCAACTTACGCTTAAGCTTACTGGGAAGGCTGACTCAATACAATTTGCTGCCAAATACTCCATAAAACATTAGAATCTGTTACATCCGTATTCTAATGCATACTAAAGAATGTTAAAATTGCACTAAAGACTAGGCAGCATGGTCTCAGACCTTAGCCTGTTCCGCCAGGAACAAACACAAAAAAAAAAAAAAAAAAGATGCCAAGCACTGACTTACAAACCCAATGAGGTAGGAAAACTATGGAGACGGCATATTCTACTATATGAATAGTTATACAAATATCTTTACGTGTATGAATAGTTATACAAACGTTAGCAAAAATGCTATTAATATTTATTTATTCTTTAAACTAGTTGATAGGACAAGGGAGGGTACCAATAACGGAGTAGTTACGAGTATATCCACCATCAAAAAGGTACCTTCTTGCTCGCAAAAATTTAATTTGAAAAAAAGGTCTGAGCAGAATTCTCTGAAATTATTCCATCAGAATATTCAGGGTTTTTCTTCGAAGGAATTGGAAATCGAACTGTTTTTAGAAAAATCTAAGTATGAAATTGTTTGTTTCACTGAGCATTGGCTGAAAGATTATGCAATGTTAATCAATTATGAAAATTATACTGTGGGCAGTTGTTTTAACAGAAATATTATGTTGCGTGGGGGTTCACTTATATTAATTAAAAATGGTATTAAATCAAAACCTCGTAAAGATATAGTAGACCTATCAGTTGAACATAGTGTTGAACTGTCCTGTGTTGAGCTGGATAAGCATGTCATAGTGTGCGTTTACAGACCCCCTAATTATAAGAACTACTCTATATTCGAGTCAGTGATGGAAGATGTTTTGGCAAAACTTGCAATGGGTAATAAACTAATAATTGTCTGTGGTGACTTTAATATTAATATTCTAGAAGATAATTCAGACAGCAGTAGGTTAGTAAATCTCTTTAAATCATTTAATTTGTCACATGTGTTTATGGAACCAACCCGAACTACACTGACTTCTGCTACATGTATTGATAATGTTTTTTGTAGCTGCAACTACTTGGACAAGGCCATTATAAATTATCTGCCTTCGGATCATAGTGGGCTACTGGTAGCCTTTGAGTCCATTATGCTAATAAAACAAGTGCAGATTCAATCAAGACCAATAACATCCGGTAAATTAAATAAATTTAACAGCACTTTAATCAGTAAGTTAAGCAACCAGGACCTCACAGTGAATGATGGTAATATTTTGTATGATGAAGTTTTCTCAGTGGTTCAAAAAGAGTTCAATAACACTTTTAAGAAGAAAACTAAAACTATATGCCCTAAGTTTTTATTCAGTGACTGGGCGACTACAGGACTTAGAAAAAGTAGGGAAAGACTTTACGAGCTATATGGCCTTAAGCCCTGTATTAACACTGAAACGTTTAATAAGTATGTTGCTACTTACTCAAGAATTTTTAAAAATACTTGCAAGGCAGCTAAGGTCTTGTACATTAGCAATAAGGTTAAATTAGCAGAAAATAAAATCAAGACGGTTTGGAAGATTATAAACAATGAAACGAATAGGAATAAAAGAAATAGTAGTGATTACACGCTTGAGACCACACACGGACTTATTAGAGATAACAAAAAAGTTGCGCAAGAATTTGTTATGTTCTTTACCAACATCCCAATTAAAACTACTGAAACTTTAAATTCTTCGCCCTCGCTTGCTTTTGGATTATTAAACGCGAACGTTTCAGCCTGCCCGATTGTATTTAACTTTTCACATATAAACCCCATGACAGTAATAAAAGCTTTTAAGCAAATCAAGATCAAACCGACTGAAGATCTGTGGGGAATGTCCATCAAAGCTTGTACCTCCATAATTCAGACTATAGCGCCGTACTTAGCGTTGATTTTCAATTTGTGTGTGGATCAAGGCGTTTTTCCGGATCTAATGAAATATAGTAAGGTTATACCACTTTTTAAATCCGGGGACAGTAAAGACACAAATAATTATAGACCAGTATCCGTGTTGCCGGTTTTCAGCAAGGTTTTTGAGAGGATAATGCTAAATCAAATGCTCATTCATTTTAATACGAATAACATCTTGCATGATAGACAGTATGGTTTCACCAGAGGACGTTGTACAACTGACGCTGGTGTCGCTCTATTAAAACACATCTTTGATGCGTGGGAAGATTCGCAGGATGCCATAGGTATCTTCTGCGACCTGTCGAAGGCGTTTGATTGCGTTAATCATGAAACATTACTTCGGAAACTTGAGCATTACGGGCTAGGTCAATCAGCGTTAAGTTTGGTTAAATCTTATTTGAATGATAGACAGCAATTAGTTCAAATAAACGGTGTGAATTCGTCCGGGTTAAACGTTAAAATGGGTGTACCCCAGGGCTCAATTTTAGGTCCTTTCTTATTTTTAGTGTACATTAACGATTTACCCCGTTTATTGGAAAACAAACTTAACATGGTGTTATTTGCTGATGACACATCTTTAATTTTTAAAATCTTTAATTTTTAAAATAAATAGACGTACTTGTCAGGTTGACGACGTAAATAACGCGCTACGGCAGGTTCAGGATTGGTTCACTGCCAATAATTTAGTTTTAAATGGTAAAAAAACCAAGTGCGTAAAATTTTCCTTGCCGAATGTCAAAAGTACTGATTGTGACATTATATTAAACAAGGAGAAGCTAGAATTCGTCGATAAAACGGTTTTCCTGGGGATCACGCTAGACTCGGGGTTGCAATGGGGTCCTCATTTGGTATCCCTTGCGGGGCGGCTGAGTTCGGCGGCTTATGCTGTTGGAAAGATTCGTCGGTTAACGGATGTGGATACCGCCAGACTAGTCTATTTTAGTTATTTTCATAGTATAATGTCTTACGGTATCTTACTATGGGGAAGGGCTGCAGACATTGAGTCAATTTTTATTCTGCAAAAACGAGCCATCAGAGCGATATACAATCTTCGCCGGCGCGATTCTCTAAGGGAACTGTTTAAGGACATTAACATCATGACGGTTCCTTGTCAATATATTTATGAAAACATCATGTACGTGAGAAAGAATTTACATCTTTTTAGTAAAAACGGCGACAGACATGATTATGTTACTAGAAATAGGGACCAATTAGTTCAACCAGGTTTCAGACTGGCTAAAGTAGCCTCATCTTTCATGGGGTACTGTACAAAATGTTACAATAAAATTCCTCCTCACATTCTTGAACTGAATGAGACGAAATTTAAAACTTGCATAAAACGCACACTATGCAGGCTGGCATATTATAAGTTGGGGGATTACATCACTGATAAAAATGCTTGGCTAAATGCTAGTCCAGCTCCACAGCCACTAGGCCGCAAAAACAAGTGATATGCGGAACATTATTGTTTTGAATTATTGTTGGACCTTCTGAAGACTGTATAAGTATATTTGTAATTGTATAAACTCAATTTCATTCATCAAGGTATGTACTTATGTACCTAAATATTGTATTTTTTTTTTTTAAAAGAGTAAGTATGGAGTTTCTTGTGCATTCTTCTCCATTACAAGCTACTTTCCGAATGCACGGTAGAATCAATTATTATTATTTTAACGTTCAAAAGTGCCGCTTGGTGGCCTACTTGAAATAAAATATCTTTGTCTTTGTCTTTTAATATCGACACACGCATGTCAAATGCACGCATCGGGCAATTAAGATGGCTGCCCATTTGCACTGACTATAACCTCATTGGCCCATTTGCAACTGTTTGACAGCACAACTACGCAGATAAACGTATATATACGGCACACAACTACCAATTATTTCGGCAATCAACATGGCGACCGGTCACGCATAGACATGATTTTGACGTCACTCAAAAGTGTTACCAAGTTTAGTCCTTGACAAACATTTAGATGTCTCTCTTTTCATATGCAGCTCTTGGTTAGTAATGGTTAGTTAAAAAGAAACAAAACGCTTTTTGACATGCATGTGTCGATATTATAGATATTTGTATAACTATTATTCATATAGTAGAATATGCCGTCCCCATAGTTTTCCTACCTCATTGATGCCAAGCCATATCCGAACTCCGTCCGAATCCGAAGCGTTCGATACAGTACAGCTGTGCAACTAAAACAGTTCAAAACACCACGTTTTGAAAGTTTGAAAAATCTTTTAAACAACCTTATTATTTTCCATAACAAAACAAAATGAAAGGTGAAAGTGAAATAGACTCTAAGGATCTCAAATTTTTCGGTAGTGACCCAGGCGCTGTTAAATTTGGAAACTTTATAAACTATTACTCATTCCACGATGTGAGCGAAAGGATTAACAATCTTCATACACAAATGTTTCCAGAACCAGTAGACAACCAGCTGATGTGCCTAGACGTTGGGTGCAACACAGGAGAACTGTCCAAGGCATTATATGTGTACCTAAAAACTGTTTACCCAAACTGTGATATCCATATGTTAGCCGTAGACATTGATTCCACATTAATAGAAAGGGCCAATGAATCCAATGAATACTCTAATATTAAGTTTATAACTTGTAACATTATGGATCCGAATGACCGTCTTCATATTCAAAATTATTTGGACTCTTGTAAACATGTAGCTTTTGATTTAACATTTTGTTTTTCAGTAACTATGTGGATTCATTTGAATAATGGAGATGAAGGATTACTAGAATTTTTGAAGCTTATAAAGTCTATCTCTAAAACAATCATAATTGAGCCGCAGCCATGGAAATGCTATAGAAATGCCCAAAGAAGAGTCAAAAAATCTGGGAGCTCTTTTGATCTATATGAATCTTTGAAAATAAAAAGTAATGTAGACTCTGTGATTGAGAAAACTTTATCAGAAGGCTCGCACTCCAAAACTTATGAATCTCAAAACTCTTCTTGGAACAGAAGGGTCCAAAGCTTCCATTCATTAAACCCATGAGTTTAACATAAGTTTTATCATTGTCTTTACATACTTAACACAATCAACACCACTCTGGTTAAAGTTGACCTCAAACAATAAACTTTGTTGGTTGAAGAAAGAAGATGTTAAATGTTGAAGATGTTAAATAATTTCATTTTGAAAACAATATTATTAAAAGACAATAATTTGAGCACCAATATCATTTATTATTATTCCATTAATTCTATGGTGCATAATAGGAACATATATATAACAGATTTATTATAATCTTTACACTTTTTATCATTTGGAAACTATTAAAAACATTATCTCTTATTTTTTATTTTATGCACAACTGAAAAAATATGTATCAAAACACTATCCCTTAAGTGATATGCCTTAATCATTAAGTATTACATAATTTACAAAATAGGAGTTTCTTTTTTATATAAAGTATACAATACTTTAGAGTTTTATTCTACGTTGTGACTTCCTCTGTGCTTGATTCAAACTCCAGCTTTACATCTCCATCTAGTCCATCTGCGTCTATCTCTGTTTCATGAGCATTTAACATATTCAGTGTTACCTGGAAATAAAACAAAATGGCTGGTTATAACATTTTAAAACATAAAATCTCGATATGTTTTGAAACACAGTTATAACAAACAGTACTTAATTCTTCCTACATTGGTGTTGTGTTTCCCAGTTTCTGTGTTGTGGTGGTCATATAGACAGCCACTGTACAGGTATTTAACTGAATCCAGTTAGATTGGAAGTCAACCACAACTTATTTGGTAGTTTTCCTAGTAGAAATAATTCAAAAAAATAAGATCTAATATTAATATCATGTCTTATTTCTACTTAGCTTTAGATTAGCCTGATTTTGGGAAAACAAGTAATAAGCGATATGGGTGTATCATAAACCTAATAAGTATATATCTATACAAATATTTTATAGAGGAAAGATTTGTATTTTTGTATGTAACAAATAAACATAAAAACTTCTGGACCGATTTCATAAATTCTTTCACCATTGGAAGCTACACTATCCCTTGGTGAAATAGGCTACTTTTTATCCCTGTATTCCCACAGAAACGGAACTATGCGGCTGAAGCCGTGAGGCACCCGCTAGTTGTAAATAAGTTTACAATTTATTCATAACATCTGTCTGTCATCTGTATTCAATTTTACTATGTTTAAGTTCTAATAAATAGAGCCTGTTGAGCCTATTGTCATAGACAAGATAAAGATAATTTACAAAATAGAAGCAAGACCTGTTGTGATAAAGGTGCCGTGTGGATATTATGCTGGTTGTGGGCTGGTAAATTGCTTGATAAAGTCCTTTCTTCTGTTATTTTTTTCTTCACAGGAGTTTTGGGCTGCTGGCTGAAATAGCGAAAAATAAAAATATGTTAATCAATTTATTTAAACAAGTATTATAGTTCTCGCCAAACTTCTTGGCCACCCTGAAATTGACTTTCTGAAGCACAAGGTTCGGTGCGGTACTGTTTTTGTATGAGATTTAGGTAATATGCACGGCCATTGCAGCAACTTCAGGGCGGCTAAGAACTTTGGGGAGAACTATACAATGAAAAGGGTGTATTATTAGATTTTTCCATTTAGATATTCTCAATAGCCCTGGTATTGTGCGGCAATTATGAAAATTGACATAGTATATGGATTTTGTAAAGTTTACTTTGTACTAAACAAGTTTGGAGAAGTATAGGGCAGATTATAATTGTATATTTCCAAATATATAGTCTCAGATCAAATTAAAAGAGTAACCATGGAGTTTCTTGCCGGTTCTTCTCCATAGGAAACGACTAACCCGAACCGTGCACCTTTTGTCGACGTTTTATAAGTGCCCATGTAGACCTATGTAAAATAAAAATATGTTTTTTTTTTTTTTTTTTGATTAAAAAGTCAAGATGGAACATTGCAAACAACATAGTGAAACCCATTCAAACCATGCCTTGCCGTATAAATACACAATTACACGTGCACACATACAAAAAAACTACCCCTTAGCTTGTCAGTTGAGCTCTATTATTTGATCTGTGAGCTCGAATGATAAGCTAAGGCATAATTTTGTTGTACGTGAGTGCATGTAATTGTGTATATGTACAGCAAGGCATAGTTTGAACCGGTCTCACTTTGTTGTTTGCAACATTCTATCTTGAATTATTATTTGATCTGAGTGTACAGTAAACAAGTTACAAAATAATTACCAGTACAGGGGGGTGACCATAAGCTCTTAGAGCGGCATAAGCTCTTAAGCTATTTGAGATCGAATAAGGGACAGATGTATCTGACGTGAATACATCTGTCACTTACTCAATCTCAAATTGATACCGCTCTAAGAGCTTATGATCACCCCCCAGTACAGCACTGAATAATCCATATGGTGGTAATACTCTGAAGGTTACCAAAATATCTAAAGTAAGACAACACAACACACACTTCAACACGTTGAAGATTTGGTTCCCAGATAAGCTTTAGTTAGAATTTAATTGTATCATGCAGCATGCACTAACATGCCCAAATGTTTTAACTTACCCTAGGTTTGGTTCTCCCATTGGATGTAAAGTCATAGCTAAATCTGCTAACTTATTAAACGCAGCTCCAGCTTCAGTAAATATTTCTCCGACCTGAAATCATTTGGGAATATACGCATTTATACATAATAGTTAGTAACGCAAAACTATTAGTGCTAATGTTTTATAAATACGTGTAATTATAAATATCTACCTTTGCTGCTGAATTTGCTGCAGAATTGTTCATCGTTTTGTTATTAAACCTCAGGATTTGTTTATTTATTTTTTAAGCAGGCATTTCCTGCCTTGCTGTCGCTGTGCTTCTTTTTTTTATAATTCAAGAGAAAATAAAACTACGTTTTCAAAACAAAACCGCTGCTGGAAAGTGGAGGCTGAACGGGAAAAGATGACAGATGTCATACACGCAGCTTAGTGATGGGCGATTACTACTAAAACTAATCGAATTAGTTGTTAGTCGATTATTATTGACTAACAGCGAGCGGCAATGACTGACACGGTTACCATATCAATGTAACTACTAATTTGTAGCGCAGCGCATCCATTACTATATACGTGCGTAGTGCGTACAACTGAATAAGTAGTTAAAAGTCCTTGCGCCACTACTTACGTATGACTGCAGATATTATGCTATTGTAGCTAATAGACTATTCAAGCTATCTAGTAATCCCTAATTCTCCATCAGTTAAGGGAACATCTATTACGAATAGATGGGTAGTGGGTAGGGACTAAAGAGTTTCTAACCAAGTACTAAAATAAGAATGAAGTATGAAATTATATTGATTAAAATTGCTTTTCCACAAGACCAACTAAAGCAAATGAATTGAAGTACAAATACTTAATAACATAAAAAAATTAAGCAACATCGCCCCGCACGGCCTTATGCAATTCACCGCACATTTTTTTTCTTTTTAACATTAGTAGTTTTTCGATTGTTATTTGAATAATAATCGCAAATGAATGAGCAATAGCACAACTTTCGATTACTGAATCGTTGTTTTTTTTTTGCAACAATCGCCCATCGCTAGCACCAAGTGCAAAGGGCCAACTGATAGGAAGCCGACGAGACTGACGAAACATGAAGTTTGCCGAGAGACATTAAGAAAAGAGACGTTTGAGTGATTGTATAGTTAAAATAAAAATACATAAAAAACATGTTTTGTTTTTACCACTTTGTCGGAGTGATTAATATGTATATCCATGCCAAATGATAGCTTTTTAGTATTAAGAGTCTCTGAGCTAAGCTGCGGACAGGCGGTCATGGCAAACTATCAATGAGCCATCGATTTATTTATTTATTTAGGATTTAACTTCGAACATTTAAATAATCATTTATGTATTTCTAATAAGTATCATTAAAACACGCAAGACATAGCGATGGTTTTGCAGAAATGACATTGTGTGTCAGTCTTTTTTGAAGTGTAAGTGCATCAGCAACTGAACTGCCTTCATCTTTCAGTTTTTTGTAGCAACCAGTTTACCTTTTTAAAAGGAATATTATCTGCCTTATGAATTTTATCAGTTTGCGGTCCACTATGGTATTTGATCTTCTTCTGCTGGATGCAGGTGTAGATGAGGATGATGCAGGTGAAGATGATTCTAACGAAATCCCACGTGACAACCCATTGTTCAATTAATTTACAATTTAAAAACAGTGGTAATTCGTTGTTGGCATTGAAAAACAAAAATCCTTGTAAGTAAAAACAGAATTTATAACCGCTATCTAAATATTCTGCATGATATCATCTTCTCCATCACTATCTTGAAGTGCTCGCCAAACATCATCATCTCGCAGCGATCTATCCATTGTCTATCAAATCTTTGAAATGTAAACGTAAATACTAGACAAAACAATCCGTAAAAAACATTTTTTTCACTGAATTATCTGGCCGGAAATCCTTTCTACCCACAAATAACGCATTTTTTATAATCACGTATAAAGAAATAGCCTAAAGTAACATGTATTTTAGGCATGTTTCTCAGTACATAAGAACGAAAGAGTAAATTGGACGTGAAAGCTAAATTCGAAAAGGTTGGACAGTTAACGTGTTAAGACGGAAACACATTTACGTTTCGTGGCGTGACGTGGCGCGTGATCCACCAATCAAACGATTCCGTTCCAGCCTACGTCATACTCATGACAACGAGTTTTGTAGCCAATCATCTGCGTCAAAACACGCCACGACACATGTGTGTTTCCGTCTTTAATGTGAACGCTAACCAGAAGGGGAACGTAAAATTTGTACATTCTAACAAACCAACCAATTTTTATCCATAGTTTTAATGTATTGAACAACCTAAACTTTGAAACGGATCATCGTATGTTAAGATGCAAAATAGAAATAAATGCACAACGGAAAAGAAAATTTATCAAAAACAATCAAAAGCATACAAAGAACCTACCAATATTATCCAGGGCTGACGACAGCTTTATAGAAGCAGTAAACACATCAACTAAAGTCCAGGACCAATATAACGATTTCTAATTGAAAATGAAGGATCTATTAAAACAATTACCGAAAATGGACGAAAACAAAAAACTATTTACGGCACACATCAAAACTCTCTTCGAATATAGGAAACAATTATATAGAGAAATACGAACAAAATCAGTTAAAGAAAAAAATAAGTAAAGAAATAAACATAAACATATCCAAAGAGAGAAAAATGCGAAGACAAGAAGTCTTAGAAAGACATTTAGAAAAGTCAGGTGCTATAAGAAAAGCGTACAAGGAGCTCAGAAACAAAAAAGAGTGGACGGAGAGCCTAAAAAACAAAGCAGGGAATATAATAAGTAAGAGACCAGGGATAATAAAAGAAGCTTCTAATTATTACAGGGACCTCTATGCATCTGGGGTTAGTCAAGACTCGCCGAGGCACACGCTTCAGTTTTCAGAGTGTCGTTCTACTCCTGATATACTTAAAAGTGAAATCGAACAGGCAATAGGCTCTCAAAAATCAGACAAAACCCCTGGAGAAGACAGCATAACGAATGAAGTATTAAAATCCCTCTCTGAACCATTACAGGCCCCACTTCAAATCCTATTCAATAATATACTTGAAACAGGAGAAATTCCCCAGCAGTGGTTTAACTCAACCATCATACTACTGCATAAAAAGGGTGACAGAAAGGATCTAGGAAACTACCGGCCTATCAGTCTAATGTCGAACATGTACAAAGTTTTCTCCAAAATACTTTTAAATAGACTCTCAGTACCATTAGATGAGCAACAACCGTACGAACAGGCGGGTTTTAGAAAGGGCTATTCGACATTAGACCACATACATGTTGTTACACAAGTAATAGAGAAGATTAAGGAGTACAGGAGAACTTTATTTATATGCTTTATTGACTACAAAAAGGCCTTTGATTCCATAAAGAATGGTGCGATCTGGCATTCTCTCTTGCAACAAGGCGTGGAAAAGAAATATATCACTCTACTCCACAATATTTACTCCAACCGCTGTGCAAAGGTGAGGCTAGAAAGAGAAGGGGATCAATTCCCCATCGAGAAGGGCGTTCGGCAAGGTGACCCCCTTTCGCCTAAAGGTTTTTCTGCTGTTCTAGAGTCAATCTTTAGAAACTTAGACTGGGAGGGCAGAGGTCTTAAAGTCGACGGGGATTATCTCAGCCATCTTCGTTTTGCTGACGACATTGTACTTTTTGCCGAAAACCCTACCGACCTGGAAAACCGGTTAAAGGAATTAACACGTGAAAGCAAAAACGTAGGCTTGACACTCAACACCGGAAAAACCAAGATCCTAACTAACGGGGACAGAAAAATAATTTCAATTGACGGTAACAGCATAGAGTATGTAAAAGAGTACATTTACTTAGGACAAATGGTTTCATTTAACGAATGTGCCAGCAACGAAATTCAAAGACGCATATCTTTGGCATGGAAGAGGTATTGGAGCTATAAAGAAATCATGAAGAATAAACAAATAAAAATACATTTAAAGAAAAAACTCTACGAAGTAGCAATTCTTCCATGCTTGAGGTACGGCTGCCAGACCTGGTCATTGAAGAAACACGACGAAAACGTACTTGCCATATGTCAAAGAAAAATGGAACGCAGCATAATGGGAATAAAGCAGAAAGAAAGAATCAACAACAAAATTATCAGACAGAAGACAAAATTAGTTGACGGCCGTACTAACCCCGCCCACAAATCCGTGGTCCAGCCGTACCAAAGTTGAACGTGTGTTAACACTATTAAAGTTGACGCGGTAACCGTGTCAGTCATTGTCGCTCGCCGCACGTCTTTAGTCGGTAGCAATCGACTAAAAACGTTTTTTATTGACTTAACTGAACAATCGACTAATACGATTAGTTTTAGTAGTAATCGCCCATCACTACTTTGGATACCAAAGGGGGAGATAATTGACCACCAGAACTGGCAACACGTGTTTTGTTTGATTTCGGTTTTTGACATCAATTTGACATATTGATTGAAACATTTTTAATATTTTGATGAGGTTAGACTTTGAGGTTATTGAGTTCTGTGTGTCTGTGTTAATAATATTATATTTGGCAAAGTTAAAACTGTTCTACGCATTATTATATTCCAGATGGTGTTCCATAGGTTTTGTTTCCAAATGCATCATTAAATAACCATTAATCTTTCAACTATAGCGAGTTCTTAGATTTACCACAAGATCTTTTTAAAACCTTGAATATGAATAGACCACCACGACCACATATGATGAACAACTTTCATCGTAGCCCAATGCCTCAGAACCATCAATGGCGACCAAATCGGGGTCTATCTCCTCGTTCATGGAATAATAATCCATATTTTGGAGCACCTGGTATAAGAACTGAAAATTGTGAAGAACACTGGTGTGAGACCTGTGATAGAGGATTCCCAACAGCAGATCTTCTCCAAAAACATAAGCTACAGCACCAGGTAAACCAATATCGATAAAATTACATTATTACTTAATGATTACAATACTTGTATCCCTTGCAAGGCAACACATAGTGATAAATATTTTTTATAAATAGCATTGTGTATAGTTCTCGCAAAAATTCTCTGGCCACTCTGAAGTTACCTATAATGGCTGCGCAGTAGTAAATTTCATACAAAAACATAATTGTGCTGTGCCATGTATATCAGAAAGCCGAGTTCAGGGCGGCCAAGAAATTTGGTGAGAACTATACTACAACATTGTACGGATTGTACCTATGTGATACGATTAAATATAATTGATTATGAAAGCCTTGAACTTAGTAACTACCTGTAGAACTTTTGTAAAAATAAAATCTATTCAATATGATCAATCAATTTTAACTAAGTATTACAGAAATAGTAGTATGAAAGTTGTTATATCATTATTATTGTTTCAGAAATGCAACATAGATGGCTGCCAGTTTATTGCACATCCAAAAGTCATAACAAAGCACATACAAATGCAACACTCAACTGGCTTGTACAAAAAAATTGCAAACTTAAACAATCCTGAAGACATACAGAAATGGCGAGATGAAAGGAAAAAGAAATACCCTACTAAATCTAACATAGAGAAAAAAGCAGCAGAATTTAAGGAAAAAATAGAGAGGGGTGAAAAAATGGCCTTGAAGCGTGATTATAGAAATGACAGGCGTGGTTCAACAGGTACCTATTTTATTTCAATAATTAATAATATAATTTATATCAATACTTTCTAATGTCATTGTATTTAACCTTTTAATTTTCTCGTCTACAGCACAGGGACCCAAGGATTTGAAGAGGAAACATAATCAGAGGATGACCAGACAGAACAACAAAAGTAATTCTTCAATTTCAACGAATAGCCAACCAGCAAAGAAAATTCCAAGAGTTATACCTAATGCACCAACTACTATTGAAAAGAATAAGCTGAAACCATTTGCTGGAATAGTCAACATAGAGATGGATCAAAATTCAGAAGATACTGCTGAACCTTTAGAATGCAGTAATGGTTTAATTGAGGATGATGATGAAGAGTCCCTTATAAATTGTATCGAAACAACAGATGCTTCAAAGCCAGGGCTTTGTGGTGCCTTAACATCACTAATGTGTGATTATGGAACATCAGATGAAGAAATTGAGGAAAAAGAAAATGAAATGCTAAATAAATTATCAGTAAAACACAATCAAAATCCAGTTCAACCTTCAAAAAGTGATAGCTATGAAATAGAGGCTCCAGTTCAGGATAAACCTAAACTAATAGAAAACAATGAAAGTGATAATGAAGGTCCAGAAGAAGTGAAAATTGTAAAAACTAACATAGAACATGATACTACCCCAGAAACAGCTACAAAAACTAAAGAAAAGCCTGTAAAAAATATAACTCCACCAAGAAAACCAGAAAGACAACATTATAAATTAAAACGGAAAATACCATCAACACTACTTCAAAAATTATTACATACAGAAATTAGAAAAGAACGCAACATAGTTCTGCAATGTATAAGGCATATAAAAAAATTTAATTATTTTGAAAAGCCCATCCAATAAAATAAATATGAATACTGCAATAATTTTTAAATTACGTTTTTCTCATGATCACCATAATAATTATTCGCCTAACTAAATACTTGTCCAGAATGAACGCGCGTTGACTGAGGCTCGATTTCCTCCTACGTTGACCGTCGGCGCTGACGGTCGTCGCGAGCTCGTAATTGGTCGCTGACGGTCAGCGTAGGAGGAAATCAAGCCTAAGACGAGAGCAGGTGTGGTAAGGTGTCCATAGAGCATTGCGAGTAGTTGTAGCTTATAGCGGGCAGTTGTTTTTTTAATGTATATGATAAGCTGAGTTGGAATTCTCTCAAATTCTTCGAATTTATACTCGTTTAGCTGTGTCGACGTTTTACTTAAATACAGTAAAGCCTTAAACCAATAAACCAGATACAAAGTTTAGCAAAAGTATAGCTCTTTTTATACAAACAAGAACAAAATATAAATGCCATGGAAATCTTATTTAAGGGTGATGAATCTTTTTAGTGTTTGTTACACCCGCCACGAAGCTCGCGCCTTTCGAGTTAGGACTGTCAATATTGCCGCTAATAGTTGCAAACCACTTTGGATGCAAGCGACGGCGGCGGTTTCCTTCCTGGCTCACATGGGCCATGGCTGTTTGACATCGAAGGCGAGTATCGTGTTTCAGTGGCCAAATCGAGATGGCGTTAGTAGACCACTGTTATTTGCATTTACTTATGACCATACATCAATAACTAGATGGCGCTAGTATAAAGTTCATGAAAGTACAGTCAACCACAATGTCACACAAATTTTACCCGACTGCCGAAGGAGGGTAATGTGTTTATCAGTCTATGTATGTATATATGTTTGTTCCTATGTGGCGTTCTAGAGACCAAACGCATTGACCGATTTTGATGATTCTTACGTTAATCGATTCGTCTTAACCCTGCGAGTGTCACTGGCTACATTATAATTGGATAATAGAAAAATGCCGGATTTTGGGCCCAAATTTTTTTTCTTCCAAATTCCATCTTGTGGGGTATCAAATGAAGCGTTTTAGGAGGTGATTTCAAAAATATATAACACTTATATGTTTAAATGTACCAAATTGGAAAAAAAAATGTTTAACTAAAAAATAATAAATAAAATATACATCTTGGTTTTGGTCAGCAAGCTTGCGAATATGTATCCTCCGACTGCACAGCATGATTTTCTTCTTGTTTACGTCTATTTTTAGTTCGCTTCTTAAGCAGTCGCGTTTTTTGATTTTCTGAACTAAGTTTTTTTGTTTTTACTTTGTTGTAGTCACTGATTTCTATTATTAAAATCATTTAGATTGATGCTTTAATGCTCTTTAACCGAGCATCAGTGTGCCTTCACGCTAAAGATATCGATATAGTTGTCATAACAGTGAAATGATAGATGTCCTTGACTACCACCGGTCCACCAACGCCAATTGCTTGCATATTTGGTAAATAATTAGTACTCAATTGGTGCTAACCAGTACTCGAAAAACAAAATTGGTACCTTAGTAGTTTTCGAAAAAATCGACTTTGGAGGTGGTCAGGCGGTAGTCACGCTCCTGTCAGCAGGACCACCATGAGCACAGAAAAAGGGGGCACGCTACAGCTATTATAAGTATAGGTACGTAAGTAGCGAATGTGACATGATATTGAATGGCGGAAAGCTGGATTTTGTAAATCAAACAGTTTTCCTCGGTATCACTCTATAAGACGGCTCTAGACGACAAACTGACAGTTAATAAAAACACATGACGTGATCGTAAACTGAACACACCAAATTTTCTATACGATATAGTAGTACGAATACGTTTAAATCGTTATTATACATTTAAAACTGTAATTTCAATAAAAAGTGTTCGATATATTTACATCAGAAAAGCGGCTAAAGAAAAAGTAAGTCAAAGACAAAGATATTTTATTTCAAGTAGGCCACCAAGCGGCACTTTTGAACGTTAAAATAATAATAATTGATTCTACCGTGCATTCGGAAAGTAGCTTGTAATGGAGAAGAATGCACAAGAAACTCCATACTTACTCTTTTAAAAAAAAAAAATACAATATTTAGGTACATAAGTACATACCTTGATGAATGAAATTGAGTTTATACAATTACAAATATACTTATACAGTCTTCAGAAGGTCCAACAATAATTCAAAACAATAATGTTCCGCATATCACTTGTTTTTGCGGCCTAGTGGCTGTGGAGCTGGACTAGCATTTAGCCAAGCATTTTTATCAGTGATGTAATCCCCCAACTTATAATATGCCAGCCTGCATAGTGTGCGTTTTATGCAAGTTTTAAATTTCGTCTCATTCAGTTCAAGAATGTGAGGAGGAATTTTATTGTAACATTTTGTACAGTACCCCATGAAAGATGAGGCTACTTTAGCCAGTCTGAAACCTGGTTGAACTAATTGGTCCCTATTTCTAGTAACATAATCATGTCTGTCGCCGTTTTTACTAAAAAGATGTAAATTCTTTCTCACGTACATGATGTTTTCATAAATATATTGACAAGGAACCGTCATGATGTTAATGTCCTTAAACAGTTCCCTTAGAGAATTGCGCCGGCGAAGATTGTATATCGCTCTGATGGCTCGTTTTTGCAGAATAAAAATTGACTCAATGTCTGCAGCCCTTCCCCATAGTAAGATACCGTAAGACATTATACTATGAAAATAACTAAAATAGACTAGTCTGGCGGTATCCACATCCGTTAACCGACGAATCTTTCCAACAGCATAAGCCGCCGAACTCAGCCGCCCCGCAAGGGATACCAAATGAGGACCCCATTGCAACCCCGAGTCTAGCGTGATCCCCAGGAAAACCGTTTTATCGACGAATTCTAGCTTCTCCTTGTTTAATATAATGTCACAATCAGTACTTTTGACATTCGGCAAGGAAAATTTTACGCACTTGGTTTTTTTACCATTTAAAACTAAATTATTGGCAGTGAACCAATCCTGAACCTGCCGTAGCGCGTTATTTACGTCGTCAACCTGAGAAGTACGTCTATTTATTTTAAAAATTAAAGATGTGTCATCAGCAAATAACACCATGTTAAGTTTGTTTTCCAATAAACGGGGTAAATCGTTAATGTACACTAAAAATAAGAAAGGACCTAAAATTGAGCCCTGGGGTACACCCATTTTAACGTTTAACCCGGACGAATTCACACCGTTTATTTGAACTAATTGCTGTCTATCATTCAAATAAGATTTAACCAAACTTAACGCTGATTGACCTAGCCCGTAATGCTCAAGTTTCAGAAGTAATGTTTCATGATTAACGCAATCAAACGCCTTCGACAGGTCGCAGAAGATACCTATGGCATCCTGCGAATCTTCCCACGCATCAAAGATATGTTTTAATAGAGCGACACCAGCGTCAGTTGTACAACGTCCTCTGGTGAAACCATACTGTCTATCATGCAAGATGTTATTCGTATTAAAATGAATGAGCATTTGATTTAGCATTATCCTCTCAAAAACCTTGCTGAAAACCGGCAACACGGATACTGGTCTATAATTATTTGTGTCTTTACTGTCCCCGGATTTAAAAAGTGGTATAACCTTACTATATTTCATTAGATCCGGAAAAACGCCTTGATCCACACACAAATTGAAAATCAACGCTAAGTACGGCGCTATAGTCTGAATTATGGAGGTACAAGCTTTGATGGACATTCCCCACAGATCTTCAGTCGGTTTGATCTTGATTTGCTTAAAAGCTTTTATTACTGTCATGGGGTTTATATGTGAAAAGTTAAATACAATCGGGCAGGCTGAAACGTTCGCGTTTAATAATCCAAAAGCAAGCGAGGGCGAAGAATTTAAAGTTTCAGTAGTTTTAATTGGGATGTTGGTAAAGAAATTAACAAATTCTTGCGCAACTTTTTTGTTATCTCTAATAAGTCCGTGTGTGGTCTCAAGCGTGTAATCACTACTATTTCTTTTATTCCTATTCGTTTCATTGTTTATAATCTTCCAAACCGTCTTGATTTTATTTTCTGCTAATTTAACCTTATTGCTAATGTACAAGACCTTAGCTGCCTTGCAAGTATTTTTAAAAATTCTTGAGTAAGTAGCAACATACTTATTAAACGTTTCAGTGTTAATACAGGGCTTAAGGCCATATAGCTCGTAAAGTCTTTCCCTACTTTTTCTAAGTCCTGTAGTCGCCCAGTCACTGAATAAAAACTTAGGGCATATAGTTTTAGTTTTCTTCTTAAAAGTGTTATTGAACTCTTTTTGAACCACTGAGAAAACTTCATCATACAAAATATTACCATCATTCACTGTGAGGTCCTGGTTGCTTAACTTACTGATTAAATTGCTGTTAAATTTATTTAATTTACCGGATGTTATTGGTCTTGATTGAATCTGCACTTGTTTTATTAGCATAATGGACTCAAAGGCTACCAGTAGCCCACTATGATCCGAAGGCAGATAATTTATAATGGCCTTGTCCAAGTAGTTGCAGCTACAAAAAACATTATCAATACATGTAGCAGAAGTTAGTGTAGTTCGGGTTGGTTCCATAAACACATGTGACAAATTAAATGATTTAAAGAGATTTACTAACCTACTGCTGTCTGAATTATCTTCTAGAATATTAATATTAAAGTCACCACAGACAATTATTAGTTTATTACCCATTGCAAGTTTTGCCAAAACATCTTCCATCACTGACTCGAATATAGAGTAGTTCTTATAATTAGGGGGTCTGTAAACGCACACTATGACATGCTTATCCAGCTCAACACAGGACAGTTCAACACTATGTTCAACTGATAGGTCTACTATATCTTTACGAGGTTTTGATTTAATACCATTTTTAATTAATATAAGTGAACCCCCACGCAACATAATATTTCTGTTAAAACAACTGCCCACAGTATAATTTTCATAATTGATTAACATTGCATAATCTTTCAGCCAATGCTCAGTGAAACAAACAATTTCATACTTAGATTTTTCTAAAAACAGTTCGATTTCCAATTCCTTCGAAGAAAAACCCTGAATATTCTGATGGAATAATTTCAGAGAATTCTGCTCAGACCTTTTTTTCAAATTAAATTTTTGCGAGCAAGAAGGTACCTTTTTGATGGTGGATATACTCGTAACTACTCCGTTATTGGTACCCTCCCTTGTCCTATCAACTAGTTTAAAGAATAAATATTAATAGCATTTTTGCTAACGTTATTCAAGGTATTGACCATATTTAAATTAGTACTATTACTAATATCAATAATAACTGGATACTTCGACATACTACTTATGTCTGAGTTTAATGTATAAGATAATAGCCGAGCTATTTGATGTCTTACCCTAAGAGGCAGATACAAAGTATCGCCTGTCGACTTTAATTTACCAACAAAAATGTTGATGTCAAAAAAAACTAGTTTATCACTATAGTGACTCACAAGAAAGTGCAGATGCTTATTAAGCATGTGAATGTGATTATTTTGTCTATTTGACAATTTATCCAAGTAAGGGAAGGCACACAAAATAATTTTATTGTAATTTAACTTTAACATCTCTTTTACACACTCAGTGATGTCATCTTTTTTTACTTTTATACTGTTACCTACAAAAACAGTTATTTTGGTATCTGGTTTGTATATATTCTTTGTCACAGATTCCATTATTTGCTTGTATGATGACCCGGGCATGCAATAATTAAAAGTGGAATGACTCTGATTGCCATTCATTAATTTACCTAAACCTTTTCCAACACCATCCGAAAACATAACCGAATGAAAACCTTCTTTTCTATGACTAGATGAAAAGCCAGCACTTTCAGGCCGGTCTAATTGAGGCAAATCTTGTGCTACATTAGAACTGTCTTGTGCGAAGACAGTGTCTTGAGACACCCTCTCAGCTTGGACCGGGTCCTCCGCAGCATCAGGCTGGACTGCAATTTGATTTGAAACTGTCTGGCAGTTAGTTAGTTAGTAGTATAATTTTAAGCCAAGTATCATTTTATGGCCCTTACAAAATTTATTTGGGTGTTTAGTTTGTTTCAGTTTTACTTTGGGAGGGTTATTCTAAAGTACATTTATTTTAGTTTATTATTGCCTAAAAATTAAAAGTCATTTAGAATACAAAACCAAAATGTTGAAAAAGACAAGACTTTATAACTGCCGCGCTTTAAATAATATCTGATAAAAATACAAATATATAAGCAATATTGCAATCACAGCGTAGGTAGAGGTACCTTCTTACATATTTGAACCTGTAGTTTGTTTAAAAATATTTCATTAAAATATCGTGTCTTATTTTATAAAATAAAATAAGACAATAAATTGTCACCTCTGACCTAGACTAGAGTCAAGAGCAAATCTCGAATTAAAAAAAAAAATAAGGTGCATAACCATGTGGTGTATTAAAATGTGCATGTGGTGTTATCCTTTAATTAATTGTTGCACTTAAAAAAGAAGGTATAAAGAAACAGTCAACGTACTGTGTAAACAATTGTTGATTAACCAAATAAAAAAAAATATCTTTCATCATATCAGCCGAATACGTCCACTGCTGGACATAGGCCTCCCCCGAGCGTGGGCAAATTGACCGGTTGAAATGAAATAGAACATTGAACCAACGGAAGTGTGGCTTTATTTAACTTAAAGAATATAGCATAATAATATTATTAGAATATTAGACTTAGCACAACAAAAGATCATGACAGGCTGTCACTGTCGACAACCCAACACGACACCAGTCCATAGACCGAAACTCTTTCTATGCTAAACTTCACCTCATTCTTCCCCGGTTGAGTTTTCGGCCTCTCATCCATCTACTATAAAGTCGTTTCGGTAGGAAGGCTGCTTCCTGGTTCTGTTGGATCTCCGGAGGGTAGTTCCGGTCTGGAGTATCGGAGAAGGTGACGAGCTACTTGGCTCGACTGAGCGTAGCTGTGTCAATGGACTGTCATTGGGTGTGGCATCATCATCTATCTCTTCAGAAGCTGTTTCAAAATGATCATCACCACTATGATCGACGATGCTCGGGAACCATTCGGTGCCAATTGACGGTTTGATATTGTTGATGTTTCCCCATTGTCTCGTCGAATAAGAGAATAGTGAGGATTAGTCTCGAGGAGGTCAGCTTCTTCAACTAAAGGATCTGTTTTCGAAAGTCGGACATTCTTCTTTACCAATATTGGGCCTGGTGTTAGCCAAGACGGCAATGAGTCTCCGTTCGGAGATCTTCTTGGATATGTGAAAAGTTTTTCATGCGGAGTAGCATTAATAGCTGTACATAATAGAGAGCGTACGCAGTGCAATGCATCCGCTAGTACTTCTTCCCAGTTTTCTGTAGTCAATCCTTTCGACCGAAGACTGAGTTGAATCGTTCGCCAAAGGGTTCCGTTTAGCCGCTCTACTTGGCCATTACCCTGCGGGTTATAAGGAGTAGTTCTTGAAGAGGCTATGTTTGATTTGCTTAGAAAGGATTTGAACTGTTCTGACATGAAAGACGAGCCTCGATCACTATGTACATACAAAGGTTGACCAAACGTATGAAAAAGATTTTGCAAGCAATTTATGACAGTTGCCGATGTCATGTCCTTGCATGGATAAGCAAAGGGAAATCTGCTGTACTCATCAATGATTGTTAGTATGTATTTATTGGGAGTGTTAGATGGCAGTGGCCCCTTGAAGTCTATGTTGATACGTTCAAATGGAGATGTAGCTTTTATCAAATGGCCTTTGACTTTCATAAACCTCGGTTTTATTTCAGCGCAGATAGGGCACGAGGTGGTCATCTCCTTAACATCATTAGCTGAGTAGGGTAAGTTTTTGGACTTCACCCAGTGAAACATCCTTGTCACGCCGGGGTGACAGAGAGCATTGTGAAGCTCTTTCAGCTTATTAGTATTCATGTAAGCGCATACGCGGGATAGAGCGTCTGCTGCTGCATTTTCGGAACCTGGTCTATACACGATATCGTATTTAAAGCAGGATAGCTCCAATCGCCAACGCATGATTTTCTCGTTCTTTATTTTACTATTGTGATTTCGGTTGAACATGAAAGCTACCGATTGTTGATCAGTTATTAGGAGAAAATGTTTACCGATCAGATAGTGTCTCCATTTCTTTAAACTCTCTATCTATATCTCTATATCTGTGTTTCCCGATAGCTACAACCTAGGGGTCTTTAAGTCAAGAGTGAATAGGTTACTTCTAGGCAAGCGTGCTCCATCATCGACCACATCATCGCTTACCATCAGGTGAGATGGTGGTCAAGCGCGAGCCTATATAAGATAAGAAAAAAAAACCATAGCACAAGCTTCTTTTTCGATCGAAGATTGCTTACGTTCCGAGTTTGATAAAGTCCTTGAAAAAAATGCTACCGGTCGTCCTTTTTGAGTTAGTGTAGCTGCTATAGCAAATTCTGATGCGTCTGTTTCTACCGTAAAAATTTCACTGTCATTTATAGCTGCTAGTGCTGCTGCTTTGATGTCTTGTTTAAGCTCTTCAAAACGTTGAAGGGCGTTGGGCGATAATGGAAAGCTAGTGATACCAGTCAGGGTTTTTATCTTTTCTGAAAATCGCCCAATCCATTTTGCATAATGTGCAAACATACCCAGAGCTCGTTTTAGTTCAGCTGTCTGAGTCGGAGCCGGAAGATCTAACAAGGACTTTAGTCTGTCGGGATCTGGTCTAATAATGTGATTTTCTACGGTATAGCCGAGTAAATTGATTTCTGTTTTCTTGAGAGTTAAATTGAATTTCTTAGCAGCGTCCATGAATCTTTTTAGGTTGCGTTCATGGTCCTTCTCGTTTTTGCCACAAACGGTTACGTCATCTAAGTAAGCGAATGTTCCATCTTATTTCTCTTCAGATATTATAAAATCTAGAGTTCGCTGAAACGCAGCGACCCCATTGGTCACCCCAAACGGTATACGTGTAAACTGGTACAGTCTGCCACATGCTTCAAACGCTGTATATACCTTCTCACTTTCTAAAATGGGGACTTGACGGTACGCACTCTTTAAGTCTATCTGGCTAAAGACTTGAAATTTTGATACATTGTTTACTACAGTTTCAATATTCGGCAAAGGGAAGGCATCTAGATCAGTGAATTTATTTATAGTCATTGAATAATCGATCACGAGTCGTTTTCGATGTGCTCCTCCTCCCGCTACGAGGACCTGGGCTCTCCAAGGAGAAATACTCGTTTCAATAACTCCATCCTCAAGTAACTTAGATACTTCTTGTCTTATGAACTGTTCATCTTGGTTGCTGTATCGCCTGCTTCTAACTGCAATTGGTACAATATTTGGCGCAAGATTAGCGAAAATAGAGGCAGGCGGAACTGTTGCTTGAAGTACATTACAAATTCGTAATGGTTTACTAGGACCTCCTAAGTCAAAATGAATGCTTGAGTGTTGCTTTAATAAGTCGTGACCAACGATAACATTAGCGCAGAGGTTATCAACAACTAGAAGGGGCTTTTGTTTGTAAATATCAGTGGCGTAGCGTGCCTTGGCGGGGCCCCGTATAAAAATTTATTGGGGGCCCTTATGAAGGGTAAAGATTTCTCAAAAAAGAAAAAAAATGTTTGCATAAAATTAAAAGAAATATTTATTCATCATAATTATCTATCTGACACTTTTTCCAAAAAAAATTCAAACAATTTAAATTAAATATACACTCTCCTTGCCTTTTTTTCGGCAAACTGATTTATTACATCATTTCTAGCTGATGACTTTAGCTTTTCTAAAGTTTCTGCCTATGACAGGTCTGACAGGCGTTCATGTCCCATCGAAGTTCTTAGGTAATTTTTTATCAGTTTTAAATTTTGTTTAGCACGTCGGGGGCTCCCGTGGCCCGGGGGCCCCGTATAATTGATACGGCAGATACGGCGGTAGCTACGCCCCTGGTAAATATATTGATTCATGACAATAGTGACGAAACATACTCCTTCTACGAATGAAACTTGGTTAAGAGAGGCAAGATTGACAGTTTGCCTACAAGGTTTCCTGTACAATTTCATTATTCGGGCAACTTGACTGTTGATGAAGCTGACTGAACTCCCTGTGTCGATGAGAGCGTCAGCTTTGTATCCGTTTATTGTGATAGGAATCATAGCGTTTCTGAGACTTGAAGGAGATGCTGCGGAAACCGCCCCACTGTATAATTGATAATTATTCGAGTTCGAGGGATTTTCGATCGACGCTGTGTTCATGTCGGCCTGTAGGTACGGATCTGCAAACATTTGCAAAATGGCCTTTTTTTGAACATTTTTTACAGATGGCATTGTTAGCTGGACATCTAATTCTTGGATGAACATTTCCACCGCAAAAGAAACAGCGCCTAGTTGGTAATGGTGGAGAAGAAGACGAGGTCGGAGCAGTTCGAATTACTCGAGAAGACGATGCAACTGCCAAGTTTTCTGATTTATCTTTCCGGGAAGTTTCGGATATGGCGTTTAGTTGTGGAGTGTTACTGCTAATCGTGTGCGCATCCTTCTCAGCCGTTTCTAGTGTGATGGCTTGATTCAGTGTTTCAGATAGATTAAGTTTAAAATTCTCCAACAACCGTTCACGAATTTTTTGCGAGATCAAGCCGGAAATAAGTGCACTACGTATAGCTTGCTCTTCGTGTTCTTTTGCAGTAACGTCTTCAAATTTACACTCTGTTGCAGAGAGACGAAGAGCTCTGACGTATTCGGAAATGCTCTCATCTACTCGTTGTTTACGGTTACATAAAATGTGTCGAGCTAGTATATATTCTTCGGTTTGATATACATATCTTCTAAAACTGTCATTGTCTCTTGGAAGGACGTACAAGACTTGATATATTTAAATATGGAAGGCGATAAATGATTGATTATTAGCTTACACTTGAGTGAATCAGTTATATTTTGAGCATCTTCTTCGGCTAGGAAACTTTCGAAAGTTGATTTCCAATGTATCCATTTTGTTTCAGCATCCGAGCCATCGGGTTGAACATTGAACGTATTTGGGCGGAGATATTTTGATAGTGAAGATTCGCGTACTTTTTCTTCAGACATTTTTAAGTTAAATAAATTGAAATGAAATAGAACATTGAACCAACGGAAGTGTGGCTTGATTTAACTTAAAAAATATAGTGTAACGGATGTGACGTCGGCCTACGTGCAACCGACCAATACCCGCCGAGCCCGCCGAAGCTAAGCCGCCATATTGAAGCCTCCCCTCCAGTCAAGCCATGTCAGCAACGAGGATTGTGTTAATATAAGCGATTGCCCATCATTTATTTGTCTCTTTCGATTGTGAATACAAGATCTGAACAAAGCTCTGCCCGGTTTTTATTTATCCGTTTCACTCAGAAGTGGTATGAACAAAAAGTAATCTTCTTTTAATAACACATCCACGCCACAACCGCAATATCACCCGACTTTGAAGAAAAATTGAAGAAGTTTGTGTTATTCACGAACGGAACGACACTACAAGCTTCACGGCGTGAGCTACACTCTGCCATCGACCCAACTGCACGCCGAGCAAGACTGCATCAAACCCTGTGCTGCGTGTGACTGCAAGGAGAGGTCCTAACAAGGGCCGAGAGCTGCCAGGAGCCACAGCCAGTCTGCCAGGAGCCACAGCCAGTCTGCCAGGAGCCACAGCCAGTTTGCCAGGTACGTTGTCTTTCTCATTTCCATATTCGCAATATCGATAACTCTAATTCTATCCAGGCCATAGCCATTTGTTTTATTCGTCGCCATATTTTGAATAATAAAGATAAAACTAGTTTGCATAACCAGCATCCGTGTATGTGCGTGTATGACTATGTTTTTACGTAAACGAAACAAGAGTTATAAGGATAGTAGCAGATGGCGTTCTGTAGTTTGTCTACCCTCATGGGAAAAAGGCGTGACTTCATGTATGTGCTTATTTACTGTTCCCTGATCTGAGGTGCTTATAATTAACTCTTATTCTAGCCAGGCCATAGCCACTTAGTTTAGCAGTGGGAATAAATAGATTAACCAAATACAAATATTGTTTTGCTTCGGGTACACACAACTGATCAACCCGTGTATAGACATGAGACATCCTTGGATACTGGAATCTGAATCCAGTTACGTTTATTCGGTGAACTAAGTAAAAAAAGAACGTCGATATTAAGCTTTGTCACAAAATAGAACGCCGCCGCTTACATACTTTGTGCCTCTGTGTTGATTACCTCGCTTTAAATGTCCCTGTAAAATGAAAGATTTCCGTTACCTTATATAGATGATCAAGTTTCTCGAGTTATCTGGCGAAGATTACTTTAACTATTACGTATCAGTATGGTCCAAAGTTAGCAATTAATCCAGATGATACTCATGAACTAGCAAAGGTAGAAGGTAGTATAAGTATACCGGGGTTCCATTTAGTTTAGATAAGAGGCCTTTAGTGTGAGATTTATTAATATAGTACCTAGCATAATCTGCCAAAGTAGGTATTAAGTAGGTATTGGCATTTTTAGAAGATTTACTTCTACCCTCAACTGATTTAAATTCTGGTGTTATTATTTTATAAAATGTCTAACAAAAAAGGACTTAATACTGAAAGTTAAATATGAATACTCGTTAATACACTAGTTTAAAAAAAAAACAATTCGCTTAAATGGTCAGGTCAAATTGCCACTAGTGGCAGACAGCCTAGTTGGCAGTTTCAAGTTTCATTTGCCTAGTAATGTGTGTCATGTGGGTACGACAATTTATCGGTTTGTGCAGTTATTTTAAGAAGTGTATTCCAAATTTCGCGTTGATTGTGTACCCGTTAATGGATTAGTTTTGAATGATTGCAAAATATTTCGGGTTCTAAGCCTGTTTTCGCTTTGTATGACCCCAAGCTTCCTACAGAAGTACATACGGATGCGTGTAAGTTATGTGTCGCCGGTATATTGATGCAAAAACAAACTGCAAATAAAATTCATCACGACCAGTCTGGTTACAAGTGAGCATAGCATGGACCATTATTATGAGCTTCAAACTAAAAGAAAAGCACAAATATCACCGTAAATATAAAACCTATGGTAATATATCGGATTATCATTCTTTTTCCATTCTGCGGAGCAGAGCTATCATCTTAGAAAAGGAATGTTTTGAAGATTACATGGAGAAGATAGAATCCTCTATAAGGACTAACCCTAAGATGTTTTGGTCGTACGTAAAAAGTAAAAAAAATGTCGGTACTTTTCCTAATGTCATGAAGTATCGGGATAAGTCAGCTTGTACGGGTCAGGATATTAGCAACTTAATCTCTACTTATTTTTCTACCACTTTTCAAGATCCGGAGCCCTATGATTCTAACGCAGACAGCCCTCGTAGTACTTGTTTTAATAACAACGCAAAAAGCATTAGTTCTGTCGAAGTTAATCACGCTCGTGTGCTTAAGTTGCTTAAATCACTGGACTTAAATAAATCTGGCGGTCCTGATCAAATACCACCATTATTTATTGTTAACTGTGCTACTAGCTTAGCTGCACCGATAACCATTCTGTTCAAGCGCTCTCTTTCCGAAGGAATAGTCCCCAAGATATGGAAATCGGCTTACGTCACGCCAATTTTTAAAAAAGGGAATAAATGCGAAGTCGAGAATTACCGTCCCATATCCAAGATATGCCTGTTTTCGAAGATCCTTGAACGTCTAGTATATACCGATCTTTACGAGGCGGTTAAATGTAATTTAGGTGACGAACAGCATGGGTTTCTTAGAAAAAGGTCAACCACTTCTAACCTTATCCTTGCGCATGAGTTCATATCCAAAGGGATGGAGCAGCACGCGCAAGTTGACATAATTTACACCGACTACAGCAAATGTTTCGACCGTATTGATCATCGTGTGTTACTGGAAAAGTTGTTATTAGCCGGAATACACGGAGACCTATATCGGTGGTTCTGTTCTTATGTTGACAATAGGACTCAGGCAGTGGTGCTCCAGGGTTATACATCTGGTTGGACATCTGTCCCCTCAGGAGTCCCACAAGGCTCAATTTTGGGACCACTCTTATTTATATTATTTATATCTGATATAAAATATTGTTTTAAAGACTCGTATATTCTACTCTATGCTGACGACATGAAAATACTTAAAATAATACGTAATGAATCAGATGTACACCTCTTACAGGAAGATCTTTACAGATTTGAAACTTATTGTAACCTAAATAAGCTGCAGCTCAATGTATCCAAATGTTATCACGTCACTTATACGCGTAAAAAGACTTTGATAGGTACGGGATATACATTGAGTGGTCATAGAATTAACAGAGTCAATTCCATTAGAGATCTTGGTGTCATACTAGATAGTAAATTATTATTCGATCAGCATATTGAGTCTATTGTTAAAAAAGCATCAAAAGCCCTAGGATTTATAATTAGAACGGCTGCTTCCTTCCGATCTTTAAAGACAATAAAGATATTATACTGCTCATTTGTACGTAGTCACTTGGAATATGCGTCTCAAGTATGGAACCCTCAATATGGTATTTATAAGTCTCGTATTGAAGCTGCAAGAATCTGTTAAGTCCATATTGAAAATGCATTATGTAAAGTAGTGGCATATTATATATACAGGATTATAGACATAAAAGGTTAACGTGGTTCCAAAAGCTCACGGGTGCTTAGACTGTAAATGCGCTAAGGCCATATAGAAGTAAAGCACCTATATCAGACAGTAACAATAGTAGTGACACTGAATACCTAATTGATTTATATGAAAGCTAATGAATGTGTTTTGCTCCCATTGCGGGAGCAATGATTCCAGGATGGCCGAATGTAACGGATGTGACGTCGGTCTACGTGCAACCGACCAATACCCGCCGAGCCCGCCGAAGCTAAGCCGCCATATTGAAGCCTCCCCTCCAGTCAAGCTATGTCAGCAACGAGGATTGTGTTAATATAAGCGATTGCCCATCATTTATTTGTCTCTTTCGATTGTGAATACAAGATCTGAACAAAGCTCTGCCCGGTTTTTATTTATCCGTTTCAATAGCATAATAATATTATTAGAATATTAGACTTAGCACAACAAAAGATCATGACAGGCTCCGAAACTCTTTCTATGCTAAACTTCACCTCACCGGTCCCATGCGGCTCGCATCCAGCGGACTCCCGCAACCCTCACCAGGTCATCAGTCCATCTGGTGGGAGGCCTTCCAATGCAGCGTCTTCCGGTTCGCGGAATTGCCAGCTTGTCAGTTTTTATCGGTTACGTTTTTTTTGTATATTTGTACCGAATAGGCTCCGGAACTACTGGACCGATTTAAAAAAAAAAAACACCAATAGAAAGCTACATTATTCCTGAGTGACATGGGCTATTTATTAATCCCGAAAACGGGTCCTGTGGGGTGGTCCACGGGAGCGAAGCCACGCGGAACAGCTATTAAATATAAAAAAAAGAAAAGCGCCTGAAGAGAAAGTATCATTTTAAGCCAAGTATGGCTCTTACAATTTATTTAGGCGTTTAGTTTGTTTCAGTTTTACTTTGGGAGGATTATTAAATAATGTACATTTATTTTAGTTTGTTTGCCTACAAATTAAAGTGATTTGAATACAAAACCGTGGGGCCGAGTCACCCACGTCCGTAGGAGTGTACCCTTTGATTCCCTACACGTATTCCCCGGGTGGTGCAAATCAGGTGACATCTGGTGGTAGGCTTCGGCCGATGGCTTGCGCCCACCCACCGGGCAAAAGCGTACTACACGCGTGAAAAACGGAATTCGAGGCACGGTGCCCCGCTGGCCGACCGCAGGTAGTTGGGGGCCCAAGTAGTGTGACAGCCACACATGAAAGGCTGTCCCGCCAACTGTCGAAAAATCCCGGCATGCCCCATCATGCTGGTTGGCGACCAGATGGGGAGGGCCCGATGGACATTCCGGGGGGCTCGGGCGTCCCCGCAGTCTCCGGCCAGTGCCCCAATGATGGCGTCCTTTCAGTGCGTGTCTGTAGGTTAGCAGCGTGGAACAACCTCGTCTCACTTCCTTCTCTCATCCATTCACTCTTTAATTAATAAAATGACAAGGAAAAAGAATACTGGATCTAAACAGCGGCTGCACTCCCTCTCCCCAACAAAGTGTACCTCACCATCATTAGAGGTCTGCAGGAAAGTGGCTCCTGGAGTGATATGAGTGGAACGTATAATTAGAGAGCGTAATCTGCTGTGAATGTGCGCTACATAAAAAACTTGTTTGAGTCGTTTTTGAAAAAAAAACGATTCCTGCTAGGGTAACGTTGTTCCAACAGGAAAATTCTAAGCGAATGATCGGAGTGAGAAATATTGTGCATTGGCATAGAGCTTATAGTTGTGCAAGAATGTGCGCTGAAAATGTAATAAGTGCGTAATCAGGTTTTCGAGATATTGCATTTCCTGCTGGGGTAACGTTTTGCAGAATCGTGTATCTCTGAAACTATTGTATGTGCGCCTGTAGAATAAACATACACGAGTAGCTCTTGATTTGTGCGTATTTGTGCCGGAATTTGATTTAAGAATATATTTATAGGTTTCAAGAAATCGCACCTTTTTTGAAAACCCGAAAAAAAAACACAACGCCTAAATGAGAAAACTTATAAGCTCGCTGAAATCCATCTTGACGCTTGTATTAACCATTAAGGGCGAGGCCCCATTAGTGCGTTGCGCTGCGTTGCGTCGTCGCAGCGTCGTTTTCCATATATTTTTTATGTCATGCCCCATTAGACCATTGCGTCGTCGCGCGCGACGTTTTGACGGATCGACGGACAAGAGACGAAGCGGGAGGGAGGGTGATGCGCTGCGTTGTCAGAGCTCCGCTGCGACGACGGACAGTGATCCTACTGGTTATACCTATATCCTACTGGTATACTGCTTCTTTAAATGTGGTTCTAAGGTTTTAACCAAAGTATTAAAGCTGGCCACTCATTCTAAAAAAAAAAAGAAGTTCTTTTCCTCTAACACCAACTCCCTATACGAGTATTCCTGCATTCAAAACTGACCATCACTATTTTAATGCTATCAAAGGAGATATCAAGAATCTTCTGCAGACGGCAAAATACGAGAAACCGGCTCAACCCAAGTAGGTAGGTGTAAAGCACAAATAAGAGCGTTTAGTCAAAAATATATAGTGAAAATATTCAGCTTGGAATGTTTCGCATTAAGTAGATTTAAACACAAAACTAAACATGTAAACAACGGCTGGTTATCCGACCAAATTCGAATGACTACAAAAAAGCGACGGATTCATACATAACGATGACCTTAACTTTACTCACGAATCGGTTGAAACGTGTTGTGCCCGAGTACACTGAAGTAGAAAAGTAGTATAATAATTAACTTATTATTGGATTACATTCTACTAGCTGTTTCCGTGACTTGGTACTTGATTACGTAAGAACATTAGGAAAGTAGTGCCAAGGTATAAGCTATCTTCTTTAATCCAACTTTCATTAAAATACATTCAGAATTTTGTGGACACATCCAGACATTTTAATTTGCCTTTATAATATTAGTAAAAAAAGTAATTTAAAGACGCGACACGCAGCGCAGCAGTCTACCGTGTACGTTACCCCAACAGGAAAGTGGCTCCTGGAGTGATATGAGTGGAACGTATAATTAGAGCGTAATCTGCTGTGAATGTGCGCTACATAAAAAACATGTGCGTGTCGTCGTTTTTGAGAAAAACGTTTCCTGCTAGGGTAACGTTGTTCCAGCAGGAAAATTCTAAACGAATGATCGGAGTGAGAAATATTGTGCATGGGCAGAGAGCTTATAGTTGTGCAAGAATGTGCGCTGAAAATATAATAAGTGCGTAATCAGGTTTTCGAGATATTGCATTTCCTGCTGGGGTAACGTTTTGCAGAATCGTGTATCTCTGAAACTATTGTATGTGCGCCTGTAGAATAAACATACACGAGTAGCTCTTGATTTGTGCGTATTTGTGCCGGAATTAGATTTAAGAAAATATTTATAATTTTAAAGAAATCGCACTTTTTTGAAAACCCGAAAAAAAATCACAGCGCCTAAATGAGAAAACTTATAAGCTCGCTGAAAACTGTAATCAGTCCATCTTGACGCTTGTATTAACCATAAAAAGTTTCAAAAGTATACATGCTTGCGTTATCGAATAATATTGCTAAAAGTCAAAACGACGGTGTCATAGCTTTGACGGCAAAATACGAGAAACCGGCTCAACCCAAGATGGTAGGTGTAAAGCACAAATAAGAGAGTTTAGTCAAAAATATATAGTGAAAATATTCAGCTTGGAATGTTTCGCATTAAGTAGATTTAAACACAAAACTAAACATGTAAACAACGGCTGGTTATCCGACCAAATTCGAATGACTACAAAAAAGCGACGGATTCATACATAACGATGACCTTCTTAACTTAACTAACGAATCGGTTGAAACGTGTTGTGCCTGAGTACACTGAGGTAGAAAAGTATTAAAATAATTAACTTATTATTGGATTACATTCTACTAGCTGTTTCCGTGACTTGGCACTTGATTACGTAAGAACATTAGGAAAGTAGTGCCAAGGTATAAGCTATCTTCTTTATTCCAACTTTCATTAAAACACATTCAGAATTTTGTGGACACATCCAGACATTTTAATTTGCCTTTATAATATTAGTAAAAAAAAGTAATTTAAAGACCAAAAATTTGATGGTGGTTGTTTTTAATAAAAACCAAGTGCGAGTCGCACTCGCACACGAAGGGTTCCGTACCATTATCGCAAAAAAACGACAAAAAAATCACGTTTGTTGTATGGGAGCACCACTTAAATATTTTTATACCATTCCACCTCTAAAAAGCTTATTTTATACACTGAAAACAGTGAATAAAAAGCACTTTTACTCACTGTTTTAGTGTTTGAATTTAGAACACAATAATATATATTCGACGTCCATCTCAATGCAAAAACAACAACAAATCGATACAAACTCCTTGTGCAAAGAATATTCGACTTTCAAACTTCTTCATCGATTTTTTTTCATGATTTTGATTTTAGTCTGGGATGTTTAGTGAATACTTATTTGGATTGTAATTCTAATATTAATTGTATTGGTGTTTAATTAATTATAATTATGTAACGTAACGGAGGTAGTCACTAGCCCCTGAAAAACAGATGCTGTTACCTAGCTCAGCTTCAATTTACAAAAAATGTGAAACCCTGAGTTTTCAAATTTTTTGTAAATTTTGAAGGTAATAAAACATTTATTTATTATTACTCATTGTGATTTTCGCTTAAATCTTTCTTTTTCTCGTAGTCATGGTATAAAATTATGCAACTCTTGAATAACACGGATTTATATCGAGGGCCATGAGTCACTCGCGTCGCTCAGGATTCTACGACTGAATCACGACCGCAGGGAGTGATTCAGTTGATAGAATCCTTTACTAGTTCGTGATTCATCTATGGCCCTCGCTTTATAACCGTCCTTTATTCACTAGTTGCATAATATACTATTTTTATTCTGTTTTTAGTATTTGTTGTTATAGTGGCAACAGAAATACGTCATCTGTGAAAATTTCAACTGACTATCACGGTTCATGAGATACAGCCTGGTGACAGATAGACAGACGGATCGCGGAGTCTTAGTAATAGGGTCCCGTTTTTACCCTTTGAGTACGGAACCCTAAAAATTGTTTGAGATAATTAATTTGAGATTAATAGGTTTGTAATTTGATGCCATTATTACTTTAAGAAACATAATTTAGAGAAGAAAAATAATAATTTCTACATCAACAAGCTCTTTCATTTGTTATGGTCACAAGGTGCATTTAATGTATTTTTTAATTAGCCCCCAAAATTAGGTCAAACCACCAAACGTTTGAACGCGACTGTACGGACAACCAGCTTAGGTTTAATACGTCCAATTAAGAAGGTCATCGTTATGTATGAATCCGTCGCTTTTTTGTAGTCATTCGAATTTGGTCGGATAACCAGCCGTTGTTTACATGTTTAGTTTTGTGTTTAAATCTACTTAATGCGAAACATTCCAAGCTGAATATTTTCACTATATATTTTTGACTAAACTCTCTTATTTGTGCTTTACACCTACCATCTTGGGTTGAGCCGGTTTCTCGTATTTTGCCGTCAAAGCTATGACACCGTCGTTTTGACTTTTAGCAATATTATTCGATAACGCAAGCATGTATACTTTTAAAACTTTTTATGGTTAATACAAGCGTCAAGATGGACTGATTACAGTTTTCAGCGAGCTTATAAGTTTTCTCATTTAGGCGCTGTGATTTTTTTTCGGGTTTTCAAAAAAGTGCGATTTCTTTAAAACTATAAATATTTTCTTAAATCTAATTCCGGCACAAATCAAGAGCTACTCGTGTATGTTTATTCTACAGGAGCACATACAATAGTTTCAGAGATACACGATTCTGCAAAACGTTACCCCAGCAGGAAATGCAATATCTCGAAAACGTGATTACGCACTTATTATATTTTCAGCGCACATTCTTGCACAACTATAAGCTCTCTGCCCATGCACAATATTTCTCACTCCGATCATTCGTTTAGAATTTTCCTGCTGGAACAACGTTACCCTAGCAGGAAACGTTTTTCTCAAAAACGACGACACGCACATGTTTTTTATGTAGCGCACATTCACAGCAGATTACGCTCTAATTATACGTTCCACTCATATCACTCCAGGAGCCACTTTCCTGTTGGGGTTACGTACACCAGTCTACCGCTCAACCACTACGCCAACCGTGCGCCCCTAGCTGTAACCTGTGCGTCTGTCCGTCACCAGGCTGTACCTATTTCATGAACCGTGATAGCTAGACAGTTGAAATTTTCACAATGTATTTCTGTTGCCGCTATAACAACAAATAGGTACCTACTAAAAACGATTAAAATAAATACCTATTTAAAAGTAGGGAGTGATTATGTTGCCGTTTTTTGCGATACTGGTACGGAACCCTTCGTGCGCGAGTCCGACTCGCACTTGGCCGGTTCTTTTTAATTTTTATTAGTCATCTAATAAATACTTTTAAGAATACAAAGTTAATGCAGTTGTTTTATTTTCTGCTAAACTATTGTATACGCACCTGTACGGAACTACTGCAGAGTTTTTCTATATTGCGCAATTGTAGCTAACTTCAGGGCCGCCAAGAAGTTTGGCGAGAACTATAGTAAGTAGGTACCTACCCACCTACTATTTATTGGCAAGTCTCACTAGTACCACTAATATTAACATGGTAGTACCACAGATAATATAATACTACAGTACAGATACCCAATCCCATACAAAGAAATGTCACCTCCTTAAGTCGGGCTATTGGTCGGGCTATTTTTTCTTTCTCCATATTTTTAACAGGCGGAAGCACCAGTGACTCATTAATAGCCCGAGGCTGTGGTTTTCTAACGCCATCTAGTAGTTTGCCTAGATACTAAATCATATGGCAATTTGAGCGAGGCATCGCATCATGTTACTCAGAGACGTTATTTGCCAGTTGTCCTTGTACGCTTACTTCGTATTCGTATTAATAACATTAGGTATGATCGGGACAGACTCCGCTCAGACCGCGGTAACTTCTTAAATCTAAGTGGTCGCCATGTGTAGCGAATTTCACAATATTCACGAATATTCCAAATCAATCATAACTAAAGAATTCCTTGTAGAATTAAATGTAGGTAGGTAGCTTGCTTCCGCGGCAACGGAATGGCATGAATGTAGGTACCTTATACTTCATGTCGTTTTATTATTCACTATAAGGGTTATCCTTTTTTATTTTAGGTTAGGTACCTACCTTAGATAGAACAGGATGTTTTTACAAAAATGAAATAACTTTTAATACTTTAGTTAGGTACGTAGCATACGGGCTACTTGAACTAATTTGGTGTAGACTAGAATCAAACTTAATGGCGACTCGCAACAGAAACTACATATTAAAAAAAAACTAATTTGGTCTCTGGAATGCCACATAGGAACAAACATACATACATACATAGACTGATAAACACATTACCCTCATTCGTCAGTCGGGTAAAATTAATTGTGCCAGCGGTGGTTAGGGGTGCGCAGCGACTCATACGAGTGTTTCAAGTCGCCATTAAGTTTGAATCGAGCTGAACGAGTAGGGGAGCCGTGTAATCACAAGGACAAAAATTACTTTATGTTATTATTTACGTATTTACTAACGGGACGTCGATTCAAACTTAATAATGTTTTAAAAAAACCCTACTCGCTGCGCAGTACCTACCCTACCCCTCACCCCCGCTGTCACATGAAATTGCTAGCGTGTAGTGGCTCACGAAGTGTTTCGACCCGTCCATTAAGTTTGAATCAAACTGTACCTACTATGCGACGCGTAAACTCGGACGGCAAGCGGGACATGCGTCGCGTTATCTCTTATTTTATAACTCGTGCGATTTGAGTAGGCCCTAGCGCCATCCGAGTGCTGTTCCAGCGAGGTATCTAGTTAATTCGATGTGTAGGTACACAAGCTTCACAAAAAGTGATTTTAAGTAATAGACCAATACTTTAATATTTAAAATTACGCCTATGATAAATAATATCTTTTAAATTAGGCCTATAATAAATAATAACTGTCTTACAAAATGATTCTTACGATGGATATGTAGTATAGGAAAAATTGAGAAAAACGCCATCTATTGCAAAGAACTCAAAACAAAACGAAAAGTCTATATAGCTACTTTCAGCTAATTTAATAGGTATACAAAGTCTTCACTTATCTTTTTCGTTCAAAAAACCTGATTAATGAGTGTAAATGGATAAATTAACATTAAAGAAGCAAGTTTTGATTTTTACTAAACTTATTTCAGCCTAAATACCTATGCTGTTTAACATGTTTAAGTGATTGTTACTTTCACGTTTGTTACCTATGCTGCCATCTATGATCATTTTTTAATACTAATTATAATTTGTTTGAATTCAGACCCCATGGTAGTACCTACTAAAGAGAACGAAATTGCCCGCTTGTACCACCGGTGATACTAGTGGGATAAGATATAGAACCTAATCTATGAGTGGGAACAAAGGTTCGTTGGGGCAACATTCACAAGTCGGTTGTTTTTTATGGCAGTCGGTTGTATTTTTATGCAAGTTTTTAAATTTTTATCTTTTATAGATTGTCGGTTCGACTCTAGCGAATGTGCCTCTTATCTTAGATAACGACTTGATCGACTGACCCGCAGGCAACCAACAATTTATGTTAAACACTGCAATGTGGGGTCTGTCGCCTCTCGGCAGTGAGTAGTTCAAATGAAAATAACATAGTAAGATTAAATCTTATTTTTATTTGTCCATAAAGATGTTTAGGACTGGGCAGGAGCCGCTGGCGCCGTAGTGGCCGCAGCCTCTTCACGGATACGATCCTTCTTGAGTGTTCCCATGAACGCAGCTTTGTCAGCCGGCGTCTGGAAGCGACCGTGACCGAACTTTGAGGATGTATCAATGAACTTAAGGTTGATCTTCTCAAGAGCTGCCCTCTTGGTGTGTGTGCGCAGGGACTGAAATTATAAAAACAAAATCATTAAAATAATTACTCTTTAAGAATACATGTGAGTTTAGGTACTTTGTGCGAAATTGCTTTACATACCTTTCTCAGAGTAATGACACGCTTTTTGGGTCCCATGCAACATCCCTTAATCATCACGAAGTCATTGTTGACTTCTCCATAGTGGGGGAAACCACCCATGGGTGTGATAGACTTCTCAGACAGATCATATTCTGTGCAAGCATTGTTTTTGATGACCTTGCCATCCTTAGTGTGGATTCCTGTAAACAAAAATTTTAAATTACAATAATACATCCCTAAGTAGGTAAAACCAACTGAAGAATTAGCAGCCATTGTAGAGAACTATTATAGTATAATAAACTAGTTACTGACCTTGTCCAAGACGGTAGATCTTCTTGTTCATCTCTGTACGATGGTGGTAGCCCTTCTGACCAGCACGGGCAACAGTGAATGAAACTCTTGAAGGATGCCACGCTCCAATACAAGCTACCTTACGCAGACCCTTGTGCGTCTTGCGCGGAAGCTTCTTTGTGTGCCAACGAGAGGTCACACCTGAAAATAATAAATACAGTTAATATTGTTAATTGTAAAACATTGTCATCCTATGAAGAGGAATACAACGCATGTTACTAAAAGAGTTGTGAATATAAATGTGGATGGATGGAGAGGGAGGGAACGGCCAAAGATAAGATGGATGGACTGTGTGAGGAGTGATATGAAAGAAAAGAGTCAGTGATAGCGTGACGGGGGACAGGACAGTATTGAAGAAAAAGTGTTGCGCCGGCTCCACATGGGACAAGGGCAGGAAGATGTACTGTTAATTGTAAAATAAAACATAAAAAGTAGTTACATACCCTTGTATCCTTTACCCTTGGTGACACCAATGCAGTCAATCATCTCATCTTGAGCAAACACTGAGTCAATAGGAATGGGCTTCTCTAGATGTTCCCTAGCCCATTTGACCTTGTCTTCAATGGTTCCACCATTGAGTTGGATTTCCATAATGTGAGCTTTCTTTTGACGCTGTTTCAGCAGCTTCATTTGAGTGTGGGCAATAACCCTCACTACAGTACAGTAGCGGATCATTTTCTTGAAGTCCTTCTCAATAGACTTGCGTCCAAGCTCATCCTGCCATTTCTTGCTGGACTTAGTGAATGCCTTCTTCTTGCATTTGTACCTGATTGATTAAATCATAAGTGCCCGCTGTAAAAAAAACCAAATGGCCTCATCGTTGAGCGGAGACCAATTGGTAACAATATGCTCCAGGCATATTTGACTTCAAACTCTCATTATTAAGAGGAGAGCTATTGTAACAGATTAGTAACATGGAATAGTACAAATACTTTGGACTTAATTTGTGAATTATAGTGCCTGCCAAACTTCTAGGCCACCCTGATGTTTGCTTTCCAATGCGCAATACACGAAAGGTGCTGTTTTTGTATAGATTTACTACTGCGCAGCCATAGTAGCAAACTCCAGGGCGGCCAAGAAGTTTGACGAGAACTATACTAGAGGACTTAAACATGGTATTCATGACATTCATAAAGTAATGTTTACCAGTTCTTGTAGAAGCGACGGCGGCAGTCCTCGGACATGTGCTCAGCCCAGACGGTGAGCAGAGCGCGGAGACCATGTGGAGTTTCGATGTAACCAACCACGCCGACGGCCACCATAGGGGGCGTCTCGATGATGGTCACAGCCTCCACAATTTCCTTCTTGTTGATCTCTGGAAAGTTACGAGACCGTTGAGTTACACATTGAAGCAAAGTGAAGTCGTCACTATAAGGGCATCGAGTATCATAGAATAAGGCATGACAACTTACTTGATCCAGGACGGTCGGGTTCACGAACCACGTGGGTCATACCCGCCTTGTAACCAATGAAGGCGGTAAGGTGAACAGGCTTGCTGGGGTCATCTCTGGGGAATGCCTTCACCTTTCCACGATGACGGCGGGACCTCTTCTTGGGGTAGAATCCCATCGACCCATGGCGGGGTGCCGAAAACTTTCTATGCGACTGAAAATAAATTAAAGTTTGAACTTATTCTGCATTTTAGGAAACACTACCACGATATTTAGGTGTAAACATCAGTCCGCCCTAGTAAAATCTTCACATAGAACTCAGGTTCTAACCGTATAATTTAAGATAGGAGATCATCATTTGTATGTTAAACCTAAACCATATGACAAATTGATTTTCACGAATTATTGTAGGGAATATTAGGAAGAATAGTAAACCGATACCACTATAAATATAAATCAGTAATTTAAACACCACAAGAAAAAGAGATTTAAGAAATAATATCGGATATAACTTAGAACTACTAACCATGTTCGAAGACAGTCGCTACAAAAATGGCCGATTGAAATGGATTTTATTGATGAGGTGAGGTGTCATCAGTTAGGGGTGCCAACAGCAAAATTCAAAACACCCACTTAAAACTATAAACATCGGCCCTTTGGGATTACCTGGCATGGCAAGATTACACAATGACACACGGCTTTTTTAAATTTTTACGTAAAAAATCCATGTTCGACAGATTGCTTCGGCGCGCCAAAACCGATTCGTTGGAAGCTAGTTGTAAGCTAAGCGTCGCACCGAATCGCTTCAGAAGCGACTCAGGTCACTCAGGTGACTGACGCCTTCATCTTACAAGCGGCCGTATCGCTTTATGCCGAAATAAATCGACTTTGGCTCCAAACTGTGTCGACAGGCAATTAGAATATACATAATAGAATTAATTACTTTATTTTGTATCTTAATTCAAGTATCATAATATGACTCAAAAAATATTGTAAGACCACGGGATCCCAGCGCTAACAAAGAAAATTTGGTTCAAATAAATGTCACTAGACGGCGCGATATGCATTGGTTTAGTTACTACTGAATTGTGTGTAAAATTAACATTTTCTAGAATTGATCATAAAAATTGTATGTTCTTTTTTAAGCAACTCTCCTAAGCACAAAATTATGGAATATTGGGCTCTTAATTCACATTTCAAAGATTATTTGAATGGAGCATTAAAAATTAATTCAATTTTAAATGCTCCTTTCAAATAATCTATTATGATCATCATCATCACCATCACCATCATCATCATCATCATCATCATCTTCATCAGCCTATAGCAGTCCACTGCTGGACATAGGCCTCTCCAATCGCACGCCATTTGTTTCGATTTTCGGCAACTCTTATCCAGCTGCTACCAGCCACCCTGCGAAGATCGTCACTACACCTAGCCTGAGGGCGTCCCACCTTCTCGTCGTTTACCAGTTCGCGGTCTCCACTCGAGAACAGGTCTACTCCAACGGTCATCGGTTCTACGGCTTATATGGCCGGCCCAGTGCCACTTCAGCTTGCTTATTCTGTGAGTTATGTCGACAACTTTGGTTCTCTGCCGGATCACCTCGTTTCGGATTCGATCCCTTAGAGAGACTCCGATCATAGCCCTTTCCATAGCTCGCTGAGAAACTTTAAATTGATGCACCAGCCGTATCGTGAGTGTCCACGTCTCGGCCCCGTATGTCATAACAGGTAGGACGCACTGGTTGAAGACTTTGGCCTTCAAGCTCTGTGGAATACGTGACGAGAAGACTCGACGTAGTTTTCCAAACGCATTCGACGTAGTATTCTTCTATTAGCCTCCTTCTCAAAGTTGTTCTTACTAAACTGCAGAGTTTGCCCGAGGTAAACGTATTCTTGAACAACAATTTCGGGGAAATAACGCCCCCTTGTCTAACGCCTCGACGCAGTGAGATGTGCTTAGTTTGCCGGTCCTGACATTGAACGGTCATTGTTGCGTTTGCATAAAAACATCTCAGCACTTGGATGTATTGCCAGTCCACTTGGCATCGATACATAGACTCCAAAACAGACTAATTTGATTATGATCATAATAATAAATTAATTTAATAAATAAATGTTGTTTTTATTTAGTTTTATAAGCTAATATTTAAAAATGTAAAAAATATGTACATAAATTGAATAAAGGGAAAAAAAAATATGATCAATTCTAGAAATTGTTAATTAGTAATTTCCAAAAGTTGGCGCGGTTTTAAATTTCTGAGGCATGCCACTCATTTTTTTTAATTTGTATTGCAAGTAACACGTGTTGGTACAATGAAACTGTAAAAACGTGCAAAAAAAAAACTAATCAATAAACAGAAATATTTAAACAAATCGTCACTGTATTTAAAGAAAAACATGTCACGAACCGAGGAAACCCTTTTACTTGGAAGTCGCTGCTAACACCATCTATAGCCGTGGTAGGGAACCGAACGCGATCGTAGTACTTATAAAAATAATCAACTTAATCAGACGAAACACGATTGTTACGTCGTCGGCACGGTTTCTTTGTATGGGATGAGGCATCTGTTTGCTGGTATTATATTATCTGTGGTAAGACTTAAAACTGTAAAAAACTGACACTATCACAAAAACAAACAAATAGTGGTGGATCACCGTTGTGGCAAGTGGCAACCCATGTTAGATGGTTAAGGGTGCGGCGAAGCATGAATTGTCCATACAAACGTAATACCTAAATCATTTGTAAGTTGAGTTTATTTCCACCATATTATGCTGATATTCGGATTTAGACAGTATTTATCTAGGTTCGTACGTCTTTATTTTTTCAAAATACTTACCTAATATGAAGTTTAAGCGAATTCCATTTCGTACATTTTTACCGCGTAAATGACATGTTTTCATATTGATTTTTCTGTATTATAAAAAACAATATCTATAATATTGTCGTAGCAGGAACATAGCTCATATTATCAAGATACAAATAATTCAAAAAGTAATTTAAAAAACTTTAAGTTTTCATTCATAATTTTTGGTATTACGGAACACATCAAATTAATCATACTTTTTCAATAGCTATTATTGCTGTCGCGTCAAGCAAATGTCAATGTGTGCGTAGTCGTACTGCTCACGTGCATCGTTCGTACGGGGTTTGTTCGGGGCACTTCGGGTGTGCTTCGGGGATGTTTCACTGTTTGTTGTATTATTTGTGGTTTGTCGATTACTTTACTTACTGTGCTGTAAGTGCGTATTTATTTATTTTCTAAATTGTACTTATTGTAATATTTCTGACACTATTGACCTATTCTATGAATTTTGATTTAGATTTGCCTTGTGATTTGAACTTTGTTATTGAGTAATCTACTTTCTTACGAACTGCGTTGTTTATGGACTTTGTTATTATTTACAATTTGGTTTGGTTGCCGACATGGACATTGGACTCCTAACGTTGGGATGTTTCTCACAGTTTCCCAATGACATAATAAAATAAGTTACATAAATAGTACCTATATATTTTACCTTAGTACCTATATATTTTATAAATTAGTATTTACCTACCTATCTACCAACTTACGAAGCTTTGTTTTTTTCGTTTTTTAGGGTTCCGTGCCCAAAGGGTAAAAACGGGACCCTATTACTAAGACTCCGCGATCCGTCTGTCTGTCTGTCTGTCCGTCTGTCACCAGGCTGTATCTCGTGAACCGTGATAGTTAGACAGTTGAAATTTTTTTGTTGGAGTTTTTTGCTCGATATTAATAACGGCAACAGGTAGACGCTTGAAATATTCACGAAATATTTAGTTGTATATTCACTTCAAAAAATAGTAATGATTAAATTAAAATAAAATGAATTAAGGGGGGCTCCCATACAATAAACGTGATTTTTTTGCCGTTTTTTGCGATAATGGTACGGAACCCTTCGTGCGCGAGTCCGACTCGCACTTGGCCGGTTTTTTATTCATGTCATGAATGAGACAATGCGGGCGTAGGTAATTATCTCAAGGACACCGCTAAGACTTACCTACACTGCATTTTTAGGGTTCCGTACCCGAAGGGTAAAAACGGGACCCTATTACTAAGACTCCGCGATCCGTCTGTCTGTCTGTCAGTCTGTCACCAGGCTGTATCTCATGAACCGTGATAGCTAGAGAGTTGAAATTTTCACAGATGATGTATTTCTGTTGCCGCTATAACAACAAATACTAAAAACAGAATAAGATAAATATTTGAGTGGGGCTCCCATGCAACAAACGTGATTTTTTGCCGTTTTTGCGATAATGGTACGGGACCCTTCGTGCGCGTGTCCGACTCGCACTTGGCCGGTTTTTTACTTACCTACTGTGACGTTAGTTCGGCTCACCCAGGGTAGGGTGACCATACGATCGGATTTGCCTGCACAACCGCGGCTTTATGCCCTTGGTCCAGTTTGGAACGTTTTTTTGTAAAATTCCTATTACAAAAAACTAAAGTTAAAAATCCAAAGTCGTTCTAGTTTATTTAATTATTCTGGGCTTTTTTTCTGGCCTTCGGTGAAGCTTACCCTGGGGAGGCAGTTCCAATAAACTTTGATAACTGGCTGGCTAATCGACTTCATAATAAAATGCATATCTTTATAATTTTAAACTCTCGCTGATATGTACTTTATGCAAATATTTACATGTGAGAAAACTTTTAATTGGCCGTTTTTTCTGCGTGTTCTGCATGTTGTTTCTGCGTATTTATTGTATTAGCTGTAATTTTTCCTAAGATTGATAAAATAAAATAAAATTGTAACTACTTACCTATAAACTAAAAATCAGTGCGTACATAAACTAAAATACTACTATTACTTACGTTTTATTGCGGTCGATTATCATCCTATGAATGGTACCTACTGCAGATTACCTATTTATACATATTGTTATACCTACAAGCAAAATCTTATAAATCAGCGAGTTTTGTGTAGATCTTTGACACTAAGTTTTCTGACTATCATTATTGTATTTTTTTTATTTCGTTCAGTCGACTATTTATGCTTACCCTACCTAGTTACACGATTTTATCACGTTTCGATTTATATTTTTTAAACAGATGAATGATGATCTATAAAGTAAGAACATAACAAAATAAATGTTTATTCAAAATCCGTATTTTTATTTTTAATATTCTTAGTTCAGAGCACTGTTATTTATCTGCATTTATGTGTAAATAGTCATAAATTATCAGAATATTAGTCTTTAACTAATACTTTGCCTAAGTAACGCTTGAATTTTTTTACTTGCTTTCATTATTTATTATTATAATACATATTTGAGGTTTATTAAAAGGAATACCTACATAAATAAGACAAAAGAACGCCAACGGCGGCGCCGTTCGCGTCAGCCGGCTTACCCCCAAGACTCAAGACGCTTTGCCTGCGTAAACGATGTACCTACTTATTTATTCAAGAACACCAATATTATAAACTTTCAACATTGCTTTACAAAATTACCCATTTGGAAAGGTACGCATGACGTATCTGCTAGATTCTTTCTATAGGTACAAAGACAAGTGATAGCTAGCTATCCTAAACTTGAGATATTGTAAAGAAATTTCGTAAAAACGCATTACTAGTCTGTACATTTACCAACGATTCCCCAAAGTAATCAACAAAAAAAAGCAAATAATGAACATACCTAAATAATAATATTTAAAAATAATAATAAAATGCTTTCGAGTCGTTATGACGGACAATTAGGAAGCTATCTATCGCGGCGCTGTGCGCAGCCGTGTGTGTGCGAGTATCTACCCGCGCACACACACAGCGCCGCGTGTGCGTGCAAACTGAGATAGCAATACTCCGAATGAATTTTTCACTCGCGTCGAATTGCATTTGCGAGCTTAGTTCGCCGCATTCTTAACAGTGACCCACGGAAACAAAGTCTAAGCGACTCCAAACCAAATCATGCTTGGATGCGGTTGCAGCTGATCCACACCCTGCGCACCATTTGCGCATGGTTGTGTACTAGTGTAGAAACAATCTACATGCGCATCTGCGAACATCCCCGAAGCAATAAAGAAAAAAAAACATTTGGGAGTATTTTGTGCAAACAATGTTTTTGTGAATAAATTATTTAGCAAAACAATAATTTCCTTTCCCGAAAACTAGGGAGCTACACAATTGGCAATATTAGTAACCACAGATAACTGACAGATAACGACTAACTCTAAATGTTGCCATCCGTCGACGAAATGTTTTACAGCATAAACAAATAGTTAATAGTGCTAACACACGTTCGGATTTGGTACGGCCGGGCCGACTCCGCCCACAAATTCTTTCTCGCTTACACACGCTTGTGCGGAGCGAGACGGATTCAATTAATAATAATAATGTCCAGCGGACCACTCTACACACGCTCGGATATGGTCTGGGCCGGACTAACCCCGCCCACAATTCCGTGGTCCGGCCGTACCAAATTCGAACGTGTGTTAACACTATAATAGTTCACGTCCGGATTTGGTACGGCCGGACCGACTCCGCCCACAAATGCTTTCTCGCTTACACACGCTTGTTTGGACCGAGACGGAATCAATTTAATAATAATAATGTCCGCGATATTAGAGAATGGGATACGGTTGCAGAAAGAAAATACTTATTTGTAGTGCAACAGAAAAATATAATTTTCCGACTTTTATTACTACGGTTGCTAGGACACGTTAAGCAGTAGACAAGATGTAGTTTATATTAAACTTATAGGTTTGCAACCTCTAACACCGCCCCTTAAACTTATCTTGTTAACATACATCAGTTGCCAAACCTAACTCGTTTACAAAATACTTATGTTTCTCTACCGACAAAGGTTTAGTCAAGACATCCGCCGTCATTTTGGACGTTGGCAAGTAATTTATTTTTACTGCACCATTGCTGACCGCCTCCCGGACGAAATGATGACGTATGTCTATATGTTTTGACCTACCATGAAACATACTACTTTCAGTCAATTTCAAGGCCGACTGATTATCATTGAAAATAGTTATTTCAATGTTACTACCTATACATTCGTGCAAGAAAGTTTTTATAAACAGTGCTTCTTTACAAGCATCGGAGAGTGACATGTACTCCGCCTCAGTACTCGATAATGCAACGGTACGCTGTTTCCTACTTTCCCAACATGTAATAGAATTCCCAATTTTGAAAACATATCCCGTATAAGAACGTCTATCGATTTCATTAGAAGCCCAGTCTGCATCAGCAAAACCCGTCACAGATAAGCCAGTTTTCTTATAGGTAATGCAGTAATCTACTGTACCTTTAAGATAACGCAACACGCGTTTAGCTTCTTTCCAGTGGACATCGGAAAAACAGTTATTGAATTGGCTTAATACGCTTACAGCGTGACATATATCAGGACGCGAACAGACCGCTACATACATAAGACAACCGATCAATTCTCGATACTCCAAACTGTCATCCTTTTTATCAGCTTTGTTAAATTTTTGGCACTGCATTGGAGTTTCAACAGATTTGCAATCTTGCATGATGTATTTCTCTAATATCTTTTTAATATAGGCACTTTGATCTAGAGTGATCTTGCCATGATCTTTCCTGATTCTTAATCCTAGAACTCTTTCTACAGGACCAAGATCTTTCATCACAAATTCTTTCATCAGCAATGATTTAGTTTTAGTTTTTTCCGCATTACAATTGCTGAAAATTACTAAATCATCAACATACAACGCGATAATTACACACTTGTCGCCATTTTGCTTTATGTATACACATGGTTCAGAGACCAATCTCTTGAACTTGAGTTTGTTGACAAGAACATGATTGATCTTTTCATTCCATGATTTAGGCGCTTGTTTTAGACCGTAAACAGCTTTGTGTAGTCGATACACCTTGTTATTGCCTCTACCTTTTTCAAAACCTTCTGGTATTTCCATGAAAATGGTTTCTTTTAAATCACCGTTTAGAAAGGCTGTTTTTACGTCCATGTGGTCAATCTCCATATCGTACTCCACAGCCAAAGCTAATAACATTCTTATGGTTTCGTATCTCACTACAGGTGAAAAAGTTTCAAAATAATCCACTCCATATTTTTGCGTAAATCCTTTTGCCACTAGACGTGCTTTGTATTGTAATAGTTCACCGTTAAGCCCTCTTTTCTTCTTAAATATCCATTTGGTCTTTATTGGCTTTGCACCTTTCGGCAAATTGGTTAAGGTAAAACACTTATTGTCCAAAAAGGACTGATATTCGTCTTTCATAGCAGCTCGCCACTGCCTGGCTTCAGAACTATTCAACGCTTCTTCAACTGTTCTTGGATCATCACTGCCACACGCTTCCCCCGTCAAAAAACCACACAGGAAGGAGTTCTCATCAGCTTCCACGTATTCTGCTCTTGAGTCATCTGTCTCAAATGAAACATCTGGAACATAACTAGCATCTGAGTGATGATCTGTGACCAAGCTACTGGTCGAAGCCTCGCTATCGTTAGCATCATCAGTAGTCACAGAAGTTTGTTCTGACTCTGTTCTATTCTAGGATACATAAGAAGTCTTAAGTTCTGTAATCACATCTGATTCCACTTTAGTGAAATTCAGATGCTTGAGGAATTGATTCTCAATGAACTTAACATTTTTCGCTATTGTTAGCTTATAGCTCTCAAGATCCAAGAGCCGGTATCCCTTTGTGTTCTCACAATATCCCGCAAATATGTAAGGTTTAGATTTGCGATCCAGTTTTTTTCGATTATTTTGCACAGCATATGCTAAACAACCAAATACACGTAAGTTATCTAAGTTTACCTTATGTCCAGTGTAAATCTCTTCTGGAGTTGCACCTCTAACTGCCTTTGTAGGTGAACGATTTTTTATGTACACCGCTGTGTTCGCAGCCTCAGCCCAGAATCGTTGATCCAAACCTGCTTCCAGAAGCATACAGCGCACCGCCTCAATAATCGTTCGGTTCGCACGTTCGGCAACTGCATTTTGCTGTGGACAGTGAGGAACAGTAGTATGATGCCGGATTCCACACTCACTCAAATACTGCTTAAATCTCGTATTGATGTACTCGCCACCATTATCGCTTCTCAGGATTTTAATTTTTTTATTAGTCTCGTTCTCTACAAGAGCTTTAAAAATCAAAAAACACTCAAAAACTTTGTCTTTCGATTCTATTAAATAGCAAAACGTCTTCCTAGAAAAATCGTCAATAAATGTTAGCAAATATCTCGCACCGCCTATAGATTTCACTGGCATAGGGCCGCACACGTCCGTGTGAACCAGTCCTAACACCTCACTAGCACGTGAAAAGGATTTCTTAGGGAAAGGTAAATTAGTAACCTTACCTTCAATACAGGCGATACATTGCTCGTATGTGGATACATCATAGTCGATACCAGCCGCCATACCACTCTTGAGTAGGTTCATGCTGCGACTATTCAGATGTCCAAGCCGACGATGCCATAAAGCCTGAGATGGAAGATCTACCTGGGTACTCAAGGAGATGCTTGCTGGCATACTGTGTACGCGCGAAACGGAATTTATATACGCATCCCCGGTTTCTAATTTATAAAGACCGCATGCATCCCGTTTTGCTACAGCTATTACCTCACCGTTTTTGTAAATTTTACAAAAAATCGATGTAAATTTTACTTCAAAACATTTTTGTGTCAAAATACTGACAGATAACAGATTACATGACAAGTCCGGTATAAAAACTACATTACTGACAGTTACCCATTGGTTTTGTAAAAAAAGTTTCACATATCCACGACCCGATGTAAAAAGTTTTTCACCGTTCGCAACGCTTATTTCCTTTGGCGTATCACACACAAAATCATGCAAAATGTCTCTACTATTGGTCATGTGGCAAGTTGCACCACTGTCAACGTACCACACATCTCGATCCAGCTTCACCGTCAGAGCCGACAACATAGTTGTCCTACCAGGAGTTTTCTGAACCTTCTCCTCCTCTTGACAACTGGAACTAGATGATTTATCCTTATGCGGTGCTTTCTGTCTGCAAGCTCTAGCGTAATGACCTAATTTTTTGCATCGAAAGCACTTGGGACGCTTCGAGATCGAAGTCGAAGTCGTTAGGGCATTCTGTTCCGTACCTTCAGCATCACCTCGTCTCTGTGCCTCCTGGAGTAGTTTACTTTTCACCAGTTCACTTGAGAGAGAAAGGCTACTATGCTCTAACGTCATAATGAGTGGGTCAAACTGCTTGGGAAGCCCACTGAGCATTATTATAGCAACGAACTCGTCTTCCAGAGAAGCATTTATGTCTTGTAGTTGTTGGGCAGTATCTAGAATTTTTGTAACATACGCCTCCATACTCTCAAACTGCTCTAATTTTAAGCTAAATAGCATTCTGAGGAGACCTAATCGTCTACACAGACCTTTATCCTCGAACGATTTCTGTATATTCTTCCAGGCATCAAACGCAGTATTGCAATTCCTGACAACGGAGTAAACAGATGGCTGAACACTGAGGCAGATTCGTGCTAGCGCTTTTTCCTGTTTCTTCTTGTCTTCGCATTCCGGTTTATTTTTCTTATCGACCTCGTTGACACATTCAAACAAGTCTTCATGAATAAGCAACATCTTCATTTGAAATTTCCAGGTGGTGTAATTATTTACCCCGGAGAGTTTTTCAATTGCGACGGACTGGTTACTCATTTTCGCGATTTCGTAATTTTTACTTGATAATATAATTATTTATATCATACGCGTTCTGCTTCCTCACGCTCTGCTACCATATTAGAGAATGGGATACGGTTGCAGAAAGAAAATACTTATTTGTAGTGCAACAGAAAAATATAATTTTCCGACTTTTATTACTACGGTTGCTAGGACACGTTAAGCAGTAGACAAGATGTAGTTTATATTAAACTTATAGGTTTGCAACCTTAACCTTTCCAAACAAAAGAAAGTAGTTTGCGAATCAGTGGTGGCTAATTAATACAAGTAGGTATACTCGTATAATAAAATATTAGGGTGTAATTAGGATGTGCAATATGAAACACTATTTTCAAAGTTACTCGGACCACTATTGCTATGGTTGGCTTTTCTCCCATCAAGTTCATACAAGAGTCTATACTGTCTAAATTAATCGATTTATTTCGTTACAAAATTGATTGAAATCTTTTTTTTTTCGATGTAGTCAGCCTCTTACTTGTGATTTACCGCATAGAATCAAAAAACTAAGGTACAATAATTTATTTATACCATTCCCCCTCTAAAAAGCTTATTTTATTCACTGAAAACAGTGAATAAAAAGCACACTTCTCACTGTTTTGGTGTTTGAATTTAGAACACACCAATATATATTCGACGTCCATCTCAATGCTATACAACCTCCTTGCGCTTAAAATACTCGATACAAACTCCTTGTGCAAAGAATATTCGACTTTCAAACTTCTTCATCGATTTAATTTTCAGTTTGTTAATATTTAGGATTTCAATAATGATTTTCATGATTTTGATTTTAGTCTGGGATGTTTAGTGAATACTTAGTTGAATTGTAATTCTAATACTAATTGCATTGGTGTTTAATTAATTATAAGTATGTAAAGTAACGGAGGTGGTCACTGGCCCCTGAAACACAGATGCTGTTACCTAGCTCATCTTCAATTTACAGAAAATGTGAAAACCTGAGTTTTAGAATTTTTTGTAAATTTTGAAGGTAATAAAACATTTATTTATTATTATTCCTTGTGCTTTTTGCTTTAATCTTTCTTTATCTCGTAGTCATGGTATAAAATATAGTATGCAACTCTTGAATAAAACGGATTTATATCGAGGGCCATGAATCACTCGCGTCGCTCAGGATTCTAACACTTGAATCACTCGCTATGCTCGTGATTCAATCATCATGAATCACTCCTTAAGGTCGTGATTCATCTATTGCCCTCGCTTTAAAACCGTCCTTTATTCACTAGTTACATAATATACTATTTTGACGTGAAGGTCTTTTCACTCGGAGCTCAGAGGTTTAACACGCATTGCGATATTTTTTCGCGTGAATAAAAATTCGCGCGAATTTTTAAGTACTATTTGAGCGCGTTTTTTTTTCCGCAATGCGTGCAGATTCATACATGTCCATAGGTCACAGAATGGGCGGAAAAAAATTCGCTCGAATAAAAATAGCAGTGCGTGCTATGCCTTAAGTTCAATATTTCTGACCGGCAAAATCAGAGAATTTGTAATTACTAGAGATAACTTATTGATATTTAAGACGAAAAAGAAACTGTCAATTCTTTCGTTCTTGCTTATAAAAATACTATACATAAAGAGACAAACGCTACCATCCTGAACGTCAAAGAGATAACTTTTTAGTCACTATTGTAACCCATCGGTTAGCAGCCCTAATTAAAGTTTTTTGCTGTTTTCACGCCTTTGTTTCGTTTATATCAGGAAGAATTTTGTTGTTTAATTATCTGCATGAACCATGTCGTGTGTGGCTATCAGTTGCAAGAGTAGAATTAGTGTAATAACAGAACATAATCAAAGGATATCTTTCCACAGGTGAGTTATCGACTAGCATACTGAAATTATTGTGCATTGCTGTCCGGAATAAAGGAATCTTAGTTCTAAATACGTCGAGGAAGTATAGTATCATTTAAACCATTCTATTTAGTGAAATAATTAACTTTTATGCGTTCGCTGATAGAGCTATGACAGTTTACGTACTTACGTTCTGATGTTAGAAATGTGACAAAAGTCACAAAAAAGATTTATCGATACTGTATTTTTATTTTACTTTCTTTCATTTATTTCTTAAAGTTTATTTGCTATTTGAAAAACAATATATCACGGGAATTTAAAGCGATGATTTCGATTATTTATTTACCTATTTAACCCGATGTTTCAGCCGTGTTGCAACGACCTTGGTCCCGGGTAGACTGGTGTCTCGGTTTACTGGCTCCGTTGGGGCAGAAAATTCTTCCTCTACCCTCACATTTCTACACACAACACTGACCGTTTCCTTATTCTGTGAGTTCGCCTACTGCACAATACGAGGTAATGTTTTTTGAATCACTGGATTCCACGCCACGGTAAATAAATAATCGAAATCATCGCGTTAAATTCCCGTGATATATTGTTTTTTAATTATGAAACGCGAAAGTTTTAATAGTACATTATGGTACAAGAGCCGTAGGTGAGGGTCTTAAGAGAGCCAAGGACGGTAATCATCAATGCACACGACGTTTTTCAACACACTTGTGAAGAAAATAATACTTAAAAACATTTTCAACAGTAAAAACGAGTTGTGAATTTTTTTTCACAATGGCGGGCAAAATTCATTATTATTTCATTTAAATTATCTGGGGTAAAGGATTATCATAATGTGCATGAAATGAATAAGGTAACCACAATTGTAACGTAGAATAGATTATACTTTATTGTACACCATAAAAATTACACAACTATTTTATAAGAAAACTTAATTATACGGGTACAAAGGCGGTCTTATAGCTAACAACGATATCTACCAGACAACCTTTGGATGGACTGAGAGAACTTAGAATCAAAAAAGGAGGTAGTCGGGGACGTAATTAAATTGATAAGGATTGATACTGTATCCGTATATATGTTTCCAATTACCGCATTATTATTATAGAAGTTAGATTGGGTAGCTATAGTAAGCTATCACTAAAAGATAGACATATGCCATCTCAGACTTTTCTGTAGACCTATAAAAGAGGAACAATCCCATCATGTTTTGTTATAGTCGGAGGATACATATGCGCGAGCTTGCTGGCCAAAACCAGATGTATCCTCCGACTGCACAGCATGATTTTCTTCTTGTTTATGTCTTTTTAGTTCGCTTTTATTAAATTTGACGCGCTTTTTCAGTCTCTACTTTCGTTTGCCAGACTCTATTAATTCATTCAATGAGCATTTTCTATTGTTGAGCCTAAAATTTACAAATTTCAGGCGAGTGCAGAGAACATCCGTGAAAATATGGTTTTGATGACAATTCGTCACACTAGCTATGTCGTCACGATCCATAATAGGTCACTATCACTAATACGTCACTTTGTACATGTAGTCAGCTTCCAAACTTGTATCTAGCCGTATTTCGTCTCTTTCCCAACTCGTCCGACGCTTATGTACAATTAAGCACAAGATATGTAAATAAAATATTTAGGAAAATTCGGAAACTGCCTTCAAGTACAGGTTCAAGCGCTCAACCATGGCCTCCCGGAGAGACCGGATCTGAGGCCCAGTAGCCCGTGCGTCGGACACGTATCTCTTAGCTACAGTGCTGTCGTCTGCATACCTAAAGGGTATTAGCAGAACGTTTTGTGGAGCAAGAACAATTTTGCTGAGAGTACCGACCCCTGAAGGACCCCGGCATTAATATCCAGTTGATCTGACGTCTTATTGCATCGGGGACCTATTAACTTAACAATTTTGAACGTTACTGTACATTGAACATTATGCGTCGCACGAGTTGGGAAAGAGACTACATAGTACATGTACAAAGTGACGTATTATTGAAAGATACCTACCTATTAGAGATAGCGACGAGCTGAGGCGACGAGATACCTAGTGTGACGAGTTGTCATCACAACCGAAAATGTGGCGCGTGCAGTAAATTTAATAATTGGAAGATTTTGAGTTTTAACGACTCTTTGATGGGCGATTGACTTGCCAAAAATGAAACGACATTTTATTAGCGACACTGTCAAGTGTCAAGTGTCAAGTGTCAAAACTCCTGAACAATGAACCACTCGGACGAACACTTACCCGGTTTGGGTAAAGTCAAATTTTTTGAAACTGGGTTATTACCCATTTTGGGTAAATCCGGTCGGCACATATTTTTTTCTGATTTTGTGTCACTAAACCGTCTGTGAGTGTTGCATCTCTATTTAGTCTTCTAGTTTAATAGACAAGTATGGAAAAAAAAATTGCCGCTACTCTGTGGATCCGCCCGTGACAGTAATATTTATTTTTTTATATCAGTGCACGCTCGGTCGCCATTTTTCGACCGCACAAGGTCCGCGCTCAAAGTTTTTGTGATAAAAATTTGTTTTATTTTTTTTTGTGGCGTTTGTTTTTTAGTGAAAAAAACGATGGATCGATAAGTGTTGGACTGTTTTAAATAGTTTTTTTTTCGTATTTGGTGTAAATTCCAGCTGAAATAAATATTTTACGAACGCAGTCGGACATTTTTTTTGCGTTTGTTGTTGTGTTTTGTGTCGTTGAAAAATAAAATTATTTTTTTTTGTGCTTTTTTCCAATTTTACTCATGAAACTGGTGTTAGTTACAGTGCTACGTTAATTAAAAACAGAATTAAAGCATTTAAATGAAGTGGTAATGATCCAAATTGGAATATAGTGAAAAGTGAATCACAATACCCATTTTGGGTATTTGGACCGTCATCGTTGTTTTTCTGTAAGTAATGTTTATTTTTTTGAATTTCTTTGTGTTTTTTTAGGCAACATGCCCTTTTGTTGTGTTATTTCATTAGTAAATATCATTGGCACATGGACTGTGAAATAAAATGCCAAACAAACAAAAAATAAACAAAAAACATCAAAAAAACAAAACAAAGGCCGTCTTCATGACCCTTTTCAAGTGTTTACATTGTGACTCATATCTTGTAAACTAAACAATTCTAACAGCTAAACACTGTGTGTGCGATAAGACTATGTACCAAACTATGTAATACAATAGCATTTTAAGCCACTTGACCTACAGAGTTCACAGAACTGGAGTGTAAACATACTCATTTTTGTGGCGCGCCGGCGCGCCGTCGGGCGGTTTTTTTTGCGGCGTAATTTTTTTGTAATTTTTTAAAGTGTGTGGGATGAAAAAAATGTATGGGGAGGTGTGTTATTTTCATTGATTATTGTGGAATAGGGTGTATTTACGCAAATAAAATTAAAACTTTTTGAAATTATGCTTTCTATTTTTATTTATATCTACTTTTGTACACAAAACTTGGAAAATTTCCCTTACCACTGACTTTACACAATATTTAAAAATAAATTACATGGTAAAACTAGATACATCCCTTGGAAATATGATAGAATATTTCATAGCGATTCTAACAAAATAAATTTCATACATGGGTCCCATACAAAACTTTCGAGAAATCGGCGTTTTAGTGAGACCGGGCCGATAGCAAAAAATGGCGCCGAGGTACCTGCGCAGTTTGGCGATGTTCTAGATTTTAGCTGCGCATCTGAGTGGTGAAGGAGATTTTTGGCGGGATTTTTTCGAGTGAAGTTCAGCGGTTGTTAATATTATTTGCAAATTGATTCCTAGTGGATATTGTGATATAAAAGCAACTGGACAATATGTGAAATCATTGACAGAAGCGATCTCAGGATAGTGGAGCGGAGAATTTTATTGTAGTATTGACTACCTCCGCTAAGCTTACTGGGAAGGCTGACTCAATAAAATTTGCTGCCAAATACTCCATAAAACATTAGAACCTGTTACATCCGTATTCTAATGCATACTAAAGAATGTTAAAATTGCACTGAAGACTAGGCAGCATGGTGTCAGACCTTAGCCTGTCCCGTCAGGAACAAATACAAAAAAAAAAAACTGGAGTTTTTGGCGGGATTTTTTCGAGTGAACTTCAGCGGCTGTTAATATTATTTGCAAATTGATTCCTAGTGGATATTGTGATATAAAAGTGGTGTAGTTTTGTGTCTCAACTGTCTACGCAACTGGACAATATGTGAAATCATTGACAGAAGCGATCTCGGGATAGTGGAGCGGAGAATTTTATTGTAGTATTGACTACCTCCGCAAAGCTTACTGGGAAGGCTGACTCGATACAATTTGCTTCCAAATACTCCAAAAAACATTAGAATATGTTACATCCGCATTCTAATGTTACTAATGAATTCAAGAAAAATACTGATGACTAGGCAGCATGGTCTCAGACCTTAGCCTGTTCCGTAAGGAACAAAAAAAAAAAAAAAAAAAAAACTGAACAATGTAGAAAATTTCTAGAATTAAATTGTTTGATTTTTGTGTTAAGTGTCAAAGTGAAGTTGAAGCACAGAACACCCAGTTGAAGTGTATATAAAATTGACATTCAAATGAAGACGCGGCCAAACGGACTTGAATCCAGGCCGGTACAAATTATTAAAAAAAACAAAAAAAAAATTGTTTGACATTGACACATTTGTCATATATCATATTGTCATTGGTGTGATTGGTTGGTGTTGTGTCGTCTGGCGTCGAAAAATCGAAAATACAAATATTTTCTGAATTACCTCATCAGCTCGCAGACGCAGACATTGATGAAAAAATATTGAGAATGACTGCTCCCATGGAGAGAATACAAATTCTTGATGAAATAGAAAAAGATATAATAACATGTCTCCAATGTGCAGGTAAGAACTTACAGTAGAATAGAATCCCTTCTTTCATCATCAGCATGCAACGAAGAAAATGAACTCAATTATAAAACAAGCCAAACCATGTTTTTGTTTCACCACACAGTATTTTTTATAAATTATCAACTAGACAATTCTGTTTATTTTTTTCATTTCAACATTTATAATATAAGTGTAAACATGATCTTTAATCTAAAACAGTTTACCTTCGGTTCAGAGATTTTGATAATATAACCAAAAACTACTTGATTTCAGCCCAAGCACTCCTGGAGTTAAGTAAAGAAAAGTCTGGTCAGAAGCAAGCAGAAACAAATACAACACAGTTTCTAAGAACATTGCAACAAGTGGAATCACGGCTCAGTGATCAGATTAACTATCTGACACAAGTATCTACTGGCCAACCGCATGAAGGATCTGGTTATGCATCACAGAAAGTATTGCAGATGGCATGGCATCGATTAGAGCATGTTCGTTCCTGGGTCAATGAACTGGATCGCCTGAAAGCTTCTCACCTGTCTGCAACAAGATCAGTAGCAGGAGCAAATGTTCAGAATGGCAGCATGACATCTTCAGGCACCAGCACTTGATACCTAACATAATGCAGGTCACAACTGGGTTACTGTGAAACTATTATATTAATTTAACATATAGTATTCTTAATGTATAAGTGTTTGTACTACAGGTACTTATGTAAAGTTATCCTGTAAACTTGTAGCTGCAAGATGTGTTAGCTATAATTGGTGTCTTAATGTAAAATTAAAGAATAGGTAAAATATAATTAGTTTAAAGAATTTGTCAGTTTACAAATCCTCATAAAAGTAGTAATAATCACTGTTCAATGCATAAAAATCTGTTGGAAAACTCCGCTTGTCTATTAATTAGTGATTTTGATAATTATTCATGTTAACTCCATTTAAATATTTGCAAGTACATATGCAGTGGCTAATGAATAAACATTATAAACATTTACTTCATCATCATCATTTCAGCCAAAAGACATTCACTACTAGACATATGCCTCAGAACCACAGAACATTTTTACTCATACATATTTACTATAGTGAGGGCCTCTCCCAAGTGTCGCCAGATTTACCGGTCAAGAAAGTGGAATGAATGTCATGCATGAATTATATCAACATTTACTTACCTATAACACAGATAATAAAAATACTACTATCTACACCATTCTTGTTTTTAAATACGCTTGTATTAACCAGAAGGAATGGACAGGAGTAAGCTCCTGTAATGTCCTCTGTGGCAGGGGTCATAATAGATTTACAATCTACACCACTGGAGAAGTGATGAATAATGCAGCAGACAAGGGTCTTAGAGGCACACTGTGATGCAGAATCGAAATGTGAATCTAATTTACAAAGTATGTTGACCCCTATCTCTACAACCTATGGTTAGACAGTATGGCAGTCCTGCAAGCACTAAACAGCAGCCACACGGTCAAATAAAGTACCTAACCATTACTCATGGATCAAAGGACACAACGACTCCTGAGGGAACGATGCTTCGGATGAGCTCGCCTGAAGGGATTCTCGTACAGCACCGGTGGGCCCGGCGCCCATTGTGCCTTTACCTTTCGGATACCTGCGGTTTGATAAGAAAGCGCACTAGGGACAAACAGCAAGCTATGGAGTGACCATAGCGAGTGTAGGCAGGCCAAGGTGGCAAAGCCCTCCATCCACGGCCTTTTCATGAAAAAGGTCCTACGACTGACTAAGCCACAGTTGCGTGCAGTTACAGCCGTAATGACTGGACACGGGACCTTTAATAAGCACCTTTTTGTCATATGAATCACGGAAACCCCACTCTGCAGAGCATGCATGGTGGAAGATGAGACAGCAGCACATCTGCTCCTAAGCCACAGAACATTTTACTCTAGCGAGTCCTAACTCCTAAGCTGCCCTGTAATCGCTAGGCACCAGGGCGCTGCTGGCCTTCCTCGAGGTGCTGGGGTTGATCGAATGAAGAAATTGAATCCCACCCGTACCTACGCAAAATACGCACTGGACGTGGAGTTGCGGAAACAACCTGTCGAAACTAAACTAAACCTATTACACATGAGATAAATTCAGTTGCGAATCAAAGCTAAAAAAAATGTTATCGAGAAACAGTAGTACTCAATCCCACACATTTTGTGTAGAAAAAAATCAGAATCGTCTGGGAGCTGTGAGATCCTGAATCACTACTTCCATATGTCAAAAAAAAAAAAAAACCCGTTGGACGGCTAGGTATGTATTCTATAGTTCTCGCCAAACTTCTTGGCCGCTCTGAAAATGGCTACAATGGCTGTGCAGTAGTAAAACTCATACAAAAAAACAGCGCCGTTTCATGCCTTGCGCATCCTGAAAGCCAACTTCAGGGCGGCCCAGAAATTTGGCGACAACTACCTACTACTTATGTAGGTACTTACGCACGAAGACTAGCAGATGTGTGCACGTCCTAGAGAATTTAATGCTTCGCTTTAACTCTACTACTCTGCGTCAGCTTGTCTTGACCCGTAAAGCAAAGAGATAGGATCGCTACGCGAACTACGTCTCGTCAGTAGTACCTACCCTTGAACAAGTTGCTATTGCTCTAAGCAGGCTCTAGCTCTCGAGTGGAAGTTACCTACGCCCTGTCATCCTTAGACTCAACGTCAACATCTGCAGCCTAATTGCGTAAGTGAATTCGGCAATTCACTTACGCAATTAGGCGGAGGTTCTTTTTACCCGATTATGGCGAAGCCAAATGGAAGGGTTACAAATAAATAAATAGTAGGTAGTCAGTAGTCTAAGATAGTCGAGTTACAGTTTTTAATTAACCTTTTATCTCCAATCTCCTGACTAATCCATATTAATATTAAAGATGCTAAAGTAACTCTGTCTGTCTGTTATCTTTTCACGCTTAAACTGCTGAACCGATTTAGATGAAAATTGGTAAGGAACTAGTTTTAGACCCTGGGAAGGTTAGAGGATAGTTTTTATCCCGGTAGTGTGTTCCACACACTTTATACGCAGAAGCCAGTCATCTATAAAAAGCCAACGACCAAAGCGGGGTCTACGATTTGTAATGCTCTCCTCCGCTCCATCATCAGAAACCTCCACCATATGTATTGTTCACGATCACAGCATAAAATTATTGCGGCAGCGACCGCCGGGAGTCTGTAGTCGGCCGCAGTATTATATCAAGGGTATGTGTGAATGATAAGTTTTTACTTAGGTAGGTACGTAACAATAACTCACCCAGAACAATCCAACTCTCTGACCTACAACTCTGCTGCGTCGCCGGAAACCAACACCACAATTTTTAAGTCTTTGAGCTGTCGGTTAGCCCGCCAATATTTCTAGCTCAAGCCATATAATTGAAGAATCAGTAAATTTCTATGTTATATGGATAAGTTTTCCGCAAAATGACTGAACAGTTTTCGTGATACAGTGAATTGACCCCGTGTGGTAAGATGCGACAGACAGGCATGCGGAACGACATCAGGAGCCAACTTACAACATCCGCCTTCGTTAACCACCGGTGCGTCGGGAGTGAAAATACGGAGGTAAAATATAGTGATTAATTATCAAATAAAAAAAATAAAATTACTGATACTTCATTAAAAATTTATTGCAAATAATATTATGAAATTGAAAATACACTGAATGCTGAAAAATGAGTTTTAATTCAATACAAAAAGTTTCTGGAGTCATGTTCAGAATACAAAGAAGGTAACTATGTGAATTTTTAATTACTTATATTATTTTATTAGCTATTTGTAAATGTGATTTCTTTACAATTTAATCCATTAAGAACAACATGTTCAAATCCTTTGGAATTGAGCAGGTCTGCGATGTTAGTGTCACTCATATAGCAGAAGGAAATATAAATGTAGGATTTGAACAAAAAATATATATCTTAAAACACAATAATTCAGCTTTTATTCCTTTTGGTCACTAGTGTGGGCAAGTATAACTCATCACAAAAAACGACACTAACTTGGAATGCTTTTGCCATTAACATAATGACAGCCAATTAACATAAGGAATGGTTGTTCATAGCCGAGTTTTGCATTATACAACATCCAGTTTAGTCTAGTTACATCAATCTCTCTCTCAAGAGTACAAAAAAAAGGCCGCAAGTTTGTATATTCAGATACAACTCTGATATTACTAGATGTGTTCATCATTCAGATCAGTTTTTGAGAATGGTGTCAAATGATGTTCAATTGTTCGAGTGTAGCCAGGGCAGTTGGCTAGTAAACTTATAAAGTGTATCACGCTTCACTGTACCGGTAATTCTTGGCATTGATATGAATGCAAAAGAATATTGTTAGATTGATTTGTCTTGTGCATAAATTACCTTTTATCACAAAGTGTTTCATATTAACCAAAAATCATTTTATACAAATCTAAAATGTAACATCAATAATTTTGCACCCACATAACATATACAATAAAGTTACATTTATACATCTACAATACTTAAAATCATTATACTTTAATCTTCAATTACCCTCAACTCATTATGTATGAACTTGAACTATATACAACACATGCTTTGTGATGTAATGATAAATTTGTCATATGAGGTAATTTATTCCTTTAAAAAACAAGATTTTCTACTCAAAAATCAAATACTCAATGCAGGTACTAAATCACTTACATAAAGCAAGTTTTAGCATATTCGAACATTTCACTGTCACGATATCAATCCTTAATACAGATGATAACACAATCAGTATTATTTTATATGCAGAACTGACTTTAGATAATGTGCCTTTATCTGAATTCACTTTAGTAAGCATGCTATCAAGCAAATTGTAGCTAACTAGTTAGCTGTTAATATTAAGACTATTAGAAAATAAATTACAATAATACATAAATTAACTAATAGACATTTAGTACAGGTCATGAGTTGTGTGGCACAACAATTCAATCACTCCTCTTTTCAGCTTCTTTGATTAGCATTTGCTTTTGTGAATTTTTCTATATCATCTAATGACCTCTTAGCCTTTGTTGCTACATCATCCATTGATCTTCTTGCTGTGGAAGTTATGTCATCAAGAGATTTCTTTGTATGTGATAATAGCTCATCAGTGCTTTTACATGCAGTGCTCGCTAGTTCTTTAATTTCTGCATCAATTTTTCCAATGACCCATTCAATAGCTTGACGACCTTTGCCAGCATTTAAAGATATTCTGTTGGCTAATAAATCTTCCATATAGTTACTGAGTGGTACGCCCTGAAATTACGATTTCAATATTAATGCTTATAATATTTAATTAATAATAAAAGCTGGAATAGGATGCACATAGATAGGGTTATTGAAGCAATAAAAAGCCTTTAAATTGTTATTGTAACAGAATGTAAAATTATTTGTTTTGTATTGTTTGCTCAAAACTAACTTTCTATTTTATATGATGTGGATAACGGTGTGAGTTGCACATTTATACCATGTTCTTATAATATTAGTCATAAGTTTTAAATGTGTAACTGTTGGTTATTCCAAAATAAATAAATAAAATAAGATAGAGACAAAAACAAAACAGCCTATTAAGCCCAACCCCTTGCAATGGTAAAGCTATAGGGTATGTTTCTATTCTTATTATATGTTCTTTAATATTTAGTATTCTTCAGTCTTATTTGATTTTAAAATGATTTACAAGGTATTTTAACTAACTGAAAGGTAATGTATGTGTTTATAGAAATAATAACTTATAATAAAAAGATCCTACTTACTTGTACTGTGACTACAGCTTCTTGTGTCAGTAGAGTCTTAGAAGTGTCGGAGGGATGTGGTTTATACCGAACAGTCTCATCAACAGCTATGTAATGGCAAAATGTCAGGTTTGAGGTCTGTAAAGTCATCTCTCGTTCAGTTGGGTTAACCACTGACTTTTCACGCGCATAGCAAATTTTCGCTGATCCAATAAGCTGTAAATAAATATTTGTTGATTGTAGGTTGATTTATTAAGTATACATACTAACAATTTATAAAAATCGTATAGAGAACTATAAATAATTCAAGTAAATTACGACACTTACTGCTTGCGCCCATCTCGGGAAATACCACTTGGAACTGACAAGTCTGTGTGTGACTAAAACTCCATCAACTACCTTCCTTTCGACCACGTCTGTTCCGATAACTGCTGGATTCATAGGATTGGGGTATTTTCGCCATGCTGCTTGAGCAACCGTCTCCCACGGATGGCTGTAATTGACGAACAAAGACAAAGATTAATTGACCGATAATATTGTCTCGTTTAATTCAAGGTTGCGTCATAGTATCAATCGACATTACTTACTTGAAAGTGTGTTCCGAGGTCCAAATCTTCATTTTTATTTGATAAAATATCTACAAAATAAACCAATTACTTTGAGTTAATACTAATATTATCTCATTAGAAACCTGGTTTTTCCCTTGAACTTCCGTTACATATTCACATTCACTCACAGACGACCTTTATCCTCTCAATGGAGGTTTGAAGTGACCATTTTCTTATCAGCGATTCTACTATGCAAAAAAAAACTACTGTGTAAACTGATAGAATATCATGTTACATTTTTATACTGGGTAATTTTACCAACAAAAATACTTTTGGGGTTCCTGGTTTCATACCTAAAAAAGATGACATATATAAAGCCCGAATGCAAAGTTTACGTTCTGCAGTTTTTCGGTTTGTCTGTCACATGACTGTATTTTTTCTACTGTTATGTAGCCAGTTGAAATCACGGAATACGCGAACTAAAGCCTCTTTCGCCAAAAATAATAAAATGAATAATAGCTTAGTTGGCTAATAGTTGTCACGATACGGAACCCATAATGCAGGAGTCCAACTAACACTTGGCCGGATTTATATTTTTTTCTACTCAAAGTGCTTTCACATTTCACACAATGTCAGTAAATTTGACGTCTCACGTCTAATAATTCATTGCAGTAGCTATCCGTTGAAGCTAGGCTGCTGGTAGACTGGTAGTATCTATCTAATACCTTTAAACAGCAATTCTTGTATAAATCAATAATAATAAAAAAATATATATATCATCATCATCATTTCAGCCGAAAGACGTCCACTGCTGGACAAAGGCCTCCCCCCAAGCGTCGCCACACTGATCGGTCCTGTGCGCTTCGCATCCACCGGACGCCCGCAGCCTTGACCTGGGGGGTCACCATAAGCTCTTAGAGCGGTATCAATTTGATATCGAGTAAGTGACAGATGTATACAAGTCAGATACATCTGTCGATCTCAAATTGATACCGCTCTAAGAGCTTATGGTCACCCCCCAGGTCGTCGCTCCACCTAGAGGGAGGCCTTCCAACGCTATGTCTTTCGGTACGCGGTCGCCACTCCAGAACTTTTCGGCTCCAACAGCCATCCGTTTTGCGAGTAATGTGCCCTGCCCACTGCCACTTAAGTTTGGCAAATCTTTGGGTTATATCAGTAACCTTGGTTCTCTTGCGGATGTCTTTATTTCTGACTTGATCACGCAAGGAAACTCCGAGCATAGCCCTCTCCATTGCCCTTTGGATGACTTTAAGCTTTCTGATGAGGCCCATTGTGAGCGACCACGTCTCTGTCCCGTAAGTAATCACTGGCAACACACACTGGTCATAGACTTTCGTCTTGAGACACTGTGGTAAGTTGGACGAGAAGATACCGCGCAACTTCCTGAACGCTGCCCAGCCGAGTCATATTCGTCGACCTCTTTTTCGAAGTTGGACCTACCTAACTGGACCGTTTGTCCCAGGTAGACATAATCGTCCACAACTTCGAGTGTAGAGTCTCCGACTTTGATGTGGGTGCAACATTATAGCATTCAACATCACCATGGTTTTGTCCATGTTCATCTGTAGACCCACTGTAGTAGAGCTTTGAACTGAGGTCCTCCATGGTCTATAGCGTCGGCAAACCGAAGGTGAGTGATGTACTCACCATTGACGTTAATACCTAGCCCTCTCCAGTTCAGAACCTTGAAGACATCCTCCAGTGCAGCAGAGAACACTCCCTGTCTTACACCTCGCTGCAGAAGGATAGGTTCCGAAGTCTGATCCTGAAGTCGGACTGACATGGTGGCATTTTTGTATAAACACTTCAGCACCCGATGTACCGGTAGTCGATTTGGCACCATTGGAGAGACTGCAGGATATCCCAAGTCTCGATCGAATCGAAGGCTTTCTCGTAGTCCACAAACGCTAAACAAAGAGGTAGGTTATACTCTTCGGTCTTATGTATAACCTGCCGTAGCGTATGTATGTGGTCTACTGTGCTAAAGCCTTTTCAGAAACCGGCTTGTTCGGGAGGCTGGAAATCGTCAAACCTGCGCTCGAGACGATTCGTGATGACCCTTGAAAACAACTTGTAAACATGGCTAAGAAATGAGATGGGCCTATAATTCTTCAATCGGGCATTGTCACCCTTCTTGAAGAAGGGTACCACCACACCCCCGCACCATGCCTGTGGTGTTTTCCCTTCGAGTATGACGGCATCAAATAACTTCTGAAGGGCTTTAATTACCGGGTTTCCACCCGCGTTTAGGAGTTTGGCCGTAATTCCGTCATCACTCGGCGCCTTGTCGTTCTTAAGTTGTTTCAGAGCCATCCTAATCTCGTAGAGGCTGACATCCGGGATGTCTTCGGTGTAGTGTCGGGTCAATCTAGCTCTTGAGTCGTTTGCTAGATTCGCAACGGGTTTGCTGATTGACGTGTACAACTGCCCATAGAACCCCTCGATCTCCCTCAGAAGCTCCGGTTTGGCGGATACAATCCTGCCATCTTCGATCTTCAGTTTCGTGAGCTGGCTCTGCCCAATAGCCAGATCTCTTGCAAACACCTTGGAGCCCTTATTCCGCTCAATCGTGTCTTTAATACTTTCAGTATTAAAGCGGCGTCTGAAGACTGCAGGATCATTTCACGCTTCTCCTTCATGAGCTTGAGAGTTGGATCGGATAGTTTCTTGTTCTTATTTGCACGACGGGTCTTTAAAAACTTAGACCCGACTGTATGGACAGTTTCCACAAACCCATCGTTGTAATCGTCCACGGAGCTACCTAGGCACTCGAAACGATTCTGGAGTTCGAGCTGAAAGCTTTCGGGGTTTTGAATCTGAATCTGTGCTGGACGGAGCGTTGACTTTATCAGTCAAGATCTTTCTAGCTTAATATTTAAGTTCAATGTGCCTCTTACCATGCGGTGATCACTTCCGGTTTTTACTGCGTTGATCACAGAGACATCATTGAACATTTGCTTCTTCGTCGACATGATGAAGTCTATCTCATTTTTCGTTGCACCATTGGGGCTCTGCCAGGTCCACTTCCTGTGCTCACACATTCTGAAGAAGGAGTTCATCATATAGAGACTCTCCGTCCTCTTCGGGGATTCTTCGCACCCCTTGCCACGCCATCGCTTCGACCGCTACCGTAGTCGAGGGTAGACGGGCTGCTGGGCACAAGGGGCCATTTCATGGTACCGCTTTCCATCGGTTTGGGGGGATTTGCCATAATCGCCACGCTTGGCAGGCGGTTGGCGATCGTAGTTTGTAATGAAGTGCACAGAGAACGCTGCTGTCCATTGCTGCTCTGGTGTGTTCCTTAGTCGCCTCTTACGACACCCACGGGCAGATATGGGATGGTGAGATTCTTAAAGTCCGACACCATACGGAACAATACAAAATTTATATATATAATCTGAATCTGAGAAACGGCTCCAACAGTATATAATAGTAATCTTTGGCTCCAACGATTTTCATGAAATTTTGCATACAATAGTTTCGGGGGCGACGAATCGATCTAGTTAGGTTTCATTTTTAGAAAACGTCGTTTTCTCTATTTTCATCCGATCAGAGCTCGGTCACAGTATAAATATGGACAATCAGTACGTCAACTACTTACAAACGCTCGAAACGGCACTCGCACACAAACATGCGCATCGACGAGACCCCTAAGCAGTTGTCGCGATACTGTCAGTAGTTCGAGCCGCTCTCGTCGATGCGCATGTTTGTGTGAGAGTGCCGTTTCAAGCATTTGTGGCTTGTTCGCCCAGGTACTTGGTATTTATTTACAAAAGGAATTGATTTATGCGTTCGTGATGTAGGTACCTACTCACATGGGCACAATGTAATCGGACAATATTTTGGGTATGTAGTACCTATATTCTAATCACCAGCCAAATGTTTTAATAATGTAATGGTGATCGCAGCAGATTTCTATTAAATCTGGCTACCTGGGCTAAATAAATATTAAGCTTAAGAAAAATTACTGCACTGACGGAAATAAAGTAATAAAAATACGTAGAATAAGTTTCTCTGTGGACGAAACCAGCGATTTGTAGTTGGCGCGGGTCCCGCGGGGTGAACAAGCGGTGACTGAGAAGAGTTTGAAAAGACGAGTGACGGGAACAAAACCTGAAGCTTCCGGATCGTGCCACCCTACTGCTGCCATCAGCTCAGCTCAGACCTCAGACTCTCTTTTAGGAAGTGTATAGTGGCCTCTGAGGCTCAGGGGCCACTATACTTCCTAAAAGATGGCTTGATCTCTGCGACTTATTTCAAACTGACGTATACGTTATTGTTAGCCTGTCAAGCGCTATTGTTACTGTATTCATAATGACAGCTGTCGCAAGATCAAGCTATCTTTTATGAAGCTTAGTTTCGTGCTCGCAGACTCAGCCCTGCAGTGTTTCAAAAATTACTAAAATAAAATAATTTTGTAGTATGGCATGTTTTGTAAGATGTGGTGACAGCTTTTAGCAGCAAGAAGAAATGAGATGAGAACACACAAGGGGAACTTTCAAATGAGATTTTATGATTCATTAAATTACCAGTGTTATCGCCTGGTCCTTACAATATAATATTTTTTGTTGAAATAGTTTCATTTGACATTTTTTAAAATCAATACTTTTGGGGGTTGTCTTTTGGGGGTTGTTGGTATCAAAACGCTAAAGTATAATGTAGACCCGGCTTTAAGTTCATTTGAAGGTTGACCGATTGACGTTTTATTTTTGACAGTTCAATTGTGAGTTTGACAGGTACGAGATGGTTCAATTTCAATCTGCTTGATTTCGAAAATTGTTAAATTTGGTTGGTTTGTGATTGCTTTTAATAGCTAAAGTTATAAACCTGTTATCCTCAAGTTGATAGTCTGATTATGCTGCTGCTGGAGTACTGACTAAGTTACCGTAAGGGTAATTTCTACTGTTGTTGTTGTATTAGAATGATGTTATACTGCATCTGATGAAATAAACCTATGTAACTTATTTACTATTATTTATTCTGTGCTTTATCCACTGAAAGTAATTAACACCTGTACTACTATTGATAATTGCTGCTGATGTTTTCCTTACATATCTTCTTAGTTACAGACTTAGAACTATATAGAATAAGGTTTTCTAAGTGTGAGTTTTTCATGAATTAAAACATTTTATAAGCTACCTACCCACAAAATTTAAATTATACTGTTTAGTATAACTTTATCCATATCCAGGGTGCAGATTTAGAAATAAGGAAAATGACTACAGAAGCTGAAGAAAAAGCGCTTCGCTATAGGCGAGCGCAAAGTGTTTCAAAAGCTGAGGAAATAACAGAAACTGAGAAGAAAGTTCGAAAATTACAATTGGATAAGCCGTGAGTTTCATATGAAATCAGAAACATCTGATCAGAGATATCTGGAAGTCAGTTATATTTATATGATCTACATAGCACCACTTAGCATACATATTTTGTTCCAGAGTGCACTTTCCAAGAGATTCTCTGTTCTCATGGAGCTCAGAGTTCAGCAACTTTACGGGGCTGGTGAACTGGGGCTTTTTGATGCTGTCTGTTGGCGGCGTCCGATTAGGTCTTGAGAATTTCTTAAAGTGAGTGTTTTTGTTAACATCTTGTATATTTTAACTAAACAACATACATTTTATACCATAATTCGTTATTAACTTGTACTTTTTTTTTTTTCTGTTGCTCAGAATTATAAACCAGGTATGTATAGCAACAAGTTTTTCTTTAAATGGTTGTGTGCCATAATTACCGAAACCATTAAAAAGCCATTGTGTCTCGCATGGATCCACATATTAGGCACTTAGGTGTTATTTTCTTTGCTTATTGAATGACACATACTCATTAGATATCAAAGTACAATAATGATTCAAGCTATGCCTCTTGTGGTATACTTTATTTTATATCATGCTAAGAAATGGACTTTGTATCTATTGTGTTGACCAATGTCCAATGGTAATTATTATAGATAATTAGACAAGGTTAGCCAGATGTTACTTAAGTTTACAAAATTAAGAAAAACCAGAATGTATTACCACAGATTTATACATCAAGGCCTTTTTAGAATGGACTGTAATTTTTTATATTCCAACATTGATGAGGAAAGAAAATAGATAATAATATCTTATGAAATGTATTTGTTATTACAGGCATACACGTAAGTAAGTTTTATAGAATAACAGGTTTAATTTGTAGGTTACAATCACCAGTAGGTACTTCAATGTGTGGAAACTTGGAACTTTCTCCATGATAGATAGAAACACAAAGCCTTGCCATAGATTAATTAATTAGATTAGGTGTGTGTGTCAATAACATAAAATTACACAAGTACTACATTCATGATCATGCCAACAATTGGGATGTTAACTGAAAATTAGTTTTTTGTCCGACAGATAGATTAATAAAAAGTATTGGACCCATATTTTTCTTTTGACACGTAAACATAAAGTGACGACGATATACTGCTTTGAAATATCGTGTCACTTCACGCTGTTAGTACACTTTATACTGACATAGTGACGTCACAAGCCCCCACTCCTGAAATTTATGCGCTTTATCATTGTAAATTTTTATTGATTTGGTAAAGTAAAAATATGTGTCCAATAATATTTAATAATCTCACTGACGGACTAAATAGAATCACCATTTTTTTACCTAGGAAACATCCCTATTGTGTGTTAAACTTCATTACCTTAATTTACAGATATGGATTACGTGTTAACCCCTTTGAATGGATCATAGTGTTGACAGGTTACAACGAAGGTGACAGAAGTCAGTATCCATCAGTTATACTGATTATTTGTGAGTATATCATTATTTAATGACAGACACTCTATCTTTCTATACCATCTATACCAATATTATAAAGAAGAAAAAATTTTTTGTTTGTTTGTACTGGCTGATCGCCGAAACTACTGGATCGATTTAAAAAATCCTTTCACCATAAGAAAGCTACATTATTCCTGAGTGACATAGGCAATTTTTGTTATCCCGAAAACGGTTCCTGTGGGGTGGTCCACGGGAGCGAAGCCGCGGGGAACAGTAAAAGAACAGTAAAGTATATAAAGTATATAAGAGCTTCTTAAAAATGTTTGCCTTGAATATGTTTTTTTTTTTCAGTTAGCATTGTCCCTGTTGTTGTCAGCCTACTAGTGGAAAAGGGTATAGCTGTTGTAAGTTGTAACAACTCGTTTATTCATGCCAAGTTTCTTATGTCCTAAGATATACTTAATAATGAAGTCTATTTTGTTTTTAGGATTTAATACCAGAGAGGTTTGGCGTCATATTACAGCTATCTAACATGTTTTTTATGGTCTTATTACCTATCGCAGTTCTAAATGTAAAGGGCGACGATTTTAGTTTTGGTAAGAATGAGCATCATATCTAGATATACAATTATACATATTTAGTACGTCTTATAGATGAGTATAGATTAGAGCATTTACTTGTAACAAAACATCTAGTATTCGTTGTTTTTAAATTTACTCGAACCACACTTCGAACATGACGCTCGATGTTTTAAAACCAACGAACGTTTTGGTGTAACATTTTATCGAGCTCAAACACAAGCGCAGGTGACGTGGAGTGAGGTCAATAATAAACGCAAGGTACAAGTTACAGGTAAATGTTCACTCGCCGTGAGCATTACGTAGAACACAGTGTCGAACATTCGCAAGAACGTTACATTACATGGAAATGCTTTAGGAAACTGAGCATTTATCTGTATTGTACCTTTCGTAAGAACGTTACATTACATTATAATGGAATGCTCGCGAAAATGCTCTAGTGTATACTCACCTTAGGAGTTTAAAAGTCATACTGTTTAATTTATAATGTTATGATGTCACCTGTAATGTCTGTGAAGTTTCTCCAGTTAATTTATTTTATTTTTTATAGCAAGTTTTATAAATAAGATCTTTTTTTGCAGTTGGGATAACAACAGTCTGTATGCTCTATTTAATTATTTTCCTAAAACTTTGGAGTTATGTGCAAACAAATCACTGGTGTCGTCTTGGTTTGAAGAAGAAGTTTTCGGATCCCAAACTCAGGAGGCAGAGTTTATCAGCACCTAATTGGAGTAAGTTTAACATTCCTATTTATGATAATAATTAAGAAATAGTATATAGTAATTGTGTTATCTATGTCACTGATAAACGTTTGCTTTCGATTACGACCGCCAAAGGCAGCGGTGCGTGCATCGTTGTGATGACCAAGACCAATTTACTTCTGAGGTCGATATTCATTGAATAATGAACTTTATGTACTGCTTATAAATTTTCGAATGCTCTGCTTGGAGGCCTACTGGTGTACAGGATACTTTCAAAGATTGAAAACACCTGTACCAGTATTTTTGGGATTCTGGTCAATGAGTAAATTAACCTCACGCCATTTTTTCCAAGTTAGACAGAAAAATCAACTTTTTTAAATAACCAGTAACTTTTATAGCGGCCATATATAGTTGACATAATAGAAAAAAGAATGAGTGATATTTGAGGCTATACAGAGTTTAAAGGTAACTGTTAAATCATTACAGATAAACTAATTACGGCCCAACATGAGCGTAAGTTGAATACAAGTTACTGTGTGCCTTTCTTACAACCTGTTTGTTTTTCTGCTTTTAGTGTGTTTTATTTTCATTTCAATGGATGTGTATTTTTAGCTTTTGCAATATGAGCATAGGTATGCCTATTTATAAAATGCTTTGGTTGCAGTATATGTAAAAATACAGGATTTTGTAAGCAGTTGTTTATTTTTTTCTAGCCTTCTTTGAGAAAATGTCTGTAGATATTATAGTCTTTCTTTATCATACCGTTACACAACATTATCGATTAATTGGAAAACTTTTGTACGCTTATGTTTATCGCATCCTTGTTTTATCTATATCGTTTATCTGCTAATCTGTGTGTTGCGTTGCGTGAAAGGCTTGTTAACTAATCGCATTGTAAATAAATGTAGAAACTAAATCATACGATTACTAACAATTATTTTCCTACAGAGAGTAAAGAAGATCTAATAAATGATACTCCGGCTGCGGCGAGGCTGACGAAGTATCCCGACAATCTGAACCTTAAAGACTTGTCCTACTTTATGTTGGCCCCTACCCTTTGTTATGAGTTGAATTACCCCCGCACTGCACGGTTAGTTTTGATTGCATCTGTTTTTTTTGTGTTAAGTTTAATTATCTTTATCTTTTTGTAAATAAACCTACTGTGTTGAATACAGTCGGCAACGAAAGGAAGTTAACACTTCGGTTTCTTCTACAAAGCCAGGAAAAAAATTCGTTACAGATTTACCCAATACTAATTATGAGGAAACGGGGGCAGAGAGCTCCGACTGAATTTCCTAAGTAAAAAGTCATAATTCGAGGTTTGGCTCTCGCCTATTTCCTCTTCCAATAATGGACCAATTTAAATGATATTCAATTATCTGAAAATTAAAGATATTATTTACTAGGTGTGCCCCTACGTTTTCCTTTTTGATGATACATTATATTTAGAAGTACTAGAACCCTCAAAAAATGCTCAAAATGGCGTTGTCAACAGAGTCTCTATTAGAGTACAAATTTGACAAATATAAATAAAAAAAAGAAAACGTAGGGGCATAGTCACTGACATATATATTACTTTCGAAGGGAATAGTATATATCTCACTTTACCAGTTTATGGAATATCTTTTAAATTGGTCCAATATTGGAGAAGGAAAGAGACGAGAGCCAAACCTTGAATTATGACTTTTTACTACGGAAATTCAGACGGCGCTCTCTGCCCATTTTCCTCTTAAGTAGGTTCAGTTGTCGCACGACCATGCCAGCAACTAGCGCTACTGCTGAGCAGAGCATGCGGTCCTACGTGCGATTCTCTATTCCGATTCTCAGTCGGGATAACTATTATCGTGTTTTCAATCTGGAATTTCTCGAAAGAAGTCCAGGGTCTGGCTTTGTGTCCGGTTATTGGCAATGGGTTCGCCCTTATTCGATGATGAGAATTAAATATCACTTATCATCACCAATATTATAAAGGCGAAAGTTTGTGAGTGTGGAAGTGTGTTTGTTATTCTTTCACGCAAAAACGACTGAACGGATCTGGATAAAATTTGGCACAGAGATAGATTATAGTTTGGAATAGCACAAATTATACTGATATTTTATATATTATATTTATGTTCCCTTGGAATAATTTTCGACATTCACGCAGGCGAAGCCGCTGGTAGAAGCTTACTTGACAAAATGTATTATAGATTAAACATCTGCCTACTCCCTTGGGGAATACAGTCGTGATGTTATGTAACAGTGCTAAAAAAACTTTCGTTGCTGACCTTACTCGAAATATTCAATAGCAGGTGTGAGACAAGGGCAATAAACTCACGTTTTCTTCGGAGAAAACGTGAGAGTTCACGTGCACTATAAGCGTGTTATCTTGATGGAATATCACTTATGATATCTTGATACTTTACGAATCACGTGTGCTTTTTGTTTTGTGCGTCCAAATTTGACTGATAGTAGGATATAATGTGGAATATTATATGTAAGTCAAAGTCATGTCTCCGGTCAAGGATGGGCGGATTTATTACATTTTTTAGGTGCTATCCATACATTTTTGAGTCAGGGTCGTCACTGCTCCGTCAGGGACTGAATAAAAAATGTTTGCATATATTTTTTACGGGTTTTGTTCGTATGGTTCCGTTTTAGGCGCAACCTGTCTTCAGTAGTCACAACGCTGACGGGACCCTGACTTGGAACAGTGTGAATAGCGCCTGACTCGCATCACGAGGGATGTCGTGAAGTGATATGAATTAGATCAACACGACTGTTCTGTTCACGCGTATCTAATTCAACATTATTGAGGTTAATGGACGATAGGTAGCTATTATCCGTTACTCAACATTTTGTATGATGACCTCATGTGGTTACCTAATTACTATGTCAGGTTAGAATAGTATCTATTCTTAATATTTTTCCTACATAACATAGATATAGATAATATTACTAGGTTTCAATCATTCATGGTATGCGTTTCAGAATCCGCAAGAGGTTTGTTATCAAGCGAGTGTTGGAATTGTTCTTCGGTATCAATCTTGCCCTGGCTTTGTTCCAACAATGGATGATACCAACCATCACCAATTCCGTGGAGACTTTCGCAACGATGGACCCCATAAGGATCACAGAAAGATTACTGAAGTTAGCTGTGAGTTCTGCATTTTTACATTGGCCTGGGTTTAAGGCTACTTATGGGTATTTTCGAGGGTCTTCTATATCTCATTGTCCGAAGCGTCCGCCTCGACCAAGCTTGTGTTGGCTCTGATAAAAAAGCTGTAGAATTGCAGCTTCTGTTCTCTGATGATTTTTGACCTTAAGCTGTTCTGGCAACTATTCGCTTCTGGATATAGACAAGACCGATTCGAAATTTAATAGCCGCCTGCGTAAGTACTCGTTGACGCGGAAACTGCACGAGATTTGCTGATAGACATTCTGGCAAGTCGACAAAAGATTTGTATTTTATCTTCTGGCGCTGTTTAGTAATTACTTCCACTAGCAAGACCTATCATTAAATACTAAAATGACCCACATTCACGTGACCGTCTCGGTCACGAGCTTATGCTACTGTAGTAATGTAGTAATCTTGTTTTTTTTCCAAAATGAAAAGATTAATGCTTATCGTGGCTTATCGACTCACGGCGCGTGGCACGGAACGTGGATTGCTCCGTTGAATATGAGTTCTCTAGATGCCTCGATCTGCTTCCAATCCTTCAGTGATCCTGGCCCAACGAAATCTGTGGGCGATACTTAAAACCCCCCTTACATTTACAGGTGCCGAACCATCTCATATGGCTTTGCTTCTTCTACCTAAGTTTCCATTCGTTCCTGAACCTGATGGGCGAATTGCTGCAGTTCGCTGACCGCAAGTTCTACGCTGATTGGTGGAATTCCAACAACATATCCGTATTCTGGAGCACCTGGAACATGCCAGTACACATGTGGGCCGTCAGACACGTGTATAAACCCATCACGGAAATGGGATTCAGCAAATTTAACGCCGGAATCGTTGTGTTTGCCATATCTGCGCTGTTTCATGAATATTTGGTGAGTATTTTCAAATTTATCCTCATCACTTAATGCTAAAAGAAAAATGTTAAGATTGTCTTCGCAATAGCCCGGCAGATTTTTACTTTACTGCCAGTGTGCCTGGTACAAAAGCTGTCATGCTCACACCCTCCTAATCTGTCAGAGCATTTTCATCTCAACATTAGTTACTTAGATAAAACAATTTGGAAGCCATGATAACTAATGCCCACTAAACTATTACAGGTGAGTGTGCCACTGCAAATGTTCAGAATCTGGGCGTTCTTGGGTATGATGGCTCAACCTCCGCTCGCGATCATCTCCCGCCACGCAGAGCTAAGGCTTGGGCCGCGGTGGGGCAACATTATGGTGTGGAGCTCTCTAATCCTTGGCCAACCACTGGCCATCATGATGTATTACCATGACTACGCCATGCTGCATTTTAAACCGACCCAGGAAGTGCCATAATCACTTTAAAGTTACAGGGAATTCACTCACGGACAAAAGACAGGCGCCATTTTTAAATAATGTAAACCATTACCTCGAATGATTCTATTCTAGTTTCATTTTAAGTTAGCTACCGTTAAATCAGGCTACAATAATATTTAAAAATTGCAGTAGTGCTGTAGTTAAGTTATGCCAATTTTAAAAGTGGTGCAAGACTTTTGTCTCGCAGTGTACATTTGGGTTGCTTAGGATAATTTTTTTACAAATATAGCGTGAATAATTAGCTCATTGGTGTAATAAATCAAAATATTACCAAATTACAAATTTAGCCATTAAGAGTATTTTTTATATAATATTAATCATGAAATGTTTTTATTTAAAATGATGTGGTATGTTTGATTTATAGTAGGATTAAGTTAAGATGAACAATTTCCTTGTGGTTTAGGTGGTCAGAGAATTAGTGTAGAACATTGGGCTATTAGGCAATTTCTAGGATACCGTGTCAGTTCTAACTGCAAATCTTCAATGAATTTATAGAATTTTAATAAAGACTGAATGCGCCTCGTCGGTGCTACACGATACATTGTGATATCAAGTCCATGTCTCGAAAGAAAACAATTGAATTTCTGATAATTTGATCCCTATAAAACATTTATTTTTATTAATATTTTTGTATCAGTTAGTTTCGGATAATGATGAGGAGACACAGGTTACAAGGTTATAATTAATAGATTTTTGAGAAAATGTTTTACAAATTGGTATTTATTTATGTTATTGAATAGCGATATTTCTACTACTTATGAAAAGCAAATTTATAAAATGCATTTAAATGAATTTGTTATGATTGGATTTATATAATACAATATTTAGTATTATCATGTCCATATATTTTAATATTTTACCTATAAGTTTTCTATTTTTATAAAAATAAAATTATTATGAATGTTACAGCTGTTTTATTTAATCGAATGCCGGGATGAACACACTCGAGTGCAGAATCATTTGGCACATAATTCTAGTCTAGACGATAGTAACAACAGTTACAAAAATAATAGTGCGATAAAACGTGACGATTCTTATAATAGCTCACATGTGCACAAGCACGTGATGGTGGGTAGCACTGTTTACACGCTCTCCAAGAAATATAAATATTTGTGATGACCTTGGTAATGTCCGGGGAAAGATAGTGTACCGGCCGCGGTACGGCGATTACTATTTATTATAGATAACGAATTAGACCCGAGTACGTCGTGCGTTCAGTCTTCAACCTTTGACGCAAAAAAGTACTCTGTGACGCAACGTGAGCATGTGTAGAGGCCGATGAACTTTTATCGAATTCCCTTGAACGCTAATACGTATTAGAATGATCTTAACTTAACACGACACATTTGAATGATGATGCTACTTTGTCTAGCATAGGTAAATAAAAGGAAACCTAGATGACTGGAAACACAAGATCGCAAACATACCTAATCTCAATTATTTTATTGGAGCAATCTTATTTATTTACTGTGAAAAAATAGGTACTTATTCTGGAATTAGACAATTAAATGAAATGGTATGTCCGTGATTCTATTAAAAAGTAGCTATATAAGATTTGAATGCTACTACATATATAATGTAGTAGAAATATCAATCTTCAGGAAAGAAAATACAAAACTATAGATACAGTATGTATGTCATTTTTTTTACGTAGCAAAAAAAAAGCTAAATCTATGTACAAAACGACAAAAACAACACAAGCAGAGCCACCTGTTGTGTTGGGCTTGAACTAAAACCGAGCGCGGTTGCTACGCCGCTTTGTCACAAAGCGACGTAGCAACCGCCACTTGTGTTTGAAGCGTTGAAAAATGTGGTGCAGCAAGTTTTTGGTCATCGTTGGTAGGTGTCACTGTAGTCGCTAGTTCAAGTCGTTAAATTCAGATCCTCATTTCTGGTACGACAGTATGTATAAAACTCAGTTGGCCCAATACTTCGCCACTTCCAAGGCGGTCGCGTCGTCAGATGTCTCTTTGGCTGCATGTTTTGTGTTCCAGAAGTTGGATAAATGTAGATTCTCAAAATATAAAAAATTAGCTTAGATACTTCTTAGAATTTGATTCTTACTAGCGACACTATCGGAAACACACAGCGTGTTTTTTTTACAAAATCAACGGGTTCGGTTCCAGGCTAGGCATATTGTTGTTTTTTTTAAATCATATGATGCAGTTTAAGTTTTCATTAAAATCGGGCCCGAAACTCCTTTCAGTGGTTTTCGCTATTCCTTATAGTTTCTAATTTGGCCATCCTCGTCCACTTGAAAACTCATTCTGTATACGAGGCAAATTTTCGAGCTCGCTTTGGCATTCTTCTATTTGACGACTCAAATTCTCAGCATAAGTCGACAAGTGCTAAGTAGGTATATGTGTATATCCTATTCGAGGTGGGGTGCTGATGATAATAGTTCTGGTCGTATTTTACAAGAAATTATATGTTTTAAAATGAAGTAGATATATATTAAGGCATCACATCATCATCATCACATCATCAGCCTATTAATGTTCCCACTGCTGGGACACAGGCCTCCTCTCTGTGAGAGGGAATGGGCCGTAATCCACCACGCAGGCCCAGTGCGGGTTGGTGGATGTCACATGTCTTCGAATTTTTGGTTCTAGGACATGCCGGTTTCCTCACGATGTTTTCCTTCACCGTTTTGAGAGCAGTGGTGATGAAATAATTTACACAAAGTAAAGCCCCTGCCTGGGCTTGAACCCACAACCTACAACTTGTAAGTCGCGGCTGATACCACTGGGCCACCACTGCTCTCAAAACATAATTATGCAACATATTAAGTTAAGGCATATGCTTTATTTATCGATTTTTACCCAGTGCAACTGGGTTGCAGTTGCACTGGGTAAAAATTCAGAAGATGATGATGAAATGTATGTAATGCAAACGTTTTCTGAACATTAGAGATTTCACTAGAGTGAAATAAAAGATAATCATCTGTTTAACAGAATCATCGACAGTAAGGCCCAGCGCACACCGCTGGAGGCGCGGAGAGCAATTGAAGACAACAATTTAATATAAACCTTAACTACCTTGACATACGGTCAATATAAGCGCATGCTCTTGTAGTAGCTTGAGGGCGCTCCGAGCACCGCATGCGAATTAATTTTTTCTTATATATTGATCGTATGTCAAGGTAGTTAAGGTTTATATTAAATTGTTGTCTTCAAAATGCTCTCCGCCGCGCCTCCAGCGGTGTGCGCTGGGCCTAAAGACCCTGTTCAGTGTTCTATAATTTTTACAATTACATATTTAAGTTTATTCGATTTTCGAAATTGATCTCGAAAGTTTTGACCAAACTTGAAGTCGTGTCATCGTGTGGAGAAAAGCCTAATAACAATAAAAAACCGGCCAAGTGCGACTCTGACTCGCGCACGAAGGTTTCCGTACCATTGTCGCAAAAGACAGTAAAAAAACACGTTTGTTGTATGGGAGCCCCACTTAAATATTTATTTTATTCTGTTTTCAGTATTTGTTGATATAGCGGCAACAGAAATACATCATCTGTGAAAATCAACTGTCTAGCTATCAACGTTCATGAGATACAGCCTGGTGACAGACGGACAGACAGACAGACAGATCGTGGAGTCTTAGTAATAGGGTCACGTTTTTACCCTTTGGGTACGAAACCCTAAAAATAAAGAAAAATAATCCACTAGATAGGCAACATTTGACGCGCAACACGTACCTACATGTTCAGTGACGTTGCCAGCTGGCGTGCAACATGACCCGACGAGAAAACATTAATAAACATAAGATCCAGGTTGCCGATCATCATGATGAGCAACATATTGTTGTGCATCATCTCGAGCGTCAAATGTTGCCTAGTGGATACGAGGCTTTATGCTCTAATTGTAAATACAAATATAGAAGGAGAAGCTCGTGGCTAAATAATAACAGCCTCATTGGTCGATCATCAAGGTTAAGCAACGCTTGACGAGGTCGGCCTGTGGATGGGTGACCATTTCAACATACCGAGTTGCCGCTGAGCCTCGGAAAGCAGCACGTTGGTCCCGGCTGTCATTTGAAGATCTTTGACAGTCGTTACGGGTAGTCAGAAGCTTGAGATCTGACATCAGTCTTACCAAGGGGTACCGTGTTACCCAGTTACGGGTTGTGGAGGTCATACAGGCAGTCGCTCTATTTAAAACACTGGTACTCAGCTGAATCCGGTAAGACTAGAAGCCAACCCCTATGTAGTTGGGAAAAGGCTAGGCAGATTGATTTTTGTCTGCAAATTGATAGCAAAGACAGCCAACTTTGAGTAAAGCTAGAAACGCTTTTTCAAACTTCTTTTTAAAAATCCGAATTTAGGACGTTTGTAGTTTAGTGGAAAGCGGATCGCCGTCCTATTGAGCCGGCGAGGGCGCGGAATCAATTGATGAAGAGGCTTCGATAGCGGGGCACGAACGTGTCCCGCCTCTGGGAGCTAACCTCTTACGGGCGACCGAACCTCGCACCAACCATTCTTATCACAGTTCCTGTTGCACGATGATAACAATGCCAGGTGGTACTTATAGGTTTAAAAGCGGGGTGCGGAGGGGTTCATTTGATTTATTGTTTTTTGGTTTATTGGCATAGAATAGGTCTACCATCTACCTGAGTTGGTACCTACAGGGTGTTGGGTAAGTAACTAACTTAAGGAACTGAAAACATTGACTTTGAGAACAACTGCTAAGAACCAAGAACCAATCCTGAAATCTCGAAAAAACCCCCCCGGTTTTAAGTTCTACAAAGTTGTCTTGTCGCGATGTAAATAAAGAGAGTATGAAGAAAGAAATGTCCGTCGAATGAAGATTCGTTTTGCTGGATCAGTCTGCTTTCTTACATATTTAGACATAGGTATTGTGTGAACTTGCCTTCGTTGTGCGCACAGTTGTGCGCCTACTAAAAAACCATCCATTATATTAAAAAAACAAGCAAAATGTTTAAAACTGTAAACCGACAACGGTATTTTTTTGCCATGTTTTCAAGGATATAATAACGAATCGATTGACACCTTATTCATCAAATTTTTATGAATGGTTAAGCCGCTACGGAGGAACATACGTAAATACAAACATACATACATACCTACATAGACTGCTAAAATCATAACCCTTCCTTTTGACTTCGTCGTAGTCGGGTAAAAAACCAACCAAGTGCTGTGATTGAACATCACTGCATCATACATTATTATGATGTACGTTACACGATAACATCACACTCACCTTTATTCCCAGAACGGTTAGGCAGAGCTGTACGACTTGTGACGACTGTTTCGACTTCGGCTTACGAACGTCTAAGTCGAAAGTCTCATGGAGGAATGCGTCGAGGATCTGTGAGCGAGTTATTGAAGAGGTGATAGCTGTAGGCTCGCTTATAGGGCATTGATCCAGAATTCCTGACTGTCTTCTATTCTGAGAAAAACACGCTTTGTCCAACCTGCAGCCTTATTGCGTAAGTACGGCAACGCAAAGAATTTGACCGCTATCAATCGACCAATCACACAGACGGAAATCCACATCGCGTCATTCATCTCGCATGTGATTGGTCGATTTGATAGCGGTCAAACCTTTCGCCTTGCCGAATTCACTTGCGCAATTCGGCTGCTGGGAATCAAAATCAGGACCAAAATAGGTAATATGTAGGGTTCAAAATAATAGGTAGTATAGGATAAAAACTTAGGTACACACACTGTGCTAGGTACCTTAAATATCTAGGTATTTAAATATCTATTGACCTTAATATCATAATATGAACACCATACTTAGAACAAAACTCAGCAAAATCACTAAACCGCCAGTGTTTCGACATTGTTTGATTTGATGAAATTATAATTGATGTACGCAGTTTCAAAGTGGGCAATTAACAAAGCTAGGCCAAACAGAAGTGGGATACGTGTTAGCTTCGGGTTAATCATGTAATAACATTTGCGGGGCGGCGGGTTGCGGGTGGCGGGATCGACTAACAATGTTGACCGAGGAGAGCAAACAGAGGCGGCAGCGGCAGCGTCAGCTCACGGGCCGCCGCACCCGCTCCGCACTGCCGACTGCGGCGCAACCCTATCGCGAGTAACTAGATAAGTTTTATATTAGAGAGTACAATGGTAGATTGTATCTTTCAGGTTTTTCTCCCAATAAATTTATTGTAGTGCCAGTTAGTGTAGAGTACTGTAGTGAAATAATAACAATTTAGCTTCAATTAAGAAATTCTTCGGCCTAAAACGACCCCAAACTGAAAACTATTTGGCCATCTAAAAATACTTATTCGTAGGCATCTTTCTACTATATTTTAAAGATAGGATGGATGGATACATCACATCATCAGCCTATTAATGTTCCCACTGCTGGGACATAGGCCTCCTCTCTGTAAAAGGGAATGGGCCGTTATCCACCACGAGGGCTCAGTGCGGGTTGGTGGATGTCGCAGGTTTTCAAATTTTTCTAGGACATGCCGGTTTCCTCACGATGTTTTCCTTCACAGTTTTGAGAGTGGTGATGAAATAATTTACACAAAGTAAAGCGCCTGCCTGTGCTCGAACTCACGACCTACAACTTGTAAGTCGCGGCCGATACCACTGGGCCACCATTGCTCTCATGATGGATACATGTTTGTTACTAAATCACGCCAGGTTTGTTCAAGAGTTACAGTGGTTTGGGAATAGTGCGGTGGGATTGTAAATCACGCCAGAATGGCTGAACGGATCTGGATGTAATTTGGCACAGAGATAGCTTGAATTCTGGAATAGCAAAAAGGAAGGTTTATCTCGGTATCTATAATGTTCCCTCGGGATAGTAAAACACTTTTCACGCGGGGGAAGCCGCGGGCATTAGCTAGTCATTTTATATTTAAGGGTAATTAGGTGTTATTTTAGGCATTCTCTACCAGTCAACCAAGGGTGGTGAAGAGATATCATGGCAAGTGCATTATTTAAACTGTGAGAAGCAAAACAGTAAAACAAAGAAATATTAATAATAAGTTGCTTACAATACACATACATATACATTTTATATAATACATACCTTAACAAATATATACGTATATGAAAGTAATGAAAAGAAGTTATCGAGAAGACTCTTCTCCGCGTTGAAAATAAAATTGCAATTCCCGTTTGAAAGCATACCGACTGGAGGCCGTCCTTATTTCGAGAGGAAACGCGATCCAGAGGAGAATAGACTGAATATGAATGGCAGAGTGAACAAAATCAGTAGTATGAGAAGGACATTAGTGGGATTATTGGAGGAACGCAGATTCCTAGCGTGTGAAGAACCTAAATATTGAAAATGAGACATAAGAAGGTGGAGCACCCATTTGAGCTCAGACCTGGGAGGTGACCATAAGCTCTTAGAGCGGTATAAATTTGAGATCGAATAAGGGACAGGAGTATCTGACGTGTATACATCTGTCACTTACTCGATCTCAAATTGATACCGCTCTAAGAGCTTATGGTCACCCCCCAGTAGCTCGGAACATGGTCATATTTCCTCAAGTTAAATATGAACCGAATAAATTGATGGAGGAGCCTATCAAGCTTATTCAACAGAACCACACTCAAGTCAAAACTAACACACGTCACCATAGTCTATTAAAGGGCAAATTAAAGTCTGCACAAGTATAGTCTTTGTCTTTACGGGCAAAAAGTTCCTCAGACGATACAGAGGTATCGCAAATGTTGCTGAAATTTTGTACTTCCAATATAAGTTAACAAGTCCCGTACCAAAAACGCGCAGCAAAATCCGCGTAAGCATTTAACCTTGTAATTTGAATACAAATCATAACCCATTGTCTTGTAATAACAAGAGCATCGTTTCAATTATTAAGGGATAATAAGGAAGGGGTTGAATGTTTAGAGTGGCAGGTCACGCTTACCCGGTGATTACATGTAATTCGCGATTATGCTCGTTTCGAGCTCACCCCTAGTCTCGCGAGCCGCCACGCGTGAAATCACTTTGTTCTACAGTTAGCCTCCTCGCTGCCCTGCTTCGAATTAATTAATTAGATATGATAATTCATATAAAATAAGAATATTTCTCAGTTTTCGTTTAATACTTAGGAAGAGATATTCATTGATATTGAAAAGTGGGTTTCAAAAAACTTACTTCACACATACCTAGTTACTTTGTATTGTATTTATGAAATTGCAAACTTTTAAAATTATGGATGTACAAAAATACGTGCAAAATTAGTTATCAAAATGTGTAGTACGAGAATCAATTTCAAACAAAATCATACTAGGTCAAAGAGAGGTAGACCTTTTGTTGCCGTATAGTAGCACTATCCGCGTAGCACCGCTACGTAGAAATATACGGTGTAGCACAGGTGCTACGAAATTTTGGCATCGACGCGACGCTAAGGACCACAATCTTGGTACCCTTTTGTCGAAATTATATTAACTAGATAGATAGTAGAATTCATACTTATTTACGTAGTATTAGATATTTTTATCATAGCATCTTTATTAATCTAACTTATTGAACGCATATAACATATAAATAGTATGCAAATATACATACGTGATATCCATCCTATTCACTACTATACCGAACCTACTTAAGTACACGTATATTTCGTAATGTATGTCATGTTATTATTATATTATGTTATGATATTATTCTAGTATTAGCGAACTTATGTCAGTGAAAATAAAGGCTGTATGAGTATGCGCGCGTCGCGAAACGTCATTGGGTCGGAGGGCGGAGTTTCGCGCCGCCCTGTGCCGCGACGGCAGTCCGCTCCAGGCCGGCGTGCGCCCCGCACGGCCCCATGGTGGAACACGCGCACGTTGACTGCTCCCAGGCGAGCGCCATGCAGACCCTGCCCCCGCAGCCACACCGCGATGGCGAGGAAGACCAGCTCGCCGACGAGTACGTACAGAACTTTGAGCTCGACCACCTCGAGGACCACAATGTTGTAAAACGAGAACCCCTGCGGACAGGCTGGCAAGAAATGGTCGAGCCTCCACCTGCATGTGCCCGTGCGTGCCGCCCGTGGCCCGACGCGGGTCCGTACCCCCAACCTCACGTAGCTATCGCTGTGGACCCCAGCACGCCCCCGGAGACGCCACCAGCCCCTATTGGACGAAGTCCTTGTCGTGCGGCGTTGGTCGACGATGTCCTTTGGCTTCCACACATGCGAGAACCGCTCGATATGCGTACAGTTCCTTGCGGCAGTTTTGAAGAATGGGATCGACGCGAGTGGCGTGAGCAGGACCACCACATGCAACAGGTCGCGCTGCGCCCTGCCAGCTCCTGCTCAGCGATGTCTCCTCGAACCGGTCCTCATCCATCCTATCAGCCTTCCTCCTGTGGGGATGATCTTATCAGTGATGACTTGCTTATGACATTGAGCGTGCGAGAACTGAACAAACGGCTCCATGGTTTCCCTCGAGAAGACGTGACACGACTGAAGCAGAAACGACGCACACTAAAAAACCGCGGCTACGCGCAAAACTGTCGCAGTAAACGATTGCAGCAGAGACAGGAGCTGGAGCTGACGAACCGCTCCCTGCAGGACGAACTGCACGTGCTGCAGCTGCAGGTGGCGCGCGTGACACACGAGCGCGACGTGCTCAAGCAGCGGCTGGCGATGGCGGCGCGTGAGCACGCGGTCCCGCACGCCGCACCGCCCACGCCGCACTCCTCGCCCGAGTTCTTCTCGGAGCTGTGACGGCAGGGCGCGGCGCCGCGGCCCGGCGCCTCCGCCGCCGCCTCGTCCTGCGCCTGGCAGCGCTACTGAGCCTCCGCCGCTGGTCGCTGACCGCGGGGGTTCACAGGGCCGACACTCGTGCTTTTGTTAAGTTTGAAATATAATTATCATCAGTTCCAGTTCTATAGTTTCTTTATATTAAGGTGGAACAATGTAGCCATCGCCCGGCGTCGTCGTCGGGGCGGCTCGCAAGCACCGTGTTAAATATATGGTTGTGTCGTAAGATATGCATAGCTTCGTTAATCTATATGTATTATTAAAATTAAAATTTATGCATAAGTTAAATGAGTCATGAAAACTGATTAATCGAATAATTGTAAATAGATACATAAATGACGAATATTAACTATAGGAGGATATGTGTTTTCCTAATAAAATATTTCTCAAAATATTCTTTTATTTATCTATTAACATAATTTAACTAATGAGATGCCAATATTGTAGAGAACCGTAAGTCCAAACAAACAAGCATTACATGTTGGCGCTCACTCAATAATTGTATAGTATAATATTAATTGAATTTGTAATATAATGACTATATACACCTAATTTTGACTATTTTTCTCAATAACTAGAACATCAAAAGTTTTCACATACCAAATAATGTTCAAATAACTCTTAATTTTGTTGAAACGTGTAAAAGCAAACAAACACACAGAGGTTTTCAAGCGCTATAAAGCTTTCTGATTTTCTGTTTCTGAAGGATATTCAGGAGTTTACATTTCTGATTGAACTATAAAAGATTTGGTCCTTACAGTTTTTCTTTAAAATTTTATTCATAAACGAACCCCCACAATCACGCTTGAGTTTAAGTAACTTTGTTTTAGTGATTTCATTTATAAGTTAGATGTAATAAATAGAGGAATGGGAGACGAAATTATTGTGCAGGTATAGATGTATACAATCTAGGTACTGAATTATACCTAGGTAGGAAGGAATATTGGCTACGAATATACGATACTAATATTACTATATTTTTATGAAGTTTTATTTTGCATAGGCGAAGTCGTTAAATGGCCTAAAACCACCTATGCATCTGATTTAATTACTAATAAAAACCACTACCTAGAAATATCGTAGCAAAACGAAATAGTTGCATGATTTTTTTTATACTTTTTTTCTGTCACTTTTATAAGTCAACGTTTGAGCGTCCTTAAGATAAAATAAGGACAGACTTACGAGAAAAGATATGTAGTGTAGTAAGTTAAGAACAAGTTTATTTTGTCTTAAATGTCCATTTTGGTAAGCTTGTAGAACACACCATAATATCACGTCTATATTTTCCGAAGGGAGAGATGGCAGATTCGTACCTCCAATAACTTGTAGAAGTATCAAAAAACTAGCTTGAATTAGCTTTGCTTCGACGCCTGTGAAATATAAAAAGTGAGGTTTGACTATGGCACTCAGCAATAGTGTTCTCGTTATATTATTTCAGAGTTTAGGTAGAACCTTAACAAAACATTTAAGCAAATAAATCTTTATAATAATAGTTTAGATAAGGTTCTCATTTTTAGTTAGAAACCTATAGGTATCTTTGGTCAGTTAGTTAAAAGACTTACTGGTGTCTCTATATTAAACCTAAAAATATATTAGCGAAATAATCTAACTATATTATAAATGGGAAAGTTTGGGTGGATTTGTATGTTTGTTACTCAATCACGCTAAAACGGCTGAATGGATCTTGATGAAATTTGGCACATATATAGACAGTATTCATCCCGGTATAATGTTCCTTTGTGATAAGAAAGAGACTAAGAGAAGACTTCATGCGGGCGAAGCCGCTGGCAGAAGCTAGTAATTGTATAAACTTTAATAACTTAACTTAAATCTATACTAATATTACAAAGAGGAAAGATTTTTTTGTTTGTTTGTTTGTACCGAATAGACTCAAAACTACTGGACCGATCCAAAAAAATATTTCACCAATAGAAAGGTACATTATTTCTGAATGACATAGGCTATTTTTTAATCCCGAAAACGGGTCTTGTGGGGTGGTCCACGGGAGCGAAGCCGCGGGGAACAGCTAGTGTTATATATACCTAATTGAGGGGAATATTTTTGTGTCGATTCAACTGAAATTGTCAATAAGAGTCCAATGACTCTTGCAGTGGCAATTGTGCAACTCAGGTAAAGTTCGCGACGCCATCCATCGCGAACAAAGATTGCTCAAGAGTTGCAAGAAATTGAGGTCGGCACCGGTAGGTAAGTGTGTATTATTTATATTATAAATAATAATGCGCATATTGTTTATAGCACCAATATCTACATAATTACTAATTGTTTCTTTGGTAATTTTATAGGTAAATGATCATGCTCTTCCATTGATATATAATATGCTCTACAAATAATTTTAAAAGTGTAATTTGATCATAATCGATAGGTATTTTTGATGTTCATATTACCCAATTTTTCATGGATAGGTCCATGCAAAAATTGGGTAATATGAACATTTCCAGATCACACTAATTTGTCTTTTAAGCTTGGCCAGCAGTCAGTGTGCTATCTACCTTATAGCAGTTTATTTAGGCAAATAGGCAGGTCGGTTACAAGCTGATAGAGGATGATATGAATTATAGGAGGTAAGAGTAGTTCAGTCTTTCAATTTATTTTACAACAAGATTGATGGTTGACGCTGGTGGTCTAAATGCGAATGTTGAGGAAATGTCTGTTTGACTGAAAGATAGTTTACCCTCAAAATAAATGACCACCTTTTAAGTCATTTTCCATAGTTTTCTTTATCGTGGTTCTTTTTTACACGTGGCTTAAGAGAGTAAGCAACGATGTTACGTAAAGATTTGGATAGATATATCTATTATCATGTTAACCATTTCAAATTAGTGTTATCATTATTATATTGATGAAAATGATTCACATTCTTACATAAATCAATGTTGATCATCCGTAAACAAGAGACATTGTTGCAGTTTGCTATCTAACTCGTGCTGATCTGTTTTTATTGATTGCCTCGTTAGTTGACTACAGCGTTAGGTTCAGTCTGGGTTCGATTCCAAGGTTGGACTGGTTGGATTGTTATTTAGTTTCAGGAATGTAACAGTATCTGTCAGGTTTTAGAAAGAAGTCGTGATAATATAGCTTCTGAATCTATGTAAAAACTTTTTTGCAAAAAAATACTACCGACTTCCAAATAAAAAACTACAAAGTAAAAAAACTTTATTTTTGGAAGTCGGTGTCTTTCGTAGGTACCAATTATTTGCAATATTGACACCGACTATCAAAAATAAAGTTATTTTTCACTTTGTAGTTTATTATTTGGAAGTCGGTAGTATTTTTTTGCAAAAAAGTTTTTTTATTTTACCCTTTTTAGTACCTATAGGCATGTTGTTTAGTAAGTACCTATAACGCCAGAATAGATTACCCGAATAACAAGAAACTCAAAACATAATCAGTGAAATGAGAGATCTGCATACCACTTTTGAGCGTACTGGCGTGATGTTATGTTATGAAATGGTATAAACAGTAAACAGACATGCGATTGCAGCAATCCCGAGAGATTTTCCGTTATTTATTGAAGAGTTCTGTTGTATATCTCCGAAGTTTTTCATCAATCTTCACCAAATTAAAATGGGACCAATTTCGGTATATGTTCCTTCAAACAAAAAAGATTTTTTAAAATCGGTCCACAATTGACGGAGATATCGGTGAACATACACAAAACATACATAAAGTCGAACATAGAACCTCCTCCTTTTTGGTAAGTCGGTTAAAAAGTTAAGACAAGCCGTCGGTTTAGCTTTACTTTTGAAAAGTTTCTCATTTAATCAGACTTTTTACCCGACTACGGCGAAGCCAAAAGGGAGGGTTATGATTTAACAGTCTATGTATGTATGTTTGTATTTACGTACGTTCCTCCATAGAGCCTAAACTAGTCATCCGATTTTGATGAATAAGGTGTCAATTGATTCGTTATTCGTTGTCAATTGTTCGTGTCAATTGATTCGTTATTATTCGTCCGGGTAAAACAGGATAAAAAAAACAGTAGTCGGGTTACAGTTTTTAAACTTTTTGCTTGTGGGTATGTGTAATGGGATGATTATTTCACTTTCACTAGATAACATGAAAATAAAGGCAGCATTTATTATTCGCAGACCCTTAGGGAATCTTGATTCGTGTTTGTTGCTTTTTATGATTCCTAGGTACGGGTACAGACCTCTGTATTTTTATTGCAGCTTGGAAAGACTCTTCTTAGCGTGTTTCATTAAAAAATAATACCTACTAGGGACTTCAACTTTTTCAGCGACTCAAAGAACCAAATCCTTTAAATCGCTGAAAACAGTTTAAGTTTAAGAGTAGCTAAGAGGCTCTTATAAGTGGCATTCAATGTCAGCGAAGGCTATAGTCGTAATGTCAAAATTTAAGGGATTGATCACGTGATTTTTCGATATTGCTTGTCAATCCCTTCGATGATAAAACGTCACTTGTCTAGGGCCTAAGTTTTAATTCACAACAAAATTTAATTAGAAATAAAAACTGTTTCTAATTCTACATGTAACGTATGGTAAATGTGTCCTAGGCATTGACTGTATCTGGAATGTTGCTTTGCCCGACAGGGTCCATAATTGTTTCTGTAACTTATATTTACCATCTGTATGTACATTATGGATACAATAAATTTAATTTGAATTTTTGAATTTGCAGGTATGCTGTCGAAATATCAATCAATGTTTTTTCCAGCGACTCTTGGGACCAATTTAAAACATAATATCATATAATCACGCCTGTATCCCCACAAGGTTAGGCAGGGGTGCTTCTATAGTAGGTTCTCTTACTCTCCACATTTCGCAAAAGTAATGTTTAAATCAGTTACGAGAATTAGATCAAGACAAATACTGTCTGTAAGAGTTCCGGCGCTTGTTCGCCGCGATAACAACTAAGTTGCGAGTACTTAGGTACCTATTGTACAACACCGTCACACGGCGACGTAAGTAACCTGACGCTGAAGTGTTATTAGAAGTGAAGGCGTCGGGTTCTCTGATAACGAGGCAAATACCAATCAGTGAGGCGGACATAATGTCCCTTTATTTGTACGAATAAATAAACATGATTTATTTTAAATAAGTGTTGGGTTTAAGTCGGAAGCTGTTTGAAACAAGACTTTATCTCTCTGGAAACCAGGTCATGATTTGTGTTATTTGCCGACATAAGTAAGTCGGCTATGGTCCAGCCAATGATGTATGGTTCAATAAACAAATTGTTTATGTACTTATGTATTCGGTAATAGTTATGTACAGTTAAAGGTCAAAATGGGCGCACGGCTGGCGTAGTGGTTGAGCGATTGACTGCTGCGCTGCGTGTCTCGGATTCGATTCCCGTACGGAACAAATATTTGTATGACCTACTAATAGTTGTTCCGATTCTGGCTCTGGGTGTTGAGTATGTGAGTTTACATGTTTGTAAACGCACCCACGATACAGGAGAAATTCCTAGTGTGGGGCAAAGTTAAAAAAAAATGTGCAGTTACACAATCAAAACAGCATCTGCAATTTTATTTTAGGCAGACAAATTTCTACTTTTCACGGTAAGTAGGTATAATCTATACTTTAATTTCTATACAACATAATAAATCAGTCGTGGATAATTTAACTTCTTCTATAAAAACTAGCCATTTGAGTTTTGAGAGAATAAGACTGCACTTTTGATCCTTGACCAACACTGAATTTAACTTATGCCTTAAAGCACCTACGAAACTTATGGATAGCTTTCCTGTATGCAGCTTTCCAAGCTCGTAAACCATAACCCATAGGAAAAGAGAGAACCTCAACATTATCATCATTACAGCCGAAAGTCATCGACTGCTGTACCGGCCAAGGTATGGGAGATACCGAGACCGGTACAGCAGTTGAGCATCTCTATATTGACCGACCTTGTGCTTTCCGTATCAAGAAAAAGAGACTATGTTCCGATTTCTGAATGGTGATCATCATCATCTGCCTATAAGCCTTTTCCCAACTATATTGGGGTCGGCTTCCAGTCTTACCGGATTCAGCTAAGTACCAGTGTTTTACATGGAGCGACAAAAAATATGGTGATGATGACAAAAAATATCTATTTAGTCCTTCAGTTAGATAACCTAAAATATTGAATACGTGTTTGTTATTTTGCCACGTAAATATCGTATGACGTCACGGTACCTGTGTATACTGACAAAGTGACGTCACAAGCCCCCACTCCTGAACTTTGATGTGCTTTATCTTTGTACTTTTTATTTATTTGATAAAGCAAAAAATATAATAATAAAATAAAATAAAAAAATAAAAAAGCCTCTTTATTCCTTACTAACTTAAAATAACAAATGGTTTTTTTTTTTTTTTTTTTTTTAATATTAACATGCATCATGACTTTGTAAGTTTATTGTTAGCCAATAAGGACCTCTCAACGAGTAAAGGCCTCCTCCATTTTTGTTTGTAAAGCAAAAAATACGGGTCCAATATTATTTGATAATCTCAATGACGGACAAAATAGAATTATCATTATTCTAGCCAAGAAAAACATGTAACAATGTCAACTTTTTTGAGAGAAAATAAACAAATTTTGACATTGTTTTTTTTTTTTTTTTGATTGGATATTTAGAGTTAAGAACGAGTCAACCCCTACTTTAACGGTGAAGATTGACAGGTCTTCAGGTTAAAGTAGAGGTTTACAAATGCTCAACTTTAAATACTTAATTCAGAAATGAAGGGTTTAAGTACGAATCTAGGATTTAAGAAGTTATGCAGGCAAACAAGGAATGTAGTGGAGGGAATTAGTTATGTCACGCCGTGTCATTGATTCACCCTGAGAACGTCAGGCTCAAATGAAATCAAATCTTTTCAAGCAAGGTATAATATTGCATGGTTAACAAAAGTAAGAAATTGCTTCAAGGAAACTATCAGCAATCGTTTTTTTAATGAAGAGGTGTAAAACTATTTTTAAGCTCTGTAGACATCACAGATGCGTATGTGATGTTGAGGACAGTTTTGACTGTCAACAACCTGCCTGCAACGTGTCCTGAGATACTTCGGCCACATTGCCCGCAGATACCAATAACATATGGAACGTCTTATGGTGACTGGTAAAAGAACTAGAGGCCCAAACGGTGATCGGACCTTATATCGGGGCATCTGGAGGTAGAGGTACCTATCAGCGCCACATCCACCAGGCTTTCGGAGAAAACCCGTTGACAAGTAGAAACCGAATCACGAATCTCAGCAGTGAGAGAGCGATTAGGAAGAGAAGACTTTTCGTTGGTTTATTTATTTAAAAGAAGATAAGAATGCTATCCTATAAGTATTTACGTCGGGGTCTTAAGTCGAGGTTAAATCATGGGCATCTTTATGATTCGCCATAGACAGATTGAAAGAAAGAAAGAAAAAACTTAAAACTAAACAACAATAAAAAAAAACAATAAGTATAAAGATAACATTGTGTGTCCCACGGCGAGGACCAGTTCAGTTCAATAAAATGTCGGGCAACTGAAATGCTGTTATTCGTAATTTCACACAATTCAGGCTTCAGTCTAGCCCAACTGCAGCAGTTTCTACGCAGAAGAAATATTTTACTTACAAAGATACATAATACTCCTTTGGATGTAGAAAAAAACTGTAGGAACGCCATCGGTTATACCGGTTACGAATCATTCAAACCTACCTACATCTACCTATGTAGGTACGCCTTTCTCATCGTCCATCTTAAATACATCGCACCTTCGGTAGAACAAGGGCATAATTGCAGTTTTTGCTATGTTTTTTTTCAATTAATTTTAATTGAAAAGAGAGCAGTAAAAAGGCACCAATAAGACAGTCACTATTTTCGCCTAGCGGATTTTTAAAGGAATTAAATGACTGTCTTTGTTCCTCCAGTTCAAATAGCATTTTTAAGGCATTTCTGTATACTTAATTTGACAATTGTGCCCTTGTTCTACCGAAGGTGCGGACATGTAACATGCACCGGTTGCGTTTACTACGCCCCTGACCTTTTTGAAGGACAATACAACACCCATAGTCCTTTTCTTTTTTGGATGATCCTTCTGGCGCTTCCACAAACAACATCTGTTACGCCATTTGTTCATCCTCTGGACGTGACCAATAAACTAACTAATCCGATAAATAATCTAGGTAGTAAACGCATTCTATAATAAATTGTGCTAGTCACTATACTTACTCAAATATCATATTTATATTCCAATATGATTAATTATGCAATTATGTATATACTTAGTTCAGATCAGACATGAATCCGTTATTTTAGTTGCACATTTATCAAGCGACGTTTGAAGTCAACATAGTCAGTCCATATCTCGTAGCAGAGCTACGGGGCCTACGGGCTACGAGACGGCGTAGAGGGACGCGAGAGGCGTGGCCCGTAGCGGCACGCCCCGCCAGAGCGAGACAGCCTGCGCGCCGCCTACCCGCCACGGACTCAACCACGATGCATTTTCATCTGCTCAACATCTCAGATTTACCTATTTCTAAGAAATAAGGCTCAAATTTGAATGGAAAATTTTTATGTGGCGAATAAGGTCGGTATATCTATGGAGCTGTAGTGGTAGATTCTGAGGGTACAACCACCTCCGCTCTCTCGTACCAGCGGCCGCTTATTATGGACTATAGCGGTACGTAAGTAGAGGCTGTCATGCAAATGGAGGCCTGTTAATGAAGTCGAGGAGAATTATGGGCATTGTTACTGCGGCCCCGGCCATTGTAATGGCCCATTTTGTAGGCGTACATCATAATAATATATGGGACAATTATTTCTACGATGCCATTGGACTGCATTTCTGACCAAGGGTTTTTGGTGACTGCTATTTATTTGGCCTGAGGTTCATAAATACCATATACTTATAGTTTATAACATAACAGAACGTAGAACCGTCAGTACCATTAATATCCTAGTGAATTCCCTTATATTGATCTTATGGAATTTTGGCTCTAGTTAGACATATTTGTGTTGTTAAAGCGAATTATTAGATGATGTATACGAAAAATAACAGATACCTTGTAAGTATTCCTTGCTGGATTTAGTTATTTGAAACCGTGTTTAGTTTGTCATATAGTTGTAGACGTTGTAGGACCTCGAATTATTTTAAAAACTCAAAGAAGTACCACCTGGATTACTCGATTCTTTACAGAAAACCAACGTGTTGAATACCTTTGTTTTCAAAATGAACTTGCATATTATAATATCCTCAGTAAAAGTTAATCTTGTAAGTAACTCTTTTACATACACAAAACTTCTTCGCTCTTCACATTTTTCTTTTCAATAACAAATCAGCGGGTGGAATCTTTATTGTTTATCCTGAACCAATTAGTAACTTAACAAACGTTTTGAATCTTCCCAAACACAGAAAGAAATGCAGCATCAATCAGATGTAAACTTTTTGAAAATCAATTTTCCAACATAAAAAATACGTGTGTCTACAAAGCCAATTAGGTATCAGTGGATAAAGCTGTATTATTTTAAGAAACATATATTCTGCTTGTATAAAGCATAGCAGCCTAGTACGCAGCGCGTTGTCCTATAAAATGTTTGAATCCTGATTTAGGTTAGGTCGAGGGTGATTTCGAGGAAACTTTTGAAGTGAATAAAATTCCATATTGCGAATGAAAGTTTAATATTTTAGACAGCTTTTAGCCTACAGCCTACAAAACGTATCAGACGTCTGGCGACTCTCGACTCTGGTGAAAATAAAACAAAAAAAGTTGTCAAAAGACCATCTCTTAGTCTGTTCACAACTTACCAAGAGATAGTTTGTAGACAGCTTGTTTTGTTTGCTGATGTTCTGATTTTCTGAACCCCTGCGTAGTAGCAGGGAGCGGGTGCGATGTCCGGACGCCGCGCGCCCGTAGTGATGAGCCAGCATCCTCAGCGGCGACGCGGCACATTTTTCTAGTGGCAAGGTCGGCTGCCGGTGACGTCACCATTCCATACTTTCTGTTTTCAAACTAAGTTAAATATCACCATTTTAGTAGAGATTTTAGGCTGGTCTTGGTTGTTTGAGATATTCCGACCTACTTTGAAATTATTAATCATCATCATCAAATAACTCTTTCCAGATCTTCTTAAATATCACGTCATCTCTAAGCCCGTTTTATCACATAGTGAACATTGTGTGATCTCTTATTTTCACATGACTGTGTTCCGTTTACACATGACTTATTATATTACTCTTTATTCTCTTTTTCAGCAGAACCCGTACCTATACAATTTTATAATAAGACTATTCTTTGAAGTTAGTTTTACAGCCCCAAATTATTCTGTGTTAAGAACATAACACCGCCTTAAAAATCAACTAAAAACTCTGCCTCAAACAGTACACAAGTGAGGTATTCTTTACTTTGATTCTCAGACTGCCTGAAGATATGAAAAGATAAGACGATGCTCAAAAGAGACTTCTATTGACCAGCTCCATGCAGCCTTTTGAACTTAGGAAATATGAATTCCAAATACCATACTAGGTATATCATGCATAAATTGTAATAGATTATTAATATATTTTTTTGCTTTTGTAGCTAAGCTAATGTGTATCTGCCATGTTATCTCCACTACCCTTGGTTGATTGGTTAGAGAATTAAGACTAGTCCACCATTGTAACTTTGTGCCTTAAGTTTTAAATAAATTAAATACTATGTTGACAAGTTTGTATATTTCCAAGAAGACACCTGTAGGAGAATACTACGGGAAATGTATGTGAAAACGCTGATGGAGTATAGTAAGCGCAGGTATGGGGGAAAGAGGAACGCTTACGCGAGCTGAGCCAGCGCTCTGAGGCAGGGTCGCCCGCGGTCGATACTCCCGCACTAGGTCGACCGGCTCCTACGGAGATATTCTTTTTAAACTTGTTAGATATTTGGTAAATAAGGCTTTGCAGCAAAATATTAAAGTTATATATAGAATACATCATTGAAATCATTATGTCTATAGTACGAGAGCCCACGACCAAAACCATGTTTCATCGTTTCACGATAAAAAATCGTTAGACTAGATGAATCTTAACCTGTCTAGATGGGAAGTACCGGCCAGAAACGTAACAGTGTTATGGGAGAGAATTTCTGCTATGTCAAAAAAAAATAAGCAAATGGTTTTATTACAATGTGTCTGATATTAAAAATGTACATAGGTTTCGGTAATTTTATTATGAAAACGTTCGTTTACTGACATTTTGCGCGTCACATGTGGCCTGAGAGCATTTTCAAAAATGTCAAAAGATTTGACCGACCCTGTCTCTTAAACTCCAAAAACGAAAAGAACGTTTCGGAGTCACCCGGCAAACGCGCAGTCTGGAGATGAATTTTGACGATGGCGACCACTATGATGTGTCGGGCAGCGATTAAAAACTGTAATAATGTAACCCAAAATCCGAAAATAATGCCTTTAAAATTTATAATTTGGCGTACGCTGAGAAAACGTTTGATGATACATAAAAATTATGTACAACATAATTAAAGTACTCATTATTACCTACAAAAAAGACAAGCAAGAGAATATATCTCACTATCATAGTTAAGTCACAATAGCAGCTTTTGTGTTCTAAAATTTAATTAGATCGCCGTCCGGTAGAAACAAAAGGTGGTTACATTCGTATTGCAGTATTAATTCTTATTCAAATAAATAGTATAACAAAATGGTAGGTAGGCAGGGTAGGTGGGTAGGTAGGGTAGGTAGGGTAGATGGGTAGGTAGGTAGGTAGGGTAGGGTAGGTAAGTAGGGTATGTAGATAGGGTATGTAGGATAGGGTGTGTAGGTTAGCGTAGGTAGGTAGTCAGTTGACGGGAGCGAAGCCGCGGGGTCAGCTAGTCTCTTATATTTTAGCATAACGACCATCGCCATCGCCGATAGAATGACACTTTGTTAAGAACCATTACGCAAACCCATACTTCACTGAATTTACATGTTGATAAGATTTCACAGTTATAAACACAGGCCTTGAAAGTTTTCCTGAGAAGTTTTCATGAGAATTTAGGACCATGCAGTTTTATATCAATAAAAAAAACAAACAAAAAAGTTTCCTACCCTGTGGATTGGGAGAATCTCTTTCGTCTATTTTATTTTTTAATTTAAGTATTTAAGTATTCTATTTTATTTTATTCACACAAAATAATGTAAGTAATTACTGCGTCAGTTGCTGTATTTTATGGTGCAATTTATTTTTTACTTGCGTATTTTAATTACCTTTTTCCGAAATTAAGTTCTGGCCGAAATTGTTGAAAAAAACCGTTTGTCAAAAGAAAAAGTTAAAAAAGAAACAATATCTATATAATGCACTGACCTCTAATATACAAGTACGCTGGACTTCATATTATCGATGACAAAATTAAGACACTTGATTTTCGCCATTTTGGCGCTGATAGCAACGTGACTTAACGTGAGATTCCATGGAACTAATATTAGAGATGGGACATAGCCTTCGGTATAAAAATACGTGAGAATAATTTAATACTTAGGAGAATTAATTTCTAAGTAATAGAAAACTTGCTGTAAAGGTTAACTGAAAAATACTTTCAATCAGATTGCAAGCTATAAACTAGTGGATAGCGTGCTACTAAAGTTATAGCGCATTACTGTCAGATCAGTGAGATTTAAATATGGGGATAGGCTAACAACTTATCCTTAAAACTAGTATATTTGAGCATGTATCTGCTCGCTCAAGTATACTAGTTAGTTAATATTTACATTTACAATAGTTTGGATTCACTCGGTTGGAACATCATTCATACAAATATTTGCGTACGAATGAGATTGATAATAATTTACAACGGACATATTTCTCGCTCTCATCGCTGAGATCCTGTCTCTGTAGTGTTAAGGTGCAAATAAGAGTGACATCGCATTCCAGCGACGACGTGAAGACTTATATCAGTTTTCAACTCTGTTTCAGATGCAGATATAAATTGTTTGACTTAAAAACATTTGTTAATACAATTATAATTATCATGATATTATTCCAGAATTAATTCCAGACAGGAACGAGGTGATTGATACAAGAAGAGAGAGGCCTGTGCTCAGCAGTGGGTGAAGTCGGACTGTGGATGATCATGATGATGATTCCAGAATTTAGTATTACACATTGCTTTTTAACATATTATTACTGATTATTAGGTATTTATATAACATTCATCACTAATACCAAGAGATATTTAGTTGCAACATATTATGAGAAGTCAATACAGTAGATGAGTGATACGCCTTGCCAAGTCTACTATTTTGATATTATTCTAATTTAAAAATATTACTAATACTCTTATACTCGTATTAGTTAAAATAATATAATATTTCTAGGCGAATATATTAGTATTACCTAATCTTGAGAAATATCGGTATTAACCTATCTCTAAATGTGTCAATTTTAGTTCCTGAGAACCTCGAGTGGGGCGCTTTGATTCGGCACAAAAATCAACTGTCATTTCATCTAATATATGTAGTCCAGCGTACTTGTATGATAGAGGTCAGTGATATAATGGCTTTATTGACTAATTTTATCAACAAATGGCTAGGATTCTTTCATAAAATAAAAAGCTTCTAATAGTAAAACCTTTTTTTGGTTTATATAACATTTTGAAAAACAAAAAAAGGATTACAATAGGTACGATTTTTTTTGGGTGCCGAAGTCAACAAGGAACCCTTATAGTTTCGCTCTGTCCGTCTGTCCGTCCGCAGCTTAGCTCAGAGAATCTAAGTACTAGAAAGCTATAATTTGGCATGGATATACATATTAATAATTCCGACAAATTGATAAAATAAACCCTTGAAAAAAAAATTTTTTCCGGGTACCTCCCATAGACGTAAAGTGGGGATGTATTTTTTTCTTCTCATTTGTCACATGGTGTGGAGTATCGTTGGATAGGCCATTCAAAAACATAATGAATTTGTTAAAACCATTTTTCGATTCAGAGATCCGTTTGGATTAAATTAAGCTTTAAATTGCAAAATTATGTTAGAGTCAAGTGTCCCCACCCCCTGCCAGCGAAATGGTTGCTCTTGGCTATGTGAAAAAATTCTCTGCAGTAGTAAATATAACGAAATTAAAAGGAAAACTATCACGGATAAGTAGGCTTTACACGTTTACGAGTAATAGTCGACCAACTTATAAAATGTACTTGGAACAGTAAAAACTTTGTACAAATGCCATTGAAAAATTACTTAAATAACGTTGCTAGCTGTTTAAAACAGAGTAATTATATGCTTATGAACCGTGTAAAAAGAAACAAAAATAAAATCATAACAGGCTTTACAAGTTTACGAGTAATAGTCGACCAACTTATAAAATGTACTTGGCACAGTCAAATTTTTGTACAAATGCCATTGAAAAATTACTTAAATAACGTTGTTAGCTGTGTAAAACAGATAGTAAATATATGTTTATGAACGATGTAAAAATATACAAAAATAAAATCATAACATCCTTAATAATAATGATTTCTAAATTAATAATGTTTAAGCTCGAATAAAACATTGGAGTGGCCGGAGTCGTTAGCAGTACCGGTCCGTAGTCCATACGGCGCATGCGGCGCATGCGCGGGGTAGTCTTTTTGTGTTAGTGTAACACAAAAAGACTCCCCCCGCGTGTCAAATTAGACTCCAATTTCGATTTCCAAGCAAATTACTTATTTTCTTTTGTCGATATCCATATATAAAGTCAATATTCGACCCGACTACATCACTAATTGAGTAGAGTAAAACTTTCCAGAACGAAATAGTGAATGCCGCAGATTAGAGGTGAATACATAGGATTTTTTTTTAAATTCCGAAAGAGAAATAAACGAGGAGTGTGCGCGCAATTATCCAGGAACGAGCCATACCATTCCCCGTGGCTCTAACGCGCGCTCGTATCGGCTCCTTTCGCAATTCGCACCCGCGGTGGTACTCAAATATATGGATAATATTTTTCTAACTTCAGTTGCGAAGTTGGATTTTATAACTCCTTCTTCAGTTACCAGTTAGTCCTTAATTAGTTTAATTCAATACTGAATAGATTACATATAGACAAGCGTGCTTCACCGTAGACCACATCATCGCTTACCATCAGGCGCGATAGTAGTCAAACGCGAGCATATAGATAAAAAAAAACATCATCCTATGTGGGTCCGTTTTTAGACGTTGTGTGCCTCTGAAACAGTTTTAATGTTCATGTAACAACAACAAAACCCCCTTCTTAGTCCGCATTATTATGCAATTTCGGAACCCTATTACTGCGCGTGGCCCAACACGTACTTGGCCGGTTTTTTTATGAACACTATTCGGTTTTCATGCGTTTGAAAATGTGAAAGGTGGTAGCTGTGATTAGGATTACCTAGTGTGGGTGCGTTCTTCTATATAGATGCAGGTAGCCTGTGTGCCGCTGCATTTTATAAAAGCTTTAAATTCATTATACCTACATATTGAATATGATGATGGGATAATTCACAACATTTAATTTATCTTGCTGTGACTATACAATCAAGTTTCAATGATAGTAATACAAGTAAAAGATGCTAGAGCACTAAAAGAAGCAAAAAAATATTCAGCAATAATCTAAAATAAAGATACAAAAGAGGAAATCAAGTAATGAAGCTACCCGTATCTACAAATCAAAAAAACAAAAACTGTCTTCCTGAGTTGTATGGCGCAATATAGAACAGCTGTACGGGTAAACACTCTCAGTGCTGACGAGAGCTGACGCGTGCTGACGATGTCTGACGGGGCACTGCCGTCGCAGCAGGGTCGTCACCTCGACATACGACCTACTACCGCGTACTACACTATGTTCAAAAGTCAATATCTGATGTCTGAAGAACCATGCGTTTTTAATACAAACTCTTAAAAATGAATATGACGATCGATTTTTCAGTACATCCACAAAGTGGCGAGACCTTTGTAAACATCTAGACCTAGACAAAGGTCCTTTTTAAAAGACAATCAAAGCCATTCACATTCATTTCTATTCTTACAGTCTCAAATAAAGACGGTTCTTCATGAATAAATTAGAAAAGCCAGTGTATTGAACATAGAGAGATCTAGATGAAGAGTGCGGGGAGGGGCGCGGCGAGCGCGGATTGCTAACTAAGCACTATTGCCAATCGATAGGTCGTTACTTGAGCTGGCAGCCGCGCCGCCGCCGCCGCCGCCATTCCCCGGACACGCGCGACTCATCACTTTAGATGCTGCTACGTCAGGTCACTCTCCTTTTCTCGATGTCCTTCAAATTAGCTTTGTAGGTCAGGTTTTCGTTGGTTGAACTCCACGTGGTGTTGTTGACATGACCACGGTTATGTCACGTTGGTATACACGTGAGGTATCTATTAATTTACAATTAATGCTAATATACCTGTAATTGTTGCAATCGCAGTATTAACACGTACCTATAAGCTTAATCGGAGAAATAAAGCTTAACTTTAAAATGATACACAAGCACATTTGCGCACAAACTTTTATTATGCGTACAACTAAGGAGTGGCATTCCCTACCGGAGTCTGTTTCCCGATAGCTACAATCTAGGGGTATTTAAGTCAAGAGTGAATGGGTTTTTTTAGGCACGCGTGCTTCACCGTCGATCACATCATCGCTTACCATCAGGTGAGATAGTAGTCAAGCGCGAGCCTAAAAAAAGCCTATCCATGTCATGTCCATTCAGCAAAAGTCTTTGTTTACAAGTCTATAGTTAGATGTCGACTAGCGACCTACTTATTCGCTAACTCTATAATCTTATCAACTCAATGGGTTCATGGAAATGACCTGCTAGACGTAAATAAGTAGGAGACTGCAAACTCAGCGGACTTTCACTTGTCTAAGCTCGAGCATGCAAGTAATTGTGTCAATATGATGATAGGAGCCAATGAACCGGATGTTTGAAAGTAATTTGATAGCCACAGGTTCTTTCCATCTGTATTTTTATTCTGATAACATTTGAGTTTCCTTGAACAGGAGCCAGGTGGCTTTTGCGCTGCAGCTGGCCGTGGGATTTTGATAAAAGATTTTTAGGAAAATTACTAAGGTTTCTTTTACGCATAGTTAGTGCTTCAGGAATTTACTCAAGGCTTCCTGTTCCAACTGGAAGGGATGCAATGATGAGGAAAAAATATATATTTTATTAGACCTTTTTCTGAATAATTACATCTAAGAAAATTTTGAGTGTTATTCGTATAACATAGTGTAATTAATTTGTAAAGTTATGTCTAAAACGGACAAAAACACGACAATCGCACCAAAACCGCTGGGCGTATTTTAATGAAATCGACACCATCTCAAAGACAATTTAATTATCTACATTTTGATCTGAGGCTTTTTTTTAAGTTCTAGAATAATAAGGAAAGTACAAAAAACTACAAAATTTTGGGTCGCACGGGTGTGAAACGAGTGCGCGTTTTGTTCCCTCAAGGTCGTTGGCGTTAGTCGTCGTCTTAAATCAGTTTTATAAGTCTTCATTGTTCAATTTAATTTTGCAACACAGATATCCGTAACCAATATTTGACAAGAGTCGGCCCGACTCGCGATACCGTATAACCGCGAAAAGGGTGATGCTTATGTTTACTTATGCAAAATCTTGACGAGTACATTTTGCATTCGTCTTCCCGCATGTGTTTTATATTCGTTTACTTCGGTCGGTCGAGCTCGTAATCGCCGCCGTGTTTGCGAGGGGAACTCTGCTGACTGAGCCCCACAAATATATGTCGTAAGATTTAATAGACATGTAATGGATATCTGGATGACGTTTTAAGGATTTGTGCAAACCGAATATGTCATTTCATTTCTGTGTAATTGGAATTTTATTTGCGGGATTTTTGGATCATGCCCTCGTCTTTTCAATTTCTTTTATAATAAAGTCGAATGTCCAATGTGAATGTATTGTAATGGGTCCTTGTGTTTGTAAAGATTGTCTTTTCTAAGAACAGGAAAGCATTTTGAGGGCTCTGACTTTCTTATCAACTTTGAGGTTGGTTCATTTAGTTATATCTTAAACTGGTATTATTGTTAGAAGTCTTACTTGGTAATTAAATAATAAAAAAGGAGCTCGTGGCTAAATATTAACAGCCGCACTGGTCGATCATCAAGGTTAAGCAACGCTTGACGAGGTCGGTCCGTAGATGGGTAACCATTTTAACATAGCGAGTTTCCTCCGTGCCTCGGAAAGTACGTGAAGTTACGGGTAGTCAGAAGCTTGAGATCTGACACCAGTCTTGCCAAGAGGTACCGTGTTACCCAGTTACTGGGTTGTGGAGGTCAGATAGGCAGTCGCTCCTATGTAAAACACTGGTACTTAGCTGAATCCGGTAAGACTGGAAGCCGACCCCAATATAGTTGGGAAAAGGCTAGGCAGATTGATTACTTGGTAATTGTAAGGACACTCGTCACCAAAAACAATAACGTATACTTGTAAAGCTTAAAAACTATTTTATAACACCTGACGCGTTACGTTAAAGCGTCAAGAGCAGGTATTAAATGTGAGAGGTGTGGGCTGTGGCGTCAAAGCCGCAAGTGAAGCTCTTTTGAATTCCGTGTACGTGATTTAAGCATGATTTAAGTGAATTATGCCGCCCTTCAGCGTGCGGCGGAACCCTGCACTCTTTGGAGTCCTGTTTAACGCGTCGCGGGAGCCGCATCAAAGACACTGCCTGCCATCATGTCAAATAGTGTGGAAGGAACTTTGATGAGGTAAGCGATTTTTCGCTTTTACTGAATCGAATATAAAAGTCGATGTGATTTGTTTTTGCTTTGGACTAGGCATAGGGGCTAGAGGAACTGAGTTATTTTTTTCAGCATTTTGATGGCAAAACTTGTTTACCAAGTTTAAGTGTGCAGGTGACAATGCGGCGCAAGATGGAAGGTGGGCCGTTGCCCTCAAACTGAGATTGAATCCCAAGTATATGGTAGGATATAGGTACCTATTTATTATTAAACACTTTCGGTCCCATAGGTCATCATTGGCAACACACACTGGTCATAGACTTTTGTCTTGAGACACTGCGGTAAATTGGACGAGAAGATATACCGCGCAACTTCCTGAACGCCCGTTCAGCCGAGTCGGATTCGACCTCTTTTTTTTGAAGTTAGACCCTGGCGACGCCTGGGGGAGGCCTATGTCCGTCATTGGGCTGAATTGATGATGATGAAACACTTTCAATTTACAACCGTTATGCTGTTGTAACTAACACAGTACTTTAATTACTGATTTTTTCCGACGACAACTTTTTTTTTTAAATCTCCTCTACAATATAAATAAAAGTTCTGTATCCACCTTCTACCCCGGGTACCGTCGCGCGCGTGATGGGCTCACGCCGTCGGCGCCGCAGGGATCCGCCGCAAACACGATTGTCGTCAAACGAACCGGCAGACCGCGCCTGGTGCGCACCTGCCGTCTATTTCCATACATTACAAACTGAACTGATGTTTGACTGAGTAAATTCGAAGTTTGTCACACGCACACACTCTCAAAACACCCGTTTATACGAAATTGTAAGTGGAAGTTGTGGTTATCCCCGTTATGTCTCTCTCAAATACGTGTAAACACACGTTTTTCATGTGTGCATGCTTCGGTTTCCACTAAGAGACTTTCTACATCAGGGAGAAGATGCCTGAAGCTCTTGATCTATGCAAATATGTTCCCAACTGTTCAGATAACAATTCAAGTACAATCACTGACATCTCTGCAGGAGATACGAATAAAGTATTTTACATATTGGAGTGGTTTTGAGGAGTTTCACAAACAATAGACTATTAATCGATTTGACGCCATGGTTTTGTCTTACTTAAATATGAAGTTGTTAGAAATAATGGGCCTTATTTATAAAAAAATCAACGATGTTCAGCAATGATTAACAGATTCTTTATTCAAATTCTCTATAGAAATTGAATATCTATACTTCTATACTAATATTATTAAGCTGAAGAGTTTGTTTATTTGTTTGAACGCGTTAATCTCAGGAACTGCTGGTTGGAATTGAAAATTCTTTTTTGTTGGATAGTCCATTTTTCGAGGAAGGTTATATACTATATAACACTACGCTACGACCAATAGGAGCGAAGCATAAATGAAAAATGTTGCAAAGAACGCAACGGAAGCTCTCAAAACCTTTTTGAGAGCTTCCGTTGCGTGCGCTGCGTAAACGATAATGTATGATGGAATTATCTTTAAAAGTTCTAAAAAAAAGTACGCGACAGCATGTCATCTTTTAAGATTGACTCACTATTTTATGGTAATCAGTTTTATCATCATCTATACAAATATTATAAAGCTGAAGAGTTTGTTTGTTTGTCTGTTTGTAGGGTAGGTAGGTTGTGGTAGGTAGATAGATAGCCAGTTGACGGGCGCGGAGCCGAGGGGGTCAGCTAGTTATATAATAATCGCTAAACAGTGTCAAGATTTTTACCCGACTACGGCGAAGCCAAAAGGAAGAGTAATGACTTTATCAGTCTATGTATGTATGTTTGTATTTACATATGTTCCTCCGTAGGGCTTAAACTATTCATCTAATTTTGATGAATATGGTGTCAATCGACCCGTTATTATGGCCCGGGTAACATAGGCTAAAAATACCGTAGTCTGGTTACAGTTTTTATTATAAATAAGGGTGAATACTGAATACCTATGTCAGTAATATGAAGAACCAAATGATTATGCCTACATCTCCCTTATTGGAAGTCACTTTTTTCTGTTTAATAATAACTAAAAAGAAAAGAAAGCTTCAAACAGCAAAAAAACCGACTTGCAAAAAAAATATAAACTACAAAGCGAAAAATAACCTTATTAACCGAAGTCAGTTTCTTTGGTATCTATTGTTATTTCGTTTTTCGTCACCAACTTCGGCAAAGAAAGTAATTTTTCGCTTTGTAGTCTTTTTTTTCGAAGTCGGTTTATTTTTTTGTATATAATAATTTATAATAAAGTGCTTCTTAAATATAGTTTAACTGAATGTTATATGCATACAGAAGAAACAAAAGATAAGCGCAGAAAAGCAAATGGAAATGTAATCTTCAAAACAATGCGTAGAATAGAATAGAATATACTTTATTGTACACCGTAAAATTATACACATTTTCAAGAAAAACTTATTTCTACGGGTACAAAAGCGGTCTTATCGCTGACAGCGATATCTTTCAGACAACCTTGCCTTGGTTACCTTTGTAGATTTGTTTTTAAACGTAGCCTTGCGTAGCATATCGTAGCACATCGCGTAGCACTTGCTACGAGAAATCCTGATTTAAAAAAATCCAAGATTATTATCGCACAATTTGTTTCTGATTAGTGCAATATCTTCTTTAGAAACAATGTGAATTATAACATCTGTGTGAAACAATGTAACGTGTTTACATATTGGCCGGCACGACCAGATCAAATTGCTGGCGACATCCTGTTCGCGGTACTACCTGAAAATCTATACCGAGAAGCGTGACTTAGTTTCGAAACTAACTTTATTATTTTATTTGATAATATTTAGTCTTTCCTTTCCGCTTTTAAAAGTTGCATAGTAGGACGTCTTCATAGTGGTTATAACGTAGTGAGACAATACTTTATTACAAAGAAGATAAATCACTGTAGAAAAATCCGTAATGTTGTGCCGGAATCTAAACATACCTATGAATAATAATTCTGTACTTTAAGTTACAGGGTCTAAATATCGAATCTGCTTCAATCTAAACATTAGCTTCGAACTGCAGCCTGTTTTTTGCAGCCTTTTTCTTTGATTTGGTGATACATAGAGGAATCTTAGATCTTTTTATCCGACAGCCGAAGGACGGTAATGTGTTTATCAGTCTATGTATGTACGTATGTTTGTTCCTATGTAGCAGATTTGGATGATTCTTACGTCAATCGATTTGTCTTAAACTAGCGAGTGTCACTAAAGACATGACAGCAATCAAAGTTCACTACAGTGACCACCAGACGCCACATTAACATATAAAAATAAAATGACGGACAGTGTCAAATGGGACATGTATGTTGAAGAGGTATTTAAAATTATTTTTCACCATTTTTTGTTTTAAATAACGGTTTAGGATATATGTATAACGATTTAAAGTTGGTTAACAGCCATTCTCGCTATTAATATGCTCATATCTTTCAAATCACTAGACGGATTTATATAATTAAGATATCGGTAGATAAGTCTTGACCAACAAGGGGTTCTTAGATTAATGACGTAAAAAACACAAATATGGAGTATTTTGGGTCCCATAATTTGGGGATCCTTGTTTCTTTTTCTTTCAAACCCATAGTGTGAGGTATCAAAACAAAGAGTTTTAGAGGCAAAAACGAAAATATATACACTTATATATTATGTATAAAAGTTTCTAGTAAGAAAAAAAAATTGTAAATAAAAAGTTTGGATTTTTTAAATTTACTTTTTTTATGAGTTTTAGTCAGAGGTTTTTTCATTGAAAACATCAACACAATAGTAACATCACGACTACTATAACATCAATAAAGGGTTGGTAAAGGCATTCAGTACACCCAAACTTTATCTTAGCATAAAATCACGCTTGTGTTGTGGTGTACATATATACCGGTGGTATCTAGCCAAGTATGTTTAACTTTACTTTAACATACTTGGTTAGATGGAATGGATAATAGGTGGTAAATAAAAAGCCGGCCCAGTGCGAGTCGGACTCGCGCACGAAGGGTTCCGTGCCATTTTCGCAAAAAACAGCAAAAATATCACGTTTGTTGTATGGGAGCCCAACAAATTGTTATAGCGGCAACAGAAATACATCATCTGTGAAAATTTCAACTGTCTAGCTATCACGGTTCACGAGATACAGCCTGGTGACAGACATACAGACAGAAAGACGGACAGTGGAGTCTTAGTAATAGGGTCCCGTTTTTACCCTTTGGGTAGTGAACCCTAAAAAGTCTCGCAATTTTCAAATCTTAACAGTAGGTATCATGAGCAGTGAGCACCGCACGTGTAGCCTCCATCAATGTAAGTGTGTCTACACATGTGCCCAGTGTTGCTCATTGTGATTTCGCCTGACGTGACAATTTCTGCGTCCCGTATTCCGGAAGCGCGGCCTCGGCGCGTTGCGTAAGTGTGGCAACACTCGCAGCCACCACCGATTGACGTGCAATTTAGTTTATTTATTATTTGTAACCACGTATGATATACATACATTTATTATAACACAACATCACGCCTTTTCAGCCTTTACTAGTGCTGTAGCTGTCACCCTATTACTTACTGGGCACAAATTCAGACTCTAAGCGGTGGGCAATCCTGATGGAAAACCATGCCTTATATACGGACAACGGACCGAATGCGACTCTAATATAGAAGAGTAGACCAGCATCCTAATTGCGTTACTGAATTCGGGTCAAGGCAAATGGTTTTACTCCATGAAAGAGTATGACAAATTCACTTTAAATAATTAGGTATTGACAAAAATTATTGGACGCTTTATTTGATGAAGATACTCTTATCGAAAGAGTCCAGTCACTACTGTGAAGTTCCTCACCAAGTATGGGGCAGTAATAGACTTCAACCATATCCACTTGCCCGACCTGTGATTGAAAAATCCCACATTTAACATAAGCTCTGAGTTTTATTAGACTAGACTGTATTGCTTGAGGAGCTCGTGGCTAAATAATAACAGCCGCACGGGTCGATCATCAAGGTTAAGCAACGCTTGACGAGGTCGGTCCGTGGATGGGTGACCATTTCAACATACCGAGTTTACTCCGTGCCTCGGAAAAAACGTTAAGCCGTTGGTCCTGGCTGTCATTTGAAGATCTTTGGCAGTCGTTACGGGTAGTCAGAAGCTTGAGATCTGACAACAGTCTTGCCAAGAGGTACCGTGTTACCCAGTTACTGGGTTGTGGAGGTCAGATAGGCAGTCGCTCCATGTAAAACACTGGTACTTAGCTGAATCCGGTAAGACTAGAAGCCGACCCCAATATAGTTGGGAAAAGGCTAGGCAGATGATGAGACTGTATTGCTTGACTCGATCAAGCCGCATGTGGATAGTGACTCCGTTGAACTCCTTATCTATCTAAATCCTAGTCAAAACGAATTAAAATGTAGAATATGATGTGTTGTTATTTTGGCCAACTAATCATAACTGCCAAACATAATTGATTCCCTAATTAACGCTGAAATATCTCTTTGTGTTCAGTCTTTCAGATAATTTTATTTTACCAAATTCAAATTAAATTTATTACATCCTGAATGTACATAGTACATACATGTGGTAAATATAAGTTACAAAAACAATTATGGACCATGTCGGGCACAGCAACATTCTAGATACAGTCAGAAGAGAGTCAGTCAGTCAGAGTTCAGTTATTGAATATCTACGTAGATGAAGAGTAGGTTTTCCTATAAAAACAGCTAGATTAAACGGCTCAACACACAAAAAACAGTGTTTATTCAGGCACTTGATAAATTAAATCCATTGTTTTGTAATCGCGAGTAACATTACAAAGTGAATCAAGGATCGTCACACGGTATGGATAAGTCCGTGCGGCCGGCCGGCCGGTGTCAGGTTCACAAAAACATGTAGTCGGCGAGATCGAGTGGCACAGGCTCAAGGTGATGGTTTCATAACATAATATAATATACTAAACATACAGTGACACCTTTAGAATACCTGCACCTAAGTAGGTGCCTGTTACAATATAACTTGTAATACAAATCGCGCTTTATCAATATGTATCCGGTGTGCTACGCCGTAAATATAAATATTTTTAGTTTAGCCTTTGTGGCCGGACACTTTTTCCCGTTATGGAATGAAATAGGAACTGCCAAGAACAGTTTGGTAGATAAGTTGTTGCACTAGCTTTCTGTTAGGTAGCAGTTGTGTAGGGTAAAATACATGCATCTATATTTTTTGGTACAAAAGGTTTGTTTGACAAGGACATTCGATCCTGGTTAGGCAGCTATGTAACATAACATGGACCCTATTCTAAGTAACTAGATATAAACCTGTGAATCTACTATTAGCGCTGTCTATGCAAGTACTTTTACACCTACACAAAAGTTGGTGCTTTTAGATACAAGATAGAAACCGTACTTTAAAATAACCTTGTAAAAACGATATAATTAACGTCATTGTAACGTTACGTTACATTGAGTCATCCTTTTTCGTGCGTGCAGCCTGCGTTAATCGATTTATTAGACGTTGTCACGTCAAAAGTTCTGTAAGTTCACTCTTCAATAACTCCACTGTTACTTGGTCCTTACCAAAATACAATAGTACCAACACTTATTCCTTTAATATACAAATAGCACAGCCTTATCAATTATCTGTACAATACCTGTATTACAGAAAACAGCATACTCAGTGAAATGGTTAAACAAATCGAAATGGCGGAGTGATAAATGATCGCGAAACAAGTGTACAATCAGCCTGCGGTCAGGCTAGGGCGGAGGGCACACCTACCGCGTGGTACGGGGCTCATTGGGCCAAAACAATTGGGCCCTAATGACCCTCGGTGAAACGGCGTCGTCAAAACTATGCGTAACGATCAAATTAACGTTACTGGCATAAAGGTAATTTGATTGTCTGTTAATTGCTTAGATAAGTGCTGTTAGAAACTGGACTGTGGAGTATCTTGTCCGTTCTTCTCCATAACTAGCTACTTTTCCGAATGGATGGTAGAATCAATAATTATTAGTTTTAAATATTTGACGTTCAAATGGCCTAGTTGAATAAATAATTTTTGTCTTTGTCTCTGACTGGGTTCTTTCACATACGCATTCAAAAAGTCAGGTATGATTTTTTGTTGTGCGAGAGGTATTACCAATTTAAAATTACCTATTGCTACGTTATTATCTACTTTAACAAGCTTTATATTACCTTGCTTTCGTATGTGTGTCCGGCATCTAGTAATTTTATTATTTATTTATTATATATACTTTATTGTATACCACAAAAAATATATAGGACAAAATTTCACATGCACAAGTGTACAATGGATAATACTAGTAGTCTACTTTTCAAGCGCTTCCTGGCTTCTGATTAAGAAGAAACTTGGCGTACTTATTTAACTTTGGCAACATTGAACTAATATATTACTATGGAGCTGGTCTCATTATGGAGCCGGAGCAGACAAGATAGCACCATCGTGTTTGGGCCCAATGAGATATTTAATCCATAGAATGACAAGTGATAATACATTTAGTACCTTTCAGTGCAAAAAGCTTGTTTTAAAAAGATTTGATTTACTTAATACTTAATTCATTTCTTCTTTCTCTCTTTGCACATCCACAGAAAAAGAGAAAGTCGTTAAAGAATCATGGAATCCTATAAGGCAAAAAGCATGATTTTTCGACAGGAGTTTAGGAGAACTAGGTATGATATGCACAGCACCATAAATGTGTAAGTCTGTATGTTTGGAACAAATGAAACATAATTTCCATTAGGTTATTTCCGATATTAAAGAGGGTGAAGTCACTGATAAAAGCTAGTATATTAAAACAATAGCAGGTAAGTAGGTAAATCAAAACATGAGACCTTAAAAATATCATATGTAAGCAATTTGATTAATTTATACAATTAATAAACATTTGCCTACAGTTGAAGTGAAATGATAGCGTCGACAATTTTTATTGCATGAAATGTTGCGGTTTGTAATTGCAGAATATTAATTTCTTAATTAGGTAAGTGTGCCTCAAGGGCGTTCACCTCAGTTAACAAGGTAGATATTCGTACTTAGTTTATTCAAAGTAAATACTATGTGTTGAAATCTTTTCGGTTTTGGGTTTTACGGGTCGCAAGTTTGATAAGTTAAAGCGCCGAATAAAATAATATAGGTGTCGTATTGCCAGTTACAAGCCTGAAGCGGCTACAAATCTATAAGGCCATATAGTTAGAAGAAGTTTACAGACACAAATCATAAAAAAGTTGACCTATGTTTAGGCATGAATCTTAAAACAAAGAACATAGATTAAGGCGATATTCCATAACTTAAACTAAGTGCAGATTCCGTGGTAGATAGACCCATTCCCTCTTCCACAGAGGCCTGTGTGGGAACATTAAAAAGGACGATGAAGTGCTGAGTCATTGCTTTATAAATTAAAATACAAAGATTTCATTTTTAATGAGTACCAGGATCCAGGCTTCTTCTTAGCTTGTCGATGGCAATACAATTTTAAATGTTATATAAGTTTTTAAACTGTCTGTCATGTCATGTCATGTGTAGTTTTTGGTCTGTCTGTGTGAATATCCCGCTTTTAATGTTAATGTTTAAATGTTATGTTTAGCTCAATATTCAATTACGGCAACACCTTTCGATGGTACTGATTTCCAGTGTTTGTACAGCATGCCCTTTACATGTGAGGACCTTATAGCTGCTAGTGTATGGTGTATGTAATAATACCCACAAACTGCAAACCGCTAGGAATAAACATCTATTATTCCTAGCTAGGCAATGTCACATCACAATAGCTCGATAATTGATTGTTACGTGTACTAACTAAGTACTTGAGTTAGGTGGCAGGCGTTGAGCCGCGACCGGTGGCTAATCCAATCACGTAATTGGACTTAGCTTTATTCAATGACCGGGTAATGAGAACTACGACTGGCTTCTATGGAATAGTAAATTTACCCTACTGTTCAGTTGTAGTTAGAAATGTTGTGATCGATTGCTGCAGCCTGCTAGTCATTGAGATTCCATCGGGAAATGCCCGCCCAAAATGCATAATGCCCCATACATTATGAGCGGTTTTCTCAAATATGGTTCAAAACTAAGTATTTAAGTTTCTATGTGAATATTTGAATGTCATGTTAGTAGTCTGTACTCTCTCTCTCTGTTAATAACGACTTTTACACGAAAAGAAAACCTAGTAGAGATTCTGTAAATGAGTGGAGGTTTTTGCGTAGTCTAAAGTTGACCAACACATATATTTAATTTTGCCGTTGAGTATATATCAAACTCTACATTTTGACGCATTAGAAAAATTGTGATGACCCTGGAAAGAGGTCTGCTGCCAGTTGACAATGAACTTCCACGTTCAATTTTCAATATTTTCAGGGTCCATTAAAATGCAAAAAGGGCGAAAACAAGCCAAATTAGATAAATTAAAGGAATCAAGGAGGTTCCGTCAGTCAGAAGTCAGGAGGCACGTTGATCACCGCTCTGGGGCGGGGCCCGGTGACACTGACGACTCATTAGCACTGATCGTGTGCCGGGGCTCGTGGCCCGGGGCTCCGTCGGGACACATCACTCATCAGCTCAGTTTGACAACTGGGACGACTTATTGAACTGTTTGGTGAGATCTAATTGAGCCATTATCTGGGCACACAGTATCTAGGAAAAGAAAAGAAAGGGTTCTGCTAAACAGTACCTGTCCAGGAGGAGGGAGGGATAATAATGGAGGGAGAAAAAAATGGAGGGATAATATGTATGTCCTGGCCATTAAACTGATTGTTTTGGAATACGAAGAAACTTAACTGCCATGAATAAACCGACACCATTAGGTATGTTCATGCGAACTAAACAACAAGGTTTTCCACCATCTATATGGTCCTTGGGAAACAGCAAAAAGGAAGAATACAGATTCTTTGGAATTTCTTTTCAATTTTTCTTACCAAATCATGAATTTCGCAATATAAGTCCGAAACCTACGAAAACGACTTATAATTTAACAATACCTATAGTTATTTACATAAAATAATTTGATTATACTATGGGATAAGTTTCAGTAAAGGGTGATCTATCCGAGTACTGCGCTCTGCTCATGCAGAGAGCAGTGACAGACCGTCTTACAAATTGGCTTCGTTTGGAGTCAAATTCGATGCGCAGTTTGGGGCACGGTTGGCGCAGTGGTTGAGCGCTGCGTGTCGCGGGTTCGATTCCCGCACGGAACAAATATTTGTATGACCTACTGATAGTTGTGCCGGCTCTGGGTGTTTGTGTATGTGAGTTTATATGTTTGTAAACGTACCCACGATACAGGAAGAAATTCCTAGTGTGGGGCAACGTTTTATTTAAAAAAAAAAAAAAAAGTTACGATGTGAATGTATTTGATTTTACTTGGGAAGTACTTAGTCAGTTCATATCCGAAATGAATTGTTTAGTAAAAAAACTGAACTATGCTTTGAGAATATATCCCTCGCTCAGATAATGGATCAAAGAACTGATAAATTAATTCTCAACTTAATCATAATTAGTCCAGTGTTCTGTATCCCCCTCTGTCTAGTATCGACTATACTAGTATTAATTTAACAAAAATGTGAAAAAGAATAAAGCGTAATAAACTGCTAACACTAACAATAAATCTTCTAGTTAGCTCAAACATATTTACAGAATAAAACTGTAATGATCCCAATCCATTACTAAATTATCTTACAAAGTAGCGTAATAAATATAGATATCTGTCTGTATTGATGCAGTGAGCGGAGACAATATTTACTGGGCTACTCCCCGGTCCTGCCGAACGGAAACTTATAGTTTTCTTGAGGCGCCCGCCGAATAAAATACTGCTGGTCGGGACATAAATCAGATCGTGTCGTGGTCACAGCCGGCGCGGAGACGCCGCCGCCCCGTGCCTCGTCCGCGGACCGGACGCCCCGCAGCCCCGCTACATTTTAATAACAGGACTCCGCCATAAATGGTCACTGACAGATTTTATTTCAACTCGTATATTATCTTTCCAGTCGCGCAGACATCTTTTTATTAATATTTGTTCTGTAAGGTCCTCTCTACCTTTACCTGCCGAGTTATTGCCTTCTTGGATAGCTAGGCATCTACTCTAAGTATCTGACTACACTGGCCGATATGATATGTAATAAAATATAAACCAATATTCTAAAAGCTACTTTGTTTCACCTTTCTTAACACAATTTGGCATATCTGCCTGTAAGTATGGGTATTTCAGGGCTGAAACTGAATTTAGTCCAAGTATCAAAATAGCAAAATATCTGTGTCGTACCTATTCTAGTGGGTGTCGGTAACTAAGCGTTTCATACTAGTAGACGTTATGTTTTGTAATATAAATTTGTTCGCCTGTTAGGTATAAGTAATTGGCAAGTTTTCATTCATGAAGCACTTTACTTCATGTGTTTCTTCCAAAATGGTCATTTAACGTTGTAGCGACTGGTCCCTCCATACCTCCACGAGAAACTATGAGACAGAGAACAAAAGTAAAAACTGAAATTCAGGAAGTTCCTCAAATCATAACTTACACAATCCGAGATCTAAAATTATTAATATCGGAAATGGAAAGTTTCAATAAGTGTAGAGATATGTATCGATAGCGGTAGCCATGGTGTTTTATGGGCAGTTTTAGTGCGCTGGCCACCGCCGCCGCCGCGCGTCGCCAACAATAACGGTGACCGCGACGCGAGGGTGTCGCGCCCACAGCTGTTTTTTACACGTTCTTATACAACCTTTACCTCACAATGCAGGAAAACTTTAGAGACTTTCTGTAGTTAGATTTTCCTTAAGTTGGTATTTGTTGATGGAAATTTGGATGGTCTTTGTTGATGGCAACCGGCATAATTATTTAGTTTGTTGAATGTACCTTTTATGTTGATAACTGAATTATTAGTGGTTCAAGTTAAATCGTTAAACAATTTTAATGTGGGAGTAATTAATATTTGTGTGATTAAAAATGTTAACATGTGGTTGTTTTTCTGGAAAACGCAACTGTTGATAAATAAATTGTAAATAAATAAATAAAGAAGTTTGTGCAATTTTCTTTTCACTAAAAGTCCAATCCATGCCTTTCTTGTTCTGGATTGACCGTAGCCATTACAATAAAAATATTAAAAACCGCATAAGTAAGAGGCGGAGGTCGTCGGCAGTTCGGTGCAAATGTCGCCCCGGACACTTACATTATTCCTTAGTGGCCCTGGAGGCCAGCAGCCGGCGGCCGGCGCACGGGGCCGGTCCGGTGGTTGCGGGGAGGCTTAGCCCCTGCACCTATTATCTCGATACTTTAGATAGTCACCGGGACATTCACGGTCTCCGATCGTTCGCACAAATGACCGGCCATTTGTCCAGATACGATTAATCATGATTGTGTTTGTGTTGTACCAATACTATAAAAATATAATCCCTTCTGGACGCGCAACTCAACCGGAAACTGATGAGATTCGAAGACGTTGAAAAGGATTGAGTTTCATCAAAGGAAGTCATTATAAACGTCTTATAGATTCTGATGGATTTTCCATGAATTATATCGGACTGTTTGGTAGTTCTTGAAAATTAATCTTAGGGATTATTTTACTTCGATGGCTATGAATCACATGGAATACAAACTCGGAATATTGAGCATCAGCAAAAACCTAAGAAGGCAGTCTCGTTGGACGTCCGTCAGGTAGCTTATTAAGCTGTGGGAGGAATTCAAATATGAATTCGTCAAGATTCTGAAGGATTGCAATTAATTGAATACGCATCTCTGCTCTAGATATAAATATTGTCGTATCTACACTAATATTATAAAGAGGAAATATTTGTTTGTAAGTTTGTTTGTAATAGATGTGGTATCCTCTTAAGGTTACACTAGTCGAAAATTCATCCATACAAACGTAGTCTAGGGATTATCCCACTGTTTGACGATGTACGTTCAAAATAAAAAGTGATATCAATTTGTCGCATCATTATCTAGCCCTGTATGGAAGCAAAAAAGAAAATATTTGAAAGTTATGAGCGTCGAAAGTTCCACATTTCAACACTAAGTTTAACGCATTTTTGGGCGCGAATAAATACCGTAAGAAGACGGAAAATTGTAATATAAAACCCAAAACCTTACTAGTGTTACTAGTGAACACCACAATGGATAAACTCAAAAACTGCTTAAACTTAATTGATTTTGGAAATTCTATCACCAGTAGAGAGCATTATTCCTAACTATCGGGAGAAAAACCACGAGGAAAAGCTAGTACTTAAATAAGTTTTGACATGCGAGGTTTTTGAGTAGATACCAAAGGAAAGTGAACGCCTGAAAATAGAAAATCCTAATGCACAACCATGATATTTTGCTCTTGTAAAAACCTTTGCAGTATAGGTAAATACGTAACGTACTTGTAATTATAACGTACTTGTCTATAGGTAGGTATTTACATTTCAATGCAGGAGTGTGCAACTGGAGACACACTCGAGGTGCTGAATAAGCTTTTGTTGGTAATGCTATATGACACTACAGAACTGAGTACTCGACGGTAATAAACAATGCAATTCACAGTATTGTTTTGATGCAATGTTACTTCTCTACCTACTTTTGGATTTTGAACTGTCGCAATAGGAATGACAAATATGTTTTAGGGATCTCGCCTTTTTTCCCGAAGGAGGTACATAATACCCAGCCTTCCTAGTAGATACTAGGACCTAGCAGATATGCCTAAACCGAACTGAACTGGCCTAAACCGGTGCAAACCGGGCTCAAATTCAGACTACGCCCTATAAGTGAAGATTATCACTAATAATAAATTGTAGTTCTAAAAACTAAAAACACGCTTTAATGGTAAATTTAACTAAAAAGTCACTAATCCTGAAGATCCTGGTAAGGATAATGGGACAAACTATTTAAATTATTGCATTGTCATCCGTCCTTGATAAGTGTGCAAAGATTCAAATCAATCCGACGTTTTGAAGTGGGTGAAAATCACGTTCAAAGATTCCGTTACATTGATACATAGATACATACCAAGCTAATAAAAGCGTGTTAAAAATAACATTGATTTATCCCTACTTGATTATCGAACACAAACATTCAGCATTCGCGCTTGATTAGACGAAGGCTGACAAAATCTAGTCACTATACTCTTTAGATATTGACCTTGCACTTATATTATATTTGTTTATTTATAGTTGTCTTTATACACTAGGCCCCTGTTGAAAGCGTAATTTTGAGCATTTTTTAAGGGTTCTAGTGCTTCTAAAGATAATGAAAGAATTAACATTTTTTGAAGATACATTTATTATACACTAGCTTCTGCCAGCGGCTTCGCCCGCGTGAATGTCGAAACTTTTCGCAAGGGAACATATTCCCGGGATAAAAAGTATCATATGTGTTATTCCAGACTTTAATCTATCTCTGTACCAAATTTCATCCAGATCCGTCCAGCCGTTTGAGCGTGAAGAAGTAACAAACATACACACTCACAGACTTTCGCCTTTATAATATTAGTGTGATAGTGTTCGCGACGAAGCGTCATCAACCATACTAAATGGTTCATAGAAATTGAAGTTTGTATGTGTAGACATGTCTGCTTACCACGGCGCGCCACCTGATACTAAAATGAATTTTAGAGGCACGTTTATATTTATACTAAAATTTTACCTACATTTTTTGAGATAGTAGTATAATGTTTTTAGTGTTTGTCAGTATGTTATAGGGTTCAATAGTTCACCCTTAACAGAGTAAAATCATTAGAAAGCATACTGATAAGAGTTATCATAGTAAAAAACATAAATTTCTGTCATACGATACGTCTGTGCTCGGCGACGGATTAGTTCCGAATGAACCGTGAGAGGGAACCACACGTTATTTATAGTTTTGGTGGTTTTTGAAAATATTATAGTAATTAAAATCATGTTTTTAAGGGCTTATCCTATGTACTGGACATGAAATCAGTACATAATGATGAAACTATGTGAAGACCACATAGTTTCTGCTATGTAAATAGGAATATTGACTTGATATCTCAAACACCAAATATATGGTTTTAGGTCATTTTAGGGTATATGGGGGACCTAGACCGGGACAGGAAGCCTATATACACCTCATAGTTAGCGTAGTCTTTTATATAAAGCCCATTTACTTGAGATATCAAGTCAGTATATAATAGAAAAACTGCTGTTTATCTGGTTTTTGGCAATCGCTTACGGTTTTAGGTGCCCTAAGTACCTAGAAACATATAGGTGTACTGGTAAAAGTACTACCATTGGAAAGCCTGCTAAAAGGGCTTCCAGGCGGTTTCTAGATGGGAAGAATCGCTTGGATAGTCAACGAGATAAGCAGTCGTGAAAAATGTAAACAACGTAAAACGTTGAAATTTGTAGACCCTTCAGGTGGAATAACTCCATGAAGGGAATAGATGTACTCATGGTGTAAGTACTTTCGGATGGCTTGCTGGACTAGCTACCAAGCCATCACTTTGGAGCGAAAATCGCTCAAGTAGTTTAAGTACAATTCCAGAAAATAGGTTTCTGGAAATGTAATTTTTAGTCAGTTTTTGGCACTCCCCGGGACTATACACCCCTGGGAATTCCGAAAATAAGGAATTTTTGGGGACCTCCCGATGGCCCGTTAAACGCACCATCGTGTTGTCCCAATCTTATTAGAGTTTTTATATCTAATTTCTCTGATAGCTGGGCGCAAAGAAAGTGACCAGCTATCAAATTTGTACATATCAAGGCACCTTATGTGCATATGACCTAGATAGACTTACATAAACACTAGAAATGTAAAGTGTGGTCTATTGGCTACCAGAATCCCCATAATAGGCGGTGATTGTCTGGTTAGCCTAAGTAGGAAGTCCTAAAGTCGGTGAAATGACTTAGGAATTTATAGATTCATTACATAAGGGATGATATCCCATAGAAGATTCCCGAAAATAAGCTTTTTCTAGACGTCAACAGACAGCCTGCTATTGGCACCAGCAGGTCAACCCAACCTATAGATATCCTTAGGCTAGGTTGAAAACTATTAAGGTTTTAACTGGGAAATAAAGGGAATTGTCCTTTTATTTCATGGAAATAGTCTAGGGAAGCTATCAATACCTGGAAATTAGGTATATTGATTAGATACATAGATAGGGGGCGTTACTGTGTTACAGTACGAAGGAATCCAGCTATTGATAGCACCATGGAAGGGGTGCGGTAACCCTATTTACCAAATATGTATAAGGGTTTTTTACATAAATAAAAATTATTTTCAGCGAGAATTTGCGGGGCTCTCAATAATGGCACGATGCGAGGGTATAAAGAACCCCCGGGCCCAAAATAGAATTTGTAGTCATCCAAAGCTAGTCGCTTGTACTTGTCTTAGTAAATAAGAAGTAATTCTTATATAGAATCAAGTCTCAGAAATTGTTGAGAGCCCTGGAATCGTGCCGTGTACTGAATAACTTAGTGTTTCATTTAATTCATCGACTTCAACCCTTATGAAGACATCCCTTTTCGATCCTGTCGAGCTGAACCTCGGAACCTGGACACCAGGAGTGCTGATCCAGAAGTAGGCAACCCGGAATCTGGAAATAACTCAAGTACAGCCAACACATCGTTGAATCGTTAGAGTCGATTTGCAACCCTACGTCACTGCTGCAGCTAGGCATCCAAGAACCTTTGTTTTCGTTGATGTGGATGGGGCGTTCAGCGGCAATGGCCAGAAGGTTTACGCCCTTCTTTTCTCGGGGCCAATGAACACGCTACGTCCTGCACATTTAATGGTCCTTGCGAGCCAGATTTTGGAGCCTCGCGTCCCGGCAAAATTCGACGACGGACACACATTTAATGGTCCTATCGAGCCGAATTTTGGAGCCTGGAGAGCCCCAGGACGTCGGGAACAGTAGATCCAGAAAAAACAACTGGGTGCCTGCATATTAAGTCGGCTACGTGCAACACAACGTTGACCCGTTCGAGCCGAAATTCGAAGTCTGGAGCGCCCCAGGACGTCAGGAAGAAACAGTGGTGGAATTAATTTTTCGAATTTTGGAGAAATTAATTTCACAAATAAACCAAAAATCGACGTGCACTGCAGGGAACAAGTCCTACGTGCCCTATTTGCCGCTGGATCCAAGAGGTAAAATTCTGGAGACAGTTATTGAAAATACCCTATTTTTTCAATAATTGTAAGAAAATAGAAGAAATTTTCTGTGAGCCGCAAAATGCTGTATGAAGACAGATGCGCATCCTTGAAGCCCCAAGAATAGTTCCTGAAGACTTATCGCTGAAAACTACCCTATGTTATCAGTGATTTGTTCTAGAACTGAACGCTTGTTTATTCAACCAAGAATACTCGTTCAGAAGATTGGATTACGTCTTTGACGCGGAAGAATAGTTCCTGAAGACTTATCGCTGAAAACTACCCTTATGTTTTTAGCGATTTGTTTAAAAAACGAGCGCCCGTCAGAAAAATACAAGACGTGCGTTTAGAAGGCTGATGTGCATCCTTGATGATTGAAGAATAATTCCTGAAGCCTTATGACTGAAAACAACCCCTATGTTTTCAGGAAAATTTTGAAGACTGAATTTTCGTCAGTGAATGGAAGAAACGTACTCTGAAGACTTAGATACGTTTCGGATGTACTGACTAAGCGGTTCCTGAAGCACTATCACTGAAAATAACTTTGACGTTTCGGTGATTTATTTGAAGATTGAATTTTCTTCAATCAAGCAAGATACGTGCTCGGAAGATTGATGCACGGCTCTGATGCTTTGGACAAGCAGTTCATGAAGCATCACCACCGAAAAGTAACCTTGACTTTTCGGTGATTTAGAATTTGATTGAATTATAGTCAATCAAATAGAACATACACGTTTATGGGAAAAATAAACTTGTATAGCAAATGCCTGAAGTTTCCTGAAGACTTATCACTGACCGTAAGTTTTTAGTGATTTTTTATTTGAAGATTGAATTATAGTCAATCGAAGTGGAGGTTAACTTCTGGAGATCGTCGGTTTGAACGCTGAAGCCCGGAACTGGGACTTATCTTTGAAAACTAACTTCGAGTTTTCAAAAGAAAATATTTCAACAACAATGCCGATAACCAGATCCAAAGGCAAGACGCCGGAGGCATGGACCGTGGAGTTGGATCAGCCAGCTGGCATCAGACATGAGCTGCCGCCGTGTTCACCTTCCACAACCGAAGGGACCGAGCCGTCGGACGAGCAGCGCCATCTAGCGCCTCAAACTGAAAGCACTCCGACGCATCAACCAATAGAAACTGATCAAGCGGTTTCTACCAGAGTAACCAGATTAGAAGGAGCTTCAGACACAACATTGAAACCTTCTCAGAAAGAGAAGATTTCCGAAGAAGACAGACGTACAGCGATGCCGATGACTACCCGGGGTGACGCCCGTATCGAACATAGCCGTCCGCCGTCAACTAGAGTGACTCGGTCACGAAAAAACATAGACAAAGCTCGCGAAGACTTACTCAAAATTAAGTTGGAGCTTGCACAATTGGCACTTCAGAGAGCGGAGGAAGAGGGTTCCGAAGCTGAATACTTGGATGACAGAAACTCGAATGACGAGTACGTGCGTTCATGGCTAGAAGAGGCACCAGAACCTCAGCCTGAGAAGGAGGATAACGTCGTTGAAGGGGGAACCAGAAATTCTATGCATAGACCCCTGACTGCGGCCGCCACCAAATCGCAAATAGAAGGTCAGCATCCTAAGGAGAAAGAAGTGCGAAAGCCTCCAGTTGCAGCGTCAGCTGAGTGTACAGGAGGTCAGAGGGATAGTCTCCGTCCATTCTTGACGGAGTTGACGTCCGCTATAGCGTCGCTAGCCGACAGGAAAATAGAACAGCGGGACCAAACGAACCCCTCTGCGTCGAAATTCGTCATGACATTGCCGAATTTCAATGGTTCTCATACTGAATGGCTATCATTTCGGGCCATATATGAGACAACTCGAGCGTATTTTACGGACATCGAGAATACAGCGAGGCTGAGGAGAAGCTTACATGGACGTGCAATGGAAACCGTCAGCTCAGAACTCATCGGACATGCCAGGCCCGATGACATCATGAAGGAACTCGAGCTGCAGTTCGGCCGTCCAGACTCCATAGCGCAAGCTGAAACAGATAGATTACGCGGACTGCCGCGCTGCAGTGAGTCACCAAGAGACATCTGCGCGTTTGCAAGTCGCGTAAGAGGTGCTGTAGTCACGCTCCGCGCGTTAAAAAAGGGTCATTACCTTATGAACGCGGAGCTTATGCGATTGTTAACAGAGAAGTTACCCAATTCGCTACGAGCACAATGGTACCGATCATATTCGGAGAAGTACCAATCGGTGCCAGATATTTCATTGTTCAGTAATTTTATATCTGAACAGGCACACTTCTGTAGTCCATTCGCCCCACCCGAAGGCATCGCTTCGGCCGAGTAGGCGAACACCAACAGACGCGTCACACAAAGGACGCATATAGCTACGGACCAACCGGTAGGAAAATGCCGTGTTTGCGACGTGGGACATCACTACGCCACTGGATGTGCACAATTCAGGGGCGTAGCTGTCGAGAAAAGATGGGAGCTAGCGAAAAAACACAATCTATGTTATCGCTGCCTTCAACATCGACGAGGCAACCACACTTGTAAGAGAAAACAGTGTGGCCAAGACGGGTGCAGAGATACGCACCATCGGCTTCTTCATAGGAAGAAGCAACAGCAGAGGGAAGCCAACAAGAAGCCCGATGTTCCTGAATCCCGCAAGGATCCTCAGGAAACGGTGGCCAGTTTCGGGTCACCATCGAGCCAGGCGTACCTCAAGATAGTGCCGGTCCGGGTAATCGGACCGGCGGGAGAGGTAGCAACATACGCTCTCCTAGACGATGGGTCCACCGTTTCGCTGATGGATGAAGACATCGCGAGGCAAGTCGGGGCAGAGGGCCCTGTGGACCCGCTCAAGATCGGTGCGATAGGCAACACCATGCTCACCACCCCATGCTCAAGAAGAGTCAAGGTGACGCTGGTTAGCCCGCAAGAGAGAAGGGTACAATTTAAAGCACGTACTATACCTAAACTCAGCTTGGCAAAACAAACAGTGAGCGATAGGGTTGTCGCACGCTGCAAGCATTTAACCGACTTGAGAAAAGAGTTGATGTACAACAATGGCGTGCCAAAAATACTCGTCGGCCAAGACAACTGGCATTTGTTATTGGCCAGCGAGATTCGCAGAGGTCCAAGACACCAACCAATTGCGTCACTTACAGCGATGGGTTGGACACTACATGGCGCGCACAGTAGTTTACTACGACAACAAGTACATCATGTCAATAGAATAACAACTGATGACAATTTGGATCATCAGTTGCGCGAACATTTCGCCATAGAATCGTTGTGCATAAACCCACAGCGACCCGCCTCTGACCCAGCAAGAAGGGCAGAGGACATTTTGAATCGATCAACTGTCCAATTAGAGAATGGACACATCGAAACCGCCATGCTTTGGCGTAATGAGCATGCTGAGATGCCAGATAGCTTTGAGACAGCTCTGAAGAGGCTCGTCTCAACAGAAAAGAAGCTGGACAAGAACCAGGAACTTCTAAGAAGATACTCAGACCAGATGGACTCGCTAATTGCGAAAGGGTACGCTGAAAGGGCACCCGCAATTAGCACGCCGGGCAAAACTTGGTACCTCCCACACTTCGATGTCTTCAACCCAATGAAGCCAGACAAACTTCGCATCGTACATGACGCTGCCGCCAAATCGAGAGGAATGTCACTGAATGACTTCCTGTTAACTGGGCCCGACCTATTACAGTCGCTGCCAGGCGTAATGATGCGGTTTCGCCGCCACTGCGTCGCAATAACCGGTGACATAGCGGAGATGTTCATGCAACTGAAGGTGCGGAGCCAAGACCGAGACGCGCTTCGCTACCTGTGGAGGGGAAACCGCAGAGAAGGAGCGCCAGAAGAATATAGAATGACGTCCATCATTTTCGGCGCAGCCAGTTCGCCTTGCACAGCAATTTTTGCAAAGAACTGGAACGCAAACAAATATATAGAGAAGCACCCTGAAGCTGTGGATGCTATACTACGTAGTCATTATATGGATGACTACCTAGATAGTTATAGAACTATCGAGAAGGCGGCAGAAGTCGCTAGTATGGTGCGAAAAATACACCTACAGGCGAGGTTTGAACTCAAGAAATGGGTTTCAAATAGCTCGCAGCTCCTAGAAAAAATGGACCCATCGCATATACAAACTGAGATGGTATCCATTGGAGATATAGATACGTCGGAAAAGATACTCGGCCTCATATGGAGGCCAGGCGAAGACACGCTGGGTTTCAACCTCACACTCGCGCGTCTGCCTGAGGGTATCTTGGACCGAGAGGCGCCCACCAAGCGAGAGGCGCTCAGAATAGTAGCGTCGCTATACGACCCACTCGGACTCGCCTCGCCAGTAACCATCAAGGCAAAGCAAATATTGCAAGAAGCATGGAGGCGAGGCGTCGACTGGGATCAGAGGCTAGATGTTGACCTAGCATTACAATGGAAAATTTGGGTACAACATTTACGCCAACTAAAAAACGTTAGCGTACCAAGATGCTATCCTGGATATAGCGACGCTATAGAAATGCAGGTGCATGTGTTCACTGATGCAAGCGAGATGGCATATGCTACCGCTATATACTGGCGGGCCACGACCGTGGAAGGCAAGCACTTAATAAACCTTGTTATGGCGAAAGCGCGGGTGGCCCCACTGAAACTGCTTTCGATACCGAGACTCGAACTTCAGGCCGCGGTATTGGGAACCCGCGTAGCCGCAGCAGTGATGAGTGAACACGACTGCAAGCCCACGTCAGTAACGTATTGGTCAGATAGCAAGACCGTACTGACCTGGATTAGAAGAGGAGCGAGAGTATACAAACCTTTCGTTGCTCACCGAATAGCTGCTATTGAAGACAATAGCAAAGTCGAAGATTGGCGATGGATACCCACCAAGATGAACATCGCTGATGCAGCAACCCGTGACGTGCCACTGCGGTTCAACTCGGACCACGAGTGGTACTGCGGGCCGAGTTTTTTGTCTCTTGGGCCCGAATTATGGCCCACAGAGAAACCTCCGACTACAAACGACACGGGAGAAGAAAAAACTTTCGTTGTCACAGAAGGGGACAAGAAGAGCTTCATAGAAGCCGTTCCAGAGCCAAGCAGATTCTCCAGATGGGAGCGACTGCTTCGTGCGACCGCCACAGTTCTGCGTTTTATATCTCTTTGCAAAAATAGAACAGAGATAACGTCCTATAAACGGACGAGAAAAAACGCTGAAAAGGACCCAGACTGGCGCAAGAAGCCCGCTGTACCTGCACAGAAGCAGAAGCAGGCATGCAGAGCACCAACCCAGGTCAACAGACAAATCATAGAAGCAGAATTTCTCCAAGAAGCTGAGAAAATACTTGTCCAGGTCGCACAACAACAATCGTTCGCTTCAGAGTTAGCGAATGTTGAAGAAATAAATAAAAATAGCTCGCTGCGACCTTTACAAATTCAGGTCGTCGACGGCGTGCTGCGACTAAGAAGTCGCATAGCAGCTACGCAAGAGGTAGCTGAAGAAGTGATGCGCCCGCCTATATTACATGGCGACCATCACATAACGCAGTTGTACATAGACTGGACACATCGCAGTCTACAACATAGTGGCACCGAACTCACAATTAATGAGGTACGGCAGCACTACTGGGTCGTGAAGATGCGACCAACAGCGAAGAAGGTGATAGCAAGATGCCTGCATTGCCGTATACGCAAGGCACAGCCACCAGTACCTGCGACCGGCGACCATCCGAAAACGCGCCTCGCTCACCATAAGAGGCCGTTTACATATACCGGGCTCGACTATTTCGGCCCGCTATCCGTCACCGTCGGTCGGCAGCATCAGAAGAGATACGTAGCACTATTTACGTGTCTCACATCAAGGGCGGTGCACCTTGAAATCGCCGCCAGCCTTAGCGCAGACTCCGCCATATTGGCGCTGCGCCGATTCGCCGCACGCAGAGGATGCCCAGCTGAGATACACTCAGACAATGGCACCAACATGCACGGCGCCGACAGAGAGCTGCGAGACGCCTTCAAAACAGAGGCAAGTCGTAGAGGCATCGTATGGCGCTTCATAACGCCATCAGCGCCATTCATGGGAGGCGCCTGGGAGCGCCTAGTTCGTTGTGTAAAAAACACACTATACAATGTACTTACAGAAAAACACCCCACCGAAGAGGTGTTGTCCACACTGATTTGTGAGGCAGAGTACATTGTAAATAGCCGACCATTGACACACGTGTCGGTAGATGGTGATGATGATGAATCCATCACACCGAATCACCTTTTACTCGGTGGGTCAGCCAGACTACCTACACCTGGCACGTTCACCGAGCAAGATATAGACAGCAGGAAAATATGGCGACGATCACAGATCCTCGCTGATATGTTCTGGAGTCGCTGGGTCAGAGAGTACCTGCCGGAGCTCCAAAACCGGCGGGAGCCACATAGTAGTGGGCCCAGATTTAAAGTGGGTGACCCTGTCCTGATAGCCGACGGCCAGCTGCCCCGCAATACGTGGCCGCGAGGCCGCATTGTGGCCGTGTATCCAGGAATCGACGGAGAAATCCGGACCGCTGAGGTACGCACGCTTGGCGGTACCTTGAAGCGTCCGGTGAAGAAACTCGTCCCACTGCCCCAGTAACCAGAGATGCCGGATTGGCGACCGTCCTCTCGGTGGGCCTGGCCGGCAGCCGAGAAATGCCGTCCGTCGCTCACCGAAGGAATGCAGCGCCGCGCCGACAACACTTCGAGTCGACACAGCGAGTCGACACAGCACTGCACGGCGGGAGATATGTTCGCGACGAAGCGTCATCAACCATACTAAATGGTTCATAGAAATTGAAGTTTGTATGTGTAGACATGTCTGCTTACCACGGCGCGCCACCTGATACTAAAATGAATTTTAGAGGCACGTTTATATTTATACTAAAATTTTACCTACATTTTTTGAGATAGTAGTATAATGTTTTTAGTGTTTGTCAGTATGTTATAGGGTTCAATAGTTCACCCTTAACAGAGTAAAATCATTAGAAAGTATACTGATAAGAGTTATCATAGTAAAAAACATAAATTTCTGTCATACGATACGTCTGTGCTCGGCGACGGATTAGTTCCGAATGAACCGTGAGAGGGAACCACACGTTATTTATAGTTTTGGTGGTTTTTGAAAATATTATAGTAATTAAAATCATGTTTTTAAGGGCTTATCCTATGTACTGGACATGAAATCAGTACATAATGATGAAACTATGTGAAGACCACATAGTTTCTGCTATGTAAATAGGAATATTGACTTGATATCTCAAACACCAAATATATGGTTTTAGGTCATTTTAGGGTATATGGGGGACCTAGACCGGGACAGGAAGCCTATATACACCTCATAGTTAGCGTAGTCTTTTATATAAAGCCCATTTACTTGAGATATCAAGTCAGTATATAATAGAAAAACTGCTGTTTATCTGGTTTTTGGCAATCGCTTACGGTTTTAGGTGCCCTAAGTACCTAGAAACATATAGGTGTACTGGTAAAAGTACTACCATTGGAAAGCCTGCTAAAAGGGCTTCCAGGCGGTTTCTAGATGGGAAGAATCGCTTGGATAGTCAACGAGATAAGCAGTCGTGAAAAATGTAAACAACGTAAAACGTTGAAATTTGTAGACCCTTCAGGTGGAATAACTCCATGAAGGGAATAGATGTACTCATGGTGTAAGTACTTTCGGATGGCTTGCTGGACTAGCTACCAAGCCATCACTTTGGAGCGAAAATCGCTCAAGTAGTTTAAGTACAATTCCAGAAAATAGGTTTCTGGAAATGTAATTTTTAGTCAGTTTTTGGCACTCCCCGGGACTATACACCCCTGGGAATTCCGAAAATAAGGAATTTTTGGGGACCTCCCGATGGCCCGTTAAACGCACCATCGTGTTGTCCCAATCTTATTAGAGTTTTTATATCTAATTTCTCTGATAGCTGGGCGCAAAGAAAGTGACCAGCTATCAAATTTGTACATATCAAGGCACCTTATGTGCATATGACCTAGATAGACTTACATAAACACTAGAAATGTAAAGTGTGGTCTATTGGCTACCAGAATCCCCATAATAGGCGGTGATTGTCTGGTTAGCCTAAGTAGGAAGTCCTAAAGTCGGTGAAATGACTTAGGAATTTATAGATTCATTACATAAGGGATGATATCCCATAGAAGATTCCCGAAAATAAGCTTTTTCTAGACGTCAACAGACAGCCTGCTATTGGCACCAGCAGGTCAACCCAACCTATAGATATCCTTAGGCTAGGTTGAAAACTATTAAGGTTTTAACTGGGAAATAAAGGGAATTGTCCTTTTATTTCATGGAAATAGTCTAGGGAAGCTATCAATACCTGGAAATTAGGTATATTGATTAGATACATAGATAGGGGGCGTTACTGTGTTACAGTACGAAGGAATCCAGCTATTGATAGCACCATGGAAGGGGTGCGGTAACCCTATTTACCAAATATGTATAAGGGTTTTTTACATAAATAAAAATTATTTTCAGCGAGAATTTGCGGGGCTCTCAATAATGGCACGATGCGAGGGTATAAAGAACCCCCGGGCCCAAAATAGAATTTGTAGTCATCCAAAGCTAGTCGCTTGTACTTGTCTTAGTAAATAAGAAGTAATTCTTATATAGAATCAAGTCTCAGAAATTGTTGAGAGCCCTGGAATCGTGCCGTGTACTGAATAACTTAGTGTTTCATTTAATTCATCGACTTCAACCCTTATGAAGACATCCCTTTTCGATCCTGTCGAGCTGAACCTCGGAACCTGGACACCAGGAGTGCTGATCCAGAAGTAGGCAACCCGGAATCTGGAAATAACTCAAGTACAGCCAACACATCGTTGAATCGTTAGAGTCGATTTGCAACCCTACGTCACTGCTGCAGCTAGGCATCCAAGAACCTTTGTTTTCGTTGATGTGGATGGGGCGTTCAGCGGCAATGGCCAGAAGGTTTACGCCCTTCTTTTCTCGGGGCCAATGAACACGCTACGTCCTGCACAGATAGTGTGATTTTATTTATAACTTTTGAGTTTTTTTTTGTTTCGAATTAGGTACATTTAAACATATAAGTGTTTTTAACCGACTTTCGAAAAAGGAGGAGGTTCTATGTTCGACTTCTAGTATTTTTTTTTTTTTTTTTATGTATGTTTACCGATATCTCCGTCAATTGTAGACTGATTTTGAAAATTCTTTTTTTGTTTGAAAGAGTATGTTCCGAAATTGGTCCCATTTTAATTTAGTGAAGATCTGATGAAGAACTTCGAAGATATACAACGGAACTCTTCAATAAATAACGGCAAATCTTTCGGGACTGCTGCAATCGCATGCCTTTTTATTGTGTATATCATTTCATAACATAACATCACGCTAATACGCTCTTAAAGGGTAAGCAGATCTCTCATTTGATCGGTTTAGTTTAAAAAATACTACCGACTTCCAAATAAGAAAACTACAAAGTTTCTTATTTGGAAGTCGGTAGTATTTTTTGTAAAAAAGTTTATTTTTATTTTTGAAATCACCGCTTGAAAACCTTTATTTTGACGACGGATTTGTAAGAAAAAGAAAATTGGCCCTCCACAATATGGCGCCCAAAAGCCGCCATTTTTCTATTTTCCAATTTTAATGTAGCCAGTCACACTTGCAAGATTAGACGAATTGATTGACGTATGAATCATCAAAATCGGCCAACGCGTTTGGTCTCTGGAACGGCACATAGAACATACATACATAGACTGATAAACACATTACCCTCCTTCGGCAGTCGGTTAAAAAGGAAAACATAGGGGTATAGTATATATCTTTATTTTTCAGTTTATGGAATATCTTAATAATTGGTCCAATGTTAAAAAGGCGAGAGCCAAACTTCGAATTATGACTTCTTACTTAGGATATTCAGTCGGTTGTCTGCGCCCGCATTTCCTTTTAAACAATGCAAACAAACTTCAGATTATAAGAAACACTATCTAACTTAGATCAAAACAAAAGGAAGGATTACAATATAAATTCTACATTTCTGATTGAAATGCGCACTATAACTTTTCAGTGACAATCAATAGTGCGATAGTGCGATTGATGCGTACGGGGGACTCCGTTCCGGTCGGTTGTGTATATCGGATGAGCCGATTGGGGAAGATGCCGTTCTGCTCCATTATACTTCGCAATAATCCTCAGAGCAATGCACATTGGCTTGTAGACTTGTACCACCGGCTTTACTTGAGATCGGATATAAAGAATATGAAATAAAGCTTGCAGTAAAGGCAATTTGATTTTCTTTTCAAATAGAACTATTAGGTTATTGCTATTATTGCGTTATTGTTATTTTTAGGCTATTTGTTTTGGGTTCTCTAAGAAAATTACGACGATACTACGAAGATAAACTCATCTTGTTTTGTTTCATTATTCATTGTTCTGCTTAATCGCTAGCTTAATCAATTCTTAAGTATTCTATCAACCGGTTACTGAACTTAGAATTTGAAGCTTTGACAAGGGCTTTAATAAAGTAGAGTTCAAAATGTTCTCAACTTCAAAATCTAAAACCGGAGGTATCTGTGTATATAGGATTGGCCAACCGGGCGAGCACGGCCTCTGTGACCTATCACATAAAATGATAAAATGCGTGATAAAAGCCTACTTTTGTCACGCATTCTATCACGGTTTTTTCCCAAACTGTGATAAAAATATGTTACTCAAGCCTGTCACAGTAGACCATCTGTTATTGTCACTCAGCAGGACAAAGTATACTTTTCTTATACAAGAGAAATAATGAGCGGTTGCTATGCTTGCCAATGCGGGCTGTTCATAGTAAACTTGGTACTGTAGTATAATTTGGCAAACACCTTTCTGAAGGTATAAAAGAGCACAAAGAGTCTTCCACATTTAAAATGACATTAACGTGTTCTGGGAGTTGCTGGGAGCGCCTCTCTCACGGGCCGCGCTCCGCTGAACCCTGATCCTATCATAACGCAATCGCATATCGCCCACCTTCCTAACGCGACAAAGTTCCATATCTAAACACCAAATGAACTCGCAACCTTACGTAGTACGCATTAGATTGATATTTCTCAAATAGAACAACGTAGTACCTTGTCAAAGAGGTAGTAAAAATGTGCAGATATTTACGTTGATAGCCTTCCAGCAAAGAAGTGGAGTAGATACGTGAACTCGATCAGGGACCATAATAACCTAAAGCTCACGTTATTCCTTCGATAAATGTAACGTATGTATTCGCAGATTGAAAACAATATTTTCGTGAGTTATTAGATTTTTGGGTATGAAGGAATTTTTTGTCGGATATGGGGAGCAATTTGTATTTTAAACTCAATTTTCAGGTATACGATGGTTATGATTTGCAATCTTTATATCATTATGATTATGAAGATTGCAAAATACACAATATATGTACAAACTTCTAGCTTGTTCTCAAGGTTAAGTAAAACTACACTTGTTTTTTAGGGTTCCGTACCCAAAGGGTAAAAACGGGACCCTATTACTAAGACTCCGCGATCCGTCTGTCTGTCTGTCTGTCTGTCCGTCTGTCACCAGGCTGTATCTCGAGAACCGTGATAGCTAGACAGTTGAAATTTTCAGAGATGATGTATTTCTGTTGCCGCTATAACAACAAATACTAAAAACAGAAGAAAATACATGGAGGCTCCCATACAACAAACGTGATATTTTTGCCGTTTTTTGCTCGATATTAATAACGGCAACAGTTAGACGCTTGAAATATTCACGGAATATTTAGTTGTATATGCACTTCAAAAAATAATAATTATTAAATTAAAATAAAATAAATTGAGGGGGGCTCCCATACAACAAACGTGATTTTTTTGCCGTTTTTTGCGATAATGGTACGGAACCCTTCGTGCGCGAGTCCGACTCGCACTTGGCCGGTTTTTGGGTGATATTCACACAATAATTAATGTAGTACAGTTCCGTGTTCCATTCCATAAACGGATGGCTACTGTAATAAGATTATCTTAAAATGATTGATTAATCTTTAACGTGAGGTTTCAAACTTTCAATGTATAACTTGAATTAAAAACGTATGCTAGTTTTCTCAATACAAGTGCCCGAATTAAGGAAAAAATATAAGGAAGTCCACAAAAACCATAAAATATCCCCCTAAGTTTCCGCTCACCGATAATCCCTTTAGCGAGGGAAAAACTTCAAAAGTTTGTGCGGGCTGGTGGGGCCCTGAATTTTTGATCTCTATTAAATTGTTTCAAATCGTTTAACTTGTCGCGGCTCAATCAGTGCCGTGCCGCGTGCCCGTGCGACGCCGCGCCGCGCGTGTTTCACGCTTGCTGCTCCGCATAGTGATGCTGAGATTGCGTTCTCACGCATCACGCGTACGCCGCGGCGTAAGGCGTAACGCCTCCGTGTGCAGTGACCGTGACCAACTATGATTTTGCCATTTCTGGAAACACAAGATGGAATGTGTCGAACGTTTATGTAAATCGTTTAATTGGGTAATTTCCTTAAACGCAAAGTTGATTTACCCACAAAAAAAGCCCAAATAAGACGTATGTAATGACGATAAGTTTATAAGGGTTGTAGAGCGAACTCAGCAGGTTGATACTGATACAATATCATGAATGTAGGAACGTATCGATGGTTAACAACTGCGGATAAGCTGGCATTAGGCGGATAATACTATAATACCGTATGTGTTTTGATTTTATTTTCTGAACATCTGAAGCGGAATTTTTGTGAAACCTTCATTTGTATCGTAAAGTATACAAAACTGGAATCATCTTAATTCACATCAAACTAATATTATAAAGGTGAAAGTGTGTGTGTTTGTATGTTTGTTATATCTTCACGCTCAAACGGCTGGACGGATCTGGATGAAATTTGGCACAGAGATAGTTTATAGTCAGGAATAGCACGTAGGATACTTTTTATCTCGGGAATATGATCCCTGGGAAAATTTTCGCCTTTCACGCGGGTGAAGCCGCTGGCAGAAGCTAGTCTTACTAATATTAGAAATGCGAAAGTTTCGATGGATGGATGTACGATGGTTACTCCATCACGCCAGAACGGCTGAACAGATCTGGATGAAATTTGGCAAAGAGATAGATTTTTGACTGGAATAGAATATCACATAGGCTTTTATCCCTTTATAATGTTCCCTTGGGATGATAATACACCTTTCAAATATAATTAAGTAAAAGAAATGAATGTCTAAACCAATCAATTACTCCAGAAGCCAGGCTTTGTTTTTAGATCCGGACAATTATTATTTTATCTGTTATACAATATCGTATGACCATAAATCGTCGATAGTAACGGTAGGTGGAGGGTCCTGGGCGCATCACGGCAAAACTGATTTATTCACTGGTGATATTTTATAGCGCCGTTTGTTCCGGCCGTTATTGTATTAGGGCGGCTGTTTGTTACATCGCCTTTGCCCTAACCTCGCCCCCTGACGTATACTGCCACGTTTTCTTTTAAACTCTTTAATTGTTTTCTTTGAAAAGTTTCTGTGGTGAGGGAAGGTTAATCAGGCTTTAAAGGGGCTATGAGATTTTGATTGGTCTAATTGTTATGAGAGCAGAGATTTACCATCTAAGATATTATTACTGTTCTATTAATTGGTCCGGTCATTTTAGCATTCAACCTCGGAATTAGAGATAATAAGCTGAACACTCGTAATACACTTCATTTTAGCGTTGTAAATGTTGTCTCAATTTTTTTATAAAATCTTGTGTCTCAGTCGTAAGTTATTCAAGGTCAAGAGGCCCAAAAATCAATTTGTTTTTACTGCAATTTGTGCTCAGAGCAAGTTTTGTCTTGTTCAATTTTGTTTTTGTTCTAATTTAAAATTTATATTTTGGCTCTTAAGTATCTCGAAAATTAATTAAAGTTATTGAATCAAATGTAGGACTTTTTTGTGCACAATTCAACCTGACTTGACAACAAACATGCTCCGAGCACAAATTGCAGTAAAATCAAAACTTTCCGAGAATTAAGCAAAAAGCTGATTTTTGGGCCCTTGACCTTGAATACGCATACACGAGATTTTATGAGACTTTTGAGACAACTTTTAGAACGCAAAAATGAAGGTATGTATACTATACTTTTCAGCTTATTATTTCTTATTCAAAGGTTGACCCCTTCTTCTTCTTAGCGTGTCGATAGCAAAAATAGTCTCTAAATATTATGTTTGGCCCAGAATTCTGCCACGGCAATTATGCTAAATTGCTGGGCTATATATTCAAAACCTAGTTGATAAAAGTAAATTCCCATTAGACTGATTACTAGAAATGATAAAAAGGGAAAACTGTGATTTTAATTTAGTTCATAAGTTTCGGATATTTAAATGAAGGATAGCTTACAGATAGACAACAACTGAATTTCTCCATAGTACACAAACTGTAAATCACATTTCTATAGTTTCATACAATAGTTAGCCACGCAAGCACCCACCGTATTAATCTAATAAATACACATCTCTTTTGATTTGCTCTGGCATCCCCTTTAACCAGTTGACTCCCTTAAAATCGTTTTAAACTTCATAACTGGCGCTCAATAAAAAATAACGTTTCTGACTGTCCCCCAATTTTTTAAATTGCGTGAAATTAAATTTAGAATATACTCTTTATCCCTCCGGAGTCTGACAAATAGGCGAGAGCAGCGACGGCGCGATTTAGCCATGCTGTAATTGGTTTTTTAATGCGGGACTTGCGAAGTACCACCTTCCGCTTTATCAAGTGAATACATTATCAAATTGTTAGGCGGTCGTCGCGGCCCCCGCGCCATGAATAAGAATCAAACGCGTTTGTGGTTCACACACCGCACCGCACTGAGGGGTTGCAAATTAGTGATTCCGCTTTGCCAATGCGCGTATTAAACGCGGTTAATAAATACAAATTAAACCATAATACTTATTGTTATAGTCCTTATAGTTTTAGGGTGTCAATCTACTTAATATTCATTAATTTTTTTATGCACTTAGTATTTTGATTTAGAGTATTGATTTTTTCTTGTCTGATAAAATGTAACGCTTCACTGTAGTGAATGTGCGATATATCGCACATTTTTCTTTTTAACATATAAAGAACACTAGCTTGAGTGATATCGACAGGGGTTCGACTGATAGTGCAGATGGAGGGCGCATTAAAATTGACAAGCGTAGATATTCAAAAGGTATCTTTATGGGCGTGCGTGTTCATTGTTTAACAACAAGCAAGTAGACATTTCTTTCAAATGTAATGTGTCTTTGAATTGTTTTTTTTTCACTTGTTTTTAAAATATTTACTATTTCCTCGCAAGTCTGCTAAAACGTCGTTTCAAACGAGAGAGTATTTGTCACTGCACAATTGCATCAAAATATTTTACCATAATTATTGTAGAGATGGCTAGAACATATTTCCCGTGACGTATCTCGTGTGATAATGGAGCTGTGTTCTCATTTCGCGGGAGGAACATCTCCTGAACCCAGTCACGTCCGACATTACGTCCGATCCACTGTCTGACACTGTGCCTATTGCTACAGCTCTGATAACGAGTCTATTGCCTTCCAACTATCATTCGCCCTCGTAAAATTACAATGTTTTTATGAAGCCTTCAAGAACACAGCAATATTGTCGCAAAACCTATGAGGGCTTTATTGTTACGCATTTGTTTGTTTACAGTTAACCGTCGGGTCGAATTTTACTATCGTTCTGAATAAAAAAACATGTGAAAAGCGTGGCGAAACAGTTATCCCTCACATAAAGATGGCTAATGCAGTTAGTATAGGAAATCTTCGCGCACAAGCGGAGCCTGTCTCCGTGGTTAAGTGGCCCATTCACGTGCAAACGAGCGCGCACTTTAAAAATAATAAAACCCCTTCAATATCTATGGCGATACTAGAGTACCTTCAGAGTACACGTACCTTCACTACAACGTTTTGGGGTAGAAAGAAACACTGATGGTTAATTTCCTGTTAAAAAATACCCTGAAGCTGAACTACTGAGTCCGTTGGATTTAGCGACGCTTTTTTCAGCTGGGAGACGTAAACTGCTCGACATAAACCTCAATCTATGTCCAGCAGTGGACGAATTTTGGATGAAATGTTGATGAAATTGAACAACTTACTCAGCAAAATCTCTCGCGCATTTGCCAGCACCCAAAGTTGTCGGGCATCTGTGATTGTATTACGGTGGTTACACACGCTCGCCAGATGTGTGCACAAGCGATCAACTGACCAAGGAGGTCGCGAGTGTAAACAGTGCCTAACTAACCGTGGCTTCACACCTCCGTATTAGTTTTAACGTGATTTTCAATGTTCTATTGAATTGGATTTGTTAAGTATTTGATTTTGGTAGAGTTATTTAAGTTATACTACTTGACTTGGTACACTTTTGACAGGAATTATTCTCGTAGGGTTAGTCAGAGAAGTACCCATAGTACATCCACATTGCCCCAGTTTTGTTTAGAACCCGTGTCACAGATTACTAAATAGTTACTTCGTCCCGTGTTATATATAAGGGAGCGATTTACTTAAACGTGTAGGTAGATTAAGGTTACACTAGTCGAAAATTCTTCCATACAAACGTAGTCTAGTGATTATTCCACTGTTTGTCGATGTACGTTCAAAATAAAAAGTGATATCAATTTGTTTTATCATTATCTAGCCCTGTATGGAAGCAAAAAAGTAAAAAAATAAAATATTTGAAAGTTATGAGCGTCGAAAGTTCCACATTTCGACACTAATTTTAACGCATTTTTGGTCGCAAATAAATACCATAAGAAGACGGAAAATTGCAAAACGGCCTCCATACAGGGATAGATTAGTAGTTCAACAATGCAAATAATTTTATCTTGAACAGATAGATGTAGTCGTTTTTTCATGATATCTAGACTGCCAAAGGTCTGTTTATAAAATTTCGCGCGCTCGGTTTCGTCCTAAATCATTATCCATTTCGCTGCAAATTAGCAAAAGTGTATATTCGTACGCGAACTAGCTTCCTACTGCTCATCACAGCATCTATCTCTTCCGCACGTGTTTTCAGTTGATATAAAATGCATTTTAACCCCGCGCACAAAATAGTTCGTGCCGTCGACTAGTGTACCCTTAATAATGCTCCCTGATTCCCATGATCCATTAAATTGCTCGTATAAGAAGAAAATACCAAAGACATTTCTTTTATTCGAATAAACCCTTCCAACCTCAAGTAAAGACACCTGATTTAAACGAAACGAACAGGAACAAGAAATAGAAATGTACAAACCTTGTTACAGAAGAAACAGACCCGTATTTCCCTTATTCGTTCATGTGACGCGGCACCTCTATCTAGTTAGAGCGGTGCACACGGGGAAAAATGAAATATAGAGGCAATCCAAATAGATTGTTATCTACCCGCGTGTTTACCGGCGACGAGCACGTTCGCGCTAACAAGCGACCCTCGCGCCTTAAAACACGGTGACAGACACCCTTAGCACCATCCCTAAACTGCACGACGCTATTTGACAGCCAGTGCTCGTGACAGCCGGACACTCACGGTTTTATTCTATCTGGTAACACAATAAACTATTTGTTGACAACACACAATAAAGTGTTCGTAAAAAAATCTCTACAAATAATGATAACGTGAGAGAAGTGAGCTAAAACTCTGTGAGCTATCAATTAAAACACCTATAAAATATATGGATTCCTATCTAGAACCATACAAATTAATCTGGCAGATAGCACCCACCTCCACGGTATTAATTCGTCGTCCGCAACTAAAACTATAAACGACGGTTAATCCCATGTATCATAGCGGGGTGGTCATTGATTTGCTGCTATCGGATGGCCACGGTGACTTATTGTCGGTCCCCTCGCATCTCGCGCCCATTACCTCCGAGCCGGCCTCCGTGGACGAATCAAGTCTTCTAATAACTGCACCTCTAATATACCTCATCTTTCCTTAACGTCCCACTATTCGTTTTGTGACTAATTGAGCGTAGGTGTTGTAGATTTGAGTTAACTGCCGGCACTTTATCAACCAGTAACGGGGGTTCACTTTTCTATCATCAATGCAATTTTACCCCAGTATAGACTTGGTGCAAAATTCAATTATTATATTGTAGCAAACCTGTAGGTAGACAAAGCGTGATAAGAGAATTACAAGTCATCATTAGCATAATCCGGCGCGGGCGCAAAACAGATAGCGGTAAGGTGCTTAGGTAAATTAACTAAGCTCGTCTACGACTCCGCTACGCCGTAGCGCGTAGTCCGCGCTCGTAGCGATAGCTTTATCAGCTTTATTGACGTGCCAGTTAAATATTATACTTTCACTCAATTTAGGTGCATAATTAGAGTGATATTTTTTTATTTGCTTAGTATTTAAAGTGATGGTAAGAAGTGAATATAATTTAAGCGCTTTAATTTGAAATTGTATTGTTGGAATGTTTCAGTTTTAATGCCTGAAGTTGTCATCAATATTCTACAGAGTTATCTGTGCTGAACATGTTTAAGTGGACGTGGGCGTGTACAGTTGTGATTGGATTAGGTCCGTGGTGTGTTGACGAGCCCCGCGGGACCTCACGCCCGGCGGCCCACGGCGATGCACTGACACCTCCGTCACGCTTCTAATACCACTACTCAATACAAATAGAACCCGAAGGTCATTCACTCGTGTCTCATAAAACTTAACGAAATTGCCGCTCTTTTTATTATTCTTTACAGATGATGTCCGTCATAAAGGAAGCGTACATACTACGGTTTTAGTACCGTATCGAAGGAAAAAGATCATGAAGCTCTGCCGGGATTAGGATGTCCAGTAGTTGTAGCTATTTAAGAAAATTATTAGGTGCAATTACGCAGCTTGTTGTGCGTGATTGGAATGCTTGCGGAGGAGGGCGACGGAGGGTCCGACGACAAATTCTTACAAATTAATACATCTATCCGGGAGCCGCCTCGCGACCGCCGCGATACGTGTGGAATACTTTATTATCCCATCTGATCACTATTCTCTAGAGACAGAGTATTAAGTATAAGTAGGTGGACAGTTAAGTGATAGATTCGACTATTTGTAAAAATGCAATGTTTACTTAATCAAACGATCGAAAAATATCAGCAGATAGAAATTTATGAACACAATACTACGGCTTTTCAGTGTCGCTAAAAATACAAAAATGCAACTGTTTGCCAGATGAAAATTGAGATAACATTGAACAAGGCGTAAGGAGCAAGTGCCAGATGGGTCACAGACTAAAAAATCGAATAGGACGATTCGCGATGGAACAATTGAGGATAAGAGTGTTGTAGCAGACAATGCCGCAACATCGCGGGGAATTCTATTTCTAATCTGTGAGTATAATCTGCAGCGTCAGCAAGACACTGCAATATGCGTCGCCCCCCTCCCCTCCCGCAGCGCCCGCGCCCCGCAACCGCTTCACACTCGTTGTTTCGAGAGCAATCGAGGTGCCAATAAAAAAGGCGATCGTCGCCCCGAGCCCGGCTCCGACTTATTTACAGAACACCCTGCCGACGCTATTTATTTTATTGACTGCCATTTGCCCTGACTTTTATCGCTGCCCACTTCCCGGATAAAACAACAGCAGCAGGTAAAGATTGTCCAGCAGTAACTGCCTCCGTGATACGGGGTCGTCGCAGTAATCATGATAACTTTACTCCGGTCAATTCTAATAAAAACAGTTCACATTTGCTCAACGATTTCGCTGTGAATTGCTTTGCCATTAGAGTGCTAGCTTTAAATAACTTTTATTTTTTACAAGGGGGAATAATGGGGTTATTAAAAGGGTAATTATATTTAAAAAAGGTACTCCGTTATAAAATAATATTAACTGTAAATAATTTTCTATTTATTACTATTTTATAACAGTACTTTATAGTGCAAGGCACTTCAAAACAAAGTGTAAAGAAACGGAATTACCTGCATAATCTCAAAACTTATATTATAGGAAATCCCACATTGCAGATTTGTTTCAAATATTTCCAGGCAAACGCATAACATAACATGGGTAGTAAAAATATCATAACAATAAAAATCACTTACAAATGTTAGGTAATTTGTTTTATTACGATGGGTGACCGTTCACCGTCGTCGGTACAAGACCGCGAGCAGGCCAGCGGGGCAGGCCGCGGCAAGGGGTGACTCCCATTTTCCACACATCATTGCATCGGGCCGCAGATTTATTTGCATGCGGGCCGCTGACCAGGATCCATTACAGCCATTATCATGCTATCTGATCAACCGGCACGAGAGTTATGGCGCTCTTGTTTTTCTTAACTACATGAAAAAATGCCAACAAAGGAAAAACTGAATATTTAGGAAACAGGACAGAGGGAATTGGTAATAGGACGGGTTATAGCTTCCGGAATATTTCTTTTATTTGGGGCTGACTCCTTTTAGGTGGTGATCGGGTTAACTAAAATATATTGGCCTTCTTGTTTAGGGTAAATAAAATAAGAATAATAGAGATAGTTACTGGAATGTATCCAATTAATCACAATTGAAGTAATGAGTGCACTTATCTAATACAGATTAGTGAACGTATCAGAGGCTCGTAAGGAAACTTGCGAACTTCTCAAAGTTGACATAAGTCGGAAAGTTGTTGGGGCGGGAGAGTATTTGCTGCGTTTCATTCAGATTTATGCCACGCGTCGTCCATGGCTAGTTGTACAATACAGATAATGAACGGGGCGGAAACTATAAATCTGCTAAACTTGCGTAATGGAGAAGAATCGGGCAAGTAAAGTAAACATAATAAAGTGTTTAAGCTGGTTAGTTTAGTCGTTCATCCACAGTTCACCCGGGCCGGTAGCCTGCCATTTGAACCTGCTTAGTGAGGTTTCCGCTTAACCGTATTAATCTGAAATTAGGTCGCAGTTAACACCGTCATGTTAAGTATTTAAGGGTCAGTGTTCCCTCGTAGTAATATTCTGTTCTACAAAATGGAATGAGTATAGTTCTTGTTTGAATGAAAGTATTTTTTTGTGTAGGTTACAATTATATATAAGTAGGTAACTGTTAAGTAATTATTTTATGACTAGCATAAATAAAGTGTTGGGTAGGTGAAGAAAATATGGGTTACATAGGTAGAGACAGGGAACTATATTTGAAAAAGTTTTAATCAACATTTTGTGACTTTTGGAACGAAGTTCCTTATCGCGCGTTGCGAAAGGGGGCTAGACGGCAAAATTTCTAACGAAAAGTTGTAACGACACTTTTTGCTAAAGTTGTAAGCCGTGCGCGTGCGCGTGTTTCGTGCATGTTCTAGGTTGCTGTTGTGTTTACGAAGTCGAGAGAGTATATATACATATATATATGTACACGTATGTATATATATACATATATATGTGTGTATATATATGTATACATATATATATATATAATATATATATATATATACTAAAGGAACTTCGTTCCATCCGTTTGTCCTTTGACACCTCTCAAGTTTTTTTAGGGTTCCGTACCCAAAGGGTAAAAACGGGACCCTATTACTAAGACTCCGTGATCCGTCTGTCTGTCTGTCTGTCTGTCTGTTTGTCTGTCTGTCCGTCTGTCACCAGGCTGTATATCGTTAACCGTGATAGCTAGACAGTTGAAATTGTCAGATATGGTGTATTTCTGTTGCCGCTATTACAACAAATACTAAAAACAGAAGAAAATACATATTTAAGGGGGGCACCCATACAACAAACGTATTTTTTTTGCTGTTTTTTGCTCAATATTAATAACGGAAACAGGTAGACGCTTGAAATATTCACAGAATATTTAGTTGTATATTCACTTCAAAAAATTGTAATGATTAAATTAAAATAAAATGAATTAAGGGGGGCTCACATACATTAAACGTGATTGTTTTGCCGTTTTTTGCGATAATGGTACGGAACCCTTCGTGCGCGAGTCCGACTCGCACTTGGCCGGTTTTTATTGATTAAAAACATACTACCCAATATTTTGTGATAAATTCTTTATGTTATTTAGGTAACTCCCTTATCGTCGTATTTGTATCGCACAATAGTGATTATGCAAGCGGGTCACAACAGTAGTGGAGACATGTTTGACCGCGGTTGGGGGCGATTTTATTTTACTGAGCGCTTTATTGGTTCCATTCCATATCAACGGCCTAGTGCAGTTTTGTCGGTATTGGTATTCAGTAAACTTATCGATGTCATTTGAATTGCTCGCGTGTCATTGTTTCATTTTGAGCGATATTATTAAGACGCCGATTCCCTTGAGTAGCTGATTTTAAAATGAGAATCACGTCAAAATGGCAAGTCTTAATTTTTTGACAAAAATATATGTTATATTAGACTATTTTTTTAATAATTTGATCTGAGCAAATTTTGAATTTTATTCGTATAACATAGTGTAATTAATTTGTAAAGTTATGTCTAAAACGGACAAAAACACGACAATCACACTAAAGCCGCTGGGCGTATTTTAATGAAATCGGCACAATCTCAAAGACAATTTAATTATCTACATTTTGATCTGAGGCTTTTTTTTTAAGTCGTAGAATAATAAGGAAAGTACAAAAAACTACTAAATTTTGGGTCGCGCGGGTGTGAAACGAGTGAGCGTTTTGTTCCCTCAAGGTCGTTGGCGTTAGTCGTCGTCTTAATGACAGATAGGAGCATGCTTATCTTCGTATATCGTGTACGTGAGATCAGCAAAAGAACACCTTTAAAATACATACTAATCAATGAAAATAGATTCTAGCTGTGTTACAAAGAAGGGTTTTAATGATTTATATTAAATACGCATGGATACATCTACTCGTTGTTGGATATTGTTCCAAGATAAGCAGCATTTTTGATATTATTGCTAAATAAATATTTTGTAGTAATGCATGAACTTTTATCGATAAATCGACTCAAACTACACTAGTGGTCATAGATTCGCGTGGGATGGACGCGACAAATCAAGCCGCGAGCTGCAATGGGGCGGCTCCGCATCGACAGCGCTGATTTATAGCGGAGCCGCGTTATCGCACCCGCGTCTCTGCCCTATTGTCGAGCTACGCGTCGATATGCCGCGCTACACCATGCTACGCTACGCTACGACGAGCTACGCCACGTTATGACAAGGTACGCCATGCCACAGAATAAATAATAGTATAAGTAGCCATGCTACGAAGCGAAACACGACACTACGCCATGCTACGATGAGCTTCACGATGCTACGAAGCACTACGCGTGCTACGAAGCGCTATGCGTGCTCCGCGCGCTACGCCGTGCTACGAGGTGCTACGCCATGCTACGAATCTCCACGCAATGCTACGAATCGCTACAAAGAGCTTCGCCAAGCTACGCGACGCTTTGCCATGCTACGAAAGCTATACCGTACCCTACATAAACGCGCGCTACGACGAGCTACACTACGCTACGACAAGCTACGCGATTGCTGCGTAGTTTACGCAACAAGAAGAATATTTCCAAGACTGCAAAGCAATATACCTATTAGTTAACAATAAATTACATTTGTATGCAAGTGAGCGAAGATTGCCATTGTGTGTTGAATAACTTGATGCACGTGAGCGTTTACCATTTTACTCTCGGCTCAATATCACGCCTGGGCTGCAATGACAAACTGTACCTACTATTGCAAAGTCATGAATTTTTTTAATGTAATTCTACCCAACGAGTACCTATATAGGAAGTGTAATTGTGTACCTAAAGCCGAAACAAGTAACGCACATGAAGGTGAGTGAATTTGCGAAAACAATGTGTTTCTAATTTACTATAATGAGAATTTAAATAGCAGGCTGCACCTTATCGTAACAAAACCCAAAAACATTTACGAAACTTTTCACATGTTTTAAATTTCAAGCGGTCACACGGGACATTAAATTTTACTTGTATTTGTAGAGGACGTTTAATCGCTTGTTAACGGTCGGTGACCGTGGTAAATCTCTGGTAATCCGGTGCAGAACAAATATAGTTGAGAGGCAGATAAGGTGCGTCCGGCGTGCGGCCGGCTCGGACACGGGCCGCTAATGTGCCATTTGTATGATGATGCCGGCCGCGACCGAGAGTCGTTCCCTACGGTATCCTCTATATTTCGTCGCGTGAAAGTGACGTCGCTTGCCGCAATAGCAGCTCGTAAGTGATGGTGTTATAGCACGGCTTGCTGGCTTTACGACTATCGTAAGTACCGGCTACTGGTCTACCAGACTGTCAGTGCATATCGTTATACGCAAGTTGTATATCTTTAGGATCAAACTGAGGAAATACTGGAATGTGGAAATACTAGTCATTATATATTGAACTAGTTTTTGCCCGCGACTTCGTCCGCGTGAATGTCGGTTATCGCGGAAAAATGTGATATCTTACGAAACAAAATTTTTCTTTTTTTTTCAATAAAAAGATATCATATTCTATGTTACTTCTAATACCTCCAAGAATATGTGTACAAAGTTAAATGGTGATCGGCTAAGTAGTTTTCACGTGAAAGCAAAACAAACAAATTTACATTCACATTTATAATATCCTAGTATATAATATGATTACAAAAATGCTATCTACCTATAAATGCTAAGATTCCAGGGGCCTAGGATTAGTTGTTGTTTTAGTATTCGGACGCAAGGCAGTAACATCAGTTATCGCAAAAATCCTTGTTTCTTTGATATTTAATAGCCATATTATGTTCCAAAAAGTCCCATGCATCATCATGGCTAATAGTTAAATAGTCAGTCAGACACATTTGCCTACACATTCCAGACTCATAAAATAATACCGCAGTACAGAATTGTAGTGCCTTATTATAGTATTCGATGACTAAGATGCTACTTAATCATTTGCCAATGCAAAATACATGCAATATATCGGAAAACAATAGTCAAAGATAATGATAACCTTTAAAACTCTACGTACTAAAGCAGCGGTGGACGCGTGTAGCTAAAACCGGGCGCCAGAGTAAACACCAGAGACAATATTTGCTTTTTCTGCTAAAAAAATGACCGGCGGAGGTCAGTTAATTTACATGGTAAACGTGCGCTTAGAATGGACCGTCACGCGCGGTCAGTCGCTCACAAGACCAGCTATCAAGGACAGGACGGTAAAGCGCGCCGCAGATAATTTACAACCATTAAATTTTGAATTTTACAGAAACACTTTTAATAAAATCTTGCCGTTTACGTAAAAAGGTATGGCACTCGCATTTTCCATGTAAACAAAACACGTATTTGGGCATCTTTGTGATATTCAGAGGCCTTTTTGCAGAGTCGGAAAAAACCGGGCAATCTAAGCAGTATTTTTAATCGGAGCCTTGTCCCCGGATGTTTTTGTGCAAGGCTGTGGGACTGAGCTAAAATAAAAGCTGAAAGGGTTTCCTTAAAGCATTGTATCTTTTGACTTTTTATGTGTAACTCGTGATGGTGCAATAGAAGTCCGGTAGCCAAATACTACCGTCTGGCATATGCGAGTAAACATCAATGACATTTCGAAACCTAAACGGCTAGGTAATGTTAGTTCATGACACCATGGTCGTGTTTTATAGGTAGACACGGGTACCTAGCCTAACTATACAAGAATTTTTATGTCGTTTGTATATAATTTAATGCTGGTAACTGATTATCAGTCTCTACGCCTCATAATGATGTCGGATGGCGATAATTTAATTTAGCCTTGATGGTGTAGCGGATGAGTCGGCTAAAGAGTGCGTCATTAGCGGTTATCACTTCATTCCGGATGAAAAAACTTCAACAGCCCTCGACTCCTCTCACGTGCGCTTATGATTTATTAATTTTCACCTTCATAAATATGGTGCACGCCTGTATAATGAGTCGACAATATAATATTCAAGTTATTTACAAGCATGGTGGTGTAGTGGGACTCAGTTTGTTACGAAAACTGGAACATTGTTTGCGTGAGTTTTCCAAAGTGTAGATGCCGGTTACCTACCATAATCATTTGCATGTCAATACATTGAGGTGCATAGAAATCTTCAGATAACCCACAGGCAACCTAACGAAAAGGGCTCTCTAGATAATTTGAAAGTGCGAATAGAGTGTTGACTTTCACGATTTTTTTTTGTTTGTCGACCGAGACGAAAATCAATATCTACAGTTTAGTCACGTTTCTGCGGCCAAATCATGAATAGGTCATCGGCATCTTGTTATTTGCATATCTATGAGAAGAACTAGAAAACAAACTATTCATAATGAAATTGTAAATTTTTAAATGACTAAAATAGAAGTCACCTTATTTCATACCGAAAGTATACCTAGCGTTGTTTCGTTTAGTAATTTTTTTCTTGATTTTACTAACTCCATAGTTTTCTTGAAGTAAGATATCTATCTATAACTACTTATACCTAACAGATTATTTTCTGTTTTCTTATCTCTCATTTTTTTAGGGTTCCGTACCCAAAGGGTAAAAACGGGACCCTATTACTAAGACGCCGCGATCACTCTGTATGTCTGTCTGTCCGTCTGTCACCAGGCTGTATCTCATGAACCGTGATAGCTAGGCAGTTGAAATTTTCACAGATGATGTATTTCTGTTGCCGCTATAACAAAAAATACTAAAAACAAGATAAAATAAATATTTAAGTGGGGCTCCCATACAACAATTTGATCCCATACAATGATTTTTTGCCGTTTTTTTGCGATAATGGTACGGAACCCTTCGTGCGCGAGTCCGACTCGCAATTGGCCGGTTTTTTTGGGATTAGTACTTATGTATCCCATACAGAAAAGCGTAGGTAATTAATATCATATTCATAATAGACTTTAGTTCGAGGTGGAGGTCCACTCTCAAAGTCAAACGTATTCAAAAGTTAAAGTCAAGAGACTTGAACTTAAAAAAAAACAACGCAAAACCTCAAATCATTAAAAAATTGGTCTTCTCTTTATAATTATTTCAACGGGCAGGCAGCAGGAAGTATGCAGAGAGTAGTTATAGCTACCTAAGTAGATACAGTATGGAGTACGGTGGCACGAGAGGATTGCGGAGTCAGCAGTTCGCGCGATCGATACACGCATCTCCGCCTGCCTATCGAACAGCTTTTGTTCTAGCAGCTTTACATCGATGATGGAAATTATTGTATTGGTTTTGATGGATGGGTTTTTATTCCTTAGTGTAGTAGATACTACAATTTACTTTGCCTTAAAACTTTTGACCACGTTTAAATTTTATTAACTACTAGGTGACCCCCCCCGCGGCTTCGCTCCCGTCTACTGGCTACCTACCTACTTACCCTACCCTACCTGCCTACCCTGCCTACCCTGCATACCCTGCCTGCCCTGCCTGTCCTGCCGGCCCTGCCTGTCCTGCCTGTCCTGCCTGCCCTGCCTGTCCTGCCTACCCTGCCCACTCTGCCTACCCCACATACCCTACCTACCTAATAATTTTTATCTATCATCAATAGTTTTCTCAGCGCACGTCAAAGAATGAATTTTATAGGCAACATTTTGCTACCTTGGGTTACATTATTGCAATTTGCATAAGGATCTCTATTTTTTTTGAAAATATATTATAGCCTATGACACTCAGGAATAATGTAGCTTTCTACTGGTGAAAGAATTTTCGAAATCGGTTCAGTAGATCCAGAGATTACCCCTTACAACATCACAAACTTTACCTCTTTATAATATTAGTATAGAGAACTTTATGAGATAAACTAAGATTTTTAAGAGAGTAGAAGTTTGGGGTTCTTGGTACTTAGATATCGCTATACATGGTGTAACGGAAAGGTGTCATCATATTTTAAAAACTGCTTTTGATATAATTAAAAACTTTCTTCAAGGATGTCATAGGCAATGTCCAAAAACAAATGCCATATTCCCCAAGTTATGTATGTATAAGCCCCATATTGAAATCATTTGAAGGATTTATCATACAAAGTTGACAGCTGACCAAAATTTGTATGGGCAATACTTTTTATTTTTGTGAATTGCCTAAGACTTCCTCGGAGAAAGTTGGTCATATATACATGACCAACTTTCGGCAGACGCATTTTTTAAATGATCGCAACTTTCCGTTAGACCCTGTATGCTTTTTTAGGGATCCGTACCCTAATCTATCTCTTCTTCTGCCGCTAATAGACTATGCGGATGTCTGTTTTCTAGATGCAACGGAGGTACTCTTAAACAAACTCGAGCGACTGCAGAACTTGTGCATCCGCTTTATTTTTGGCCTCCGCAAGTACGACCATGTGTCGGCTTTTCGGACCAGATTGAAGTGGCTGCCAATTCGGCGTCGACGAGATACCCACATCCTATCCCTTCTCTATAATATCCTGCACAATCCTACTTATCCTCAATATCTTCGCGAACGGTTTGAGTACCTCGTCCCGAGGGGTAAACCCTGTCGCACAGCTACTTCGCTTCTTCTTCGAACTCCGCGTCACACTTCCAGCCGCTATGATGGCTCCTTCTCTTTTACTGCAGTGCATCTCTGGAACTCTCTCCCACACTCCCTACGCGATAGCCCTTCTCTCGATGTCTTCAAGAGGAAAGTTAAGGAGCATTTTCTTTCAACACAATAAATAATATTAGTAGATATATATATATATTTGTATTAATGAACGTAGTTCTTTTATGTATGTATTATTATTATATATTTAATTAGTATATTACTGTAAAATTGTACACTGGATTAGCCCTGAATTAAAATGATCCCTATCACTCAAAGGTTTGCTGGAAGAAAACTCCATTTTGGAGTTAAGCTCGCCTTTGTACATGAAAATTGATTTCACTTTGTATAAATGTATTGTTTTGGTGTACAATATAGAATTAAGGGTAAAAATGGTTTTTGTTTTCTGGTTTCTGTCTATAAAACCGGCCAAGTGCGAGTCGGACTCGCGCATGAAGTGTTCCGTGCCATTATCGCAAAAAAACGGCAAACAATCACGTTTGTTGTATGCTCCCATACACCACTTAAATATTTATTTTAATCTGTGTTTAGTATTTATTGTTATAGCGGCAATAGAAATACACCATCTGTGAAAATTTCAACTGTCTAGCTATCACGGTACATAAGATACAGCCTGGTGACAGACAGTCAGACGGACCGCGCAGTCTTAGTAATAGGGTTCCGTTTTTACCCTATGTGTACGGAACCCTAAGAAAAAGAGCCATCGTAATCGTTTCCTCTAGTAAAAAGTTTTGAGGAAACACACATTACAAAAAAATACAGTCGAATTAAGAACCTCCTCCTTTTTGAAGTCGGTTAATAAACACGCTTCAATCTGCCTAGCCTTTTCCCAACCATAGTGGGGGCGGCTTCCAGTCTAACGGGATTTGCTGAGTACCAGTGTTTGACATGGAGCGACTGCCTATCTGATCTCCACAACCAGTAACCTGGATACCTCTTGGCTAGACTGGTGTCAGATCTCAGGCTTCTGACTACTCTAAGATCTTCAAATGACAGCCGGGGCCAACGGCTTAGCGTGCTAACCGGAAGAATCTCGGTATGTTGAAAATGGTCCACGGACCAAGAAGATCGCCCCGTGCAGCTGTTATTATATTTAACTACGAGTTTCTCTGGTTAATAAAGATACTTACGGTCATACAATTTTTCAATATGACAAGTTAAAAACTTGAAACTGTATTCTTAGGGATTACTATCGATTCAGAATTGCAGTAGGTCGCGCACATAAGAACTCTGTCGGGTAGGTTAAGTTCGGCTGCATATGCAGTAAGGAAAATAAGGCAGTTAACCGATGTAGCCACAGCTAGGCTAGTATGCCTAGTATACTATGCTTATTTCCACAGTATTATGTCTTACGGCATTCTGCTGTGGGGATCAGCAGCAGACGTTGACTCAATTTTCATCTTACAAAAGAGGGCAATCCGCGCGATCTATAAAATGGGTCCTCGCGAGTCCCTCAGATAAAAATTTAAAGAAATCGATATACTGACTCTACCTTCACTTTATATTTTTAACCGACTTTCGAAAAAGGAGGGGGTTCTATGTTCGACTTCTCGTATGTTTTTTTTTTAATGTATTTTCAACGATTTCTCCGTCAATTGTGGACCGATTTTGAAAATTCCTTTTTTGTTCGAAAAAGAAGTGAAAGTTGGGTATGGCAAAAAGACATGAAAGTAGGATTAATGCAGTAGAAATGCGGTCCTTGCGAAGTATGTGTGGTGTAACCTTAAATGATAGATTGAAGAATGAGGTAATAAGACAACGTTGTGGTTTAAAAGAAGATGTAGTGACTAAAATTGAAAAGAGTATGTTAAGATGGTTTGGCCATGTTGAGAGGATGAATGATAGGCGACTAACGAAAGGTATTTACAAGGCAGACGTGAATGGAAACGCCGGGAGGGGACGCCCTAGGAAGACATACATAGACCTTATAGGTGATGTTCTTCAGAAAGGCAAGGTGCGCAGTACTCATAACCGGCGTGTGTGTATGACAAGATGTATGAATGTGAGCGAAGCAAAAGAAGTATGTAAGGATCGTAGCAGGTGGCGTTCTGTAGTTTCTGCCTACCCCCATGGGAAAAAGGCGTGAGTTTATGTATGTATGTATGTATGTAAGTATGTTCCGAAATTGGTCCCATTTTAATTTGGTGAAGATCTGGTGAAGAACTTCGAAGATATAGAACAGAACTCTTCAATAAATAACGGCAAATCTTCGGGACTGCTGCAATCGCATGTCTGTTTATTGTTAATACCATTTCATAACATAACATCACGCCAGTACGCTCTTAAGGGGTAAGCAGATACCTCATTTGATCGGTTTTGTTCAAGTTTCATGATATTTGGGTAATCTATTCTGGTGTATAGGAAACTTACTCAACAACTTGCCTATTAGGTAGGTACAACTAAAAAGTTTTCTTATTTGGAAGTCGGTGGTATTTTTTTGTAAACAAGTTTTTTTATGGAATGTATTTTGAATGTCCGCAAAAATCGAGGGCTTTTCAAAAACTACATCAAACGTGTCCTTATTAAAAAAGCATATTATAAAATCAAGAACTACGTTAAAGATAAAAATGTTGGCTTTCTGCGCATGCGGCTTCCCTGGTAACTCATAAACGGCACAAATATGTGGCTGTCTCTAACTATTCTCAATCTCATTTTTTCTCTTCTTTTAATAAGACTTTTTACAATGGTTTTCAATCATCTTTATAGCCCTTTGCTAAGAATAGTTACAGCACTGATAACAACATTTCTGCCACATGTTAAATTTTGTGTTGTTATACATTTTTTTTTTACCTTTATAAAGATTCTTTCACCGTTTGTTTTGTGAATGTGTGAACATTGTAGGCCTTCTAGATTTCTAGATGCTAGTTAAAATTTGTTAACTTTTTATCTCGTTTCACTTTTTTTTATAATTTCTTACGACTTATTGTCGGGCCTACGTTGTCCCCCCATATTTAAGTACCTACTAATGCTGTAACATGGAAATATTGTAAAACCAAACCATTTTTAGGGTTCCGTACCCAAAGGGTAAATACGGGTCCCTATTACTAAGACTCCGCGATCCGTCTGTCTGTCTGTCTGTCTGTCCGTCTGTCACCAGGCTGTATCTCATGAACCGTGACAGCTAGACAGCTTAAATTAAAAATTTAATTATTGTTCAAATGAAAAGCGTGGTGAAAAGTTGTCCAAGTGAGCGTAAATTAATCTCTTATTTCCAGCCAACAGTATGTTTAATATTTTTTTTTATGAAATATTTACCTGCTTTATGAACAATTTATATTTGTTTGAGATTGCAAAATTTACCCGGTGGCTACTGCGGCACCCTTATTTAGTACATTTCACGGACACTTTTCAGACACAGAGATCGTTCTCCTTTACTCTACCCACCATACTGTAGGTGTAGCTGTACAAAAAAAACCCAGCCAAGTGCGAGTCGGACTCGCGCACGAAGGGTTCCGTACCATTATCGCAAAAAAACGGCAAAAAAAATCACGTTTGTTGTATGGGAGCCCAGCTTAAATATTTATTTTATTCTGTTTTTAGTATTTGTTGTTATAGCGACAACAAATACATCATCTGTGAAAATATCAACTGTCTAGCTATAACGGTTCATGAGATACAGCCTGGTGACAGACAGACAGACGGACCGCCGAGTCTTAGCAATAGGGTCCCGTTTTTACCCTTTGGGTACGGAACCCTAAAAACCCGGTAAATTAAAAAAAAATACCATACATCATATCGTCGGGGAATCACCAACCAACGACTGTAAGTTGATAATACAACTTTCGTTCCATTTATAAAACAATGACTATTTTATAATTACTAATTAGGTACTTAGGTAATTGCTGGTAGTTATAGTTTAAAATTATCATTATTGGGCTATACGGTAAATTAATAAGGTACAAAGTTGTGGTACAGCTGGTGTGGTACAGGTTTGTAAGTACCTACCTAATGTTTTTGCCACTTACTAAATCGATTCTTGGATTTTTTTAAACCAACTATTATTGTTCTCGTTCCCTCCCGACCCTCCTCTCTATTTGAGATGGTGTTGCCAGTTTAATCAATATATTAACTCGGGAATTCTACTAAACAGCAATTTTTGCAAAACTCGTGAATCACAGTCATTAAGTATTTTGCCCATACTTATTTAAAGACTTTATAATTTTATACACGCGAATTACTAAGGCAAGACAGGTAAATTAGTCAGAGAACCTGTGCTGTATGCTACACATTTTAGGGTTAATTTTATTATGAAGACTTTTATTTTAAAATGATCCTTACCCCTGTTTATTTGTCTTACAATATCAATTAGTCTGCCTAGCCTTTTTCCAATTCCGTTTAATTTTAATTTCAAACCACAAGGTTTGCTTCCAGTGTGGCCGGATGCAACTTACTACCAGTATTTTACAAGAAACCTATCTGAGCTGTCCAACCCAATATCTGGATAAAATGATACCCCTTGGCAATACCGATGTCAGAGATGTAGAAAATAATAACAGCCATACAATAATTGAGGAGCTCGTGGCTAAATAATAACAGCCGCACGGGTCGATCATCAAAGTTAAGCAACGCTTGACGAGGTCGGTCCGTGGATGGGTGACCATTTCAACATAACGAGTTTCCTCCGTGCCTCGGCAAGCACGTTAAGCCGTTGGTCCCGGCTGTTATTTGAAGATCTTTGACAGTCGTTACTGGTAGTCAGAAGCTTGAGATCTGACACCAGTCTTGCCAAAGGGTACCGTTTTACCCGGTTACTGGGTTGAGGAGGTCAGATAGGCAGTCGCTCCATGTAAAACACTGGTACTTAGCTGAATCCGGTAAGACTGGAAGCCGACCCCAATATAGTTGGGAAAAGGCTAGGCAGATGATGATGACGATAAATTGAGAGACATTTTTGTTCTTGCCGAAGCACAGAGAAGTCTCGGTATGTAATGGATGTTCAGCCGTGACCTACGGACCAACCTCGGCAAGCGTTGCTCCACCTCAACCCGGCTGGTTCCTCCATTGTAAAAGTATAATTACAAAATTCTTGTTTTTTTACTTTTCAATCCTACTATATTATTTCAAGTGTTTATGATAGGTCCTGTCCTGGCAACTCTGCTTCTACGTCAAATGTCAAAATACTGTGATGGATCTGTGAATTGTTTGTTTGTAAGAAAAACTCGTTAGAAAGTATTTCCCAGCCACTAAAAACCTGGATTAAATACAAATATCACTCAAGTGCGATATCTTTGTTAAACCATATCAAAAGTTTTGCATGCCTTTGTGGCATTATTCATCTAAGTGGTTAGCCTTGAAGTAGATGTCACCTATTAACTTATATGAGTGTTGTTTATTCTACATTTTAGCTCTAACAGTGGCAAATTCACGATTATATGGCTTTGATATTTGACTTATGTCTTACGACGATCCGGAAGAGGCATGTTTTATCTAAGTGTACGGGAGAAAGGTGCTGGTTTAGTTGTAATCAGCTGGATTTGCCTGGCTGTTCTGTGCGCAGCATCTACAGCGCCTTGTGACAAGACTCGCAGGGTGTTCACGGAGCAGAGCGGCATAATCACCGATGGACCAACTAACTCTAACTACACACAAGTCAGTTACATGTCCTACAAATGTTTGCCACAGTATATGAGTGAAATGCTAATGAAAGATCTTGTTTTAGGACTCCCATTGTGAGTGGCTCATCAAAGCAGCGAATAAAAGCCAATACATTACATTAAGTTTTATTCGTATGGGTACAGAATGTTCCTATGACTATGTATTTGTGTATGATGGCGACTCATTTGATGCACCTTTGCTTGGAAGTTTTAGTGGAAAAACTGAACCCCAGAATGTTACCGCTTCAAGTGGATTTGTAAGTATGATATCCATTAAGTCTGTGTCTAAATTGGAATAAATCTCAAATATCTTGTTAAAATATGGCTTGCAGTAATATAGAATTGATCTCGGTATGGAGATTTCAAATGACTACATAAAATTTTGTGTAGTAATTACCCAACAGTAATTATAACTTTGTTGTTGTAGATGCTAATATTACTATACAGTGACACAAATTATGTGTTGGATGGTTTCCGGGCCACATATGCCATACACAACTGTCCTAACAACTGCACAGGGCGAGGGCTCTGTGTGTCCAACAAATGTTTTTGTGTTGGGAACTGGGGCGGCCCGGACTGCAGTGTAGAACTGTGCCCAAATGCCTGCTCCAACAATGGACACTGTAAAGGAGATAGATGTGCATGCAAAAAAGGGTAAGTATTGTTATGTTGAATACTGTACAAAAGTTTTTTATTTCAATGATTTACTAAACTCTAGTGCCATTAAAAAAAAATATGATCTAGAAATTAAAATCATTATTGACCTTTATAAATATTAATTAGCATACTCGTGTTTTACATTTGACTTTGTCAAGCTCCATAAAAGTCTACAAAGTCAAAGTGCAATTTTAACTAGATACTCAAAACTGTGTACTCTATTCCAAGTCATAGCATGAATACATGTTGCGAACAATGAAATACTATTTGGTTCAATGTTTAATCTGATGTTAATAATTATTTACTCAAGTGATTATTTCTTGATCACAGACAATGCATTGCACAGATAAATCTGTTTTATCTGCCACATTAACCAAGAAATTGCAAATAATTTCTTATAGAATGTTTTCCTTCCTTCTTTATATGAATATGTCTTTATTTAGATTTATTTTATTCAGAACATTTATTCTTTATTTGTTTAAATTGTAATTGACATGAAATTTGTACAGCAATAAACTGTGAATAGACTAGTATGACTTTATCTACCTGTCTCATTAACACAGGTATTCTGGTGAATCATGTTCTTTAAAGAAAAATGACAAGGATGGTAATAGCTGGCACTGGCTGTCACATACAGAGAGTGGAATGACCAAACGAGCAGCTCATACAGCAGTCTATGTGAACCATACAGACTCCCTTTATGTGTTTGGAGGATATGATCTCAACAAAGTACTGGGCTTATTGGAGGTGTACAAGTAAGTTAAAATGTCCTTTTAAGGTACATAAAAGTCAATGTCAAATATGCCATAAAATAAATAATGTTAATGGGATGCGCACACCTTGCAAAGTGACACAATAAGGTCATTGCCATTGAAAACTGCCAGCCCTAAAAGTCTTAAATGCTTGATGAATTTGTACAAATACTTAATAAACTTTATGTTCATTGCAATAAGGTGTACTTTGTATTGGTAAAATAATGAGAATATTTGATCTATCAGTATCATGGTGATAGTATTCTTATTGTGAGTCTGAGTATAGTCATTAATAGAATTTACTCTAAAGAAACTAAAAACAATTAATGCAACATTGTATTTTAAAATATGTATTATTTGCTTTATTCTTATTGGTTTGGTTGGCAAGTAAATTGTCTAAGATTTATTTTTTATTACAAGGTTATGATGACTGCTGTACTATAAAAAATGGTTTTTTATTACTTGTTACTATCACAATTGATCTCTTAATGAATACTGCTTGATTGCTATTGAACATAATAAAATAATAATTTATAGGTTTTCAACTAGTCAGTGGTATGATGAAAATGGAAAAGTTTTACGTAGGTACCCTACAAATGAAGAGATTGACAAATCTCTATTGACTTTATTTACTAAGGTAAGCAAAAGACAAAACCGACAAATCTAATATTGAATCCATATGGATGCATGCTATTTTCTAAATGTTTCTTCATATTATAATATTTTTAGGGAAATATTGATGGCAGCTGGCAAATCGGCAACAGGAGCTCATTATTTAATTTACTGTTATCATCATTTACAAATCAAGACAAGACCACATTACCTCTCATGTATTCTCATGCACCTACTCCATATTCTGAAAGTTATTTGCATTTTACTGAACAACCAGAGGTAGTAAGTAATGATTTGAAACAAAACACTACAAAGCCAGAGCCAAGGTATGGTCACTCGGCTTGTGCATTTGGTAGTGGGTTTGTTTTGTATGGCGGTAAACTCTCTGATGGCACCTTATCTTCTGAACTATGGATGTATGACGCTGTACTAGATATTTGGACATTGCGGGCAATGAATTCCACTTTCACCCCTCCTGGCCTGACTCGCCACACATTGACCGCCGTTAGAGAAGAATTGTATCTATTTGGCGGAAGTACAATGGACGGGGAGTTTTCCTCAAGGTGAGTAATCAAGCAATTGACTTGATTCTGATTACATTTGAATGGATAAGCAACAATTTATTTCCTTCCTTCTATTGTTTGCAGTATGTACAAAATAAAGTTGGGTGATGCAAACACGGAGACTTGGGAAAGAGTGCAGGTGAGAGGCGGTAAAGAACTGGATGTGCGGGTTGTTGCACATACAGCTGTATATCATACGCATTCGAATTCTATTTTGGTGTATGGAGGAGTAGTCGCAAGTGTAGCACGGTAAGTTTTAACTTTTAAATTGCTCTAATTTTGTTTTATGGAATAGTATCTAGATATCGACATTATAGCATCAGTAATCTAACGAAATAAAACCTTTTAATTTCTTCTCAGATTCTCCAAGCTCTCTGATAGAATGTTCGCTTTCGACATAGACTACAAACACTGGAGCGAGATCCACTATCCTCGAGCACATCTACGCGACACTTACGTACCGCGAGAGAGGGCATTTCATACGTCAACGGTTATTGGTATGCAACTGTCTTGTTATTTTATTAAGAGCTGAAAAGGAAGTCGTCCATTAACTAGACCAGCACTTGCACTTCGCGTTGCAATAGAGTACCTATTGTGATACAGACAGTATTTTATAGTGGTTCTATTGCGATAAGAAGAATGGTTGCTATTTTGGTAAAGGATTTTGCATTGCTTAAATTAAAATATAATAAGCCCCAAAAGTTGTATCTATGTTGGTAAAAATAATTTTCAGGAAACTACTTAGTGGTATTTGGTGGCTATTCTCACCGCCATAACAGAGAAGAGATCTGTTACGATGGTCAGATGTACATCTATCACCTGGGATGTCACTCTTGGATACCTCTCGACGTGTTAGGCAAAGTGCGGCGGTTCTATCCTAAGAAGCAGGGCGTGTTTGCGCACGCGGCTGCGTTGCGGCCGCCGTCTACTTTGTTGATTGCTGGAGGGTACCATGGAAATGTTAATGGTGAGTTACCATTGTGAATTAACTGTCAATTTCAAATACATTATTCTATCGTAAATCTTTGGCCAAGTATGCTTTTTTTTTACTTTTTTTAGGTATGTTTTTTATTTTTTTATCTTTATTTTTTTATTTTTATTTGGCAAAATTTCCTGTTGGATAAATCCCGAAACACTTGGATCTTAGGATCAGTGCTTTGAAGTCAACTAGCTCAGCAGTTAGACTTACAACTGGGCAGCCTTCTTCTTAATGAATGATTGTTATTGTAGGTGATCTGTTAGCATATATGGTACCGAGTTGGCAAGCAGGGATCACTAACGATGACCCGGAGTCGGCGTGTCGTCGACATCGCTCTCAACCAGAGTGCCTCGCGGACCCTGAATGTGGCTGGTGCTCTGCTGATGATGTATGTAGATTTTAATATTTAGCAGTCTATCTAGGACGTTATTTCGAAGCGTTAGGAATCATAATTATTTTGTTAGGTAGGGAAAAAGGAATGGTGCAAATATTCTTAATAATTTTTGGTAATGAAGACTTAGAATATGGATGATAATCACCCATACTCGTAAGTCAGTCCACTGTACTCAGCTGCCCTCAATCAACTGACAGTTATAGCTTATTATTAATGATATTAACGTTCCTTACTCGAGAGGTTTATCCGTTGTCATAGCAACTGAATGGAGAGGAGTGGGGGGTCAGCAAGTTGCATCCAAAATAGGATTTAAAATATTATGTAAGGCTAAACTTTACTATCGATTTGCAGACTTGCTACGGTAGAAGAATAGGAGCCAATTGTACAACAAACCTCCAATCGATCCGATGTGGGGGTATATGCCCAGCGTTGGGCGACTGCCATTCTTGCCTCATACACGGACCACCGCCCGGCAGAACGAATAGCAGTCGTACGCCTTTGCCATCTGTTAGCACGAAGCTTGGACTAGATCAATGTAACTGGTGCGTCCAGAATGCACGGTGTCATCATAAAGATGGTAAGTACTTAGATATATTGCTATACCACGAGCATGATCTGTGTTAAATACTTTCCAATGAAATACTTTTCAAATCGCTTTAATTTTATTAGTAAGAAATTATTCTCTTAATTGCGAAAATGTTCACTTCTATTTGCAAAAACACGCGAGATTCCCGGCAGTCTAACGTTGGAAATTTTAACACGTTCACTGATTTTGTAAAATATAGAAAAAAAATATAATCTTTCTTTCTAGATAATTATGGCGTTTGCGGAGAAGACACACCTTCAGAAAACCCTGGCTGGTGGGGTAGCACTGGCACAGAAGTAACGACTCCTGACGAATGTAAAATGCTAGACAAACGACCTGGTCTCACATTCCTTAGATACCAGCAACCAGCAGATTGGAACCATCCAGATGGGGTGTCTGTGGTTAACGCCACCACGGTGGATTGGGGTACGGGAGGAGGGAGTAATCATATATTTAGTGGGCCCAGTGAAGCAAGGCTTCGAGGCTGGTTGCATATACCACAGTATTGGAATGGGACTGGTGAAACTTTACACATTTGCGCGGGGTACTCGAACATTTCCTTAGCATTAGGGGACGCTGGTGGCCCAGTAGCCAATCTGACCGCGCAGCCGTCTGCCTGCTCGCTCGTGGATTGGCCCGCATTGTTCCCGGGACGTCTGGCCGTCGATATGCACGCTAATGACTCATTACACACAGGCTTATATCCTTCACACCATCACGCCAAAATGGAACTGCTTCACAATAAATCTCAGGAAAGTGCAAAGGTAAGAATTGTTTGCTTTAAAAAACTACCTCGGTTTCAGAGTGTTTCAAATATAAACTTTCAACCTAAATCAATAAATATGTTGTTTTAGGTGTTCACGTTTGAGTTTCTGGAGCCATATTCGGACGGCCAGTGCAAATACGACAACTGTCTGCTTTGTCTTTCGGACGCCGCGTGCGGCTGGTGCGAGCTGACCAACAAATGCGAGCCGCGGAATATTGACGAAACCATCTCGTGCGTGGCAGAAGGCGAGTGGCGGTACTTGACGCTGCAGCCGGCCGGCTGCCCAAACTGCTCCAACTACATCAGTTGCGAGCGCTGCGTCAGCGGCAACTACTGCGAGTGGTGGGCCGACGAAGCGCGGTGCGCGCGGCGCGGCCGAGCGGGCGGCGCCGTGACCACTCGCGCCAGCTGCCCCGCGCCCTGCCGCCTGCGCGCCGACTGCGAGCACTGTCTGGACGAGCGCGGCCGTTGCGTGTGGTGCGAAGCCACGCGCCAGTGCTTCAGCTTCAGCGTTTATACTAGCGAGTACCAGTTCGGGCTGTGCCGCGAGTGGCTGGACCGCGCCTCCTTGCCGCCCGACGAAACTGCGCGCAAGTCCGGCCAGTGCAAGTCGTGCCGGCGCCACGTGCAGTGCTCCGCGTGCCTGCGCAGCATGGGTTGCGGCTGGTGCTACTCGCACGAGAACCCCATCAATGGCGCCTGCACGGAGGGTGACTTCACGCGCTCGCACGCCGATTGCGCCGCCGTGCTCAACGTGACGACAGTGGACGCGGGTTGGGCGTACGCGCAGTGCCCCGACGTGGACGAGTGCGGGCTGGGCCTGCACGACTGTCACGAGCACGCCATCTGTAACAACACGCACGGCTCCTACACATGTAAATGTAAACAGGGTTATATCGGTGATGGTAAGAAAAGCTGCATGCGAACCTGCTACAATAACTGCATCCATGGTTACTGTCTCGGCGCTCCTCAATACAAATGCCACTGTGATCTGGGGTGGACGGGCGCCGATTGTTCCATCAACTGCGGTTGTCACAATCATTCAACATGTAGGACTGGCGTCGGTAGATGTGACGAGTGTCAGGACTGGACGGAGGGGGAGTTCTGTGAGTCGTGCAAACCTGGCAGTCACGGCAACGCAACCACCGGTCAAGGATGTCGCCGGTGCGACTGTAACGACCACGGCGATGAGATGCGCGGTGTGTGTGATGTCGCCACCGGAGAATGCATCTGCAAGGATAACACTGAAGGCTTGAATTGTGAACGCTGTAAACCGAAGTTTTACGGTGACCCTAGACATGGTGGTAGATGCTATTATCAGTGTGAACCCAGAGGAATGCTAAATGCGACACAAACCGAAGGAATTGGTTCTTATAAAACTGACCCCGATATCAAAACGATAGGACCTTCGAAAGAATGTTTATGGATTATATCTGCAGAAGATATAAAGGATGCTATCATTCAGTTTACTATTAATTCCTCCACCTTTGACGTTCCGTGTGATGAGAATGCAGTTTACGTTTACGATGGTCTTGGTGGGGTGCCTGACCTCAGTAACAACCAGCAGAGTCAGTTATTGGGTGTGTTCTGTAACGGCGCGAATTCGGGTGTTATAGAGGCTCGCAGTGGTAACCTGACAGTGCATTATAAGCAGGGGCAGCTGGAGCAAGGGTTCGAAGGGAGCTACAAGGTACTGGCTTGTGACGGCTACTGTACGTGGCCGAGAGTCTGCAACAAGAGGTACTGTGTTTGTCGGGAAGGGTACGGCGGCCCGAACTGTGAAGTAGAAATCTGTCGTAATAACTGCAGCATGGCGGCTAGCGTCGGTATATGTGACCCTAGCTACGGTAGATGTTTATGTAACGAGGGTTACGGTGGAGATGACTGCTCAATCAGACTAGACAAAACACAACTTGTATTTACAGAGCTTTTTAACTCAGAATATTTATCAGAAGGCTTAGATCACTTGAGGAAAACTCTTCCTAGATTCGGTCACAGTTTGGTGGCCGATAGACGCGGGTTATGGATGTTCGGAGGATATTCTCTTTCTCACGGACCGTTAAATGATATACGATTTTTCGACACAAAGAATAACACGTGGATGCAAGTGACAGTAGAAGCTACGCCAGACGCTAAGATGCCAGAAGGTCGATATTTCCATGCAGCTGAGATCTACCACTCGAAACAAAATATTTATATTTATGGCGGTTTAAGTTTACAAGAAAAGAGCGGACAAAACAAAACGCTTGGAGACTTCTGGCAGTTCAGCTTGAAAGACCAGAGGTGGAGCAATATCCGTAATAACAAAGATAAAGATGGTGTGCCGCCCTCACTAGCAGGTCACACATTGACTTTACAGAAATATTTGGACTACGAAAGTTTAGTTTTGATCGGAGGATTTTCATTAGAAGAAGGTTTCATGTATGACGTATGGGAGTTCGATCTTGACAATGAGAAATGGATCAAATTGAAAGACGAAGGTGCCAAGCCGTCAGGAATAATTGGCCATAGCACTGTGTACCACGCACCTTCCCAAAGTCTGTATGTCTATGGAGGGATTTTATATGCTTACAATGGCACTGTACTTTCTAACAAACTGTTTTCATTCCACTATCCCACAAAGCAATGGAGTGAATTGCCTACATTCCCTATTATGCAAATTAACAACTATTATGACAATTTACCGCAAGCCACATACTTACATTCAGCAGTGACAACGAATGATTACATGATCATATTTGGAGGAAGAACTGACCCTGAAAATAGATCTGATTCTCTAATAGCTTACATCTACAGTTGCAACCAATGGGTCCGACTAGTCAAAGGTTTGTATAACTACTTTTGAGTAGCCTACATTCTATTTTAATATATTAGTTTTTTTTAATAATAGTCGTGTTTTCAGGAGTAAGTATCGTTGGTCATCCGCCACCGCCTACAATAGCTCACGCAATGGCAATGGACATAGACGCTGAAAACGAAGGCTACATCTATATAATAGGAGGCTGGACCGGCAGTGCCCATTGTCAAGTGACCCGGATATCTCTCCCGGAAGACCTGTGTTCACTATGGAGTTCGAATAAGTTTGAATGTCGAAGTCACATGGGATGTAGTTTCTGTAATACGGGGAATTATACGAAGTGCTTTTCTGTGGATAAACCGGGCTGTGAGGGGAGTGACAGTGTGTCTGTGAACCCTGGGGCTGCTTGTGATGCTGAGCTGGTCTCATCGCGTGCTTGTGAGAACTTCACGACTTGTACTTCGTGTTTGGCCGCGTGGCCGATGTATCCAGAAGATAAGCCTGCTTGTCGCTGGTGCGAATCCTGCGCTGCAGCTGTCGGTAAGTGACCTTTATTCAATGCCAACTCATTAATCCACTCAAATTTGTTTCCATTTGATCTTAATAAATATGAACTTTACGTTTGTGTAAATTAAGTTATTTTTAGAATGACTAGAATTAATAATATCTTCATTAAAATAAATTGATGTTTTATCAGATACTAATCTTTTGCTCTGGCATTAAAGTTACTTTTCCGAAATCACATAAATTGCGAATATCCACTGAGAATATATTATCGTATATAAAAGTAAAAATGTTTTATCGGAACTGTTTTAGGTGAATGCGTACCCACGGACGAGTCATGCACTAGTATGAAATGTAATGCCGGAACTACCTACATCAGTAATGTGGACCACTGTCCGGAGCTCAGGTGCGCGTCATCAGACTGCGAAAAATGTGTTGGAGCTAAGGAATGCACGTGGACCAGGCACGCTGTCAGAGAAGGTAAATTATTCTATATTAAAATCGTTTTTTGAACAAATACCAACTTGAAGTGTAGTGCAAACAAAGTTGATTTCAGAGTGACTATTGAAAAACATAAAGGTTTAGCACAAACGGAAGTTTATTAGTTAGAAGTTATTTTTCCATATACAATAAATAGGTAATCTATACTATTTATACTAATATTATAAAGAGGTAACATTTGTAAGTTTGTATGTAGGGAGTAATCTCCGGAACTACTGGTTGGTATTGAAAAAATCTTTATGTGTTAGATAGTCCATTTATCGAGGAAGGTTATATAACATTACGCTACGACCAATAGGAGCGGAGCATAAATGAAAAATGTTGCAAAAACGGGCAAGAATGTTACTTTTTGAGGGCTTCCGTTGCGTGCGCTGCGTAAACGGTTTCAGTTATGCAATCATGTATGTAGGGTAGGTAGGGTAGGTGTAGGGTATGTGTAGGGTAGGGTAGGTGTAGAATAGGTGTAGCGTAGGTGTAGGGTATGTGTAGAGTAGGGTAGGGTAGGTGTAGAATAGGTGTAGCGTAGGTGTAGGGTATGTGTAGAGTAGGGTAGGTAGGATAGGGTAGGTACGTAGCCAGTTGACGGGAGCAAAGCCGCATGGGCCAGCTAGTAATATTATAAAGAGGAAAGATTTTTTTTGTTTGTTTGTACCGAATAGGCTCCGAAACTACTGGACCGAATTAAAAAAATCTTTCACCAATAGAAAGCTACATTATTCCTGAGTAACATAGGCTATTTTTAGCCCGAAAATGGGTCCTGTAGGGTGGTCCACGGGAGCAAAGCCGCGGGGATCAGCTAGTGTATTTATATATTTGCTAACTACACTTCGCAGGATCGATGCGTATCATGACTGCAAAACTTAAATATTTTGGCAGAAATACTAACCTCGTATTATTTACAGGACAACTAACAAGAATAGCAGAAGAATCCGTCGAACTTTTCAATTGGACGTGCGCGCTCATAGAAGAGCCAGGCCGAACAAGTCTTCGTGCGACGAAGAGTGAAGAGTGCCCGAACAGATGCACGATGTTGGACGACTGTCAGTCGTGTCTGAGTACTGACGGGGGTGAGGGAGGATTTGCGGAATGTCGTTGGGCTACGTACCTGGGGAAGTGTATCTCTCCTGCTTATCAACCGGTGTATTGCGCGGGAGGGGTGTGCGGTCTCGTGCTTACGAAGGCAGATAAGAGCAAGTGTCCGGCACCATGTGATACTTTTGAACAGGTTTGTGGGAATTTCGATCTGTAGTTTTGAATTCACGAAATATTTGATCAACATTTAAAAGGTGGCCTATTCCATCTCATAAAAAATATTTATAACTTTAGTTCAAGGCCTGTGTATATCTTCCTGCCAGTTATTGTAGATATTCTTAATATTTTCACTGTGTGAAGTACTGTAAATTTTGTATTAAGAACTTTATCTTAGTCGGAATAAAGTTCAAAATATAAAAACTAGCTTGAAAGTTGAAAGCATGAAACAACGTTGAGTTAGTTTCGCCAATCTTTCGGCAGCTAGGAAATGTTCAGCTATGTTGTTAAAAAGGACATTCATAAGACGCCCACTTGCAAAATAACCAACTTCATTTCATTCCAGTGCTCGGAATGCTTGCACCATTCTCACTGTGGCTGGTGCGCGCTGTCAGGCGCCAACGGTGAGGGCGTCTGTTCCGAAGGCTCCATCGACTCTCCCCTCGACTACTCTACCCGTACGACTTGCGCCGCTGTCTATACAGCAGCGAACCATGACGACTACTCCAATGATACCTTCTCATGGCATTACACGAGGTGCCCGCCTGAAAATGAGTGTGAGAATAACCATCATCAGTGTAAAGCTGAGTCTGAGGTGAGTTTGTTTGACATTGAAACGAAATCTATGCAAATCCTTGTTTCTAATACGCTTTGTTGTAATTTAAAGTAATATCGTCTTTAATGAAGTGCAATAGTTGATTTCAGAATAGACTAGTAGTGAAATGTCATAAAAATAAAAAGCTTAGAGCAGAAACTAAACTTTATGTGTAGGTATAGAGTTCCTTTTCCGGGAACACAAAATTGGAGAACGCACTTTCATGTTAATACAATTAATGTTTTGGTTTGAATCAGGTGTGTCGCGACCTACCAGAAGGCTACGAGTGCGCATGCGGGCCGGGTCACAAGCGCGCGGGTGGCACGGGCGGGGCGGCAGGAACTTGCGTGGCGGTCTGTTCTCAAGGCTGCGTGCGCGGCGCCTGCATACAGCCCGACGTGTGTCGCTGCGAGTTCGGCTACGTCGGCGCCAACTGCACCATCCAGTGCCAGTGTAATGGACACTCCGACTGCGAGGGACCGGATAAACTCGATAAGTGTATCGAGTGCCATAATAATACAATGGTAAGCAACTTTTAAGATGCATATCTATTATGTAATTGTTTGTTGTTCTAAATACTAATATTATAAAGAGGAAAGATTTTTTTATTTATTTGTTTGGTACAAATAAATAAAAAAATCTTTCCTCTTTCTTTCCCTTTATATAGGCTCCGAAACTACTGGACCGATTTAATAAAATCTTTCACCAATAGAAAGCTACATTATTCCTGAGTGACATAGGCTATTTTTTAATCCCGAAAACGGGTCCTGTGGGGTGGTTAACGGGAGCGAAGCCGCGGGGAACAGCTAGTTCTAAATAAAATAAAACATCTAATCACGGTCAGTCCTACCTTCAGATCCGTCAGATCTAAATAAAATCCGAACCGTGTTTGGCTGTTGATTCAATTATTTATGATTCATTTTTATATCGATTATTAGAAGAAAACTGTTAGGTAGTACTGAAAAATCAGGTCCATCGTATCAGATTCGTCTGTCCTTATATGTGGCTACCTTTAAACTGTAATCTAACTTTCCACCTATCATACTGACCAATCTGTTGTGTTTGTAGGGTGACCAGTGCGAAAAATGTAAGCCAAATTTCGTGGGCGATCCTGTCAATAACGTTCAATGCGTTCCATGCTCGTCGTACTGCCACGGTCACACATCCATCTGTACTAGCGAAGTAGATGCGGCCCCGACGTCGCGAGATGTTGGGGGTCCCGCAGACCCCGATGACTACAGAGACGGGGCCGCTAAGGCCCGCTGTGTGCGATGTGCCAATAATACTGATGGACCTCGCTGCGAGAGGTGCATCGAGGGATACTTCAGAGGATCTGATGATTTTAGAGAATCTTGTAGACCGTAAGTATTCAAAATAATAATACACAAATAATGTAGAGTGGAATTCTAATCACTTTGGTATAAAGAAGAACATTACTTGTAGTCTGTTCAAATCCTTGTTTACACTTTTCACATTGTTTGAGCTACGAGCTGATTTTTTCATCAGTATGCTGAATAAATATCACAGTTTGACATATTTAAGTACTACACAAAAGCTCACAAACAGCAGTATTAAGTCCTCAGAAAAAAAAAACGTAAATAAATATAAATTTTACGCTAGTGCAAACTTAGATGACAATGCTTTTTCCAAAATAACATAACTTGGAATCTAAACTGAAAAAAACCAGTTTACATTGTTTGGTTTATTTCAGATGCGAATGTCACGGACACGGCGACACTTGTGACCCAGTAACTGGCGAGAAGTGTAACTGTGGCAACAACACCGAGAGCGACATCTCGTGTCAGACGACCTCCAACAGCAAGAACTCTGCGCAGGAGTGCTGGCGCTACCAGTGCGTCAAGTGCAAGGATCTCTACATGGGCGACCCCAGGAACGGACATCAGTGTTACAAGACGATTAATATTGAGAACAAACTGTGCTTTGATGGGAAATCTATCGGTTAGAATTTTATCTATACTTCTATAATAATCTATACTAATAAATATAAATATTATAAAGAGGTAAATTTTTTAAGTTTGTATGTAGGGGGTAATCTCAGGAACTACTGGTTGGAATTGAAAATTTCTTTTTGTGTTAGATAGTCCATTTATCGAGGAAGGTTATAGGCTATATAACATCACGCTACGACCAATAGAAGCGGAGCATAAATGAAAAATGTTGCAAAAACGGGCAAGAATATTACTTTTTGAGGGCTTCCGTTGCGTGCGCTGCGTAAACGGTTTCAGTTATGCAATCATGTATGTAGGGTAGGTGTAGTGTAGGGTAGGTGTAGGGTAGGTGTAACGTAGGTGTAGGGTATGTGTAGGGTAGGTGTAGGGTAGGTGTAACGTAGGTGTAGGGTATGTGTAGGGTAGGTAAGTAGCCAGTTGACGAGAGCGAAGCCGCGTGGGACAGCTAGTTTTAAATCATTTTGTATGATGACTGACCTACTTTTTACCCGCCTGTTAACGTGTAACCTATGCCACTCTTCGGCGATTCATATAAAAATCACGTCGATCCGTTGCTTCAAGTTTTGCACCTATTAAAGAGATCAGAAATTTCATTGCGTGAAAGAAGGACAAACAAGCAAGCACACTTTATTAACAAACAAAACGTTTATTTTTTTCAGACGAGTGCAAAATCAAGCCCCGCCCTCTTTATCCTGGTCAAACGGTATTCGTAGCAGTGAATCCAAGATACATGAACGTTGACATAAGAGTGATAGTGGACGTTACTCAGGGAGCCGTCGACCTCTATCTTAGTCCGAACGACAGTTCCTACGTCGTGTCGGTGAACTCCACCACTGGCGACCATGCGGTGGAGCTCGATCCTACATACCATAAGCACGAACCGAGTAGACGGATGCCATCATTTGATGAGCACGTGCCGGAAGAACCTAGAGTCACGTGGTACTTTGACAAGATTGAGTACACACTGGCGGATTACACAGCAAAGGATTTGGCAACATATGTGACTGTTGACAGGAGAAATATTCTGCTTCGCGTGAGAAATCTCCGCAACAGATTAGTCCTGACTCTACCTCAGAATGTTCATGACCTAACCCACACAAAGTTTTACATCGTGATCCGCGCACGTCACACAGAAGATGGCGCTGCTAGCTTCGGCGTGACATTCTTCAGACAGGATCAGCTGCACATCGATCTGTTCGTGTTCTTTTCCGTGTTCTTTTCGTGCTTCTTCCTGTTCCTGGCGGCTTGTGTCGTCGCGTGGAAGGCGAAACAGGCAGCTGATGTGCGACGTGCACGACGGAGACACGTTGTTGAGGTAAGGAGTTTGACACTTAACAATATTTTTGTTCATTGGCTCGAAACTATGAAACAATTAAACTAAAGTATGACGTGAGTCCATCCACTTAAATAATGGCGCCCTTTGAAAACTACTTAGGTATAACGAGACGCGTGTCGCCAAATATCAAAGAATGTTGCCTCAGAAACTTACTAACGAAAACCATACGAATTTTATTATTTAAAATCAACATGCTACTTTTTATTTTCATGATTTGTTATTATATTCCATGAAATTCCTGCACGCAATTTAAAAACAGACTATAGCTTTTTAAATATTACAGAAGCAATACAAATAATGTATGATTATAACAGATGCTGCATATGGCGAAGCGTCCGTTCGCGGCGGTGACGGTGATGCTGTCGGGCGGCGTGACGTCATCGGGCCCGGGCCCGCGCCGCCGCCGCGCGCCCGACCTGCGCCCCGTGGCCATCGAGCCCACCGGCGACGGCCGCGCCGCCGTCACGTCGGTACTCGTCAAGTAAGTACAGGCTATGACTTCCTATCCAAGTCCCACTTATATTATTATAAACTAGCTTTTTACCTCGGGTCCGCTCCCATGGCCCACCTGTTAATTTTTTAGGGTTACGTACCCAATGGGTAAAAACGGGACCCTATTAATAAGACTCCACTGTCCGTCTGTCCGTCACCAGGCTGTATTTCATGAACCAAGATAGCTAGACAGTTGAAATTTTCACAATGATGTATTTCTGTTGTCGCTATAACAATAAATACTAAAAACAGAATAATATAAATATTTAAGTGGGGCTCCCATACAACAAACGTGATATTATTGCCGTTTTTTGCGATGATGGTATGGAACCCTTCGTGTGCGAGTCCGACTCCCACTTGACCGGTTTATTGGGATAAATTAGCCTGTGACTCTTATTGGTAGTGTAGCTTTCTACTCGTATCAGTAAAATAATTTTCGTAATCGGATCAGCACTTTCAGAGATACAACATACAATACAAAACACAATTTTACCACTTTATAATATTAGGAAGTTAAGGTGTAAAAGTCTGGTTGTGTGCATGTTTATTAATTAATCAAAGATTGAACGGATTTGAAAGAAATTCGGCAATTAGGACGATTATATTCTGGATTAGGACATAGAACTTTTTACACAGATAGTACTATTCCTCACTACATACTCGTGGGATACACTTTGACTTTTACGCGGGTGACGCCGCTGGAAAAAACTAATCTATATATATAAAAGAGAAAGTATGTATGTATGTTCCTTATAGACTGCGAAACGGCTGGACCGATTTCAATGAAATTTCAGACAATCTTTAGATTGACCCAGCGGATAATCCTGCAATTTTTTTTTTTTGTACTTCGAACGTGGGCTAAGCCGCGGGCAGAAGCTAGTAATCTATAAAGGGATAAGGGACAGGGTCGTAAGTACCTCAACCTCTATTGAATAGGGAGGATCCTCCGACGAGACAAGTGTTGTGATTAGTGGGCTGCTTCCAGATGATTATTTTAAAGCCAACAATAGCAGTCAACAAATATGCACTTTAAGCTATTTTTGATAATAATGAGTTTGTAATGTTGCGCAGGTTGCCGGGCGGGCCCCGCGTGCCGGTGCGGCTGGCGCTGGGGTCGTCGCTAGTGCTGGTGGCGCGCGCCCCCGCAGCCCGCCAGCGCCGCGCGCCCCCGCTGGCGCGCCTGGCCGCGCACACCTAGCCGCACGTGCCCCCAGCTGCGCCCGCCCTCTGACTCACTGCGAGTGATGGTACCGCTCTAGCCAGCACCGAAAGAACGCGTGGTACAGGTACAAACAGACGCTCTAACATTGTTTTCGTGTAAAATGTACGTATCCACCCGGCTGCGACTGCCGTACGTCATCGACGGCCGCGTCGATGTAAGTTAATTTTCAAACTATTTAGGGCAGGTGTTATAGATTTCTACTATATGTATATATCGATCGGTGAGTGGTGAGATTGGTCTCCACTTACACAATTGTGTCGAGGATCTGCTATTTATCTTCGTTAATCATTGAATCTCGCGACTGCGCCGCCGTCTCGATGCGAGCGAGGAGCCAAAGGTATCAAAATTGAGCGCATGTCTTGCGCGGGTTGTGAATAGCCGATATTCGCAAATCTGTTGTGTTGTTTATCTCGAAATTTTATTATGTAATGTTGACGCCACATTTTGTTAATGGAATGTTATTGAATGTCTATTTTATGAGTTAGCTTCAGATCTTTATTTACAAGTTTTAAGTAGATGAGTAAAATATTGCAGCTGAGTATTTCTAAGGTACATTAGAAAACTATGTTCCTACGGATAGATGAATCTCTTATGATAAAAGATATTATTAGTTGTTTAAATTACATATCTACGGCAGTTATTTTCTAAATTTATATTTTATTGTAAAAAGTAGCTTGATTTCTTAATAGAATCTGAAATTGTACAATATATTATTATGTAATTACTTGTTATGTTGGCTTGGATTTGCTATTTCTTGTGTTACTGAATTTTAACTTGCCAAATAGTACTACCGTAAATATAAATACATAACTGAGATTATTTTAAGTGCGTAAGTACCTCCCAATTATAAAGCCAATATTGTATATATGTTAAAATCGCGAAAAAAATTACGTAACTGCTGGTCATGTCTAACGTAATTGCGTATCTATTAGTAGGTATTATTTGTGTTGTCAGTGCACATAAATCAAGATGATACAATGTAGTATCATTTTAAGAAGGACCGACCGATAGAAGATAGGCGTCAATAAGTTAAAGATACGTAGGTGAATATATTCTTAAATACGTAACATAAATTACTTTAAATTCATCGATGTCTATATTCGTCGGTAGAAACTAAATTATATCAGAACCAGCAGTCGTAAGCTGATGGCAGATAATATATTGTTAATGTTTATACAGTGCATTAATGCCGACTGATGCTATGGTCGATATTAATATGGTCAAGATATAACGTAATAAATTAATAGCAAACAGTAACTTTGTGCAACTAATATCAAAAAGCAAAGTACTTTATAACAACATTCGCCGTTTTCGGTTTTAGATATTTTATTAACTCGGAATGTGTGCTGTAATCACTTTGTGAATAGCTCCAATCTTAAAATGCTTGTACAGGCATTGAAGCCATTTTGATTATAAAATTGCTCATTAGTAATCAGCAGTATTGTGTAAATGGATTGATCAATTATTTGATGTGTAAGTAGAATTATATAAAATAATTAGTTTTAACTTTAAAATAGTAAGAGAGTACTGAATATTGTTATGGCTACATTATTAAGTTATACATAATCAAATGAATTGTACTTGATCAAAGGTATAAACTGAGTCCAAAATACATTCCATTTGTATAACTTTGTACATAAAATAATGTGTAATGATTGTGTATTACCAAATTTTAGATCAGGTATCAAAGAGCTTTAAGGATATTTATACTAAGAAAATTTATTGCTCATAATCTTCGATTAGATCTTTCTTGATATATATTTAAATGCATTTATATATTATTTCCTTCTCATGCTGTATACATTTTTATTTAGAACTGATGAAAAGGGATTTCTTTATAATGTCCGTAGTTTACACCTAAGTTGTGGTTGAATGATATTTGTGGATTTTGAATGTATTTGTGACATACTGAAATGGTGATGGAAATAATGCAGTAAAATTATAATAATTGTCTATGGTAATTTATTAGTGTTAATTCAAATGTTACACAATGCTAGCAAGCCTAGTTCAACACGGGCGTCTATTTCAATACATGAAATACATAATGTATTATCTAATTTCGTCCTTTTTTATGCTCAATGCTATAAAAACCTATTTAAATTATGTCCTAATATATTATATGGATTGTCAAAATGACACAAGGCAATTGAATTATAAAACAAGTACACTTAGCACTTTCTTCCTACTGTTATAATTGCTCTCACAGTAATAGTGTTGTCCATTTGTAGTTTAAATTCTTTATTGAACTTTATGATAGGTATTGGGTTTACCTTAGAAAAATAAGCATAATTTTATTTGCTCAAAATATTTTTATATTGAATTATGACAGCTCTGTAATGCATTTTTATATTTGTCCTTTGTTCATACATTGATATTGAATCAATTCTTTCTTGGAGACCCTTATTGATGAACATGTTTAGCTAAGTTAAAGCCATCCTTGCTTTTCTTCAGGTGTGATATTATTTTAAGAGTTTACTTTTAACAATCTATTTAATTAAAAGATGCCCATTCATAGATTTTTATTTTGTACTGTAATATATTTATAGGGAAGCCATTTATGGAAAACTTTTTTTTTGTAATTTTATTAATTTGGTGCAATTCAAATTTGATAATAATTAAATCTTGAATCTGTGAAGAAGTATTATCTAGGCAGCGTCATAATGAATTAAGTAAAGGGTGTGTTTCAAAACATGGCCTCTTTTACAAAATTTTAATATCCTGTAACCACACCCACCACTGTTGTAATAAAATGTCCATGACAACATTTCCAAGGCAATATCTTCTCTATTAAATGGAATCTTGTGGCAGTATTATGTATAAGCAATATATATATTTTTGTTTAACCTGGATGTATAATAAATGTTTATAAAATAAAATATACTGTTGGTTGTAAATCAAGTTTTTTACTTCAATTTTAAAAACAAAATACAACTTTTTAGAAGCAACAACATAATCAACCCGTATTTATGTTAAGTCAGTAATATGACTTACATAATTTGATTGGTAAAATTAATTAAAGATCCTTATGAATTGATAATAATTGAGAATAGCAACTTAATATTACAAGCTAACCTAACACAACTATTTACTCAAACAGATTAATAGAGTGATTCTATTGATCTTTTTGAGTGAGTAGTTGTGTTTTGATTTTCTGTAGCAGTTCTTTCTTCACTGTGTCTGGGACAAGTGCCCGGGCACGAGGAGTAACCTTTGTAGCTAACATATCAAATGTGATGTTATTGCCTTCATTTTCTTTGACTACCTCTCTGCAAAGCAATCTGACTTGATCTCTCCAACCACATTCTATTAATCGACGTCTTAAAAGTTCTTTAAACCTGCAACAAAAAAATATAATCCCAAAATGATCTGATTTACCTTGCCTGAAAACCTGTCAAAACTTTGGCATTAAAGTAGGATATTGTACATGTTTAATTCCAAATACACAATTCAGAAACTAGCTCGTAAGCTGCTTCACATGATTGATTTGCCTAACAACATTGTTGATAGATATATTTACAGAATATCAGCAGGTTTTCCTATTATTCAGGACTTATTAAGTTAATAGCAAGAAAGGATTCAGTATTTTATCAAAGTTACAGTCTGATATCTTGGTGACGGTGACCAGAACATATAAAACTACCAGTACTGTGAAATGCGATGTGTAAAAACTGCAAGGTACAATAATATATATGAGTAGGTAGGTACCTTTCCCGGTCTCCAGTTAAAACCATACGCTGGTGTGCTATGGTGGTGTTTACCGTCATGTTAACCTGGAAATTAAGAGATAATCATTAGTTATTTAACTATTTGCACTGGTTAGTTACGGTATCGTAGGAATATAACATGATAGCAATTTTTTGAGTCTTACAAATAAATACACACCTATTTCGTTTTAATATGTACCGTAATAATTTAAGAAAAATTGCCAAATTCACAGATGGTAAACAATCCAACAAATCTATCAACAATCACAAACGAATTCGACAAATTCACCACAAAATTCACGAATCTTGAGATTGCCAAAAAGTGACAGTGTCAGTGAGTGTTTTTTTTTTTTTTTTGTTTGTTCCTTACGGAACAGGCTAAGGTCTGAGACCATGCTGCCTAGTCTTTAGTGCAATTTTAACATTCTTTAGTATGCATTAGAATACGGATGTAACAGATTCTAATGTTTTATGGAGTATTTGGCAGCAAATTGTATTGAGTCAGCCTACCCAGGAAGCTTAGCGGAGGTAGTAAATACTACAATAAAATTCTCCGCTCCACTATCCTGAGATCGCTTCTGTCAATGATTTCACATATTGTCCAATTGCGTAGACAGTTGAGACACAAAACTACACCAATTTTATATCACAATATCCACTAGGAATCAATTTGCAAGTAATATTAACAGCCGCTGAACTTCACTCGAAAAAATCCCGCCAAAAACTCCGTGTTTTTTTTTTTGTATTTTTATGACCTGGTCACATGGACCTTTAAGTCAAGTCTTATTTTATTTTCTTTTAACATTCTTTAGTATGCATTACAATACGGATGTACAGTACGACATAAAAGAGTAGAAATTAAATATTTGGGAACTAAAAGTTTTCATTTTCTGGCAACATCTAAAATGAGTACTTGAGCTGTCAATTTTTCTCGATCGGTTTCGATTTTCGTAAGAATTTTGGTTTTTGTGTGATATTTCTGAGTGTGGACAGAAACACAGTGGCAAATCATGAATAAGGTAATTCGTGGAGGTGCCCGTAATATAGTTTACAAAGTTTATATGTGGTGTACAGCCGAATTCCAAGCTAGGAAGCTTCTATGCAACTTAGAAGATGTTTACCATCGTACAGCAGATTTTACTGGTAAGTAACTATTGAAAGTTTCGCTAAACGTTAATTAAAAACGATTTCACTTTTCTTTTTTCAAACTCATTCAGCGTCTCGCGCTTGTCTCGTGTGCACGCTCGCTCTACCTACCTTTCGTTAGTTACCCAACCCTGAGTAGTGATTCCAAGAGTCGATTTAAAATTGTCGATAAAATGACTGTTAACGACACCTCTTGGTAGAAATGGATAGATACCTGCAACGTTCGGACTCAACTGGTAGTCTCAACTCCAAGAGACCAGCAACAGATAATGTGGATAACTGGCGTACACCTAAGCGACCAGCTGTTGCCAAACACTCGAAGTATGATGTTACCCGAGATATCTCAACGCAGAACAAATTTGAAGATCTTCCAGTGGATGGAGTGGCTAAATCTTCTGACAACGATTATTACCTCAAAGCCACCACCAAAGTCAAGAAGACCGGGCATATACCACCAATTATACTGGATATGAAGACCGACATGACACATGGGGCTTTAAAAGACCAAATTACCCAACTCACGAATCGCTACCACCTCCAGTACAGAAATGGAGGCAAGGTAGCCGTTATATGTCACACAGCTGACGGCCACCAGGCGGTTAAGGATGGTCTACGACTGCTTAATGCTTCATTTGTAACATTCACCAGAAAGGATGAAAAGGTGCCAAAATCAGTGATCCACGGTCTTCCGGCATATGTTGAAGAGGATCTACCAGAGGAGCTGGAAAAGCTTGGCTTCGTTGGAGCTTCAGTGAAACCCCTGAAGTCACGCACTGCTGAAAATCCATGTCCACCCTTTTTGGTGCAACTGCAAGCAGGAGCTGACATCACAAAGTTTCGGCAAATAAAGTACCTGTGTAGCTGTGTGGTGACCATCAGCAAATTCAAGCCAAACCGATCCCAAGGCACTCAATGCTTTCGCTGCCAAGAGTTCGGCCATGCATCCACCAACTGCAACAAGCCTCCTCGCTGCGTAAAGTGTGTTGCTCCTCATGCAACTGCTGCTTGTCCGAAGACTGACCGTGTGGAGCCTGCTCATTGCTGTAACTGCAATGAATCTCACCCCGCTAACTACAGGAAATGCAGGATACGACTTGCGTATCTTGAAAGCATTGAGAAGAAGAAGGCTTTAGAGCGTAAGCCCGTACCTCAAGTGCTGCAACCGAAAACAATGCCGTCGCCGATACCGTCAAGCCTGGTGTTTTGTCCAACATCAACGTGGCCTACTGTAAGAACTACTCGTAGCAACGTGGCACCACCTAAAAACCAGAATCAGCATGATCACGTTAAGACTGACCTCAATGATGAGACTACCAAAGATATGCTTGAAATCTTGCTGGCCTTAAGGAACATTAAATCTCAATTTTCTGCTTGCACGTCCTATTTAGAAAAGGTCATGCTTATACTCACCCATCTTGGTAAACATGTTTGATTCTAAACTTCGCCTATTATCCTGGAACTCCGATGGAGTACGTCTAAAACTGAGTGAACTGCTCGATTTGGCGGTAAGTGTTTTATCTGTCGATGTTATTGGTATTTGTGAAACAAGACTAACCTCAAACTTATTTTTAAACACACCTGGTTTTACCTGTCACCGACAAGATAAGCATCACTCTGGTCGTGGGCAGGGAGTTGCTTTGCTTGTAAGAAAGAATCTGGAACACTCTGTTCTAACTGTCCCAAAAACTAGAAATATTGAGGCTATAGGAATAACTGTCAAAGTGTCAGGAATTGATCATGTTATTTTATCAATTTATCAGTCTCCTAACCTACCAATGCTTCGTAGTGACCTTGAGCTACTGTTTGGCTTGGGTTCCCATGTTGTCATCATGGGAGACTTTAATGCCAACCATTCACACTGGCTCAGTAGCTATACTAATACGCGAGGCAGAACTCTCTTTAACCATATGCTCGATTCCGATTACGTCATACACACCCCTAACTTACCTACTCAAGTTAACTACTGCCCCAATCGTAGACCAACGAGCCCGGACTTGGTGCTGACTTTGAATGTTAACTGCATTAGCGAGGTTGAAACGATAATAGCCTTGTCCTCTAACCACTACCCCTTATTCTTCACTATTGGAGGTACGTTGTGTCGTAAGGCTAAAAGTCGATACTTTAAGTTTAACTGCGCAAATTGGAATGAGTATCGATCCCACCTCAATAAAAACATCATGCTTAGTTCTAAGACATTCAGTTCAGAAAAAGAAATTGATACTGCCATTGCTCATTTGCAACAGACTATAATTGATGCTAGGGACTCCTCCATACCGCCTACGACTGCTGTATTTAGCGATAATTCCTTAAAACTTCCTTGGTACATTAAACGTTTAATCCGCTATAAAAACTATTTACGTCGTTATGAACAGAAACTGCCTAGTGGTTCCCTTAGAAGACTCAATCGCAGTAATATTAATGTCCTTCAAACATACATTAATGCAAATATCCAGAATCATGTCGATAATGTGTGGAATGCTAAACTGGCAAAAGTTGATAATCCCAGTCAAGATATTTGGCGTCTGACTAAATCCCTCAAACCTAAGTCTACCGACATACCTCCCCTTAAACTTCCTGATGGGTCTCTTACGACTGGCCCGGTTGATCAATGCAATGCTCTAGCAAATGCGTTCTGCGAAAATATGAGCCTTACCACAAACTGGGTTAGTGACGCTGAACTCGAGTATGAGGTATCGAACTCCATGTCAGTCATAAATACCTATAAACTCACTTCCGATTTTATAAAGCCCATTAGGCCATTCGAGGTTCGTAAAGCGCTGACTAAACTCAAATCACGTAAATCTACCAGTCATGACGAGATCCATAACTTGCTCCTAAAGAATTTGCCTCAGAAAGCGATAGTTTATGTTACAAAGATATTCAATGGTTGTTTTGGTCTAGGCTATTTCCCTAACATCTGGAAAAAAGCTAAAATTATACCAATCAAAAAGCCCGGAAAAGACAGTACCTTACCTGTTAACTACCGACCCATAAGCCTGTTACCATCTTTTGGAAAACTTTTTGAGTCGTTGATTTATGCTAGACTATTAGCTGCCACTGAGCAATCGTTGATCCGGGAGCAATTTGGATTTCGTGCTGCTCACTCTACTACTCAACAGCTTGCCAGGGTGGCTGAACACATTTCCCATCATTTAAACCTTAGACAATCTACAGGTATGTTCCTGTTAGACATCGAAAAGGCATTTGATACCGTGTGGCACGAAGGCCTGCTACACAAGATGCTCATTCTGAAGGTGCCCATGCCGCTCATTAAACTCATCCAGTCGTACCTAGCAAATCGTACATTCCTAGTTTACATCAGGGAAACCTCATCTTCACCCCAAAAAATCCCAGCTGGCGTTCCACAAGGCTCGATTATCGGTCCCTTTTTATTTCTCCTGTTCCTAAACGATATCCCTATTCAACCCCGAACTAATTTAGCTTGCTTTGCTGACGATACTGCCTCGTATACCTCTTCCAATGATACCGATCTGATCATAGATCGCCTACAATATTCCATCGACTTACTTCTTGACTACTTCAAGGTATGGAAACTTAAAATAAATGAGAATAAGACAGAAGCTATATTCTTCTCTCGTGCTAGGCACCCACCACTGAGAGGTTTAAAGGTTGCAAGCCACACCGTACCTTGGAAAACTTGTGTACGTTATCTTGGGATCAATATGGATAGTCGACTTAATTGGTCCAAACACATATCTGACTTACGTGTAAAGGGGGCCCAAGCTCTTGGCGCTTTAAACCCTGTACTTAATAGAAAAAGCAAATTAAGTAGCAGTACCAAACTAAGGATCTATACTACACTTGTCCGCCCGTGTATAACATACGCTTGTCCAGTTTGGAGCAGCACATGTCTCTCTAACCATCAACAATTGCAAGTTATTCAGAATAAAGCATTAAAACTATCCTTCAAAACCAAATTTAAAACAAATCTCAAAAAACTACATAAACAAATTAAACTTCCTTTCCTATTCAATCACATAATTAAAATATCACTAAGATTTTATAATAAGAATAAAATTAATACTTCTAATCCCTTGATCTCTAATCTATGTTCATCAACATTAGACAAATTACCATATGTCGATAGATACGGCACTTACCGCCTTCCCCATCACTATCTTTTGTTCCCACCAAATGAGGTGCGAGTGACCAGCGGCTTGACCCCCGAGAGGCTCGCTGCCGCCCCGGCTCCGGCCGCTGTAGCACCGGAGCGCGGGCGGCAGGGAGGCTCCGTCCGCTGATCATTGACTGGTCGCACGGTTGTTATTTCTCCAGTATACCGTGCGTTCAGTTAATATTTTATTTAAACTATTTTTATTTTTGTCATACCTACATGAAAGCAGCAAAATTATAACTTTTACGAAATAATTTGCAAACAATGTTATTAAGTTACCATGTAATTGTGTTAAAAGTTAAAGATATTATCAGTTTAATAAATTCTTATTATTATAATTATAAACTTTGAAAGGCGAAAGTAGCCTCATAAAGTGTTTTCTGTGCTGTGTAAATGTGTCTTAGGGTAAGTGCATTTTTTGTTTAAGCTTATATCAAATAAAGATCTTTGAAAATGAAATGAATTAAAAACGATTAATACATTCAGGAAGCTAAATTTTCGAACCACATACAGTGCGACATAAAAGAGTAGAAATTAAATGAGGGCGCCACAATCGCTCAGATAGCAACCCATTTAGTACGACCGAGCTGATCTTGATACTTGAATAGTATTATTTATTTATTGGGTATAAAAAATGAGTAAATATATTAAATAAGTATATTTATTAAATATTTAATATGTAGTAGTAATAAAACATCAATTTCACAAAAAATAAGTATTTTTAATAATCGTTACGCTAAACGTTAATTACAAACGATTAATACATTCAGGGAGCTAAATTTTCGAACCACATATCATTTACAAATTATTTGTCTAACATTTTTGAGGTTATGCTAACGTAAACAAATACTGTTATAGTTATAGCGCGACTTAACAACGTTGATAGTTAGGCAAAAACAATTAATGTAATTTATTGCGGATACGAATTTTTTTTTTGCTATGCCATATTTGTTGATGCAATCGACTAAATGGAAAGAAACAATTTTAATATATATTCACGTTTATTTACCGCGGAACTTGTTTCGTCGGACTGACAGTGATTCTTTTATTTGTTTGCTTTAGGTGTTTCTGTAAGCACAGTGCGCAGAATCGTGTAACAGGGCATTGGAAACGGTGGGAAATTCTCAACACCAGCTAAACACATGAAGGGTCGTCCTATGGTGCAGACAGCAGTGACGATGAGAGTGGTTCAGAAATCAGTGTCGAATCAATACCAGAGCTTAAAATAGACTACACGAACTTAAGTGATCCCATGGAAGGTGTAGAGTATTTAGATTTTGATTTATTAGATTAGTTTATTTTATTAATTTTAGTTTATATCTCAGTTTATATGGAAAGCAATTGATTATTAAAAATACAATTTTTTTGTGAAATTGTTGTTTTATTACTACTACATATTAAATATTTAATAAATATACTTATTTAATATATTTACTCATTTTTTATACCCAATAAATAAATAATACTATTCAAGTATCAAGATCAGCTCGGTCGTACTAACTGGGTTGCTATCTGAGCGATTGTGGCGCCCTCATTTAATTTCTACTCTTTTATGTCGCACTGTAACAGATTGTAATGTTTTTTGGAGTATTTGGCAGCAAATTGTATTGAGTCAGCCTTCCCAGTAAGCTTAGTGGAGGTAGTCAATACTACAATAAAATTCTCCGCTCCACTATCCTGAGATTGCTTCTGTCAATGATTTCACATATTGTCCAGTTGCGTAGACAGTTGAGACACAAAACTTCACCAATTTTATATCACAATATCCACTAGGAATCAATTTGCAAATAATATTAACAGCCGCTGAACTTCACTCGAAAAAATCCCACTAAAAACACCCACTTACAGACGTACCACAGGCTTATTACGTAACTTCTGCAAGTGCAAAACGATAGCTATTTTTGCGCAATAATTGCTCATCCATACAGAAGTTTTAGAGTTGTTGGCGGTTTTTATTTTAAATGTTCGCAATTGTTTCATAAATGGATATTGTGATGTGAAATATAATATGTGGATGGAAACATTAAAACAGGTGCAATCTTGGCTGATAATTTTATTGTATTATTACCTCAGCGAAACTTGCCGAGAAAGCTGACCCAGTATTCTAATGCAGAACAAAGAAATGCCATTAAAAAAACTAAGGACTTAAAGGCCTTTGTATCGTAACCCCGCGCACAAAATAGTTCGTGCCGTTGACTAGTGTAACCTTAACGACAGTGCCCGGAACAACCTGTTGCGTCGCCTTGTCTCTACCAACTGGGGAGCGGCACCCGATGTTCTTCGGACAACTGGCATGTCCCTCTGCCTCTCAGCTGGCGAATTCACGTGTCCTGTGTGGCACCGATCCGCACATGCTAAGCAAGTTGACATCGCCCTTAACGAGACGTGCCGTATAATATCGGGTTGCCTCAAACCGACTCCGCTCAACAAACTATACCCGTTGGCTGGTATTGCACCTCCAATAGTACGAAGGGATGTCGCATGCGCGCTTGAGAAAAAGTACCAGGAATCCGATGCCCAACACCCACTCTACGATCACACTACGACCCCGGGTAGACTTAAGAGTCGGAAGAGTTTTCTTCGATGCACACGGGCCATCCAAGACCCACCGCCTCTAGTGAGAAGCAGGTTGTGGAGACAAGCTCACCTACCACCACCCGATTTCGTGAAACCCCAGGAACACCTGCCACCTGGACGTGAACTGCAGTGGCCTATATGGAAAGCACTCAATCGTTTGCGCACCCAAGTAGGCCGCTGCAAACACAATTTAGCAAAATGGGGTTTTATAGACCCGTCTGATACCCAGTGTGAGTGCGGTGCCCCTTTGCAAGATATGGCACACATGCTGGAGTGTTCCAAGTGCCCGTACTCCTACACTTAGGAAGACCTTATGCTCGCCACTGGCGCCGCAATCGGGGTGGCCACCTACTGGGCCCGAAAATTATGAAGAGTTTCCCATCGACTCGAAAAGAAGAAGAAGATCCTAACATGTTATTTAGATGAGCAAACTAACAACGAACGCGAACTAAAGCAAACGCAATCGCTCACACTTTTACAGTTATAGACAAATATCAGCTGTATTAAACAGTAAGTTTTGGTAACAGGTTTATGCTTTTTATGCCATTCTTATACTTACGGGATATAACTGACAGCCTACAGAAGTCCACTGTTTAGGCTTCTACAATCGTACTCCAATTATTTCGATTTTAGCAACTCTCACCCAGCTCCTACCAGCCATCCTGTGCCACCGCAGCTCCAACAAGCCTGAGGTCGTCCCATTATCCAATTCGAGGTCTCCACTCAAGAACACGTCTACCGAGCACTTGGTTTGGCACTCCGACGGTCGTCGGTTCTACGGCTAATATGTTACAATCAGTTCATTTATGAATGGCGGTTTTTAAAGTATCTACTAACCATGATGAAGTAGGTTTTAGGAATTATGTTTCATTCGATTTTGGATTATAACGACCACTCAAAATCGATTGAAAGGACTTTAAAAAGAGGTTGTAAAAAATTCTAATTTAATTTCAAATGGAGTTACTCGTTTCTCGCGCATATGGTTCCTATCGTTTGTGAAGTTTGCGTTTTGTTCGTATGTTTTCACATTGTTTCTATACAGTTTTTATGATATCGGTTATTTTGATTTAGATATCGATATGATATGATATCTAACACATATCCGATATAAGTTATGATTTGATATATCGGACGGCCGACCCATCCCTAGTGGTAGTGAGTGATTATAGCAAACTGAATACTTTTCTGTGTATTTTTTGTTATTTCTTTTGAATTTATTTATTCCACGAGATACAGTTGAAAAAAAATAACCATAAACTTCCTTGTATGTATTAGTTTCAGTGATTTCTATAAAATAACTTTCCAAAAATGGCTCACGTTATGGTATTGGATTCAATTGATGAAGATATTTTTATTTGCGGAACATGCAAATCTGTATCCAACTCCTTACAAGTATTTCTAGATCATAAAAAATTAAAATGTAACAAAATCGTATTGGAAGAAAGGTTTACGAATGCTAATTTGGTGCAAGCAACAGTTAATGAACCATTTTCTGAAGGCATTGCTACATTACATCAAGGCATTGAGCTCCCTGACCCTCTGGCAGAACAGAAATGGCCTAATGATCTGTCTTGTTCGACATGCAGGAAAAAATTCAAAAAGATGAAAACCCTGCTAGTTCACTTGAAAACTCACAGCGACAAACCCTATCAGTGTCCTATATGTGGTCGCTGTTTTATTCAAAATTCGCACTTACAAAGACATATAACATCTCATCGAATGTGGCCAGATGGTCTCAAGGAAACTACAGCAAGAACTCTTGAAGACGAACTGTTGAGCTACACATGTCCCTATTGCAACTTGACATTGGGTAATTACAGTCAATACAGAGCTCATCAGAAGAACCACATATCTCTAAAAAAATTCAAGTGTATTCAAGGGGACTGTATGGAGTATTTTGAAACAGTTGAAAGTTTACTCCAGCATGTATCTAATTTGCATTCCTGCCCCATTTATACTTGTCATGTATGCAGCTCTACATTTAGCAGCTTAGAAGATATTGCTACACACTTGCAGAGTCATAATGTTGTGTCTAAACCCAAACAAACAAATTTGAAAGTATATAAATGTTCACAATGTGATGCTAGATTTCGTAAATCAGAAAAGCTATCTCTTCATATGCAAACAGAGAGTCATAATAAAAGGTGTATCCATTGTAACAAGACATTTGCTAGTGATAAAAGATTACGCATGCACTTACAGGTACACAGGATTTCAAAACCATTTCAGTGCACTTTTTGTAACAGCAGTTTCCACATGAAGAAATATTTGGCAGTACACATGCTGAAACATGGTAATAGGCAGTTCAAATGTTCAGTTTGCAAATATGCGTTCAAAAGGCAAGATTTGCTTCAAAGACACATGAAGTTACACCAAGCCAAGAAAATGTTAAAGTGTCCTTTTGAAGAGGCTTTAGACTGTAAAAAGGAGTTTAGTCGCACTGACAAACTAAAATCTCACTTAAAGGTTCATACGAAAACGATGTTGAAACATGTTGGTTCAAAGGCTCACTGTAAAGGTACAGATTCACTGAAACATGATGCTGTTGGAAATTGCATAGCCTCATTAAATACAAATACCATCAATCAGTGACAGGAGTGATGGTGTTCAAAAGATTGATTTCTGAAAATTATATTCTGTTATTTGTGTTGAAAAGATTCACTAGGGTCATAAGAAAATAATAAAGCAGTTATTTATAAATGTACTACAACACCTTACACTAACATGGTAATGAATTTTATGTCAGTACAAAAGATCAATACTACAGTTCCAAAAGTAATGAAATAAAAGAGTCTTGTTAAGCCATGCTATGCACTTGAAGGGCTTCTCATAGACAGCTAACTATATCTAATTAAGCAGTAAGTCAGTGGGGCAGGCGCGCTGCTATGTACTGGACACATAGTTAAAGTGACAAGAATAACAAATTGTGAAATGGATTGCCACAATTTATTGGTGTTTCTAGTCCTTGTCACTCATCTTGTTTTTTCTGATGTAAGTCATTGTAATTGTATTTAAAAGAGTATATAATTCTGCATAAATAAATCAATTAATTGTGTTTTGATTTCAATATGTTAATATTTTTCAGGCTCGGCAGTTCCGTGTTACTGATCAGGTGTATATTGATATTAACAGTGAAGATAAACTACTTGGTCGTGTAGTCATTGGTTTGTTTGGCGACCTAGCTCCAAATGCTGTGAAAAACTTTAAAGTCTTAGCCACAAAAGGCATAAAGGGGAAGTCTTATAAAGGCACCTCGTTTAACCGTATAATTAAAAGGTTTATGGTCCAAGGTGAGCTGAAAATATAATTTATTATTTGCCACATACTACAATAAGCTCTTTTTGTTCCTTTTTATGGGGCCCTGATGTGTAATGATTGTTACAAGTAACTGTCCTTTAACATAGGCTCTGTCATATGTGTAAATCAATTTTTATATTCATTCAATTATGAGTTTTAGGTGGTGATGTAGTAGCAGACGACGGAACAGGCTCCACCAGTATATACGGTGATACATTCAGTGATGAGAACTTGGAGACACAGCATAGCGGAGCCGGTTTTGTGTCCATGGCCAATAAAGGTATATTGTGTGTTGTTGTTTTTGATGAGTTGTGATTTGTAAATTTGTAAAGTGTTTTTAATGCTTAGATTACTTTCCAGGGCCAAACACAAATGGCTGTCAATTTATTATAACAACAACTGGGACACCCTGGTTGGATAATTTGCATACTGTAGTTGGAAAGGTAATTTTTTATTAATGTTCTTTTACCGTCTTATTGCCACACAGAAAGTAACTCAATATAAGGTGTTATCGAGGAGATAGACTACCTACTGCAGTGCTTCTGCGCAATTTTGCTCATATTAGCTCATTACATATGAAATTGGCGTTTTGTAAGGGAGGAACATAAAGTCGTTTTTTTTTTAATATAATATATTTATTTAATCAAAGTATCATTGCTATCTATGCACTTTTGCCATCTCATAAGTAGTTCATTGATCCCTTTACTAAAAAAACAATTCGGACGGGAATCAATAAAATCTTTGAAGGCGCTTTTGACTGCCCCATCGGAGTTGATTTTTTTCCCTTACATGAAGTTATCCAAATTTCGAAAAAAAAAGTTATCTGTTGGAGCAAGGTCCGGGGAGGACGGTGGATGTCTTAGACATTCCAATTGAAGCTCCTCTAATTTGGTAGCTGTCTGTTGTTCAGTGTGTGGTCTAGCGTTGTCCTGTAGCAGCAGTGGCCCAGAGCGATTGACCAGCCTCGGCTGTTTAGCAGCTAGCTTTTCCATCATGGTTTGCAGTTGCTGACAATAGACATCCGCCCTAATCGCCTGGCCAGATTAAAGAAAGCTGTAGTGAACGACACTGGCTCTAGTCCACCAAACGCTCACAAGTAATTTTTTTTGAGTAAATTTTCGCTTGGATCCACTTTTCATCACAGGTAATGATTCGATTTAAAATCCTTTCATTATTGTGCCGGTTGAGCAATGTAACGCAGCAGTCGACGCTTGTTTGTCGGTTTGCTGTACTCAATTCATGAGGTATCCATCCACCTTTCAAGATTTTTCACCTTCCCAATTTGCTTCAAGTGGATTAAAACAGTTTAATCACTAACACCGCAACCTGCAGCTAACTCGGACGTGGTTTGCGATGGATCCGCTTCCACAATAGCCTTCAATTCTTCATTATCAACTTTGGTCTCCGGCCGTCCACGGGGCTTGTTCTGCAGATCGAAATTTCCAGAACGAAAACGTTGGAACCAAAAACGCACTGTTTTCTTTTGCGACACCGTTGCCATACACAACATTAATCCTTCGAGCCGTTTCTGCAGCACTGGTGCCACGATGGAACTCGTACTCGCGAATAACGCGATATTTCAAGTTTTCCATTTTCCAAAAGAGGAAAAAACAAATGAATTACGGTTTTCCAAACACAAAAGCATGAGTAAATAGCAGTATAAATTTAAAATTGGAATTCCAAACCAAAGAGGAGATATTTGAGATCAAAGTGGCCAGTACGACAAAACGCCAATTTCATAGGTAAGGACCTAATAGTAGCTTATTCATAGGAACCTCAAGCTCACCACAAAAACTGCGCTATTACCAACTTTCTATCGATGTAGATAGTTTCAGTAAGTTGAGAGCTTAGAACTTAGCCTTTAATCATATTAGTCATGCTTGTAAACCCCAAGAAGTAGACGGGGAAGTATTAACGTTTGCAATTCGTTTCAAACTAGCACCTTTCATTAGTAACAGTCTTTAACACTCTTATGTTTTCCTTTACCTTCAAAATTGTATTTGAACAACAAGTAATGAACTGTCCAAAGGTTGTGGAAGGTCAGAATGTGGTGCATATGCTGGAGCACACGCCGACAGATGTGGATGATAGGCCGCTACTGCACGTGTATATCGCCGACTGTGGACTGCTGCCTACCCCGCAAGCCTTCTACATTTCCGATGACCCTTACGAGTAAGTTTAATCTTATGGGAATGTTGTAATTAATTTGGTTTTGAATAGCCTAAAATAGGGTCAGTAAAATTACTATGACACCCAATATTGTTTATTTGATCTCTATATAAATCTCTTTTGTTAGTTATCATTAGTTAGTTGTACAAAGATTTGAAATAATGTAATTCGTAACTTATAGACCACACAGTCGTATCAAAGTCAGGGCGTTGCGTCCGGGTCCTAACGAATTGCAACAATTGAGGTTGCCTTGAGTCGAAACCTTAGGCTTGTAATGGCATGAAATGCTTCTGTTTTAAAGGGTTTATGCATATTTCGAATAGTGTTCGAATACTTTGCTTAGATCAGTATTCTTGTAATGAACTTCGGACGCAAAGCTTATTAGTCGAAAACACAAAATAAATTGTAGTTCTAAAAACTAAAAACACGCTTTAATGGTAAATTGAACTAAAAAGTCACTAATCCTGAAGATCCTGGTAAGGATACTGGGACAAACTATTTAAATTATTGTATTTTCATCGGTCCTTGATAAGTGTGCAAAGTTTTAAATCAATCCGACGTTTTTGAAGTTGGTGAAAATCACGTTCAAATATTCCGTTACATTGATACATAGATACATACATACCAAGCTAATGAAAGCGTGGGTGATTTAATGTAATAATATTGATAACCTAACATAATATGGTAGAGGCATCGAGTATGGATCCCGGTACCTCTCGCTTATCGTTTTAGGTCGTAATGTAGGTATTAATTACGGCCGGAAGAAGGATTGCTTGCATATTTTGTATTGTACCTACTTGTTTGTTCCAAAGATATACCAAATGCCTTTATTCATGGAATGCATCTGCGATACACAAGCACAAAGCCAGGTTAAAGCGCTGACCTGAAACTTTTAGGATTTGATAAGTTGTTTTTAGGGTTCCGTACCCAAAGAGTAAATACGGGATTAGGGTCCTGAGGTAGGTTACTAAGACTCCGCGGTCCGTCTGTCTGTCTGTCTGTCACCAGGCTGTATCTCATGAACCGTGATAGCTAGACAGTTGAAATTTTCACAGATTGTGTATTTCTGTTGCCGCTATAACAAAAAATAATAAAAACAGAATAAAATAAATATTTAAGTGGGGCTCCCATACAACCAACGTGATTTTTTGCCGTTTTTTGCGATGACGGTACGGAACCCTTCGTGAGCGAGTCCGACTCGCACTTGGCCGGTTTTTACTACAACATACCATTGTCTTATTTTCAGTCTGTGGGCATGGATCAAAGCATCGGCCGTTCCACTGACCATGTCCTTCTCAATCCTCGGCTTCTTTCAGTGGATGATGAGGAAAATGGAAATATAAGTAACATTAAACAAATTATGTAAAAAGGTAGCTACCTATACCAAAATTTTAAGTATGATGTTTTTCTATTTGCCTCTAAATTGTTATCTATGGAGTGAGTGTTTGGAATAAAATGATCTATGGCATCTCTGTTTTTTAGTTATCTATTAGAAAAACCGATCACAAATATATTGGTTATATATTTTTCCCTGTATCGACTCATTCATCATATTCAATATTTATTGGGTTAAAAACCCTAGCTATTATAATAAAGGTCGTTAACTTAGGTCAATGCGAATTAGAGTGTTCTAACGAAATGCCATCGTGTTTGGTAAGCTCCTGCAGGCTTATAGCTATTCGATCTGTGTACCTTTGTCTCTCCTTCACACGGGGGAATAAAGATGGCTTTAAAATGTCATAGCCAGGTATTTGGAGTTAAGAATGTATCATCAACATCATCATTTCAGCAAAAAGACGTCCACTGCTGGACATAGACTTCCCCTAAGCATGGCCACACTTGCCCTGTGCGTCTTGCATTCGATCTCACTACTTTTTGCGGTAGAATAACTGCGCCGCGATACTTGTTTTTTACATGTTATCATTATGTTTTTAATGGGATCTCATTTCTTTTTGTACGCAGTCCTCCTTTATTTTTTTCGGGTACTATTACCGATGCGTCAGTTACGGTCCATGTTCTATTAGGTAGGTATACAAAGCAAATCAGATAGGTTTGCAGGGCACACCAACATAGATGTTTCGTGTACGCAAAATCAACGGGTATATTACTTCGCCTAGTGTTTGCTTCGTTCGAAATCCGTTGTCCACGCACACACTTGCAATTTCTTGTCACTTTAATGTTGCGGGGAATACGAAGCATACATTTAGCTAATACATATAACAATCGTCTCCGTGGCGCATTAGTTGAGCGTGCGGTATATATCTTACGCCCTGGCGCCGTAAGATCGAATCCGACTGCCGACGGCTAATGTTTTAATATGTTTTAATAAAATATCTTACATATTTTGTGTTTTCAATTCATTGCTAAACTATTAGCAAGTCTTCTTTATATTTGAGTTGGAATATATTAATTGTCACCCTCTAAAAGTTACAAATCACATATAAGTTAGTAGTTGTTCATCGTCATAATGCTATTGACTATCGGGCTTTCGTTACGTTTTTAGACATTATACCCTGCAAGTTTTGAGAAGTGCTTTTATTTGTGAATCACTTTACTATACTTATGAGCTGAGATAATTACAGATATTCACAGGCAAAACTGGGTACGCTTCGCAATAGAATATTAGGATTTCGATTGGTGCAATAATATAGTATAAGCAGAACTTATTGTTGGTAGTGGTGGTACCTACCGATTAATATAAAAGCGCGCGCTCGAGCGAGTATCGCCCCTTTTTATCCTGAGTCGTCGCACGGTAATGTTATCGGTACCTTTGCTACTTTGCAGTAAGTTCGTTCCATATTGTGCTATTCGGGTTTTTGTGTTATTGGTACTCGTTTTGAATATAAACGGTTGTTTGTGATTGCTCGAATTTTAATGATTACTTGAACTATTGTTAAAATTAAGTCTATCCTGAAATAAATTCGTTTTAGTTTGTTCAAATTGTTATTTTTATTTGTTCTTCCATCCTGGTCGCTAAAATCAGAAGTTGGATTCAGCTCATTTGCTCATAATTATTAGCCTTGTTAACTGCACAAACGGCCGTTGATTTCAAATAAAAATGCCACTTGAAGAGCTAGTTAGAACGCCACTTCGCTTTGAGGGTAGGCGTAGCCGTCGCAGTGAATCGCGAGACCATAAGCATGGTTCACGATCACCACACGGTAGGACTCGTTGGCACCGTGATTGGACTCAATCACGGTCACGCCATAGTAGAAATCGTTCGCATTCGCGTCGTGACAGGACTCACTCGCGTTCACGTAATGACATAACTCGTTTACGATCACATCGCAGTCGCTCACGTAATGGTGTTAAGCGAAGAACTTATGGTTCAAATAGTGGTTCACGGTATCAGTGATGTACAGGTACGTGCAGCCGCTATCAATGCTGACCTAACGTCAGAATGCATAGTTTCCTTCTTAGCTAATTGTTTAAAGCCTATTCGTAAGTCTGATAATCGTAACCCAGAACAATAGGGCGTAAAAGGCATAATTCTAACGGCCCTAGTAAATCTGAAAACAAATGTTTTAATTGCGGCTAAACAGGGCATTATAAAGAGAAGTGCACCAAGAGGCGTAATATCAATGATAAAGACGGTAGAAGTAATAATGCTAGACAGATTGATTCTTTCTGTAAGAAGGTAGATTTGAATTTTGAATTTGTATCGGCGGTAGTAAATTACTTTTCCGGTTCACGTAAACAAATAGTGTTCTTTAAAACTGTTAAGTGATAAAGAGTTTGTTGCTCGCGAATATATCAGTTTGAGTCTAATAGTTAGTAATATCGCGCTTGAAATAGATTTTGTCATAGTACCCGCGTCGTGTATGAATAAACCCATTATCATGGGGACTGCCGTACTAAATCGCGATGGTGTCACGTTTATTCGCACAAAACATGGACAGTACTTGACTCATGTATCGGATAAGGTACTAAAAGTAAACGCTGTGAATGTTGTGTTGTTGTGTTGTGTGTGTGAACCTTACAATAATAAATACACCTCACATAGTAATATTAGTCGTGGTCAGGTAAGACCGAGCTGTAATAAAGAAAGTGTTACTTGATCCTCTATCTATGAGATGAGTCGACAAAGAGCTTCGGGGTGGCGGTAAGCCTCCTCGTACTTTTAACCTTGATCTAAGTTTTTGCAGAAAACAAGCCCAGTCGACCGGCAAGTTCTAGCTTGCGGGGCCCACCCGTATGGCTCCTTCACTGCGCATTGAAGAGATGTGCTGCGTATGAGCTGCTCCTCCTGGCTGGCACCTGTGAACTGCTGCCGCACCTGGTTGGTGCCTGTGCACTGCTGCAGCTGGTTGGTGCCTGTGCGCTGCCGCACCTGGTCGGTGCCTATGCGCTGCCGCACCTGGTCGGTGCGTGTGCGCTGTTGCACCTGATCGGTGCCAGTGTGCTGCCGCACCTGGTCGGTGCGTGTGCGCTGTTGCACCTAGTCGGTGCGTGTGCGCTGTTGCACCTGATCGGTGCCTGTGCGCTGTTGCACCTGATCGGTGCCTGTGCGCTGTTGCACCTGATCGGTGCCTGTGCGCTGTTGCACCTGATCGGTGCCTGTGCGCTGTTGCACCTGATCGGTGCCTGTGCGCTGTTGCACCTGATCGGTGCCTGTGCGCTGTTGCACCTGATCGGTGCCTGTGCGCTGTTGCACCTGATCGGTGCCTGTGCGCTGTTGCACCTGATCGGTGCCTGTGCGCTGCCGCACCTGGTCGGTGCCTATACACTGCCGCACCTGGTCGGTGCCTGTGCACTGCCGCACCTGGTCGGTGCCTGTGCGCTGTTGCACCTGATCGGTGCCTGTGCGCTGTTGCACCTGATCGGTGCCTGTGCGCTGTTGCACCTGATCGGTGCCTGTGCGCTGTTGCACCTGATCGGTGCCTGTGCGCTGCCGCACCTGGTCGGTGCCTATACACTGCCGCACCTGATCGGTGCCTGTGCGCTGTTGCACCTGATCGGTGCCTGTGCGCTGTTGCACCTGATCGGTGCCTGTGCGCTGTTGCACCTGATCGGTGCCTGTGCGCTGCCGCACCTGGTCGGTGCCTATACACTGCCGCACCTGGTCGGTGCCTGTGCACTGCCGCACCTGGTCGGTGCCTGTGCACTGCCGCACCTGATCGGTGCCTGTGCGCTGTTGCACCTGATCGGTGCCTGTGCGCTGTTGCACCTGATCGGTGCCTGTGCGCTGCCGCACCTGGTCGGTGCCTATACACTGCCGCATCTGGTCGGTGCCTGTGCACTGTTGCACCTGATCGGAGCTTGTGCACTGTTGCACCTGGTTGGTGCCGTGCACTGTTGCACCTGGTTGGTGCCTGTGTGCAAGTGTAAGTGCTAGTCGCTGTGGTACTAGTCACTCAGGCGTTCGTCGCTTGGCGTTTGTCGCTACACTTGATCCTTTTGTCCTTTTGTCATGTATGGACATGGCCTGCATGTTGGACAGGCTTGCACGTATGAATATGGTCTGCGTGTCAGGCATTTGCTTAAGTGTAAGTGCTAGTCGCTGTGGTACTAGTCACTCGGGCGTTCGTCGCTTGGCGTTTATCGCTGCACTTGATCAAAGTTGTCCTTTTGTCATGTATGGACCATGGCCTGCATGTTGGACAAGCTTGACGTATGAATACGGTCTGCGTCAAGCATTGTTTCAGATAACTAAGACTGGTCGTCAAGGACAGTCGGCACGAGGTGCAGGGAGCTGCCCCGAGGACCACGGAGACCTTCAAAATAAAGGGCTGTCGGGTTTGAATTTTTAAAAGAGATGAATGTGAGGTTTCTGTGTGAATCTTTTGATAGATGATATGTGAATTAATTGAAAGATGACGTAGAGAAAGTTGTGAATGGTGAAAAGTGTTTATTTAGTCTTGTTGAATTGTCTTCTTAATGTAATTTTGTATCCAGGTGAGCATGCGGAATCGGATGAGACGGTGCCCGCAGCCGGATCACAGCGTGTGGCGTGGCTGACCCGTCTATGCCTCTGCTGGATGACGACTCTGGACGATGTGGGTGAGCCTTCTGGTGCATCTGCTGGTTCTACTGGTGCTTCGACAACGGACGGGAGTCTGACGAAAGCGGCGATCAAGCTCTCGCTGTACCTGAAAGTGCTTCCGAAGAAGTACAGGTGCAGCCGAGGACGGTGCAAGATCAGGAGAGGCCGTATAAGCAGAACTTATTGTTGGTAGTGGTGGTACCTACCGATTAATATAAAAGCGCGCGCTCGAGCGAGTATCGCCCCTTTTTATCCTGAGTCGTCGCACGGTAATGTTATCGGTACCTTTGCTACTTTGCAGTAAGTTCGTTCCTTAATGTGCTATTCGGGTTTTTGTGTTATTGGTACTCGTTTTGAATATAAACGGTTGTTTGTGATTGCTCGAATTTTAATGATTACTTGAACTATTGTTAAAATTAAGTCTATCCTGAAATAAATTCGTTTTAGTTTGTTCAAATTGTTATTTTTATTTGTTCTTCCATCCTGGTCGCTAAAAATAGTTATATTTAGCGGCGAAAAATGTTTTAAGTCAGACAAGGACGGTCGCAAAATATTGTGACGAAAAGATTGTGAGGGCTTTATAAAAAAATATATATTCTTCAATGCAGGTCTAATGCCCGCATTACTTTGGGATGCCATCAATTGGTCCCGGTGAATTAGTGCAGTAGGGGGTCGCAATACCAGTCAAGGTTACTTGGACGTTTTACAAAACATGATGCTACCAACTGTGCGCATCGCATAGGTACCCGCAAAAACATATATTACTTCGTGCATGATAACTGCGCTGTGCATCGCGCGCGAATTGTGCAAAGTTGGTTTAACGTCCAAAAAAATTTTACTGTCATTGAATGGCTATCAAAAAGTCGTGCACCAATCGGGTATTTATAAAAATATCAGGGGGTGATTAAATTTGTTTTATGTGAGTGCTCAGATCAAATAAAAAGTCAAGATGGAACGTTGCAAACAACAAGTGAAGCCGGTTCCTTCTTGATTTTTTATTTGATCTGAGTGTGAGTGATGTTATTGTTAGTGAGATTACAATAATTAAGGAGACCTGGGGGGTGACCATACGCTCTTAGAGCGGTATCAATTTGATGTCGAATAAGGGACAGATGTATTTGACTTGTATACGTCTGTCACTTATCAATTTGAGATCGAGTAAGTGACAGATGTATACAAGTCAAATACATCTGTCCCTTATTCGATATCAAACTGATACCGCTCTAAGAGCTTATGGTCACCCCCCAGTATCTTAAAATCTAACTTACTTAATTTATTTATTAGTAATATGAATAAACATGTTAATGTTTATTCATATTACTAATAAATAAATTACCCACTTGAGTATCAAAAATAACGTTAATACTTGTCCGACTTAGATAATTTGTTATGCACAAAACTTTTAATTTGTAATTATAATTTAAAAAAAAATCTAGTCAATAAATATGATTGATTTCTTATTAAAAATTGTTTAAGTTTTATTAAATATATTTTTCTCCAATAATGTTCTTATTAACAGGTAAATTACAAAAATATTTATTTAGGAAAATGAAAATAATAGTAGTTTATGCAATGGTCATATAATAGGGGTTATTAAAACACGAGCGTGGGTTTATCACATGAGGCGAAGCCGAATGTGATAATATTAACACGCGAGTGTTTTAATACCTAATTATATGCCGTTGCATACACTACAACTTGTACTGTACTTTATCTTCACTCTTAAATTTGAAATAAAACAAAAGTGGAAACGGAAAAAATATGTGGTATGGCGGGCAATTTAGATTCTCATTGCGCATGACAGCGCACCGCGCGCCTCCATAGACATGACACTACTTTTCGACAGTAAGTCAAGGAGCCCATAAATGCCAGTAAATTAAAAAGTAAAAGTGTGCTATAAAAATTAAAAAGTTATTTTTCAATACAGTTGTTAAACATGGCGTACTTTCAGAGGCTATAATTATGATTCGAAAGTTAAATCTTACGCCTAGGCATCTTTCTATTACGCGGTCGTGACTTTTGTTTACGAGCTCGATCATTATGTTTGCAGTTTAGTTTTAAATTTATAAGTCAATTTAAAAAAGTTTAGTAGCAAGGAGTTTTCATACATAGAATAAAATGGGATAGATTTTCTACGAGGAAAAATGAATGATTCCTTACGTTTTAGCATTGAATTCTCAAAAGTCTTTTAAATGGTTGTTTAATATATTTAATTACCAGTTTTAATTTAATTATTTTCACATCAACATTTGTCAAAAATCGAATAGGCTGTATAGGCTGTTTTCGTTGAAAAAAAAAATATGTCCAGTTGCAAAAACGCGCCATTATATATAATTCATTTTAAAAAAGTTTAGTATTAAGGAGTTTTCATACATAGAATAAAATGGGATAGATTTTATACGAGGAAAAATGAATGATTCCGTACGTTTTAGCATTAAATTCTCAAAAGATTTTAAATAGTTGTTAAATATATTTAATTACCAGTTTTAAGTTAATTATTTTCACATCAACATTTGTCAGAAATCGAATAGGCTGTATAGGCTGTTTTCTTTGTAAAACAATATGTCCAGTTGCAAAAACGCGCCATACTGAAAATTTAATTTTTTGTGAATAAACAAATCTAATTCTTTGATTTGTTTTTACTATTTCTCAAAACTGTATTGAAATACGTCGTGTGATACACGGGTGTGTAGGTTATTGCAAACTCGTGTCATTAAAAACCGTCGCCTTCGGCTCGGCCTTGTTAATGACAGCTCGTTTGCAATAACCTACTTTACACCCTTGTATCACTATGTACTATTATGATGCAGTTGTTTGAAAATCGAAGGAAAATGTTGAACTGTAATGGGTTTTTTTTTTAATTTTACCTATCCACGGATATAAAGTACATGTTTATATGATATTTTTTGAATTCATATTTGGAACATTACGTTGTGAGTGTAGATAAAAATGGTTTTTAATAATGCAATAAGTTAACGCGTTGGTGAGATTCGATCCTAAGACATTTGATTTACCAGACGATTGCTTATACACTCATGCCACGGGACCTAACTGGTCCCGTTACATAGTTAAATTTATGCTTCATGTTCATATATATTGTGAAGCAAACACTAATAAATAGGCGAAGTAATATTATATATATACCCGTTGATTTTACGCACACGAAACATCTATATTGGTGTGCCCTGCAAACCTATCTGATTTGCTTTGTGTACCTACACTGGGTACCTAAAAAATTAGCTATGGCAGAACTTTTAAAACCTACCTAGACAAAATATATAACCTACAACTACGTTTATTAAAAATAATAATACCAAATAAAATTTAAAAAAACACTCTATGATGGTGATGACGTAACATGCTTCTTTAAATATTGTAAAATCTTGCCAATACACATTAAAATACGAAAGTGGCTATTAATAGAACAATTCACCAACAAAGAACTGCAAACTGAAGTCAATCATAGCAAAGCAACAAGAATGGCAGCACAATCAAAACTGGTAGTACCGAGATACAAAAACTATTACGGTAAACGAACATGCGCTTATTTAATACCTACTCTAATTAATGATGTTCCCACAAAAATTCAAGCAGAAATAACAAATAATAATTATATAAATAAATACAAGAAATTCTTTGATTCTCTTTGAAAATGCATCATCCTGTTTAAATTTCATTCAATCTTTGTGTTGACGGGCTGCCTGACCCGCGCCGGCGTAGTTTTTGTTAGTATCTTGGTTATTATTTACTGACTACCTCACAATTTTTTATTTTTGGCTTTTGTTAAACTATGTTTTCAAAACTATAATCATTGTTATCTCATTAGTATTAAGATTGCTTATAAGTGTTTCAACATCCGGACAAACCTTTTGAGGTTTTTGTGATGTGTCTGTTTATACTTTGTCATGTTACATATTTAATAAACAATAAAAAAAAAAAAAAAAAACCTCGTCCATCTGTACTGTAAATGTAGGTAGCGCAGGTGAAACAACAATCCGGAGAGATGCATCACGACGGTACTTCGACGGTGTTCAGATTCTCCTTGGCCATTTGCATTACACCTTGTACCTTGTGATTACAATTTTCACAATGCGCTCATAAATCCAGATAGATGCCCGATCATCCACATAGAAGATATTTCGCTGAGACTTTCAGGTTCTCCTAAATTTACCTGATGTGATGGCATGTAATCATTTCCGGTTGTACTGACGACAGCCTAAAACAGCCATTACGACCACTTATATTTTTATTTAATTTCCGTTTGTCTCGATCTCAAGATTCATGGACGAAGTTCTCCAAGGCCTAGAGTTTTGCTACATCGATGACGTTTTAATCAACTCTAGGTCCAACACAGCTCCTCAAACATAGAAAAGCTGTTCGAAAGATTGGACAATTGTGGAATACTTATCAATGAAGCTAAGTACAGTTTCGATAAGAGCGAGATCGTTTTCCTAGGCTACAAGGTTTCTGCGCAATGTAAACAACTAGTAAGTGGTCATTGGTAATGGCTAGCATTCTTTCCTAAAAAGTTGACAAGTAACAACAGTTGTGCAGTATACATACAGTGCCTACGACTGGGAGTTTATGAAAGAGTTCGTTGTCTTTTCTTGCTCGGTATTAGCTAGGGTTTCAGCATAGGAGGCTGCGAAGCACGGCAAAAGACCGATTTAGAGAGGGACTTGGTACCAATTCGTCCAACATGGTTGAAAATGTACGGCGCAAACCTTGGCGGCTGAATTAAATGTGTTACTTTGTAAGACTTGTCTTGTGGAGGGGCCGAGAAATAACTCGGACACTCCGACCTATTGGGATCTATTGTGGTCAGTTTTGTATTATAAGACTTCGTTATTGTAGTGTGGAAGAGTGCCGCCAGCGCCATTCTGTCTTGGTTGAGCCTTGTTGACAACTCGACCCCGACAGCTCCTGAACCTTTTAATCCAAGAGCAAGCTCGTGAACTTAGGGTACTCCGACACATACAGGATAGGCTCGAAGAGGATGACGGGAACTAGAGTGACCGAGCGAACGAAGCTTCCGTCACCTTCGTATTAAGTTCCATTAAACCCTGCGTGCAGAAATAGGTGGTCCGGGCAGCAGGGCTCTATCGCCTTGTCTTACTTACTTCGACGCAGTCGGTACAAGTAGATGTTTGATTAATTTGCCTTAGTTGCTTGTAGGATAGAGTTAGGAACTAGGTTTGCCTAAAAATATATATGTCGCATCAAGGCTGGCCGATAGATGTAAACCATCGGGAAGTCAGGATGTATTCCCTTAGGTTAAGACATCGTGTGTGGGCAGGTCGGTGGGTATAATCGTGCAAATGAAATCACATAAGTTATTCGATACACTGGGTTTATTGAAATAGACACAAGTTACATTCTTGCACTAATATTACGGATCGACACTGATTCTACGACGTCTTAGCTCTACGGCTGTCAGTACTAAACTGCTCTATACTGCTGTCCCCACTACGCAAGCGCTTATAAAAGCGCGCCAATGCGTAGTTGCTCTTGATTGCCGCTAGGGGCGTGCTTGTGATTTGACTTAACGTCCGTACTATTGACTAAACCCGACACGGCCATCCTGCGAGACAGGCGTCCTCGTCTGTTTCTCATTGTCAGGTTCTAACAGTGTATCGAATCATGTGGAAATCCTCAATGGATCTCCTCAGCCCTTGGGGAAAGCTGAGGGGTCTGTCAGACTCCTACTGACTAAAACCACATGGTGTTCTCTAGGCCGTAATTCCTCTTGAGATGCGAACGTGGAACACACACGTCGCCTTCTCGGGCCTCTCTCAGGTGACAGATCCCCAAATCCATCACCCGCAGGCTTCATCATCTTGTCCTGGCTCCATGCCATCTCATGGTCACCTCGTGTTGCACAACACGTCGTCTTAGTCCACTCCATACTGGCAATCTCCCATCATACAAGGGATGTTTTTCTGAAAAATACAAAATTTTCAAACAGTATTTGCTCGTCCAATCCTGACTCATACACTAGAGTGAGGAAACATTTTGAAACAATCAAACATGATCATTCAAATCTCTCTGTTCACTATTGCAAGGAAAGAGTAATTCTATTTCCAATTTAATGAAAATAGCCACTTAATCATCGATATGGTACCTAAAAGCACCCTATCTTCGTGATTACAAAGTTAAAGTACCACCGATAGTCATAAATCTCAAATCAAATCAAGCAAAAGAAACCAACAGGTATCTTATTCACGATATTTAACTATCTCATAGCTCTACTAGCTATCTCATAACTTTCCTAGCTATCTCAACATAGCTCTCATAGCAATCACAATTGCTCCACTCGCATATCCCTACGATGTCGAGTCAACTCTACTCTCTGAACTCAGAACCTGTTCACACAGAGATTTAGTACTTACTACTTTATCTACAACCTCAATTGGTACTTGAGCTTTGTGTGTCTTACCAACACGATCTTCGCATAGTAATCAAAATTTGAAAACCAAAATTATTTCAATTTACGTAATGAGGGCTTGACGAATCGAACGTCATCAACATTAACATGGTGACCACACGCGTGACTGCGAGTTTACTTTTCTTTAACCTCATGACTCAATAGGAACTTTCTGTAAGGTTCCTAACACAAACATGAATTTTCACACCAGACAGTGTCACACAGACTTACAGGTGCCATACAGGCCTACCGTTGCCATAAAGGACTACAGTTGTCATACAGGCCTATAGTTTCTATAAAGACCTTCGCTTGCCATACAGGCCAACAGTTGCCATACAGGCCAACAGTTGCCATACAGGCCAACAGTTGCCACTCAGGCCAACAGTTGCCACTCAGGCCAACAGTTGCCACACAGGCCAACAGTTGCCACACAGCGCTCGGCTACTCCTGACCGAACTAGATTATTGGGTTCGTTAAAATAGGGAAATTTTAGAACCCTACTCTTTAACTAAATCATTACCCTGGGCCATGTACCACTAGTCGCTCCAAACAAAGTTTAAAACTTATTCTGCAGCAAAAACTGCCAAGCTTATAGAAACCCTCGAGTAAAACCTCCAACGCCATGGCTCTCTAGCCGACCAGCAATTATATTGCTCTCACAACGGTCTCTCGGTCTCTCTCTAGACCCCGACCTCCACCAGAATCCACTGGCACGGTCAAACATAATACGTTCGATAGACTGAATTACTCGACACCTTAAGCTTGTTCATCATTATCAAATCCTTTTGACATCAACATCGACTGGTACATAACCCGCTGGCATCTGCCCTAACCTACCTTGTGCATACTTGTAGGTTCTAAGCGTAAAGCTTTCGGTGTGTAACGATCACCGTCCTGTCATAATCACTTATCGTGTACCTAATACAGGGCCTATTTAGTTTTAGAGCTAGAACCTCCCACAAAACACTATTCATTAGAAAAAGGTCCGACGATCAACAAGTTCAACAACTAAACAAAGTAATTGTAACAATGCTGTTACTCTTTACCATAATTCTTGCAATGCATACTCAACTCAAACCTCTTCGTAAACCCATCGCCACATGTTACTCATGAGGTGCGGTCCGGAGCTTCGAGTATGAGTAGACATGTCAATCATATTTGGTCTCACTACCAATGTCATCAACTATGACATTCAATTCCCGAGGAACTTGGTGATCCGGGATCCTTCTCACAAGATTCACGCTTTCTACTCAAAGATCTCGGAATATACCGACCGTTCATATCAGGGGAACAATTAAGCCCGATATTATTTGCGTCTTAATAGCTCGTGTGAAGAAGCTTTACGAATTAATTCGGATCAATATTCTTAAAATCTCATCATTAACAGTAACCCTTTACTATCGTTCTCTAACTCAGTCTTAATGTAATGAAAACGATCGCGAGATCCATTGCTATCATAATATTACTTTGAAAATAAGCAAGTGAATTCAGATCTGAACACGGTGGTTGTAAACCGTTACGCAACATAAGATCTGTTCCGAATACACGCAAATGACCAGTACCGTTACTAACTCGTTACAATTGCCTTCGCCCAACGACTTTACTAACTCGCTTTGCCACTGAAAATGACTAGTTGTTAAGTCACTTTGGAAAGATCATCTTCTTCATCATCTGCCTAGCCTTTTCCCAACTATATTGAGGTTGGCTTCCAGTCTCACCGGATTCAGCTAAGTGCCAGTGTTTTACATGGAGCGACTGCCTATCTGACCTCCACAACCCAGTAACTGGGTAACACGGTACCCCTTGGCAAGACTGCTGTCAGATCTCAAGCTTCTGACTACCCGTAACGACTGTCAAAGATCTTTAAATGACAGCCGGGACCAACGGCTTAACGTGCTTTCCGAGGCACGGAGGAAACTCGGTATGTTGAAATGGTCACCCATCCACGGACCGACCTCGTCAAGCGTTGCTTAACCTTGAGAATCGACCCGTGCGGCTGTTATTATTTAGCCACGAGCTCATCTTCTTATGGGATATTAAATCCTAAAGTTCGTACTCATTGACTACTTGCTTACAAGTGTGTCTTAATTACCCAGTGATAGAGTCAGATATAACCACGACCAACTCAGTGGTCAAACATGAACACTCTTAAAGCTCTAACTAGCATCTCTTCACTAGAGAACATTCGACCTCACTATCGAAATAACATGGAAGCGACTCACCGAGTATTTCATTCCAATCTTGCGCGCGTTCGTAACGTTCGGTTACCAACTGCGAACTGCTAGCCTGCCGTTCCATTTAACCTCTCGGGTGTTGACACATCAGCCTTCGCATACACCATCTGAACCACTAGCCTGCAGCAGAGGCTCCACTGCGACGTAATATGGTATCTGAAACGTGAAAAACATTACGAGAGTATATGTTCACACAGTTATCTTAACCATACTCAGATTTGATGGAAATTATCCGGTGCAGCGGTGTAGTAAACTAAACCGGCACTGCAAAATGGGTTATTGTTGACATGAACCACACAGACCACACAGCACAGAACCCAAGTGTCCAGGTAGGTAGATATGGGCTTTAGAGAATCCAATGAATGCCATAGCGTCAGTGGAATTTTAAGTCGCAATTAACGAGGCCTTGTAGGACTTACTACGTTCCAGATAGTTTGGCTTCCTGACTCGAAAAGAAGAATACTATGCTTCTCCTCAAACTTAACCCTCACTGCATAAAACTATCACAGTATCAAAACTAATCAAAATATTTAATTTGGTATTATCATTATTTCCAGAATGATGTGTTCGGTACGGCATTGCTACTATATGGCTCCTAAGTCTGAACAATAATATTCAGCTAAGGACCATTACCAGTGATAGTAGAATAATAACTCTTCAGCAACACTAAAACTTGATTAGTGATAACTAACATGAAATTACGACCTGACACGGGCCGCCCCGACGATCCACTGACCGCCATACCGTACACAAAATCAGAATTTTGAATAATGAACACACTTTTCCATAGTCATAACAAAATGAAAACGACTCACCAGATTGGCATAAAGATCCGTGTGTATGGATCTTTCCACTCGTCCACACGCTCCTCCTTGACCTGTCCAGGTCCTTGGTTGTTGATAGCCTCCTTGCTGCTCCCTTACGGACTGGTTTTTTCATTATTTTGTTTTCGAAGGTAGTCGCAACTGACAGCGCGATATTTTTTTTGCAAGAATGTAACCGACATTTTCACTAGCTTTGTTTTTACGTGTGATCTCATTAGCACGACCGAATCCCAATTCTGATGTCGCATCAAGGCTGGCCGATAGATGTAAACCATCGGGAAGTCAGGATGTATTCCCTTAGGTTAAGACATCGTGTGTGGGCAGGTCGGTGGGTATAATCGTGCAAATGAAATCACATAAGTTATTCGATACACTGGGTTTATTGAAATAGACACAAGTTACATTCTTGCACTAATATTACGGATCGACACTGATTCTACGACGTCTTAGCTCTACGGCTGTCAGTACTAAACTGCTCTATACTGCTGTCCCCACTACGCAAGCGCTTATAAAAGCGCGCCAATGCGTAGTTGCTCTTGATTGCCGCTAGGGGCGTGCTTGTGATTTGACTTAACGTCCGTACTATTGACTAAACCCGACATATAAATCAAAGGCAGAAATTGAAATCTATTTCGGGGTTTGCCGAAAACCGTTGGTCAAACCAAGGACAAAACATGAGCTTTGAATAAACACAGGTAGACGGGAACGGGGAAGATAAACGTTAAATTTTAATTATTTATTACATATTTTTTATTCATGTTTAGAATACATAGTTAATACTAGGTTTAATTATGTACAAAAATCACTCCTTGTTCTTGTGTCCCTACCTATTTATAAATTAATTTTTTGTATTAAACAAAACACTTATTTCAACTTATTATAATGCAGTTTGATACTGTTTACGCGACTGCTTAAAGATTTGATTGAAATATTATTCAAACTATATATCTCTGCCTACTGCTTGTTATTCTCTAAATGTTAATAATTATTTTACTCTTTTGATGGAATTATATAACAAAGAATTTCCCCCGGAGTAAGCATAGGTAGATCGGGTAAGTAGACCAAATACTCAGTGAAGAAGCCAAATATCACGCAGTCTTAAGTACAAAATTGACGGCCAATTGGGCTTACACTTATAATTTTTACATCTAGTCGGCGGAGATGAGCAGTTTAGAACAGACATCTTGACCAGTTTTCACTAACGTCAAGCAATGTAAAGTTAGCTAATGTTTCATAGGCAGATTTCTAGCAACCATTGTCGATTCACCATTCCTTTAGTAGAAAGCTACTTCGAAATCTACATTTTTGAGACTTGCCTGTGGCTTTTTTATAAGCTCAGAGGCTCTAAACAAGTGACATTCTACCAACGAAAGCGTCGCGATCAAAAGACCACGTGGCATATCGCTGGTAGTATAACACTAAGTCGATACTGTAAGCATGACACCTTGGAGACTCATTCTCATAACTTTAGTATCGCCTTGTGGTTGGTGAAAAATGTGTTCGCAAGATGCACTTCACACTATAATAGAGTACTTTATTTAAATGTTAGTCCTTCAAGATCAGTATCGGCTATAGCAGTAGTAGTGTAGCCGCAACAAGCATCACGGCAGGCGTGAGCACGTGCGTGAAGGCGGCGTCAGGCGTGACACGCGCGTCTGTGCCTGCGTCCGACACTTGCTGCGCCGTGGAGCCGCACGCGCGCGCGCACGACTCCCACGCGCGGCATATGTCGCACGCGCTCGCCGGCAGCGGAGAGAAGAACACGCGGGCGCGGTGACCTAGGGGAAGAAAGGGATGATCATAGTTCACATAATTGTGTTGTATAAGGGCAAGGCACACAGCGCGAATGCTGGAGGGCGAGCACGGCTTACTATGAAAGCTTTGAGACACACATTTTTATCACAGTTTGGGAGCAAAAACCGTGATAAAATGCGTGGCTCAAGCCTATCACAGTGGCCGTGCTCGCCCGGCTTGGGCATGTATCGTCATATCAGCCAAAAGACGTCCACTGCTGGACATAATTATAGTTGATGTACAAAAGCGAGTTTAACTCAAAGTAGTTTTCTACCAGCAAACCTTAAATCCATGACTTTTCTAAGTTTGGTCAGCCCCAGGTGACAGAGGATAGGCGATTGCCATTACCTAGCCAGACTTTAAGCTGCCACTATCGGTAAACTTAATACCACTTTGTCTCACTTCCAAATCGACCTGTAGACTTCACGCACAGAATTCGAATTAATTGAGACTGTAAGTCCACCTCGTTGGCTTCCAATTCTAGATATATTCATGTATGTATCTAGGTTTCCTTTAGAAAAGTATGGTGAATGTGATCTTCGTTTGTAATACCCATAAAGAGCGAAAAATCAAACTTTCGGTAGCTATTAAGTAATAAAGGTAAAGATACTGACTGGAGTCATAGAGGTCCTGCAGCGTGGCCCATGCTGGTCGTTGCCTGGCCACAGCCAGCGCACGCGGCGCGGCCAGCGTGGCGCAGCGCTCGGTGCGCGCGGCGCGCACGGCGGCCTGCACGCGCGCCCCGCCCCAAGACACGCGCGCCCACACCACGTGGCGTACCGCCTGGGAACATACACACTCAACATTCAGTTAGGTGTATTAATCACTTAGACCTCGTTTCTGGAGCCGCGCGGCGCGTGCAACGTGGCGTACACGGTGCGTCGGATGTTTTTCTGTTTACGGAGAGGCGGCGCGTGCAGCAGCCCGTGTCGTCACACGCTCAAACATTAACATAATGGCAATGTACGATGTTGTTTATAAAGACGCGGTGCGTTGAGCTCAAGTATAGCGGTGCCCGCCACTATGTGCATAATTCCAGCTTCCTCATATGTGATAGAAAAATTCTATATATGCCAATAATAAAGGCATAATAGCAGCAATCAAAGTGCCGAGTCTTAATTTAGGTGCCACAAAAACTTCGTTAATATGAGTCGTTTAGTATGTGTTAGCTGGAGTGACGTCACCCCAGCTTCCTCATTCAATACAGGCAAACCAGTGAGATTAGGGTTTTGGACTATAGTCAAAAAAATAAGGCATAATAGCTGCACATGGAAGGAAAGAACTGAACGATAATACTTAAAAAGTGATGAAACTATGATAAAAAAACGTGTGTGTAAGCTGGAGTGACGTCACCCCAGCTGCCATGTCATATCTTCCGAACAAAAGAAGATATGATTATGTACCATAGCTCAAAAATTGAGGCAGAATAGCAGCCATTGGCAGAAAAATTTTCAGACCTCTACTCAAAATACTCTATAAGTTATTAAACTGACAAATATGTGTAAGCTGGAGTGGCGGCACCCCAGCTGCTCATGTCATATCTTCCGAAGGAAAGAAGATATGATTATGTATTATAGCTTACAACATAAGAAATAATAGCTGCCACAGGCAGAAAAATTTTCAAATCTCTAGTTCTTGTAGTTTCCACGTAGTAAACAAAAATATAGTTTCCGCGCCAAAAAGATCAAATTATTACTTCGGAGGAGGTACGGAGCGGCGTTGCCATTCCGTGCGCTACATTATTGCAACCAAGTTTGCACTTAGTAAGCATACCATTAGAAGTCATTTTAACTTGCCCTCAAAATATTTTATTGAAGATATAGACTGAGAGCCGACTGAACTTTAATAGAACTATGAATGTAATATTAAAAAGTGGATTCTTATCAACTTTAGACGACGAGAGAACTACTTATATTGTTTCTTTTTGTGACTTGTTCTCTGTAGTTCGGTTAAGGTGGATGCACAAAGTTAGCCCGCGAAATTAATATTTTGTTACGTTTTTTGCAATTTACAGGTCACTGTTAGGTTGTCTTGTCATTCTCTTGTAGTTTCCACGTCGTAAACAAAAATATAGTTTCCGCGCCGCCAAAAAGATCAAATTATTACTTCGGAGGAGGTACGGAGCGGCGTTGCCGTTCCGTACCGCGTATTATCAGTTTAAGGTTGTTTAAACTAGATTATAGACTGGGAGCCGACTACACACTTTAATTGTAGGTACTATGTAAGTATTCAGATTTTTATAGTTATATTTTTTGTTTAAACATAGGATGAAATAAAATTCAAAAATCTAAGTGTAACAATTTCGTATATTTTTATTATAAATCACATTTTTGGTACAATTTACACTCTATGAAATCAGATAAAATATGATTAGTATAAATCACAATTATTCATTAGAATCAGATGATTTATCTTTTAAGTAGGTAAAGTGCGTTTCAAGAAAGACTTCCCTTCGCCGTAATGTTGGCACCATTGCCATTGCTTTTAATTGAAGAAATGGTTGTTGCAAGCAATTCTTCAATGTAAAGCAATGGAACCAACATTACGCCGAAGGGAATTCTTTCGTGAAACGCACTTTACCTGTGTAGGATTTCTAAAGGTCGTTTAACTAGCAATTGTCGAAACGGGCTAACTTTGTGCATCCACCTTAACCGAACTACAGAGAACAAGTCTCAAAAAAAAAATATAAGTAGTTCTCTCGTCGTCTAAAGTTGATAAGAATCCACTTTTTAATATTACATTCATAGTTCTATTAAAGTTCAGTCGGCTCTCAGTCTATATCTTCAATAAAATGTTTTGAGCGCAAGTTAAAATGACTTCTAATGGTATGCTTACTAAGTGCAAACTTGGTTGCAATAATGTAGCGCACGGAATGACAACGCCGCTCCGTACCTCCTCCGAAGTAATAATTTGATTTTTTTGGCGCGGAAACTATATTTTTGTTTACTACGTGGAAACTACAAGAACTAGAGATTTGAAAATTTTTCTGCCTGTGGCAGCTATTATTTCTTATGTTTTAAGCTATAATACATAATCATATCTTCTTTCCTTCGGAAGATATGACACGAGCAGCTGGGGTGCCGTCACTCCAGCTTACACATATTTGTCGGTTTAATAATTTAAAGAGTATTTTGACCAGAGGTTTGAAAATTTTTCTGCCAATGGCTGCTATTCTGCCTCAATTTTTGAGCTATGGTACATAATCATATCTTCTTTTGTTCGGAAGATATGACATGGCAGCTGGGTTGACGTCACTCCAGCTTACACACACGTTTTTTTATCATAGTTTCATCACTTTTTAAGTATTATCGTTCAGTTCTTTCCTTCCATGTGCAGCTATTATGCCTTATTTTTTTGACTATAGTCCAAAACCCTAACCTCACTGGTTTGCCTGTATTGAATGAGGAAGCTGGGGTGACGTCACTCCAGCTAACACATACTAAACGACTCATATTAACGAAGTTTTTGTGGCAGCTAAATTAAGACTCGGAACTTTGATTGCTGCTATTATGCCTTTATTATAGGCATAGATAGATTTTTTCTATCACATATGAGGAAGCTGGAGTTATGCACATCCCGCCACTGCGCTGCGCCCGCGACGCATCCTAACGTGAAACGCTCGCGGCGTTTATTGAATTATTTTCTAACAAATATCGTTGATGTCGTACTCCATTGCTAACGTTGGCTCACAAAAAAAACTGGCAGAAGGTTCCGCCTCAAGTGCTGCTCTGGGCTGAGTAGCGGATATCGCCGTATGTTCATATAGGCGCGTGAGACGCGGCGGTGCCATCTTCGAATTCCACCTGCATCTCAAACAAACGCGTGTAAAGTCGCTTCTCCGTAAACACTCTCATACAACACCATATGTTTGAATTTAGTGTGGCCCGCACCGCCCGACGCGACGCGCTTCGTCCCGCGCCTCCAAAAACGAGCACTGAGCACAGAAGTGCACCTTGAGGTGACAAAATAGGTATACCTCCTAAAAATTAACATCTAGAGGATTTATCTGCCCTGCCTTTCCACTAGAACTGTGCGAAGAAGCTGAGGACAAAGATACACCAACAGGATTGCCTAACTCCTCCATTTTGAATATAATTTGTTTTTAGTATTTTTCCATGCTCTACCTCTTTAAACAACTGGTGGGGCAACTTGTGAAACTATGATTGCAGAGCGTAATGTGCAAAAGCTTAGTGCAATTTCGGGCTTACCGTCAGTTCTGTGAGTGTATTTATGTCAGCTAAGTATCCTGATGGGAGTTGGACTGTCAGTAATGTCAGCCCACTCTCCGTCTCATTGCCTTGAGCCACGAACCTGTAAAGAAGATTGTTTTTTCAATTATTTTGATCTATCAGCTTGGAAACGAATCTTACGTAAAATCCTGAATATTTTTTGATGCATAAAAGAAGTTAGGCATTTCAGTTGTTTGAATATTTTGAATTATTCGATTTGGCCGCCACTGCAATGGTCTATTGCTGCGGTCTTTAATCGGTCACCTTCTCAATTTGTTATGTACCTATGATGTATGGCTTGATAGAGTACCACGTTCACTGCATTTGCCGTCCATTTGCTAGATGCTCCGGCCCCAAGTTATAACCCATCTCTATAGGCAATTAAACAAAGGCATAACCTTTGTTTTATTGTCTAGGATGTTTGTCTGATTACAAGCTTCTTTTTCAATTCTACTTTTGGAGCTTTCATTACTCACCCAAAGCACACAGACAATTGCAGTCTATCCTTGGTAGAAACCTGGTCGACTCTAGGGTCGAGGGTGTATCTAGGCCAGGGGGCCGTGACGTTGGTTGCACCTCGGGCCGACAGACCTAGGAGCCCTAGGCCTCGGCCCTCTGTGACTGCGCTTACGGACCGGCTGCTGCGGATCTGGTGTGGGAAATAATGAGGTGTATTTCAGTTTACATCTTACAAAGCAAACAAGAAAGATGGCTAATCAACATGGTCAAGCCTACGTCTATAGTGTTCGAATGTCGATAACCAGACGGTAGGTCGGACGATTTCTTACGGATTTCGTTTGTATGACGAGGGCGTTGTTCTCTCCGATCTGGAACTGTCTCGCCTCATCGGATCCGGTGACGTTCACTGACACGCGAAGCTTCGACGCAGTTTTTACTGTTTCTGCGTACTGTGCCAACGAGTCCATCTGAAATATATAGGTGTATTTAGAATAAAATATTTATATCTTCTTGATTTGCACATGGTAAATAATATGTTCAGTGATTGACGCCACGCATATAAATCGACCTAAGTCACTTAAATGAACGACCGCACTAAACGGTCTACCATTGATGACCTAAGATTTCAGGAATCCGCTGAAAACCAAAAAGCACACAACCAAAGTTGGAGGAGAGCCATGCATACCGCAGTGGATGTCTTTCGGCTGTTTAATGATAGGTAGATACTAAAATTATGAAATATTTTATTTTCAAAACTTGGTTTGGTTTTTGTTCAAGGTCTTAAAGTCACGACAATCGTAAGAAGTCGGCTTTGACAGCTATAAAAATACGATAATTAAGTTAAACTTGATGCTTACGAATGATACCTACTTGTTGTTATAGTGTATGGGTAACATAGTAATTAATTAGGATTATGAATTTCACTTACTTAGGGCTTCTTTACACGTACCACAACCACACCACGACCACACCTCGTGGCCGGGCGTATATTTCGTATTGAAAATGAATAGGACTATTCACACGTACCACATTTTGCAGTCGTTATCGACCGTACACTTTCACCGTAGCCATTGCTTGACAGCATTTTGTCGTTGCGATGTGGTGTGGTTGTGGCCCGTGTGAAGAAGCCCTTAGACGTTCATACAAAGTTTTCGCGACAAGTAAAATGAGAAACGACATCGGACTTCTTAAGCCGGCCGATTCCAAGGTGCGTGATTGTGCGAACGGACGCAGATTAGCCTACACCGACGGACGCACCGTGGAAAGTGTGTCGTCTGTGGAAGCGCAGACAAGTCCGTAGCAGTGAGTCGGATCCACCGCGAGTCGGTAACTTCAAAGGCGCGGTGCGATGCGCTTCGAGCCTCCGACGCCGTGACTAAAAGGCTTCGAATTTAGACCCACACAGAACGATACGAACCGTGGACAGCATTACTGTGTGGTGCGTGGCAGTTCTTGATCATCGGCTGAGCGTGATCAAATTCCACAGAATCACATACCGTCGAAAGCCGGCTTTAGATTGTTACGATTATAACTTGGTTTGGTTTGTTGGTATTCTCCAGTACTCACCACTTCCGGGTCGGGGTCGTGCGGCAGGTAGGCCTGCAGCACATAGCGCACCACGGGCGTGGCCGCTAGACTGTTGTACTCACCACTTCCGGGTCGGGGTCGTGCGGCAGGTAGGCCTGCAGCACATAGCGCACCACGGGCGTGGCCGCTAGACTGTTGTACTCACCACTTCCGGGTCGGGGTCGTGCGGCAGGTAGGCCTGCAGCACATAGCGCACCACGGGCGTGGCCGCTAGACTGTTGTACTCACCACTTCCGGGTCGGGGTCGTGCGGCAGGTAGGCCTGCAGCACATAGCGCACCACGGGCGTGGCCGCTAGACTGTTGTACTCACCACTTCCGGGTCGGGGTCGTGCGGCAGGTAGGCCTGCAGCACATAGCGCACCACGGGCGTGGCCGCTAGACTGTTGTACTCACCACTTCCGGGTCGGGGTCGTGCGGCAGGTAGGCCTGCAGCACATAGCGCACCACGGGCGTGGCCTCCTCCAGCAGGCGCGCGGCCAGCATGGCGCGCAGGCCCCACGCCGCTGTGGTGGCCTCTAGACTGTTGCCCTTCAGCCAGGGGTTGCGCCACTCGTTGCCTGATAGACTTCGTGACCAGAATAGGGTGGAACCTGTTGACAATAATGTTCGATAAGAAATAGCCGAAGAAGAGGTTTAACCGTTTATCAGGCACCTGAACTCACACCATGGTTAGTGTTGCTTACCCTGGCGGAGTCACCACCCCAGCCGCTTCAAGTTAAACACAAACCTATCCAGAAACTGACCTTGGTAAGTACTAAGTACAGGGTACAGACAACATTAATATGCGTGAGGAAGGTTCGATTCCCAGGTCAGTAAGTTTGTTTTTTTAATTTTTATTTACAAAAATAGAAAATAACAATTTTTGATAACTGTGTCAAGTTTTTATAATGTAATTAATTTAAAAAGTTTGTATTTTTTTTTTTTATAAATATAATATATAATAATTGATCTAAATTAACATATTTTTTATAACTCAACCCATACCATAATTTTCGCCGACCCCTATTATCTTTTTATCGTAATACATATAAGCCTTTAAAATCATAATATTCATTTTAATCTGCGACTAATCGACCAATTTCCAACTATTATAAATTAGGCTCGTCGACAAGACATTGAAAAAGGTTCGTTCCTACGAGATTTTTTTTAAATCTGACAAATAGTCAACCGCTTGTCACACTTGGTGTTGAGAAACTGAAAGTAGAATTAACCGGCGATTATTCGATTCGATTACGTTAACAGCCCGATAATTGAGAGCTGGGAAACCGGGTGTGGCTAGTGTCAAATAAATCTGTTTTCTTTCTTTCTTTTTAGCTACTCGCATTTCAGCCATCATGCAAAGATCGTTGCACGCATTCATGTTGTTTGTATTTGCTTATTCCCAAGGCTTTACCAGCTAGAGCAATGTAATCAGAATAGGAACTTTTTCAGTTGACCAATCTGAATTCAATGAAGTTGGACCAGTGGTTAAAAACGCCGTCGACTTCATGCAACCCAGGTAAAACGAAATGCTTTAAGTAAATAAAAAGTGCCTAAGCTCACCTGTAGTGTTAGCATATTTATCCATCATCTCCAAGGTCTGCGTGAGCTGCGGGTGCCTGGCGACAGCTAGGGCTCCTCCGATGAGGGCTAGAGAATAAGCGTCCAGCTCAGGAGACAAGCCGCGTGCTATGTAGTCCACGGCTTTGTTGATGTTGTTCTTGTATAGAACGTCGTTGCCCTGAAAAGTTAATTAGCATGGCTGTCAATCAGTGCTTTTTGAGCGGATCTGTTACTGCTTCATGACGAAGATAAATAAAGAAGAACACCGCTGTATTACTTTTTCTGTCACGATGTCATCATTTGCTTAGCATTTTTCCAACTATGTTAGGGTTGGATTCCAGTCCAACTGGATGCAGTTGGATATATTTTCAGTATTTTACGTGAAGCAACTGCTTATTTTACCTCCACAACTGGGTAACACGATACCCCTTGGTTAGACAGGCAAGCTGGTTATATGCAACTTTGTAATATCATTAAGTGTCTTTCTTTTACAGTACGTGTCGAACTTTATGGTGGCTGTGAATTGTGCAGAAACTGCGAAGCATTTCACATTCCCCATTGAGTTTGAATCGGCCTATTTGGTATGCTTACCGTAGTCTGGTGCAGCGCCACAAGCGCATAGGCAGCTAACGGCATCGGCGCCTGCGCGTGGGGGTCCGTGCGGCTGGCGGCCGCAGGCGCGGGCCAGCTGCCGTCCGCCTGCTGCGCCTGCGCCAGCCACGCCGCCGCAGCTCGCGCCGCCACCGGCTCCACGGATATGTAGCGCGAGCAGCGGGACAGCCAGCGAGTCGCGACTGCTGTCATCCTAAACAAATAGAACCTACGTTATAAACTTGCGCATTCAGAATATCAGCACCCCATCTTCTTCTTCTGTAGAGATTCGGTTTAAGCTCTTAATCTTTACTTCGGACCAGCACCCTATTAAACAGTTATCCTATTCATCTTTGGGGGTAAGTGGAATAGGGTGTAAAGTCCCACAAACCTCCATAGAAAAGGGAGGATCCTCCGACCAGACGGATGTTGTGTCTGTCCCGGGCAACTGCCCAACGGTTGTTGTCGGACTGTAGCATGTGTTCTAATCGCGCCGAAAACTTTACTTGCGCGATGCAGGATTTGTGTGACGTCATGTCATTCGTTCGTAAGTGGCGGCGTTGGTGCCGCTACACATCCATGCCAAAATGGCCTTGAGGTGAACAAACAGGCCTTGGGTTTTTGGTGTAGACTAGGCCTACCGCATACACACAACTTTTGCGTACCTATATAACAAGCCCGTTGTCGTGACTTTGTTCTAACTCACCAAACGTCTCCCTCAGCGTCAGCGTCAATTTCGGCCGCAAACGAGCCATCAGGTTTTCTGTACGCCATGAGTCGCTGATAGCCGACAGCTGCCAGTTCTCGTGCTTCCTTTGTTGTTGCTACTTCTTCTTGGCCGGAGGCCTGTATATTTAAAATATTGTATAAAATGGTGATCTAATATTAGAAATTACGTCCTGACCTGAATTTGTGGCCGGTAATTTTACATGGATCTTAAAACGTAACTAAGAGTGTTCAGTATCTCTCTACCTAACAGGTGAAAACAGGCTTGATTTAAATACACAAATAAGAAGTTAGGTACAAACCTGCAAATAGTCAAGCAGCACACAAGCTAACGCCAGCGGCCTCACAGCATGCGCGGGGTCCGCAGCTGGCGCCGGGGGCTCCCGTGCCGCCTGCAGGGCTCCGGACAGCAGGTCTCCTGTGGCCTGCAGGGAGGTCGGGCCTGCCTTGATACCCGCAGGTACGTCTAATGTTACATTGGCTCGAGCCACTCCGCGGCGAGCGTCTAGGAGACTCCATGAGAATAGGTCTTCTTCGTAGCCATCCTAATGCAAGAAAGTAAATTTGACAAATGGTTTTTATTGGAACGACCACCCCCTTACAATGTTAACTGAAATCTGCGCAGAAGTGAGCGAATTCAAATTAATTCAAATGACAATATGCCTGGACTTTGCTCCTAACGTTCCGATGATGATGTTAGGTTTTGACCTGCCTACCCCCCTTCCCTTTTTCAGGTCTATAAAGACAATGCCTGTCTACATGGCATGTCATTTTTCAGCCTCAAAGCGTCCGCTATTGCACTGAGACCTTTGGCCTTTGTCCGACTCCGGCCTACGACTACGGCCAGTCCTATGTCTCCTGGATCCTGCCTGTTAGTAGGCGGTAGTTGCAATTCGAGTTGTCGTTTGGTTAACAATATATCATAATGTGAAAGCCATCTTCAGTTCATACCTTGACTTGAATGGTCCTAGACAGCGAGTCGGAGACGCCGTTTCCACTGGCTTCCACGAGCACGTGCGCGTCTCCACTGCGCACCGCGCTCACTAGGAATGCGGTGCTGACGGAGCCGCGCGCCGGGACTGTCACGCGGACGCGACGGAACAGCTCGATCTCTGAGGAAACTAGATATGTTTAGGAGGAAGTCAAAGAGATTATGGCCCAAGATCCGAATAAAGAGCGACCTTCACCCATCTGTTTTTAATCACGCATCATAAACGTGAAAGTTTGTGAGGGTGTATGTTTGTTACTTCTTCACGCCAGAACGGCTGAAAGGACGTGGATGAAATTTGGCACAGAGATAGATTATAGTCAGGAATAGCACTAAGGATACTTTGTATCCCGAGAACATGTTCGCTCGGACTAATTTTCGATTTTCACGTGGGTGAAGCCGCTAGCAGAAGCTGTTGTAATTAATTTTATCCTAGTTCCGAAATAATAAAGTCAACGTACACTGATTTACAAAAAAAAAAGAATTTTGAATTAATTATAGTCTTGGCAGGAATTTTTCAGACAACCCACTTGCGATGTATTTTTTTACACATTAAATTTGATATAAAATGCTTTTCATCTATTAAACTCTCACTATGTTAGTGTTAGGCATGGGTCACCGAGATTTCGTCAAAAATATCAGAACCATATGTAATAGAGGGGACATATTATAGGTATTAACCAACTCAATCCAATTCAACTCCAGAATGCTGTTGCGAAATTTAAGATGGTAAAAACCAATAATTTGGTTTGGTTTGCCATCAAGGTCGTCTCTAAAACAATGGCTTCAAAAAACCAGCAACGTTGCTTTAATCTGAATTGTTCACTTACTTTTCGCTGAATCGAGTTCGTTGTCGAGAGGTTCGAATTCGAAATATTGATCGCTGTTGTAGAATGTCACCTCGACTGATGTATCGACTGCTAGCGTAGTCTTCAAGATAATCACTGCAGCAACAGTTTCTCCCTTTTGTAAGGTGGCGGGTAGTTCGACAGCCATAGACAATGGCACGGAGGTCATGAACTTTTGCGGTGTAGCTAACCCGAGACCCAGGGTTGGGTGGACGGAAAACGCGCCGATTGAGAACTCCCCAGGTGTTACTGATGTCCAACGTTCCTTGGCTCCTTTTCCGTCGTTGCTGTAATGAGGAATCAAATATAAGTGTTTAGCTTTAGAGCTAGCTGATGATGTCAGATGATTTGTGATGTCTAGCCAGTACGCTGCCGAAATAGCTCTGCTAGTGCACCAAGAGGTATCTTAAAGAGGAATAGCAGTTGCCTAACTGCAGTGTACGGTGAAATGATCTTAACTTTATAGACGGTAATGCGTGGACTCATGATGAATATCTTTTAAATAAAATAATCAGTTCACTTTGACTTGCCCAATAGTAAGATTAGCGAGCATCCAGGTAGGCTGCGGTGATACGGTCAGGTAGTATCGTGGAGAAGGTGGTGGTGGTAGTCTACTGAAGGCGTACGGACCAGCCTGAGGGGCGCGCGTGCCTGTCTCTAGAGGAGCTGCCGTTGGAATCGAGCCTGAAAAAAGTCAGTATTAAAGTAAATCTTCCTTTATATCTGACTAGTAGAGATTGAATGTATGAAGGAGGAGCTTAAATTCAAAAGAAATAGGTCAACATTAAACGAAAAAAGACTTACCATCTTGGCTACCCTTAACGACTACGCCGTCTGTTAGAATGACAACACCTGCGTTCTAAAAATAAGGAATAGGTTAGAATTAATTACATACACATTATAGTAGATTATTGCATCGAGCGCAAAGTAATTTATTATTGCACCGAGTGCCTGATTTAGATTTCTAATCTAACAGGCACGAGGGCTATATAAATTACTTAAAGCGAGGTGCATAATCTGATTTTCTTTCAACTATTACCTATAGGAATAGTAGATAAAAGAAACTCATATCAAACAGTTAAAATAGAAGTTTAATTATTGAAATTAAAAGTTACCTATACTTGAGCAATTATTAAACGTAAGGTTAAGAGTTTTATTGGGCAAATTTATATTTGTTAGTTTAACTTGGGACTGAATAATATTATCAGACGAGGTAGATGGGCCTGGCTGATTTGTTACAATGAAGTCGTTATCACGGGAAGTAGATGGGCGCGGCGATGTCGAAAATCACTTTTTTAAATTTCTTTCATTTTTAAATCAGAGTTAGCAGCAATCATTTTTTAAATTTGGAACTAGTAGGATAGAAACGAATAATACGTACGTAAAAAAAAAGTATTGATATCGGCTGGCTGAATAGAGCTAATCCACTGAGGTTGGTACCTTTTGGTACGATTAAAAAAAAACTGTGCAATAATGAAATTTCATAAATTTTTATTGCTCTAGAGCATTAAAGACTCGCTTTGTACTGAGTTTTTAGTGTGATTGTGATGAAATTAAAGCATAGTTGGAAGAAAAACATATTATGAAGCTGTCAAGAAGCAAGTGTGATACGTACTTTGAACACATCTAAAGCAGTGTATCCTCCCAAATCCAAGCCCATTCCTGGAAGATGGTCCTCGTTTTTGAAAAGTGAATGCGATAAACCGCTGAAACTTTCTACTTCACGCTCAACCTAAAACAAAAATGAATAGTTATGCACCGTTCCGGGATTATTGAAAGCTGACAGGGTGATCATTTCAATCACCTCAGTTTATCATAGTCAATCGCTAAACTCTCTCTTCCCAGTTACTTATTTATTTAAGGCACATCAACAAAACAAACGTGGACTTATTAAATTTCATGAGGTCTGTCATCATACTGGTATGATGTCAATAACATACGTGCACAACATTCACAAAAATTATCTTACATAATACAATAATTCAATAAAAACTCTAATTTAGACAGGGGATGAATGAATAATAGGCAAAATTACAATATAATATAAAAAGATGTCAAAATTTATGAGATTTAAAATAAAATAAAATAATTTTGAACAAATAAAGCAATAGGAAATAAATAGTATTAACTTAAAGTTACAGCACAACCCTGCAAGGTCTTCCTTCCGTCTTTTGCAACGACTCCCGCCGCTTTTTAAGCTCACTGGTCCATCAACTACGTTTACTTTTCTTCACTCAAGGAGTCGTCTAGTCCAATGACCGTTAGTCCTTGAAAGGCAAGGCCAGTCCAATGCCACATTCGTTCGCTAGAGTTACATGCTGTAGTAACTTAAACTTACCGTATGCATATCAAGTCCATTTCCAAGCCCGTTGTGGCTGGCGAGTCCAGCTTGAATAGCCTTTACGTCTTCTGCCAGCAACGCCACATAGGCACCAGCATCGCCCGTTACGCGCAGTTCTACCAATGTGTTGGGTTTTGTACCAGCGCCGCCGCTTGTTACGGGAGATACGGCGATCTGTGAAAGTAATATGAATTAGTCTTCAAGAACACCGACATCATTGCCAAGTTGCCAGACTGTCGGATTTTTACTGGTTACATCTCGGGGAGAGTGAGATCGCCGTATAAGACGTACGGCGATGCATCATGCGGACATCCCACCCATACGCACTAAACGTTTTGGGTACATACTATTTTTGTGCGAACAGCTAAGGACTGGCATTCTCTGCCGGCGTTTGTATTTTTCCTGATAGCTAAAACCGAGGCGTCTTTAAGTCAAAAGGGAATAGGTTACTTCTAGGCAAGCGTGCTTCATCGTCGACCACATCATCACTTACCATCAGGCGAGGTAGTGGTCAAACGCGAGCCTATCCATAATAATAAATAAAAAACACTTCATGAAAATACCAGGGGTACAAAGCCGCAGTCGGAGACGTGTATGACGCTGTACACGGTCACGGTATCTATGGTCTACAGTATACTTACGTCGTTCTGCAGCAAATTGGTTTGTGGAGCAAAGACAGCTGCAGAGAGCAGATTGTTGACATCGAGGCGTGGATACCACGCCACTAACACGCAGCCCGGAGACATGCGTGACGTCACCGTTACTGTCACGTCTACGCTGCGACGGGCTGGACTCAACTGAAGAGTAGAGAAAATAATGAAAGGTGGAATTTCTTTTTTTCTTTACAGACAAAGAAAAGGATATAACTTTTTAAGATTAATAAAGGACATTGATGTACCTATCAATATCACAAATCATTTCTAAATACAAAACAGAATTAGGATTAACAGCCCAACGGCAGTGAGCGCAGAATAACAACTGTTTCAACAGGTTCAAATCACCCCTTGCTATTCCACCCACAAGCATGCTAGCTTGCATGCTTAGCTGAACTTGAATATTTCTGTGCAAAAAATTTTTACTTATGCTTTTATAATGAAACACTAACCTCAACAGTGTTTGCGACAATGATATCCCCTCGTCCAATAACGGCATAGTGCACCATATCCATGGGTTCCGTCGCAGTGATGCGTGCGCGCATCTCATCACCCACACCCGTGCCGCGCGTAAGAATCTCCGCCGTCAGGAACTGTCCGAACGAATACTCGCTTCTTTGGACGTTTACTACGCGTTCTGTCACTTCTTTGTATTTTACCTAGTGGTGAAATATTACATAAAATCTATTTAGACAAAGAAAAGCAATAATTTATATAAAATAACAGAGACTAATGTACCATAACTAGCCTCACTTCTGAGTTTAGAAAATATGTGTTTCTAAACTCAGAAGTGAGGACATAATTATAATTGTCAGTTTTATGTCCCTTTGTATAGGATGTAAGCCATCAAGCAGGCCGAACAATTCGAAATCGATAATGCCAATACGCTATTGGAAAGTTCTATAAAATTATAGCAAACCCAATAACACTGCTTGACCTGAGGATCGACCACAGTCGAGATTACAGAAAAGGTCAAGACTACATATAATAAAAGTTAAAGTTACAAGCCTTATGTACGTATATAACGTATACCAGCACAGCCTTTGACTTATTGTGCTTAGCGCACTTGAAGCACTCTCAATGGTTATAAAAATCGGCAGAATTAACATTACAAGAAAAAACAAGGAAATCTTACCACTAAGTTAAGCGTGGAGTTGACGTGTGCTCTGTCCGGTACCAAGGTGTAGGCGGCAATGCCTTTGTTCAGCGCCACGGTGGTGACGTTGACTGGTGCTCCATCATCCCACAATCGTTCTACTGTCACGTCCCCATCCGTGGACATCACTTGTCCAGAGGGATCTACTACTTCAATCTATCAACAGAGAATTAATTATTGAGGATTTGTCAGAATTTTAACGACGTCATCGGTCTCTAGGATTTCCTGTCCGTCATTTGTTTGTTTTGGCGATATCAAACAAATGAACTTGACTCGGAACAAATATTCAAAAGATTATCGTATAGATAAGTTAATATTTGTTTCTATGCACAATGTTACGATAACCAGATACCCCTAACACAGTTTTACAAACTTTGCCTCAATCATGTTGTAAAAAAGACTTGTTTCAAAGCCAATGGATGAAGACTTGAGGATGAACACAAACCTTAACTAAGTAGCAAATAATGGATACGAATAAATTAATATAAATTATGCAAGGTGCATAATATTTACCTGTACGATATAAGGCAGAGTGGGCTTAAAGTAATCAGGTGCTGACACTTTCAGTCTATAAGGCGTTCTTAAAAGCAATATTCTTGAAGAAATATTCTGTTTGATCAGCGTATCTTTCTCCTCAATCACAGCTTCCACAACGAGCGGCCTCGCTGCATCCTCAACCAGGTCTAGGTCAGTTTTGAGGTCGAATGTAACTTGCGCTTGACCGTTGATGTCGATTACTTTCCTAACAGGAGATGCGACTACCGGTTGTAAGACATTCGAGAAGAATACTGGGTAGGAAGATATGGTCAGTTCACCACGGACTGGTAGACCGTTGAAGTGCCTGAAAGTAATGCCAAAATGAGTCTTAAGTATTTAGAATTAGTTAGCGTTAGTAGTAGTTATGTACTTTTAAATGCAAAGGTCGCTGATGCTAATTAGATTCTGCGAAGCATATAACGGAGGTAACATTCTGATTCACTACGAACAAGTACGGTCAGTAAATAAATAAGTAAATATTATTTTATGTCCGTGTAAATTATATCGAATACGCTAATATTCTTCAATGAGATCTATAAATAGCTATACATTCGATGCTTATTCAATAACTGATGTTCAATATTGGTTTTTTATGAAATTATTGCGGCTTGATCGGATTGTACTGATAAAAACTGACAGCGTTGCGTCTACAAACGTTTCTTGTTTATTTACGTAATGAGTATAATTCTATTGAATTCGAGTGATGAGTTTTTCTTTAGTGTAATGAGAAAAGACAGCTTTCGCTGTGGAAATTCCTTTGTTGGAGGAACGATGAGAAAAGTTCATTCCAGTTGATTAAAGAACACTGTATTGTTTTTTTGTAGCAAATCCAATTACGAATTCGTGATAATCCGGTTTGAATAATATTGAAATTACATAAAAATCATATTTTAGAACATTTATGATTGTTATGTGATTCTGATTAAACCGATTTCTGATTTTGAGACCGGATTCTTTATTAAGCAACTTGTTTTTGTAAAAGTTCGTTCTTAGACATAAATCTCGTTGACTTGTTTTTTGAATAAATTAAAGACATTATAACACACGTTTAAAGTTAAGTAAACTGGTTCATACATCCCAAATTATTTAGGCCCCATGAAAGGTTTCTTCATTCTTGAATTACTAGATTCTAAATACAGGCCAGAATGTTCACCAACTTGGCCCAAACAGTATGATTTAATATACCGTAGACAAGAAAAGAAAAAGAAGAATGTCCTAAAGATAAACTTACTTAGCAGTAACATTGATGTCGAATCTGCCATCGGTGAAGAGGACCTCCTTGGGCATATGCATCTCCATGTGGAACCTTGGCTGCACATAGTCTGCCACCAGCACTCGTCGCGAGTACTTCTGCCCACGAGCCTCCACCTGCACAATTTATGCAAATGTAACACCTATCTGTATGTGTTTAAGGTCATCATCGAGTGGGCGGTCAGTTTTAGAGTTACGGTTTCGAGGCTACTCGCAATTTCCGGAGTTATTCTAGCTAAATCTATTTAAGCCAGTTCAATTTACTAACTGTTAATTAAAAATTAAGTGGAATGTGTTATGTTTTGTCAATGAAAAATCTAATCTCAAGTATCAAAGATTTCAGGCGTTCATTGGTTACATGTAGGCAAATTCTCTGAGGCACCACCTAAAGGCTGGATTCCATGGAGACGAGAATGTTCAATTTATAACTCCCAGTGGCATCGATCCCATCTTACAAGCAACTGGAGAGACAGTACATTTAACTGTTATCAAACTTATTTTGAAATTAATAATGAGACAATATGAGGAAGTGCCAAGGTACTGCGTAATTGTTGTTTTTATTCTCAGCTAGAGCAATTATATATTCATTTATGTATAAACGGCTTTACCCATGTATTCGCATTGGTGAAAAATTGTACTGCTTATTTGCTCAGATCCAACATATTATGCAGCCGACCGCAGTAAGCAAAAATTTTAAAAATGAAAGTTTCAGCTGCGTATCCGTTAAGTTTATTTCAAGCGAGTTATCTAGATACCTCACAAACTGCGTCTTTAAATTCCTTATTCTATGTAAATGTTTCTTTCTGGTACTTAGGAAACTTACGTTATAATTATGTAGTTATGTTTTAATTTATACGGTGAACTTAATATTTTATTTTATTCAAGAAATTATAATTTGTTAGTCTTCATATTTTATGCTTATTTCAGAGAAGGAAGATGCCACTTCACTTATTATTCTTTTAGAATTAGTCAGAAAGTCTACTATACGCTGGCATTTCTACTGTTGTAAGGGTAACCTGTATGTATTTATGATGTATCATTTATTATTAGCAGTGGTTGTTATTACCTGTATAGTCCATTCTCCAAGCGCAGGTTCGTCAGCGAGAAGCAACTCCTCAGTGAGCACTCCCCGGTCCAGTTCAGCACCTACCCACTGTCTGATAGGCGAGCCCCCGGTGTCCAGCACACTGACATCCACGGTCGACGACAGCGGCAGCAGGTACCTACGCAGGCGTACAGGTCAACGACCGCCTCGTAATCACACGTAATCTTACGCTCGAGCTCTTGTACGATGGCACAGAAAACGAAAGTGTACTGCGCTTACTACCAAATTCTTCGTTAATGCGCTTCGAGTCGCGATTTCCTCGTTAAATGGAACAAGGACGCAGGTGTTGGATAGGAAGGTAGTCAAACAATCGATTGATGTGTTACGCATTAACAATTGCGTTAATGTTTTGTTTAACTATCAAGCAAGATAATTAAACTTGTGACCTTAGTCTATACTAAGGTGTGTTTATGGAGTCAATCAAACCTGAAGAGTATTGGATATGAAAATCAATGTCTTATGACCAGTATTTCTTACCTCCCAGTAACGTATAGCATAACGATTCATCTCTCGAAGGTTTGTGACACATTTAAAATTTTCAGAGTCATTTAATTATCAAAAATATTGTGGAGTTGAACAAATTTTACAAAAAATTACATCAAGTATTGCAAAAGTGAAATTTAAGTAGACCCTGGTATGCTTTAAATAGAATGGGTAGATGAGGCAGGCTAACATTCACTTTAGGACGTCGGACTGTGCGTCGTTGTTGTGTAACTTTACAAATAACAGTAAACCCGCTGATAACATCGATCGCTAGTACAAATCGGTTCACTAGTTCTCGGTGTTAGTACGACTAGTCGTAAAGATACTTCAAAGAGGATGTGTTACAGCTATAAAACGACAATATTCTTACTTGTCTAAAGCGATGACCCTAAAGTTAATAGTGTCTCCGGGCTGGTAGACACGTTTGTCGGTTTGCACGAAGATGGCAAAACTGCGCGGTTGGTAGAGCAACGGTGACGACGACGAGAATAGCGGGCCTGAGGTTGACCGCGCCACCAGCGAGTACTGCCCCGGTCCAGGGTCAGCGATCTACATCAGGTGCAACAGATTTGGTCACGTTTTCTTGTGGGAGAATCAATCATATCTTCCACAAGAGTAAACATATAATAATAACGGCTAATGTGGTTTGGAGAAATTGATATTACATACGATATAGATTTCTAATGACCTACTGCATTGCAGAGGTCTGAAATGATTGTATCTAATTTAAGTTCAAATCTATAATGTAGGTAACATCAATTTTTACTTTCGAAATGGTGTATTGATCTACATTTCATGTAGGAATTCTTTTATTACTGCAATGGTTTCCAATTTCAATGATGGCGTTCTATTTTTAAAAGCTAGTTGACATACTCACTTCAAGTTCGACGAGCCTGGTGGCAGCAGCTGGGACCTGAACCTCTCGTCCCTTGGTAAACTGCTCGCCATTCGCTCGGCGGCCTTCGACGGCGACATACAGGGTGTATGCCCTAGAGCCACCCGCTATGGCCACCGTGTACGAATTGTATGGACGCAGCAGCCGTGGGCCTAGCACTGATATACTGCGGATTACATTAAAATTATGATGACTTTTTATTAAATATATTTGCAGTTAGTAGATTTTTGGGATTTCCCAAAAGCCTGTTCTATGTATAGTATAGTAACGCAGAGGTGTGGCTATACATAGCGAAGTCTACATTTAAGAAACTGATAGGGTTTGTGCACACTTATGAACGCTGCATTTTACGAGAGAACTATGTAAGTAGAAATGATTAACGGAACTTCAAGCCATAAAATAGGCTGCACTACAGCACTACTAAACTATTTAGTTACTTCTCGACACAGTTTTAAACTAATGCAGCCATTTCCGAATTTAACTTTAAACAAATTTATTTATTTAAAATAATATAATAGTTGCTCTACATTCCTGCATCAGTATTAGGTACAAGACCGCCATTGTATCAGTGACCAATGAAAAAGGGGAAAATTATGGTTGCCCGTTTATTATCAGGTCTTGAGTTCGAAAAAATTCATAAAAATTTAAGTACCTAAGTCGTTGATTCTTCATAAATGAAATGAAATCGTTTATTTGATAAATATTTATTTGGTGTACAGATTAGGTGTTCTTTTTGTAGAGAGTCTCTATACATTTTTCCTTACGGCATGCAAATGACTAACAATGTATGAAGAATCAACCAGACTAACAAATTAACTATCAAACCAGTAAAAAAAAGTACTTTTAAGGATTTGTGTCTGAGTGATTCAATATGCTATACCTTGCTGCCTTAGCTGTGCTATAGTTTACCATTCATTCGTAGGAAAACTTACGCGGAAAATGTTCATTATTATCCTTGATCATAAGATTACGGCGGCGGCGTAAGGAAATTTATCTAATACCTTTAAACGAGCAATTCATACATATATATATATGTATATATATAATCTGAATCTCGGAAACGGCTCCAACAATTTTCATGAAATTTAGTATACAGGGTTCTAGGTTCTAGCTAGGTTTCATTTTTAGAAAACGTTGTTTTCTCTATTTTCACCCGAGCAGAGCTCGGTCGCCCAGGTACTGATAAATGATACAAAGTAGATGGATGACGTATTACGTAACAATTTTAGTCACGTCTTTGAAATTATTATTTACATATTCTTACTTATAGTATAATATAGTAGATGTAATTGTAAAACTCACCATTGTACGAGAAGTGGTGCTGTCAAAGCTACTACGAAGTAGTATAGAATTATTTTATGAGTCATCTTTCTGTAATTAAATTATTAACATAATGAATAAGAAGTGTGGAATTACAAAGTAATAATTAATTATCTGGCAAATTGTTTTAGTTTTTTGGTGTGTTCGTAACTCAAGCTAATAAAAAGATTTCTGATTACCAAGAATATCAAAAATGAAAAGATGATGACTTGTGTTGAATAATTATTGTGCAATGATTTATCCATGCTACAGCAAATCTCTACTCTCTCCCGATTTTTGCCGCTTTCCGTATGTATTTTTTTTTTTGTATTTTCTCATGTTAAGAGCATTTCAAATCTCAATATAATGCCAACCTTTGACAGGTTTTCATGCTAAGATTGACATTTAAGCAACTTCAAATTCTTAATTCAGAAACTGGGGGATAACATTTTTGCATTTCACTTGAGATTGGAGCTTTTAACGTTATTGTGTGTGATGTTCCCAATTAAAGAAAAAATTGCCATTATGCTATTCGTATGTCATTTCTTCTGTTTTCAAAAAACAAAACATCTTTACGGATAGATTTTGCCAATAAGTTAAGTTTCTTATTAACTTCCGACACTTGTTTACGTTTCCATGAAGGGAATCTTGCCAGTCGCAGCCTTCTGAATGGTCACGCTCTATATGGTCAACATTAAAATGGACTCCATTCATGTAACGTTTAAACACAACTTGTATCTTAGTATATTACGTAAATGATGTTCTTTTATATATACAATAATAAAATCGTAGAGGCGTCAAAACCGTACATTGAACATTTTTGAGAAAAGTAATAGCTACGGCAACGGGGTATAAGAACGATACTGAAGTAATTTTTTTTTAGAATTTTTGTCCATTTTAATGCATTCAATTGGCATCAGAACTACTGAAAATATTCTGTTAAAATTTTGCACAAACATTCCTTAGATATCAGAGGCTATAAATTATCACGTTATTTGCCTTGGTGGATAAGCAATGTTGAATTATGTGTATTTTCTTCTATAGTTTAGCGCGGACCCGGGCAAAAGTAATGTAAAACGTTCTCTATAGGTCTGGTAAACCTATAGGCTATATTATTTCACGACTAATTATGTAATAAAATTGATGATTCGTTAAATTGTATTTGTACAGCTATTGGTTCAAATAAATTAGAGATTTTGTACGTCTAACGAGACGTACAAAATACAATTTTCAAGATTCTGCGTATTGATGCTGTGCATAATAATATTGATTATGTCATACAGGTATAGTGCCTTGCAACTCATTACCACATGTGACAAGATTCTTCGAGAGTCTTGGATCGTGGGTGAGCTGTTTATTCTGAATCATGAATGTATAGAATTCACATATTTGTCATACGTATGTACAACTGCGTCCTTGCGTTGTTTCTGACTCACTATGTCAACATTCTCGTGGGCGGAACAGCCTTTTCATCCGATATGGTAAAACAGCTTATTCCTTAATAGAATTTACCGCCAAAACTAGCAGAGATTATTTTAAAATTTCACGCTTAAAATTGTAAACTGTGGTTTTAAGTTTTAGATACGGTACTCAATCTGTACAAAGACACAACATGACAAATGAGTGTATTGTGGTAAGAAACTTTCTCTAGGTCCACGACTACGCTCGGGTTGTGCAGTGTTTACCTCCTCAGGCAACAAAACAATCGCTGCAACAACGCCAAGTGCGTGACTCTACATCGTGTCCACCTACTTACTAAAGCTATCTTGCCATAAACGTTCTTACATCAGACTATATTTCCATTGACTAAATATTAGTAAACACTAAAACAATTCAACTTGATATTATTTAATTTAACATCTCGACATTTCACCTGTATATAAATAGAGATTACGTACACACCAAATTAAATGCAACTTGACGAACTTGACTGAAGCTCACCTTTTGGGCTCTAAAGTTACTGTTCTTGTATCACTTAATTAAATATAACTTATCACTATATCACAGATCGTTTGATTCGGGTGCACATAGTTTGTGTAGCGTGACGGCGCGACACAGTCGGCGCGGGGTGCAGTGTACAACTAACAATAAGTGTTGCGGAGCGAGGCAGCGGCGCCTACGCACGGGTGGGGCGCCGCGAAGCCTTGCGAAAATCTACCGTCCGCGTCGCAGTACCTGTGGTACTGCACCTACTCGCACTGTGCAGCGTAGCTTGAGGTTTCTTTAATGATGCCAAATCGTTGGTGCAATGACATCGATCTTATATTTTAGGCGATTATACTTAGAGTATTTCAATTGACTGGTCTGGTAGTCTAGCTGCTAATGGACTGTAGTATACCAATTAAGGAAAAAATTATATTACAAATGCGAAAGGACCTTTTGTTAGCAATTAAGGTCTCAAATTTGCAATAGCAGCGACTTTAATTTGACTAAAGCTAGATTTATGCTAGATACGTTAAATGGCTCAAATACCGTATTTTTTAAAGGCAAAATTGCATAAAATTCTACGGTTATTGCGTTCAGTAAATATGTTTTTTTTATTCTTTTAAACATAACAACAGGTTGTTTATCACGTACAGGACCCGTACATCTCAGATGCTCGACGATATGTTAGAGAAGCCGATGCGAGTTGAGGCAGTGCATTCCTAGGAACCAGTTTTAGTGCAACACTCCATAATAATCGTTAGGCAGACAGAGTTAGAAATAGTACTCAGGCATATTAATGCTTTGATTGTCTGAGACCGCACAATACCATGAGTCGCCAAATGCATTCAAAGGATAATAAAATGCGCACATTTTTGCATCAGAACAAGTTTAGATTCGGTTTAAATACTGTTTATTTATTCTAAAAGATCATACATAGTTCACTTAGCGAATAAATACATGACTAAGGTTAGTGTAATCTGCTAGAATATCTAGCTATTTTATTGTCATTACAATGACATCTATCTAAGTCTAAAATCTGAGCACTTCTAGGTATTTTATGGCAAAAAAATAAAATAAGATAATATTGTAGTTGAACCACAACCGATATTATGACCTCAAATTTTTTGAATATTGTGTATTCTCTCATTAAAGACCTCAACGTGTTTTTATTTTTGAGACCTCTAACTTAGGACCTGTAGTTTGGCTGAAGCGAACGCAATGATATGCAACATATTTTTGATTATTAAAATTCGCCTATGTATTAAGCTCTTCTAAAATAAATCTTCAAATTACCTACATATAACAAGAAGAAAATTGTGTCTGCCCAAAGCATAATTCTGTTTCCGTTACATATACGTAAGTTACAAAATAGCTAGAAATACTAAACAGGTCGGACCGAAAGCTTGACATTCGTGGAAAGGACGACATGACCTCTAAGTTTTGGACATGCGAGTCGCGATTATAAAACCTGTTCGTAATATAAATGGAGCTACAGTGGCTTCACCCACATCATTGTTTTCTAATGAAGTCTGGCTGGCATACATGTAATTATTCATATAGTAATATTATATTCAGGTATCCTTCATACAAGTTTTTGTGCCGTTCTGACTAATAAATTGATCATCCTTGCGTATCGGAGCAATGATGACATATTCTCATTACGTAACCTACTAGGCAGTTCAGCTAGGCTTGACGATGTTACGTAAATTATAGAAGTAATATTTGTTACGTATCTATTATTTAATAAGGCAGTAATTCACATTCACATGCATAAAAGGAAAAATTATTCAGCTAGAAAAGAATCAATTGGACAATTTTTTGTGGCAGAAGATTCGGGTGGCGTTGAAGTTTTGATTGTGACGTCATTGTTATCTGCTGCGTTTACACGTGCTGCTAAAGAAGCATTGTCTGCTAAAGCTGCTGCTAAGGCTCGTTCGAGCTTTGCTGCTCCAGCTCTTTCAGCCTCTAAAGCAGCTCTTGTCTCAGCGAGAGCCTCAACATCAGGATCAACAGTTTTCTTAGACGATGTATTATTCAGTTCCGATAGCTGAAGTTGAAGTTCGGTTACAGTAGCTCTAAGTTTGCTTATGTCCGCTATGGCAAAAAAGATAAAATCTATAAATAAATTTGCTTAAGAGTGGGTACTTACCTGCTAAGTCGACTTATTGTTTCTTCTTACCATTAGCAGCCAGTAGTTCCTTGTTCGTGTGTTGCAGTTCTGCAGATGCAAGGCGTCTCTCACGCGCATGCGCCGCTGCAGCCAATCGTGCGCGCTCTCGAATTTCAGAACCAGCGCTTGCGCATTTTTCTACTCTTCGAAGTTCGCTTTCAAGCCGAGAAGATTCTCTGTTTCATCGAATCGATTTACTTTTATAATAGCTAAATGGGACTCAGGCACTAATCACCTAACAAGTTATATCGCATAGAACCCCGTACAGGGACCTTTTTTACTTGCTAGCTATTATTTCCAGAAAACTGTTGCTCATACACTTACCTTCGTGCTTCTTCAGTAGCTCTACAGATGCGTTCTTGCAGGTCTGTGTATTGTCGTTGAAGGGTGCAGTGGGCTGATTGCACTGGCTTCAGTTGCTGTACTTGCCTCTCCAAGGCACCGATCTGGGCAGTCATTTCACTGCATTTATCTTCTAAAAGCTTTCTCTGCCTCTCCTATCAGACAATATTAGACATTGCGTAGGTTTAGTTAACTCCATCAACAAAGATATGACGTAATGATGTATTGGCACATGAGTAGATAAACGGAACAGAGACAAAGCTTCATACAACCGCGCGAATCGGTTGCACTACTACAAGCACGCGGACGCATGAGTGCGTGACCACTGGCCGCTTGTCGCGTACGCGGCGAGACTGGAAAAAACGTTTTACGTTGGCACAGCCAGTGTACAATCTCAGGGTCTGTGCAACGAAAGTTGTTTGTTTTGTTAGTTTCAAGTTTGAATATTTTAATGTAAAAACGTTGTATTTTTACCCGACTGCCGAAGAAGGGTAATGTGTTTATCAGTCTATGTATGTATGTTTGTTCCTATGTGGCGTTCCAGAGACCAAACGCGTCGGCCGATTTTGATGATTCTTACGTCAATCGTTTTAAAATAGAAATATGGCGGATTCTGGGAGCCATATTGTGAGGTTCCAAATTATTATTTTCTTCCAAAACCCATCGTGTGGGGTATCAAAATAAAGGGTTTTAAGTGGTGATTACAAAAATGTATAACACTGATATGTTTAAATTTCTAAAAAGTTATAAATAATAAAAGTTAATTAAAAAAATCAAAAAGCCCGACTGTTAAAAAAGGGAACTAATAAGACGTAAATAAGAAGAAAATCATGCTGTTCAGTCGGAGGATACATCTGGATTTGTTCAACCAGCTCGCGAATATGTATCCTCCGACTGCACTGCATGATTTTCTTCTTGTTTACGTCTTATTAGTTCGCTTTTTTAGCAGTCGGGTCTTTTGAATTAACTTTTTTCTTCTGCTTCTTCGTATCGATGACTTAATTGCCTTTTTAATATAAGCTTCGATCATAATAATTCAAATACTTAGTGATAACTAGGTAAGTACCTTATTTTTTATTATTGACTAGCACTTCGCCCGCGACTTCGTTCGCGAGATCCGTATTTTATCCTACAGATGACTTAACACCCCCTAAATCGCCTCTTAGGATTAGTTTTGATAAACTAATGATGAAAACCTTTAATATTTACTTAGGTTAGTATTTATGCCAAGTTTCAAATATATAAGCCCAACAAATTTCTACCTTTTTACCTCCTTTGTGGTAGAATTTCGAAAAACCAATAACTACATGAATTATTTTTATCAACTAAAAGCGTATACCTTTAATTTCACGTGTCACACTTTAAAGCGTAGAAGTTTCACACAAACTTTCAACCGACTTTTTACTCCATTAGGGGTAGAACCTCCGAAATAAAAAAACAAACTCATTGTTGTTTTATTAACCAAAAGCGTAAACCATCAATTTCAGATGTTTTACCTTCCAAACCGAAGAAATTTTACATAGTTTCAACCCCTATTTTATCCCCTTAGGGGTAGAATTTCTAAAAACCATTAAATATGTACATGAATTCTTTTTATCAACCAAGAGCGTAAATCAAGAGTTTCATCTGTCCTATTTACAAACTATAAAAATTTCATACAATCTTTCAACCCTCTTTGTAAAAAGAGGGTTGAAAGATAGAGGGTTTAAAGGGGTAACCCTTTAGAGGTAGAATTTCCAAAAACCAATAAATGCTTTAATTATGCAGGTATTGAAGCAGTCTTGAATATGAAGTAATTTATTTTGATAAGGATTAATACCAAGATACAAATAAAGAGCCTTTTCTAGCGGCGGCATTTCAATTAAACTTCTAAAATAAAAGAACACTTATTCTGGCATAACTATAATAGTTAAGACATATGCTTTCGCGATACTTTTTGTAAATAATGATGTCGATTGATTCTGCAAAGTCGTAGTACATTATTTTATTCTATCATCAATAGTATTCGCAGCGCACACGATTTAAAGAATATTTTAGGTATTTTTTTACACCTTGGGTTACATTATTGGAGTTTTAGTAAGGATCCCTAATTATTTCTAAAATATAATATAGCCTATGTCACCCGGGGATAGTGTAGCTTCCCAACAGTGAAGGAATTTTTCAAATCTGTTCAGTAGTTTCAGAGTCTATTCATTTCAAACAAACAATCAAATTTTTCCTCTTTATAATATTTATTTTAAAATGTAATATAGCCTATGTCACCCGGGGATAGTGTAGCTTCCCAACAGTGAAAGAATATTTCAAATCGGTTCAGTAGTTTCGGAGCCTATTCATTGCAAACAAACAATCAAATCTTTCCTCTTTATAATATTTATTTTTAAAATATAATATAGCCTATGTCACCCGGGGATAGTGTAGCTTCCCAGCAGTGAAAGAATTTTACAAATCTGTTCAGTAGTTTCAGAGCCTATTCATTTCAAACAAACAATCAAATCTTTCCTCTTTATAATATTTATTTTTAAAATATAATATAGCCTATGTCACCCGGGGATAGTGTAGCTTCCCAATAGTGAAGGAATTTTTCAAATCTGTTCAGTAGTTTCAGAGCCTATTCATTTCAAACAAACAATCAAATCTTTCCTCTTTATAATATTTATTATTTTTAAAATAGGTATAATATAGCCTATGTCACCCGGGGATAGTGTAGCTTCCCAACAGTGAAAGAATTTTTCAAATCGGTTCAGTAGTTTCGCAGCCTATTCATTGCAAACAAACAATCAAATCTTTCCTCTTTATAATATTTATTTCTAAAATATAATATAGCCTATGTCACCCGGGGATAGTGTAGCTTCCCAACAGTGAAGGAATTTTTCAAATCTGTTCAGTAGTTTCAGAGTCTATTCATTTCAAACAAACAATCAAATTTTTCCTCTTTATAATATTTATTTTAAAATGTAATATAGCCTATGTCACCCGGGGATAGTGTAGCTTCCCAACAGTGAAAGAATATTTCAAATCGGTTCAGTAGTTTCGGAGCCTATTCATTGCAAACAAACAATCAAATCTTTCCTCTTTATAATATTTATTTTTAAAATATAATATAGCCTATGTCACCCGGGGATAGTGTAGCTTCCCAACAGTGAAAGAATATTTCAAATCGGTTCAGTAGTTTCGGAGCCTATTCATTGCAAACAAACAATCAAATCTTTCCTCTTTATAATATTTATTTTTAAAATATAATATAGCCTATGTCACCCGGGGATAGTGTAGCTTCCCAGCAGTGAAAGAATTTTACAAATCTGTTCAGTAGTTTCAGAGCCTATTCATTTCAAACAAACAATCAAATCTTTCCTCTTTATAATATTTATTTTTAAAATATAATATAGCCTATGTCACCCGGGGATAGTGTAGCTTCCCAATAGTGAAGGAATTTTTCAAATCTGTTCAGTAGTTTCAGAGCCTATTCATTTCAAACAAACAATCAAATCTTTCCTCTTTATAATATTTATTATTTTTAAAATAGGTATAATATAGCCTATGTCACCCGGGGATAGTGTAGCTTCCCAACAGTGAAAGAATTTTTCAAATCGGTTCAGTAGTTTCGCAGCCTATTCATTGCAAACAAACAATCAAATCTTTCCTCTTTATAATATTTATTTCTAAAATATAATATAGCCTATGTCACCCGGGGATAGTGTAGCTTCCCAACAGTGAAGGAATTTTTCAAATCTGTTCAGTAGTTTCAGAGTCTATTCATTTCAAACAAACAATCAAATTTTTCCTCTTTATAATATTTATTTTAAAATGTAATATAGCCTATGTCACCCGGGGATAGTGTAGCTTCCCAACAGTGAAAGAATATTTCAAATCGGTTCAGTAGTTTCGGAGCCTATTCATTGCAAACAAACAATCAAATCTTTCCTCTTTATAATATTTATTTTTAAAATATAATATAGCCTATGTCACCCGGGGATAGTGTAGCTTCCCAGCAGTGAAAGAATTTTTCAAATCTGTTCAGTAGTTTCAGAGCCTATTCATTTCAAACAAACAATCAAATCTTTCCTCTTTATAATATTTATTTTTAAAATATAATATAGCCTATGTCACCCGGGGATAGTGTAGCTTCCCAATAGTGAAGGAATTTTTCAAATCTGTTCAGTAGTTTCAGAGCCTATTCATTTCAAACAAACAATCAAATCTTTCCTCTTTATAATATTTATTATTTTTAAAATAGGTATAATATAGCCTATGTCACCCGGGGATAGTGTAGCTTCCCAACAGTGAAAGAATTTTTCAAATCGGTTCAGTAGTTTCGCAGCCTATTCATTGCAAACAAACAATCAAATCTTTCCTCTTTATAATATTTATTTTTAAAATATAATATAGCCTATGTCACCCGGCGATAGTGTAGCTTCCCAAAAGTGAAAGAATTTTGCAAATCGGTTCAGTAGTTTCGGAGCCTATTCATTGCAAACAAACAATCAAATCTTTCTTTTTTATAATATTAAATACGAGTTATTAGTTATTATATATAGATATTAGTATAGATAGGCTCGCGTTTGACCACTATCTCACCTGATGGTAAGCGATGATGTGGTCCTAAAAGTAACCTATTCACGCTTGACTTAGACCTCCAGGTAGCTATCAGTGTGCTTAGAAAAGAGGTTTCTCCTTACCGTCACCAGACGGCGCTTATCCAGTATCAATACAAAACGTTTACGTTAACGCGATTGAACGTGAATAAAAACTCGCACTAAGGCCTCACAGGAAACACACACCGATCCGACAGGGAATACCACTTCTTAGCTGTACGCACAGTGATAAGCCAAAAGGTTTAATGCGTATGGGTGGGATGTTCACCTTGTACCGAGAGCCATGGCCGTACTTCTTACCTAGTCACCACTCCAGCGTCATTCCTCGTAGTTTGAAACGGATGCGCCTTTGAATTCGACGTCTGGAACGCGTACGAGGACCGGATCAACTCGCAGAGGGGCCCTAGACACTTTTTATTAATTGAGGCACCAACAGGCGAGTACCCACTGTACGGATTCATCAACGGCACCCACTGTAACTCCCGGTGTAGTATTACAGGACATGGAGATAAAAGATAATAAGCTATGGTTTTGTGTGGTTTAGTGGACAGATTTGATGATGCATATTATTGAGTTACTAGCTTTTCCCCGCGGCTTCGCTCCCGTGGCACAACCCACAGGAACCGTTTTGGGATAAAAAAAATTGCCTATGTCACTCCTGAATTCCATAGGCAAATTAAAAAAAAATATATTAAAATTAAAGAAAGTAGCTTTTCTTTCAAAATCGGCTAAGAAGTTTTTGAGTTTATCCATTACAAACAAACTTACAAACAATGAAATCTTTCCTCTTAATAGAAGAAGATATTATTAGTATAGATATCTGCTCCCAAGATAAAACGTTTCCTCTTTTTGGGGCAACAATTACTGGAAATATAATTAAATATAAACTCACACAGATTATTATGTATGTGGCGCGCAAGCGAGCGTATAATTATCGGCACCCAAAACTGGCACATTTTTTTTGATAATTAGGTGTTATATTAGGAAAACGCAAAATGATGTTAACAAGCACTTTAATTATTCTGTACATTACTGATTGACATGAATAAACGAGAACCTAATTCCGATTATAGATATACAAAATATTTTTAAGATTACTGAAACATTAACATTCTAAATCATAACATGAGCGAAAAATTCATAAACATAGTCATAAATCAAATATTGCCGCTTAATAGGTAGGTGATCAAATTTAAAATAAAACACTTTGCTGAATATTGACACAAACTTTAAGATAGCACTGAGCAAAAAAATACAAATACTAAATGTATCTACATGTAACCTAAAGCTGGTTTCCCACGGTGCGTGATCCTGCGGATTATCGCAAACGCGCACCGCATAGCGAGGCTCCTCCAAAGGTGTGTGTCGATCTGTGTGGGTCTTTAGATTCGAAGCCATTTTGACTTTCCAAAATGCAAAGTGGACGAGAACAAAAATTTGCATTCACCGCACTTTTAAAGTTGTCGACTCGCGGTGGATTTGGCGCACCGCGTCTTACTTGCCTTTGCGTCCACAGATGGCACTCTGTCCATGTTGCGTCGGTGAGGGTTGGTCCATGTCCGTCCACATAACCACGCACCGTGCGTCGGAAGTGACCATAACAAGCAAAGCTGATACACAAATCTTGATGCGACAACGACACAGACATTGCCAGGAAAATCCCAAACTCAGACACTGTCAGCAGGTATTTTCATCTTCTCGCGAGTCCGTCTTATTGAGCCCAGCTTCGACTACAGGCTCTAACACATCAGAGCCGGCTCTTTCTCTTCAAGTGGTTTAGTGGTTTTATCTATTCGGCAGCTATAGTTCTGAGTAGTTATCACTCCAGCTTCGGCCGTGTCCAATTGTGATTTGATTAAAACTATGTTGTTTATTGTGGGCAGGGCATTGCTTGCTAAACGGCTGGTCGATGGGGCCGAAAAGTTCTGGATTGGCGACCGCAAACCGGAGGACGCAATGTATGATAATGATGTTGATTATGTTGACTCTACACTTTTTCCTATAATACGGAAAGAAAACGAAAAACTGATTCTAAATGAATAATTTGCTGTCACATTGTATCGTTAACAAAAGTTGTGAATTAGTGCTTTACTTGCTTGGAACCTGAAGCTGCAGCTATTATTCCTAATATGATTAATACAATCAAAATTGCACAAACTCTGATAATTATACGGCCAATAATTGCACCTAAACACTCGCCAAAACACTCGGCACAACCTTCCTCTTCTTCTTGAGTACGGGTAGGATGTATGTCTTCTCTTGGGTAAATTATAGTTTCACGTGCGACGCCAGCTCCGTCCACTGCAAACGCTTTATTCGGATGATTGTTATCCATTTTTAATTCAACAGAACCTGCCGCCTCGGCTGTGACACAATAATTGACTTTGGAACTAGAACGAAACTAAGTTGTAACAGGAAATAGATAAGTATAATGGTAAATAGAAAAATATATTAATCTGTTTTGACATATCCCGTATAAACGGAAATATGAGGCGCTAGATAAAAATACCGAGAAAGAGCGAATCAGAAATCAGACTCGCGCACCGAGAGTTTAGCCGTACCTTTAACCTTGGTGAATAGTAAGTAAGTTTCTTATATAATAACTAGCTGACCCCCGCGGCTTCTCTCCCATCAACTGGCTACCTACCTACCTACCCTATTTTTTTTATTTCCCATAATAATTAGTTGTTATGGTTAGGTAGAGTAGAGTAGAGTAGGTAGGGTAGGTGCCCTACCTACTCTACTCTACGAACGCGCTAATCTCAGGAACTGCTGGTTGCAATTGCAAAATTCTTTTTGTGTTGGATAGTCCATTTATCGAGGAAGGTTATAGGCTATATAACATTACGCTACAACCAATAGGAGCTGAGCATAAATGCAGAAACAGCTGACTAAGCGTGTTTGCGGACAGGTGGGACTCTCCACTGCTGCGCCACTGGATGCAAGATGAGCAGTGGACAGTTCCGCTGCGTCAAATTTTAATTTTGATGTGTTGCCTCTTGTGTGTTGTCACTGGTTATTGTTTGTATCTTTTTGTGTGTTGTAACTGTTTTCTTCATTGTATTTTGTGTTATTTATTTTGAATTGTTTATTGTCTGTATTGTATATTTCATTCTATGTTTTTGTAAGTGTACCTATGGACGAAAGTCTGAAATAAACGATAATTTTATTTAATTTTATTTATAAATGAAAAATGATGCAAAAACGGGAAAAAAAAATCCTTTTTGAGAGCTTTCGTTGCGTGCGCTTCGTAAACGGTTTAAAATACGCAAATATCATGTATGATGGGATTGTTCCTCTTTAAAAGTTCTAAAAAAAAGTCCGCGACAGCATATGTCTATCTTTTAAGATTGACTCACAATAGCAGCTTTTATGTTCTAAATTTTAATTAGATCGCCGCCGCCGCCGCCGGTAGAAACAAAAGTTGGTTACATTCGTATAGTAGTATACACGGAGCACACGTAGTATATTATTTCTTATTCAAATAAATAGTTCAACAAATAGGTAGGTAGGGTGGGGTAGGTAGGGTAGGGTAGGTAGGGTAGGGTAGGCTAGGTAGCGTAGGGTAGGTACGATATAGGGTATGTAGAGTAGAGTAGGTAGGGTAGATAGGGTACGTGGGTAGGGTAGTTATGGTAGGTAGGATAGGTAGGTAGGAGGTAGGTAGGTAGGTAGGTAGGAGGTAGGTAGGTAGGTAGCCAGTTGACGGGAGCGAAGCCGCAGGGGTCAGCTAGTTATTATTATACTAGCTGTCTCACGCGGGTTCGCTCCCGTCAACTGGCTACCTACCTACCCTACCCTACCTACCCTACAAACTTGAATGTTGCGTAACTTTAACCGCTTACGCAGCGCACGCACGCGAAGCACTCAAAAAGGAAAAGTTGAATGCACAACTGAAGTGTCAAGTAGGACTAAAACGGTTAGAGATTTATTGTCCATAGCCCAACGGATGTCGTCAGTGACCTTCAGAAGTGTGTGTGCACTGTGTGTGTGTGTGTGTGTGTGGTTTTTTTATTTTTTTTCTTAGATTCAGAATTTATCACACCATTAAAAGAAACAATAAATTATTAAAAAACAAAAAATATAAAAAGAAAATTTTTAGAGTAAGTAATTTGTAAAGTATTCTATCATACATAATAAATAATAAAACTATTTAACAAATGTTTTTTTTTTTGTTTTCACCTATTGTGACAACCCTACCAAAATAGGTAACAATTTTGCACGTTCTTACGAAGCTTTGTCTCTGTTTCTTCTAACTACTCATTTGATATTGGTTTGTAGCTTTTATTGCATCATCATTGCCAGGCTTGTTGACATAGGCATAGACAGCTTTCTACAGTCTACTTGTGCCTTTTCACGTTTGTTTCAACCATATTCACATACACCTGGGTAACACTTATTCTTAGCAGCTAACTAGTTAAAAGCTAACCAATTTTACCTATGCCAAGGTGGTCTATAAAGAGTTAATCGTCTGTTTAGGTATGTATCTTCTTAGGGGCATGACATAAAGTATGGTTTTAAGGGATAAGTAATGAAAATGAATAGTTTGCTGAGTTTCTTTTCTCTAAATTTTAACTTATTTTAACCTTTTGGGGAATGGACTGACATCCTTAACACAGGTTATTTTGTAACCTAGCTAGGATGCTAGTTGCGATTCTTATAGTAAACTCAAAACCAAATTTACTGTTCTTATGATTGTTTTTTTTATAATCTGATTGTTGGTTTTTATTGTGTGTTTAAACAAATAAAGCTTAACAAAGCAAACAATATTAACGTTTATTGATTATACTGCTTCATAAGTACCTACGAGCGAGATTGTGTCCATAGCATATTTGTATTTATTTTTGACATTGTTGAAGATTGAAATAGCATTATAATAATTATCGTTTAATGATATTTTTTTTTTCTGATTGTTTGTAATGCTTTCGGAGTTAGGGGTGTATAAAGGTGTACCTAATAGGGCATTTACAACTACATTGTTACCAACTCTATATTATTGTTATTTTTTTCACTTTTGCATTAATAATGGAATTTGAATATAACTATTGTTGTATTTTTGTTTGACACGTCTGGATACTGTACTAAATTATTTGACATATTTGCATACTTTTTTGACATTGTTATATAGTGAATTAGCAGTACCTATTGTTTAATGGATAATTTTGTTCTCAGTCCTTAAGACGACATTATATTTTACGATTGACATCTCTAATGGAATCTGAATTTGTCTGTTTTTATATTTGCGTTTGATACTTTTATTTGACATAATAACTGTATATTTGAATATCGATTTGACATCATTTAATACTTGTCTGACTATTTGAAGGTTGAAATAGAAGTGTATTATTGTTTATTGTAAAATTTTGGCTCATTGTCTTGTAATTCTTTCAAAGTTAGTTTGTATAGTGTAGTGGTGCTTGTTGCCAATTATAATTTTTAGACAAAATGTAAAAATTGTTTGGAATAAATAAATACAATAGTATAGAGAGATTATAGAGTCTACGTATGAGAGTATCTTAACTAAGTAGGTACTAAGTACGAGTGGGAATTTTCCCACATCACAAAAGAAGAAAGTGCCTACGACTGTCTGCAGCTCAATGATACTCTATCATTGAACTAAAAATCTGTGACTGCAATCATATTTTACGATTGTAACCTACAAAATATGACTATTGTAAAGAATACATTAGGCATTCATGTGTCGTTTTGACAGGATTTACGAAAAAACTTTAAAAGAAAAAAATTATACCAACTTCCAAAAAAATAACACTACAAAGTGAAAAACTTTCTTTTGTCGAAAAACTAAAAAAACAATAGGTACCAAAAACACTGAATTCAAACACCGGTTTAAATTATTAGAGACGACTAGGATACATTGTTTTATTTCGAAGTTCCAGCGCCCTTCCGTCATCATCAAATCAGTTCGTCAGTCAGTTCGATGGTACCATTTTCATTAGTACCATTTATTTATGTGTAGTAGGTAGGTATATGCTACATCATAGTCGGTTAACTATTCGAGATATCATATCTTATACCCGTGATATGCTTATCATTAAGGAGTTCCAGTGGTCTTCTTCATCAGTTCCACTTCACAACATTCAGAGTGCAAATGATTGCATTGTTGATTAAAATACCAAAATCGCTATATAGGTATATGCCTATAATATTTGAGGAGTTCCCTCGATTTCCATGAAAGCCCATCATCAGATTCTGACTTGGTGACAATGGGCCACCTCACCCTTTCAAACACAAAAATAATTTTCAAAATCGGTCCACAATTGGCGGAGTAATCGCGTAACAAAATACAAAAAGAACATCATACAGTCGAATTGAGAACCTCCTCTTTTTTGAAGTCGGTTGAAAATAAGGCTCAACGGATTCTATCAGCAAGCCAAAAAATCAAAATGAACGAACACGATGATGGGTGTTGATGAATTGACCACATGATATTTCATAACACATTTTTGGACATTCTGACAGCTGTCGCTGATAGACCACTGTCACTTAGCCATAAGAAATCAATATTTCAAAACTTTCTAGAGGTCATCGTTGACATACCGTCAGGTCCAGATGTATCTTGAGTCCGGTGAGATGTTCCTGTGTGCTAGCAAGCGCGGTGGTGGCCTTGGTGACGGCGGCAGTGGCGGCGGCGGCTCCGTTGCGGGCTTCCGTGGCAGCCCGCTCGGCCGCCGCCCGTGCCGCCTCCGCTGCCTCGGCGCGAGTTGATTCGGTGCGCAGCGACCCACGCAGACGACTCTCGGAAATCTAAAGAAGAATTCGAGGGACACATGTTTCATGGTCATCGTCATCATTCATACGAAAGATTATGGCTGCTGGGTTTAGACCTCCTTCGGCAATTGCCGTAACGATCGGTTATTGTGCTTCTCGCAATCATCACATTGCCGCTACTTTCGTCAGCCAATCGGCAAACCAGTCACAAGAGAATAAAAGGATGTAAACCCTGAATGTGGAAAGAATGACCAGAGGCATTGAGACAAGCCATTAAGAAAGATCGAGGAAACGCAATGCGAGGCATCAGTAGATTTGACTTTTATGCAAGCATCACGTTTATAAAGTACATACTTGTTTAATTATCTAAATAAACGTAGGTTACCTTCTTGAAATTATATATTAAAACAGATTAAGAGATTTCCCCTGGTCTAGGGCCTGGGCAATCGGCAAGAGGGCCATCTTATTTTATCTTCATCCTGTTTGTCTAATATTCTCTAAAGAATTTATTAATTTTGTACTAACGTAGACCTAAAATCTATAATTTATTGAGCTTGTGGGAAGGTATATTACTTTAACTTACGGTTAGACTCCGAAATTCGCCAATAAGTTCTAAGAATTGTTGCTCAAGCACTTCAAACTCGGTCGTGACGCCCATCGTCGCGGTATTTATTAACATAAAAAGATAATGCAGCAATGCAGATTAATTTTAGTTTGACGATTATTTTTCAAAAGCGCGGCAAAAACAGAAAAAATAACAACAAAAAAATCTATGGTCAAGAGGAAATTCTTGTCATAGGAATGGTCAGCCCAAACCATAGATTTAGAATTTGTTTTGGCCCAAACGTTCTTTTTTTTTTTTTTTTTTTTTGTTTGTTCCTTACGGAACAGGCTAAGGTCTGAGACCATGCTGCCTAGTCATCAGTTAGTATTTTTCTTAAATGCATTAGAATGTGGATGTAACATATTCTAATGTTTTTTGGAGTATTTGGCAGCAAATTGTATCGAGACAGCCTTCCCTGTAAGCCAGTCCCGGATCTTCAATTTTTTTTAGGCGGGGCAAAAACTGACAAATGCCGCCCCGCCTACCTACTTATGTTTATTTTCACCTTTATCATCCATATAATTTCAGCTATCAATATGTAGAATATATATTTAACAGGGTAGGGTTTAAAATAAAAATAAATATGCATAATAAAAATAAATTTGCTTCGAGCTTTTTGTTCAGCAAATAAATCTATAGCCTTGTCATAATTTAACTCGTGTGCAATACGATTTTCTATCACTAAGATTGCAAGACCCGATAAGCGTTCCTGGCTCATAGAAGATCGCAAATAATTTTTAATCAGTTTTAGTTTGCTAAAACTTCGCTCGCAGCTTGCGGACGTAGTAGGAAGCGTAGAGTAAATTCGCAGAGCAATACAAATATTAGGAAAAGCATCCTGCAAATCATGCGCATAGATCTGTTGCAAGAGATAAAAACTGTTAGCCTTTTCTATATCACCAAATAAAACCGGAGCTTGCTCTTTAAAAACATGAAGTTCCTGGCAGAATTCAACGGCACTTAAATCTCGCTCGTATTATCGAGCCAAATCTGCTCCACACTTTTGCAGTTCTTCATTTGACATTTTCAAAATATCAGTACCATTAAGAAAAGCAAAATTCAAATTCAGCATGGTAGCACAATCAAATCTCTTTAATTTCGGATATGATTCGATCAAATACCATCATTATTTCTTTAGAAAAAAGTTGATCAGTGTGCTTAGTGCGAGTTTCTTAACGTACTCACTCGTGATAATGTTAACGATCTCTTATGTCAAAATGTATACAAAAAAAGAGGTTTCTCGTCGAAAAAAAATTGAAATTGGATAAGCGCCGTCCCCAGACGGCGCTTATCCAATTTCAATACAAATTGTAGTTTACGTTAACGCGACTGAGCGTGAGTAAAAACTCGCACTAAGGCCTCAGGTTGGAGTGTTGGCAATTCGTCTTCACACATCTCGTCGAAATGTTTTTTACGTTTTGGAATTCGTTTGCTTTGCAAAATAGGGTCAACACCACATTTTTCAGCTACTTCGCCAGCTTCTTTTATCCAATATTCCATTGGATTTTGTCTCATTTTTTGCAAAGTTTTGATCAGACCATCCATTAGTGCGACGGAACGGGCAAGGATAATATCTTCTTTCTGAATTTCTTTATTCACTCGATTGATTTCGCGAAGAATATTCACCCAAATAGTTAAATTAAGAATAAATTTAAAATCCTTTATAGCAGTTAAGAGATGACCAGCCTCGAACTTGGCTTCTGGAGCACAAGAAGTTTGCTTAATTTCTTCTAAGGCTTCCGCTATTTCTGGCAAATTATTTAATAGGGCATTCACAGCAACGTGTTTTGCCGACCATCTCGTCTGACTACTTCCTTTTAAATTTGTTTTTGCGTATTTTTTCATAATGTTCCACCTAGAAGTGGAATCAACAAAAAAGCAATATACTTTTTGAATTAGTCCAAATAGGTTAATAGCTTCCTGGCATGATGAGCCAGAATGAACCCCTACAAGATTTAAGGAGTGAGCCAAGCACGGTACGAATTCGGCCAGCTCATTCTTTTCTGCAATCCTGGCTTGTACTCCTTTATGGATGCTGGCCATATTGGACCCATTATCATAAGATTGGCCACGACATTGTCCAATATCTAAATCATCAACTGCAAATTTTTCTAAAATCTGTTGACAAATGTCCTCTCCTGTCTTTCCAGCAACTTCTATGAAATCAATGAAACTTTCTTTTATTTCACATACATCGCCAGTTCTTTTAACATATCGTATAACTTGGCTCATTTGTTCAGTATGGGATACATCTGGAGTGCAGTCGAACATTATCGTAAAGTATTTGGCTTCTTTGATGTCATTTAAAATGCTATTTCTAACTGTTTTTGCCATTATTTCAATTATTTCATTCTGTATTGTCTTTGATAAATATGATACCTGTCCCTTTTTTTAATTTTCTAATTGAAACTTAAGAGTTGAATTATGTTTCGCGAGCAGGGAAATTAAGTTTAAAAAGTTACCTTGACTAGGCTGAGGATATTGCGTGATAAGGTCGCTAGGAGTTTCGTTGGATCCGTGAAAAGCGAGGCAGTTTGTGGATAAATACAATACAGCATCCATAACAATCCGCAGGATCTCTCTCCATTTTTCTTTTTCTGAGTTAAGTACTCTCTCAAGGTCTTGATCAATACCCTGGCATGATTTCATTTGCTGTATCCGTGTTTTCCACTTGATCATACACTCTTTATGCATTTGGGTTGCCTCGTGCTCAGCTAATCTCTCTGAGACTTTTTTCCAATTAATAAACCCTGTAGAACACAATGCAGATGTAGCGGTAGTAGATACTTTCTGATAAATCTTGCAGCACGCACAAAAAATTGCATTTTTTGTCTTAGAAAATAAAAGCCAAGATCTTTTAACCCTTTCGCAATTAGCCAACGTCCTGTACCACCTAGAAGATGTTAAACGTCTGCCATTGCGTTCAGTATATCTAAATTCAATGTTTTCGGGGTGATTTTCTGCTAATAATATAGCCTGATTGCTAAAGAAAGATCGTTGTTGGTCAGTCGGTCAGGTAATAAATGTTCGTGCAGCACGTCTCACTCCGCACTCAGGGTATCGGTCAAGTTGATATGGCCATGAAATTGCTGTACTTGTGCTATTATTTATTCCGTGGTCAAAGTTAAATAAATGATGAGTTGTCCATTGATCCGTGAAGTGTGAATTTGGCCGCCCCCTGAACTTGCCGCCCGGGGCATAGGCCCCGGCTTGCCCCCCCCTAGATCCGGGGCTGCTGTAAGCTTTGCGGAGGTAGTCAATACTACAATAAAATTCTCCGCTCCACTATCCCGAGATCGCTTCTGTCAATGATTTCACATATTGTCCAGTTGCGTAGACAGTTGAGACACAAAACTACACCACTTTTATATCACAATATCCACTAGGAATCAATTTGCAAATAATATTAACAGCCGCTGAAGTTCACTCGAAAAAATCCCGCCAAAAAACCACGTTCTTTTTTCTAAATTAAGTTTTTTTGTGTGTTAATTTAGTTCTTTTTTTTAAATTGCAAGTAGGTTTATTATGCAAATATTAGGTATTTATCTAAGAAATTGCTTTTTTTATGAAATAACTTAATGTAATTTTATATCAATCAAAGTAATCAACCATGCAATCGATGCATCTTTGCCAAAGTTTATTAATCCGTCCAGTTAAGCTAATTTCTTCAAGAAATCAGCTAGACGGATTAATAAACTTTTACCACAAAGAAAGTAGGCGGTGGCGCACCGCAGACAGAGAGGCCACTACGAACTAAGTGTCATTTTGCACACACACATTGACTTTGCGATTTTACAGGGAATATTGTGCAATATTGCACCGAGCTCAGTCGCGGCTGTCACGAGTGCTTTGTGCAGGCGTTTGTCACGTCATTCATACTTAAAGTACTGCAACGAGGTTGCATTGGCTGGATTACCTTTATTAATTGTTACAGACCGAATATACTATAAATTAATTCTTTAAATTCGTTCTTTCATTCATTTTTAAGTTATAGAGGTCATTTGTCAAAGTTACAAATTCACTATCTAGGAAAATAATAAATTACTTAAAGTCCATAGACGAAATAGGGAACTATCCGCAAAGCTGAACTCAGATGGCACCACAGGAATCTGAGTAAACAAACCAAACTGTCAAAGTCGAGCGACAAAATTTCGCAGTATGTGCATACAAAATATAAAACTAATAATGAAAGGAAAATTGAGCTAACTAAGAATTGAGGAAATCAGACCCTACTGCAGCTAAAAAACCCGGCTTCGAGAGCGCGGAGCATCAAGTAAAGGAATAGAAACGGATTTAGTTGAAAGGTACGAATACGAATGCGAACATTGGAAGTCTAGTGTAACTTGCAGATATTATGTTAGTCAACAAAATCCTTCTTTTTTAAATCTTCTGCTTTAAAACGGTCAGGACACAGCCTTGATTTTTTTGTAAAATTCCGGCGACGAACAGTAGTTTCTCATTGCTTGCGAATGTTGGCGTTTTTTAGGATCATATGGCCGGTTTTATTTCTGCATTCAAAAACACAACCCTGATGCATTGTTGACCAACAGCTAGCAATATTATTATTTGGTTTTTGAACGCTAATTATTTTTAAAACAGTGAATAATGTTCGGTAACCATAAACAGTAATAGTCGCCAAGTTGTTATGGTTACTCCACTCCGTCAAGCGCCATCTGGCGGGCGTAATGTTCCCTATTTGAAAGGCTATGAAACTTGTCATAATAATATGGTTTAAGTCATCCAGCTAAAATAACATATATATTTCCTCCGACTAATAATTGCAAAAAGCAAAAAGCAATTACTAGCTGTGCAAGCAAAAAGCAGTCGGTTTTTTATTGATTTTATTAATTTTTTAATCACATTTATATTTTTTTCGAGTTTGGTGCTTTTCACATTTTTATGTTTTTGGTGGGATGATTATTACACCATTGATACTTGTTTTAGTAAGACTGGTGTCTGATTGCCTGGCTTCTGACAATTCGTAACGACTGTCAAAGACTTACTTGACCTAATGTTCTATGTATCCTAGATGGGGCAGAGGGCGCCCATAGATGTTCTCCATCGCGATCGGTCTTGAGCTTTACCCTTCACCTCGCTCCACGTCGTTGCGATGGTTGCCGCTTCTGTCAACACGGTGCGACGCCAGATTTGACGGCGAAACCCACGCTTTGTTTACTCTTGAGGATTCCTGTCCAAAGTTTGGTCACCCTTTGAAGCGTGTGGCTAATCCGTCTCCACTTGCGACGCTTGATCCAGCGGTAGATCGGTCTCTCGTGGCATTTCTCCAAAAGGTTGTACGTTGGAGATGGTTTCGGGTCAGTAAATTCCGAAAATGCGAATAAGACAGCGGTTGACTAAGACTTTGATTTGGCTTGAGATGTCCTTTGTGACCTTCTACGTTTCGCACCCGTAGAGCAGCACGGATTTGACAATGGACCCGAAGATTTTGAGTTTTAAACCTTCGGGTGAGTTGCCGCGATTACCATAAAGGTCTCGTCTGCCCGAAGGTAGTTCGGGCTTTGGCAATCCGTGAAGCGATGTCCTCTTCGCTACCTCTAATCTCTGAAACGAAGCTTTTCCCAAACACTGATATAATACTAGCCATTAAGACATTAAAAAACGATAAGGCTGCTGGATTTGACGATTTAAGAGAGGAACAGCTAAAACATCTGGGATCTGTAGCTCTATCGTGGCTTCTCGACTTTTTCAACAAATGCATGGTCACCACGAGTATTCCTAAACTGTGGAGAACAACTGAAATCATAGCGTTGTCGAAACCGGACAAGCCTCTTAATGACGAACGGTCAACATCCCTGCTATGCCATACCTATAAACTGTTTGAAAGGTTACTGCTGAATCGCCTTACCGAAGTAGTTGAGTCAATGCTTATCCCCGAGCAGGCTGGCTTTAGACCTAGTACCCAGTACATAGAGGATGTTAACGAAGCCCAAAAAGTAACAGGTGTCGTATCGTTTTTGTAGAACTGTCTGCAACATCATCATCATCAGCCTTTTAATGTTCCCCCTGCTGGTACACAGGCCTCCTCCCTGTAAGAGAGGGAATGGGCCGTAACGCACCACGCGGGCCCAGTGCGGATTGGTGGATGTCACATGTCTTCGAATTTTTTGTTCTAGGACATTCCTAGAACCATGTCCGCCAGCCGGACCGAACCGGCCCAACGGGGAAAGTCCAGGTACCCCATGGGGCCAGTCTGACCCTGAATGTGGTTCAAAATTCCTTCGTTTGTGTGCTTGTTGAGCAGTGCAAGGCACGTCTCGGCGCGTACTTCGCGCTGGAGATCATTGAGTTCGTGGGGCATCCATATGTCAAGCTTTTTTACCTTGCCAATTTGACGCAAAGTGATCAATATTGTTTTGATTTTAACGTCGAAAGCTGCAATTTTTTTTTTTTTTTATCTCTTCTTTCTTTACAATCTGTCTCAGTACTATTGGACATTAAGTAAATTTTTTGACGTGTTTAGATGTCTTGGTCGGTACCAGGCCCCTCAGAAAGTATTGCGAAAAAAAGTTTTTATATATGGGAGACTGGCCAGTTATAATGTTTTTCGAAAATATGATTATTTATAAGTAAAAATAAGTAAGTTCCAATTTCAAAATTTCCCTCCACATTTTTTGCGAGTTAATTCAAAGTATTGTATCTCACTGAAATATGGATCTGCGCCGGGAACATTTTAGAGCTATGATTTTATACGATTTCAAGTGTCGCCTGAAACCGGATGAATCGTACGATAGACTTCAAATGGCATTCATGGATGAAGGCCCTTCCAAGGCAACCGTGTATCGTTGGTATAACGAATTCAAGCGCGGTCGACCAACTTTGGGGGATGACGAAAGAAGCGGTCGCCCTTTGACGGCTGTTACCGAAGAAAACGTGCTAGCAGTGAAAAATTTAATCCAAGACAATAAGCGAATTACATATCAGGAGATTCAACACATATTGAAGATTGGATCGGGAAGCGTTCACGAGATTCTACACAGCCATCTTCGCGTGAGGAGGATAGTATCACGCTGGGTGCCGCACAACCTCACCGATGCTCAGAAGCAGGCCCGGGTGGAATGGTGCCGTGATATGCTTAACAAATTTGAAGCAGGCTCGTCTCGGCGTGTTTACGACATCGTTACAGGTGATGAGTCCTGGATTTATCAATACGACCCAGAAACCAAGCGCCAGTCGACTGTTTGGGTGTTTCAAAATAAGCCAACGCCTACCAAAGTGAAGCGATCTAGAAGCGGGGGTAAGATTTTGATCGCTAGCTTTTTTAATTTGACTGGCCACTTGGTATCAATTCCCTTACGGGATCAAAGAAGCATTAATGCCGAATGGTATACTACCAAATGTTTGCCAGAAGTTTTCTCTGTTATAAGCAACAAGCGACCAAACACAGGGCTCCGCGGGCTACTGCTCCACCACGACAATGCACCTGCGCACACCGCACTCAAAACGAGGGACTTCCTGGACAGCACGCCAGTCAAACTCCTGGGTCACCCTCCTTACAGCCCTGATCTAGCACCGTGTGACTTCTTTTTATTCCCAAAAATAAAAAATCTGCTCAAAGGGATACAATTTTCGTCGCCGGAAGATGCGCTGGCTGCGTTCGAGCAGGCTGTAAACGAGGTGTCTGCGGCGGACTGGAAAAAGTGTTTTGAAAACTGGTTTAGGCGCATGAATCTTTGTATAGAGGCTGGTGGAAAGTACTTTGAAGAGATTTAATAAAAATATATGTACGTATAGAACAATTTTTTTTAGTTTCGCAAAACTTTCTGAGTGTCCCACGTATGTGTCCTATGACACAACCTATTTACTAATGCAGCATAATAATGTAGCTATGTTTGTCTGATGAAGTCTTGAGGTATCTATGCTAATAAATAGATTAAGTATCATTCATCAGCTTCCACAATCGCCTTTAATTCGTAATTGTCGACCTAAGTTTTCGGACGACAGTGTTTATTTTAACCAAAAACAGGTGGTGCGTTCTTTTATACATAATTTCTGATCTAAGTAACTTTTTGCTGATCTTTCAATAAAAGTGTTATATAAAACTGCACGCTGTGCACCCACGAATATTGTCCGATTATTATAATTTCAACATAATACTGACAATTGACAACAAATTGTTAGGATGGCGGCTTACGGTAGCTATGAAATGAGAACATTTCGGTTGCGACTACACCAATTTAATTAAATTAGAAAACTGTACATGGAGTATAATATAATAATATAGTATAAAAGCGTGCAGTTTTATTTAACAAATTTATTGAATGATCAGCAAAAAGTTACTTGGATCAGAAATTATGTATAATATGTAATATGTAACAGTTCGTTTGTAGTGTTCGCTCCGTAAACGATGTTGCGTGACGCTTGTGCCGTGTTGCTGCCACGATGGTGCCTACTCATATTCCATAATTACTCGAAGTTTTAAACGTATGCGTATCCATTATGACGAAAGAGATTCAAATGCAATGAACACATAAAGCCAATAAAAAAAAAAAATTTTTTTGAAAATAAATTTTTTTGCACTACAGTGTTTTGCTTTAGAAGTCGGTTTATTTTTTGTGAAAAGGTTTTTATTTCTCTTTTTTAACATACTTCAAAAAAAGGAGGAGGTTCTCAATTAGTCGGAATCCTTGTGTTATGTTTGTTCCCCGATTACTCAATGACGCCTGGACCGATTTGAAAAATTCTTCTTTTGTTTGAAAGGCTGATCTCAAGGTCAGGTTAGGATCTGATGATAGGATCCTAGAAAAATCGAGGAAAGTCCTCAAATATTATAGGCATACATATAGCGATTTTAGTATTTTCATCAACAATTCAATCATTTGCACTCAGAAAGTATAATTTGGTGCAGTGGAACTGATGAGGAAGACTACAAATGGCCACTGGAACTCCTTACTGCTAAATATCTCACGGGTATAAGATATCTTGAATAGTTAAACAACTATAATGAAGCAAATACTTATAAATAAATGGTACTGATGAAAATGGTACCATCGAACTAATTTGATGATGAAGCCGGAAGTAAGCACTGGAACTCCGAAATAAAACAATGTATCCTAGTCGTGTTTGGACTTATTGGAACCGATTCGACACCAATTCAGTGTATTTAAAAAAACGGAAAACAATACGTACCTATTGCTTCCGTTTTTCGACACCGACTTCGGAAAAGAAAGTTATTTTTCGCTTTGTGGTGTTTTTTTGGAAGTCGGTTTTTAGTTTTAGTACCCATCACTAAAAAGACAGCAATTCTATAGTAAGGTACTTAGAAGATAGAAAAAATACCCATTATAACATAATTTTTAACACGCTCGTAAAGTGAGCCTTATGTAATAAGCCTCACTTTATGACGGCAAGCTTTTAGGGCCATAAACCGAGCTATAACACACACGTGCGTAATAACATTACACACACGTGCGTAATAACATTACACACTAGTGCGTAATAGAAAGGTAAGCACAAAGTTAAGTTAGTACCTTCCTGAAAGTTACATGCGAGTAAACAGAGAATTTTCAATTTAACCGGGTAATACAGTATTTTTTTTTGTAACAACAAAGAGGTTTTATGCCGCACATTATCATTCATAATTCACAATATTTTTTTATAAAATAATTGCATTTTATCACTTAAAAAATTTTGAAGTAGGTAGGCTGTATATTCACTCACATACAGAGTAGCATATGTGAATATTGTGCAATGCCAAAAATATTACATACATACCTACCTATGTGTCGAATTTATTACCTTCTTTTTTTTGAAGTCGGTAACAACAGAAGCGTGCGAACAAAATTGTGATAATATTTCCATGGCAGTAATAGGATCAATTTGTACGGTTATAATAATTGAAATCTGTCAATTACTATCCTTAGTACTTTATAAGGGCAGACAAGCTCTGAGGGGAATATTAAAGAAGGGGGAGTGATGTTTTCCAACGGGAGCACTTGGTATATAAAAGGCTGTTACTGTTTTACTCGTTCATTCTGCTACTTGGCGAGCTCCCTCTGGTAAGTGGAAAATCATAGAGTTGTTTAATTTATTTATTTTATTGTTTTTTTTTTATATTTTTAAGATTAAAAAATAATAATAATCTAAAATTTACATAGTATAAAATACTTAATTAACAATAAATACCTATAAATACACTTAAATAAAAATAAAATAAAACTACGAACGCGTATAAAAGGGCAGGGGTCATAGGGCGTCAAAAAATTCGTCCACATCGCTGTCAACGTGAAAAGTGCCCAGAACGCTGGCAGCATTGCCACGTTGAATGGCAATGCTGATTCTCTGGCCAAGGAAAAGCCCAGCCCTCTGGTCACGTGAAGAGTCGACTAACCGTTTACTTACTTCTCGAAATACTCGACGAGCACTCGGACCCCATGGACCTAATGTTTCAACCCCAAACGGCTCAAATATATAACTTCCAATAAGGTTGTTGTATTTGCGCCATTTGAGGTTTTCTGCACCAGCAGCAGCTGCCCCAGCACAGCCCGCCGTGCTAAGAAGATGGGATGGCGCAAGGGTGTCGACACATGTTGCATCCCACACCAAAGGCCTTCCCACCTTCCAAGGCATTATGGTCATCCCGTCTGGTCTCTTCCCATCGTCGCGCGCCAAGCCATTGGGTTCTAAAACAGCTGGCACCCCGGCGGTGACAAGAGCCCGGAGACATAGAGGATTAAAAAAAAATACTATACTCTTTTTGGGCTTCGTCGGCATCGGGTAAAAAGGGTGTTTCAGTAGAGTTGTTTGATATTAGTCTTAAAAGTGTTGACTTTCAGATTATTAGCCTTATTTTTTGTGAATGCCCTTATTGGCTATTGTTCTCTGTTCCATAATCAAACATCAAACCTCAGTGACTGTAAGCACACAGCAGATAGTAATGGTATGGAGGGATTTCAGGACAAAACTATATTATCGCATTCGAAAATTTTAAAGTCGTATGCGAGCATCATTTTTGAATCAAAAATTGTGTGCATTACGCTGTGGAGAGATCAAAATACTTTGTAAATTTATACATTTTCGCTTCAAATCTGTTTCAATGTGCCTTAACCATCAGTGGTCTTTGTTTTACCTTTTTAATGCTAACTTCGGATTTTAAATAACAAAGATATTTTTTACTAATCTAGAACTGTGTTTTTCTTACAGAATTCGACACCCCACAAAATGAGACTAGTAACTATTGTGGCGATGGCGATCACGGTGGCGTTGGCGATGCTGGTGTATTGTTGTGAAGGCGCCAGCCTCCATCACTTTGCCCTGCCTGAAGAAGATGAGGAGTTCAGGCATCGGCCTTTGTACCGGGACTACAGCTTGATAAGGAGGGCCATTCGTGCCGACGATGCTTTTGACGACTACGGACATCTGCGCTTCGGTCGGTCTGATGACTGACGTAAGCGCGCCTCTCACAAAAGACACCTGCCCACGCTCCAGCATAGAGAACGACCGTCTGACAAATCGTGTACTTAAATTCCTTACTGTATTAGCGGATACTGCTTCCTACTAACAATTTACACTCTTGTTTATAAAATTCTTGACGCTGTCTAGCAATTGAATAGCAGATGTTTAATTCGAATTTCTATAGATAATTTGATTTAGAATCAAACAGTTGCTAAATAGCGAGATATTTATAAATAAGGCCCTTAGCCATAGAGAATGTAGATAGTATAATTTCAGAAGTTTTATTACTTACCTATTTGTAAAATTATGTATATCTACTATTATCACTGAAACACATAAGTAAAACTTTATTTTCGTTTTTCAAATAATTACGAAACAGGTATCTTATTACTTTATTTTTTTGTTTTTTATGGTTGACAGTTATTGTTAATTTTAGGCTTGTGAAATATTAATGGCTGGTTAACTATTTCACAAAGAAATGTACTTTTGTAAGAAAGAATCATATTTTTTACTATTTTGTATTTAACTGTAACTTGTTCGTGTTGGTTTTGTGATTAGCTATCTATATATTATTATTAGTAAGTAAGTCTAAATAAAAATAAAACACTTGAGATTATTTCCATGAGTATATTATTACCCAATAAATACATTTTACAACAGTTATTATTATAATAAAATGTGTTACAAATTACAATGTTTAATAGCGTCACGAACTGCGCGGTGACAAACATTAAAGTACCTTCGGTATGCTTTACTTGAAGTTCACTGATAAGGCATTTCTTCAGCTTCAGCTTAAAGACGTTTTCACATCTAATAAATGGAATTGTTTAAATTCTAACCGAGAAGCCAACAATTTTATTATCTCAGCATTAAATATTAAGGCAATGATTTCGTTTTCTTATAAGTAATAAAAGCTAGTATGCATGAATGATAAAACTCATCAAGATGTATTAAAGCTGCATTCGATTTTATTTGTACACATGATAGTAGCTTGCTGGTGTATTAATTATTTAAAATTCATGCAACCCTTGTACTATATTAGACGATTTCATTTCGTTGTACTGGTTACAATGCATCGATAGAAAATGATATATATACAGTATTGTGACTGGGCCCTGTCCTTGAATTACTTTACCTACAGTTGCGCGGTACGTACACGGTCACACCGTTCGTTAACAGAGTTTAAGTAGAGTTAAACGAACTCTCGGTGCGTAAGTAAAACCCGCGTTCGAAGATAGAATACTGTATAAATATCATTATCGTGGTATAACATTGCTGTTCACTTGTCCTTGTTAATTGACTTTGTAGTTAACTCATGGTGGGACCTCATCATAGCATGCACTGGATTTAGTTTTTAATAATCTAATATTCATTAGGCACACGTAATATCACTACTCTATATTAAATAATATGAGACTAGTTAGTTCCTTCCCTAAGCTAAGTTATAATTTATATTTATATTATGTGTAGCTCATCCTAACACACATTTTATGGTTAATTGTACTTGGTGAAAATGAAGCGTATCGTTTAGACCAATCTTCGGAAATAATGTTTATTTAAAATAAAAAGATCACGTTTACCAAGTTCCTTATCCAATTGTACAATGTATAGAATGCGACAGATAAATAAAATATGTATCTTTTATATAATAATCGTATGTTACAACAATGACGACACCATCTCGTACTTCATTCTTAGTTTTTGTGTTTTACACTTATCAGTTTGTGAGTATTTCATTAACGCCAATATTCTTTAAAACTGTCGTCATCTCATTTAGATGATATCCTTTTTCTGCGAGCTGCCTAGTAGAGCCTGCAAAAATAAATCAACTTTAGTCACATGCATCAACAAGTAAAATTTAAAAAACCCCCGACGCATTTTTATTTCATGCTACATAATTTATCTAGTAGTAGACACGCTTCGATCGACAAAATATTGAAAACGTGACACCCCGATTCAAACAGTAAAAAGCCCATAACTTTTGAACGCCTGAACTGATTTTCATCAACATCGCTAAGAACACTCTTGACAAAGTCACCTTTCTAACAAAAAAAAAAACTAAATTAAAATCGGTTCATCCGTTTAGGAGCTATCATGCCACCGACAGATACACCCTAGCACCACTCTTTTTTCGTCGTAGATGAAACCTACCCAGGCAAGAGTAGATTAGGTACCAAGTACATCTAGTTTAGGGTTATATTTACCTTGTTGACAAAATTAACGATCGCAGTGGCAGGTTGTTCTGGCTCCAGCTCCGCGAACACGTGGCACTGGTTGTCAGCGCCCGAAGATGCCCGAGCCACGAACGCGAATATTCGTCTGCAAGAGAAAAGTTTGGTTGTTGTAGCTAAGTTGCTTGTAAGTATATTGTATAGTTAAGGGTTATGCTGGGCTCCCAAAAAGATTCAAAAATTATCATTGCCTGGCAAAAATGTACGTACACCGCGCTGCGGCATTTATTTTACCTACTAAAGAAACTTATCTTACCTCAGTGATAAAAGAAAGTACTTATTGTCTCAAAGAGTCGGGAAGTCGGTCTAATTTGTACGAAAAATAGTCACACTTATTTACAGTACATAGTGTTGAGACTGGAAACGTGTACATTACGTGTAATTGCAATTGGCAAGGAATTTCTTAGCAGTCCCGAGGTTTGAATTCAAGTTTTATAGATGGCAATGGCATCGCCCTCTATTATACTCCATTTGAAATAACAAGAGAAATTTTTACAACCCCTTGTCCGCCGGTGGTTCGTGTTGCTCTATGCTTTTTACAGTCCGTTCAACCGATTTTGAGTTCTATCCCGTAAGTATAAGAATGACATAAAAAGCATAAATCTGTCACCAAAACTAACTGTTTAATACAGCTGCCATTTGTCATATAAAGAAGTCAAAATCGGTTGAACGGGCTGTAAAATGGGATTATTTAAATGTATAATGTTATCTGCATAGGAATTAAACATGTGTGATACGTGATACGACACTTTTCGACATGTGTGCTGTCAAAAAGTGGGTGCACTCGTTGTTACCCCTTCGAAAACTTATGCTGTGGTATAAATATGATGTTATAGAATTTTATTTGGGTAAGATACCCAGTTATTGCCCCTTTAAGAGATTGCCTACCCTAGCTTCGTAATCACATGCCTAGAAAATCAAATGTCAAGTCCTGTCAACAAATCAAAAGTCAAATGCACTATCATACAAAAATTATTATGACATCGAAGGAAATATTCTAATCTTTATTTTAAAATTTGTTTCATCCAATGAAATAGTAATTATAAATATATATATTCATTAAATTATAAAAAAAGCTATCTAAAACCTATTACTGGCATGGAAATGCCAACATTGCGTAATCTATATATAATTTTCTTATTTTTACCGACTGCCGAAGGAGGGTAATGTGTTTATCAGTCTATGTATATATGTATGTTTGTTCTTATGTGGCGTTCTAGAGAACAAACGCATTGGCTGATTTTGATGATTCTTGCGTCTATCGATTCGTTTTAACCTTGCGAGTGTCACTGGTTACATTAAAATAGGAAAATATAAAAATGGCGGCTTTTGGGCGCCATAATGTTGTGGAGTAATTTATATGTTTTCTTTCAATCCCATCGTGTGGGGTATCAAAATAAACGGTTCGAAGAGGTGAATTCAAAAACATATAACACTTATATGTTTAAATGTACCTAATTTGAAAATAAAAATGTTATCTAAAAAGATATAAATAAAAAAAAATAAAAAAAAAAACTAAAAACCCGACTGCTTAAGAAGCGAAATAATAATTTTCTTCCTGTTAACGTCTGTTTAGTTCGCTTCTTAAGCAGTCAGATTTTTTGATTTTTTTAACTAACTTTTTTTATTCTATAAACTCAAAAGTGCCAATAACTGGAGGGCTGCCAGCGATACCCTTTCACCCTTTTACCCTAGTTGGATACTAACTTTTCCAGCTGCGTATTGTTGTCGGTATGCGTGTATCTCCTCTCGTCCGGGTCCAGCCCCGCGTACGACACGCCGGCGGCGGGGTAGTGGCGCCGGAAGAACAGCTTGCGCGCCGCGTCCGTCAGCGTGATGCCGCCGCCGAACACCTTGAAGTGGACCACGTGTGCTGCGCCCTGGGTACAATAGATATACCACTGATATTATTGAAAATTGGTACTTAAAAGTATACTTCAAACCAGCAGTAACATACGGTTAATACTTTACTATGATATGTGGGAGCCTACCTCTAGTCAGACCGTCCCGCGATGATCGATCGGGCCTCTAGGCAAAGTGTCTTTATAACGTCGATGGCGATGCCCAGATGTAAGTGACTGATCACAGCAACCATAGCGATCATAGCGTTTGACAATCACATACGTTTTTGGCTTTTTAACACGCTTTTATTAGCTTGGTATGTATGTATTCTATGTATCAATGTAACGGAATCTTTGAACGTGATTTTCACCCACTTCAAAACGTCGGATTGATTTGAAACTTTGCACACTTATCAAGGACCGATGACAATCCAATCATTAAAATAGTTTGTCCTATTATCCTTACCAGGATCTACAGGATTAGCGACTTTTTAGTTTAATTTACCATTAATGCGTGTTATTTAGATTTTAGAACTACAATTTATTTCCAATCGCGATAGAATGTCACTTGTTTGCGCAATGACGATTACGTGGAAAAGTCTATACTTCGGTGACGCATGACAATCTCATATATTTTGACAACCGCTTTCGTTGATAAAATTAATTCAAAACTAAGAGTCACCACATCAGCAATCAATTCACTGATCACTTGATTTGATTTGAGTTTTCGATGTCAGCGAAGGCGACAGTCAAAATGTCATAATGCAAGGGATTGATCACGTGATTTTTCGATATCGCTTGTCAACCCCATACAGTTGCCTTTTTGACAATCGCTATCGCCACGTTTTCGATGATAGAATGTCACTTGTCTAGGGACTCCGGAGCAGCAGGAGGGACTAATCTCAATCGAATAAAAATTATCAATTGGAGTTGTCGTTGTCTCCGCTAAAAGTCTATATTTTAACAGAAGAGATGTAATCATTTCAATCTATACTATACTTCATAAAAGATAACTTGATCTCTGCGACATCTGTCAAACTGACGTATACGTTATTGTTAGTCTGTCAAGCGCTATTGTTACTGTATTGATACTGACAGCTGTCGCAGAGATCAAGCTATCTTTTATGAAGTATGCATAAAGCATAATACATAAAGTTGATGTTTATCACTAACCTTCTTAGTTAGAATATTGGTAACGGCTCTCTTAACTGCTGCTGGTCCGGTCAACGCCTCAGTGTTCTCAGTGCCGAGCAGTAGCACGTGACACGCGGCTCCCGTCGCTAGAAGTGCTCGTGCTGCTGCGTTCGCACTTCCACCCGTCCATGGATCTCTGTGGGTTACAAGATAGTTGTACAACTTTTGTACTGGACCGGAATTTTCTTCTTATTACCAAAATTTTGCGCAAGGCCTACATAGGTGAGTGAGTATAGAACGGATGGTTAAGTAGACCAGATAACTTTGTGCTGATAGGAGAACTGGGTCGTAATAATAAAAGGTCAAGCTGTTGCTACTTGAAACGCAAAGCCTGCATTGCTTTGCTTCTTAAGTCTTTTAGTGTTAAGGGGTCTGTAAGCAAAATAAAGTTCTACTCAGAGTAGCACTGCCGGGAGGTCTACTTGAGAACATCGCAAGACGTGTCAACGGTATTCAATCTCCGAGACTTCGTAGAGCTTCATTGCCTCGGCTCTTTACTGGCGCACGCCGTGGTTTGGGAATAGTGCTGTGGGTAACGGTCTTATATGGGAGCAACAAAGAAGAAGCAGAAGAAAACTCACCTATCAGGTAATCTGAGCGGCACGGGCAGCGCTAGAGGCGTCACGGTATGCTGGTACACTAGCGCAGACAGCGAGCTGAAGACGGGCTCGTCGGGGCAGCCGCGCAGGCGCACGCCGCGCGCGGTGGGCTCGATGAGGAAGTGGCGCACGCCGCCCGCGCCGCCCGCGCGCACGCCCAGCCCGAAGGCGCCGGGGAACGAGTTGGAGTCGCGCACGATGAACGCGCCTTCTTCTAGTTGCAGGAGTGCTGTTACGGCTGTGGGGAATAAATTACGATTAGGTTATGCGAGAAGAAGGAGAAAGAACAAATTTCATTCGTTTTCGCACCAGCATCAGAACTGATAATCGTCATGTGGCCTAAAGCTCCACATTATCAGTATTGTTTTCACTGCCCTAGTTATCGATATTTTATTGTTTTGCTATTGGTGTATATCATCATGGTGGTTGATTGGTGCCCTTCAAAAGAACATCCTGTTTCACTCTCAGTCTTGCTAAACTGAATGTTCCCTTAAGGTCAGACCACACTAGGCATAACTGCGCGTCAGCAGAGCGACGCAATAAAATATATCGTATGAGATAAAGTGTCGCGTTGCGTAGTTCCGCTAGCGCGTAGTGCGGTTTATCTCATACAATTTCATACAATAGTACATCGTGATACAAGGGTGGAAAGTAGGTTATTGCAAACGAGCTGTCATTATCAAGCCCGAGCCGAAGGCGAGGGTTTTTAATGACACGAGTTTGCAATAACCTACACACCCGTGTATCACACGACGTTTTTCAATACAGTTTTGAGAAACAGTAAAAACAAATCAAAGGATTAGATTTGTTTATTCACAAAAAATAAAATTTTCAATATGGCGCGTTTTTGCAAATGGACATATTTTTTTACAAAGAAAACAGCCTATACAGCCTATTCGATTTTTGACAAACGTGGATGTGAAAATAATTAACTTAAAACTGGTGATTAAATATACTAAACAACTATTTAAAAAAAAATGAGAATTCAATGCTAAAACTTACGGAATCATTCATTTTTCCTCGTAGAAAATCTATCCCATTTTATTCTATGTTTGAAAACTCCTTGCTCCTAAACTTTTTTAAATTGACTTATAAATTTAAAACTGAACTGCAAACATAATGATCGAGCTCGTAAACAAAAGTCACGACCGCGTAACAGAAAGATGCCTATGCGTAAGATTTAACTTTCGAATCATAATTATAGCCTCTGAAAGTACGCCATGTTTAACAACTGTATTGAAATAGTACATTGTGATACAAGGGTGGTAAGTAGGTTATTGCAAACGAGTTGTTATTAACAAGCCCGAGCCGAAGGCGAGGGTTTTTAATGACACGAGTTTGCAATAACCTACACACCCGTGTATCACACGACGTTTTTCAATACAGTTGTGGGAAGTATTAAAAACAAATCAAAGAATTAGATTTGTTTATTCACAAAAAAATAAAATTTTCACAAAATGGCGCGTCTTTGCAACTGGACATATTTTTTTTACAAAGAAAACAAGGTTAACAAAATGTTGCTTATAAAATTCGTTCATTGGCGTGCGCTGAGAAAACTATTGATGATAGATAGAAAATTATTAGGTAGGTAGGTAGAGTTGGTAGAGTAGGTAGAGTAGGTTGAGTGGGCAGAGTAGGCAGAGTAGGCAGAGTAGGCAGAGTAGGTAGTTTAGGTAGAGTAGATAGAGTAGGTAGAGTATGTAGAGTAGGTAGATTAGGTTGAGTGGGTAGAGTAGGTTGAGTGGGCAGAGTGGGCAGAGTAGGTAGAGTAGGTATAGTAAGTAGAGTAGTTAGAGTAGGTAGATTAGGTAGAGTAGGTAGAGTAGGCAGAGTAGGTAGATTAGGTAGAGTAGGTAGAGTAGGAAGAGTACGTAGAGTAAGTAGAGTAGGTAGAGTAGGTAGAGCAGGTAGAGTAGGTAGATTAGGTAGAATAGGTAGAGTAGCTAGAGTAGGTAGAGTAGGTAGATTAGGTAGAGTAGCTAGAGTAGGTAGAGTAAGTAGAGTAGTTAGAGTAGGTAGAGTAGGTAGATTAGGTAGAGTAGGTAGAGTAGGTAGAGTTGGTAGAGTAGGTAGAGTAGGTAGAGTAGGTAGATTAGGTAGAGTAGGTAGAGTAGGTAGAGTAAGTAGAGTAGTTAGAGTAGGTAGATTAGGTAGAGTAGGTAGAGTAGGTAGAGTAGGTAGAGTAGGCAGAGTAGGTAGATTAGGTACAGTAGGTAGAGTAGGTAGAGTAGGAAGAGTACGTAGAGTAAGTAGAGTAGGTAGAGTAGGTAGAGTAGGTAGAGTAGGTAGAGCAGGTAGAGTAGGTAGATTAGGTAGAATAGGTAGAGTAGGTAGAGTAGGTAGATTAGGTAGAGTAGCTAGAGTAGGTAGAGTAGGTTGAGTGGGCAGAGTAGGTAGAGTAAGTAGAGTAGTTAGAGTAGGTAGAGTAGGTAGATTAGGTAGAGTAGGTAGAGTTGGTAGAGTAGCTAGAGTAGGTAGAGTAAGTAGAGTAGTTAGAGTAGGTAGAGTAGGTAGATTAGGTAGAGTAGGTAGAGTAGGTAGAGTTGGTAGAGTAGGTAGAGTAGGTAGAGTAGGTAGATTAGGTAGAGTAGGTAGAGTAGGTAGAGTAAGTAGAGTAGTTAGAGTAGGTAGATTAGGTAGAGTAGGTAGAGTAGGTAGAGTAGGTAGAGTAGGCAGAGTAGGTAGATTAGGTACAGTAGGTAGAGTAGGTAGAGTAGGAAGAGTACGTAGAGTAAGTAGAGTAGGTAGAGTAGGTAGAGTAGGTAGAGTAGGTAGAGCAGGTAGAGTAGGTAGATTAGGTAGAATAGGTAGAGTAGGTAGATTAGGTAGAGTAGCTAGAGTAGGTAGAGTAGGTTGAGTGGGCAGAGTAGGTAGAGTAAGTAGAGTAGTTAGAGTAGGTAGAGTAGGTAGATTAGGTAGAGTAGGTAGAGTTGGTAGAGTAGGTAGAGTAGGTAGATTAGGTAGAGTAGGTAGAGTAGGTAGAGTAGGTAGAGTAGGTAGAGTAAGTAGAGTAGTTAGAGTAGGTAGATTAGGTAGAGTAGGTAGAGTAGGTAGAGTAGGCAGAGTAGGTAGATTAGGTACAGTAGGTAGAGTAGGTAGAGTAGGAAGAGTACGTAGAGTAAGTAGAGTAGGTAGAGTAGGTAGAGCAGGTAGAGTAGGTAGATTAGGTAGAATAGGTAGAGTAGCTAGAGTAGGTAGAGTAGGTAGATTAGGTCTCTACCTAATCTACCTACTCTACCTACTCTAGCTACTCTACCTATTCTACCTAATCTAGCTAGAGTAGGTAGAGTAGGTAGAGTAGGTTGAGTGGGCAGAGTAAGTAGAGTAGTTAGAGTAGGTAGAGTAGGTAGATTAGGTAGAGTAGGTAGAGTTGGTAGAGTAGGTAGAGTAGGTAGATTAGGTAGAGTAGGTAGAGTAGGTAGAGTAGGTGTAGTAGGTAGAGGAGGTAGATTAGGTAAAGTAGGTAGAGTAGATAGAGTAGGTCGAGTAGGTAGAATAGGTAGAGTAGGTAGAGCAGGTAGAGTAGGTATACCTGGATAGGCTGGGTAGGCAGGGTAGACTGGATAGGCAGGGTAGACTGGATAGGCAGGGTAGCCAGTTGACGGGAGCGAAGCCCCGCGGGTCAGCTAGTTGACTTATAAATTTAAATCTCAACTGCAAAACTAATGATCGAGCTCGTAAACAAAAGTCACGACCGCGTAATAGAAAGATGCCTATGCGTAAGATTTAATTTTCGAATCATAATTATAGCCTCTGAAAGTACGCCATGTTTAACAACTGTATTGAAAAGTATATTTAGTCATGTCGCGTCGCCTCGCTCCGCTGACGCGTAATGCGGTTTGACCTTTACTCCAAAAGTTTTTAACTTGCTACGTCTGATAGTACTCACCATCATCCCTGGAGATGTTAGGCTTGTACCAGTAATGGCTGGTATCCTTGGCGAACCTTACGCGATCCGGAGCCACATGTTGTGGTTCAGCAGTCCCGCTGACGCTGGAGCGACGGGACCCACTACTTCCGTTATAAATCCGGTATTCCGACTCAGGACTGACTTCGCGTTCTTTTCTATAGTCGGAAAATATAAATGATGAAATCCCTTCAAATTCAGAAGGTTTAGAAATAAATGCATGGAATAGATTCAGTGTCGGAATAAGGTCGTTGGTGTCTGATCGATTAATAGGCGAGGCAAAGTAAGCTCTAAATCAGTAACAGTGATCTAATTTGTTTGAAAAATATATCTAGTGAACACTTGGATCAGCGGGTCTTTCTGTAAAAATCACATCGTGTAAACTCAGATGAAGTGAGCTGTTACTCTGCATGTTTTAGTCATTGCTCTGAGCTCCGCATGCTGGTTGAGGATTGACAACTCACGTCAAAAAAGTTCACGGTGAGATGTTTATAGATCACTATAGTATCACTTGTGTGGGTTGTTGCAGTCATGACCAAAAAAGTGGAATCCAGAGAAACCATGAGAATTTGTTCTGGATTATATTTTTTGTTTGTCGCTCTTGGCCATGTTTGCATCAGCTGGTGTGTTACCTCGAATCCTCCAGGTCAAACATATTGTACCTGGTGACGGAGGGCGAGCGCGGCGGCCGCGCACTCAGCGACGGAGTGGGCGTGGGCGGGTAGGGCGTGCGTGGGTGCGTGGGGAAGGCCGGCGTGCCGGCGCGGGATTCCGTGCGGGACTCCGTACGGGATTCTGCGCGGGACCAGCTCTCGGCACGATCCTAGAAAAACAAACTGCATTAGAATTTCTTCTGTAACCTAATCACACAAGAATTCTCATCCATGTTCTGTAAGAGCTGGTAAAATAAAAAGCTACAATGTTAGAACTGCTTAGACTCAGGCCTTGTCTCTTAGTGTGGATCCTGAAAAGAGGCTGTAATCAACACTGTTAGAAAATATGACATGCCTTTGAAGTTCTGGTTGTAGGTAGACCGTACCGGCAAAAAATATTCTAGCAGGTACATGAGTAGGAATAATAGTTAGGATGAAGATTGAGTCCTGATGCTAAACAATAATGAAGACTTACAATGGTATCAGTGTTGGGAGGCTCCGCTAGCGACAGTAATCCAGGCGCGGGAGTACTGTTGGGTGTGCTGGTCGTACTCCACTCGCGCATCGTCATCTTTTCGTACATGAATTTTCTAGATGAGGTTCTGTAAATATAACGATAACCATTCTTCAAAAAGAAAATTATTGCAAAGCTGCAAACATCCAAGTAACGAAGAAGCACAATTAGCAAAAGATAAAACAATACATGCAGAGTTCACATGATTATCTTGGCAGATGATATTGAACGTCTGGGAAATGCGATATTATATTTTTATGTTGTAAAGCAGCATCGAAAAGCTTGAGTTGCCGGGAATAAGAATGGGGTCATAAAACTCCATCCTACATTGAGGAGGCCTAAGTTATAGCTTACCAGGTCTCATGTTATTTTTTCAAAGTAAAGCTTGAAAAATATGAATAAGAGCTTCTATTTTACCTGTCTGGAGCCTGCGGACTGGTGTGTTCGGTCCTGAGAGGGGTGCGCGTATTCACGTGAAGAGGAACGCTGAAATCTTCGTCATCGTCAGCGAACGCCGTCGTGTCACTCGTGTAGCCATCCACTCTGCAGTTATTGACAACGTAAATGGATGGAAACAAGTAAATGGAAGAAAAGGTTGTCGTTATATTTGAAACTAAAAGCTAATGCTGTAAGGCTGGTTTTAGAGTCACGCTGACCGAAGCTGACCGTCGGCGCTGACGGTCGCCGCGAGCTCCTCTTTGGTCGAGCCGCTCGGCTCAGCGCTGACGGCTGTCAGACTCGACCAATGACGAGCTCGCGGCGACCGTGAGCGCCGACGGTCAGCGTCGGTCAGCGTGACACTTAAAGGACGACACCCCAACTAGGTATTCCATGTACTAGTACATGGTAATCATTTTTGGGGTTTGTATTATAAATAAGTCCAATGATTTCCATTTCTGAATCAGCACGTATAATGCCGCAAAACATCAGCTCAAACTGTTTAATGTTTTACAACAAAAACATTGAAATGAAGGGATCGTCTTACCGATGGCTTGCGGAGCGGCGCACTTGTCGGGAGGAAGCAGTATCCCACTCGAGCGGTAGTCGAGCGACTCTTTCCCTGGCCTCTTTCCTCTCGCGCAGCTTCTGCTGCTGTCTCTGTAGCCATGTCAGCCCCGAGCTTCCTTCCACACTGCTCTCGGATCGCCGAGGCTCTCGGGCTCGAGAACTTTCGTGCCAGCCGAGGGTACTCGCTGATCGCCATGTTCCATTCTCGGGTGGTGTTTTCCGTGTAGTTGCGCTTGCGCTAGCCGGTCGCTCTGCCCATTCTACTTCGCCGTTAGTCCATCTGCTGAGGAAATTATTTACGCTGATTACGAATTAATGACGATGTAATAATTGGAACTTATACAATAAAAATTCATACGATCGAATAAAGGTAGTAATGTTAATATTAACATCATTGGCTTGTCTTTTATTACAATATATTGGGATCGTCGGTATGTCTTGTACGAATTTAAGGTAACACGTCGAAATGCATGCTATCTCATCCGACAACACGTGCGAAAGAGATAGATGATGTGATGAGCAGTAAGAAACTAGTTCGTGTACGAATTAGCACTTTTGCAAGTTTGTAGCAAAATGGATGATGATTTAGGACAAAAACGAGCGCGCGAAATTTTATAAACAGACATTTGGGAGTCTAGATATCATGAAAAAAATTTGTGTTGGCAGAACTTTCGACGCTCATAACTATCAAATTATATTTTTTTTACTTTTTTGCTTCTATACAGGGCTGATGATGAGACAAATTGATATATTTTTTTATTTTGAATGTACATCGGCAAACAGTGGAGTAATCCCTAGACTACGTTTGTATGGAAGAATTATCGACTAGTGTACCCTTAAGTAGCGGATGTGACTGTTTTAAACTTTTATGAACTAAATAAACAACAAAATATTTTTCATGGCCGTGGTCCGGTTGTTATCTTTGTAAGTTTTTATAGTTATTTGCGTGTAGGACTTGAAGGTCCAAGTAATCTTATTATGGCAATGGGAAACCTTGTATCCGCGTGCTAAGAATCTTTAAATAGTGGGTGTCTGAGTAGGTATGGATAACTCATAATAAACTAAATGAATTTTATTTGAATATTAATCGTCTTCCGTTCTGAATGGAATGTATTGAATCAGCGTGTTTTTCTTTCATCTATTCATTAAAATAGTAGTGTTCTTGGAATGAGACAAGTATACAGACAGAGCAGATTAACAGTAAAACCACATGTTTTAACAGAAAGTTAACTGTTCTAATGAACAGGGAAGTAAAAGGGCTTAACAAAGCGGGCTTTAATAGGAAGTAAATAGTGTATCGGTCTGCGTGAGTCGGTGCGGTGTGCGTTGTGGCGGTGCGGCGGTGAGGCGTCGCAGTGTCGTGGCCCGGTCGACACCCGCCCGTTTATGGCCACGTTTATCTCGAAATAGTAACTTGTTTGGGTCATGGCGCGACGCAATCACACACCATCGCTCCAAATCAAATCGAGAATTGCGACTCGACGGTCGACATCGCCTTCCGACGTGCGTCTATGTACGGCGACGTGTTTAGATGCTCGATTACATTTGCTGATCATTACACAAAGCTGACGTGAGCTATTACTAGTAGACGAGATGTTATTAAAAATAATGCAGGTAATCTAATACCAGGTATGGTAAGATTAGAAAGGACTTTTTGAATGCCGTTTGTAAGCTATAAATTATGGGTTTGTTAGCTCAAGCTGGTTCCAAGAATGGTTATGCCGTGTCAGTAATTTGACTGGGAACTTAAGAAGCCATTTATTGAGCGGGCGGCGCATAAATAATTCGCAGTAGGCAGCTGGGCTGAGTGAGGCTGAGCTCGTTTGCCCGTGCTCAGGCGCAGGCAATGTTGCGGAACGAGTGGATAGATACTCGACTCGGTTTCGCCCACGCCTATCGCCGACTCAATTAATGTGACGAGCGCTTCCGTTTCTTAATGTACTGCAAATGGTTCTAAGACCAGTGCTGAATGCTGTTCGAAACGAATTGAAAAATAAATTGGTTAATATTGTTTACTTCGTTTGCGGTCGAGGTCTAATACGCGCAACGACAAAGGCTTCACTTTACTCATGGTTAAAGCTAAATTTGGCCAAATAACAAACAGCTTTTTGAAGATGCGATAATTTAGGTTGCAGCCAAGTCAGAAATCGGTTCGATCTCTATGTTTTACATCGGATCATTTGTTATATCAATAGTTTAATTATTTTTGTTAATTAAGACTGAATTCAATGAAAGATCAGCTCATTTATATTGGGCGTGAAGTGGTTCAAGGTACAGAGTAGAATTATTTTCTACCTAGGTTCTTATTATCATATAACTACGTAATAATAATATATAGGTACGTGGTTCTGGGGATTACCTACAGTGGCGATACGACCCTCCATCATATAGTATACAAAACGACACAAAATGTAACCGAACACGAACATTATCTCAAGGTGAGCGCACAGATTTATTCGCTACCATAACAAAAGCGTTCACATTAAGTGCTGTGATTACAATGCATTACGACGATATGATTGACAACACAGATATCGGTATCATGTCACTTATCAAAATGTCGATCATTTTGATGGCAGCCTTCACACTGTCGTGTGCCATTGTTTGCCAGAAACAGGTATAATTTACATAGGGCAATACTTGCCAGATATAAAATTAGACCGGTCTCCCTTCAAAACTCGCAATATATAATAAATTGTTAAGAGTCCTGACTCTCTCTCTCTGCGCGAAAAACTATAATTTTAAGATTACATAACATATCCTGTGTTGAGTATATATCCCTTGTATCCCCCATGAGGGTTAGGATGTTATATATGTGTCTACCTATAGAATTAAGTGCGGACATGGCTATGGTAATATAAATTTAGTGCCGCCAATCGGGAACAAATTCAGACAAATTCTCAGAAATACCCATAGAAAACCCATAATACATTGCCCGTCCGGGAAATCCAAATCTAAGAATAGGTACCAATGTTGAAAAATAATATCAGTAATTCTAGAAAATATTTAAACAATGTCTGTTTTGATTCAATAAAAATTGCATAACGCATAGCTTCAGATGGAGAGTCCATACTGTTGATACAAAGATGCGTAGCCACTAGATGGTAAAAAAGGACATTATGCCAAAGTGTGCCACACACGCAATAAGAACACATAAAATCATCTACCCATGGTACAGTCAAACTTCGGCAGTTGAGTCTATGTCCCATGGTCTACTGCTAAGAAAGTTCAGATCAAAAGAACCGGAAATTGAATTCTAAAAATACCAACAACGTTGAATACAGTATTTTAAATAGCATTTTAAGAATGTTTGTGTTGATTCAATGAAAATTGCATGCATAGCTTCAGGTGGAGAATGCATGTAACTGTTGATGTATAATTACTGGATGAATATCATACATTAGAAATTAGATAAGTGTCCGTTGTCTTTCTCCGTGGAACACGAATAATTCTACGAACACATACGATCATGCCTGTATTCTCAGAAAGGATAAGCAGAGGTGTTATGTATCTACCTATAGAACTATATACCACACCGCCATGGCACAAATCCAGACTCAGGTGTGCTGCTATAAGAAAATCCTGATAAAAGAACCGGGAATTGTTTTCTAAGAAAACCGTCGAATTTAAATAATTTATTGATTCAATGAAAATTGCATAACGCATAGCAGCTTCAGGCGGAGAACCCATACTATTGATACAAAGATATCTACATAGCTACTGGATGTTACAAAGAAGGGCATTATGCCATAGTGAGCCAAACACGCGCTGTTTATGATAATAACCGTAATTTACTCCTTGTTTCTGTTGTCACGCCGCGTCATTACTTATTGTTATAACGCGTGTCATGGCTGGAATATTGTTATTACACCATTTTGTGGGGGTTTTAACCACGATCATGTATGATGTATGACTTTATAACACCTACATAATTAGGAATACTTGAATGTTTCCGAGTTTGGAGGATTTTCTTTATTTTATGGAAGGAAGTAAAGGCACCACCCGGTGTGGGTGTGGTGGTATTTATCGGTGGATAATCTTAGGCTACATCAAAAAAAAACGATCGTATTGAATACAAAATTGTAACATTGCACACAAAAAACATCGGAGCAGTTTATGCAAGTTTTTGTTGTAATCATTGTATATTTACACCACGCCCACATAGTCGGCTCCTACGCTCCAATCTATAAATTATTGAATGTTCAACTTCTTTTGTTTGAACTAAAGTGATTCTATACTGTTTTTGTGTTTACTTGACATATCAATTTAATAGTTTCCTGACGTCAGGTTTCAAAATCACATGGTTTCTGTCTCCTGCAGTCTAATTGCGTAAGTGAATTCGGCAAGGCAAAGGGTTTTGACGCCATTAATCGAAGAATGACATGCGAGATGAAAGACGCGATGTGGATTTATTATCATACTAGCTGTCCCACGCGGCTTCGCTCCCGTCAACTGGCTACCTACCTACCCATCTATCCTAATACCTACCCTTCATACCGATAGCTCTCAAAAAGGAATATTTTTGGCCGTTTTGCAACATTTTTCATTTATGCTCCGCTCCTATTGGTCGTAGCGTGATGTTATATAGCCTATAACCTTCCTGGATAAATGGACTATCTAACTCAAAAAGATTTTTTCAATTCCAACCAGTAGATCCTGAGATTAGCGCGTTCAAACAAACAAACTCTATTTATTTATTCATTCTTGACAACTTCTTAATTTCAATTTTTTAATTTTTAATTCGTGAGCCGTGTGAGATTATGTTCTTATGCAACTTTCAATTAATACTGTTTATCTTTCAGCTTTGTTTTAGACACCCAAGACAAATAAAAGGGTTTCAAGATCGTGCATGTGCACTTGCAGTCTTACATAACAATATCAATGTCAATATTTTCCAGCGTGAGCTAATTGAAACATGTGATATTTATGAAATAGTTACAGTGACACTTAGTGTAAATATAGAGCTACTCTTTGTATATTTATAATAATAAATAGCAGGCAACTGTAGACCATGCCTAAGTAAATGCGTAGTTACGAAAAGTAAAAATGGTTGCTTGAACATAGTTTCTATAGCGTAAAAGAATTTATAAATAAAAAGAAATTTGATGTTTTAAATAGTTAATTTGTTGATGCCTCCTTGCCTGTTTGCCTGAATTTGAAATTTTGCATGCTTTATTCTATCCTAGCTAAACATGTTTGTGGCATATAAACTTGTATTTAACACCATTGTATACCATGTTTTACGCAAATAAATATTTTATAATTATTATTAAAGTACGCAAATAAATATTTTATTATTAGTCTTTGTTCCGGAATTGCCAGGTTGAGTGCGTTCTTTCATAAATTGCCATGGATTGGAGGACATGAACTTGGAAAGTTTCTATAAATGTAAAGTATGTTAAAGTTTTAATGTTAATTAGTAAGTCTCTACTTTATGTCGATTATTATTTTAGTACCAGAGCTTTCCCCAAGTAAAGTTTAACGACTGGCGCAGCGGCGCGAAATGGACGTTAGGAAAATTAGTACTTATCTACAAGTACCTATATTTTCTCTGACATGTATTATTTGGTAAACAAACATGGAATCAATATCATGATTTTCTTTAAGTATCGTTGCTACATAATTTATGAGTATCGTTGCTAGTGAGCTCAAGAAACACAGGCAAGCTTTCATATCAATTTGCGTATAGTTCTCGCCAAACTTTTTGGCCGGCCTGAAGTTGACTACAACGGCTGCGCAGTAGTAAATCTCATACAAAAACAGCACCGTTTCGTGCCTTTCGCATTGGAAAGCTAACTTCAGGGCGGCCCAGAAGTTTGGCATATAACTGTAGGTACTTCGAATTAACCATTTATTAATAAATTCAATGTCCTCGTCCGCCATTTTTATATAGCAAAAAGGAAAATTAAAGAAAAATATTATTGTAAAAAGATTTTTGTTTTCTTATTGATATTAACAACGATAGTAAAATTGCCCGTTAGGCAAGTCGCTAAATGGTATCCTCAAAGTGCCGCAGTAATGTTAAATTTATATCGGTCGCGATGTCTTTGATGGCAGACCCTCGTTCACTCAATTAATCAGAGCACCATAAATATATTATTAGCCTAGCTCGTGTGGTGTGGTCGTGATTGGTTATGCTATACTTTATAGCTCTTCTTCATTGACAGTAAAGTGGGTCGAACGGAACGCGGTTAAATAAATTAGTGGAGACGCACTCTGCTACAGTTCGGTCACAAACAATTTGTTACTGATTAAGATGACAGATTCAGATACATTGTTCCCACGGATGTTACTGATGTTCGACACTCGGGCCTAAGTTTACTGTATCTGATGCTTTGTTTTTTTTTTTGCAATAAATAATTATCAGATCGATGTGGTCGTGAATGTAAACAGTGTCCAAAACGCGGTGTAGGCGGTGCGACCTCCACGCCCACGACACAGGAACACATGTTTACATCTGCCACCAGATCCCCTACTTTTAATTACACTAATATAAAATTTAATGTTTTGCCTTTGACCCTAGCAAGAAATACAAACAATGAATTACAAAATACGGATGTTTAGTTTAGTAGATCATAGGTACATCCCGTTATTTTTTTAAAGAATTTATGCAGTAAATTAATGTTTAAGCTTATTTGAAAGCAGAGGATTTCCTTAAGATCTACAGTTAAAAGCGAAGGGAGAACTGGTTTGGAAGGTTGTCTTTATTTATGTGGTAGTTATACAAATATTTATACGTTTAATTAACCCGTCTTGACATTTTGTTTACATACATTTAAATATTTATTTGGATATCATATTTTTAGAATTAGAGGGACTAACCTGCCATTCCGTATGGGTGAAGCCGCGGGTGGTGCTACAGCAGTGGTGATGGTGACATCTTCGTGCGACAGTTTCCTGAGCGTGCGCGGAGACAGTGGCGTGCGCGGCGAGGGAGGCTCGGGGGTGACGGTGCGCTCGTCGTCGTCGTCCTCGATGGGGCGGTAATTGCGGTCCCCGCCGAGGGCGCGGCGCACCAGCTCGGGGCTGGCGAGGCGGTTGGGCGCGCGCAGCATGCCGGGGCGCAGGCCGGGCGCTCCGTAGGTGAAGGGTGCGGAGTCAGCGCGCGCGTGGTACGGTATGTCGGGCGGGCGGTCGGCGTGCGACTGCGGCGGCGGGTCGGGCAGCGCGCTCACGGTGCGCAGCATGTCCCCCAGTAGTGCATCCAGCTCGTCGGGCGGGCTGGGCGCCGCGCGCCGCCCCGCCGACGAGATGCCCGAGTCCATGGAGGCGCTGAGCGGCGACGAGGGCCCGCCGCCCGCGCGCACCACCGTAGCGTAGATGGACCCGTCCAGGGGCCCGAACGTGTGCGCAGCCTCGGCCCCTTCGCCTGCCTCGCCTCCCGAGCCCGATCCTTCTGCGCTGCCGTTGTTCTCACCTGGACCAGATTCAACACTTCAGATCATCCAACACATACCTATATTCGCTATGAACTGTTCTCACATAACTTCGATGTGATTAGGCCCGCCTCGGGGCGCTGTGTTTAGCGACGGTTTAATTACGAATAGCTTTTAAATTGGATTCGATTCGCTCCAATAAACCGGCGGGGCCTCTTCGCAACGATGTAGTATCTATTTGGCTGGCACGTGTATAATTTTCTACTGCACTTTGCACGAGGACAGAATTAATTAAGAATATTAACATATAGGTAAGTTACACGACGAGTTCTGTATTATTATCATATTAACACGTAATAAGAATGAGAGCGAGTCCCGCGTGTTTAATTAGGCGAGTGGCGCTTGGTACAGTAGCGGGTGCAGTTACAGCGCCCCGACATGCGACACAGCCAGCACATCCTAAAAAGGACTAAGTTTGCTTCCCGTTAGTCCCGCAGCGGCAGCGGGATGACACCGTTAAGCGTTGTTTGATGAAGTGCCGGTACCAAGTCCTACTTATAGATAAGTGAAGACTGTAACTCTTATACGGATATCATATAAAAACTCTTGTAGTCTGAGCCTGTCCTGGAACGGTATATATAGAAGTAATAAGGTAATGACGTCGCAGGTAATTTATGTTACTAAATATAAACGTTGAAACTGTCTTTGTCTCTAATGGCATTCGCATCTGATCTCTACATTGAGATAATATGTAGCCTGGATATTACGGAGTCGAGTTGGACTGTAGAGACAGCAAAATAAAACTCAGTTATGACCCTCCGTGATAACCCTGTTATATCAAACAAAATGTTCTTAAAATATTCTAAGATGGTCCTACTCTACTAGTCAGTTGACGGTTCAAGGTATTACTGTAAACAAGGAAACGACCTCTACCTCATCTAACACCTGTTCAATTTACATCGATAGATTTAAGATGATTGATACCATATAGGTAAACGATACATGATAGATAAAATACGATGTATATAAAATGGATACTTGGAAAAAACTGACCAGTTGTCGCTATATGGTCCGCTTTGCCGCAACGCCGAACTTGATTATAAATAAGATCGAAGCAACCCACACAGTATTTTGACCAGCAACCATTTATGAGATGGTTGGAAGTGTCAAAGCGTGTAATACTGAATGCAAATAAGGAGGAATGACACTATTACTCGCCTAATTTACATAACGAACGCGTCTTGTTCGCGTAGCTAACGTTTCGTGTCACTTTTGTGATTTTTCGTCTTCTAACTACGAAATGTTCGGAGCGCCGGCGCCGCGTCTATGTTCGATTTCGAAACTGAACTAAACGTGTGGTTGTCAATAACGCAATTAGTGTAAAGATATCAACGTCAGCGTCTGGTGACCGTCGCAGGCCGCTGTTAAGGAAGATGCGGTTATTTCTGTGTTGTCAACGAAAATAACGCGTGGAGCGAGGGCTAGTGAGTTCTGTTACGAAATGTGCAGCGCAGGAAGAGGATGTGCGCCCCAGCGTCGCCTGCGCAGCGTCCCACGATATATCTCACGCACGTGGAGATAAAGAAATCAGTTTTCATTAATTACCGACACACATGGCGTTGATCGCAATCCCAACACCATTAATAAGATTATGCAGAGTTATGATCTTATCTAATTCCGGTATCTGTTCGCAGGAATTGTATAGGTACTAAGTTTATGAAGCAAATGGTCTCTTCTGTTCATAACGTGATTGACGGGAGTAAAAAGCTTTCCAAAATTTGTATGTTTTTCTTGTCTTGAAATCGTAATAATGTAAGGGGACCTTGCGGAACTTTTAAGAGTCAAGTTTACTACACTAAAGCCATAGCCATACGATACAAAGTTTACGAGTAGACAGCTACATCTATTAAAGTCATCGGAACATCACAACTAACTCGTGTCCAACGAGATTTTAGTTCGTTAACAATTGAAAATGAGCGTGACCGCGATGCGGAGGGGCTTCGGAGCTCGGACTTGTAAGAGTCACACCCACTACGGTCGATATCAGAAACTAACTTTTTACAGCGGCTTCGCGCGTGTGAAAGTCGAAACCTATCCGACGATAAAAATATCTTATGCCCTAATCCAGGATATTGTTTTACCTGTGTTACGAATTTCATCCAAATCAGTTGAAGTGTAGATAACGAACAAACATACAGACACACATTTATAATATTAGTAGGATGCGCTTGCAGGGAGAAATATATTGTTTGCACAGCGGTGTTTTAACAATGTTGCGATAACCGTCGTTACCTATGAAGGTGAGCGTGTGTTGAGCGCGCAGACGTAGTGATGTCATCAAGCAGCACCTTGCTTGTATTCTGCGAAATTCTATCTAAGCTCTGCAGTCTACCGCATAATAATGTGGTTCCTGACCGTTGGCCTGTTGGGCTATCTACGTTCGTTATCCGACGCCGATGTTGGCTGCGAATTCTAACCAGTTTCGCTCTTTTACTTTTTTTCTAAGAGAGGAATGTGGTTTATTTTGAACAAGATTTGCATATTAATGCCTTGTTTTGGTCTTAATATATACAACTTTGCGAATTTTATGGTGTTGAAGCTGAGCGCGTGATAAGGAGGTAGCGTCGATGTTAATATGAAATGATTTTAGGAGCACAGAAGGACCGTTCACTTAGAACACTGCACATTTAATGGATTTATTTGTGTGCTGCAATTATCTTTGTTTAAACACTGAACAAAACACACGTCTGTCGTACGTTCGCGGGTAGTATGACTGTTCTTGTTCATCAAAACTGAAAGCTCAGACGATAAAGTAATACTGATAGCTATCGCAGGACATGTGTGCGTAATGTCAGGGCAAGCAAGCGCGGATAAAATCCATCGGATCGATACGATACTGTGTACTCGAGTTCGAACAATCTTTAGTGTACACAATGATCAGACAACCGCAGAGTGGATCGGCTAATGGACGGACAATTTAAACAAACAAATGCTCAATGAATCAGATCTTTAAATGAACCATGTAAAACTCAAACAAATCTGTTGATAAAAATATACAAAGTGTCTTAAACACATCACAGTATAGTTCAAGAGTTATAACCATGTAACATTTCAGATTGATTAATTCGACATGCGTTCGACAGGATCGCAACCTATATTTTTTGCGGTGGTGACGTCAAGGTAAACATAGCCTCGCGTGCGAATATAAAATTCATTAGGTATGGGCTGACATGGCTGACATCAGTACAAGTAGGTACGAATCTTTGACCTCACTACATGTTGTGCTGCTCACTCCTCGTAATCTTATCATCGCAAGTTTTTGTTCAATTTATAATAACAGTACCTTCTATGCCTTGTAAGGTGATTATTTTTTGTGTTATCGATTGATTTTAAAGACTTTATTGAGAAACAAAATCAAGATAAGACAAACACGCTGCTAAGGTTACCGACACAGACAGCGAACATGATTATTTATTGCTTGTATACCCGTATGGGCGATCTCGATTCTCGTATCGAATTAAATTGATGTGTGACGAATGCTGGCCCTAAGGGCAGACTGTAGTTACCGAGAGGTGGACATACATCAGTGATTCTCCACGCCGGTCAATTAGCGGGCAGGCGCCGGACGAAGCGACTCCAATCTCATTTGTCGTTAGCACTAACACCGCTATTGTTATCTCTGCTCGAGACCTGCTATTGTTAAATAAGAAAAGCCGGCCCTGTATGCACTTTCAATTTATTCCGACACACTATTCGTAAAGATTTTGACACGCACGATCAATCATTGCCTTCATTTATGAAATAGAACACTGATTCAATGGAATTAACTTCACTAATTTTTAAGCCATAAAACGGTTTCACTAGCGACAAAATTAATGTCACACTCACCTCGATTGTGATTTTGTTAGACGAGCCTCGAAATATCCGAAAGAAATTGTAACAATTTTCTTCAATGTTTTCTTTGGCACAGTAATATTTGTAAAACTTGTGACGAATTTTAGATGTATTTTAACTTTTGGATTGAGTTTACGATTTTTTTGATTGATGTTAAAAGTTCGTGCCGGTAGTGGTTGCTAGGGACGTGCGCGTGCGTGGCGGCGCGCTAGGCGGGCGCGGACGGACTGGGCGGGCGGCGCCGGCGGGCACATCACTAAAATAGCCGACCGACCGACACCTGCGCCGCCGCGACCTCTCGCTAACCGGTGTAGTTAGGTCGCTTTGTCAACACACATGACACATTTCAGTTACCAGGCTTTCAGTTTCACTGAAGTAACCTAGTTTTCTAATTGGTAACTTGAGACTAACTACAGCTTTTAGCGACATTTCTCTGTCATTTATTTCTGACATACAGTCCTTAAATAAATAATAGAAGTTGCTCATTGATCAATCCACCTTGACTAAATCTTATTGAATGGATATCAAACAAATCAATGAACGTATACAGGACGTACGGCACGGCCCCCATTTCGGTCAGTTCCTGTCAAAAGGGCTATTACGCATGTTAGTTGAAGTAAGTCGGCGACATTGTTGCCAGTAATGGCAGACGGATGTTCTGCTTCAGTTGCCACTTGCCACCAGCCACATGTGGGAACCGAACCCCTTATACAAATCGTTAGACAAGCTTTTAATGCGCACAAGAATAGATTAGAACTTGCGGATGTTGAACTAATAAAACGTATTAAGGCGAATCTTGTGGATTTCCTGGTTTTGAGTAAGTGTTAATTGTAAACTAATTTACATTGTGATTTTCTTCAGTTTTCTACAATAACTAATCAGGCATTCTAATAAAACTGTGGTTTAAGAGATTATTAAAACTTCCGAGTTTATTTCAGAGTTTCTTCTTGGTGTTAGTCGGCTAGAAACCACAAAAATAAAATCAAAAAAATTAAAACAAATAAGCCCTTTCTTATTTTCCATCCATATAGTTTTACATGAAACTACGTATGAATTAATATTTACTATATTTAATTTTACACTTATTGTTTTTCACTAATATACTTTTACAATTTAAATTTTCTTGTATATAGGTAGATAGGTCCCCTATTTGGATCTAGGCCTCTCTCTCAAAAATACTGGAGGAGGCCTAGAAACCATTATCTAGCTAGTCTATAATAGCTAGAAAACATATTTAATAAACGTGTAAAAGTAGATAATAGGTAATCATCATTTCTCATTTTCCTTTTCGTTAAGTTCAGAACTAACCAATAAACAACACTTTACTGTATTCATTCAATATACTTAGACGCCTACGTCACCCACTATGACTATGAGTTAACTTTGACCTACAAACTGGTCGAGAGTCAGTCAAGGTTGAGCGCATTTTACTGGATTAGCACTCGAGTTATTAATTTATGCATCCCATCCGCGAAATTGCTTCGGGGCCACGCCCCCTTAGCTCGAGCACGAGCATATAACTTTGTATGTATGTAGTTAGTTCAATATAGATAGGATCATGTACCTTCAAACAATGTAGGGCTTAAGTTTGGTTTTCTTTTTCTTCTTCTTAAGAATTTGAATTGTTGGGCAAAATAAGAATGTTGTTAAAAATGAATGATGCAACATGACAGTTTATTATATTTTTGTATCAAATCTTCGAATACAGAAAAACGATTACAATAAAGATAAAAGTCCCAAAATAACATAACATTGTACCTAATCTATTTTGTAAATAATATTTATTCAGGGAGTCTTACTTCTAAATACTTTGAGTAAGTAATTAGAAACGTCGAACCCTCGTAGAAACACCCGTCTACCGGGGTCTACGAGAGGGTCTTCCAGGGCCACTTTTGACCGGCCAATTTGACGTTTTTTAGGGTTCCGTAGTCAAGAAGGAACCCTAGTAGTTTCACCATGTCCGTCTGTCTGTCTGTCCGCAGCTTACCTCAGAGACTCTTAGTACTAGAAAGCAATAAAATCATGCCGATAAAGTGGTAAAATAAAATCAAGAAAACATTTTTTTTTACTGTACCACATGTACATGTAAAGTGGGGATATTTTTTTTTTTCGTCTTTCCCATAAAAATATTACGGGCCTGTGAAAACCATTTTTCGATTCAGGGATCCGTTTGCGTAAAATTTGGCTTTAAATTGCAAATTTTTGTTAGAGTCAAGTATCCCGCCTCTGTCAGCTAAATGGTTGCTTTTGGATAAGTGAGAAAATCACGGCAACAGTATATAACGAAATTAAAAGGACAACTATCACAGCTAAGTAGACTTGACAAGTTTACGACCAATAGTCGACCAACTGCGCGACTGCGACTCGCATTTGGCCGATTTTTGTTTTCATTATTGACGACTGGTACTGGATATAGGTTCAGACTTTTCGAAACAATGAACTTTATAACATATTAGTAATTATGGTATTTTTTTGCCACATCAGCTAGTAACTGTGTACTAGATGTGGAGACTATAACATGTCAATCTGAATTTTAACAATTACGTAGATAGAAATACCTAATACATCTGTCAAACACTGTCTTCTGCTGACAAAAAACTCGCGTGCTATCGATTGACACGATAGAGGAAGTGATACAAAAAGTTTAGGTAGTCTGATTTACAGACAATTTGTTTAACGAAACTTGTATGTGTATCTACTCTTTTTTTTGGAACGAAGTTCCTTATCGCGCGTTGCGAAAGGGGGCTAGACGGAAAAATTAAGACGAAAAGTTGTAACGACACTTTTTGCTATAGTTGTAAGCCGTGCGGCGTGCGCGTGTTTCGTGCGTGTTCTAACCTATACGCTGTTGCGAATCCGGGTGTCCCTTGATACCTCTCAAGTTTTTTTTTATATACTACAGGCTCGCGCTTGACCACTATCTCACCTGTTTGTAAGCGATGATGTGGTCGACGGTGATACACGCTTGCCTAGAAATAACCTATTCACTCTACACATACATCCACGTTTTAGCCAGGTTTCACTGCTTGTGTTCAGATACTCCTGATTAGGTATACATATTTGTTTTCTTATAATAAAAAATAACATGGAACCCTCAATGAATATTTTATTTAAAGTAGGACTATGGTCGTTATATGACCCATGGCATTTTAGAAAATGTTTAACTTTTCAGAGCTTAGACTTTGTCCCTCACACGTGTGTGTTTTTCTATTTCTAACTAAATTTCGATGTTAACAGCCCGGCAGTTCAGAATCAGAATCAACTTTATGGCGGTCCTGAACAGTCTGAACACGAGGAAGATCGCTGCGAAGTAGGAATAAATAAATAATAATAGCAGCGGGGGATAGGCAGTGGACTAGTTTTTAGCAGCTTTTAGCGGACTTCGAAACTGCCAAAAAATTGTCTTTCATAATAGGTATCTGTGCTTACCAGGATCGTCATCGGTGAGTGAACAGCGGAACAGCGGGGGATATGCAGTGGACTAGTTTTTAACAGCTTTTAGCAGACTTCAGAACCGCCAAAACATTGTCTTTCATAATAGGTATCTGTGCTTTCCAGGATCGTCACCGGTGAGTGAACAGCGGGGGATAGGCAGTGGACTAGTTTTTAACAGCTTTTAGCGGACTTCAGAACCGCCAAAAAATTGTCTTTCATAATAGGTATCTGTACTGACCAGGATCGTCATCGGTGAGTGAACTGCGGGGGATAGGCAGTGGACTAGTTTTTAACAGCTTTTAGCGGACTTCAGAACCGCCAAAAAATTGTCTTTCATAATAGGTATCTGTGCTTACCAGGATCGTCATCGGTGAGAGTGGACAGCGGTCGCAGATGTTCGAGCGAGTCAGCACGAGCGAGAGCATCGGGAGCGGCGCGCAAGGGGGCGGCGGGCGTCGGCGCGGGCGCAGCACCCCCACCACCTTCGCCACGGAGGAACACCAGCTCCACTGCACCGTCACTCGGGAATGATGGATCTAGACAAAAAAGTAAACGTCAGCGTCATGAAAAACATGACACCCGCAGCCTTATTGCGTAAGTGAATACGGCAACGCCACATGCGAGATGAATGACGAGATGTGGATTTCCGTCTGTGTGATTGACCGATTGATAGCGGTCAAACCCTTCGCCTTGCCGAATTCACTTGTGCAATTCGGCTGCTGTGATCCCCGAAGGCTCCTCTGTAATAGGCGGGGAGCCTATTGATACGAATACAGACTGGAATGCTATTAGATTTGACTAAATAAATGTCTCAGTAATTCTTTGTCACCCTAGGCTGGGGTCGAACCCCGGACCAAAATGTTGTTTTGTGCGCCCACTAGACCATTGAGACAGTCAAATCATAAACTTGAAGGGTTTCTTTATCTTGATGACACTTAAGCTTAAGATGATACATATAAGACAGTTAATAAAAAAAAAATGGCGTTTTCAAAGTACATTCATTTAAACATTCCATTTACTTAATATCCTATTGTTTGGAACTAATCGTTGCAAATTGTTCGAAAGTTCATTGGGCGTCTTTGTATGGAAGCCATACCCATGGCGTAAACAAACGAAATATAGCAGAATGTATTGATATATGGTTCTGTTTTACTATGGCATTAATCACATTAATGTGTGTAATGGGATCCCGAAAAAAAATTCCAATAGATGAGTTTTCCAAGTAGGCCAAATCCGAAACTATGTGGAAAAGCGAAGAGTATCGGAGCCCTAAAACTGCATCATTGGATTTTCGAAATCTCAATATTCTTCGACAGGTCCCGTTGATTTTGAAAAAAATACACACGCTGTATTATTACACGATCAGATAGTGTCGCTTTTAATGATCAAATTCTGTGTAGTAATGACATACGGCAAACTTAACAAAATATACAGAGGAGAAAAAAAAATATTTTTAGTTTTTGAAACGATTCGGTACATTTGTTAATCACTTGCTTCGCTCGCTCGTGAATAAAAATACGACTCATCGGAAATCACCTACTTTCCGCACTTGTAGCATAAATACTATTGGTTAATGTACGCCACTCTTCGCAAAGCGGGTCAGATTATGCCCAATGACCTTTCTTATAATAATGGTAACTACTAAACTGATCGTATTTCAGAACAAATAATGTAATTTTGGCTTTATGAATGCATAGCATTAAATTTGCGTTTTCCTTACTGGTGAATTTATTACTTTGACCTCACACCTAATGGTCCGAGCAATTTTCCTGATAACAAAATCACGTTGGCGTAATTGCACTCAATTGTAGACAAGACTTATTGAAATAAATATCTTTGTCTAATATAGTGTACCTACTGTGTAAGCACTTACATAACTTCATGTTTTATATCTATACTAGGTGCCGCCCGCGGTTCCGCCCGCGTGGTATTAGTTCTTCTCCCATTATCTTTATAAATTAAAACCTATGTGATGTATCTATCTGTATATATAAAAGAGAAAGTATGTATGTATGATCCTTACAGACTCCGAAACGGCTTGACCGATTTTAATGAAGTTTCCTGACAATCTTTAGATTGAACCAGCGGATAATCCTGTATAGTTTGGTGGCGATCGGAGCATTCTTTTTATAAATTTGAACGTGGGTGAAGCCGCGGGCAGAAGCTATACTATACCTACATTTCTGTAAAATTTCATCAAAATCCTTTTTCTTTGAAAGAGTAACGAACATCCATCCATCCTCACAAACTTTCACGTTTAAATAATAGTAAGAAAATCTATAACTCATTTATAGCGTAGGAAGATTTAAGGTGCCTCCCCGAGCAAAACGCCGAACTAGTCGAATTTTGTGCAGTTTTTAAGAGCTATCTACTCTTTATTTAAAAAGAAATATCAATTAATAAAAATACATTAAATTTCTACATAATGTTGATTCTAAAATGGTAGTACACTTTTTTTTAAAAGAGTTAAATGTGGCACTAATCTCCTTCCAACAAAACCATAAAAATGTGAAATAATTATTGATAGCATGCATCTCCTCGTAAAGTGTTCATTAATTATATTTTATACTAACACTAATGTATAGACAATTTGATAACGAACATTTTGTAAGTTTTATTTAGTTCTAAAGACCAATATTCGATTTTATAATGATTTTATTCTAAAATCTGGGCGTATTCACTACCGTAATTCATGCGCCAACAGTGCCGCTAGGCCAATAGGAATGCTCATATCTCATGCTGATTTTTGGTCAGGGTACGGCCTTAAAAGCGACATTCGTATTAGTGTTTGTGATCAAGATGATGGTATGTTTATATGAGAGGTAAGTATGCAGTAAAGAAACAACATTCAATGCACTGCGGGCTGCGGTAAAAAATATAATAAGAAACGAAATTTATGCTTTATGCTCTAGAGATATAGAAGCATATCCCCAGCTCAGGATTCTGCCGTATGAAACTCCCAGTTTTGTTTTTATACGAAGTATTATTTCTATTTTTCGGTGCATGAAACTCCCAGTTTTGTTTCCATACGAAGTATTATTACTCTTTTTTCTACGAAGTATTTATTAAAGATTTACGCCACGTATTGACAACGATCGATTGAAGATTGTCGCTCAATGCAGACGTTAATTTTGCCATACATTTTTTTTTTCTTTTGGCTCGAGTTTGACCACTATCTCGCCTGATGGTAAGCGATGATGTGGTCGACGGTGTAGCACGCTTGCCTAGAAGTAACCTATTCACTCTCGACTTAAAGGTTGTAGCAAAATATCAAAGTCATTGCAAATTGAGGGTGAAAGAAAGCCAGAAAGGTGATGATTACCGTGCACGGCATGATCGAGCTGCTGCTTAGTGAAGGAGAGCGTGTGGTCGGCGACGGCGCACGTGTGGAACTGACACGCGAACACCAGGCGCCGCTGTCCGGGGCCCAGGGAACCTGCGGGGCCTGTGGGGGCCGCTCCGGGCCGGGACTGGGCCGCTCGCCGGTACGCCCGCACTACCACGTCGCCGCGTAGAGCTAGCCGCCCCACGCCTACTGTCCAGCCACCGCCGTTCACCATGTATAGACCTGCATGAACAAAACAAGAATTTAATTAGATTACCAACTTCTACCAGTGGCTTCATACACATGTAAGTCAAAAAAGGCAATTACGCCCGGGGCATAACGTAACTTAAGTTAGTTAAGGTTATCCAAGGTCCAAAATATATCTATACATCATCGTCATCAATTTTCATTAAAAATGGTTCAGCGGTTTAAGCGTGAAAACTTATAAACAGACCGACATACAGAGTTACTTTCGTATTTATGGTATATTGTTGATTTTTCTATAACTAAAGTTCTAAGAGCTGTGCTTCTCTTAGAACATCAATTGGCTGAGCATCCAAATCCGTATTTTACTTTAAAGCTGTCCTCAATATTTCTGTCCGTACCGCCTAAGTAAGTTACAAGACGCTTTGGACCTTATTTATATTAAAAAAAAAATTTACCGAATGATTAATTTGAACACTGATTAGCAGATTCTTAATCCAAATTGAGATGTTAAATATACGATACAGTCAAACGGGCTGAATAAGAAACGCAGGGGGCGTAATACAAACAAAACTTTAAAGAGAATTTACACGTTATTAAAAAATTGGCCAAGTGCGAGTCGGACTCGCGCATGAAGGGTGCCGTACCACTATCGCAAAAAACAGCAAAAAAAATCACGTTTGTTGTATGGGACTTAAATATTTATTTTATTCTGTTTTAATATTAGTTGTTATAGCGGCAACAGAAATACATCATCCGTGAAAATTTGAACTGTCTAGCTATCACGGTTCATGAGATACAGCCTGGTGACAGACGGACAGACAGACAGACAGACAGATGGATCGCGGAGTCTTTACCCTTTGGGTACGGAACCCTAAATATTGTTTGTAGCATTTTAATAGGTATTCCAATATGTTAAATAATTATTTAAAAAAACGAAGCTTTATTTGAAACAAATAAAGTGGTATCACAGTTAAAATTCCCTTCAAAGTTTTGTATCGATTGTTCACCCCTGCGTTCCTATTCACCCCGTTTGTCGGTAGGTGTACATCTGCAATAACCATTCAGACAATACAGGAGCGATGTTATGTTTAATACAGAGAAGAATTCGAATTTACAATTTGATCAGTATTATCATAAAGTATTTTTTTATTAAACATGTTTTTAAAAATCGTTTGTGTATCGCTAAGTATATCGCTAGTTATCTAAAAACGGAAGCCCCAATCCGTCTGGTTGAATTCCGCTTGCGAAACCAATTCACTTCCTACTTACTGTCTACTGCTAATGTGTAGCTTGACAGGCTGAGACATAAACAACCGGTTACCGATGACAGCATCCTACATAGTGCTGGTCAATACAAACTCCATTGGATTATTTGAATAATATGTGTCGCTCAATATTTGCAATGTTAAAAGCGCGATGGGTTTGGAAACCACTTTCAAATGAGCTTGTTTGTACAGGCGAAAGCGTGAGACATAAGCCAAGACTTTGTCAGTGGCAGGTCAAGTGCATGAACATGGTAAAAATTTGATAGGTATATGGCGTTTTTAGGGTTCCGTAGCCAAATGGCAAAAAACGGAACCCTTTATGGATTCGTCATGTCTGTCTGTCCGTATGTCTTAGCCACTTTTTTCCGAAACTATGAGAGCTATGCTGTTGAAACTTGGTAAGTAGATGTATTCTGTGAACCGCATTAAGATTTTCACACAAAAATAGAAAAAAAAACAAAAATAAATTGGGCTTCCCCATACTTAGTGTCAGTTACACTCAAAAAATTTTTTCATCAAACCCATACGTGTGGGGGGATAGGTCTTCAAAAATGACATTGAGGGTTCTAATATATTTTTTTTCTAAACTGAACAGTTTGAGCGAGACACTTCCAAAGTGGTAAAATGTGTGTTCCCCCCCAGTAACTTCTAAAATAAGAGAATGATACAACTAAAACAAATATATGATGTACATGTAAACTGCCACCGAAAATTGGTTTGAACGAGATCTAGTAAGTAGTTTTTTTTTAATACCTCATAAATCGTAAACCACAATTTACCAAGTACGGAACCCTTCGTGCGCGAGTCCGACTCGCACTTGGCTGGTTTTTTTATTCTTTAGCTTTAAGGGTTACAGTTTAGGTTTAATAGATAAAAATAGGCCAAGTGCGTGTCGGACTTCGCACATATAGGGTTCCATACCAAAGAAAAAACTGATTTATCGCTGATATAATGTAATTTGTCTAGAGTCACTTAGAAAATGTTCTCGTCGCTTACCTGACGTGTAAACGCAGACAAAGTTCTCGTATATCTTAAGGAAGGCGATGGTCGGGGTGGCGGGAGACGCGAGGGAGCCTGCCACGCTGACGTGTGTTAGATGTAGGGGTGCTGCGTTCACTCGGATCTGACCAGCTAGCAGGCCGGCGAATGTGTCGATGTAACTGCACATAAAAATTAAAAATGTGATTAAGTGCCATAGTAGATATTTTTGGTAATTACAGCATATTATAAAGCAGATTATGATTTTTTGAGAAACCAGACGTCTGTGCAATGGCAATGACGTCAAACCAAAAAAATAGATGGTCGTTCTAAATTGACGTTAATATTAGGGGATTGACCACTGGCGAGTAACCTTTTTGACCACGACTAATGAAGATTACAACAGTGAAGGGTCTACAAGGTGATCTTATAATCATCATGCTGAAGCGAAAAAGGCTTCCTATAGATCTCTTTTCTCAAAGTGGCAAATCTTTTTGACTAGGATTTATAGGAAAATAAAAACTTTGTTATATTCTATTTACCGTTTATTGCTTGGGAGTTGAAAGACGGGCACTCTGTCGTCCAGGTATCGTCTCATGGCATATCGGTCGAGGGCATGCTCAGGCGCACCGCATATCGCCGAGTAGTGCATGTATGCGGCCACCAACACGCCTAGCCGCTCGCGGTTGCCCCTGAAAACAATAGAAAAGTCAAATTTATAATTCAGTAAAACAAAAGCCAATTGATAAACAGTTGACGGCCGTAGGGCATCCCCAGATTATCAAGTAGAACTTATAAAAAAACTATCAAATAAAAAAGAAAACCGGCCAAGTGCGTGTCGGACTTCGCACATTTAGGGTTTCGTAACAAACCGCAAAATCAAGTTGGTTTTAATAGGAAAAAGGCAGGAATTTCAAAGAAAAATCTCATTTATCAATACATCTGTATTTTTTAGTAAAATATACGTAATTTTAAACATTATTACCAAATTTAAAGTTCATTGGTCAATGGGAAGTTAACAAATTATTCGCAACAACATTTAAAAAAAAACTGGTCTTGGTGGATTCTCATTCGTTTGTTTTACAATATCTTCTAAAACAAAAATACAGTATTTATATAATCAACGAGCTCTAAAAAACGATACCCCACTCGATGGGGAAGATTAAAAACAGCTGTATGGCCTTTAAAAACATTTAAAATTATTTTTTTGTGTGGCTTTGGGTCAACAAGATGCTTATACAGTGAACGTTTTACGACTGTGCCTCCAAACCGTTTGGCTGTAAAACCTGTGTGACAGACGACAGACAGATGGACACGTGAGTGACAGCAACAGGGCTCCGTTTAGACCCTTCGGGTACGGAACCCTAGAAATTATCATAATCAAATAACTACAATAATATTACTACGAATACTAGAAACAAGGGGGACACTACATTGATAATCTATTTACAGTATCGACCTATTATCTATCTACACATGTAACCATTTATCTAGGATTCTTGACAATCAACACCCGGAAAATGTATGGTAAAAAATGTTATCTGTTTTCCTTATAGGCCGCCGCGCACCGCCACAATTTGGCAGGTGGATTAGTTGATTGATTAATATTAATAGTCTAATCTGGCTAAAATACTCGTATCCTTATAAAACAAATATTGATATGTGGCCATCCATCCATCTTCCTGAGAGAAAATGATTTTTTAGTCACTTTAATATCCAATAGTCTCGTAAACGTGTTGGACGCAGATTTTTTCATTTTCATGAGCGATGTAGTCTCAAGGGATTTCTTAATAGTTCATATAAAAAAGGCATTTACCATGCAAGTAGTATAGCGACGTTCTTTGGATGAGCTGCGAGCCAGCTCTCTATGTGTTTGCATGCAGCACAAAGGCGCTCCAGCGGTGGGGCCAGGTCGCCGGCCCAGCCCAGCGAGCGAGCTCGACCGAACACGCCACGAGCGGCACCAACACCGCCTGCACTGTCACCACCGCTCACCTCGAACACCTGGAAAAGATGGGAAAACAAATGATGAATATTACTTAACTGTGTAGTTGTTGCTGCAAAAATATCCCGAGAGAATCCTACACATGGGTAACATGTAATTATTGGAATACGGGAAATATAGAGTAAATAAGATGATGTATTGTATCTATTGAAAAGCTACTGATGCCAAATATTAGTTCTGAGATCCTTATAATAATTTCAACCCATTCTTAATTTTTTATGAGGTCGTGTTTCCGTCTCACTTTTTCTACAATAGTTTTCGCCAAACTTCTTGGCCGTCCTGAAGCCTAATTTCGCAAGTAAATTACAAAATGACGAAAATACACATCGTGTCATTCATCTCGCATGTGATTGGTCGATAGATCAAACCCTTTGCCTTGCCGAATTCACTTGCGCAATTAGGCTGCTGAAGTTGGCTTGCCGATGTGCAAGGCACAAGTCGGTGCTGTTTTTGTATGAGGTTAAACTACTGCGCAGCCATTGTAGCCAGCTGCAGGGCGGCCAAGAAGTTTGGTGAGCAAAAGCAACTAACTTCCACGATATCTAGTATAGTTTATACTACAAAACAGCAAGGAAGATTTGAAAAAACCCTAGAAGGATTTGATTAATGACATGCACATATGGAGGAGTTACAAACTTAGGAACTCTTATAACTAGCGTTAACTTAATACTACTTTACGGCTCTTTTAAAGTAAAAGTATAAAGTTTTCGCAACCAATATCTCTCAGGAAACCTTTAAGGCGTATCTGTCTCTTATTTCTAGCATTGGAGTTACTAAACGCGATCCATATAAGGGTGCAGGTCAAATTTACATTAGACTTTACAAAGTACTATTGGACTACGAATAAACCAAGATAGTAGCTACAACCAGACACTGTTTGATTTAGTACCTTTTTGTTTCTATAATTGCGATTGGAGAAAACATTCTTTCGTTTCTTAAATAATATCTCCAAACGCCCAAATTACAGTTATATTGACAAACATGTCTCACCATAGACCACTGCCGACTAATAATTTATATTTTTCTTGAAATTAGTACCAATTAAACGGCCGTCTTATATTATTACTTTTCAAATAAAATGTTTCTTCAAAGCGCCGCTCTTCGCAGACGGCGACGCGCACACCACGTGGGCAGCATTTCCTCTAATTAAAATACTTAACATGAAAATCTACGCTAATGACGAAGTGAATAAAAATCATAGAAATTATTTGCTGCGTGATCTATGACCGTATCTCTTCCCGTTCGCTACAAACAGTCCACAGGGACGAAAGGGTTGGTATAGCATCTCTAAACTATGAGGACAGATATTATTTTTAATAGATAGATACTATTTCTACGATGGTATACATTTAGACGGTATTGGTACATTTGGACCAGTTTGAAAGTAGAACTACGGCTAAAATACGAAGATATTTATCCCTATTTAATAGTAGATTATTGCATCGAGCACAAAGTAATTTATTATTGCACCGAGTGCCTGATTTAGAGCCCGAGCGCTAGCGAGGGCTCTAATCTAACAGGCACGAGGGCAATATAAATTACTTAAGGCGAGGTGCATAATCTGCTTTTCTTTCAACTATTACCTATAGGAGTAGTAGATAAATCACTTTTTTAAATTTCTTTCATTTTGAAATCAGAGTTAGCAGCAATCATTTTTTAAATTTGGAACAAGTAGGATAGAAATGAATAATACGTACGTAAAAAAAAAGTATTGATATTTTTGGTAATTGGCAACTTTTGGTGCGATAAAAAAAAAACAGTGCAATAATGAAATTTCATACATTTTTATTGCTCTAGAGCATTAAAGACTCGCTTTGTACTGTGTTTTTAGTGTGATTGTGATGCAATTAAAGCATAGTTGGAAGAAAACCTATTTATCCTTTTACTGTCAATTTATGATTTTGGTAAAGTAATTGCTTAAATGGCATTTAATATTAACCTGTATAATAATTTACATGAAAAATGCATGACAATGTTATTTTAAAGTAGGTAACTTTAATAACAAGTTCTAACTTCTGGGAGACTCTCAAATTCGTATTACTTCTCTTCATCGAATTTTCTTCCATTAATAAAATGTAAGTAAGAGTACTTACCATGAAATGTTCTCCATGTTTATTGGTGAGCATGTGCGCGGCCTGGGCCTCCGCTTGCGCGTCTCTCTCGGGCAGGTGGAGCGCCAGCATACGCTCCGCCACATAGCACAGGTCTAGTCTGCTGCCAGGACCGCCTGGGTAGCTTGCCGACCGTGAACCACCCTGGTTAGTAGAAAATACAAGAATTATAGATGACGCGTATGTGGGTACCGTAGAAGAATGGTAAATGGTTTGGAATAACATGGTAAAACTACATTAATTTGGCCAGATCTATAACATATATCGGTAGCTATCTTAAAATCAATCAAGTTATATGAAAAAACGATCCTATTGCTGGTATGAGGCCCATCATAGGCATCATAGGGCGCACGGTTGGCGCAGTGGTTGAGCGATTGACTGCTGCGCTGCGTGTCGCGGGTTCGATTCCCGCACGGAACAATTATTTGTATGATCTACAAATAGTTGTTCCGGCTCTGGGTGTTTGTGTATGTGAGTTTATATGTTTGTAAACGCACCCACGATACAGGAGAAATTCCTAGTGTGGGGCAACGTTTTTAAAAAAAAAAAAAAAAAACATTGTTAAACGCATATTGCATAACGTATAGAGGTCAGCAAGGTACATTTGCACAATTTTCTCGTGGGCATTATGCATCAAGATCTTGCGCTACACGTGTAAATGGACACAAATTGGGTTCTTCCTACCTTTAGTTCTAGTCTGAAGGGAAGTACACAAGGACCTAATTAAACTACGGACGTCAGGTGATGGCAGGTCAAGAAATAGTTGCTGTTTACGATCATCAGGGTTTAGATAGAACGCTAAACCAAACATGTGTTGTTTTCTAAATGTACAGGCTGCAAGGATACCTTCGTCGTGTCGTAGAATTTAGAAAATTTCTTATCAGGATAGAGTTTCATTACTGCATTGTTAATAAAAAGTCCATCACCATTCTGCCTTACAGCGTCAATGATCGGGCAGAATATCAAATTTGGAAATTCGATATTCTGGCCCTATGCGTGTTATTTCTGTTATTTATAAATAACTCTTCAATAATCACATTATGAGATGATAACAAAACACAATACTTAAAAAAAAATTGAACCGGCGAAATTACGAACTGAAAAGCAAAAAATAATAAAAATCTTTGGGTCGAAACAAACAAACATGCAAATTAATTACCTAAAGCGTAGAATGATTGTAGCTAGGTTGATCTTCGCTGATAGTTTGTTTGGCGCCGCCTCAAAATGCAAGATTTTTTTATTTTTTGCTTTTTAGTTCGTTATTTCGTCAATTCATTTTTTTGTTATGTTTTTTTTGCGCTTACTAGTTTACTTAATTCAACGGAATCGGTTCACAATTAAAAATTCAGAGGGCAAATTATCAATAAATCCTTTTTTTTCTACCTTTAGGGGTGGATATTATTTTTCAAAATTAAATGGGACCAAATTTGAGGTAAACTCTTTCCAATAAAAGAGAATTTTGAAATCGGACCACTCTATAAAAAGTTGTGTCTACATACATAGAAATATACATGTCGATTTGGGAACATACTCCTTTGTTTTTCGTCGGTTAAAAAATAAACATTGTAAAACAAAAATAATACAATAATCTCCTATTTCACGTCAGCTTACAACAGTTCCAATACAACAAAACGCTAATACGTAAATTATCGCCATTCCGTTCGATGAACTACTGGTTTGTGCAGTAACATTTACTTTACGTGTAGGAGTACAGCCCTTAACAATCCCATTATCAGATCCAAAAATCACAAGGTCAACACGCAGGAAATAAACAACACAGCAATAACAAGCGTTCACAAGGAGTTATTTTAGGACCCCTCTTGTAGTTTCGGCTATAACACGTGTTACCCGCCGGCTGCAGCGTGAAGGACTCGTAAACATTTGTCGAATCTTCAAAACAAGTTCGGAACAACTAATCTCCTCATAATTTCCGCTTTATGAAATTAAACCGGTGGAAAACTATGTAAAGCATACTGTTGTTACGATAAACTAGAATAGAAAGGTGACAGCGAAGAGAAAAGCCCTGATTTGTCTTGCTTTTAAGTGTTTATGTCAGCCAACATAAGGTCGTAGGCGCGCCATAATTCTGTGAAAGTGTCTCAAGCGCTGCGTAGGCGCGGGCGCGGGCGACGCGACGCGAAGCTGCGTACTACGCGAGCTTCGCCTTCGATGCAGCTAATCCGATTAGAGTAGTCCATGCGTAAGCCCCGCTTCTATGTGATGTAAATTAAGGTTATTTAAGCACAAGACGTTTATTTGTATCGATGGCCCATTAAAATGCTTATTATGCTTGATTAAAGATAATTGCGAAAATTGATGAGAATTTAGCTTAGTTTCCTTTTGCAATGTAATGTAAAATTAGTAGTTTTTGCGAAACTGTTCATATTGGCATCGGAAGGTTTATAATACCGTGGGCAGCGACCATCATAGCCACCGTGAGCGACAGTTCTAAGTTGTGTATGGAAATAAAAAAGCCTTACAATCAGACCTGATGAATGAACCAGATGCACTAGCATAAAACTCATTTAAACTTCATAGACTCTTGGACCTCCATCATCGAAGACTATTCGATATTCAAAGAAAAACTTACAAAATATAAAGAAGCAACTCTAATCTATGTTTTATGGTCGCCATTGAGAAAACATATCGCGCGTTCAAGTGGTTTGGTATCGTGCCAAAAAAAGACATGATATGAATATTATGATTGTATTACGTAAAATAATATCCTCATTTCATATTCGCTGTAGTAAGACATACAGTAAAAACATTACCCTTTTTCTGGAGCAGTCGAGTAGTCGAATATCAGTAACTAATGATTATTTATGAGATATAATCAATTAGTTTCCTGTTCGTACACAAACATGATCGCTATCAATCACTTAATGCTGTTTAATGAAACGGTTAATTAATTTGTTGATCAAAGACAACTGATAACGTAGGTTGAGGTTAACACGTTTAGCTCTGTCGATTTCACTAATCTTAATTTATTCTCAACCCTTGCAAAAACCAGACATTGTCGCTTTTGAAAAGCTGGTGTTCATTTTTAGGGTTCCGTACCCAAAGGGTAAAAACGGGACCCTATTACTAAGACTCCGCGATCCGTCTGTCTGTCTGTCTGTCCGTCTGTCACCAGGCTGTATCTCATGAACCGTGATAGCTAGACAGTTAAAATTCACAGATGATGTATTTCTGTTGCCGCTATAACAACAAATACTAAAAACAGCATAAAAAAAAACATTTAAGTGGGGCTCCCATACAACAAACGTGATTTCTTTGCCGTTTTTTGCGATAATGGTACGGAACCCATCGTGAGAGATTCCGACTCGCACTTGGCCGGTTTTTTACCTGTTCTCTCGAAAATGTTGTTGAAGCAGGGGTGGCGGGCGCACTCACGGCTCGGCTCTAAAACAAAAGAACAACATAACGTTATTAAAACATCAGCACAGATTACTGCCAAGCTGTTATTACGGCGACTATTGCAAAATAAATCTTTGAAAAGCCCCGCGAGGTCGGGCCGTCATTAAAATGAAATCAAAAGTAGTAATTTAATCCTTGTCATTTTTTCTCAATGTCGGCTTGGAGTTGATGGGATTTCGTTTCACAGAAATATATTATTATTATTGTATAGTACGCCGAGTGGCATTGAGGAATGCATTTCATTTCACTACCTATCTAATGTTGAGGCGAGCTTTTGTATGGTGCATGATTTTATTTCATGCGAAGGCTTGGTGTAGTTTGTGGTTTAGTTGTCGTGACAGTTCTATTGACAACACTTGATGAACGTTGCTTTGTCCGCGGAAATCTTGTTTAGATAATGTTGTATTAGTGTGGTTGAGTTACAAATAATTACATTGGTTTTCTTTAAACATGCGTTTCGCTTGCGGGCTTTGACGGAATGACCAAATTTAGCGTTTCACTATTTTCTACCGTTATGATTTTTTATATATGTGACAATTTTCTATACAAAGTCGTAGTAGTCTACGATAATCTGCTACGAAATTCGTAGTCTTTACGGCAAAAATCGTAGCCGTTTCCGCGAAGAGATCAGAACTCTTTTGTTTTTTTTTATTGTTGAACAAAAACTAGTAATTAAAACGATGGCTTTAATAAAAGATTAGCATGAAACCAATCGAACGAAATCTTACCAGTTATCTACGCGGCATTTATTACCATTTTCCCGGAACGAAGCTATTTTTATTGTTACCGTAAGACGTGTAACGTCTGCTGGTCAAAGTTTACCACCCCCTGGTGGGTCACGGGTGTATCGCGGTCGGATGGACGGGTCCCGTGGTCCCGTCAATAAAGCTGACGAATGTGTCCCTCTGGGCGCGGCTTAAGTGATTACTGCAGCTTATATCGCTCCGTATTACAGCTGATTAATAGACGACTACGTTGTTATTATTTAACGTGACTTAGTAACTCGAAGGTTTAACCCAGATTGTAATAGGTACTTAGCTGCTGTACAAAAACAAGCCTGTTATAAAGGTTATGCAGGTCTAGTATTTCGATTTTCTCAAAAAACTTAAGTTACAAGCAGGGTAACTTGATATGTAGCAAAAATGGTGCAAAAAAAGTTGGAGATACTTATTAGTTTTTTTGCCTCTAATGCAAAAACCTCATTACAGTCACCTACGTGATGTCTGAAAAATGTATTGAACTTTAAAAAAAAATCTAACACTGTTCAAAAAACATTTTAATATCTAAAGTTGGTGAGATTTTCTCATAACTGCAGTTTTCATGTTATGATTATCTAAGTCAGTCAATATTTGATACTAGGCAGAGTAGACGCCGACGCTAATGCTGTTACAGTGTTTTATGCGCGTGCGTACATAACAGCAATATTTTATCCGGCTTTAAAACGGATATTTAAAAGTGTAAAAATAGGTCACATAGTTTTACGAGTGTTCGTGGTATCAATCAGTAGACAAGACAGACCGCAGTGGGAGCGCGAGTGTGTCCGGCGAGGCTGCGCGAGCGACGCGTATTCTGCGCAGGCACACGTTGCAGGTAGAAGACTGCCCGCCATAGAGCAAACGCCAGCCGGTGCAGGGTCCTCGCAGCATCTGCGCCCTTGCTGCAGCGACCACGCATCTTCCTCCACTTGCAGACACTCCACCCAGTCCATCAATTCGACATAATCTTTCGATGACATTTAAACTTGTGTTATATGCTATATTCTCACTGTATTGCATTAAGTCTAACACATTTTAATAATGTCTTCGTGAACATATCATCAAGTTTGTATGCCCCTGTTGAAATCTTTGTTAATTAAGTTCCTCGTGCAAAACTCTCTGCCTAACATAGTAGGGAATTTGAGGCTAAAATAAAAGGAAAAGAATGCTTGAAAAAGAGAATTCTAAATTAATGGTATGTGTGTGGACAAAAACAAAGGACGTATGAAAGGAGCGTGTGGATTGTAGCACACATGGAGTGGTGGAGCGAGCCGGCACCCGGGGGCATGCGCCCCGAACCCTGCACTGCGACAACCGCGCGCTGTGCACTACGGCACTGTACTCAATGTTTTGAATCTTTGGCACGACATGACACATGCTTATCAGAGTACAATACAGACAATTTTGTCTATTTAAAACATCGCTTTACGCATCTTCATTGTTTGCGATAGACCTGCATTAAAGTCTAAGATTGCAATAATACATTTAATGGCAGTGAGTCGGTACTTTGGTAGCGGAGTGGTTGCACCGTCACGTCACCGCAATAACCCTGACCTTCCTCATAAAGCGCGTGCTACCGCGCGGGGGTGAATGACCCCGGGGGTGTGCCTCATCTAAATAAAAGACCGTCATATGACGGGAATCAGCGGTCACCGAGACGCCAGGCCGCCGCGCCGACGACTCTTTTCATTGCGCTTGCTTTTTTATTTGCCTTCAACAGCAAACGGTACGGGTAATTGAAACGTTTCTTTGAATATTCTGCAAGAATTTTCTTTACAACCCGGACAAAAAATGTAACTGCTTCTTGAAGTTTATCGACAAAGCAGTTTGATATTTTGTGTAATGAATATACTCCGCGCTCTTGTTTCCTTTATCATTAATTTGCAAAGCGGTTATCAAGGTAATGTAATCCTTGTATTGTGCTCCTTTATCTTATCTGGGAATGTTTAAACATCTGAATTAACGAGATACGACAATTTACTGAAATCCTTTACATTGAAGTGTTTTTAAGATTTAAACCAATTTGTAACTCTTTATACCATCAAGCTCATGAAATTGTTACAAAAACCCGTATTTATAAAAAATGTATTGTTAAATAAATTAACAAAAAAATTAAAACTTTTTCACTGATCAACTTTTCACTGCACTTTTGTTTTGTTTGACATGAACTTTTTAAAATTTTAAAAATCGAACACGGTCCGCGTTGTTTTTTTTAGCACTGGTCTAAAATCTTCGAGCCAAGTTGCACAAGAAGTCCATAATACATGCTCATGGATTTATTTAGCTGGTCGGACACGCGTGAGGCGACGTCGGGAGCGGCACTGGCGGCGCTCCACCGCAGCGTCCCGGCGCTCCTCTGGCGGCACTCTGGCGTCAGAGCGTTGCTAGGCAACCGACGCGCGACGCGCTAGACATCCCTGCACTACACACTGCACTGTTATCTTTTAGGTTCAGACAGTACACATGCGTTACATGAAATTCGGACCTACAGATCTGCATGAAGAAGGGTATTTCTTAGTACTAAAATCTATACTCTTCTCTTAAATCTTTTCTAGCGTATGAGCTATATGGCGAAGCTTGAAGTCAAGAGCAGCCGAAATGCATTGATAACGTCAACTGTGTCTAGACTGCCACGATTAATTATTGTTTCGTTCAAAAATCTCATAATAAACGAAGCGTTTCGGGTTTATTTATAAAGCCTTGCGTAAAGTTAAGCAGGGAAAGTAGATGATTAACGTCTGCTTTAGCAATATTGTGACGTTTAAACGACACTTAACGTGACTTAACTATAAGAAAGTTTTATAAATAACCCAAGACGGTGCATCATGTCATGTCCATGTAATGACAATTAAATTATTTTTTAAAAAGATTATTTAACCAAGACAAAGTCTAATTGTGATTATCGACGCCTAAAGACGATACAAACGACTGTAATCTATAGCTGGTCTTTGTTTTAATAGCTATACTATATAAACTATAATATATATATATAATATATAATATTATAAAGCTGAAGAGTTTGTTTGTTTGTTTGAACACGCTAATCTCAGGAACTACTGGTTGAAATTGAAAAATTATTTTTGTGTTGGATAGTCCATTTAACGAGGAAGGTTATAAGTTATAGACCAATAGGTGAGGAAAATTAATGAAAAATGTTGCAAAAACGGACAAAATTATTCCTTTTTAAGTGTTTCCGTTGCGTGCGCTGCGTAAGCGGTTAAAGTTACACGACATTCATCTATGTAGGGTAGGTAGGGTAGGGTAGGTATGTAGCCAGTTGAAGAAGCAGAAGCCGCATGCGACAGCTAGTTTACAATAACGGCCTCGGCTCACTAATTTCAGAACGTGTCATTAAAGACGCAAGCGCACATTAAGTCGCACTTTCCAATGTCTCAATTAAAATCATGCCATAAAGTTCAAATGAAAAGTAGTAAAATCATTTTCACGGCATAAAGTTAAATGGACTGCCTAGTTTAATGGGATAATAATAATGACGGTGTTTTGACCATCATTAAACTGGGATTGAGATAATTGGCTTGCGAACTTAAGAGACAACGGTATTATAATTTGCCTGTGGTTAAGCTTCCTTGTAGGATAGTACTTTAGTACCGTATATTTTTAGGTTTATAAGAAGCGTATGACACTCAACGATAGTAAAGTATTCTACCAAAAGAATTTTCTTAAATGTTTCTTTACTTCCAAAGATTACATATGCAACCTCTTCATAATATTAATTTACATGAAAATGTGTGAGAGTAAAAGTTTCATATCTTTTCACATAATATACAGTACAGTACAACAATTTTGTTAATGTCCCTCGGCAAACTTCGTGTTTCGTCAGTCGTCAGATTTCTATTAGACTTCCAATTTGATTCAGAGCGTCCGGTCTGCACCAAGTGCTAAGGACAACTGATAGAAAATTAGAAATCCGACGACAGACGAAACACGATGTTTGCCGAGGAACATTAAGAAAATAGTTGTAGGTACTGTACGTGTGTGTGTGTCGTGTCTTCCCGAGTCGTTTTGATATTAAAGATAAAAGTAGTTGTAATGCGGCGCATGACGCAATGGCTACCAGTTCATTCATGTGTTGTGCACTGGGCGGCTGGGCGGCAGGGCGGGCGGGCTGGGGCGGGCGGGATGCTTCCGTAAACAAACGCGCGTGCATCGCACCTCGCTGAGTTTCTTGATAACTTTATTACTAACCCCGTTTGAAAAATAAATTCCTATTTTGTACTTGTTTACGCGTAGGTATGCAGTCAATTTTAGAGATTTAGAGTGTAATTTGATTGTCTTTTGTAGTTATAACTTCAATGAAAATATTGTACCTTCTTTATTCCTTTACAAACAAAATAAAAGTCTGATGTAAAACCTGGAAAATGCGTTTTTATTTGTTTTTTTTTAGTTGTGATGGGTTTGCTCTTGATCCTAGTCTAGTATTATTATTATAAGTATCTATTGCGTTTATTTTTAATAAACTTATAATCCCATAAATTACAAAATTGATACCTACACAGGCAAAAACAACGACCAATTTTTGATTCGCCATACATGGAAACATTAACCAGACAAGTATAATAACCGAATCATTCGGTAAACAGTCAAGTTACCTATGCTGACGTCACCGGATGCACCCAGACCCTTGTTAAGACCTGAACTGATCGACAATGCGACATTCTCACGGGCTTGGCCTGCACAAGATGGGGGCAACTCGTGAATGCCAATCACGCATCATTCCGACGCTGATATTAACATTGCCGATAACTGAAATCCATAATTGAACACAGTGTTTCAGGACGCATTGACAATCGGCGAAATCTTTGGTTAAATTTCTTATATATAAATAGGTAGGTACAGTATCTGCATACATTTTCAATGTATTTTGATTCATCATCAGCCTTATATTGTTCCCACTGCTGGGACACAGACATCCTCTCTGTGAGAAAGGTAATAAGCCTTAATCCACCACGCGGGCCCAGTGCGGGTTGGTGAATGTCACATGTCTTCGATTTTTTGGTTCTAGCGGACATGCCAGTTTCCTCACGATGTTTTCCTTCACCGTTTTAAGAGCAGTGGTGATGAAATAATTTACACAAAGTTAAGCGCCTACCTAGGTTCGAACTCACTACCTACGACACGTAAGTCGGGGCTGTTACCACTTTGCCACCACTGTTCTTTATATGATTGATGATGATATATTTTGATAAGAAGTCCGAAATTGAGACGAATCGAAGAGTAGATCGTTTCATTTTGATCTTATAAGGGAATATCACTCAATAAGTTCAGTATCATAACGTAGATAGTCCATTCCATTTCCAAAACCTAGGTATAGCTAAAGTAGAGTTTGACAAATACTCAACTTCAATATCTTAAATCGGAAATCGGAGGTTTATCAGTACATATTCCCATCAAGTTGTTCATATCCAACAATATCGTAAGCAATAAAGATAAACAAGCAAACAGGTTATAGGTACGAACTCGTTTAATATCCGAAGGTAAATAAATACTTATAAGTCTTTCCCATATATCTCGGCAAGTAAGCCAAATTAATTCGATTTTTATCAGATTATCAATCACACAGCGCTTGATTAAAAACGTTGATTAAATAACAAGCAATTTGTTTACACGACTTCGTAAATAGGAAGTATGAACGTCTATGTCGAAGTTGTCTAAAGACGGTAAACATTCTCACATAACCGGTTTTCAACTCTAAACGCTTAATTATCCTCTTTTTAACACTTCTGAATTTAACCGCTTATTTTGATATCCATATGAAGGCGGCATGTTCATTTATAGTTAAGGTGACGACGTGCCTGCCAGTTAACCCAATTCCTCCCTCGTTGCATCGCTGCACGCTGCACCTTACCAAGATAAATATAAATAGTGACTTCATTTAAATTGAGTTTCTGCTGCGTGAAAATACAAGTGCAATGATCACTAACAAGGCTTTGAAAGTGGTCCACCAAAGTAAATATTACTTTAAAAAGCAACTAATGTAAGCGTAACGTCCACCAACGAGTCGGAGCCCAAATATTTACACGGAGACTTAATATTTACACACCATTTCATTTCTATGGAATAAACTTTCTATTTCTACCGTTTGCTTCTTTTACTCGCTGCTGGTAATTACGGAGGCTTGCGACTATGAACCGAGTAATTATACTATTTAAGAGAAAAACATCGTAACGTTTTCTTTATAGTTGGTAATTGGTATTACGCAAATGCTGGTTAGTATCTTTACGCTCAACAAACAATTTGTATAGTTAAAAGAAAACTTCTTCCCTGCGGGCGATACTGAAGGCAACAAACCCAAGCTACTAAATAATGAAAGTGCAGTGTGCAATGGTCAGAGTAAACAACATTATCTCTCACTGTAAAAGGAACTATAATATTTTGTCGGTGTTCCCGTAAGCCAGGAAGATACGTCGCCGCGGGCCCGCTGCTATCGCAATAGCAATCGTGAGAAAGTTTTGCGATCCGCCGCCCAATCACTTATCTAACATTAATCCCGGCCCGCGGCCTCTTTGACAGCCACTTACGGCCGAAAGCAATTTGTATTAATTACACCACGCCGACCTATATCGATGGCTATTTATTTTAGTTTTGCTCAATTTCATAAATTTCAATTTATATGATGTTAGACGCAGTATGAGCCGCGATGGAGATGATAGTGATGTATGTAACGTTGAGTGGAGAGGTGTGACGGTACTTGACAGTGGAGCTGGCCGTACGGCAGCCAGAACAGGTTGTGTATAGTGTTGTGATTGCGGAGAGAGGAGGAGCGGGTGGCACAGCGGTATCGCTCGATCTCCGGGTCTGTGGGTCGGGTCGGGCCGGTCTATTGTTTAAGTGTCGAATTTTATTTATGGCGACGTCGGGGACGACCCGATGCGATGGTCTGTGCTGTGCGCCGACACCTGACGCCGTGATCGGTATCTCCCTGGCCGCCGGGTGGTCCGCTCACAACTATCTAAGCTCATACTTAGTAGTTTACAACGAGGTGTCATAATTTGTTTTACTGCTTTATTCATTTCGCACCACACATTGGTATTCCATTCAATAGGTACTTGTGTACACGCTACTATTTTTTTTTGTAGATAGTAGATCTCTGGTAATGGCTCGAGATAATCATACGTTATTTTGCAAAGGCAAACATTGTATGAATGATGGCGAAATAATGAAGGTTGTACATTATTTATTGAATGACATCATATGGGAGTAGTATGTGGTAGGTACAGAATTTTAATATATAGCGGCATTCCTATCAAATGACTGCATCCAACTTGTAGCATATTCATTGCCTATGTAGCATCTAAGTATATGAATGGACCCCCCTTTTGCATAAAGTCATGAGTACGTCAAAACCTACATTAATCATCCTAATTTATCCGCACAATGCAAATAACAGTACCTCGTACGACGTGTCAAGCCCACGCCAAAACACATTACGTAAAAGTTTTCTCGCTGCCCTACGCCTAGAAAACTGTTTAGCATTGTATTGTCAGTCAGAACCGAGATTAGATCATTGTATTTGCAATGCTAAATATTCGACACTCAACGTTACTGGCACAAAAGGTATTAGGATTCCATAAAGTCTTCCCGCCGCTTGCTGCTGTCCTCTCGCTGAATATATAAATGTAATATGTTATGTAACGCGCATTTCAACACTATTGTTAAATATTTCCAAGTTTCCAACCTTAGAAAGCTGAGTTTAGTTAGATACGCTTACACTTTTACCGGAATACCTATCTACTACGCATATGTAATTCTGTTATACGCAATTTTGGAAGAACTGACTTAACTTAACTGGATGCCAGTTCGTCACCATTTATTGAGTGACAATTGTTTTATAATTATTTTATAATTATTTTATTAAATGAATGATTAAATGTTATTAAATGAATTTTAACCTAACAACTATAATATTGTACTTTTCAATCAATTTAAAATTTTTCATGCAATGGTTTTAATGTGTTATGTGTTAATTAATATATATGAATTCTTATGTATATTCTATGTAGTTTTTAGTGCTTAATATGGGAAAAACTTCCTGAAATAAATGATAATTTAATTGAATTTAATTTAAGCCATCGGAGATCATTAACTCCACAGGCCCTAGAGAAATTACCATGTTCCAAAACACAGTATTCCAAGTGTTTTGTTTTGGAAGTCGGTTTATTTTTTTTGTTAAAAAGTGTTTTTGTTTTTCTCTTTTTAGTTTTCATCATCATCATCATCGGCAAATTAATGTTCCCACTGCTGGGACACAGGCCTCCTCTCTGTGAGAGAGGGAATGGGCCGTAATCCACCACGCGGGTTCAGTGCGGGTTGGTGGATGTCACATGTCTTCGATTTTTTTGGTTCTAAGACATGCCGGTTTCCTCACGATGTTTTCTTTCACCGTTGTGAGAGCAGTGGTGATGAAATAATTTACACAAAGTAGCGCAGTTACATAAAAGCGCCTGCCTGGGTTCGAACCCACAACCTAAAACTTGTAAGTTGCGGCCGATACCACTGGGCCACCACTGCTTTTTAGTTTTGGTGCCTTATAATTACCATGATATTTTCATATCAAGGATAATTTAAAACTACTCGTTAGATCTTGATCCATTCTAAATCAATTTAAATGGCTTTCAAATAAAAAAGATTAATCAAAATCGGTTCATAATTAGCGGAGTAATCGCGTAAGAAACATACAAAAACACAGTCAAATTGAGAACCTCCTCCTTTTTGAAGTCTGTTGAAAATATCAAGACACCTCGTTTGGTTAGTCTTGCAGATATATTCTTTTCAGAAGCACCGAGAATTCTGTAATATCGGTCTACACAATCTAAGAGTTTCTCGGCAGGCTCAATTATTCATTCCTGGCTTCAGCTGCTAAAATACGCTCTCATCTGCGTATCCCTTTCTTTGAACAAATACATTATTCATGGGACAGCGATGTGATTTTCCTCGCAAGTTAATTCTTCGCAATAAAACTTATTCCGGCCGAGAATTTCACCAGTTAAAACTTATTCTAGAACTGTATTGTTCAGATAGGTACTTTGCCTGTGCGCTACTTTTAAAGTAGAATATTATTAAAATCAAAGCCTTGAATATTATTAACGTAGAAATCCGCGATGCCAGGTATGTGCTTGTTTTACTATTAGTTTATACTCGTTACTTTCAGACACGTTCCAAAGATTTATGAAAACATTTATTTTATTTATGTTTCCAAACATGTTAAGTGAAGTTAGAGCACGGTTCCTCTTAAATTATATCTTCAACCCAGTTTCGCTCTTAAAATATGAAATAGCTGACAATCTCATTTGTATAAAGAAGAGATCTCTATAAATGTCAAAGCAGATCTAATAAACGTACATGAAATAAAACGTAAATAATTTCATTACAAATTCAACCTGTTTCGCAATTTTGTGAGAATACAGCAGCACACCTGCTAAATATGAAACACCGAGACAATGAACCATAACAAGAACCCAACCTTGTGTTCTGTGAAATGTTTCTACAGTTCCTAGGATATAAAATGTATTAAGGTTACACTAGTCAACGGCATGAACTATTTTGTGCGCGGGGTTAAAATGCATTTTATATCAACCGAGAACACGTGTGGAAGAGATTGATGCTGTGATGAACAATAGGAAGCTATAGTTTGCGTACGAATACACACTTTTGCAAATTTGTTGCGAAATGGATAATGATTTAGGACGAAACCGAGGGCGCGAAATTTTATAAACACACCTTTGGGAGTCTGGATATCATGAAAAAACAACTAAACGTATCTGTTCAAAATAAAATTATTTGCATTGTTGAACTACTAATATATGCCTGTATGGTGGCCGTTTTGCAATTTACCGTCTTCTTATGGTATTTATTCGCGCCCAAAAATGCGTTACAATTAGTGTCGAAATGTGGAATTTTCGACGCTCATAACTTTCAAATATTGACTTTTTTCACTTTTTTTCTTCATACAGGGCTAGATAATGATGAAACAAATTGATATCACTTTTTATTTTGAACGTACATCGTCAAACAGTGGAATAATCCCTAGACTACGTTTGTATGGAAGAATTTTCGACTAGTGTAACCTTAAGAAAAGAATGAACTTCATTCCTCCGGCATATTACGCAGCTTTAGGACATACTTGCAGAATTTCTTAGTAAGCGACCGTAAAAAGGTAAGCTTATTGAAACACTGTGTCGGCCTTTTGTACGCCTATGCATATAAAGAGAATACTTTGTTCTTAAAGGCAAGCTGCTTTACATACACCTGAGTAGGGTAGGTATGACACCCGGATTTCTCTATAGATAGAATTATTCTTGATAAAGTTTTTTTCGTATGTTATCTTTTGTAGCACAGATATAAATCTAACTAGATATCGCAAGTCCCTACACCTGTATGAAAACCAAGCGTGCCACTTTTTAACTCGGAAAAAAAGGGGTGTTTTAAGTTTGACGTGTGATCCTAAGTATTTGTGTATCCGTGTATTTGTGAATCTGCCTGTGGTACATAGCTCCGAAACAGATGAACAAACTTTGTTATTTTTTTGTTTAAAAAGCGACCTTTTCGAGAGTGTTCTTAATTATGTTTGATGAAAATCGGTTCAGCCGTTGAAAAGTTATGGGCGTTTTACTGTTTGAATCGGGGTGTTTTCGCAAGATATCGTGTCATAATTGCGTGTTTCATAGATTGTCGATCGAAGCGCGTCTACTACTAGGTAAATTATGTAGCATGCAATAAAAATGTGTCGGGTTTTTTTATTTTTTGTTGTTCATACACAATTTAATAACAAATTTACTTACCATTAACAATAAAAGAAAATATTTCCATTACCTCGGCCAACTTTTTTCTGTATAGTTTTTACAGCTCATTATGCGATAATTAGGCATTTTTCTATATTTTGGTGGATGTCCGGTGCCGATAACGCTAAATGAAACAGCTCAAATACCGATCATTGTTCGTACTTTTACTCCGTTTTTAGGGTTTCGTACCCAAAGGGTAAAAATGGGACCCTATTACTAAGACTCCGCGATCCGTCTGTCTGGTTGTCTGTCCGTCTGTCACCAGGCTGTATCTCATGAACCGTGATAGCTAGGCAGTTGAAATTTCACAGATTATGTATTTCTGTTGCCGCTATAACATCAAATACTAAAAATAGAATAAAATAAATATTTAAGTGAGGCTCCCATACAACAAACGTGATTAGTTTGCCGTTTTTTGCGATAATGGTACGGAACCCTTCGTGCGCGAGTCCGACTCGCACTTGGCCGGTTTTTTGACATGCGAAGTACATACAATCGCGTCATCCAGTAAGATTTATATCTATGTTTTGTAATATCTCAGATAGATAAGGTAAACGGAATCTATAATCATTCCAGATTGCTTATCATCGATCTGTGATTGCCTGTAGGCGAAACTATCTGAACAAGTATATGTGCTCCATATTAAAGAGAACAATAGACAAAATTAACGTTCCAATGCTCGCATTTACAAGTTACTGGTGCAGGAACACGGCCATTAACAAGTTGGAAGGTGGCAGCGATTGGTTCATCAATTATTGGGAGCACAATTACCCCATTAGTGGGGAACTGCGACTACCCCGAGGCCAGCACTTACTGCGCCGGAAATTGTCATAAACGACCTTAGGGGACTGTTTCTATAGACCGCTCGCCAAAGCGCAACCCTTGAACTTTTACTATGACAAATGTTGACAACGTAACATTTCAGTTTGAATGATGAACTAACTATGTATGTTTTGTTTACTTAGGGATATTTATATCAATTACGTCTGGGAGTCTTTAAGTCAAAAGTGAATAGGTTACCTTCCAGGCAAGCGTGCCCCATCATCGACCACATCATCGTTTAACATCAGGTGAGATAGTGGTCAAACGCGAGACAAGAAAAAAAATTTGTAAATGTTATTATACAGCAACGTAGCAATCACATCAAAACTAATAAACAGCTTAATTAAAATACCTAGGGCTTGTGTTAAATAGCATTCACAATAATAACTAGTTCTCATAATAATTGCAAGGTGAGCACATGATTTATAGAATTACTTCAATATAATAGGCTGTCAGGATTGACGGCGGAGCTTTAGCTAGCTAGCTACTAAGGCGCAAAACACACTCGCGAGATATTCCTGAAATGTGACTCACTGACAGTTGCTAAACTTGCTTAACATTATTGATTGCAACACTATTGTTATAAATAATACATACCCTTACCCAATGTAAGACTTAAGTTAATAATAAACTACTGTATAATTAACTACTACGGCGATGATTTATTTACAAATAATTTGCTATCCTGCTGTGTTATTACATTTTAGTCACAAACGAATGCCTATTACCTACAGTAAAATGTGATTTATGCCAACTGTAATTTTCGCTAAACATAACAATAACAACTACTTACTTGAATACTAAAGAGTAAGTGAAAATAGTTGAGTGCGGAACTGGAGCCGCGTGGGCGCAGGCGAGAGGAAACAAATAGCCATGCTCTATGGTGTCCCAAAGCACTCATAATATTAATGGCGTCGACATCCGGCCCAGTTCTGCCGCCAATGTCGACCCTTTGTTCACAACATTTGTTACTTCACTAACAATTACCGTTTCTACAACTTCTAACGATGATGACGAGTCTGTGAAATACTGAAGCTTTTCATTGACAAGACGTTCGGCATGCAATCGTTACTTCCTTATAGCTTTTCGCTCGAAGTCTGTTATGACTTGCTTTGTGTGGTCATACGCATAACATTCCAGTAATGGACACATGGTATTGGGTGTTACAGAGTACATAAAGATTTGCTGAATGCCCGTCTAACTGAAAATAAAATGTTGGTAAGTTATAAGAGTGGAGTTTCGTGTCAGCAGGCGGCCACTAACCCTTGGTTTACGAGCGCGCGAGCACAAAGGTACATTAGCGAAACAACAGGAACTCGCGGCTCGTGAGTGCGCCTCTAAGCCGCCCGAGCCCTGGGCCGCCGCCCGGTGGATTATGATTTATGACCAGTTAATGCAAATCTATAGTTCGAAAGCCGAGGTTCAGTTTCTATGTCGCGTCGTGTACGGGAGTGCGCGCGCGCAGGCTGTGGCGCAGGGCTCGCCATTCGGTGCTGTTTGACGGGTTAATACCACGTCCGCATAACCGTTTATTCGATTCAATTTTCTAACTTAATAAAATTGCCCACACATTCATTCATCACGGCCGTCTCATGACTACTTAATTACTAGAATGTGATTTCAAAACAGAATAAACACACTTCAACCCGCAAACTTCTGATTTATAGTTAGAAGTTTCCTCAATTACGTACCTCTCGAGATAATTGCAGATAAATATGTTGCCGTGTATGTAGTACATGACACGCGGCTCTCTACTCAAGACAGATAATGAGATAAGCATTAAATAAACAAACATTAGACGATAATAAGCACTGATAGGCTCGCAATAAAACTCTATGTAGTTCAGACACCACCTAATGAACAGATATATCTTCAAACGTTTCAGTTTAAGTCTCGTGTACTTATGCAGAGTTTCTTAACGTCTCTGAAGCATATGTGAGTTTTTACTCACGCTAAATCGCGTTAACGTAAACGTTAATTTGTATTGAAACTGTGTGCTCAGTGCGAGTTTTTTATCGTACTCACTCGTGATAAGTAAACGATCTATTATGTCAAAATGTATACAAAAAAAGAGGTTTTGCCTTGCCCTCACCAGACGGCGCTTATCCAGTTTCAATACAAATTGGCGTTAACGTTAAAGCGATTGAGCGTAAGTAAAAACTCGCACTAAGGCGTCTGGATAAGTGCTCTCTGGGGACGGTAAAGAGAAACCTCGTTTTTGTATATACATTTTGATATATGAGATCATTTACTTTATCACGAGTGAGTACGTTAAAAAAATCGGAATAAGCACACTCTCTGAATCTCTGATGATCTCTTATCGCCGTGATTATTATTATTAACTATCTTTGATAATGATTTGACACTGAACATACGAACAAAATGTAGAAAGATAAAAATAATTTAAGGGATTCCTGATCGATCAACCATGATGCTGTTACTGAAGAATTTCAGTTATTATTATTATTATTTCTCAGAATATTTTTTAAACATTTTGCTGTGAGAAAAAGAATTGTAAAGACATAAACACAATAGAAACACATTCTACCTTCCCTTACCTAATAAAAATTAAAGTCCCTAATAACCTTTACTGAAAAATTTTACAGCGTAAGTCGAACTAATTTACATGAAAGTTTTCCATCCTGAATTATTGCTCCAAAAAACTAAAAACTTTTCACGCTCACGGAGTGTCATGCACAGTTAGCTTTAGCTAGTTGTACTAATTAAGGGGCAGAATCATAGATTTAGATTTTTTTTTGCTACGCAAAAAGATACACGAAGCGTGCGAGCGAGAAATCCTAATCAAGTACAAACCGCCCAAGAGAAAAAGAGAGAGTGAATGACGTACCGATATGTCGTTTTTTTCGCGAATAAGTACCCCTAGCGGCCCATCTGTTTTACGCCGCGGTGAATTTCTTGCATTTAAATAATAATCTTTAGATTTAAATTGATAATATTAATTATACAATTATGGTGACTTGTTCTGTGAGTGAATGTGACGTTACAAGACGAAATAACCCCAATAAATACACGTTTCACAGGTAAATACAATTTTGTCCTTGGATTGTTTTGAACCATATTTTGACGAATTTCTGCTAGTAATCGGCTCAGAAAAAGAGTCTTACAATAGTATATTGATTTCCAATGTTTTGTATAAGTATATTTCGTAAATAAACAAAATTGGCGAAAATATTATGTAAAAGAGTAAATTGTTTGTTTACGCTAGGGCTTGACAAAGCGGTGACGTCATGAGTATCGATAAAAACTTAATCGTTTTTAGTGACATCATGATATGAATACAAACTTATTTAGTCAGGTTTTGTTAAAATAGATTTAAGTTACGATTGAGAAGATGTTTTTATCGAAACTGTACTTAAAGTTGCATGTTTATTATATTATCCTTTATTTTTCAAAAAAAAAACGGAGAGTTTTGATGTTTTGTTACTTTGAGTAGGTTTAGGAATGTTGTAGAATGTTGTAGAAATTATATGCTTCTTCTTAGCGTGTCGATGGCAAATATAAAAAGTTAAATATTGTGTTTGGCCCAGAATTCAGCCACGGCAATACCATTCGGTGACGCAGTCTTATGGTCTTCGTAAGTACAGGTGACAGGGCATGCTGCGCAAGACACCCAGATCCGGAACAACTATATTCCAGGCCTTATCAACAGTATTCTTAGGCTTAACTTTGGATGCTAAGCTACAATAGGGCCCACATATAGATAAATTGTCAAAAAAGCTAAGCTCCGCAGCATATGCTGTTAGAAAAATTCGTAATTAGTGTAATGTCGTACGGTATTCTGTTGTGGGGAAATGCCGCCGACATCCAGACTATCTTTGTTTTACAGAAAAGAGCTGTTCGATCAATTTATGAATTAAGCGCAAGACACTCTCTCAGAAAGAAATTTAAGAAGATTAATGTAATGACTGTGCCTTCTCAGTATATTTATGAAAACCTTTCATGGTCTGGCAGTTTGAGTAGTTTATGCGGCCTACCCGAATGTCCTTTCTTTGGTATTGTTCGTCGAATCTTTGAGCTCCTTAAATTCTGAGTAGAGCTATACGGTTAATGACAAATCCGTGCACTGACTGGACAGGTCCATTCAATCTGGCTGGTTCTTTCCTCAAAAGACCATTTCAGACATGAATGTCACGATGAATGACCGACTGTATTTTGTTATTTGTATTTTAAATAAGAATAGTTAAAATACTGTATTTTACATTTTAAATACACGACTTAAAAATATTTTGTATTTCGTATTTTAAATACATGCGAGATATTATTTTGTAATTTGTATTTTAATTAAAGCAAAGCATGGTTTTTGCCCAGCAATCGTGTTTCTCATGGTGTTCACCAAGTAGGTATCGATATCGATATTGAACATGGACTTTTTATCAACACTTTTTTAACTAACACATGGACAAATTCCCTCACACATAGATTTTATATTTTTGGTTTCGTTTTCCATCTGACTCTGTGTATCTTGTACATACTATATCTATGGGCAGAATACCAAAAATTGTTTTTATTTTTTTTTTGCCAAATCTATTGAAGATGTTGCAGCGGAAAAAAAAAGATACGTTAATCTTGATCATATTTCTGAAAACTTCTTTGCGGTCGAAAAACTTTTAAAAATAAAAACCTCGATACAACGGCAAAGTAACCTCTCACCTTATTTTTTTCCAGTAGAAAAGACCAACGTACATTGGTATTAACAGCAATAACGTATCTTAACATGATGCAAAACTTATTTGACGAATATTTTGAAGTTTCATAAGACATTTATTTATTTAAACTTCATGCACAAAAGTACAATGGCGGACTTAATGCCTTAGGCATTCTCTACCAGTCAACCAAGAGTGGTGGAGAGACAACATGGCAGGTGCATTGTTTAAAACCTGGCAACAAAAAATCATAATAATTTAAATAATGCTTTAAATACATGTATATTAATAAAAAAATAAATTTTAAAAATATTATTTTTAATTATTAATATTAAGTAATAAAATTTTATCAATATTAATAAAATTATATTTAAAAAAAAAACAAATTTCATGGTGCTTCTCTTTCCATCCAGTGAAATTGAAAACTTTTGACAGTAACCGCTTTGCGGCTCTGCTAGATGGACGTACGTCGCTTTTATCCGCAAAATTTAAAAATAAAATGATTTATTTCTCGTCAATTCAATCGATCAAAAAAAACAGGTATAGTGCAGCCAGGTCATGTCGCCTTGTGGCTTTAATTGGAACTAACGAAAACACAAGGAATATTATCAAAGTCTGTATTTTTTTTATTCTCTGGCACTACCGCTGTCACTAGCATATATATTTTTGTTGTATTATAAACGACTCTTGTCGTTTAGTTTACCTACTAAGTCCTTAACTAATAAGTTTTTAAACGTTCTTTGAAAATACAACTAATGTTATCTCAATTTGAATTAAAAAATATTTAAAATATGGTTAAGGCCGAATACGATTTCAACCGACTACTTTCCTGTAAAAAAATAGAAGGAAAAAATCACAGAACATGGCATGGCCGTACCCACCGCGCTGGCAGAACTAATAAAATTACTCGTATCGTAAATCTATGACAGTCGTTACGGGTCGTCAGAGGCCCGAAAGTCTGGAGCCAGCTTAGCGAAAGGGCGGGTGTTACCCAGTATGTACCTGGGTTATCTGGATAGGCAGTAAAATACTGTAAAATACTGGTACATATTCCGATACCAACATAATTGGGAAAATGCCAGGCAAATGCATTTTTCAAACAGATATGACTATACAATGTGTTTTTCAACACTTGCTCATAAAGTGGCTCTAATTTCAACGCAATTAGGCACATAATGATACCTGTTATCAAACTGTGACTTTTTCATTGCTATTATTCACTGGTGAGTTATAGAGTTTTATTTTTTAATTTATTGGTTGAGTTGCTTTGTTCTTAAAAAAGTTTCGATACAAAAAGATCGTGCTCAATAGTACAATAGTTATTTATGCTACAAGTGCGGGAAGTATGTGATTTCCGATGAGTGCTATTTTTATTCACGAGCGAGCGAAGCGAGTGAGTGGATAAATCGAGAAAAGTCGGAAATCATCTTACGCACGTGTATCATACAACATTTTACTATGCATTGTGCGAGGAAATAAAAAAAAATATCTGAACCAAGCAAGAAATTAATAAAATGGCGCTTATTCAAAGGCGCTCAGCATATCCACAGATTAACTAATAACAGCTGTCACGTCGTAACGCAAAAAGGCACGAGCAAAATATTCATTCTGCCAAACATATTTAATGAATACTTATTTAAAATTAATTTATTGATCAAAATCTAAATCTAGAGTAATAAAAACGCCTTAAATGAAGTATTAGTTTTGTTTCACCTTTTATATGAATGATAATATGTACTTAACTAATTTTTTAAACTTTTCTCAAATAATAAAAACTCTATGCTGCGGGCTGACGTTGGAGTTAAAAATTAAAAAAGTACAGGAAAGTAAAAAGCACTAGTAAAAAAAAGTGACACTTTCCGCACAGTTTGGCTGCTTGGAAAACGCTCTTTTCGAGGACATGCATTGTAAATAAATTAATGTACCTATTGCTTGTTCATTTCATGCAACTTCGTATTAATTTCAACTTGTACGTGCTTAATAAATAAAACTTTCACTCAAATATAAATTTTATTTACTCTGTAATTAAGAAAAATTTAAATTCCCTATTTTGTACGTGGCTAAAACACTATCCACGATAAGCCAAAAAAAAGAAACCTCATTCTTTTAGTCTATGGCCGACCGATCACCATTGTTAGATGCGCGCGCATAGGAAAACTGATTAATTTTGCCCGCCATTGTGAAAAACAATCACAACTCGTTTTTACTGTTGAAAATGATTTTTTTGTATTATTTTCTTCACAAGTGTGTTGAAAAACGTCGTATGATACACGTGTGTATTGATGATTACCGTCCTCGGCTCTCTTAAGACCCTCACTTACGGCTCGGGTCTCAATGGCGCCTCAGCGGTAATCACCAACATTGCACACTTGTACCATAATGTACTATTTCAACACACTTGCTCATAAAGTGGCTCTAATTTCACCGCAATTAGGCATATAATGATACCTGTAATCAAACTGTGACTTTTTCATTGCTATTATTCACAAGAAAGTTATAGTTTTTTTTTTAATGGTTTCCTGCCTTCATTTTAAATACTTTTAAATTAAACTAATTTTAAAAGTGTCAAATCAATCCAATGAAAATTAATAAAATAAGTCATTAATTCTAATCCAGTTAAAATTGAAGTATTTTCAATGTAATAAAATGTAACACTGTTAATCAATTAAAAGTGTCCCATTCGACATTAACCCCTTTCTATTCCTGTCATGGAAGTAGTACTTACTATATCCATAACATGATATGGGTAGTAACTACTATTTCCATGATATTCATTAAATACATAAAATTTGGCATAGCTTCTAGTCAAACAATTCAGCAAAATGCTAGTACCTAACATAATGCTTGCTCATTTCATGCAACCTATGTGTTTAATAAATAAAACTTGCCCTCAAATATAACTGTTGTTTCTCTGAAATAAAGAAAACTTGAAATGCCCGATTTTGTACGTGGCTAAAACGCTATCCGCGAAAATCCAAAAAAAAAGGAACCTCATTGTTTTAGTCTATGGCAGATCGCCATTGTTAGATGCGTGCGCATAGGAAAACTGAATAATTTACCCCGCCATTGCGAAAATTTTTACAACTCGTTTTCACTGTTGAAAATGATTTTTCAGTATTATTTTCTTCACAAGTGTGTTGAAAAACGTCGTATGATACACGTGTGTATTGATGATTACCGTCCTCGGCTCTCTTAAGACCCTCACCTACGGCTCGGGTCTCAATGGCGCCTCAGCGGTAATCACCAACATTGCACACTTGTACCATAATGTACTATTATACCATTCCCCCTCTAAAAAGCTTATTTTATTCACTGAAAACAGTGAATAAAAAGCACTTTTACTCACTGTTTTGGTGTTCGAATTTAGAACACACCAATATATGTTCGACGTCCATCTCAATGCTATACAACCTCCTTGCGCATAAAATACTCAATACAAACTCCTTGTGCAAAGAATATTCAACTTTCAAACTTCTTCATCGATTTAATTTTCAGTTTGTCAATATTTAAGATTTCAATAATGATTTTCATGATTTTGATTTTAGTCTGGGATGTTTAGTGAATACTTATTTGGATTGTAATAGCTCAGCTTCAATCTACAAAAAATGTGAAACCCTGAGTTTTCAAATGTTTTGTAAACTTTGAAGGTAATAAAACATTTATTTATTATTATTCCTTGTGCTTTTCGCTTAAATCTTTGTTTTACTCGTAGTCATGGTATAAAATATAGTACGCAACTCTTGAATAAAACGGATTTATATCGAGGGCCATGCATCACTCGCGTCGCTCAGGATTCTAACACTTGAAACACTCGCCATGCTCGTGATTCAACCATCATGAATCACTCCCTACGGTCGTGATTCAGTTGATAGAATCCTTTACTTGTTCGTGATTCATCTATGGCCCTCGCTTTAAAACCGTCCTTTATTCACTAGTTGCATAATATACAATTTTTTGATAATCCCATAACTCTAGGGTATGGTACTTAGATAATACACTAGCAAGACAAAAAGTGAGCCATTGTTTGGGACGTGGCTCCGCAATCGCACTGTGGGTCATTGGAGTACCCCCATCTAACTAGGTTGTGCCTGCAGCGAGCCACCTGGCTTCGTAGTCGGTTTAGAGATTTCCAGGTGGTCCAAGGCACAGTTACTAAAATTGTCTAATGATGGGTATTATCTAACACGTCACGCAAAAGAACTATTGTCTTGGTTGTCTTTAGAAGGGGTAATTCAAGTAAGTCAATCATAAATTTGGGGTTACCGACTTTTTGTCGTCAACACGAAAATCCAACTGCCAATTTTTCTTTTCCTAAGAATTTCACTCAATCAGATTTACTATAAATATATAACAAACAATAGAAACAAATCGGCCCAGGCGTTCTCTAGTGATACACTTACCAACACTTACAGAATTTTTAGGGTGCCGAAGACAACAAGGAACCGTTATAGCTTCGCTCTGTCCGTCCGCAGCTTAGCTCAGAGAATCTAAGTACTAGAAAGCTATAACTTGGCATGGATATGCATAATGCAATCTATACTTGTAAAGCTTTCTTATCTGTGATAGTTTTCTAAAACTAAAACTCATTAAAATATAAAAAATATCACCTACTGTGTTCTTACTGGGGCAGTCGCATAGAACCAGACATAATTTTAATATTAATTCTCAATTCGCACGGCAAAGGCTTCTATGACACATGCCAGATTACCTATTTTAATGATCTTTATTTTCGTATCAATAAGGTTGCATTCATAGGCAAAATAAAAGTGAACCGTCTGTCAGGATACTAGACGCCAGTTTGAAAAAAGAACTTGCGCGGGTATTTTTTTGCCAAAAATCTTCGGCAGAGTCCGTTTATGCTGTCTGAACTCTTTAGTCAGCCTTGTGTATTTATTTTTTAAATACTTTTCGCTCCAATTTAAGTTTGCCCCTGGCCCCTAAGCTATTGATGACAGTGGGCGTGGCTTAAACCCCCGAATGTCGATTGTCAAATTTTTGTAGTCACGGCCTTAACTTATAAAGTTTCAACCATACTTAGTTATTACAGTACTTATTTTACTACATGTAATAGATGCGCAATAATTGTGCTTTGCCTCATTTCACGTCCCATTATCCACAATTCCATTTTGAAACTAATTAACACACACACTTAAAATACTGATGAGCAGTAACCAATAATATCACTTACCGAAATGGTGTCATAGATGCCGTTCTGTTCGGAGCGTAAGGTGACGGTCGCAGTGGCGGACGGAGCGGGTGGCGGGGCCACAAGCGGAGCGGGCAGTGAGCGCGATGGCGTCGGCGACAGGGGCACCGGGTCGCCATTGCGCGCCCAAGTGCGGTGGATCTGCCAGCTCGTGTCCGAGAAACGTGCCCTATCCTGTTGTAAAATAGATGAAATCAGTCAAGCGGGTCATAAAAGCTTGACAAAAGTTGAAAATGTAAAAATAATATTATAGTTCTACGGAATCACAGACTTAAGTGATTGTAGGGTAGGGCTTTTTGCATGTGGTGCTTTGTTCTGTTTTCAGGGTAAAAAACTTTAATAAAACTGAACGAGCTGAGGAATATACCTGGATATTTAAATATTTCTGCAAACAAACAACGAAAAAAAGACAGTAGAGAGTACTTCTGAGAAGTCATGAGGTAGCAAATATATTAAAATTGTTGCTCTCACGATTAAGGGATTGTCATGTAAGTTCACGCGTCTTCGCGCTATGATATTAGACAGCTCAGCGTTAGTCGGACATATAAACTAAACGAAGAAGCCGCGCAGCAGAAAAGACGCCGCGTAGCAGTTCGTAGACGCGGCGTAGCAACTCGAAGACGCGGCGTAGCAATTCGTAGACGCGTCGTAGCAACTCGTAGACGCGGCGTATTAGCTCGAAGACACCACCGCACCGTAGCAGCGTAGAAGCCGCTTAGCCGCGAACACGTGCGACCTTGTTGTATTCGTATTGACTATTTCACTATGACTACGCGACGACGTCGCGTCTACGCTATCGATTCATTCGAAGGAAGCCTACGCTACTAGTATTATATTATCTGTGGCTTGCCTTTCGATGTAAAAGAAAGCAACTTCATTGTACGACGAGTTTAAATAAGAGTTTAGACACGCTAGCACGCAAAGTCGCGGTATTGTCACAAGCCTTGTGGAGACGTGTTCGCGAACAATAGCTTTCGAATCCGGGTTGAAGACCAAACCATAACAGCTACTGTTGCAATTCTATTCAACCTTTAGATATGCTTAATTTTATTTAGACGTTACTTATTCAGTTTGAAAAGCCAATTATAAAAAGCTGTCAGAACCGTTGTGAAACTACTTTACGATTAGAATACGCCTTTCTTTTACGACACAGAACAGAATATTAGACAATTGATTTGTGTTTATGTTGGTGGCTTAGGTACTCAAAGGTCAGACCGACAAGATTCCAGAGTCACATTGAAATAAATGAACACGAATGTCTTAAATGCCTCTCTGAGATAAAATTACAGTGTATGAAAATGCCACAGAGTTACAAGTCAAGAAGCTAATCACACCGAGATTGTACATTGAGTCAACCACTGTGATTAAGTCGTAACTTCGTAAGCAAAGGCCGGTGCATAATAGGATTGGTTTTATTATATTTACTGATTGGTTCCGGAGCTACTATGAGCACTGCGTATTCCGGTCACGTCGGAGGTTGCTCAGCTGGACATCTTTGTAATACAAACTGCACTAGAACAGGATATTGGCTATAACAAACTAAAAAGGCGCTAGACACGTCCCTAGGTAACCTCGTGACACACTACTGAAACTTAGTATAGATCGTTTAACAGTCGGGCTTGTTTTCTCTTAGACAGATTACCTGTAACATTAGATTTACTAATCATTGGTTACAGAATCAGATAGTCCAACGTATATAGTAATTACTACACGCGTGTTGGTTAAATGCTACGGTTTCAAACCGATTGATTTATGTACCTGACGTTCCGAAACCCCATCCAGTTAATTGGGGGGAAATTGAATAATGATTGGATGATAACTTCCAACGCGCCTCAATCCCCAAGCGAAATTACCCAGAATATTGATAAATTGCTTCTAGGTAGTATTTAAAATCCCTTTTACAACTTGAAAATTACATTTATCAAGAAACAATATTTTAGGAAGGCGACGTTAAAATTGATGTTTGAGTACGTTTTTATCACGTGTACAGAGTGTTAAATAATATGTTGGTAACAAGTCGTGCACCGCGCGTTTATGTGCATTTGTAAACTGAATCCGTCGCGGGCTGCGTTCGACATGCGCGATATAAAAATAACCAGCGAGTAGATACGCGAATGGCGCTGTTTTGTAACAGCCACAAACAATGTGTAATTTATATGAAGCTATAAATTGCTAGAATTTCAAAATCCATGCTCTACATTGTGTGAAAATAGCACATCGGATTAACTAGACAGATAAGATAGCAAGACGTGAGATGAGGCGAGTGTTGTCAGCATGCAGCGCGATGCTGGCCCATGTTCCCGCCAGTGGGCGGCGTGGGCGCATGCACTTAACATTTCGTTACTACTTTCAACACGTATCGGCTAGATAAGCCAACTAGAGAATTAATAAAGTTATCCACGCTTCCATTTAACCTCTCACACTATCCTTAATACAAGTACAACATTTTCTATCCAACTTGGTAATCTTATTTTATAGGTCAATCTTTACTTTTGGTGTCGGCAGAGTTTACGTTGCCTACCTTTTCTTAAGGTTACACTAGTCGAAAATTCTTCCATACAAACGTAGTCTAGGGATTATTTCACTGTTTGACAATGTACGTTCAAAATAAAAAGTGATATCAATTTGTCTCATCATTATCTAGCCCTGTATGGAAGCAAACGAGTAAAAAAATAAAAATATTTGAAAGTTATGAGCGTCGATAGTTCCACATTTCGACACTAATTTCAACGCATTTTTGGGCGCAAATAAATACCATAAGACGACGGAAAATTGCAAAACGGCCTCCATACAGGCATAGATTAGTAGTTCAACAATGCAAATAATTTTATTTTGAACAGATACGTTCAGTCGTTTTTTCATGATATCCAGACTCCCAAAGGTCTGTTTATAAAATTTCGCGTCCTCGGTATCGTCCTAAATCATTATCTATTTCGCTACAAATTGTGTATTCGTACGCGAACTACTGCTCATCACACCATCAATCTCTTGCACACGTGTTGTCGGTTGATATAAAGTGCATCTTAACCCCGCGCACAAAATAGTTCGTGCCGTTGACTAGTGTAACCTTAATCCACTTATCTACCATAATCGTTAGCATTAGTACATTGTATATCATAATAGCATTCTGTAGATAATTCAATTTATTCATTGATAATAGCGTAAATATTATATGGAATAAGGAAGTCCAAAGGCGTCAAATACCGTTGGCTATTGGCCAAATTACGAATGTAGTATTATATTAAATAATTTAGCTTTGTTATTAATAGGAATTAACAGCTGTTTGGAAAAAGTAGATGCCTAATGCTCCTGCATTGGCATTACACAGTATTGGTACACACGAATGTACAAATGTTGACTCGACTTCTTTCTTCGGAGAAATCGTGAGTACGTTGTACCTACGTGGGTATTAGAAATGGTAAAAAAATCTAAACGACGCTGCGCCCACGCTGACAGTAGATACATAGGCGGAAGGCTGCATTGATTGATTGCAGTAAACAACTAGCATTGTTCATTTGTAAACATGTTAGATTAGGTAAAAAAAATCTTTCTTTCCGTATTTTATTTATTGGAAAGATTGCCAGCCTCTTATTGAAAATTCCACAGTGCCTACCTACTTATTCAGTGCGTTCAGAGTTGATTAAATTTTAGACAAGATGGATTTGCCAAATATGCGGTTCTAATTCCAATGTAATATTGAATTATTTTTAAAATGAAAGTCTATAACAGGAAAAAGTCTACAGTACCGACAGAGACGTTATTATAGTACCTACTGCAGAATCAATTGATTAATTCCAGTTATTTCTTTAAAGTTGTGTGTCATTCACATTATAGCTATAGTGGCCCACTCTCCAGAGTGACAAATAGAACCGCAGGAATTCCAAACTGGACCAACACGAGTCGTTAATCAATCAACGTGAATTATTAATTTAGTCATAGTTCTGTTCGTGTATTTCTAGCAACTGGACTCTTAATATTTTGTATGTCTTTCCATGATAAGACAAGATTTATAAATGTACGAGATAATAGTAAGGTATAATTGACCATATTTATTTACAGTAATAGTTAACTCATGAGCTTGGTCATAAATTGTGTTACGCGTTAATTACCTTCTTACAGACATACCGAGGTAGACATAAAACATTTTGACTCGAAGCAGTAGCTATATAATATCTTTAATTGTTATTGCATGATAAACCAAGCCAACTGTAAACTTTTAGTAACCTTAAAAATTCGCGTTTTATAAAATTAGAAATTCAAATTAGTCTAAATGGGAATACATTAAAATAACAGAGCCATGTTTTCGGCATGTTTACGCTACTAAAAGTGAAATAATATAAAAACCAACCTAAGTAGTTAAGTACACATACACATAATGTAATAGAATGTCGTCAACCTGCAACCTGAATATAAAATTAATTCGTGTAGGATAAAAGAGGCAAATGGCAACGCAACATTGAACTACATAATTTCCTGCCCTCTATTTCAGCGCAGCTTTTCCGTTCCCTGGTAAAACCATTGCATTTAAATAGGAATACCAACTACGAACTCGTAATTAGTGCGATACCAATGCAAGTTGATCACGTAGCACACAGAGGCCAAGGACAAATGGCCGCAGCACATTAGCAGCGCGATTGCGCGCGCTGATTGCGACTTACAAACACACCAGCTCGCCGCTTTTCTCCGCTTCCTTTATCCTGTCATGCCATCTACGGCTTTTAAGTTTAACTACTTCAGGTCAAACAAAACCTCATTAGAGCCTTACAGCTCGTTGCCCGTGTCAATCGTGCACAATAGCTAGTATACAGTCTACAGCATTATGTTTCCAAGTGCTCATGACTTGTATTTTATTAACGTTTGGCATTGGCGTTTGACGAGCAGATTTAAACATCTGTATAAATAGCTTCCAGTGTAACGTAGGTATGGCTGTGAGATCATAAATGCCTATTAGGTCCAACATTAACATTACAAAGATCTGAGATAACGTGAAACGAAAAACATTCGTCAATTTTTGGTATAAATACGAGGAAGGTTGCGAAAACAATTTGTTTATTTTGTTTTCCAGTCTCTGACTGCGCTTAGTAATTCGCAAAAAATTCGACGTCTGTGCTTACTAGGTATATAATTAACAAAGATTTAGGTATCATTGTGGCATTCTCAACCGTGACTTAATAGTCTGTGTCTGATGATGATTGATGGTATGTTCACGACTTGATCGAAGATGCTAACGTAAATATTGTTACATTATAGAGGCCCCTATCTTTAGCTAGGTTCGATAACATAAACGTGTTAGATTTCCGTTATTTAGTTTTAGTATCACGTATGGGTTAATTTAAACTAAAGTGGGGAGCGGACGCCAGAAGCCATAAATTTTCGATTCGCAGAATTGAATCGCGCAAGTAGCTAAACGCGGGGAGCACTATACGTCGCGGCCTCCGTTGATAAGATAACCTTGCCTTTCCATTTGCTTAGCTAAAGCGTACCTACTTATAGTACTGAAAAACACGCTTATCAATTACGCCCATGTTATATGAAACCGTCTTAATTTAAATAATAAGAAACACGATGTGTTCTCTACATAACTTCCGGCCCACTATCGTTATCAACCAAGAACGACTCTAATATAGTGGTGGTAAAATGTTTACATTATATTAATGTGGTTTTGTGCCGTCTATTAAATTACTGTACAAGGATGCTGCCTGTTAGTAATGATGTCAGCACAGCTGTTAGAGTAGTGTAGTATCTATATGTACGCAAATACTTAGTGATATCTACAAGATGTAGAGTCATGAGACATGGGACTATTAAGTACCTCGTGTTCAAAAGGATCGTCTGTACGGGGAACCTGTTTCTGTTTATCTGTGCTGAACGACAGCCTCCTCTTGAACAACTTCATCTTGGCGCAGTGGACGCCGGCGAGCTGCTAGTCACTACACGTGTCCGACGCGTTACAATCTCATTACGAGTCAGCTACGTGACCGTAACTTAAAGCTAGTTTTTTCACGAAACACCACAAAATATTCTAACAAATTCTCTTTGAGTATCCAAAGAAAACAGTCATCACTGCAACACTTGGGCGAGTTAGCCGCGATTTTTGAACAAAACCGCGTCAACTGCCTACTTTCGCGCCATCTAGCCGCGCGAGGATAGGAGGAGTGGTCGTGGTGGCCGTGGGCCGTCAGCGGCGCATATGGTGGTGCGGCCAGGTCGCGCGCGCGTGGCGCACTGTGCGCGCCGGCCGCACGCCGCACACCGCGCGCTGCGCCGTCACCTTCACACCGTGACACTCGTGTGAACCCGCCCCCCAATGTTTACACATTTATCTTCATCACCGACCTTTCATAAATCAAAGATCATAATACCACCTAAGGTATTCAAATGCCCCAAAATCGCCACAAAATGTTATGCAAAGATAGCCATTGGGCAAATAGCACTGTAGATAAAATGTTATCGTTAACTGACCTACAAACTCGTAAGATAATGTACCGATGATACCTTCAGACCATGTACTACTTATATCAAATTACAATTTCAACATTATGGAAATGTCTTGCGCATCAAATGGAGACTGGAGTAGCAGCATCCGTTGTTGCCATAAACAATACTAAAATAGGAACGGCTATGCTTGCTGTGTTTGACAGATGTCAATTATATTAAACGTACTGGTTCCCCTGCACTACTAATTATGTTTTTGAGAAGGGTGAACGAATAAATGATATTTATTATTTTGGTATGTTCACAGATGTAGTTGTTGTTTACTAACAAAAATATCTACCTACGCACTTTACTTGCGGTTAAGGTTGTGTCATATGATTATATGTTTCTGAGAACTGACGTCTTTGTTGGACGCAAATGCTCCACATTAATTACTATCGCTTAAACATTATGCTTACATTAAACACACTAGACTAATTGTTAAAATAATCTTAAGGAAAAACAAACGACATCAACCTCGTATATTGGGATAAACCTGGTGGGTAGGGCAAGAATACTTGGATTTGGTATCAGCTCATCTCAATCTTAGCATAGCAGTGCCAAGTTACTATATATATTGGAAGCCCAGTCAGGGGATGTAAAGCTTGGAGACATACAACAACTATTAGATCTTAATATATCATAGAAGCCATAGAAATCAAACAATGAATTTCAAAGACAGACAGGTCAGACTGCCAAGAGAAAAGCTACTGAATAGCTTTCTTTTGAAATGCTTTCTAAGCACTATAATAATAAAGAACATGGAATTTCGTCGCGAAATTCTGTGTTCAATGTCCTAGAAACATTAGCATTTAGAAACGTCGGTAGGTATCTCAAGTTCCATACGTAGATACGTCTACAAGCTATAATTTAGGAATACACGTCTAATTGACATTTAGCGAGGCTGGAGATATTTCATTATGAACGGCAAATAATACTTAATTGATTTCAAGAGTTGAGGCCCGGAGCGAGTGGGCAATTTATTTCACTTTGTATTTAACTACTGCAATAACAGCTAAAACGATTTCAAATTGGGTTCCTCGATGTAAAATATGTTTAACTTTGAAATATCGAAAGCACTTTGCCCTTGCACACCCGTGCTCCTATACAATGATGAAAAATTTTCTCTCTCGACCGTCGGTCGTATAGTTAAATTTTCGTGTCAGAAGAGCAAATCATTTTGATAAACATATTCATTACCATAAAACTGAAATATAGCAAATTATTTTCCTGCTTTGGTTGCAATTATAGATTAAATCACAGTTCTTCCTTCAGCATATCACACTACTCTGCACCTCATTTATAATTATAATTAGCATCACATATTACGTCATTTATTCTTCTATCCTCACATTAGTATGCAAGGTTGTTATCTCATACATAAAATACATATAAATTAGCATAGATCTTGCAAATAACGTTGTACGCTGTATGGATTTCCTATCGCTCCACTTTATTTCTTCTAAAGGTAGAATTTGTGTGTTTCGTTCTTAACTTGAAATGTAACTGTTCTCATGATGTCATGTATGCTTAATCCTAAAATCCTAAAAAAATTTAGCTTTACTGCCCGTTGGTGTTTGTACAAGAATCAAACAGGAAGAGGAATGTAGAGCCCGGAATGTAGCGTTCCGTGAACCTGTCAGTGTTTGATCTGGCATTAGCGCTTTCTAAATCCTTGCTGGACTTAGCCGGAGCCATGAGAAACTGTTTTGTCTTCCACTAGCTTTCCACACGCAGCTTCGCCTGCGTGGGCTACACGATTTTGGCTGTTTCGTTTTTGCAGTTCTGGCGGGATATTGCAAATTATTATCGAAACATAGCTTTCCGTCCGCGTCTTTGTTCGCGTTGACTACAAAATTTGCTCAACTTTATTATTTTATCGAATTATAAAAATTTAAAATTATATAGATGATTATTATTTAGATTAGATGATAAACAATTTTATTTTTCTTCCAAACTTTAACACCCCGTTTTACCCCTTTTAAGGCATGAAATTCAAAAGATCTTTAAAGAAGTATTTTTATTTTAAACTTAGTGGCTTAATGGCAAATTTCATTCATTTCAAATTAAAAATGACAGAGTTTCATACAAACTATCATCCCCTATTTAACTCCCTTAGGCGATGAATTTCGAATAATCCTTCCTTATTCCTTGTCTACATTATAAAGGCAACCTCTGTACAAAATTTCAGCTTTCTAGGTCCAAGGATTTGGGCTGGGCGTTGATGAGTCAGTCAGTCAAGACTTTTCTTTTTATTTATATAGAAGATTTTCAACCACACCCACAGGCAGCTCAGCTATGTTAGCTGAAGTTGGCAAGAACAATAAATATTAACAAATAAATAATTATTGTTGGTCCTGACCTTCGCAAACGGAACTAATATCTACTATTCCTAGTAGTTAATACATATTAATTTTATTACAAGTTGCTATTCCTGTTCGTGTAGTAATGACTCAATATTTCTATAACAAAGCTACATATAACAATACACAAGCAGCTCCACACATCCTCAATGCCGAAAATTTGCCAAATGGCGTGAAAATGAAGTCGACGACGGCGTGCACCACGTTCTGACCCGACGTCGCGGTCGTGCCACTTTCTTGTTCACGTCCCATAATCATAATGGGAAGTAATATCAGCAATATCTGCTCCAAAGAGGCCCTTATATCAACCATATCTCGCAGCTCATATCCATTCAGCGCTGAATATGCGAAAGTTAAAGATCGAACTCTTTGAAGATGCCTCCCGAAATAATTATAGCGAATTCATTTATACTTCGTGTTTCCACGCACCATACACGGATCCATTTAACGCGATATGTTTTTTAGGGTTCCGTACCCATAGGTTAAAAACGGGACCCTATTACTAAGACTCCGCGATCCGTCTGTCTGTCTGTCTGTCCGTCTGTCACCAGGCAGTATCTCATGAACCGTGATAGCTAGGCAGTTGAAATTTTCATAATTAATAGATGTATATATATATTTCTGTTGCCGCTATAACAACAAATACTAAAAACAGAATAAAATTAATATTTAAGTGGGGCTCCCATACAACAAACGTGATTTTTTTGCCGTTTTTTGCGATAATTGTACGGAACCCTCCGTGCGCGAGTCCGACTCGCACTTGGCCGGTTTTTTATATCATTACGGTTATAAAATTTCAATAGTGCTGATAAGATATTTTATGTTAATAGCGCTGTTAAAAATAAAGAATCTGTTTACAAATAAGGGGATGCGCAGTTCATTAAAGAAGCGCGGTAAATCAAAAGTTTCTTGTAAATTAGTACTTTAGTAGGTACTTACAGAGTTTTGTACTTGTGCCAATATCTGCGCATTATTGGCGGAGTCGCTCAGCTCCAAGGCTCCGGCCACCTGAAACAAACAAACAGTTCTCAGCTACATTAAGTGGGTCAATTGTTCCCGAGGGACAGACTCCGCGCGGACCATCACGAATGTCCGTATTTCATTTGTATTGTGCCTTGGAATTGGGAGAGATAGAACAATACACAGAAAAATATGGCCAATTTTAGAATATTTTACTTAGACACTTCCGCAAACGTGACCTGGGTTTGCAAAAAAAATCTGTTTATGTATAACCGAAAGTTAGTCACGGAAATAAAAACCATGACATTGTAGCGAGGCCGAATGAGTTAGGAATGAAATCTGCATTCTATCTGACGCACGTAGGCTTAGTTATAAGCTCCTAGGCGATATAAAGAGCTGCCTCCGCCTGAGGCAGGGCAGGGTGCAGGGCGGCGGGCGCACTGACCTTGTGCCACTACGCTACGCTTCGTATTCGCGACTTGGACTCGAACTCACCTTGCCAAACGTTACGTGCCACTGCAGCGTAATAAATTATAACTCGCGGGTTCGATTCCCGCACCCAGCTTTTATTTGTATGGTTTAACAAGTTATTGTTCATACTAGTTTTGAAGTGCTTTTCTGAAGAAAATATGGGTTTTCTTTTCTTATAAGATTAAAGCTAATAATTTTAGCCTATCAGAGTGGTCTTTCTATACAGCCCAAATAATACCAGTGCTTAAATAACATTCACGGTACAGGAAATCCTGTTGTACCGTTTTTTATCCTGTTGTACTTTTTAGGGTATCCATTAATACTAAACAAAAAACGTGCCAACAAGATACCTTCTTAGAGAAATAAAAAACAAACAACGTTTATTAAAATGGGTTTCGATCCATTTACAATGTTTCCCTTTTCGAATCGAACCCAGTTTTGCAACTTAATTTAGTCGATAAGGGTGGAGAAACAAAAACAACTCGGGTGCGAAAAGTCGAAACAACACCCCTCAAATAAAATACCGTTAAACGGAACGAGATAAGAAAACTTCGCTTCAGAGAACAATAGATACCTATGTACAATCCAGAGAAAATGTTGCCTATTTACCAATTACTCAAACGTAGTAGTGAAAGTGGTAAATAGTTCATAAATCGACGTAAAAGTGGGTTTACGTGTATTCGTGTGAAGGTGCATGCGAATCAAGCTGCCCCGAGGGTGTAATTTGCACGTATTGTCTGATGTGGCGATATCTCTGCACTGAAATGCATTGGTCACGGGTCTGTGCCCTATGCATTGTGGAGAAATAGCGTAAAGTTTCTTGATACACATCACATATAAAATATGTCTACTAATAAGATTCGATATGCTATTTGTTAGACCAGAAATTAGTGTGTAAAAAGGTATGATTTCATACCTGTCAAATATTACAATAGGATAATCACAATATTTTGACGGTATCAATGCTTTAGTTATATCACCCCGGACCCGAGCACCTGCCTATAAGCGAGAACATTCCGAGAACATCACAGAATTTGGAGCTTTGATAACCGTGGAGGGTTACTAAATGTCTATGTATGTATGCATGCCCAATGGGGGCATAGAAATGGCAATAAGCACTGTAATGCCTTTATTTTTGACATAATTCCAGCTGTTAAACTTTACTTTACGATTTTACCTTTAATGGACCTTGGGTTAAAACTCCCATAGCATATATATTTTGAAATAAGTTAATAAGGTGCAGATTAAGTCACGGGTGGGTTTTAGTCAGTAAAAGTCTACTCAGAGCGGGAAAAGTCATTGGATGATTACCAACACAAAAAAAAGTGCGGATTAAGTCACCGGGACATAACATGTCATATATATGCAGTGTTTTACGAAAATCTAAGTTCGTTCGAAGGTTCATAAAGCAACAAAAATAGAATGTTGGCAATAGAAATTGAAAATAATACGCAGTCACATAATAAGAAAAACGGTGACGAACAACTAACAATAACAAAGCAGATGCTTTAAGAACTTTGCGTCTGCAATGTAGGAAGAGAGTTCATAATAATACAGTAATTGTTTTCCTTGAAAACAGCCGTTTTAAGACTCTCGAGGCTAATTATATAATGATGGATGGCACGGTGAAACCTTCATGTAACACTTAATAATTCATAAAGTAGGCAGAGAAATCCACGCGACCACGCTAAATTACAGGGGTGCCAACACTGGCAACTTGACAACACAATCTTGTCGGATGCCGCCGACGTTATTATAAAACTCATCTTCGAAAGTGTTGACGCATTCTTTGTCCAAAGAATGAAGAAGTGATAAGTGTGAAGACCTTAAAAGAAGCCGACAACTCCATATCTGCAATAATAACTCCAATATTTCACGCTGTTTTTCATAATTGCTCCCTTGTATGTCCGATAAGTCGTTTGTTTCATTATTATTGTAATTTGCATGAAATAAATGAATTTGACCCCAATACTTGATCAATGACCAGCATTGCCGAGTCTATTTAAGAAGTAAACGTTTCGTTGTAAACAAACTGCGTTGTAAACTTGTCTGAGTAGGGCTCATGAATTCGGTTGTGAACTATTTATCTGTTCAAATAGTAGGTCCTACCCATACAAGTTAATGGTTTTATCTTCGGAAAACAATAGAGCGATAACCGATCGTAGTCTGAGATAGCTGGACTTTTATTACGTTTTCATATGAGTTACGATAACTATTAATTGATTCTTAGAATTTACAGTTATTTCACATGTTTATCACCGTTACGTAACTACATATTTATTATATTTTACTATAAGAGCTTGGCTACTAACGCAAACATAATTGAATTTAATTTCAGTATTTAAAGTAAACGGCCCACTTTGTCCTCGATATGAACGCTTCCGGACTTTAAAAAGCTATTGACCCTTTCTCAAGTTAGATAAGGTTAATTTCCTCGAGCCAGCGTCGGCCGGCGAACCCATCGTCATTACTTTCCATTAGCTTAGGAAATTCATCACAAATGCGGTAAACAACGAGGAAGGAGCACACAGGCCTGCGTAACTTATAACTGGCCATCGGTCACCTTCGCGGACATTTTTCACTCCAGACAACTAATGAGATTCTCTTACAACGGACGTCTGTATTCATTACGTGGCATTGTTCTATGTAGTTACGTGTGAAATTAACAAAACCGTGTTGTTAGTAACACAGATAAATAAAGAAACCGACCGTATGAAGAGATTCGTTAAGAAAGTTGTTGAGGATAGACTTATTGAAAGGTGTTCTGTATCGATTTAATTAGGACACGATTGTTATGAAAGTGTCAAGAGGTGTAAGTCGATAAAGGCGAAAGTGGTCTGGCTAAACATCTCTGTTCTGACAAATAACATAATAAACTGGCAACGTGTAAGATGCAATCCTAAACCGTATGTTATCCACTTCACATGCCGCATTGCTGTAAAAATAAACCTTAGTAGCTCTCCCCGTCCCAGAGGAGACGTTCGACCCGGATTGTGTTGCTTGATCGACTCCAGAACCTCACTTACCTATGTTTATTAGGTCGATCAGGAAATGGCGATGCTATAAATGCTCTAATACAGTTTATTTTCATTTGAAGTTCTCAGATGTTCTGTGGTTACGCATCGCCATTCAAAATTAGACGCCCATCGACGAATGATGAATCAAAGAGTTTGCCATCAATAAGACTGCGGTTTCTAAAGGGAAAGGGAACCAGAGCCTTTGATGTGACTTTATGTAATGTATACTTTTGAACATCATTCGTTCAGCAAAATTTATTTCTTTGGTTTGCAAAAACCTTCAGAGATCAAGATCATTTTCAAAAAAAGAAAGTGGAAATGTCTTGCCAAAAACAAAATAACATCAGTCACGCAATCGGTATTACTGGCAGGATATAATTTGGAGTGTTCAGTGGTGGGCAGCGTGCACCGTGCAATGTGCGAGGGTGTCCTATTACCGGCGAGTGTCAGTAAAGCCGCAATTTGTAAGCACGCTGTTATTAATTACGAGACTCGGTGGTCCTGTCTCAGGGGTATGGCCGCCACTCGCGCGCTTCTGACAAACCAATTTCGAAACATGTTTATGGACCCTCTTGTGAATTTACCTGAAATATTGTTTTTTGGCTGTTGAAATTTTGTACCTTTATCAACAGGTTTGATGTTATGTGAAAGAAATTAATCAACTTTATGAGAGCTGGCAATTTGGTAATCTAATTCAAATTAATTTCTTTCTTTTGTATTACTTTCGAGCAGAAATCATGTTCCATAAGAATAAAACTCGTTTAAGTAAACTGCAGGTTACGAAACGGGAACCGGCAGATTACATAATTTTTCAAGTTTATGATATGTTTTCAATTGCTTAACATTTCTGTTACAACACTTCAAATTACGCTCCTTATAAGGTGAGCAGCGAAGTTAAGTACAATTTAAGGTTCATTTTAAAGGGAAATGCATGAGATTAAATAAGTGTTTAAGTTGTTTGCGTGCAGTGTCCGACGTGGACGTCTCAATCCGATGAGATGGCATCGGCTGTCTCAACAAATTAAGGTGTAACTCGTAACGGAATACAGACGGGGCCCAACTTTCATACGTTCACTTGATACGCGATAAATTGTGAAGGGTTTGACCAAAATATTTGGGTGAAAATAAAATACGAAAATACTCGCTCTGAATGCCACTTTGTCATTCGATATCAAGTGGTTCAAGACAATAAAGAATATCTGACATGAAACATCGTCCTACTCGAATTGAGCTGATCTCTTTCTTTGGGTCATTACGCCCACTATGTATGCAATTCTACATTATGAATGTCGTAAACCTTAGTCATGAGAATTGTAAAGGTTCTCTTACGAAATAGTATGTAATTCCATTGTCATTAACGTAGTTACACTATTTACTCGAATTTGTGCCGCTCTGCTGCATCACCTAATGTTTCATGAACCTCATCAAACTGAGTAGGTACATGAGTAGATTACCTTGCTACATGAGTATAATAATCTACATAGTCTAGTTTGCCATCTTTGAGTGATTAGTAGTGATTACATAACTTTGATGGAATTATTTTCGCATTAGCATGATCCTATTATTAAGTTAAATTATCATATCATGAATATTTTTCCGGAAACATTTATTTTGTAGTCATGATTAGCATAAGACTAATGATTAATTAGAAATGTAGAGAAAAGTTTAATAGGAACATTCTTATCTATAAACACAAATTCAATTATTAATCTAATACACATGCAACTTAGTATCTACACAGAGTTGCAATAATAGTGCGTGCAAATAAATAAAGTGTGAAAGAAAAGCTCATCGATTTTTATAAGTCTTAAAAAATATAGAACCGTTAATAAAAGAGAACGTTAACGTTTAAACTTGTACCTTAACAGGCTACACAATGACTGCTAACAAGAAATCGACTATAACTTTTTTTTCATTTTAGCCGAATCACGGTTTAAACCTAATAGCGAGCAAAAAATGTGCCCGTCATAAGACGATTAGCAAACGGACACAAACGGCATGCTATGGTTAATTCAAACTATTCGAATTTCGAACGTATAGCAATGTGACCAGTATTTCTAGACATGCGGCGAAAAAAGGAACTAAATTTTAATGTTCTGAATTGACACATTATTGACGTTGGTCTTTGCAAGTGGCGCTGTCACGAACGGTCACGTTATATTTTTTCGCTAGCCACTATCGTATATGTTCGTTTTGCACGGGTTTGGTCGGAATTCATACGGTCTGTGTGATTGACTGGTAGTTCCGGGTCAATCGGCGTACGCCATTGATGTATTTTTACCACTGTTATAATTACGACACGAAGTCTAGAATATAGAGCGATGTCGACACTTCAGAGATAAAGTGATATAGACGATAAAATTGATTGAATGGATCTTACTTTACTAGGTACTACCTACTTCACATCACATCATCAGCCTATTAATGTTCCCACTGCTGGGACACAGGCCTCCTCTCTGTGAGAGGGAATGGGCCGTAATCCACCACGCGGGCCCAGAGCGGGTTGGTGGATGTCACATGTCTTCGAATTTTTGGTTCTAGGACATGCCGGTTTGCTCACGATGTTTTCCTTCACCGTTTTGAGAGCAGTGGTGATGAAATAATTTACACAAAAGAAAGCGCCTGCCTGGGCTTTAATCCACGACCTACAACTTGTAAGTCGCGGCGATACCACACTGGGCAACCACTGCACTCACTACCAACTTAAATCGCGAAAATTACATTTTCTATTAAATTCTAGAGCTTTCGGCCTTTTAACAGTTAAACTACTTAAATTACTCAATACTCGTACAAGAATTATAAAATCAAGAACAAAAAGATCTAACAAGTACTAATAGGATTTTAATAGAAAATCAAATCAACGATGTAGAGTAAGCAATATGCAATTTACTTGTTTTCTCAATATAAAGCTTTTTATTTATCTGTAAACTCACTTACGGCTCACGACTTAACGAGTAAGTATTTACCATTAATTCGAATAGGAATTTGTACATACTCTACTTGAGAACTATTTGTAAAGTTAATGAGCACGGAGAAAGCAATGCCTTACTAAAACTGAACTTAATCTAATTAAACTGCCTGCTGTTATTACAGACTATAAACTTGGAACATGGCATGACTTTCGTATGAAACGTCTTTTGAATCTTGACTTTCTTTCGTCAGAGAACTTGGAGAAATAAGTATACCTACGTAAGTATCAAATACAAAAAAAAACACAGAAACAGGAAAACTGGTCTTATAAAATGACTCGGCACTTTTGTTAGTACAAGTAATGGTTCAATAACTGTAACATAGTCTAAGGAAATGGCAAGTTGAATTTAGTCTAGAATTAGATGTAGATATCAGATACCTAATAATACTCTATAATAGCTTTTGATATTGGTAAAGTATTTCAAAAAGTAACTATATATGAGTATTTTGATTCTACCCTATTTATAAATTTTTGAGCTAAATCCGCTTTCTTAGATTTCCAACGTTTCACTAGTGTTCTATGTAAATTAAAACTGTCATGATCAATAGTTTGAAGTTCGGCCGCAATGAGAGAGATGATGTTCATCAGTAGTTAACAGACTGTTTCGTCTAACAAAATTCCAACAATGTTGCTATTTAGTGTGGTTGAGCGTACCTACATAAACACGGCACTGCAACACCGCAATCATGCAAACAGACTAACACAATCAACGAATACCACAGACGGCCGTAAACTATAGCGGCAGATATAAATAAGTACGCCTGTCCCACCGATCTTACCAACTTATCTCGGCAATAAGTCCCGTATCTCTTTTTCCAGGCATTCATCTGTGCTAAAGGAGCTTTTGAGTTAAATATGTATCTTCCAAGGCAATATTATTTACCCGACTGCCGAAGGAGGGTAATGTGTTTATCAGTCTATGTATGTATGTTTGTTTGTTCTTATGTGGCGTTCCAGAGACCAAAGGCTTTGGCCGATTTTGATGATTCTTACGTCGTGTCGTCGTCGATTCATCTTAACCTTGCGAGTATCACTGGCTTCATAAAAATTTTAAATAGAAAAATGGTGGTTTTTGGGCGCCATATTGTGGGTACACCATCGTGTGGGATATCAAAATAAAGGGTTTAAGAAGTTGATTTCAAAAACATATAACACTTATATGTTTCAATGTACCTAATTTGAAAAAAAAGTTAACTAAAAAGTTATCTATAAAAAAAGGTAAATTAAAAAAACAAAAAACCCGACTGCTTAAAAAGCGAACTAAAAAGACATAAACAAGAAGAAAATCATGCTGTGCAGGCGACAGATACATCTGGTTTTGGTCAGCCAGCTTGCGAATATGTATCCTCCGACTGCACAGCATTATTTTCTTCTTGTTTACGTCTTTTTAGTTCGCTTTTTAAGCAGTCGGTTTTATTGTTTTTTTAAATTAACTTTTTTTTCAAGATGCACCTCAGTATTAAATTCTCATCCAGCCCCTCACGACGCGGCTCGCGAAATTCCGCAAACAACCGTAACGACCTTGCATTGTTAGTGTTCCAGACTCTTTTGGCATGAATGATTACATGGACTCGATAAAAGATTGTCCGTATGTATTACACGAGTTACCGGCGAGTTTGAACAGAGATGCGGCCTGAGAACAACCCGGTGTTTATGGCAAATGTTTGTTACACTGCGGTTGGTTAACGGGCTAAACAAAGTTACTTTGCATGAACCGAACAAACAAAGCAGATTAGTTTAAGAGCTCACACAGTTAGAACTTTCTAGAGATTAATGCTATAAGGAAATGGCCAGCAATCTTGCATTGCACCAATCAAAATAGAATTTGAAATAGAACCCTTGTAAGAAACTTATTGCTCTGCTCATTCATTGCTATTTAAGAGTTGTAGATAAGTTAGTACCCGACTGTTTTTCATAATAACAAATACTGAGTAGCCTAGCACTCGTGTTTAATATAATACTGTGACATATAGACTCTAGGTAGTCTACGTTTGGTCGCGGATAAATTTGAAAAAGTGTTACCGCGGCCCTGGCTCAAGCATCTGAAGGAATACGGGTGGATTTTAGTCAGTGAGTCTGACACGCCCTCCCGCTTAACCCCGAGCGGGAGAAGTCATTGGATAATATACAAACAAAAAAATAATAAAAATGTTAGTCTACGTTTCCATCTGGGGGTTTAATTTTAAGCACGAGTCAACTTATGCTATCACCGCTAGGGTGAGCAAGCAGTTAATTGTACAGAATTCACGTCAAATACCATTATACACCGAAATACCCACCTCAAAGAGTATTTTCGGTCAAAATCTTTTTGGTCTCGCACGGGGTTATTTATTTTTTATTATTGTTTGTGTTTTGCCTATCTCGTGTCTCCTGTTTTATTCAAAATCATGTTTTAAAAGCTCGTGTAATCGTGTCTAATGAATGGTGAAATTTTTGGACTGATCTTTATAACGAACTTTTAGCTAGAAAGTTATAGAAATAAAATTAATCGTAACTGTAATACAACAAATTTCCACACTTTCTTCACGATATTAATGTATATAAATATTTCTAGTTGCAAGCTGCAAAACTGGAGCTAACAACATTAGCATTGCTCCGTGTCGTTGAGACCGGTCCTCGGCGTATTTAATCTTCTCCGGGTAGAAGGCAATGTACCAGGAAACTGGGTGACATTTAAAGTATCGACCGACCTACCGGAAGAGGTATTAGATCCACACCCCAATACAGCCGCGTACCGAACTGCCGACGACCTAATAACTGTGCCGTAAGTAGGCTGACGAGATTCTCACTCGGATTTAAGGGGATGATTTCGTCGCCAATTCCAAAAGAAATATTGGATCTTCTTTTGGGATAAAGGCTTTATAAATTCGCGTTTCATGAATGAATCACTGAACTGGAGATGATTTGAATAACTTATATACAGGTATGTGTGTTAAGAGATGAGTTAAAATTGAGTATTTTGGCCCATATGATATGACTACAATAATATACTCTGGATCAATGCATGCAAATATGAATAAAATAATAAACGACAACGTCCCCCTCTCAACCCCTTTGAATAAGTTCGTTCCGATTGTAACGAAGAAATATCGGATATCGGGAATCCGATTGTCAAAGACGAGACTCGCTACAATTGTCAAGTGTCCTCAGCCGGGGTCAGACTCAAGATGACCTATTGAACAAGGACCTTTAAAATTAACATACTTTACTCGGCTACCACTTATGTATTGTCACGGATTTTCCTTTACAGAGTAAAGAAAAGTTAAAAAGAGGTATTAACTTTAACTCTAAGAGCGTGGGTAGTGCTTAAAGGCTTTAAGTGTCAAGAAAAAGTGTTGAATTTAGATGGGATTATTTATTATTAATGACGGGATCATGACAAGCATTTTGTACATTTTGTGTATCATTTACTTGGTGTTGAGATTTCTAATGGCATTTCCACTATGTAGTTGCAGTGGTTGCTGTGGATGCAACAGCCGACAGCATTATGCTGGCATATTCGCCTTGTCATTGTTGTTGCTTTAAAAGAAGATACTGCTGCTTTATAAGAAGCTCTTATACTAGAATTCGATCGAAATCGATGGGTTAATTCATAGCAAAATTAACCCGAATTTATGCACTGCATCTTTTAGTATGCCACTCAATTAGGGATAGACATAGTTTAAGACCGCATCGAGGTGGTCGCCTTTGATGTCTCCCTTAGTCTAGCCAATCCTCTAACGACCTATAGAGCCTAAACTCAATTTATATGTAAAATTAGTTCGTACTCGTCGAGCTGAGTTGGAGGAAAGTCGACGACGAGTCGAAACGCGCGCTGATTTTCCCGGGATCGATTACGTAAAACCGCCGTCACGACATTCCTACGCGGTGTCAATCTACATTCTAGGCAAATAGGAAAAGGTGTTATATGAAACACTCACTGCGACAAAGCGAGTACCTGTTAACAGTAGGTAAGTAGGTACTTGAGCATTACATGTGTTCTGCACTGTCTTGTATAAAATGAATTAAGTACGTGTCACATACATGTACCTATTAGGCTAAACGATAATGCAACACTTAGCGGTTGTATTTTATTATTTTTGCAATTTGCCTAAGCCGCTGCAGGCTATATAATTGCCCCACTTAGGAAAATATAGAAAAACAAGATAAACTTAATAACAGTGCCGAACCTGGAAATTAAATTAGTCAGGCCTGTGACCCGCAACTAAAGAGGCTAAAGGAAATGGCAGTTTAGTCAAAACAAGTCGATTACTTGCCAATTGATGGGCACCAATTTGGCAAGTAAGAATTAATCGTTTGAAACTAATGTACTTCCGGTGGGGTCAGCAGATTTATATTCACGTCAAAATATATTAGAGTTATTTATTATTTTAGTAGACATTACAATTATTACAAACACCGGTCTCATAAATATAACCCTACCCTCCAAATTAGGCAATAACAACAAAATCTTGTATGGTTATGGGCATAGTAAATAGGCCGTTTAACGAACTCTACCAACCAGCCAGTTATTATTCAACCTTTACGGTAAGTAGATACAAGTACAACTTTATCTGCTTGCTTGATCTTTTGAAAGCTATTAATTAATTATTTTGAAATTGTTACTTGAGCCCTTGAGCCCTATTATTAGTGCAACGGTAAATAGAGAGATAATGTGCGTTTAGCTGGTATTGCACCGTGCACCGTGTAGTCGCGACGCCGCCCCGGGCTCCGGGCGCGCACCACGGCTGCGACGGCGCATTCCCGCTGTGTGCAATGTTTATCATAAGCATAATTTCCAATTTGTGCATAATTGTATCGTTTAGTACATATTTTCGATTCAGGAAAGTAGCTCTAAAGTGGGTGAGACATAGCGGCAGAAGGAAGAAACTCTAAGGAGTCGGATACATGACCTCATGTATCCGACTTTACGAGATAAGAAACCAATCGTAACCTAAATATAGGTAAAATTAATAAGCTACAAAAGACACTATGATATCTGACTAGGATGACGCAAGCAAATCAAGAGTGACGCCGAATGCACGTTGCTTGTGAATCGCGGATGTCAACACACATGATGAATTGAATTAATAAGGTCGTTACTCGTTATCATTTGGTTGGCGATAAAAATACTAATCTGACAGAATAATATAAATTGGATCAGTCAGGTAACGACTGGAAGGACGAAACAGTTCAGGAATTGTGAATAAGCCTTAAAGTTCTCAGGATTGCGTTTGTTCCTTCGAAATGGGCATTCAATGGGTTGGTTAGTGCATTGAGCTGAGGTCGTCAAGCTGCGCAGGCGAGCCGGTAACGTACGCCTGCCCACAGTGCCCACTCCCGCTGCCCGCAAACCTATCATTGTATGCAATCTTTGACCCGCAGACCGCGGCCACAACGAACAATCAATGCTGCTGCTATTAAACATGCTTTGAAATGGCCATTCGTCAAGGAAATTGCAAATGTGGCACCGAAATTATAAAAATGGAGAATTAAGTTTTGTGGAATAAAACTTACCCGCAGATCAGAACTACCCGACGACGTAGACGTACTACTGGAATCCAATCTGGAGTCCAATCTTCCGTTGTAATTATACATTTTGAATTTTCATGCAATTTCCAAATCAGCTAACACATAAAAGTTCGTTAAATTCACTGAATAAACTTTTGCACTCACGGAATCGAACAGTTACAGTCCCGTCCTCAATTTTTATGGGTTTTCCAGTGTTCTGTTTACTACACAGTTACAATTAGCTCAATACACACATTGTTCCAAGTGACCGATTAAACCGCCGACTTCATCTTAATAAACACTTGACACCATTAAAACCGGCTCTTGAAGTGGAGCACTTCACGACTATTCCGCGAACATATACACTTCTGGGAAATTAGAATATAATATTTAATCAGCCGGGTTATATAAGGAGGTATATTTACTAATAAGGACGTTAATCAGTCGGCTCACAGAGCTCAGTCGCACACAACACTTGTGAGTTGAGCAATGGAGCAATGGCTACGTGACTCAAGGAGTTAGTTTATCGATAAAACTGAAACACAACAGTGTTATCGCATACGATCGTCATTCGCGGCAGTATCCACTATTTTCGAGTGATAACAAAAATCGCTTTCACCTTGAACGATTGGATTCAGAGATTGCATATTTAATGTTCATATGTTTCAGTTTTATTCGTCTACGGTATAGATGTCATTTGGAAGTATCTGAGAAAATCTTCAGACATTTGACTTTGTTGCGAATGAGATAACGCTAAATATAGCTCCACACATGTTCTTTGAATTATTTTGTGAATTCTCAAGATAACATTTATTTCGCTGCGGTAAAGAACTGCTCGTAAGATAACATTGACTATGTACATTTTGTCTGATTTAATTATCTACGTTACAAGGATATGTCAGTTACCTACCAATTATAGTAACACAAGCTATTTCAAGGTTATTTTTTGAGAAAGTTTTATTTTCATAGCTTCGTACACATAAATTAAAAGCTCTGCCACTAAAAGTACATTTTCATTATGAAAGCTACGTAAATACAAAATGTTTACTCTTTTGCTTACGAACACTTTACAAAGTATACTGTTATACAATATTGATTCAATATTTATGGAAATATAATCACCCAAGACGCACGCCTAGCGTTCAGCTCTCCTTATTCGGTTGAGAGTTGCTAAAATAGTCCAATATCTCAAGTTTATAACATAGGAACATTTGCACAGATTTCGCGAACTCGCTAGAGCACATCGGCCCACCGGCCGTTATTTATAGAGCGACCGAGCTTTGAGACTATAAAAGGATTTTGTTTGAAAATGGGAAGCTGTTTACATTTGTGCGAATGTGTATCGCGAAACGCAGATTTGGCGTGCGCGTGGGCCAGGCGGCGCGCGCGGTGGCACTGGTCGCGCTCGCGTCGCCGCGCGCTCGTGCCGCGTGCGTTGCACCTGACTCGCCCGCGCGCCCCACAACCACCAGCTTCCATCTACGCCACATCCACCGCCCCATTACTGAGATAATATCCTGTATGTCTCACCAAAACTCTGTCATTCACACTGCTTTCTTTACGATTACCCATAGCTGTCGATCGTAACCCGTGATTTGATTTACTCGGCACGCACAGCTTTAAGCTCCAACAAAGTCGTAATTCTAAGTTAAATTGATAACGAAAACTTATAGAGCTGCTGGACCAACTTATTTGTTATTGTTACTATCGTGAATTATGATTTCCAAATTATGTCTAAACATCAAAATATATTAAGTAGTCTTATGTGTTGCTGATGAGTTAATAATACACTATAATAAGCAGTGGTGAAGGGTTTATGGGCACTGTTTTTGTAACTTCTAAGTTAAAAGGTGCTGATTGTTAGCCTAAATTCAACAAATGATTTGATTAAGTTCATTCACTTCAGTTTCACGTAAGCCTCTTTTCGCTTGTTGCATTCGCTTATGACTCATCTAATTAAGTAAGTGAAATATACTGAGAGTACTTATGTAGTTAACGATAACACTACTCTTACTGGAGCGTCCTACCCAAGTTTTCCCAGTAACGTGAGTAAGCATTGCAAGTTTGCAACACCAACATTGTTCATTTGCATGCTGCGCCCGCGCACCGCGCTTTTCACTCGCACCTCTCAGCACGTCGCGTCGCCACGCAAAAGCTCCCGTCACACGTGTCCATACTTTATTGTCTAATTTGCATTTTGCGACACGTCAATTTCACAACGATGCGAAAATTATTTTTATTGAAGTGGTGCTACAGACATACCATACGCAGAAAAAATTCTACGAAATCGTATTGTCGTACCGTTGTTTCACGCATTGTCGCGTCGCGCCTGTGTGCGGACCTTCACACGTTCGTCACTTAACACATAAAAAATGCAAGTATTTATGTCAAATCAAAAACGTGATTATTACCGGAAGGACTCAATCAATCCGAGTGACCATATCTTTCATCGAGTGTCGCTCCACAAACCGCAGCCGATGGACTGCTGGTAATTGTGGAGCATGAAATATTAGCTATACCTACGCCGAAACGAGTTTGTTTGCACAAGTGCTTCAATGAGAGCTGACGTGGTGACGTCACGCGTCACACGCAGAACGTTGACACCGAGCTAACGGCACCGCACACAATGACACCCTTGTACCCCAACACCCAACTTCTAACTGAAATATGAACACCTTGTCGTTTGTTCCATAATATAATAAATAATTATTTTGTTTATAAAAACATCGAGCCTTAGACACAATAAATAATATTCAAATGCCAATAAGACCATGAAAGCTTTATATTCAAGTACAAAGGTGTTGAACACCTTTGTACTTGAATATAAAGAAACCTACTTATAACACAACAGAAAAAAAGAAATACTCATCCTTATCTTAATGAATAACACTCTGTTTTGAGAGAGATTATTTTTATTTAGCAAACCGCTGGGAGAGATCGTTTCTTGATCAAAGAAAGTGGGTACGTATTTTTAAATCTTATATCGAATCCCCATTTATCATGGCCAAATTCGCAGCAATTACAGCTACTTTACACCCAGTGGTGCTAAAAATACACTTAATTAACAAACGTATTTAAAAAATACACTACTGCCGCTCCGTGAGCGTGCTGTAAAGTTTGATTATCTCGAAGAAAACCGAACCAGGCTCACTGATAACTAAAATGTTAAAACATTTTAAACTGGGGTGAAAGATATTCTTAATTACGATTTGGCATTTACCAAATCCGCAATAAATTATATGATTTTGTAAATTATAGGATTAATGGCACGAGCTTTTGTACAATAACAACGTAATCTGCAAAAGATAAATCCAGGGTTAGTAAAAGTAATAAAAAGCTTAACGGCTTAAGATGAGCTTTTAAAAAAATACAATTTCAAAGACATCAACTAGCTAAATAAAAATCTGAAGTTTCCAAAATTCCAATTACAGAAATTCGAATACCACAGTTCTTTGATAAGTCGAGTGCCATGCCCATTAAAATGTATCGCACATGGAATCAATGTTCCTGTGAGTGTGGAACCCTCGGACAACCGGCAACATCGACACGGGTGTAAAATGAAACGGTTATTGCTGATCGTGCCTGGATACGTATGCACACTCGCGCCGCACCATCGCACGGCGTATCTTTGTCAATTATTTCAGTTATATTTCCAAAGCTTTTTAGTTAATACTAACGCTGATACACGTTTTATTATGTTTTTAATTACCAACAACAATACGTAACAATAAATCTTACTTTATGTGGTGCCTATTGTCACAATACAATTTACTCGGACGTATGTATCTTGTGTCCGAGATTCCGTTCGCGTGTAGACTGTAGACTCCTACGTTGTGCAGTAAAATTTACGAGCATTTTACGATTCAATTTACATTTAAAAAGCACAAGTAACGGGTTTTCAAGTGATCTCTGTGTTTTGGTAATAGCAGTACGGAATGTTCGACAATTTCTTTACGTATTGATATTGCTAATAGCAGGTTATGTTGGATGCTATGTGAATACAGATTTTATTGCTACTGAGATTTATTTTTATAGGTGGCTGTTATAATTTCATATTTTATGGTAACTGTAGCAATGGTTAAACGAACATAAAAACTGGTGCTAGCGCTATTCCGACTACTGTAGTTTTTTAAACGAAGTTCTTTTTATGTAGATTCGTAATACCTTTAATCTTATTCCTTATTTCAGCGTTTCACAGCACCTCAAAAGCAGGAGACCAATTTCAAACAGACCTATGAAGCTAGCTATAAAATGGCGGAAAAAATGTTAGAGCTTTTTTAAAGTTTACTTAATATTTCCTCATTGTACGACAAAGTTCTTAAACTTGACATTAATTTCGTCTAACATCATAACCTTCACATAACAACATCCTATAAGGATTTACGAAACAAGTTTTATATAAAACCTTAAAGAATAAGGAAACTTCATTCAATTTCAAGGTTTAACACAACATTGTGCCGGTAGGTATATAAATAACCATTGATACCGGTACACGGGCACGATTCATTAGCAATGCAGATTTACGATACCACGAGAAAACGCCCGACTTCACAACACTGAAAATACATATTGTACTGGTTCGTCGGCAATACCTACACTCAGAAAATGAAAATTCCGTAAAATTCTGAATACTTTATTGTGATCTCCATAACGTTTTACAACGTCGTTTTAATTTTTTTTTATCACTCTTCGAGCACGTAGCAAAAAGAGAGAAAGAGTGCTAAAAATCGACTTTGTAGCTACCTACAGTTCTACGTTACTTCGGTATTTATTATTCAGAACCTCTATTATACAATATACCTAGTACTTGGATGGCCAGTAAATCTGACTGATATGGCTTTGTAAGATGTAGATAGGTACTCAGATTATTCTCAGAAATGAGGGCTCACGATCACGAACCTGTTAAAGTGCCTTTTATCTATTTTATTAAGTATTTTAAGATAGTCAATACACTAAAGATACACTTAAGTAAATACTATTTTTGTTCAAAAGCCAGCCAAAAGACGTCCATCAAAGAAAGCGCCTCAATCTTGGTGTTCACTTCGACCGAAATGTAGATTTGGTTCAGGATTTTTCCGCGATGTTTTATTCATTTTTTATATGTTGACGACATGTGTGTGACATAAACTCGTCACATTTGAGGATTGAATACACAAACGGTTTGCTTTTACCCTTTTAAGTATACAGCCCTCCCACTGGAAAGCTTCTGTCATGTCAACGTAAGACATATTGTATGACTGATGATGAGTGACATTAAGCAAGACAAATGTTATTGTTGTCCGGAGAGGTTAAAGCAGTTTTAAGCTTTCCGGAGAGGTTAGAATGTATGGTTGCCGATGTAGGAGAAGTTTTGGCAGACAAACAGCCAGATGTAGAAGACCTACAAATGATCATGGTTGAGACCTGGATGTGTCTTGCACAAACCAGGGAAGCATAGCACAAAGGGAAGGTAACTAACTATGTTGAGCAGTCAATGGAACAAGGCTGTCAAAGATGATGATGAAGATTACCTTCCTATAGTAACTATTAAGTTTTATTTTCCCCTAACAAACCTTTATTAAATCTAAGTAACATAATAATTAAAACTGAAACAAATTACAGTAGTATCACCGGCGCGCGTGCCAAAGCTGTGTGATATAGCAGTTAAGCTTTCCACAGTTGCTTCTTACAGCTTTTGCAGTCCGATTAGCAATTAAATAGTTGGTGAGGTTCTTTTATTTTTGCAATTACGTTATTAGGAAAATGTTGTAGTCTTTTCTTGCTTACTTTACTGTATGTAAGTGCCGACGTACTCACATACCTTCATAGATCACCTTGGACGGTAGCTGTACAAATAATTTGTTGACTATAGAACACTGTATGGTTCGTTTATATTTCAAAATTATAATGTGCTTGATGATATATTTTAAATAATAATTACATTACATCACTTCTGTATTAGCTGAAGGTGTAGACAAGGTCTTCAACACAATAATGTTTGCCAGTTCAACTGCAAGTCTCGTGTTATCAGATCGAAGCCTATTTATTGCTAGGCACAAAATCCATCCTCGGAGATACTACTGGAGATTTCCAAATTTCAACACCCAATATATTACCCGACTCGGAGATCGAACCCTAAACTAAGTAGTTGCGGAGCAAAAAACCGGCCAAGTGCGAGTCGGACTCGCGCACGAAGGGTTCCGTACTTGGTAAATTGCGGTTTACGATTTATGACGTATTAAAAAAAAATGCTTACTAGATCTCGTTCAAACCAATTTTCGTTGGCAGTTTACATGGTAATGTACATCATATTTTTTTTTAGTTTTATCATTCTCTTATTTTAGAAGTTACGGGGGGGGGGGCACATTTTACCACTTTGAAAGTGTCTCTCGCGCAAACTTTTCAGTTTAGAAAAAAATAATATTAGAAACGAAACGAAACCTCAATATCATTTTTGAAGACCTATCCATAGATAACCCAAACGTATGGGTCTGAACCAAAATAAATTTTTGAGTTTCAGTTCTAAGTACCCCCAAAATTTATTGTTTTTTTTCTATTTTTGTTTGAAAATCTTAATGCGGTTCACAGAATACATCTTCTTACCAAGTTTCAACAGCATGTGACATACGGACGGACAAACAGACAGACAGACAGACTTGACGAATCTATAAGGGTTCCGTTTTTTGCCATTTTGCAACGGAACCCTAAAAAGCAGTATTATATTTAAATCCAGTTTTATATATTATAAATCATGCTCAGCTGACTTTCCCACCCTGACGTTGTAGCCTTTAGGTAACGCTGTCTGTCTCGTGGGAGACAAAGTAAAGATATAATCACAGGTCTCCTATTCACGGAGCATAGATGCCTCGGGGCTTGGCTTCACCCAGTGTCGTGGCATACCTTCCCAGGTACCTGTGTCTTGTTTATAGTCTATGGTATTTTATTAGATAGGGACTAGATAGGGCCCTTATTAATAAACGCCGTTTAAAATTATGAGTATGACAAGCTTATACCAAAGAAGGCTTTGAAAACTGATGTTATTTATGAGATTCAGTACCTATTCTGTAATACGTAAGAGCGTAGGTCACTGGCAGGCACTTGTAGGTACAGTAAATAAGTACTTTGTTAACCTACTAGAAATTCAGAAGTTACTTTTAATTCAGCTTTGCTGAAGTAAATATCGCTATTCAAGTTTTCAGAATTCGAAACCGTTCAACTGTAAATGTTTAAAGTTTGTTTTCAGCATGTTCTAGTTCGTAGTTTCTACCATTGCACCAAACAATTGCGAATTACCATAGTACCTATTTAACTTTACTCGTAGTAAAAACAAAAGTTACAGAATCATAACGAGTAATTTTCTGTTTTGCGAGATATTATTTTCTAGAAAACCTTACTAAAAGAACGTCGACCTAAAATTAAGGCTTTATAAATAACAGTGTAGATACCAACGAAATAACGTGACAAAGAGCAAACAACTATTTAAATACAGACAATTAAACATTCCAGATAATTACATTTCATTGTTTTATTTTCAGCATTCAGCATTATTCAGCGTGAGCCGACACCGACCGAAAACGACTCGTTAAATTTAACGGAATTAAAGAAAGTAATAAATGTGCACATTATTTTGTAATTAATGTTTAATTTTAGCAGATGCCTACACCAAGAAGAGGCTTGTAAATTTGTAATTACGAGTTTCGGGACCGAACGACGTCATCGGCTACGGAGGCAGATTAAATGGCAAATTGTATCTTCACATTGGAGTAAAACGAAACAAAAGGGTCAGAAAATACGAGGAATTAATAGTATCTGTTTGCTATTCTTGAAGCGCAGTCTTGTTCAATGGCGTACCAGTTTCTGACAAGAACAAACAACGAGGCAGTTTTCCAACAAAAACAACGACACTTTGAACGTTGGTTTGCTGTGCACTCCTGCCAAAAGTAATTTCTGCATTCACGAAAGTTGGAGAAGTTTACAGTGACTGTAAGCCACACTGCAAGAATCAATTTCAGGGACCCGGAATTCATGATTTAAATATGGATTGGTATATATTATTCAATTATTTTATTGTTGTTTATTCGTTTAGATGGGTGTTACTTATTGATTACTCAATTTGAGATAACATTAGACATTTAAATAATCCCATTTTACAGCCCATTCAACCGATTTTGATTTCTATTGCATTGGTGATATGACAAATGGCAGCTGTATTAAACAGTTAGTTTTGGTTTGGTTTACTTTTATGCTTTTTATGCCATCCTTATATTAACGGGATAGAACTCAAAATCGGTTGAATGGACTGTTAAAAGGGGTTGTAGAAATTTCTAATTTTATTTAAAATAGAGTATAGGGTGAGTGAAGAAAATGATAAATCTGATATAATCCAAGTCAGAGGCCTGTGGGGGCCAGAGGCGGCTTAATTTATCTGACACCAGAAGTGGCCACATCCTCACACGAAAAGAAGACGAAGCTCTGATATAACTTATTATACAGCCATCGATAACTTTAAAATAAATGGTGAACTAAACTTCCGTCGAAATAATAGACAGTAGAATCTCACATCAAACGTACAGTGTGGGCCAAGTTAGCTGAATTCTGGAATTCATTGATGAAATTCAATCGAATTGGCGAGTTTGTACCTTAGTAAAACATTTACTTAGCCAATTACCCGGTTCCTAGGTATATACATATTGACAGTTTCTAACATCACGTTATTATAACGGTGTTGGTACATTGTTTGCTGAGCGGCCAATTTCGGCGAGACGTGGAACAATGGAAGCGTGACTGGAGCGGACCAGCTGATTGCCATCAAATACTCATTGCTCGCTAAACATGGACAGGCAGAGAAACAAACCGGACTATTATCTAGCATATGAATAAATTTAAGTAAGCTTGGATAAGCCCACGTTATACCCAGCAACCGACGGGTCACGAACATCAATGATATCACCAAGATAATGGCTGCGCTTGCACATAGAGATTGCTCGAATTCCTTAAGTAAGTAATAATCATTTCAATTTAATAAAGCCTACAATAAATTTATTGGCTGACAATAATAATATGATTTTTAAGTTACATAAGTACATACTCGTACATTACATTTCTAGATGAGAATTATACAAATTGTATGGGTCCCAAAAAATCTTTTAATTTGAATTATCACAACAATATATACAATATTCTACACTAACGCCACCTCTCGGTAGCACTACAAAATTTCATCACCGAATGAACATTATGGCTCTGCGCATGCGACTATGCGCACTGCTCATAATAATGGAACATCTTGACGGCACTAGAGGGCGCCGCCGTACATTTTAGATGGTTAGAAAAATAAGTTTATAATAATGGCGTGATGGATACAAATACAGCGCCATAAATGTTTCTAAATAAATATGCGAAAATAAAAATAAAAACTCTTCATTTCTGCATGTAACTCGGTGAAAATAAGTGAATAGCAAATTTAATGCCAACTATAAAGGCATTTCTTCAAACCACCGCCTGTCATGTTTTGACAGCCTCTTCTTTGAAATGGCTTGACACGGCTATTTGACGTTTGTCAATTTGACAACGCATGAATCTCCCTTAGCCCTGGACTTAATAAAATAAGTCCATGCCCTATGCCCTGACCGTACATAAACCACAGAGAACATTACATATTGACTTATACAGACTCTACTTAGTATGTAAAGTCCCGAGGCCTGCATTCATACGCGGATTATTATATTCCGTAGAGCCTTGGCACCGATCACACTTATTCTAGAGATAATTCTAATTGCATGCACGCTTCGCCCGCCGTTTTCAGCTAAACAGGCACAGGCGCATGTCATGGCATGTCGCTAAATAATAATTATGTATTAGTACGTACCTTGCTCTCGCACGCCTGGTGGCAGACATATTTGCACACTGAAACAAACAGGGGGCAATTAACATAATGTTTTGCAATACAGGTACCTACAGCAAAATTGACATTAAATTCAAGGTTAATATTAAGAAACAATTTGCATTGTCTTGTCTCAATATTATCTAGTCGCAGACTTTTGACGTAACGGAATAATTTAATCAAAAACCTATTCATTTATTATGTAATTTATTCTTCATCTAGGCACGTTCCGTATAACAATGGTAATTTTTCCCGCAACAGCTGCTAACTTTTCTGTCAGATTCGTTTTCGTTCCTGAATTTGATGGAAATTGGTTAAACTCGCGATTCCGCGGTCTGAATTTCATGTTGCTCCAACAGTTTTTTTTTTCGTTTTACCGTTAGTTCAACAGTTTAGGTGTTGAATAGAGCATTTGTACAGTCAAGAGTCAAAAGTGCAGTAGACTCTCCCAAAACTCAAATGGCCTGTTATTTGTAGAAGAAGTTAAATTATCCATAACTGATCTAATATGTTGTATAGAAATTAAAGTATTTATACCTACTAACCGTGAAAAGTTGAAAATCTTCTGCCTAAAATAGAATTGCCGCTGCTGTTTTGGTAGAGGGTGACTACACTTTTGACCCATAACTGTACAAATAAGTAAACGTACAATCTGTGATCACTGATCAACTGTAAAGCAAAAGTCATTGATATGCAAAAGATCAAAAATATACGTAGATAACGTACGATAATTTACAATATTGAAATATTCTGAAAGCTAAAAAGGATATCTCTTATTCATGCATGAAACGTTATGCCTTTATAGATGTACAGTAATTGTCGATTGTGTTTGAAGCGTGAATAGAACAAACATTCCGTATGCAGAAATCGTTTCGCAAAAATGTTTCGGTGGGATCGTTACCCGTGATGTTTGCCTCTATAACAAACACCTAACATTTCACAAACCATATAGTTCAAACTTCGACAAGCAATTGAATTTTGAGCGTGACATTTTAGCATCCAATATTGACGCACTGATGCTGTCACCAGCACACAGGTCGTCAATGAACTTTGAATGTCAAGCTTGTCAATTTTTAGAATTGCAAGTCAAGTTTCTCTGAATAGACAAATCGGTCAAGATAAAAACCTTTCGAATTTTTCAAGTGCAACTGAGTCATGCGTGTGGGACTTGCAAATTTGTTTGTTAGACTAGATACCTCTGCAGCAGGATCCTGTGTTGTGCACCGGCTGATGGCACCAGTGACATGGTCGGGGCTTCCTGAACGACTTACTGCGAAACGCGTGAGCCTGACCAACTCCATCCTTCTGTGGACAACAAAAAATTCTATATGAATACTTGAAATATTAAACATACACTGCCTTCCATAGATGCCATTACTAAAATTTCTTTGTCCTACCATGTTGTTTAGATAGGGTGATATTTTCCCATAGACTAACAAGAACAAATAGCTTCAGGCGAACAACGAGACTAGAAAACGTTTAACACTAGCGCGTGAAATGACACGCCATTGTTGATAGTGCGAGCTCCCAGGACGCTTGCCCGCGGGTATTTACGACGGGATGGGTTGCCCGGAATGCCCGGCCAGTCAGCCCCTACCTGCCCAATGTGTCCAATGACCAGGCTTGCCCTTCGTTAGCCCTCGGACAATGGATTAGAGAAACGCGAGCCCATTCAACTCTACAGATACGTGACGTATATTATTGTACCTGTTATCATTTAGCCCTATTATTCTCTCACAGTTAACTAACCTTAACTTCTAATATCCACGTAGGTCGCACTCGATTGTAAAGCCACTTTCATAGCTTTCCTGCCGTTTTATTTATGACTCTAGGCAAGTCAATTCAAACCAAACTATAGGGATTTTCTCTATTTACCAAACCAACACGGACCTCTGTCGCTGACAGGACAATGCTTGAGTAAATAATTAGTTTCTATTCAATCTATCTCCAATACGATACTTGTCGTTTGTGTTCGCAATTTGCATTCAATAATACGAGCGGGCCATGATCTTTATCTAAAGCCCTGACATGTTTTACACTCGTTAGCAAATTGTAACTGACAGCTGTAAATCAGCTCTGTCTAGGTATACAAGTGCTACGAGAAAAGGAAAACATTTATTTTGCTTGAGTTATGCTGTCCGTTGTTATCCATAAGTGGGGCAGAAAAATATCTTGATTTACATTTTTAACCGACTTCAAAAAGGAGGAGGATTTCAATTCGATTTTTTTTTTGTGTTTTCTCCTTAAAACTTTTTACTAGGTGAACCGTTTTTGATGATTCTTTTTTTATTTAAAAGCCAGTGCTTTTCATGTGGTACTATTTAATTTTGGTGAAGGTCTGATGAAGAACTTAGGAAATATACAACAGAACTAACAATGAGCAACGGCAAATCTCTCGGCATTGCTGAAATCGCATGTTTGTCTATTATTTACGCCATTTCATAACATAACATCACGCCGGTACGCTCTAAAGGAGTACGCAGATGAGTACTGTTCACCCTGGTACACTCTCATTTAACCGGTAACCGGTTATGTTCACGTTTTATGTTATTCGGGTAATCTATTCTGGCATAACTTTGTGCATTATAGGAACCTTATTACCTATAAAACTTGCTCATAAGATACCACAACAAAAAAGTGAAAAATAAAAACTTTTTCAAAAAAAAACAACCGACTTCCAAAAAAAGCCACTTATGAAAAATAACTTCCATTTCGGCAGTCGGTGTCAAAAAACGAAGAAACAAAAACAGGAACACTGACTGCCTAAATTGAAGTTATTTTTCACTTTGTAGTGTTTTTTTGGAAGTCGGTTGTATTTTTTTGTAAAAACGTTTTTTATTTTTCACTTTTTAGTGGTACATAATGGACAAGTTTTGTTTACCAGCAATTTATTGCTTCACTAGCTGTTGCCCGCGGCTTCGCTCCCGTGGACCACCTCACAGGACCCATTTTCGGGATTAAAAAATAGCCTATGTCACTCAGGAATAATGTAGCTGTCTGTTGGTGAAAGAATTTTTCAAATCGGTCCCGTAGTTTTGGAGCCTATTTGGTACAAACAAACAAATATTTCCTCTTTATAATATTAGTATAGATATAGATTACCTCATTGGATAGAAATTTATGAGGACTTATCCCAAGATTTATTGGTAATATCAAGCAAAATTCCTTTCAATCAATATACCAGATTATGTTCGCACGCAATACACTTCAACAATGTTCTTTGTATGGGGTCAGAGTGCTCTGGAGTTGGTGACGTCATGTCTCTGCGCAGACGCCGACCGACGCCGACGCCAACGCTCCAGGCGCCACATTTGCAGCGCACATGATACATGGACGATGTACTTGAAATCGGTGTTTGAAATAAATCACTCCTTTGTGTTATCTGACTGAGCCGCGATCCACTCTCGAGAGCTTTAATGCTCGCTACTATACCGGTAGTGTTTGTAAGCTACTTAGATTAAGTACATTCATTGTAATCATTTTATACAGTTCAATATTAACCGTGTAAAGATCTGAACTTTAGATTTTATGCTATTGTACCCATAGCACACAAAAGTTCACATTCTGACTCCTCAAAAGCTCGCATTGAATGAGCTTTTACAAATCTCCCGTTGCATCCTATGCCGCTATGTGCACATGTGCAAATAAAGATACTTTGACGCATTCAAAAAGACACGTGCGAGCAAATCACCTGCTTGAAATCGCAGCAACTGCATCCCAGCCGTCGCGTCGCGCGCACGGTGTTCGACGCCGCCCGCGCGCCACCCGTGCCACGCGAAACGTATAAAAAAACCAATTCTCACAAAAGGTGCAGGCGGTAGCTGAACAGATTGACACGAACCTCACAATGCACCTATTACACGCGCCCCATTAACTAACTGAATCAAATTTCATTGAACAGCTGGACACAACATTGTACATTCACAGAGCGCCTATCGAGACAAATGATATCTCTATTTTACGATAGCTTTCGAACAGAAACGTATCTAGAATGGAAACTTGCTCTAGTAATAAATAAGATAAAGGTAAACTCTGCATGGTCTGCAGTAAATAACAAGCAAGTACGGCAGTTCAGTCGATACGGGGCGGTGTGGCATTTCGACTAGATTATGCTAGTAAATGTTGAGTTACAAACGGTGTGGTAAGAGGACCCTGATTCTCGGAAATGTCTCTATCAAAGAGCAATTCGCTATATCCCCGAGGTAATTGCTGGGGCCCGGTGGCGATGGCGTGCCCGACTCGAGCCCCGCACCGGTAGCAGGCACCCTCCACGCAAAACAAAACAACATTGATACATGTTACACTGCCATTTGTTTTTACAATCAGACGTTCTATAATAAAAATGTCGCAATGCTGATACATTGAAATAACGCCATCATGACACTTTTTGTTTTCTGTTCCCAACTTGTAACAACAAACGTTTTTTTGACGTCTCGGGGATTTGAGTTATTTCTTCCGACAAACTTGTAGCAATCTAAGCCTACGCCTTTTGTATTAAAAAGATAAATAAAAAATGTGGTTGGGGTAGATCCTTTATAATCCTCGCAACGAAGCCGATGTAGACATCCGATGCTGCTTTTACTTATTTGTGAAAAATTTTCGTTTCGTTCGTTTTTTAATACGTTTGAAGTGTGCCATTTCAAATCTATGTTAAGTAGATTAACACTAAGGACACCTTTTAAAAAAATACTTTCTAAATACGACGACTAGAAAGCATCGGTAAGTAAGTAGGTCCTTTTCACTGAACATTGACTCGGTCATGACTTCATGAGTCATGATTATGAATGATGTAGGACGGTGTATGTCTATGAAACAAAAATTAATATTCTTTTTGGATGCCGGCGAACTTTTGACCGCGGACATGTGATTGAAGCCGCCGTGCTCCGTGGAAGAAAACAAAGGGCTCGGTGTCGGAATGATAAATCAACTGAACGCCCTGCCCTTTGATATTAAACTCCATTGTTTTGTAATGAATTACTACTGCGTGTACGCCAATAACGACAAAACTAACTAAATGACTGCATTCTTTTATTAAGATTCGAATTTACATAGATATTAATGTTTCTTGATTAAAGACAGGTTAAACGAGCTTATTTTGTTACTGTTAACTTTGATACAAATGCGGCATACCTCATTAAGCATTAACTGTTCATTGAAGATTATAAACAAGAATTATTGCATCGATGGCATTCTTAGATTCGGTGCTCCGAGAGGAACGGCAACTATTTGTTTAATGTTGGTACAATATATTTATTCAAAGTGCGGTAAACATGTTACTGATTTTATTAGATAAGTAGTGTAACTAAAAGCATGGATTAAAGGAGACTGTTCTTTTTCAGATAAAAGTTAAGGTAGTGCTGATAACAAAGTTATTGCCGCATAAAGTACAACGATGTTCCAATTTCATGGTTATCTGTTTGCTCCGGCGAAACTTTCGTAAGCTGCGCACGTGCTAAGTGCTAACACTCTTGTTAAATTAAACCATTAACTGGACTATTTATCTGGAGGTATTTGGAGGCGAATGAATGAAGCGGGAACATGGGAAGTTCCCTGAAATCATTGGCCGAATATCAATAATATTTGGTCAGGCAGCCATCTGTTACAACGAGCGGTGCTTTCTCAAGGCCTTTGTACGTGACATCCGTTTAATATCAAGACGTTATAAGCCATACAAAATTGTCTCACGCGCTGAACAAGTCGCGCGACCCGGCAGTGCCCGCTGGTGCCCGACAGTACCCGATGGTACTTGGCATCGGCTCCACTGTCACTCACATTAACATACTGTTTCTGGTTACTTACTTATGTACATTAATTCCAAGTTCGTGAACAAAATACTATATGCGTTTAATCGATTACAAACTCATTAAATTGTTAAACCGGAAAATGACGTCATCAAGTGTCAATAACAGAACGCAAATCGAATGGCTTTGGGAAGTGATAAATTATCGATTAATATTGTGAATTTGACCGGTTTTTGCATTTTAGAGCAAAATATACGACTGGAAATCTTAAGCTTACCTACTTCTTAACTAAACCAAAACAAATTAATTGTAATCAGCATGTCATCAATCATCAAAAACCTAGTTCAAGTATTTTATTCTAGGCCATTCTTTATTTAAATACCTAGTACCAGTTCTCATAAATCGTTATTTCATCTGGTTTTTTGCACCGGATTCAAGAGGAAAAATGTGGAATTAAAATAGTTAATTCCTTCGACAGAGAAACTATAGGTAACTACTGAAACAAAGAATATTGAAGAATGTTCATCGCCGAAAAAAGGAAACAACAAGAATAATCTCTAGTGCTCTGATAAACAAGTATCACATAAGTAACTATACCTAGTTTTAATATCTTTTATGTGCAACCTTTATTTTATAACCTATAGTGTATGCTTATCTTTAATAGAGGTAACTATAGTTATTGGTGCGCGTGTTCTGCGCTGCTGATAAAAAAGTAATAAATACCAACACTACATGTTTCCATACAGCCGAGGTTGAGGTAATTTCATAGCCAGCCACAACCAGTGTGTTTCAAGGAGACAGATCGTAGTACAACGATTTTAAACTATAACTTTAAACGTTTAAACAATAGGCGGTCGCAGCTCGGTCACTGACTTTAATTAATTACGAGTATACCAATTAAAGTAGGACGGACCCTTTTGAAGCATTTGTACGGCGTTACGGATAAAATTCCATTCCATTGTTCTACAATGGGACAAACTTTTTTAACCCAAAAAAAATTCTTCCTTTTGTTTCAGATTTGGCTCTAATAAATCACGAATTAATGACAAGCCAGAAATCGGGTTTCTAGATTTTGTATCCGTATTTAGTATTCTAAGTGCATATAAAATCCCATTGTTAATGAATTCAAGGCAAACAATCACCAATTAATTGGCATTGTTTATAAATCTATGTCAACTGTATGCCTAATTAGTATAATCTATGCTTAAATCAGCCATAATGATTGTTTACAATCGTATTTAACCATCGATGCACTAGAATGTTAACTATGATCTACCACGTGACGCTCTATAGCATGTAGTCGGTAATTTCGAGACATTTTACAAGAGCAGAGTGGCGCAGTGGAAGCGTGCTGGGCCCATAACCCAGAGGTCCGTGGATCGAAACCACGCTCTGCTAAAAACACTTTTTGGTTCTTTTTGTGATAATTTATTAATATTTATACTTTTTAATGTTTTTCATTTATTTTTTAACTTATTTTTTCGAACAAAACTAATAATAATTAAAGGAAAAAGCTTGCGTGACTGGTATAGATAGCGCCACGCTATTTTAAATGATCGCATGAGGCAACAGACCGGTTATAAACTAATATTGTCTTCTTCACCCCAGTGAGTGATGATGATGACCGGCCACTCCCTTATGTTACGGTTAATATAAGGGACGGATCCTCACCTATCGCAAGGGTGGCTAAGTAATGGCTTACGGCGAAGGTAAACTTTGTTACGTAACTTTTCAACATTCACGGATGACTTAAAATTAAACAATAGTTGTAATCATATTATTGATAAACTATTGAACCTGTTTTATCGATGCACGCGTTCCGTAGCCAATAATACAGCTGTCGATACGATAGCTGCAATATCAGGCATGCAATGATTCTGGGTGGCTCAGACAGTATCTTTGTAAATGTTTATTTTGCCATAAATATTGAAACGGCCAATTCTGAATAAGCTTATTTATTTAAACAGTTGAAGACCAAACTAGGTCATCATTAGGTTCTATACCATCAGTTCATTCATCTCTACGATAAATTTTCTTTAGTATTTTATTTCATTCATTATTTTAATGCAGTAGACTTGGGCCATAACGTTATATGGACCTTTTTATAGCTTCATTAATTCTTTCCGCTTTATGATTCTACCGGTAAAATGACTTTTTAATGTCTAAATGTTTCCAAATATTAATCGTTCTCACAGTTCAGAAATATAGAAATCACAACTTCGTTGATACATACTAGATCTAAGTAGGTACGAGTATCATGAACGGTCTGTAGCTTGGATGAAAATCTTACGTAGGCGATTTAGGTTTGAGATATTGCTTTTTCTCATGACTGATTGTCAAACACACTCGACCACTACCATATAAAGTGTGATAGAGAAAGTCTAGATCACGCTTATACTCATGAAAGTGGTTCATATGATGTTAAACGTTGCTACAATCCTACTAATAAATCGTCTGATCTTATTGACTCCGGCAGCGATGTGAGTTGCGTGGGACTGAGCTCGAGTTGGACCTAAGAGGGGTCCACAAACGGGCCATTAATGTAATTTGATTATGCAGTAGGAACCAATACGGGTCTGCGGTTACACCGCACGATTTCAGATGGAATGTGCGCTGGACTACACTCGTATATCAGGCAAGTAGCAACGTTTCGTAAGGCTCATAATTTCTTTATTTATAGCCACAGACAGCTCTGCTGTTCCCTAATGTATAACAGATACTGATGTAAAAAGCACTATAATTTCATTTGCAACTTGAATCTTACATCAATACGATCAGAAAAATATGGTAACATCGATTATTATAAATGTTGTCGATTACAACGCATCTAAAAGCGCCGAATTTCATGAGATTACTGATGAACAGTTCATTACCCAAAAGGAAATTGATAAATTTCTCAGTACAGTTCGTGTTCCGGGAGACCACCCGAGTCGTGGGTAATGGCGGTCGCGGTGTAGGAACACAAATGCGGGTGATATTTGTGTCTGTGAGATATAGCTCTGTATGACGCGGAAATTGCCGCATAGTGCGCAGACCACACGCCTCTGACGTATGGCGTATGAACCTACATTGGAATGGGTTTTAGCAAACCTTGCCCTGCCATTTCTTTGCTAGATTAATGGCAATATGTTACTGGTTGGTGAGGCTATTGGCAGCAAGTTATCAAGCAAAGTACGGGGTCCCAGCGCTAAGAAAGAAAATTTTATTCAAATAAATCTCACTAGATGGCGCGGCATGCACCGAGTTGTTATTGAATTGTGTGTAAAATTAACATTTTCTGGAATTGAACATAAAAAATGTATGTTCTTGATTAATCAACTCTCCTATGCACAAAATTATGTAATATTGGGCTCTTAATTCACATTTCAAAAATTATTTGAACGGATCATTTAAATTAATACCAATAGATGGCGCGGTTTTAAATGTCTGAGGCATTGCAATCTATTGTTTAAATTTGTATTGTAACACATTTTTGTACAAGGAAACTGTAAAAAAGGGCAATAAAATACTATAAAACAAATCTTCACTGTATTTGAAGAAAAACATACTCATGCACTGAGTAAACCCTTTAATTTGCAAGTCGCTGCTAACACCATCTATCTATCGCCATAGAACGGAACCGAACGCGAACGGTGTACGAAAAATAATCGGTTTAATCAGACGAAAAACGCTAGTTACGTCGGCGCGGTTTCTTTGTATGGTATATGGCATCTGTATGCTATTATATTATCTGTGAGCAAAGTAAGCAATTTTATATTTAAGCTAAAGGAAGTACAATTTTACTTTATTTTATCATTTAATTTGACTAGCCAGTTAAGCCCTTATTCAATGAATTCTTCTACCACATTTTGGTCGAGTCCCAAAAATGTTAATCAAAATTCTATTTATCTTCGTTGAAAAGTACTTATCACAAGGGGCTTCAATTAAATTAAATCTTCACTTATACGGGTTAAGTAAAGTTAACTGTAGATCATCAGTCGATCATCTGTGACCATTGTGAGAACGCTTCGAAGATTTAAAAGCTGTCATAAACAAAATGTGTATTGAAGACCTCCCGCTCAGTTAATGTTGTATGTAAATTATTTCCCAAATAATTCATTGTTTGTCCTGGAAATGAGCACACAATGTGTGCCAGAGGCTTGCGGCTTTGTTTGTACAGTGTTGAAACTCCGATATGACGTCATATAGGTACAGTAATACAGTTCACACTCGGGCGAACTTGCGCAACTTGCATGATTACAGGCAACTTGCATTTCACGTGACTTTACAGCCTCCCATCTCTACGTCGAAGTACTCTGTCTACCCGCAAACACAAAATAAACGTTAATAACATGCATGTTATTAAGCTAACACGATGCTAACAACATTAGGCGAAAACCTTGTCAGGATGACGCAACGTAACCTAATTGGATTTCGGTACGAACTTAATATTGTCTTAACAATCTGCCCATTTACAGAAGGGAAAATAACATGGGTCTCCTTATTTGTACATTGTCTAAAAGACACGCTCTACCAAAACCAAAATTATACCAATCATCATTAAAGAATGCCTTGTAAGTGGAAACTGTATCGTAGGTCGCGGTTGACTTGAGACGTCTAATAAAATATTTACTTCAACGCTTCAAAGTCTTAACGATAATGCGGCGCAGTGACATGTTAATTGCTGGAGGTGTCAGCACGACATCAGTGAAAGGAAAGGAGTGACGAGGGGATGACGTCTGACACGACCAGAACTAAACATCGGCAGGCAGCCATTAGAATACTGATACGACAAACCATTCATGTAATTGTGCGGTGAAACAATGATTGTGGTTGAATAATCAATTACCTACTTTCATTTGATTAAAAACCACATGCAATAAACTGTTTTGGTTTATTGGTTACAAACAAGTTACAGCTTAATAAACTGGCATTCATACTATTCATCTCTATTTAATTAGATTTTGAAACCTAATACATTCGTTACAACATTGATCATTACAATGGTGTCAATGTGGCCGGATCTAAGCTTCGTTTTCTTTTTACAATTGCCTTTAATAATTTATTGAGCTTAACATTTTTGGGTTCGAGAATAAAAGATAGAGACGTGAAAGTATTTGAGGTGCAGCGATTATTATTTTTGGAATTTTACGTAAGAGGTATTTACAGTTTATTTAAAGAATATGCGAGAACAGACTATTTCCCATGGTCGACGGATATTTACCGAAATAATTTCGTTAATATTTTTATGAAATGTCTTTTCGGTCTATTTGAATTCCGAGGATATAATCGGACCTCCCACGTCGTACACGGATCGATCTCACCATCCACAACATCTACTCCTCAGTACCAAATGCACCGATGCGGTCATTTGGGATAACTGGCCACCGTTCAGCCGTGAATAACTTACAAATGAACAATTATACATTAACCTCTTGGACTGATTAGTATCAGAATGTAGATTGCAATTCGGGTTTAAATTGAAATTACAATACAATACTTGTATCTATCAAAAATATCAAGCAACTAGTCAATACAATAGCAAATAATTGTAGAGTTGTCTAAACAAAACGAATTAATTTATTACCCCTCGACTGTCATGGGGGTAATATCGATAAGCGTATAATAAGTCTTTGTACCGGTTAGAGTAACAGTCGACCCACTTGAAATATCTACCCAGGGACAATTTGTTCTCTAGAAAAATAGTCAAGGGTTATATTTGCGGTTGCATTGTGTGGCTTAAAGACCCATAAATCAAGTTCCCTGCACTCGAAGTTGGGAGCAGAGTGCACCAGGTGGTCACAACTATTTTTAAACTCTGTTTATGTACCAATAAGGGAATCAAATTTATTTTATGAGTTCCTTTCATACGGTTTTTGATTCATGGGTAAGAATTTACAATTGCTTTCAGTATCGGATTCGTTTGGAGCATGTGTCGATGAGTGCATGTGCCGATGTGTGAAAGTTGTAAGCACTAAATGGTTTCCCGGCGACATGTGAGCACTGAGCGCATAGCCTGCCTGACAGCTGGCGAGCATGCTTCGCGAACCGTGATGTTTTTTGCAGAGACCTTGCTCTGAACGAGTATTTGAATTTCAGCAACGACATTTGATACAACTGTGAAACTCTACACCCACCCGAAATTACGCTTGCCATTGTAATCCTTTCACAATGTATTACTTATATTATATTTCCTACTTTAGCATTCGTAGCGTGTAGAATAATTTTCTAAAGTGTCCAAAGTGCTTTATACGAAGGAAATTCCTAGCGTTCTCGAGTGTCGCGTAACGCGGAGACCTTAGACATTTAAGAGAATTTATTATTAATAGGTGCGTAATAAATCGTACCCCGCACTTTAAATTCTATAAATTAAGAGAAATACCTACATCATAGCTATGATTGCCTGAGTAAGAGTAGATACTGTGAGTACTACGTGTATTACGAAAGGTGCCCGAAGCATGCTGCAATTACTGCCGACTGCCGCACTAATTGTAGCTAATGTATTGCGCATTACTAATAATAAGGTTTGGAGCTGTGTGCCGTTCATGCCGCTCCTGTGCCGTTCATTAGAGGCATCATTTAGTACCTGTGAGCGAGAGCTGCGTCCCGCGCCCGCAGAGCGCACTTCCGGTCAAGCGCTTTAGTTGGGCAGTCCCAATCCCAGCGCACTTGCGTAACATCCGCTGCTATTACGAATATAAACATGAAAACATTTTTAAGCTTGCACCTCACCGCACATATACCCGAGCTCTCGTTTCAATTCATAACCAGGAATAACTTTCATGGAACATTTCAGACGCTCCAAAACAAAGCACCTACTTACATCCTAATAAGTAAACTTCTATTGTGTATTTAATTTCTACCGGCAAGATCCGGGAAGTTCTATATAAGTGCATGCACGTAAAATAACGTAAGCTAAGTATCGTAAGTACACAATACCTACTTATAGTACTGTCATACTTTTGAGACCTCGCTTAGGTTTGCACAGATGTGAAATAAATACGGTGCCTTGGTAACAATGAAAGGAGAGAGCGGAATAAATATCGAAGTGTTTACTTATGCTTATTTATGTATTGACTGTTTGCTTAAAGATAAATTAATTTGTTTCGTATGATACGGGCGGTGACTAATCCGCGGTCTGAACGCGCGCGCTAAGCCAGACGTCTCTTGAGTGCTGAACAATGATGGCACAAAGAGCTTTGTCTGTCACCAGACGGATCTGTGAGAAGTGATCTTGTTCCCATCGGTCTGCGCAGGCGCACTGACGGATCCTCGTCTCGCTCTGCGCAGGAATGCGTCGTAAATCATAGCCTATAGGCACTTATACCCTTAGTTGTGGACTGTCTCGCCTTCTGACACTATTGCCGCCTGTCACTGGCGTTAATTTATAAGCTGATATGTACGGGCTACCATTTAAACAAACATTTATTGTATATAGCTATGATAACTGCATTACAAACTTTACATAAAATATATCTTTTAAAGTAAGAAAGATAAGTGATTGTGATCGTGAGTTTCCTCTAAGTAATATTTCACGTTATTATGGCGCAATCCTGCTTTGTTAATCGGTCAACTATCTCCCGGAATGCGTTGGAAATTGAGCTGTACAAGCGGTAAAACTTTGCGTCACGCCGATAAAAAAGATCGCAAAATACACCGTGACAGCATCGAAGTCAAACAGATTACGGAAGCGTGAACGCGCAAGTCGCGCAATGACCGAGCACGCCAGCAGGGGACAGCAACAGTACGACACCAAGTCACCGACAGAAATTCTCGCCGAGCTTTTTTAACTAAATGCGTAACAACACTAAAAACGCATTCATTCTTCCAGACCAGACGGAGGGAGGCTATTTTTGCGTACTTGATACTCGTGAACTAAAAAGACCAATACTTTAAGTGCGGGTGGAATATTCTTTACCAATTTAGCAGAAGTTTGAAAGACTTTTCACTTTGGAAAGAGGTTTTATTTATTTATTTATTATAAGGTACACCAACAGCATTACATACAAAACAGTTTGTTGTAAACAAAGAAAAAATAAAGGTGCTGGTATGTATGCCTATTACAGGTATACGCAGCTTACACCATATGTTCAGAAACACAAAATTATTTAAACTTTAAAATTATAAATATTAATCTAAAGTTAAAAAAGTTAAAAACATAGTAAAAATAAAACATACAAAATGAAAACCAGACAGAATAAAAAATAGAAATAGGATGTATGATGTATGTTCGTAATTAGCCTAAGTTAAAGGATTTGCACACTCCCGTACCTCCGAGACTGCTCTTCTAAACCTATTGAGTGAAACACCGTGTAAGTCAGTATCTGGAGTTGTACAAAAACTATTATAGCTTCTATGCATAACTATTATAGCTTTTAAACCTGCACAAGTAACGCGATTAAATGAGAACCAACGTTATGAATGAATAATATAAAATATGATTGCCCAAAAAATTCAAAATTTAGGTGACATGATTTTACAAGTGACAAATAACTGTCCAAGGGGTTGTAGCCGCCCGCTACGAGTGCTACGCCACGTAGCGTACTAGGTAACTTGTAGGTAATTAAACGCGTTTGCGAAAAAATATCGCGTAGAGCTATTCGTAGACGCACCTACGAGGCTACGACATATTTTTTTCTTTCTTGCCTTGAATATAGTTGTTCATTTGGAGAACTGCATTAATTCCTACATGATTCCTACAAAAGGTATTGTTTTATCTTTGCACTCCTTGATTATTCTTCTTTCATTATTTACTTTTTTTTACGTTAATTAGGACTAACTGCTTAGGCTCGTACAATGTGAGGGAACCATCTACACCATACAATAAGAACTGATAAGTACATAATCGGCATAATAACGTACAGAGTTCAAAGGCACCGCTCGCTGTGAAAGGCTTTATTGTCCATCGGGATGCGTGAGCGCAGCATGCTCCTAATTAACTTATAAACGTTAGATACACGATTGAATATATTCCACACAGTCGGTTCAGTTTCAAGCCATGCATCCGTCTATCCGATGCATTGCAGCTGCCTACAAAACTATAATTACATAAACGAAATAGGCACGCAATGAGTAATAAAATTTACTAAGCTTCCTCATATCAATCCGTAGAACCGTTAAAATGCTATCTCCATCGTTCTCGCACGCTGTTATTGTACAAATATTTTCATTTATATTGGATACAGAGATATGTATTATAAGTAACATTATTATCGTACCTCGGTTAACTTTCTCGAGTGTCTTTGCTCAGTGAAGAAAGATATTTTAAGCGTAATTTATTCGAATTGGTCGACAATGAACTTGTCTGGAGATATTTGCTTAGACCGGCCGGTGACAGCGTTGTCGCCGGCGCCGGCCCGTGGGTGTAGGTACCCATGGCATGGTTGCGCAACCTTTGGGAAGCTAGGGCCCGCGCCGAGCATGCGAGTTCATGCGACAATGCTACGAACGAACTCGCCACAACGCATTAGCATTCTACCGTTACCTCTACTACCTGCCAAGGTAACCTAATGAAACGATGTCAACAATAAAATTATTATAGAAGGTACTCTATCTATATCGATTCTTTGTAACCTGTGCCGTATGTTAATCACGAAGGATAATAAACAGTGCTAGTGTACACGTCGCTCGCGTGGACACAACAATCATATTAATTTGCTTTTATTCGAAATGAGTTCGAGTTTGATCGATAATTAATAACTGGTTAAGCGTTAATAGTTTCTGCCTTTATATTCTAATCAATGCACACTTTTTATTCGATTAAATTTAAATGTAAGCTATCTTATAATCAATAGATCGTGTTGTCCATAATGGTCTGTTAAAACAAAATAAAATTCTTGCAAAATGTAACGGTGGCCTAGTTCATCTATTGTGTGTTGTAGGGCTCCAATTAGGTATACTCGTACATTACTTTGAAAGTTTTCTTGAGTGGGACAGACAAACAAACGAGGCTTATTGTATTCGGAAAGTAGAAGTTATAATAAAAACTCATTGAATAATGTCTTTGTATTCCAACAAAACTTCTTCGAACGTTTTTTTTTTTTTGATAAAATATAAGTACTCAGTATCGTAACAAAATAAATAAAGGGACATTTCAGTTATCTAGGTTCTTCTATAAAAGGCTTCCACACGATGTGAAAATTAGGATTTTCTTCGTTTTTCCTAAAGGTAGAACCCTATTAACTATAGTTAATGAATCGTCTAGGCATCGTCGCTACATATGCAATAAGGAAATTACCCGATACCTATATTTTCCATGCGTTTCATATATTATGCGAGTCATTATCACATCTACGGAAACGATTGCATTTTCCATCGAAATTATTTACCAAGCTAGCAAATATAACAGCTGTTAATCAACACTTAAAATTAATTAAAGGCACGTAAAAGCAGAAGAAAATGCTTAAAATTAATTAAGTTTCAGGTTTTATTTACATCCATAAAACCCTTAAAAGCTTCGTTATACAGTTTACAACTTAGCTAAGTAATAGAACATCAAACATTTCTCTTTCTTAACTCACAAGAAAGCCTTATGCTAATGTTAGTAAATAAAAAAGTCACTTATACAAATGAAGTCGAACTAAGTTCTCGACTATAATCGACAGCCATTATAGAAATGGGAAGACGTAAACATAAACAATAGCACTTTTCCTTAGAGCCTCACGAAAATTGCATTTAAGTATTCAAATATTTAATCAGCTCAATAATTTTCAGCAATACGTATATTTTGTGTGGTATTTTTGTTGAATCATGCTTATATAATTAGCCGGCGTATATCAACGTAACTACGATGGAATTAATTACAAGCATTTTCTTAAAGCTGCTAGCTATTTACTATATATTCTATACGTACCAGGTATACAATACAAAACTAACAATAATGTGTACGCAATTAAATACAATTACGTAGATATGAAACGTAGAATATATTTAATGCAGTTCCATTTAAGTAAACCATGCTTAGTATTATTTAAGCATACGGATATTCAAAGTAAATACTACAAAAAATTGTTTTCTTCTATTAATAAAAAAATCTGAGTGACAAATAAGGTATTAGGTAAGTAGGTATTAATCTAGGTACCTGCAACAGTAAATGCAGCGGTCCACTAACTCTGCAGGCAGGTGCAGGTGCCTGGTATCCCCACAGGCAGTTCCAAGGCATTTTACATTGTCATTTTAAAAACAAAAAATGTTTCGTGTCATCATTTCCAAAAAAATATAATAATTTACATCACACTTCACATTTCACAAAATTAGAGAAGAGTTTAGAATGCTTTCTATTTTATAGTTTTTTTTCAGAGATCTTACTAAGGTTTAAAAAAAGAACGCTAAATTAAAAGCAAATCCACGTTGATGTGTGATAATCCGGGGGCTGCACATACGAGCAGCCGCAGGCACAAGCAACTTGTGACTGAGGCCCGACCCGCGGACCAGCTGATTGCACTCCTGAATCTCATCACTAGTTCAGAGGCAATCTCAGATACCTCTCACATCTGCAGATATGGTACAAACGTATGTCGAACTGATATATATTTCAGACGTCTGAAATATTCATTTATAAAACCTAAGCTATTTCATATAACTAGAATGCCCCCCAAAAACATTAATAAAAGTTGAGAATTCAAATATATTATTTCAATCACGTAAGAATACACAAGTAAGCCAGGTAAGCAATACTGAATACATTACTGTTATTGGGTAAAGTTAACCATTTCGGCATTGGCACTTCCGTCATTCATAGGTAACGCTTCTATTATTGTATTTGTACCTTTGTTAGTTTATTCATTAACAAAAAACTTTGTATCGAATTGACATTGACTAACGTTGCTTTTAAATATTCAAAAACTTCAACAACGATTACCGTCATAATTAGGAAGAGACAAGAACAACATAAAATGCAGATTAAAATATGCTTTTATGTCATCAGAGAAAAGTTAAGTAAGTCCGTCATGCATCGAGTCCATCTCTACATTTTACGGACTTGATATTAACACGCATAGAGCACTTTAAATCCATTAAAACATTCCCGGGATAACGTCTCCCTGGCTCCTACATTATCCGGCTAGGATTGTCCTACTATAACTTTCCAATCGGTTCAACAGGCATCAAGCTGTCACATATGAATTTCGTAATGAGTTCATTGACTACACTATCTTAAAATTCTTCTAATAAAAATATAGAGCGTGCGACACTGCATGCTATTGCTAAGTAACTCGATATACTTAAAGGTCTTAATTCCACTCCATGAGAAAGCGGATTTTTGAATGTTGGACAACTGACCGCTACAAAGTTGGGGCCATCGCTTGTCCTCATTGAAAGTGAGATTAGTTACTAAGTGTAAAATAAGAATAGGTCTTTAATGTGAAACAAACAAACCTGCAATAACAACTGCAGTGGGCGACTGACCGCGAGTGGTTGCTGGCGGTCTCGCGACCACGGACAGCTCCAGGGCATGCTTCTGGTCTTGCAAATCTTTTTTGCACTAATGACCTTACCACATTTCAAATACGCATTAATTCACCGCCACAATTGGTTTACAAAGGACTCTAAAGTTGGTTCATTAGTTTATAGCTAGGTACTTGAAGTTATTTCAGGATCATTAATAAGTTTTTGTTATCTAAAATAGCGTAAACATATTCGCGGTAGTTAAGGTGCTGGCACTACGTAATGCATGCAACAGGATCCGGGAGCGTACGCATGCGTGCGGCCGACCGGGCGCGCGCCTCCTGACTAGCTCAGGGCTCCGGGTGTTCGCTCCAGGACACTATCCCGACAATCGGGCACACGCCCCCCGCCGGGACTGCGGGAATGAAGCTCGAAAGGGCGAGCCGCTGCGGTACCCAAATACCGCGAAGAATTTCATGCGTGCCACAGAATCACAGATATTTTGGACTTCGATTGAAGTGGATACAAGTATAAATAAATGCATTTCGTATGGGTAGGATCTACTTGAAATATGAATTAGGTACTTGCTAAGCATTTATGCTAAAGAAATCAAGACAGGTCATTTATTGACTGAATCGCACAGTCGCCAAATCCATGTTTTGAAAAGTACAAAATTATGGAGTACGGTACAATGGTTACAGCATCACAATAGCAGGTATCATACGATACTGCTCATCCGACAAATTCAGAGCAATTTACGTTTTGTGCTATTTCGAGTGACCTCATCAATTAATTTACTTTATCGACGGTGAATGCGTTAATTATACCAAATTAGCATTTACGTAAGCCTTTGAAGCCATCATTGCTATAGATAGATGAATCTTTAATCATAACTACTTTACATTGATAAGGGGCGAGAGATTCGTAAACACTGTAATTATTATTTTGTTATTCTGACCTGATCCTAGTCTATCTATAGTGTATAATCGAAGAACTGTTTTCTGTTTTCCTATGTGGCCCAGGATATAACCGCCTTCTTATCAATGTAGATATTCAAAACTTCGTAAACGTTTACGTACTTACGTATGATTATCTACGAATCAGCTCCGGACCTAAAGTATCCATAATAAACATAATTCATTAATTATTTCTGATACCGACCTACTGCTAGAGATTGCAGTCCTAATTATATTCAGCCTGAAATAACTAAAAACCACGACAAAAAAAACAAGTTCCGTTTGTCTTACTCAAATACTACTTACTTACTCAAATAAATAATAATTAATAAACGCCCTCCCTGAAAACTTCAATATGAAACCATGAAAATAGGGCATCCTACACGGCTACATACATACTGTGATACATACACACACGGTACGTTCGTATCTTGTAACTGTAAGTTGAATTTTGAGATTTTTTTGAGTTAAAAAAATCCGGGACTATTACGGCCTTTGTGCATTAAATCGAATCGAATACGAAATAAGTTTACAAAATGTTAACCTTTAACTTAATGATAACTTTACCCATATTTTTATGTATTTGACAAAAAATAAAAAACCAGCCAAGTGCGAGTCGGACTCGTGCACAAAGGGTCCGTATCATTGTCGCAAAAAACGGCAAAAATATCACGTTTGTTGTATGGAAGCCCCACTTAAATATTTATTTAATTCTGTTTTTAGGGTTCCGTACCCAAAGGGTAAAAACGGGACCCTATTACTAAGACCCCACGATCCGTCTGTCTTCCGTCTTCCCCTAAAAACATCCGGAATGTCCTAATAACAAAGTCGGTACTCATGTTGAGGAGCCCCAGTCTTCTGTATGAGACTCTTAAGGAAGACCACTACGTAAAAAATAAAATTATGTACAAATCTAAATAAATATAAAATAAATTTAAAAAACTTACCCCTGTGACAATCTGTAGAGATTTATCTCTATTTCGAAACCATTGCACCCATTTCATAATTGCCGTGACACTGAAAATGGTACATAGAAATACTAAACTGACTGTTAATAAACCAATAATTAACCACGTAGAAGTATCTAAAAACAGCTCTATCATATTAGTGCTTAAGTTCCATTTAAATTCGATAATAAGGAGCACAGGTGCAGGGTGTGGAAAACTCGTTACAAAATTGTGTTCGTTGTGAATCTCTCAGGAGTAATGAGTACTTGCCGGCGCACACACTGCGAGGAACAACGCGCTCGCTAGTTGTTAATTGCCTGCTACAATTACCTACGTGTGAATTTCCTCCCTGCATTGAATTAAATTGGTAGGCATAGCCATGGACTTGGTCTAGATTTTTCAAGGGGCAAGGCAAACATCAAACCGTTATGTAAACTGAAGCATCAATAAACTTTTTTTTTTTTTTTTAACTTAATAATAGTAGATTCTGCACCAAGGGGATACAGCAGTGTCTTATGTCACGGGTGGCATATTGAATCCTGACGTAACGATCCCTCGTAACGTCAGGAAAATGAAACCTGTCTTCGTCTTAGGTATAGAGCCCCCTCTATACCCAAGACGAAGAAAGGCTTAATTTTTTTTTGAGCGAGTACTTGGTCTTTAAGGCTGTCGGTGGTAAATGTCCGGAATACGTGCCTCCGATTAAACTCAATGGGAATGAGTTAGGGCGAGTGTTCCAGTTCAAGTACTTAGGGCCTTATGTCACCAACAGTCTTGATGACCTGATAGATATCGAGAGGGAACGTAGGGCGCCGGCAGTCCGTTGTAACATGATGGCTCGCAGGTTCGCACGGTGCCAGTAAAATTAACATTTTTATAGCTTATTGCTAAGTATTTTACACGTGCAGCCTGTGGACCAGCTACACTCAGGCACTCAGCGGGCTGCCAGCACCTTACGGGTCCAATATAATAACGGGTTTAGGATGTTGATGGAGCTGCCCCGTTTCTGCAGTGCATCAGTTATGTTCGCGGAATCTCGCGTCGATGATTTCCATCCTATCGTCAGGCTCTGAGATCTGCAGAGTGCGGGCTAGCTCCAACTCCATACTAAAAACCATAGCCGGGAGGTACGACACTCCGTTATTAGGGGATGTTGTTCTGAAATGCATTCGGAACAACAACCTCGTTACTAAATAAGTTTTTTGGATATTATTTTTTAGAAATTAAGAGTGTACTAACATAGGTATAAGTTTTCTCGTTTACTAACCTATATCGATATTACTTGTTAGTTTTTTTTTTTTATTAATACCAGAGGAGCATACTTTACTTTTCACACCTTCTGCGAGACAATAAAAATCCAGGGCTCTCTCTCTTAAGATAAACTTATGATAAACTCTGCAGTAGAATCACTATCGCTCGACATTTTTTCTCAACACGATTATTATTGCAATTAAATTGACTGAAAATCACAACACAAAAAATACCGTCTTTTGTTTCACATTCTGTGATATCGCGCCTTTTTTTTTTAAGTTCTGCTGCTTATTGTGGCCAGTTCGATTTTGACGTTCCAAATTCAAATCTCTTTACTCCATTGGGAGTTTCGTACAACTATGCATTACTTTACGTTGAGATTGCATGATAAATGTAATTGTATTGTCGAGCAGGTGGTGTGAAATAATAGATTATGCACCAAGGCCATTATTGGGTATTATATGCACAGATGCCTTGGTGCCTCATCTCAAACACAGAAACCGTGCCGACGTACGTTCATCGATCGCGTTCGGTTCTGTTCCACGGATATAAGATGGTGATCTATCTATCACCGTGGAATGGAAACGAATGCGATCGATTTACAAAAAATAATCGGTCAGATGAAAATCGCTAGTTACGTCGGCACGGTTTCTTTGTATGGGATGAGGCATATGTATGCTAGTATTATATTATCTGTGCCAAGGGGAAAAAGCAGTTTCATACGTCAAGAGTGGCATATTGAACCCAGAATATAACGAAGAACTGCGTTAATTCCCGAGCGAAGCGAGGGAGACATTAGAGTTCTGAGTGAAGTGAAGCGAGGGATTCAATTCAAGCTACCCAAGACGAAGACAAGCTTTATCCCAGAGGAGCATAATCTACTTTTCACACCTTCTGCGAGACAATCAAAAGCTGTTGTATGTATCGATTTGAATATTGTGTTTGATGATTATTGTAGATCTAAACATTGAATATATGCACCACAGGCTGCTTGAATTTCGAGTTTCTGCTAAATGTGGAAAATAAATTATAAGGAAGGATTCCGACAAAGTCTTGACTCCTACTTTTGTTCTTCTCCTTTTTCGTATCTGTGTTTTGATTTTTCCGCTGGTAGATTTATTAATAATCTCTAAAGCGCCTGTTTTGATAAAATCTGGCATAAAATTACTATCGCTCGACATTTTTATCAACACGAATATTGCAATGAGATTCATTAAAAATCACAGCACCAAACACCGTCTTTTGTTTCACATTCTTTGAAGCTGCGCCTTTTTATTTATTTTTTCAACCTTTTACAGTGCCACATGGGCATTTTTTTACCTAAAGTTTTCCTTGAGTTTCCACACGAATTTGACGTTCCAAATTCAAATCACTTTACTCCCTTGGAAGTTTCATACAACTTTACCCCCCTTGGAAGGTAATGCTTTACTTTAAGTTGAGATTGATGACATGTAATTGGACACTGTCGAGCAGATGGTGTGAAATAGTAGATTGTTTACCTAGGCAGCAGACAACTATTTTAAAGGCGAGAGTGTTTTTTTGAATCCAGAGCGGAGTGAAGGATTCTAGCGTAGAATGCCGAGCGTAGCGAGGGGTTCTAAAGTAGAATCCCGAGTGCAGCGAGGGATTCAAAAGTACGACACTCGAGCTTAAAATAGTGTTGCTCCCGAGGTGGACACTTACTTTAAATCACCCTCTGTGAGAAAATAAGTAAGTGCAACTTTTGAACAAGAACGTTACGTTTATTAATATACATAAAATTAAGAACCATAAGACATAAAGCAAAATAATTAGAGGCTAATGATTATATTTGAACAATAATGGAAGGGCGTTGTATCAATTTTATTAGTACCACCCGTTACAGTTGTAGATTTATTTATAGCTTGGGAATTAGGAATAGTGTCATAAAATGGTGTCTCAGGATTTAGTTTTTGAGAATCTTGATTATAATACTTGAGGAAGACGCGCTCATCTATACTAATATTATAAAGAGAAAGATTTTTTTGTTTGTTTGTTTGTACCGAATAGGCTCCGAAACTACTGGACCGATTTAAAAAACTCTTTCACCAATAGAAAGCCACATTATTCCTGAGTGACATAGGCTATATATATATACGTTGGAGTTGAAAATAAAAAAACTGGCCAAGTGCGAGTCGGACTCGCACACGAAGGGTTCCGTACCATTAACGCAAAAAACGGCATAAAAATTACGTTTGTTGTATGGGAGCCCCACATAAATATTTATTTTATTCTGTTTTTAGTATTTGTTGTTATAGTGGCAACAGAAATACATAATCTGTGAAAATTTCAACTCTCTAGCTATCACGGTTCATGAGATACAGCCTGGTGACAGACGGACAAACAGACAGACAGACGGATCGCGCAGTCTTAGTAATAGGGTCCTGTTTTTACTCTTTGGGTACGGAACCCTAAAAAGTAAAATATTTTACAATGCATTTCCTCGAAAAGAGCGTTTTCCAAGCAGCCAAACTGTGCGGAAAGTGTACTTTTTTTTAATTTTTAACACCAACGTCAGCCCACCGCATAGTTTTTATTATTTGAGAAAAGTTTTAAAAATTAGTTAAGTACAGATTATCATTCATATAAAAGGTAAATCAAAACTAATACTTAATTTAAGGCGTTTTTAATTACTCTAGATTTAGATTTTAATCAATAAATTAATTTTAAATATTCATTAAATATATTTGGCAGAATGAATATTTTGCTCGTGCCTTTTTGTGTTACGACGTGACAGCTATTTGCACATGTGCAGAAGATATGCCCGAGGAACTATGAACTATTAGTTAATCTGTGGATATGCTGAGCGCTCTTGAATAAGCGCCATTTTATTAATTTCTTGCTTGGTTCAGATATTTTTTTTATTTCCTCGCACAATGCATAGTAAAATGTTGTATGATACACGTGCGTAAGATAATTTCCAACTCGTGTCGATTTATCAACTCACTCGCTTCGCTCGCTCGTTAATAAAAATACCACTCATCGGAAATCACCTACTTTCCGCACTTGTAGCATAAATAACTATTACCAAACATGCATGGAAATATTGCCATTATTTTCAAAAAACTAACTCGATATAGAAAGAAAATCAATCCACTGCAGGATTCGTCATGATTTGTTATTTACATATTTAATAAATATAAATTTAATAATTAAAATTAGTTCCAACAGTTCAGATAGTGAAATGGAGATTGATTGTACTCCACCAGATTTAAGATCAGAAGCAAAATTAGCAATGGAAAACCTGCTTCCAGCGAACTTAAAAGAAAATACAGTCTTATGAAAGTAGGTATATGAAAATTTTATGATTTGGAAAAACGATAAAAAAGTGAACATTTTCTGAAACAGTATTTTTGGCGTATTTTAATGAGATTGCTAAAACTAAAAAGCCATCGACATTGTGGGCACTTTATTCCATGCTGAAATGTACAATTCATGTTAAAAACGGCGTTAATTTAAAAAATATGGAAATTTTACCTACTAGGTACTTTTCTTAAACGACAATCGACCGTATTCAAAAGCAAAAAATCGTTAATTTTACTGGCGATAACATAAAGCACTTTTTAATTAAAGCCCCAGATGATATATATTTAGCGACAAAGGTAAAGTATGTTTTATTTCTGCATTCTTTTGAGAATAGCACTATACATGCCTCGGCGGATATGGCAATTGCCTGTCTCGTATTAGTGAAGTCCTCGCACTCGACCTGCAATTGCCTATTTCACGGCCTTTGCAATAATGTACTACTAATACATCTCGGCTGAATACTTCGAAAGGTTTAGCGGATGTGTTAGGTCTAGTTATATTCGTACTTCGTACCCACATTCCGCTAGGTTTTATTCCCATGTACTACGACGATTCTCTAGCCATCAACTGAACAAGAATCCAACTTCCCGGCTTACTTGGCTCTGAGATACCCTTAATGGAAAAACCCTGTTGATTGGGCACTTTACTCTTCTCTTTAGGATGCCTACCACAAATACCACTCACCCTTATCTCCGAAATTTGTTAAGCGAATAATACTGTATTTTTTTATTTTTTTTATTCGAGATGGGTTTGCTCTTGACTCTAGTCTAGGTCAGAGGTGACAGAGACAAAGTCGACGATGGAGTGAGCTTACCCAGAAGAAGCCTGTTCACAATTTAACAATAATTCAAATATGTGTTCAACCATTGATACAGTCTGTCTCACATTTTAGAGTTCCGTCCCTTAGAAGGAGAAACAGGTACCCTTATAGGATTACTTCGTTGTCTATCTGTCTGTCTGTCCGTGCGTCAAGACCTTTTTCTCTCGAAGGCCTGGAGGTATCAAGTTAAAATTAATATCATTATACTCAGGTCCGCAATCTCTTGAAACTTAAACTTCTAAATCAACGCAATCAAAAAATTATGGCCGTTTATGTCGCATATTTGACGAATCGCAAGGGAATCATAAGCCAAAAGCGTACTTCCCGTTGATCTAGAATCGAGAAAGTCAACAAGCAATGTCTTATAACACAAGTAAAGGAAAAATTCTGGAAACCATAAAGGTGTTGCTACATAAAAAAGCTGGCCAAGGGCGACTGGGACTTGCGCACTGAGAGTTCCGTACAAACAGCTACATTCGCCAAAACTAATTAAATAACATTACTGAAGTTCATAAACTATGAGGACGCCGAACATTGGTTACAATCGACCAACCACATGCAAGATGAAAGACGCGATGTGGATTTACGTCGATGTGATTGGTTAGACTAAACATTTCCACAAATGTCCATCGTTTTATGGGACGGGGAGGGAGAGAGGGCAAGGGGGCTAGGGTCGCTACCCCACTGTACCATCCCCACCCCACGGAACTCCATGGTTTTGGAGATATTAGATATGTTTTTTTCTTAAATATAATTAGCGAGGTAAAAAAAAGTGAATTGGTCCAAGAGCGAGCGAAGCGAGCTCGGGAGCTTAGGGCACCCGACATGGACAGTTTAGGTTCGAAGAGTGAGTGAGCAAAGCGAGCGAACTCAGCTCCCGTCATCTCCTTCGTGTTAGGTTACTTTAGACCCTTCAGACAGAAATAGGAGTCCCGCGCAGCGGGGCTCCGTCGACTTTGTTGCTTAAATTATTTAAATAGTAATCGTAAAAACTTCAACCATGGATATCTCCATATACATGGGGTTTCGTGGGGTGGAGATGGTGCAGGGGGGTAGCCGTAGGCGTTTTTTTTTGTTCTGTGGTACCTACGATCAATCGAGCGGCGCGGGCGCGGTGACACTCCAATCTGAACGTATTGAATGAGGTGCGAAACCATTTCATCACTGTCACTTCTCACAAATCACTAGTCTTTTCCTGTTGTATTTAAACCACGTTGAAGTATATTATGCAACTAGTGAATAAAGGACGGTTTTAAAGCGAGGGCCATAGATGAATCACGAACAAGTGAAGGATTCTATCAACTGAATCACGACCGTAGGGAGTGATTCATGATGATTGAATCACGAGCATAGCGAGTGATTCAAGTGTTAGAATTCTGAGCGACGCGAGTGATTCATGGCCCTCGATATAAATCCGTTTTATTCAAGAGTTGCATACTATATTTTATACCATGACTACGAGAAAAAGAAAGATTTAAGCAAAAAGCACAAGGAATAATAATAAATAAATGTTTTATTACCTTAAAAATTTACAAAAAAAATTAAAACTCCGGGTTTCACATTTTTTGTAAATTGAAGCTGAGCTAGGTAACAGCATCTGTGTTTCAGGGGCCAGTGACCACCTCCGTTACGTTAAATACTTATAATTAATTATAAGTATTAGAATTACAATACAAATAAGTATTCACTAAACATCCCAGACTAAAATCAAAATCATGAAAATCATTATTGAAATCCTAAATATTAACAAACTGAAAATTAAATCGATGAAGAAGTTTGAAAGTCGAATATTCTTTGCACAAGGAGTTTGTATCGAGTATTTTAAGCGCAAGGAGGTTGTATAGCATTGAGATGGACGTCGAATATATATTGGTGTGTTCTAAATTCAAACACCAAAACAGTGAGAAAAAGTGCTTTTTATTCACTGTTTTCAGTGAATAAAATAAGCTTTTTAGAGGGGGAATGGTATAAAATCAAATTTTATGTCAATTTGTTTTTTTTTATGTTGAGGTCGAATACGATTTCTACCTTCTTCGTTACTATAAAAAGAATATCAAGGAAATATTCACAGAACACGGCATGGTCGTACCTGCTGTGCTGACAGTGTCTCGAGATGACAAAAATAATAAAATTCTCCGTATCGTGAATCTTTGACAGTCGTTACGAGTCAGGGGTGCTATATCCAGTAGGATTACCGTATAATATGGGTTGGCAGGGTATGCAGTCACTTCATATAAAACACTGGTATTCAGATGAATCTAGTTCGACTGAAAACAGTGGAAGCCAGCCTTTTCCAAACAATGTGACTGAAGAAATATACACATCTAACCAGTGCAACTGTCACATGACACTAAGCTTTAGTGGATAATTCTGTAAGCGCGATACGATGTATGTTTAGACGAATCGATGTATTTTTTTTTGTTAAATACAACCTACTCATTTTTTTTTAATTCAGAATGAATATAGTGGCAAACCTAGAGAGTCCGGCAAGTTTTGGTGTCAATTATCGAGGATGGCTGGAGTGGTCCGTCTGTAAACTGTATGTATGTAGTACAGATATGTGCGAAAAACTTAATCCCTTGCAGTCGTGTAAAAGAAAACGATTCACCCGTTCCCTTGTGATACGCTTACCAATACTAAGAGTATTTTTTATTTTAAAGGTATATAAATTTTACATTATCGTGTTTTTTGCGCCCTGTCTATTTGTTTTTAAACTCTATTAAACAGAAAAATAGGCACCACACGGCTGCTGTAGATCAACACCTAGTAAATGCCTTAAACTATTATATTCCAGGATAGCGCAATAAATATTATTTGAATTAGCCTATGGTAACCAAACGAAAAAAAAATCTGCGAGTATTACACAAGGATAAGAGGTGAACTGTATTTAATAACACAAATGAAGTTAATAGTGTCATCAATCTATTGAATATTTTACATGCCTTTAAACAAGACAATTCAATACCTATTAAGTATTTATATTTGCTTATTTAAGGTGTTTTTATAATTTGAAGGGACTTTCCTATTGTAAATAATGATATAATTGATTAATTAAAGCACCAAATCTCTATTCAAATATTAAATTCCCAGGTTAAAATTACACAGTCCATCGCAGCATAGAAAAATTCATAAAATGATTGGATTTTCAGGGTATAAAACCATTATAAAAAAATGTCACCTACTGTGTTCTTATATTTATTTATTTATTACATACTTTATTGTACACCACAAAAAAACATACAGGACAAACGTTCACAATAACAAGTGTACAATGGGCGATGGGTATATGGTCGTATAGTACCAGATTTTTTTTTAATATTTATTCAATTCGCACGCGGCGAAGGCTTGTTTAACACATGCCAGATTACCTATTTTAGTGATCTTTATTTTCGTAGCCATAAGGTTGCATTCATAGGCAAAATACGAGTAACAGTGTACGGTCTGTCAGATTCTAGACACCAGTTTGAAATAAGAATTTGCGCGATAATATTTTTCTAAAAATCAACCATCCCCGTTAATTCTTTAACTCAAAGAATTTAATATGAATTATTTATGAAACTAAAGGCGTAGCACGTAAGTGTTTAAACTTTTGTATGGTGGCAGAGTTTATTACTTCGAATATATAGGCGCAAAATTATAAACTTGAATTTAATATTAATACTTAGTTGTTAGAACTTTTGTTGTAAGGTATATCTAATCTCTATAAGCATATAGGAAATGATTTAAAAAACTTAAATCTGTTATTGAAAGAGTTACGAACCATTTTCAGTTTTCCAATATTCCACAGTACCTGTCTGTTAGCATGTTCATTAATATAAAGTTTAGATAGAGTTAATAAAGACACAGCAAATTATTTAAATTTAAATTTTATATTATTTCTATACTTAAAACGAAATAATCGGAAACACCTACTTCGTACCTAATGCATAACTCTGAACTGTTAGCATTTTTGTACATAGCAATGAATTCACATAAGGTATCCACCCGGCAAAAAAAAAAAAAAGAATTATCGAAGGGCAAATTCTTCTGGCTATTGGACTATAATATTAGTATGAGAGATACACTCGTCATCAGATCTAAATAATACTAGCTGTTGCCCGTGACTTCATCTGCGTAGCATTAGTACTCATAATAGCCTATTTTTAATGTCGCGCTAATTATATTGTGGATGTGAGGGCCGCCTTACTTGAGAAATTATTAGTTCACCATACAAATGTCTACCTTCCTTGCCACCCCCATAAGGATGGTTTTCGGGATAAAAACTATCGTATGTCCTTCCCAGGGTCTCAAACTAACTCCATTGAGGTAATTATGTAATACATAATATCTCCTAACTCCATCCAAAATCAGTTCAGCGGTTTAAGCGTGAAATGGTAATAGACATTATAGACAGACAGACAGAGTTCCTTTCGCATTTATAATATTTTTCTTACCACTTGCTCAAAAAAGTGACATTCTATGCCACAAAAAGCGAACATAACAATAGTCATTTTTAATCTGTTAAAAACAGGGAAAGAAAATTGTAGTGAATTTCATTCATCGTCTAGGGGGAGAATGTGATTTAAATTTGGAATACTTACCGAAATGTATACTGAACTACATCTGTGTTTACACCATTGAGTTTGTATATAAAGCATTATACATCTTTTTGAAAAAGGAACACGCATTTATTATGCAGTTATGATTATTAAATAAAATTACGAAAACCGACGAGGCCGTATGAGCTTGATGCCTTTGCTTTGCCGACAAAATAATATTAGTCTAGGAATTTGCCGCGTTTTTGTTTTCTTCAAATACATAAACCGAAGCAATTTGTAGATATATTGGAGTCCTAAATTCTAAACAGAGTCTTTAGAATAAGACAAGAAGATGCTTACTCAGAACTAAAACAAATAAAAGCTGGCGTACCGCAAGGAAGTGTGTTAGGTCCGGTTCGTAGGTACCTACTATACACTTGTGATATTCCTGAATTAGAGCAAAACACAATTGGGACCTTTGCTGATGATACAGCCATAATGGCTGTAGGAAACAACCACGTCGAAGCAGTAGAAAAGGTTCAAATGGCTGTTAATAAAGTTTATGACTGGACCAAAAAATGGAGGATTAAACTAAATGAATCCAAATCTGTTCACATAGATTTTACCAACAAAACACACCAGTATTCTCAAGTTTATATTAATAATAAACAAGTCCCATACGAGAATACAGCCAAATATCTCGGTAAGACCCTTGACGCAAAGTTACGCTGGAAAGTCCACGTCAAGAAGAAAAAAGAAGAACTCGACTTTCGATATAAAAGAATGTATTGGCTGCTTGGAAGAAACTCCATGCTGTCTGTGCAAAACAAAATATTGCTATACAAACAAGTCCTGATGCCATTTTGGACTTATGGTATTCAGCTATGGGGCTGCACCAAACAGAGCAATATATTAATTATACAACGATTCCAGAACAAAGTGCTAAGGGCAATTGTGCACCTTGGTGCACCTTGGTACATACGAAATGATGACCTCCATCGGGACCTAAAAGTTGAGATCATCGAAAAAGTGATCAAAAAATTTACAGAAACTCACGAAAAGAGACTTCATCAGCATGTGAACGTCGAGGCAATCCAGCTTCTCGACCACACAAACATAGTGAGAAGACTAAAAAGAACAAAACCGTTCGAGTTAGTGTTTAGTGAATGTGAATAGTGTAACGTACGAAAGTGGTACCAAATAAACAGAAGAACGAAGTGTATTCGCCTTAATAGAGACAATAAGAAAAGTACTACTGGACACATTCTTAGTAAAGACAATGTAATAGTTTAGGATAAAATTAAATTACTTATTAGTCTATTTATAAGGCTAGATTATAATAAGATTAGGGTCCATCCTATTGACGAACACTAGAAAAGGAAAAAAAAAAAAAACATAATCTTTAAGTTTATTTTAATTTATTTTTATAAATAAGTTAATGTTCTAAAAATACGTTACGATGTTAAATCAAAGCGACAGTGACAGTGAATTGTCGGATTCCATCAGTGCAAATGCTGCCGCAATTATAAATAATTTGCTTCCAACAAAATCAAAGGAAAGTTATTTAAAAACTTATGAAGAATTTTCAACCTGGTTCGTGCGAAAGGCCTATCAATTTCCGAATCAGTACTTCTTGTCTATTTTGATTATTTATCCAAGACAAAGAATCCGAATACACTTTGGTGCATATACTCAAAACTGAAAGCTACAATAAGCATCAAACACAGCATTGAAATAAATAGATTCACGAAATTACTGGCTTTTTTAAAAAGAAAATCAGAAGGGCATTGCGCAAAGAAGTCTAGAATTTTTACGACTCAAAATGTGGAAAAATTTCTTAATGAAGCTCCTGACGAAATTTTTCTGGCCACAAAAGTAAGTATACATGATTTAACTATGAATATTTCGTATCTTAGTAATGGTAATTATTCTATATATTTACCTGTTTTTTATCTTTGTTATAGGTGGCCTTAATTTTTGGACTGAATGGTGCTTGCCGCGGATGTGAACTTGTAAACCTAAAGGTGGAGGACGTTGAAAATCATTCCAATGAGTTACTGCTAATTAATGTAAAGGAAACTTAGACAAAGAAAAATCGGTCATTCATTGTACAAGGACAATATACTAAAATCATTCATAAATACCAAGAATTACGTCCCACCAACATGGAAAACAATAGATTTTTTATTAACTTTCGGAATGGGAAATGTACTCGACAAGCCATCGGCAAAAATAAAATTAGCATATTGCCAAAGCAAATTGCAAAATATTTAAAACTTAAAGATGTTGAACTTAATCCCTCGCTTCGCTCATGATTTAAGTTTTTAACACCCTCGCTACGCTCGGGAGTAAACCTCGAGTCCTTCGTTACGCTAGCGATTTAAATCGTCACCCGCGACAGAAGACACTGCTTTATCCCCTTGGTTAATAATCTACTATTCATTTATATGTAATTCGATTAAATAACTGATTATGGTACCTATATTATTAACGCTTACTCACCTGGTTATACCTGGCAACTCCATGTTTGAGCAGAGAGGAAAATAGGCAACCTTTATTTTTTTCAATTCCTTGGATTTTTGTATATTCTCTCTATGATTTTTATGCTGTAAGACTAAAAATGTATCAGAGTATTGTAATATAATTATTATCATTGCTACTAATAGCTTATTTTAAATATTATATTCAAGGGTCTCGTGGTCCGTGTAAAAGGCTGAGACGAACAAGATACGAGTTCCAAACCTGCGGTGAGGATATTGTTTTGATTTCAATTTAGAATTTATTCAACAAGTATTTCTTTCATTGTTGTAAAGAACTATTAAAACGGACACATTTTTCAAATACAAAATTGGTAATATTTTAGCCTAACCTGTAATAAACGACTAGTTGAAATACAAATATGCGTATTTATTACAAAACTGGTATTCAAATGTTACTTAGGTTAAGGGTAGGCAAATAAAAATGGAAAGTGACAATATAGCTAAAGCCAGTCTACGCACAATTGCAGTGACTACACGCGAACATTTTTTCCTTTGCCTTTAAATTGCGAAAAACAACGTCTTTTCCAATTTGTACCTATGTTTCTATTTCATAGTTTTATTATCACGTCTTAATTAAGTGGTTATTTAAAATACAAAATAATCTATTTGCACGAGGCGAATGTTGGCTTCAGAGAGATTGCTAGGAGACTTATTATAGCAGTACCTAAGTGTATTTTTCCAATTTCATATTTTTTTATACATAGGTAGGTATTCCTTAAGCCGTGACGAAAGCAAACATATTTCTTTGTTTCAGAGAAATACAGTCAGATTGTTTACTGTCTTGTAGAACCAGCGGTAGAATAACTCTGGGTTACTGGAGCTGGATGTCTTCCATGGGACCTGGTGAACTTATAGAAGTTGTTGGCCGATTTAATAGTCACCAATATTTGGAAATATTACGTGCCACATGCAACAAATTAATGAGATTGTGCTCCACTTCGCTATTAAGACAACACCACCGGTAGTCAACAATTCTTAATTACGTGTCAGTGTGTGTGTGTTAAATAAACTGTTGTCCACATATTTTCTAAAGAAGTGTTTTATACAATTAATAAGCAGGTGGTGGCTCAGTGGTATCGGCCGCGACTTACAAGTTGTAGGTCGTGGGTTCGAACCCAGGCAGGCGCTTTACTTTGTGTAAATTATTTCATCACAACTGCTCTCAAAAACGGTGAAGGAAAACATCGCGAGGAAACCGGCATGTCCTAGAACCAAAAATTCGAAGACATGTGACATCCACCAACCCACAGTGGGCCCGCGTGGTGGTTTACGGACCATCCCCTCTCACAGAGAGGAGGCCTGTGTCCCAGCAGTGGGAACATTAATAGGCTGATGATGTAAATAAGCAGGTCGTTTTTACGATCATAACCAAACCATCACCACCTACTACCAATGTTCTTGTAATGTAAAGTTTGTATGTCGTTTTGTGGCAATTAAATCGTTTTTTTCTTTCTTTTAGAAATAAAAATAACTATAAAAAAATATAAAATAATCATCAAAGTATTTATTGCTATTTTCACTTAAATTTTACTAGTAATATGACAGTTAATGTTAGTTAATAGATAGGTACTATTGTTATAGATATAACATGGTGATACACATGAAACACTTTGTAACAGATTAATCTAAAAATAATAATGGGTATTGGAAACTGTTTTTTTTGTCGCGATAACAACATAATTTAAAAAATCTAGCTTGTCATAAGTAGTTTAGTATTCTACTAACTTCTTTTACATGTTTTATGTACCATACTTAAGACAAGTCATTATTTTTGTAAGTAATTATTTAATACTTATATGGAATACAATCGTTATCATAATCATTTATGCATTTCATACCTGTTGTTATTTGTATTATAGTTAATTTAAACTAACTACACTAAAAATTTATTATACAAATATATATAATTAAATTAATTTAATATAAATAATATGTTGAATTCAAAAAACATAAGAATGAATATTGTATACATAAAGCCACAAGAAGTGGAAGGTTAGTTTTGAACTCAAAACCATTTTGATATAGGTTTACTGTTGCAACCACTAGACCAAATCGACTTAAGGTTACACTAGTCGAAAATTCTTCCATACAAACGTAGTCTAGGGACATATTTCAATTTGGTTTTAAAATTAAATATGTATGTTTTTCAATATCACGAACACAAATTTGAAGTTTTATCTATGAACGGTGTGTGATTGGTTGCAACTCTGGTGACGTCACACGCGAGTAAACAGCAGTGTGAGTACTACACAGGAATTATTTATTTATAAACCTTTGTGTATAGTCAATGATCTTAATCACTGATCATTCAGAAGTTTTGAAAAAAATCATTCTAAGGTTCAGCGTTTTTGGCGCGGTTTTGGAAATTTTGTCTATGACATTGATTTTTATTGGTAATACAGTAAATCGCCCGGAAATATGAATGTAGTGTACTTATTATGTAATAAAGAACAATTTTACACGATTTGCTATATTTAGTCAAATAGCCTATTAAGAATGTACAGTCCAACTATTTTCTTAATGTCCCTCGGCACACTTCGTCTTTCGTCAGTCATCAGCTTTGTATCAAGTCAGTTGTTCTTTGGTTCTTTGCACTTTTTATTTTTTTTTTATTTGGCTTGGCACGGTTTGTGCATTTAGCCAGTGTCACGTTTAGAAGTTCTAGTTTCTTTCGATTTTAGACCAATGTAGTAGTTAGGCCCCAATAAAATGGCGGTAACTTTATTGGAAGCTTCTACGGAGTTTTGTCGACAACATGTACAAACTCATGTTCTACCGCTGTGTTTACCATACTCGTGCACGTTCACTAATATTATTAGAATAAAAGCACCATTTTTACACTATTAATATTCAATTTAACACAATTTTAGGAAAATAAAACAGAGAAGCGTTCCCGCCAAAACTCTTCTTTGCACTTAGTGCATACCGGACGCTCTCAATAAACTTGGATGTATATAGAGTTGTTAATACTATTTTAACTTAATGTAATTTTATTTAAAATGGGAGGAAATCTGCTAAAGAAAAATAGTTTTACAGCTCTATATAAATCAAACGAAAATCAAAACAAAACAACAATAAAGTACTTAGTTCTGAATTCAAATATAATAGACGATAAATCTAAAATGAATGGACATGAAAATTAGCATTTTGTAAATTGTTTTTTCTCGATATACCACAAAAATCATCATGGCGCAAAAAGAAACTATGGCACCTAAGTCCCCTTACAAAATGAACAATCTCCTTTTGGGAAAGGAAGTTTGATAAATAAAAACACCAGTTATTTAGATATTAATATATTTTCGAATCTAAAATGTACAAAAAAATACAACTTAAATGTTATGTACTCATAACGCCTGATTTCATCAATGAATAAAATATTACAATTCAAACATTTTGAAGGTATTAGTACGTGACGTGTACGTTTTATTAATTGACAGTTACTAAATGGTAAGTGACCCGGAACAAGCTACTAGGAACAAAAGGAGCTCATATAAAATTCTCGACTCCTTTTCATTGTTAGTTTTTCTGTAAGAATAATTTGAATTTTTGTCAATATTTTTGTGCCAAAAATAACAACTTCATTATTATTCCTAATACCAGGGCGGTTGTTTAAAATGCTAAGACAAGACATTGGATGTACTGACATTGCAACTGTACAGATTTCTTTGTATCACCTCTAAAATAAACATAACGACCTATAGTTAAATTTCTTATTTAATCAACCATCACTTCATAACAACTTTGGTTGTGTATGCTAATCGTAAAAATATATGTATTTTAGCTATTTACAATATATATAAACATACATACATACAATGCGTAGAAATGCACAGCAACACAAAAGGTCTTAACTAACATCTGAAGAACTAAATAACACAGACTTAACGGCCACTCACAAAAAAGATTATTGTAGAAAAAACAAGGACTAGGTTTATTACTAGGTTTCTTGTAAATCTGCTTGCAATATCAAATATTATTGTTGGAATTAATGACTGAAGGAAACCTGCCGTTGAGCTTATCCCTACAATATTAATAGAATCACACAGCTCTACCATACAACTAATAAAGCACACATCCCTAAAAATCGATTCTGTGAGCGACCAGATCTAAAATCACTTTGCAATGTTTTAGAAAAACATAATTAGTTTAATGATAAGTCATAACAGAATATTAAACCTAAGCAATATTCACAATATAAAAATACCCTTGTACGCAGACGACAGGCCAAGACAAAAGGCATGATTTTATACAAAAAATAAAATCAGCAGTGTACGGGAATGCCTTGTTGTGTTAGCGACTGTCATCCTACTATAATAAATATTTTATCACACAATCTTACCTCTAAGTAGAGGAAGTTATAGAAAACCCTTTGTTTACTATTATATCAGGAAAAAAACAACAATAACTATAAAATAAATTGATTTATCGTGTAACATAAGATTGAAAACAAATTATTTTAAACTAATTATGTTTTCCTGCAGAATCAAAGACTCCCGTACCCGTCTATGTTTCTCGTTTGACATAATGCATAGTGATAGTGACTTGTAGGCCCCTGCCGCAGAGTAACTTTATGAATGATAAAAAAATATTTCTATTACACATCGATATATCACATTGTTAATGCAGTCCAATTGTATTTTTTCTGCAAGATTGGATGGAATTTTGGACCCAATTAATTATATTTTAATTTATTAAATTTACTCTGAGACAATGGGTCGTGTTTTCTTAAATATAAAATGAAATCGTTATTTCAATCTTCTTATATAGAATTCCAAATTATATGTAACATTTCAATATATATCAATTTCTCCAGAATTGTAATTATAGAATGTAAAATCTATCATGCTCTTACAATTTATGTTCGACATAATCATTTATTCCGATAAGTTCATAGATTTTAAAACAATATCTGAATCGGGTTTCCCAATTCGGAAATCAAATATATTCTAAAAGTAATTAGAAAAAAAGACTTACAGGTATATCAGCACACACTAGCGTTTTTTAAATGATCTTTCTTCAACCTATGTTTTAAACAGTATTGTAACAGTTTGTACAATTTTGTTATGAACTAGAAGTTCCAATTGATTCTTACAATGAGGTAGTCATTCATTACATCAAGACAAATATCTTCCTAACACTTGATTATATCTAGACGATTCCCATACATGTAATATCCATTTATAAAGCCCATTTCAAAATTTAAACGTTCGGTTATCAAAATATTTTTTTTACATTATAGGAATACTAATTTTCGTTGATGATGTGACGTGTTGCAATGATGTCGAAACATAGAGCAAAGATTTTTATAGGATTGAATGACGTTTCGTTTTTTTGTTAGAGAATTTAATTTTATTCTATAATTTAGTACTTATAGGAAAAAGTATTTTTATTGAGCGTTTATAATAGTGAATTGGAACGTGCGTTTAATTTTATAGTCGCTGTACAAATCGTACTATCGATGTCTACCATCTGTGGTAGCAGTAACCGGAATAAGACATACTCGTGTGTAATTGACTAAAACCGCGCAATGAAATATAACGTATAAAATAATATTAATTAGATACTGGAGTCGCGACAAAAATTTAAGATAAATTTACATATATTTTTTTAAACGGCTTCTATGAAGACTAAAATGTGTTAGTGCTTTGTCGTGTACTACGTGCTAATTCGACTAAACCAGGAATTAAAGGAACATAAAGGCAATTAAACACAGATCAGATATTGCATTAATAAGCGACTACAAATGTAATGGCACACACTTTACAGATATATAGTTTAATGTCGCACGTAATTAGATAAAAGCTGACTGAGTAGGGGTCGAAAACTGAGTTGTTCATTTTCTTACCCACTGCTGCCCGAAAACGCATTATTTGTCCAAATTATTAATAAAACGCGATGCCATAAGAGCGCCACACGTTTTAAGCGGTTACTTTATGTGGACCTTAATGCGACACCCCCGGGACAAATTCAAGATACGGTACAGACCAAACTATTTTTAAATTTTGGAAGACTAAAATTCACCAATAATTCCACTGTAACTACATAAAAATATTATGTAGACGTGAGTCCTGTATGAAGGTATTTTATGTCAAAGGCATATTGTGTAGGCTAATTTATCATCTCATGACAAGGTATCACTACAAGTTGTGTGGTCGACACATCTCTCACAAATGCATCATCCCTAAATTCGATGTAGTTTATTTACAATGGTTTTGATCTAGGTATAAGCTATCATCATATTTTTAATGGAATCAATATGTTTGCAGACTTGTGAATTCATTCTATATTTTATGTATATTATTACTAAATTCTATTTCAATTTCAATATCATTAATAAACGTATTACTTTTTTTATGTGGCTTTGAAAAAATATTCTTTATCTATAATTTTCAGGCACCAATGCTTTATTACGGCATGTCATTATTATAATATACATTTAACAGAAAAGTAAACGGTTTTAGCATGCAATGGACGTTATAATATAGTCTTGATTACGTAAACTAGTTGTGTTACCGTAAATCTGCAAAAAATATAACATTTGTGTACATTTATCCTCGTCGAGATGGTGTAAACTAAGTGACGGCATTATATGCTATTTCATCTAGCAACCAGTTACGAGTAAACAAATTTAGTTACCATATATTTATGTATTAGACACGGCTACTTCCTTGCCTATTTGCTTATATTTCCATGTAACAAGGCCATCACTTGTACTTTGTTGGTTTGAATTTTACTTATTAACACTTACAGGACTCGCCTCTCTGAAACCATCGTGTGGAATGAATAATGTTGCCATGGTCATCAGATTGCGTAAAGCTTATCTCACTATCTATAGACTGACTGAGCCGAACTTCTCTAACTTTATCAACAACAATGACAAATCAAATTGGTCAGTGGCCTACACTTCGCTCTATTTATTTTTATGGTATAAAAATATGTTTTTATATTATATTTCATAGTCTGATTACTTGTTTAACTTGATTTGTGGATTATCTATACATATTTTGTACGTTCATTATTTAGTTATAGCACATCACAATTTACTTCTTTAATGTATCTACGTCCTTAACGTTATGGTTGGTATTTTGAAGATTTTTTAGTAGAAAGTAATCAATACATATAAGGAAACTTACTTATATTATGATCTAAATTGAGTGAACCCCCTAAACTCGTTTTAAGTACTTCAAATCGATTAATTTGTTGTCACTCGCCAATAAATTATACGGACTACGTGTAAAGTGCAAACAGGTATTAATCGGTAAGGTATAACAATTCCTGATAAAACAGAGTCGGCGGTAGCATGCACCCTAGTATAGTAGATCGATGTGAACACCGTTAACGTTTCTTATTATCGGATTGCACACTGTCGTAACGTTCAGGCTATTAAGTCATGGTCCCGTATGTAAAAATAAGGGAGCAACAATACTGTCAACCACTTTTCTAAACGTTCTATCAGTGGATATTGAAAAAATTTAGTTACACATATTAGACCGTTAATAGGATACACACCACACCCAAAGGTCTTAGTCATATTTTATTATTATTACACTTTAAAGTTAACGTATATTAATTTATTAATAGATAATATTGTGCAATTCTAGTACGCTTAATTGTTAACGTCAAAATACATGCCACTTCAAGCAGTATTCACTTTTTAAGTCTTAATATATTTGAACTATTAGATCCAAAAGAAATACTAGCAAAGAAGTATGCTGGTGACGACATGATCTTACGTCATTTTTTAACTTCCATCTCATGTAATTTCACAATTTAGTACTGCCTGAAATGGCGAAGTAAATACTGCTAATTTCGTGCCTAATATTTAATTTATAGTTACTAATAATGACATCCAACAATGATGTTATGTAATTCAACATTGACCTTCCACCGTAGAACTTAGAATTATACACACACAGTTTATAACATTTTATGCACTTAATTATAAACATCATTTTTACGAAACTACTGCTTTTGTATCGTTAGTAACATAAACTACTAAAAAGAAATATATTTCAAATATGAACAACGTTTATAATTAAGACTGTGTGTACGATAAAAATGTCCTTCCTTACCATAATATGTCGATTTCTATATCAGCAGCGAAAACCGTCGTGTTGACTACACGTTTCTAAGTTATTTAACGCATGTATGAAAGTCATCGTAATAAAATTTCTAAGCGCACAGACGTTTTTTTTATGTATCGTATCGATTGCCCATATCAACTTGTCATTAGCACTATTTGCAACGGCTAAAGTGACGCTTATTGTATGTAGTCATACATTCATTTGTCAACACTTTAACTGCCAGGTGACTGAGAAACAATACATTTACTATTGTGTCTCATTGTCTGGCAGCTAAGGTATTAAGAAAACAATAAATCACTTTATAATCTAATCTTGATTTTCATAATATTACTGGAAAAGTAAATTTTTGAATTTTAAATAATTCCGAAATTTTGACTTAAAAATGCCACGCAAAAAGCCAATCACCACCCTTACTACAGGCAAATTTCGTTCGTCGAACCGATGCAAATAGACTTCTAACTAAGAAATGTTTTTGTCAATATCGTGTATATGACATGTACAAAGCACACGTATAACATATTTAAGACGTATAAAAAGGTCATCAAATATTTTGTTATTCTTCAAATCCAAGTTGCATAGTATGCAACGAATAATTAGTAGATACATTAAATTGATAAAAATAAAATTTACTTTTATCAATTTATTATAACTTCCTTATTTACTATTTATAACAAATCCGCGCCTTTGTATCAGGGTAATTTTATCGACCAAACAAGGGGGTTTACTCTATTATCAGGAAGAAAGAAGAAATGTTACAATCACAGGTATTGAAACCAAATAATTTGTGACAAAAAGAAAATTTACATCATCTCAGCTTCATTTGTGTTCTAATTTTTGATAGGCTTGTATAAAATTCAATTTATCGTACATAATTATGCATACTTGAGATAAAAATGCGAATTTTAATTTGCAAAACTGTTTTCAATGCAGTCATGTAAATACTTTTGGTTCACTTACATGAACCATTTACTGTGATTATAACATCAGATTTAGTAATTTATTAAAATTATTGAAAACAGGTATTGGAAAAACATAAAATAAATCATTTGTAATTATTTAATAAATTTCATAAATGTATTGAAATTAAAATAATATTGTACCATACACGAAACACAAAGAAATATTATAACAAAATATTTACAATAAAGCAACATTTATAATTTAACAACATATTATTTACACGTAAAAATAATATTCTCCATAAGAGAAACCATTTCACTCGACGTCTCGTCATCATATACTATAATACAAATTACTTTGTCATAACAGGTAACATCTGACTTTCATACTATAATACATAACGTTCACAACGCCAAAATATGTATTTTATATTTCTATACAATATTGCACGCGGTATATTTCTATTGTACATTGTGTATGTGTACTGGGCGTACAAGTCAATAAGATATTTATAAATCACTATTTTTTCCCATCACAGGAAGCTACGATTTTGCATCGATTCGTTTTTCGTTAAAAATTAGAGCATAATTAAAGATACATACATATATAAAAGACCATACCTAAAGTTTTTCAAAGAACTTAGAAGTAAATATATCAACGAAACGATTTTATACAACTCGAAAACATCACTAGCACTACTAGACTACATTAAAGATGTCTATAAATACGCGTATGTACTATATTATTCTCACGATAGTGAGATTTACAGCCGCAGAGGTACCACGTAGACCGTAACTCGGAACGACGACGTTCGTTACGTTGGAATCGAAGGATCGTCGAATAACGTCCATCCGATGAAGCGAGAAATTAATAAATGCAAACTTCAGCGAGACCTGTAGCGCTCTCCGCGCTCGGGCGGCGCGCGGACCGCGGACCGCGGACCGGCTACTGCGACAGCAGCTTCTGCAGCAGCGAAGCTTTGGCCTGCGCCGCACCGCCAGGGCCTGCCGTCGTGCCGGCGCCCGCCGAGCTACCAGCGCCCGCTCCACCAGGCGGCGCCGCGCGCGTCTCATCACCGCCCGCCTCCGCCCCCGTAGTACTCTGTGCGGAACCAAACGGACCCAATCAATAACACTGATCAAACTTACGTTCACCTGAGTGCTCCTAACTCCTAATCGCGTACTGTGCGAATGCCGTTATGCGGTACTATTCTGCGAGATGACTATTGAGCATTTACTTTTTATATCTATATTTTACTGAATTTCAAACACTAGTGTATTAGTGGGGGATTTTGTTGGGTTTTTACTAAACCTTCATAATTGAATGAAGTTTATCAACAGAATTTGAAGCACACTTAGTTAGTTTTCGGTGATTTTAAGCGTTTAACACAAATATTATTATTAAATAAAGTGTTACTTATTCTTTATTTTTTACTGCTTCTTTTACCATAGTTTTACAAAAGGTATATTAATATAAATTATCAAATCGATACAGAAAGCTTTTTCACATATATTATAATGTAACACAATTTATTATGAGTATAGTAAAAAATATTTTGACTTTGAAATTGACTATTCATCTGCCTACTTAATTTGTAACCAGTCGAACTATCTAAAGAAGAATATTTGATTGGCAAAATACTGGGCGATTTAAATTGAATACGTACCATCGATACAAAAGAAGAAAATTGTATAAGTAATGATTATTGTATCTTTCGCACAAAACTTTAATTTTCACTAATTGTAAATAGTTTGATAGCGTTTTTTTTTCGAAAGCAAAGGGTAGTTTAGGTTCATTATACACGAGGAACGATCAAAATATAATATATTCATCTTGACTTTTTACCACTTTCTCTTTTTATCACTTTGTTCACACAGTATAATGCAAAGAGACAACACATCAAGGACCGCACTGCTTATTTCTTAAGAAGTTTCTACCAGCAGACCCGCGAAAAGGAAAAATTAAAAAGAAACGTAGGCAATAGTTTGAGAGAACAGAAAGAGAAGACAAGTGAACGAATTCAACTAAGATATAAAAACATAGCACCTACACAAGGTGTAAAGAATATATACTTACATAAATACATTATTTTAAAATATATAGATACTTAATATATACATAATATATAAAGGTTATATCTGAGAGGAAAGATAATGCTCTTTTAGTCGCTTTTTGAAAAGCGAGATAGTTATTAGATCTCGCATAGGAGGCGGAAGTGAGTTCCACAATCTTACAGCATGGACCGAGAAGAAATGAGAATAATAGCTGGTTTTATGGGTATGGGATTTAAGGAATGATCTTAGATGCGATCTACATGGTGCGTCTCTAGGGGAGCATAAGAAAATCGCTCACGCAGGTAGGAAGGATAAGACGGGTTGTGAAAAATGTTGAAGAGGAGACATAAAATCCGAGTGTTCCTGCGAAGACGGTTAGAGAGCCATTTGAGTTCCTTGCGAAGGTGAGAAACATGATCATACTTACGTAGAACAAAAACAAAGCGAATACACAAATTTTGCAAGCGCTCAAGCTTGTTTAATAGCTCCTCTGTGGCATCCAGGTAGCAAGCGTCATCATAATCTATAATTAGCTGAATAAGTGTTTGCGCCAAAGAAATTTTAGTCTTTAGCACTTCAGCGAATTGAAATAAAAATGTACCTTACGACTGACCTCGTTGACCTAAGCACCACACGAAAAATTGGAATCGCTGATTACACTCCCAGATCCTTTGCGGTTTCGGTATAGTCCATGCGTACACCATCAAGATATAAAGGCATCAGGGAAGTGACGTCAGCCGCATTACGAACAAATTTGCTGCCTATGACCATGGCCTGAGATTTACTTGGGATAATTTGAAAACCAAATGATTTAGCCCATACACTGATACTTGCCAGGTATTGTTTCATTGCCGCAATAGCAGAACCAGTATCATGTATAGTAAAATGTCGATACAGCTGCAAGTCATCTGCATCAATATGGAAACTTGATGAGATTACTCTGGTAACAAAGTTAATGAAGATTGAGAAAAGAAGAGATTGAGAACTCTACGCTACCCTGAGGAACACCCTCAGGGCGGCTAAAGTAATATGAAAAGGACTCATCAAGGTGAACACACTGAGAGCGTTCTCGAAGATAGAAGGTGAACCATACTAAAGCGGAAAAAGAGAAATTGATAGATTCAAGAATGCCTCGTAAAATGTCGAAATCCACTGAGTTGAAGGCGCTACTACTGTCAAGCAATACAAGCACAGTAATAGACTTACTCTCTATAGCCCAGCGGATATCATCAGTTACTTTCAAAAGTCCAGAAACAGTGCTGTGACCCGCGCGAAAACCGGATTGAAAGGAGAAATGTTCGAGTTTGACGTCAATTAAAATGGTAACTGTCTATGTACTACGTAATCGAAAACTTAGAGAGAAACGGAAGAATAGATATAAGTAGGTCTAAAGTTAGTTAATAGAGATGGATTGTTGGTTTTTCCAAACCAACGGAAAAGAGCCAGAGGTGAATGAGTGATTGAAGATGTGAGTTAGGACAGAAAGCAATGAGGGAAGATTAAGAGTTATTATTCCGGAACACAACTTATCATCACCGACTGCTGAAGAAGTTATTGCAAGTACAGGGGGGTGACCATAAGCTCTTAGAGCGGTATCAATTTGAGATCGAATAAGGGACAGATGTATCTGACGTGTATACATCTGTCACTTACTCGATATCAAATTGATACCGCTCTAAGAGCTTATGGTCACCCCCCTGATGTCTTAATGTCATCCTCAGTAACATCGCTAAGGTTAAAGATTGAACATTGTGGCAACGGCATACTAGTAAGACGATCTAAAGTAATGGCTTTGAAATGCGGATCAAGAGAAAAAGGAAGATGAGAAAAATGATCATTGAGGTTCAGAATAGTTGACCAGGAATACTCTGGTATGCTGAATCAGGTATAAAATTTCACTGAAACTTTCAAAAAAACATTACATTACACAACGTTACATTATGCACCTCAATAAAACACTGTTGCTCATTTTTTTTAATTGACAAGCGTCTCTTTGCATGTGATTCTTTGTTATGTGTAAGTGCATTCAATCATTTCTGTAAATCAAAATAAATTGTGGTATTTTAATTAACTTTAAGAATTTCGCATGATCTTGATCGCTGCTCGTACATATTATGCAATTTCTAATAGTATAAACCGAATCAAGTCTCAAATACCGCCATGCAATCGTCTCCTGTATATCTACGAAACGTATCAACGAAAATGTTCTAAAACATTTTTTAAGCAGACAATAAGCAAACTATTGCAAAAATATAATCTGTTGTTTTATTACTACAACGTCACAAAACCTTCACCACACTTTATAGTCTGCGCATGCGATTTTCTTTCCGATTTTATTATAAGCTTAACCTTTAATCAGTTAAATCCTGTAAGCCGGTGATTTATATTAAAGTAAACATACGTTTAAAACAAAATTTCTAAGAAAAAATATTAGAGATGATTATTTTTGAATTAAAATATTTCTCACTAGTTAAGAAAATTTATTTTACATCACATCACAAAAGCTTATTCAAAATTCAGGAATGTACCAATTAAGCTACTCCAAACGTCATAAAGTCGGCATTACATTAATTTAAAGCAGTTAGTTAATTAGGCTTGCAAATACATAAATATTATGGCAGTTCAGATAGCGCACCTTGGTACATTTCTCTAAGCTTCTAGTATCAAGATGATCGAATCGACAACACACGCAGCAGAGCAGACGTAATTATTATAGGTAGGTCTACAGAAAAATGAAAACCTATAAAGTAGTGAAGTGACTAGATGATATTTTGTACTCGCTGAACGCGTCCCAAGCTTACCGGGGTGCTCTGCGATTCCCACGAATTAGTCGACGCCGAGGACGCTCGGCCCCCCACCACACTGCCGCCACCTACGTACGTACACACGTATACATTGGCAGTGGATATCCCCTACACTGACAACGTTTCAAGAAAGCGCGCTATCGACAGCAACGTTCCTTTACCGTCCTCATTTATTCTGGTCATGCAGGGGTGACCACTTATGGACAACATTGTCATATACAGCCACAATCAAGACCAATGTTTTCCCATATTGAGTATGTATTTTTTTTAAACATTTTTTTTATGAATAAATCATAAATAAAGATAAAACAAAGGGCTTAGTGCAGGCAGTGGTTATCCCAAGCAGGTTAGATTATTAAATAAAGTGGTTTGTAATAAAGATAGTACCTAATTATTAAAAATGTAAACACCACAAATCATAATATCGTCCCTGTATTCTATGAGTAGGTGTGAATTGGTTGATTTCTTGAATCTTAGAAATATATTAATGAAAAATACAAAGTATGTATTCATGTCAGATATTGCAAGTGTCATAACGAGTTCGTTTCTGAACGCCCCGCGTCATTGGCACCGTACACACGGCGATGATTTGTAGGATATTTTATGGCAAAAAAAGTTGGTATCAGATATTAACATCTCACTGTTCATACGGTTAATAACAAATGCAGTATAAAACTGCCATGTGCTCTCAAAATTATATAATTAAATTTTGTACAGATCATTGCCGTGTGAGGAGCCTTAGAGTTAATTTTGAGTAACACATATCCCAATTTACAACATTTAAAAATAAATAAAAAATTGAATACATTTATTCAGTTTAAATTACCCTTTATGGTAACTGAACATGTTGCAAACAATAAAAAATACCAATAATTAATTAGCAACCACTCACACAAACTGGGGGCGTATTTTCCATGAGGGAAAATAATAAACTAGTAAATTTTACAATTGCGTAAAGGGTAGGAACTCTTTATCTAAACAGTAATCGTACCTACCGAGGCTACATCTATAGTCTAAATCTAGACAGTAAGTGAGTACGAACCAGGCGGGGCCATGTCGAAGCTCATGAGCGAGTCCATGTCGGGCGGCTGCAGCGAGTGCAGGTCGGGCCGCGCCGAGCGCGCACCCACTACGGCACGCAGCTCGTTGCGCACGTACTCCGACGTGCCGCCCGCACCCGGCCCGCCAGGGCCTCCAAGGCCGCTGGGGCCTCCGTGGCCGCTGGGGCCTCCATGGCCGCTGGGGCCTCCGTGGGCACTGGGGACGCCAGGGCCCCCGGGGCCTACAGAACCGGTAACACCGGGGCCGCCCGAGCCGCTCACGCCGCCACCGTTGCCCGCACCTAAAAATCACTTTTATTCAACTGTGGCCTCACGTCACCTTGATACATCTATTACAGGCGACAAGGTGGAACCTTTTACGGTTATTACTACCTTTGTGGCCCTACCGCGATGCATTCAGAGGTATTCGATGACACGGATTGAAGGATTGCCCGCAGCGGGGCCGTTCCTAACTTGTTCCAGTTATATCAGGTAAGCGAAGGTTTATGAAGCGCAGAATGCAAGAGTTTATTATTAACCATGCAGAGCGATAGGTTTCGGAAGAAAGAACTGCAGCTAAGTATGAGCAGATTAGACTACTACTCGAAGCCTTACCTCGATCGACGCCGGTACAATTCGTTAAACAAATCAATTTTGCGAAACGCAAATCCCCGTATGAATTTCGGCGCTCCTTGAAGAAATGACGATGGATTTTTGTGCCGGCCGATTCAGTTAGTCTGTTGCGTTTAGAGACGTAAGACAAGTCGAGCGGAGCCGGGTGTGGAGATACTCACATGCGTGCTGGTGGTCGAGGGCCGGGTGCGGCGCGTGCGAGGCGTGCGGCCCGTGCGAGGCGAGCGCGTGCGGCGTGCAGCGCGCGTACTCGCCGCAGTAGCCGGCCGCGCCCGCGCCGCTCTCCTCGTAGTAGCCTCCCACTGCCACACACGCCGCGTTAAGTACTACGGGCGACGAGCACGATACCGTGAACAACGCCCGACCTACCTAATTCGATGCGCCTGCCGCCACTACAGCGGTATCGGGGAGGATAGGGACTCGAGGATGGCAAGTCGAGAGCGCGATACCGTGTCGATCGATCGCTGCGCATGAGCGTCGCCGACGACATGATGACCGCGTCGGTCACTCGAGCGCATTCCATGGGTAACTAACTCGATATGAGTTTGAGACCGCGAAACTTTGTCTCGACGTAGCTCTAGTGACTTGCATTCAAAGATTTTAAAAGATACCGGATAGTGAAGCCAATAGACATGCAATTAGGTTTATGTCTAAGATTCCTGGATAAATAGTCCAGTTCTGGCAGGACACGCTATTTCTAAAGTTCTACGGGACATGCGGTTCTGTATTGAAATATCATGCTCTGAAGTCAAATAAAATCGATTGGCAAATTTCTAATCTATAATATCTACCTTACAAAATGTAATTTATCATCATTAGTTTTACTGAAAAAGCCGTACAAATAACCATTGGAGAATAGTATCAATTCATAAAGATTGATTTAATTATATAAATATCTGATCACCTCATTAAGTAAGATAAGCAAACTACTTTCATAACATAAGTAAACTAATAATATAACCACAAGACCACCCCTCTTAGACTTACTGTTTAACATTTTGGAAATGTATAATTTCAGTATTTTAATGCGCTTGTTAGTATCGCAATGTATTGTTAAAAGATTTCGAGGTAATTTTAACTACCTCTTAACAATAAACAAAAATAAATAAATCAAGACTGTGTATTACAATATGGATACCAAACATAAAAATGAAAATCTAATTATATTTCAGGCAAAATTTGATTATGTTTATCTTAATCATATCGAAACACACAGTGTTATTGTCATGGAAATCACATCAAAACATTTGTAAAGTATTTGTATCTCAATTTCTAAAGTCGTATTTGTCATGTCTTTTGTGAGTTATTATTGGCCGACTTTTTAGTAATTGACACTCTCATGGTTCACGGGTTCAAATTCCACAAGGGCACGTCATCGTTTTTGGCGGCGACCTCAAGACAAGCTAATACACAGGTTTTATATCATGTGCACTCAAGGCACATGATGTTATTGGTGCTGGGTGCGCAAAAATTTCCACCATGAGCCTTTCAGTGCCAATCCAAGCTAATATCTTAACAAAAATATAACCAAATATTACCTATATAGTATTTTGGAACAAATAAAAAAACATTGAAATGAAGTAGCTTGGAATATAATTATAGGTATACTCTCGGGTAAACCGCGAAATAAGGTATAAATTGTTTTGTTATAAAATATTAAACTGTGTAATTATTGACACGGGCCATTGGTTCAGGTCATATATTTTTTTTTACCCGACTACGGCATAGCCATAAGGAAGGGTTTTGAATTTAGCAGTCTATGTATGTATGTTTGTATTTACGTATGTTACTCCATAGCGCCTAAACTATTCATTCGATTTTGATGAATAATGCTTGTTTTATGAAAATAAATATAAAACCGGCACTTTCGTTCAGTGTAAGTAAATAACATAATATTTCATACGGAAATCTTGTGCGGTCGGTGTTTATCCATGTCCGCCTTCACCCCCGCTAGGACCATGAAAGTGTCATCAACGAAAAAGTCACATAATGTCATACGTTTTAAAAAGGTTTGAGCAAACGATTGTGAAATAGAGGCAACCATGAAAACAACTATCGGCCGCGTCCTGGATTAGCTACCGTATCTAAGCGCCAAATCACATCCGCCATTTACTACAGGTAGTTTGCACGAGTAGGTGTCGTATTAAGGTCAGCACAGACAGACTAGTAAGATGGTCCAACAGTTTTCATTGATTCAATTGATAATTAAGAAGACAACAACGCGAGCATCTGCGAAGCTGCTTGAGAGCGCGCGCGTCGATTCTTGAAGATCCGCTGCGTCCGCCAAGTTACCGTGCACGTGTGTTCGAGCTGTTGCGTCCCTCACTAGCAGGATACTACATCAGTTACCCCCTTTTTTATTTTATCAATGATACAGATACAGACGCACATACTATCAGCGATAGCGATTGTCAAAAGATCAAAATGTAATGGAGCGATCACGTGACATTTACGATAGCAATTAATGAAATAGAAGTCAGTGATAGCGAGACGGTTGTTAAAAATATACGAAAAAAAAAACATACATAAGGTTGACTGGTAGAGAATGCCTTGCTGCATTAAGTCCGCCTATGTATCACCATTGTACATAAAGTTTAAATAAATAAATAAATACATTAAGTCGAACATAGAAACTCCTGCTTTTTGGAAAGTCGGTTAAAAAGAAAACGTGTCGCTCTTAATTCACATTTCAAAGATTATTTGAGCGGATCGAATGCCGATAGATGGCGCTGTATTAAAGTTTTGAGGTTTGCGATTCGATTATTTAAATATGTATTGTAACACATTTTGGTACAATGAAACCGAGAAAATGTGCAAAAAAAATCAAGTTTAAAAAAATACTATAAAAAATCGTCACTGTACTTAAAGTAAAAAAAAAAAACTTCAACCGAGTAAACCCTTTTACTTGAAGTCACTGCTAACACCTAACATCGATGTAATTTTAGTAAATAAGCCGGCGAAAAACACTAGTTACACCGGCACCGTTTTCGTCTATGTGATGAGGCATCTGTATGCTAGTATAATATTATCTGCGGTCAAGGATAGGAAGATGATGTTGTCTCTTGTCTAGAATCTCTGGTTTAGATGGACGTCGGTCGGCCGATAGTTGATTCAAGCTCGAGTGTTAGGACGGTGTGCTGCAGTGTGTGTAAGGTAGTTACCTAGATGCGGGCGCGGCGGGCGGTGGTAGGTCTGCGGCGCGGGCGACATGGGCGCGTGCAGCGTGGCCGCCGACACGCCGCCGCTGTGCGTGTACGCGTTCGAGCCCGCAACCTGCAACAGGCACATAACCCCTATCACTCAACGCCTTATATATCACACCCCAAATAATCGATGTAAATCACAAGACGCATCAATCAATCTGCCTAGCCTTTTCCCAACTATATTGGGGTCGGCTTCCAATCTTACCGGATTCAGTTGATTACCAGTGTTTTACATGGAGCGACTGCCTATCTGACCTCCACAACCCAGTAACTGGGTAACACGGTACCCCTTGGCAAGACTGGTGTCAGATCTCAAGCTTCTGTCTACCCGTAACGACTGTCAAAGATCTTCAAATGACAGCCGGGACCAATGGCTTAACGTGCTTACCGAGGCACGGAGGAAACTCGGTATGTTGAAATGGTCACCCATCCACGGACCGACCCGTGCGGCTGTTATTATTTAGCCACGAGCTCCTCAAAAAAAATCTAAACTAAATCACAAGACGCATCAATCAATAAATTTAATGAAGCATACATAAAAAAGCCATACACTACTACTCACGCTTAATTGTCGACTTAGCATCGGATTCTGCTGCGACGTAGTGATTTTATTTGTACCGTAATTTGGACCCATTTGATCTGTAAATAATTAAATAAAATATAAATCCCAGTCTCATTGGATATGTTATATAAATGTATTATACTGATTGGTACTTACTGTTTTGGTGATATATCGGATGGTGATAGTCCGTTCTTGTTAAAGCTACGTTAGGGGGTGTGGCCGAAACCAGGGCGCTGATTGTGGAGCCTAGATCAGTCTGAGGTTGCTCAGCAGCCTGTAAACAAACATTGTAATTTACAATCAGTTGATCAATAATGTTCTTTATTGTTGTGTTACCAATGTCATGATCTGAACTACCCACTTCAATCTTTGTTTCATTAATGCAGTTTTTCGCTTGGTTCACCGCGAGCACACGTTTCTCGCAGTTGCAAATTTGTATTAACGGTACCCAACCTGGCCCATACAACATACTAACTATGCAGAACTACAGCAAGCTTTTCGATTTTAATGTCGATTTATACTCCAGGAGCTCTTACAGCCAGGCGATCTTCTGTCTCTCTTACGGAGAGACAGAAGATCTCCTGGCTGTAACAAAATAATAATTTTGCTTTGTCTTTAATTTAAGTATTCATATACAAGCTATACCATTGTTAATTTATTATTATTATTAGTTTTAAGCACTTTATAGTCTGAAACACAGGTTCAACCTAGTTCAGGCAAATAAGCAACTGTCTTCTTTTATACATATTTTTAAGATATTTTTATTGTAAAATGTGCCTTATGTTATAAATAAACGATATTATTATTATTTCCTTTATTCAACTCTTTTCTTATTAATTACATTTTTAAATATTTTTACAAAACACATACAAAAAAGAAAAACATTTAAAAATATAATAAATAGAGGCCCACCGGTATCGGGAACAGGGTCCAAGCTACCGGCGGTCAGGGCTCCAGAGAGAGGAACCTCCTAACAATGCGAGCCGTGTCCAACAATACTGCTTTTCAATACAGTTGTTAAACATGGCGTACTTTCAGAGGCTATAATTATGATTCGAAAGTTAAATCTTACGCATAGGCATCATTCTGTTACGCGGTCGTGACTTTTGTTTACGAGCTCGATCATTATGTTTGCAGTTTAGTTTTAAATTTATAAGTCAATTTAAAAAAGTTTAGTAGCAAGGAGTTTTCAAACATAGAATAAAATGGAATAGATTTTCTACGAGGAAAAATGAATGATTCCGTACGTTTTAGCATTGAATTCTCAAAAGTCTTATAAATGGTTGTTTAATATATTTAATTACCAGTTTTAATTTAATTATTTACACATCAACATTTGTCAAAAATCGAATAGGCTGTATAGGCTATTTCGTTGAAAAAATATATGTCCAGTTGCAAAAACGCGCCATAAGTCAATTTAAAAAAGTTTAGTAGCAAGGAGTTTTCATACATAGAATAAAATGGGATACGATTTTATACGAGGAAAAGTTAATGATTCCGTACGTTTTAGCATTGAATTCTCAACATTTTTTGTAAATAGTTTTTTAATATGTTTAATTACCAGTTTTAAGTTAATTATTTTCACATCAACGTTTGTCAAAAATCGAATAGGCTGTTTTCTTTGTAAAAAAATATGTCCAGTTGCAAAAACGCGCCATATTGAAAATTTTATTTTTTGTGAATAAACAAATCTAATTCTTTGATTTGTTTTTACTGTTTCTCACAACTGTATTGAAAAACGTCGTGTGATACACGGGTGTGTAGGTTAGGTTATTGCAAACTCGTGTCATTAAAAACCCTCGCCTTCGGCTCGGGCTTGTTAATGACAGCTCGCAATAACCTACTTCCCACCCCTTGTATCACAATGTACTATTCTGGATCAGGCCCTTGATCCAGCCGCCTAACGAGAGCCTCCTAAGGTGTTGGTCGAGGCTCGTGGCTATTAAGCCATTAGCTGACACGACTATCGGTACAATGAACGCTGTGTCCACATCCCACATGTCGACAACCTCGCGAGCCAAGTCAAGACACTTGATTTGCTTATCTTTCTCGGCTGAACGAGGTTCCCGTCATGCGGAACAGTTATGTAAACAATCATTGCACGCCTCTCGATTCGGTCCACCACCACTATATCAGGCTTATTAGCGATAATAGTCCTTTTAGTGATGATGGACCGATCCCAGTACAATGTGATATTGCCATTCTCGAGAACTGGGTCGGGCACATACCTGTAGTACGGCACCTCCGCGTCCACAAGAGTGTATTTCAGAGCAAGTTGCTGATGGATAATCCTGGCTACAAGGTTGTGCCTATGCAAGAACTCTTCGTTACCAAGCCGAGAACAACCAGAGATAATGTGGCGGATCGATTCACCCAGGCGGTGACATGCCCGACAGATGTCAACCGTGCCATCCTTCACAATAAATCTCCGGTAGTTATTCGTCATGATAACTTCGTCCATAATTGCACAGACAAACCCTTCGGTTTCTCCAAAGAGGTCACCGAAACGCAGGCAGGCTACGGACGCTGACTGGTCTACATCGGACCCATGTAGGGCCCGGAAAAAGCGTCCGTGAAGCTCCTTACTTAGCCATACCTCCCTGCGGTCGTTAGTGTCAAGCACTACAGGCCTGCGCCAGTTTTCATTCGCCAAGGAGAGCGGGGTGAGTCACTTGTCTACTGCTACTACACCTCGATGCATACCGACGTCTGTGTTTAGAAAATATTCCCTGAGATTGCATATCTCGCGGTTGTGGAGGTTTTTGGCATTTAAAAAGCCTCGGCCTCCACACTTCCGCGGGATATACAATCTCATGACCGACGATCGTGGGTGATGCATTCGATATGCAGTCAGCAGAGTACGGACCCGCCTATCCAGGGCGTCAAGTTCCGTTTGAGGCCATTTGAGTATGCCGAAAGAGTTCATCAATACCGGCATGACCCAACCGTTGAAGGCGCGCACCTTGTTTCCGCCCGAAAGAATACCTATAGGCTATTGAATACCTTCTTCAAGCGGCCAAAGAAGCGCTCCCTGTGTAGTGTAAAGTATGCGCGCATGACATTTTCATTAATGGATTGTGTCCATTTCATGCGCTGCACACTTCCGCCGGGAGCTGGGACCCTATCAGAGACCGGTAAGCCTCGAGGTCCTATGCGGTCCGGCGGCCGGCATCCTCCCCGTCGACGCGCAGGTGGTGGTGTCGTCGGCGGCGAGAAGTACTCGTCGCTCGAGCTCGACACAACTGCCACGGCCGGCGTCACAGCACTCACGATGGGGCTGGGTTCCGGTGGCGGCGAGGCGGAGCTGGGCGACGAGGCCGGAGGTGTTAGGCGTGTGTTTTTGGCTCGGGCCTGGCTTCTTGTCAACATTTCTGCTTAGGTTGAAATTGTGTTGCTTGGATCATGCCGAAAAATTATTATTGGGGTCTTCTTCTTGTTTTTTTTATATACACACGGATAATACATTATCAAAATATTATTATTATTATATACTGGGCTATAAGTCGGCGGTATGAGTTTAACTACATAATATATGTAATTGCTAAGATATAAAGGTATCTTCGAGGTAAAATTGTTAAAGAACGTGCGGTTAACTGTAAACGGACTTACAATAATGATCAATCTGGTGTAGAAAAGGTAGTTTGTGGTTACCTCGGGCGACACCAGCATCTGCTGCGAGCGCTGCATCTGCAGCAGGCGGACGCGCTGCTGCTCCACCAGCTGGCGCGCGCGCGCCGGGTCCGCGTACAGCCCCACCGACTGCAGCGCACGCCAGCGCTCGCGCGGCTCGGGGGACGCGCCGCCCGGCGACAGCGGCGACTGCACGGAGTACGAGCTGCCCGGCCCGCTGCCGACTGAGCTGCCCACGCTGCTCGGCCCGCCCGGCCCGCCGGGCCCACTCGGCCCGCCAGGTCCGCCGGGGCTCGGACTCGAGCCCACCGGACTCTTGCTCACTACCTCGTATTGCATCAAGTTTTGCCTGATCGCGTTTATCATCGCGTTCTTCTCGTTATTTCCCTGTAATAAATATCGAAGCACATATTAAATACGTTTTGGTTTGGGTTTTGGTCGAGCTGAATTTGACCGAGTCTTGGTCAGGATTTGACCTGTTACTGGCAAAACAAATAATGATTATCTTGGGATAGAACTACTTTATTATCAACTTGAAGTTCGATTATACCTACGGTAGTGCGAGTCGTAACTTTAGCGCCTCTTACGAGCACGTGTCTAAGATTAAACAAACAAATATTTAACATAACCGTCAAAACAAAGGATCGCGTGACAAAGAAAGTTTTATTTAATGAATGAAGATGGTGTACCTGTCGTTGTCGCACATTGACGTCGGACTGCGGGCGGTCGGCGTCGGGCATGTTATCAATGACTTCATCCAGAATGTCGGACAGCGTCTGGTCGCTCGGCACCTCACTGTCGCCATTGCCACCGCCTTGCACCCGATTGCTGCTAGTTCTACAACGAGATTTCGTTTCGTTATATTGTGCCTCCAAAAGACATTAACACAATTATATTTAGCAACTGTATCATCTCAGTTATTTGTGAACGGCCTTTTTGTATTACATATTTTTCTGGTCGAATATGTTGAAGAATTAAATTGAATGTCAGTTCCATTCCCTCGGACTTTTTACAAATCGTTTTTTTTGGTCTCGTTGTTTTCTCACTTGAGGATAAGCAAATGATAGGTAACATCTTCCTTTAAAATATGTGTATCAGGAATCATAGGCTAGATGAGACTATGACAAATGATGATCTGCAACAGGAATAGGCAATACTTCATACATACGCGGAATGATAGGTGCACTACTTGAAAGTATTGCAGTACAAAATTTATAAGGTTTACTTCAGTCAGTTATGGCGGACTACTCTGCAAAAACGCGAATATTACCGAAGCCCATACCGTTTCTCGTGTATCTGAAGATAAGGTTTGGCTAGTAAGGTATGATGTACTCACGGCTGCTGCGTGTTGTAGGAGTGCTGCGCGGGCGCGGAGTAGTGCATGGCGTGGGCGGAGGGCGAGGGCGCGGGCGCCTGATAGCGCGCGCCGCCCGCCAGCCCGCCGCTCTGCAGCACCATCTGCAGGTGGCTGGCGACCATGCTGCTCATGCCCTGCACATCGCTCGGGGGGGCGCTGCCGTTCATACTGTTGGCGCGGCTGTCAACACACACATTGATTAAGCTCTGGCAAAACTGTGCGCGGTATGCAGGACGCGAATGCACGCGTCAATTGTTTTAAACAGAATGATTATCCGAATATTGCCGCTTGATTACCACCATACTATAGTAGTCACAGTGGATCTTCGTGTCTCTGAAGTTGGCTGCAAGACCCTGCGCAGTTGCTATTTTTGTGTATATGTTGAAGTAAAACATTTTATAACTGCCTCCTTCACTCGCTTACGTTTGTCGCATCGTCCTATCTCAATTACTCATGCACTATACTCGATGACAAACTGTTTTTTGCGCAATGGTTCGCAGAGCCTGACTTCAAAGACACAAAGGTTCGCTGTGACTATTGTAGACACAATCGGCGCAGTTCAATTTCTTCTCGCAAAACACGAAGGATTTGCCTCAGTGTAAGCAGAACTTTATAGCTGGGCACGGGCCCAGTTCCTCGATGACCGATTGCGCGGGACTTACAGGTGCACTTGCGACAATCATAATGCTAGAGTTCAAAACGACCTGTCTATACCTACACTCACGGCAGTTGCAGGCAATGGGGATGTGAACGCAAAGCTCAGCGCAGATGTCGCTGGCGGCGCAATGGCTGCTGTCAAATCATTTTTGCTTTGTTTACATCACGTTTTATGTTATTTCTTGCGTTTAAACCGGTCTACCATCGTTATTGTTAATATGTATTATCCCTGGAAGCTTAAGGAATTGAAAGACGAACTAAAGAAATGAGGAGCAAGGATAACTGGAAAAAAAACAGATCTTATTGAGAAGCAGACTTTCATATAATAAAATATTTTTCATCGGTGATATTTTCTAGATTTGGCTATTTTTTTTTATTGTAACAAGTTATTTCTTACTTGACTCATGGTAGGAAAATTTACAAAAAATGAGAGAATATTACTTTATTATGTTGGTATTTTTTATTATTTAGGTTAGAAGTTCTATTTTATTTTCTGCAATCAAAGCCCTCAAGCTTCTGAAGGCCAAAGCAAATGACATTCCCGCTGTAGAACTTTATCAATACGTTAATAGCTCCACTATATCGCCGAAGATTACCAAGCAACATAATCAGAGTTACTTCGACAGGAACATAACATAACCTATAAATATGTATAGCCTTTTCCCAGTTTTTTAAGCATTGTATCTTTGGGCAACAAATGAACACCGGGGTTGGTCCATCCTGGTACAGCACATAGATACATATTTCGAGAAAATTAAAATTTACTGAATGATTGGTTATAAAATGTATGGCTTTGACAGAATTCAATAGCCATAGCGACGATGCGCCACCTATCGTGAAAAAATGGCAGTTCACATCCCCATTGCAAGATGAGACATATACAGAATATACTACAAAATTATCAGTAAAATTTATTAAAATACTCACTGATTGACGCCAGTGAGTATATTCGACAGCGTAGAGTGCATATGTCGCTGCGGCGGCGGGAGCTGCTGTGGGGCCGGGGCGCGTGGCCTCGAGGTGGGTCCGTAAGCGCGCAGGTTCGGATTGGGCAGCGGCAGCGGCTTTGTGGGCGTGGTCTGCTGCCGCGCCAGTAGCGACACCAGGATCTGGTTCTTCTGACACAGAGGACTCATGCCAGGACTGCTGCTTGTCGCAGGACTCGTGGCCGTGGATGACGCCGTCGACGACGCGGGGTGAGCGCTCGACGTGACCTAACATATAATAGCATGTAAACAATACAGAAGATGTAAACAGACGAATCGAATTCAGGGCTTTGGGTAAGGCCTACGACGTAACTGAGAGAAATCGTCAATAGAAAGTGATCGTCGCGTTCATTTGTACGACAAACATCGCATCGTCGCGCCGACAGATGGCGCCTTCTAGTTAAGTTACCTACACGACGCCCACTTGTCTATGTCTGTTTCGCCCACTTGTCTATGACTGTTTAGTGAACATTTATGTAAGGAAATACTATGGATTTGTGTGCATACCTGCTGGTTATCAGGCGTAGCTCTTTTAGCGTTACTGGCCATTACTTTGTTCCCTTCTTCGAACTTCCGTTTTACTCCGGCGATTCTTTCAAGGTAATTTTCGCTGTTGTCCTGCTGTCGGCCATTGCCGGACGGTCCATTACTACTTGAGAGTAATTGGGAAAGCAGCGCGCTAGGTTGGGAGACACCTCTGTTTCCGTCTCCAGAATTTCTTCTGTTTTCCTCTGCATCCTCGTCGGACTTGTCGTTTAATATCTAAGATATTGGAGAGGGTTTATAAGTATTGTCAGAGAAAACATACGAGCGGCCCTAAGTTGTCAGGTCGTCACAAAACTTACCCTTAACAAAACGTCGGAGTTGTTGTGATGGCCCTGCTGCATGGTATGCGCGGCGTTTGAGCCGTGCGGCACGTGGCTAGCGTGCGACACGTGCGGTGCGTGCGGTGCATGCGGCGGGTGGGGCGGGTGCGGCGGCGGCGGGCGCGTGTGCGTCTGCACCGTGTGCAGCGGTGACAGCGCCGCGTTGGGCGTGTGCGGCGTGTTAGGTGTGTGCGGAGTGTGAGGTGTGTGCGGCGCCGATGCCTCGCTGCCCGTAGCCTCCTCGTCTTCTTGTTTCAGCAAATCTTTCAGGATGCGGTTGTTCGAGTTCACCGCACCGTCGTTGCTTGACATCGGCTTCTTACTGAGGAGCGTACGAAGTCTGTTGGGCTCCTCTGCGGGCTGATTCGAGGGTGGTCCTTCGCCTGGTGTTGAAGGTGCTCGCGGCGTTAAGGGTTGTGATGGTCCCTCGGCAGCACTCTCTTTGCGTTCTTTTGTATCTTCATTGGGCATTTCTCCGAGTAAGGAAGACGCCCAAGGTTCGAGGTCAAAATCATTAAGGAAAGGGCCGTCATTGGGGCTTATGGGGGACCGGTATCGAGGTTCACAATTGGACGACTCCCCGTTTGCGACGGACGTCATTAGCGGTCCGCCGACAGTAGGTCGCGGGCCGTCGTTATCGAGGAGTTCCATGTCTTCGTCGCTAAGGACGGTGTGCGTGGACATTATAAAATCCGGCTCGCCCGACGACGGTTTCGCTCTAAAAAGACGTGACCGAGCTACCACTCTGAAGCAAGGTCTGTCCGGAGCAATGCGCAACCGAAAAGGGTCACTAATCGCTGGCGGCGCAGGCAGACACGCTGCCTCTTGTAGGTGCGCGGCTACGCGAATACGATCACTACTCTCAATAAGTTCCAAATAACGAGTACCCACTAGGGATACAGAAGTGTTCATTAAATTTTCCACTCCACTTAAATCACAAACTGTAAGAAAAAAAAGCTTTTATTATAAGACTACCTGTAACAAACCTTATTTTCAATCCAAAATAATGTTATAAGTAAATCAGTCGAGATAAAAGAATGTGTCGTAATGGTGACTTACATAAAATAATGAAGTTGCAATCCAATCTGAAGACGATGTGATCGGAGTGCTTGGCGGTGATGGCGGGCGGGCCGCCGTCGCCGGGGAGTAGAGCGGCCGACGCGTCCTCGCAGCGCCGGATGACGCACATGACGGAGCCGGACTCCTCCGACGACGAGCCGCGCACGCAAGCGGCGTGGATCACGCACTCCGCGAAGCTGTCACACAAATGCATCTTACTAAACAGCTCTAACTTCACCACGTTCAAGTGCGCCCCTGGAACAGGCCCTTCACGATTCAGATAATAAAGGTAGGGTAGTGAGAAAAAAAAAAATGTGGTCTCAAACATCCACTATTGCGCAGTACCTGAACTCCAGCGGTTAGACTTCCATTAATTTGAATTCATCAACGATTCGGATATTTCGTAACAGTTGACTCACAAACACAGTCATAAAAGAAACTTACACAACCCTTTTGTATCGATTTATTATCTTATGACTCTATCATCAGCATGAGAAAAGGCGATCGACGTACAGATTATAGGATTAAAAAAAAGATACAAGAAGGTACTGTCTATAGTTTAGTTATTCGTAGTTATGTAGGCAAGTTGCTGGTCTATTCGTAACCCGAACTCAAAACTGCACGCGATGTCAACAATATGCTCATAATATGTACAACGTATTATATAGATACGTTTCTTACGTAGCTTACTTCTCAATATCAATTGTGTAGAGTTACTCTCATAGGACGATAAACAGCGTTGTTTAATATTATACGCGCTTATAAAGAAAATATTTAAAACGGTACATACTACTGCGTCATTATTCTGGACTGTTATGCACAGTATTGCCCTTATTTGTGAAATATATTTCCACAGTAGTTTTGCATTACTCGACTTTAATACGTATTAGTTATAAGTAATCGGCCTCTTATCGTTCGACCGTCACCATCTACTATCACAATGAAATAGCAAAACACGTTCTGATATCAATAGTATAAGTTGATGAGCCGATGCCTTTAGCACCTTGGAGTTTTTATATTATATTTTGAATTGCACACTCATAATAGAAGTCGGCATGTAAAACTTACCCAGCACTTTCAGTCCCATTGGAGTTTTTGACAATAAGGCGAGCTTGTATAGCTTGAAATTTGTCAGTTTCTCCTGAACCCCAGTTATAGTTTTGTACGTTTCTTAACAATGGCTTCAATTTTGCATGATCATTCGCGTGCAAAAGCGTGTATATCGATTCTTTGTGTAACTCATTTCTGTCCCGCAGAATGAGCTCCTTAATATTTTCGGTTATACATTCTATTTCAGCCTTTGAGTTTATTTCCAATAAAACCCATCCGAGGGTGCCGGTGTAATGCTTGAGAGCCTAAAACATAATTATTTGAAAATGGTTAATTCAATTCAACACTTAATAAAGTGGCCTACATGTTATAATTTTGACAAATTGGAGATTTTAAGATCACAACTGCATGATACAGACAGTAAAATACTTTTTAAATTAAAAGAGTATCCATGGACTTGCTGCTTCTCAACTTAACATATTATAAATCTAACAAACCCAACAAAGTTTAATAAATTATAACTTTTTATAAAACATGCATTTGACAACAATTGCCATAGCACAAACAGGATAAAAATTATTAAAATGAATGAAATGAAATATACCTCGATAAGTGTATGGAGCTCCGAGTATTGTATTCCACTGCAGGTTGCTACAGCTTCTGGTTTGTCATGCTGGAGGGTGGAGGAGATCTCGCCTGCCTGCACCGGCGACTGGGCGATGCGCACGGGACAATCTTCGGGGCACTCCCGCCTGCGCCGCAGCACCTCCTGGATCTGATGAGTGGCCTCGCGGACGATCCCGTTTTTGTCAGGCTGTTTTACCTCGGCTAGACAGGTTCCCAGAAGTTCTTCAAGTTGATTTATGGTTTCGTTTTCGAGTTCCCGTCGCTTCTTCTCGTTGTGACACTTATTTCTGTAATTCCAAAAGAAAATATAATTATTAACTGAAGTTTAAAACCCAATCAAATGATTATAATAAAATAAAATACACATACACCAAAACACTAAAGATACTTGTTGATAAACACAAAATTATTATCAAGCACATGTATGACAATATTTTGAGTCTGTGATCTTTTGGGATGATCTAATGACAATGCAAATCAGAAAATCATATTATTATTTAACTTTAAACAGGTGAAAACAAAACGTGGAATGTATCAGAAATGTTTATTGGATCAAATATAAGATTTTTTTTTTGTAAAAATTTTATAAGAATACAAACATACATAGAACTAAACAAACATTTAAAAATATACTCATACATACACAATTTTCAATTTATTTAAGACCCTCAAAAGAAAAATACACTTATATCAAGTGCCAATTTACTTTTGCCATTGAATAACATAAAACATTGAATAAACTAATTACTGTATGCCAATCGTGTTAATCAGAATGGTTCCAATATAAAAATATATCGTTATTTGTAAAGTGACCACCGATCGTCCAATTAATTCCCTGACTCAAGTCCATGCATTTGCAATAATTTTAACAACTTGCATTCGTCCATCGATTTCAGTGCCCTAAGTCCAATTGCGATAAACCCTTATCATTTTGGAAACTAGGTACTTTAAGATTTAATTATCCAATCACGCTCAAGGCATATCATAACGCATTATTTGTAACGGATTCTGTCTGGTTAAATATTATTTTATTCATAAGTGATATCTGCCTGTTTGTCAGTTCATCTCGTGGTAACGCTCAGATCAAATTCCAATGAAACTTTTGTTGTTGTTAAAACATCTACCTATAATCCATTTGAAATAACATTAGAAATTTTCACAACCCCTTTTTACAGTCCGTTCAACCGATTCTGAGATCTATCCCGTAAATATAAGGATGGCATAAAAAGCATAAACCTGTTACCAAAACTAACTGTTTAATACAGCTGCAATTGCAATGCAATAGAATTCAAAATCGGTTGAACGGGCTGTAAAATGGGATTATTTAAATGTCTAATGTTATTGCAAATGTAGTATAGATGCATTCGCTTTATTGTTAGCAGTCCAATGTAAAAGCAGCGGTTAAGAATGATTTGATGATGCAAAACTGTGTACTTTAGTGGCCTCCAGTAGGTAACTGAAGATAAAATGATTAGTAGATATTAGGTTGATAAAAAGTATTCAGTGCACGTGGTGATTGGTGATCAATGATATTATTATCAGATAGATGCGCATAGTGAGGTAAATGATGTTGTCATAATTTTCCGAAATATATGCGGAAGAAGTCGTGGAATCGTATGTCTGGTTGTCCATCTGTCTTATGATCGCTACTAGCCAATTTAAAAAGTAAGGAACGTTTTATCTCTATTAGTCATATAGATCCTGAGATATTATAGCTTGTTCTCCCTATCTCCATATTGTGTAGTCATGATGACCGATTAGCTAACGCAAAACGATATAATTTAATTTGAATGGTTGTGGGTAATTACTTAATTGATTTATTAATTTGGAAATATGTAGTTAATGATAGCTAGATGTAGCGTGTAACTGAGTGATTATTAAGTAAATTTTACCAACAAAAATATCAACATATTGATAAATCAGATTTTTTCTTTGAAATGCCCTAATTTTCCCTATTATAATAAACATTATCACTAAATTTGAAGTTCATAGGTCAAGCAAGTTATACAAATCCTTCTTAACAAACTTTTGTAAGAAAAGTTGACTTTGGTGACTTCTCATTCCTTTGTTTACCTTATTTAAAATAAAAAATACAGGATGTATCTACTCTACGAGTTCTAAATATCGCTACCCCATTCGATATTTAGAACTCGTTGAGGTCGACATTTACTTTCACGGCCCCCTTTATCTGTTTAAAAAATATTTACTTATTAATATGTATTTACTTTATTTCTTTCTTTTCTTTTTTTTTTATTTTTTTTTTTTTTGTTTTGAATAATAGTCACGTACAATTAAGTAATTGTAAATATATCTAGCCGGATACAGTATTAAGCCTTATCAATTTAATTACGTTATTTACCTTAAAAGGTTCACGCACATTTTGATAAACCCTTACACCATATAATTCAAATGAATATCTTAGGAGTTATCGCAAAATAACAATAAACGTGCGCGAAAATTTATTTAAGCGCGGGTCTCACACCGATGACGGGACTCTAGACAAAAAAACATGAAGGCCTAATATCACAGCCTAATATGCTCTACTAGCCGTGCGAAGCCGGGGCGGCTAGTTCCCAATACAATTAAAGTTCGACAATATATTCATGTTTTTGGTTCAGGGTCGGAAATGAGGTCGATTCTATGAATGAACATAGATCTCAATATATAAACTTGTCCCTAAATATATATTTCTAAAAGTGTGTTTCTTGTTTATCAATTATTCACTGAAATCGCAAACAATGGACCTGTATTGGTTAGGGAGGGTAAATATAAACGCAACAAAGAATTTTGGTATGATGTCAGTATTTTGTAATGCAGTATTTTTACAATGCAATATTTAAGAAAGTACTGCTTTATGTTGTTATCTAATTAGTTAATTATTATACAGGTGTAGTTATCTAATTAGGCTACTTTATCCCGCTGCTGTATCAAGATATCTCTTTTAAGTTGGGCTAAAAAGCCCGGACCTCGTCCAATGTTCCCCCCTCTACCTTTTAGGTTGCTTGTCCATCAGGCTGGAGGGATGTTCCGAAATAAGTTTCAAGATTTGAGGTGTGCACGCAAGGAGTTGTCTGTTCCAACAGCCATCAGTCCTCCATCAGACATCGCTAGCTCACTAGCACTTCAGCCAGCGGTTTCTGAGCTACATGACTCCAGTGTTTTCCGGAAAATCTGGTTGCGGATAAAACGTTTGAACGTATGCTTTCTATTAAGCTCTTAGGTTTTTTTTAGTTTGGTTACATAAATAAATCAAACATTTAGGTGCTAGGCATTACGATAAAATCTAACCTAACCATAGCCACGGGGTCGCGACGGTATAAAAATAGATTTGTTTCAAATAAATATTACTAGATGGCGCGATATGCATCGATTTGTTATTTAATTTTGTGTAAAATTAACATTTTCAAGAAATGATCATACAAATTGCATGTTCTTGTTTGATCAACTCTCCTAAGCACAACATGATGGAATATTGGGCTCTTAATTTACGTATCAAAAACCGAATCATTTAAACTCAATTGCAATAGATGGCGCTGTTATAAATATCTGAGGCTTTCCAATCGATTTTTAAATTAGTATTGTAACATATTTTACTATGAAACTAAACGCCCAAAAATATTATAAAACATATCGCCACTGTATATAAAGAAAAAAATATTCACGAACGGAGTAAACTCTTTTTCTTATAAGTTACTGCGAACACCATCTATCGCTTGGGACAGAGCGGGTTCTACGTTCGTTTTTAGTCAGAATAATCGGATATGTATATTGTACAGATCCGATTAGTCGTAAAACCTTAGTTACATCGGCACGGTTTCTGTGTATGGGATGAGGCATAATGTATGCTAGGAGTCTGTTATCTCTGCATCAGCTTTAATACTAACTCCTTTCTTACAGAACTACCTGCGTTATTAAAATAACCGGTGTTAAGAGGTGACAACGACTTAAAAATATGTTAATAACATCCATCAAAATTTTGTTAAAATGATTATGCAATACAAATTACTTACCAACAAAACAATTATAAAAAGCCTTTTTCCATTTTACAACTTTTCAGAATCACCTACACAACATTATCATAGTATGTATATTGGTGTCAGTACTTTGCTGACATTTACTAATAATAATAAACCGTAGTAATTGCTAAGAAAATAAAAATATAACTAATTTATGAATTATAAGATCGCAATTATTACAAGCGTAATCACTTATATTCAATGACTAATAACAGGTAAGCATAATTTACATAAATAACTAATACTTATTTTGATTGTAGACCAACGCTAATATACTAAGCATTAATTTTTCTTTATTTACCTCTATTTGATAAGTAGAAATTGAAATTTTAAGGTTATTTTTATTAAATTAAACAATTGCTTTGGATATAAGTTTTTAAACTGTCATGGTCACTAACACTAATATTAACAGTAAACATGGTAAATATCCCGTTTCGAATGTTAATGTTAATTGCTTTGGACTTCTTCAATAATTGCAAAATAAACACATGCATGCGTTTAATTTAATAAATGTCAATTAATAATGTTAATTGATAATACTATATAGCACATATATTAATTGTAATCATTCCAAAAGTATTTAGAAAAATAAAAACTCTTTCTTTTAGTGTTGGACCAGGCCTTATGAACTATAAAAGAAAAAAATATTGCGTATTAAATCATTACATGTCATTATGATTGTACATGCCGTATGTATCATTTCGAACGTTCATCTTCCCTTGTCAACTTAAGTGGACCACGCAAATAAAAAGAAAACTGCGATCATGAAATAATCTTAAAACAGCACATTTTACAATACTTCCTCAGATTTATAAGAGTAGGTATTTTAAAGCATCACTAAACATTGCAAATACTTAAGTAATTCTAGTCAGGGACCGTAAAACCCCGCTTAAAATATATGTCGTTTTATTGGTTATCAGATCATTTCGTTACCCACCTGAAGCATGTAAATTCTAAAATGGCTTTACTTTTTACAATCTCAAAATTAATCTAAAATGTTACACTTTGGATACCTTTATTATTGTGGTAACTGTTTTGAAACGTAGTGAAACCCTTTTTAAGGAAAAGGAGGCTTTACTATCCCATTCCTGGTATAGTAGTCACAACTCACAGCGAGCCTTTGTGTCTCTGAAGTTGGCTCTGTGAACCATTGCGCAAGAAACAGTTTTTCATCGAATATACTGCATAGAGTAAGCGAGATAGGACGATGCGACAAACGTAAGCGAGTGAAAGAGACAGTTACACAATGCTCACTTCAACATTGACACAAAAATAGCAACTGCGCAGGGTCTTGCAGCCAACATCAGAGACACAAACACCCACTGTGACGACTATATCAGGATTTAAAAAGTTTTGACTACCTGTTCATGAAGTAAGAGTTACTTACCCTTATTGTAACCCTTGGCTAGTTGAGTTTGAAAGGGTAAACGAGCAGTTTAGCAAGGGTTTTTACGGGTAATTGAAGCGGTCCCTGATGATTGTTGTAGAGAAATGGTGAACGAATCATATTCACACACCTTTTTTCAATATTTTCTAATCATATTACTTGTTTCCTTTGATATGCTGACCTACTGATTGCCTATCTATAAATAAATTTAGCTATCGATAAATACTGCCGATTACGATAGATGGGAGTGTAACCTTCAATACCGTAATAGACAAGTTCTTTTAAGATGCGTAGAAATTACTTGTTTTAACATTAAACATATTCTCCACTTAGCAGTTAGTTCTTACTGTTATTGATTTTTTTTTTGTAATTGCCTTTTACAAGCAAACAATTTTGCCTCTTTTTAAATGATTGGGTAAGATATAAAGGTACAATTTTAAGTTTTAATAAGCTTTATTTTTCGTTTGAAATTATATGTCCATTTATACTTCATAATGTTTTTGAAGAAACTGCTACTAATAAAATAATTAAATATTTAGCAGTACTTAGACCTGTCCAATTGTGGCACGTGAAAGATTTTGTTACAGACACCTATTAATTAGCCCAGTAGAAATCGTCATTAGAATCGCAATGCTTGATGTATTTCTGCATTTTTAGTTTGTTGTATGGGCCAGTTAGGGTAGTGTAAGCCAAATTTGCAACTTCGAAAAGCGTGTGGTCGTGGCGCACCAGGCGTAAATCTGCGAAATTTTGGGTATTTTTTCCTCTCTCCACTCCCCTCTGAATAGGTATTCTATTATTTCTGTTCGTATTACCAAAGGAAAAGGCATAAAATCATGTAAAAAAGCATTCATTTCAGCCCAGCTCTCAGGAAAGTACACGCCCCCTTGCATCCATTTTACATTTGCTTGAAAAGGTCATAGCTTGGTCCCTATAGGGTTTAAACTAGAGCTGCGGTTGGGCTTAAATTGTTGCAAATATAATGAACATTAAAAAACTTTGGAATGATGTTTGTCGAAAAACTATTAGTTTATTACTTTTAGAGCAAAACGTGAAAAAAGGCCCGAAACTTCTCAGTTTTTCGCCTGGTGCGTCGCGAGCACATGTTTTTAGAAGTTGCAAATTTGGACTAACCCTACCCTAACTGGCCCAAACAACACACTAAAAATGCAGAACTACATCAAGCTTTGCGATTTTAGCCTTTTTTGGTGTCGTATTCTACTGGGCTATATATAACCTACTTCCGTTGGGCCTGAAGGTTTTCTTTGGTCACCAAAAATGCAAGCACATATAAGGAAAATAGGCTTTAAGTTATTCTTAATATCAAAAACCCAGACATTTCCACCATGTATACACATTTTAAGCGTATTATACGTACATTTGTGATTGTGGCTTATTGTCTGACTTTTTTCTTATCTTCTTAACCGGCGCTGTCACGCTCATCTTGCCTTGCATCCCCCTCCATGTGTCTCCCAGTTGGAGGTCACAGGATTCAATTCTACAGAAGCAGCAAACAAAATAAACTATTATTAAAGTATGATGATTTGTAACAATTACAAAAAAAAATGTGTTACAATAATGATTGATGAATTGTGATTATTTAAAGACATTCGTTTTAGTGAAAAATAATATTCTGAAAATGTTATCTAAAATAGTGTAACAGTGGTGGTGGAAATCTACTTAAATTCTACTTCTAAAATAAATAATAACAAAGGAAGCATTCTTTACTATTATGTAGGTACAGACGATTCCCCAATCAATTTATAATTATAATAGTGCAAGAGTATGACTCATATTTGCTACTAAACGAGTAGGTAATGTGTTGTATGTATTCAGGTTTTTTTTTCAATAGGTATTTATATATTATCAAAACTTTAACCAGGTGAGGATGTACACTATCGTAATGGTCTGACTGTCAAGGAATAGTTATGTTCACATTGACGCGGCTCATATCAAATGCCAAGTACAGAGTAAGCTGAACCTTAATGCAAAAGAGGGACAGAGATACCAGTTGAACGACGCCTACCGAGGAGCCCCACTACGCAACCTCACTGCGACGGCCGCGCAACCTTGAAATAATAATGTTCGGAATAACAACAACGCGCCACAAGCGTGACCAGAAATAGTATAATAATTCTCGAAAATGTTTGAAGCCTCTATCTAGTTCCTAGTACAGACTCATATCCTGTATGTATTTGAGATTGGTTCATAATTTAGAGTTAGACGATATTCGACGAAGATACAGACCTGTACTATTTACACATTATATTTTTATAATATTGACGGCAATAATTGGACCATGCCCAAATTGTATTGTTCCTATAACATTAGCATAACTCAATATTTATCTTATATTTTAGTTAAGTTGACACTTAAATTCGAATAGGTGAAAGTTGGTAAGTATTGTCAGCGCTCCGCAGTCGAAGGTTTCGCTTTTTCAATCGTTCGTTACTCAACAGGTATTCGTCATCGAGACAACTACTTGACTACCAACATAAGCAACTTTATTATAAGCTCTTGTCTGATTTTATTACATCGTGGTAAGGTCGTGTTGCTTTAGACTACACTAGTTCTGACATAATATGAGTATTTAAGTATAACATAGTACTATTAAGTATATTGTTTTCACCTTTTAATTTTTTTAAGGTGCAGAGTAAGAGCATTTCTCTTAGACCTACATGTCCGACTTGTTCGTTAAAAATAACATTTTCATACACATCTGAAACATGAAAATGAAATTGTAAAAGCAAGAGTTTCATCTAATGCGAACGCTATCAAAAGGTGTTTTTACTTCGAGTGAAGCCATCTGTAGCAAAAACATATTGAGTTATAAGATCGCAAGAATTCTTGCTCATGCTTAGTAGTGATATAATCGACCAGTCAAGCGTTATTCTGCACTAACTTGAATAAGAATTTTAATTTGCTTCACGTATGATACAAATATGAAATCTGCTCTAATTGAATCCTATCGCAGATTTCATATTCAAGTGAAAGTATTCTTAAATATCTGCAATATTGTTTTTCAGGAGGACTCACTGAAAACTGGTAATCGCCTCTAATTAAGAAACAATGCGGTCATTACTGTGACCCCGAAATTAATAGATTCAAGCAAGCATTCATAACTAAAAGACAAAAATGGAAGTACGTTAAAACCAGACACCAAAATAAATAAACCTGGGTGCCTTGTGCGGGGCCTTATCTGTAGCTCATTAACATTATAACTTCTCTACAAAGCACTAATATAGATTTGGTCTTAGTGACGTGTGAAATGAAATAAACTACTTCTTCTTCCTGCCCTTATCCCATGTTGGGGTCGGCGCAACACATTTTCTTCTTCCATACCGTCAAGTGGTTAAACTACTGCTAGTAAAATATTAGGCTATGCCAGCAATAATGTAATGATTGACAAACTAATTAAGTGTAACAACTACATCTTCTACAGAAATAAAACGGCTAGTCCAAATAATATATAAAGATTTTAGAAAAGCAGCTAGAAAAGATTTTTAAGTACCTCTTTCTCTTCCATTCACGTCACTTGTAGGTACCCCACCAACTACATAAAAAATTGTTATGTAATGTACGCGACGCATTAAGAAATTAATCAACGTCAAACATCGACGCATTAAAAAAATCAGTAATCCCGTAAATATGCTTTAGTATAACTTACCGACAAGTCGAATTACAACATGCAGGCAACGCGCTACACAAAACATATAGGGGCGAGGACAATGGTTCTAAAAAGGTATTTAATAAACCCTGTGTCGGGGGTAATTTTTCATTAGGCACAAGTGACTCCAATGATAGTGTAGATGGTAAAAGTGTTTACATTCAAGTATTGAAACACTGCTATTTCGGATGTTTCACCTATTTGTCTATCACTTAGAGCGTCACGCAAAAATTACTAGGCCGATTTTGAAGACTTTCACTTTTGAAAGTTGAGGGTGCAGTGCCTACCTACGATGAGCACATGGTTACGTCAGCCGGGGTTTCTTCTGTAAAATATACACGTAATTTTGAAAGCGCAATGTGACCAGGTTTTGAATATACAATACTGATCGACCTAAACAAAGTAACCGTTTTGTAGTAGCCAGTAAGTAGGGTATGCCAGAGTTACTATTGTTCTGTACATTTTAGATCTTAAAAAAAGAAATACTACTGCTACTGCTTCTGGAATTGGGCAACTCCATTTCTAGTAAATAGATGCAGTTGAATGTTAGTGCTTTTTCCTTCATTTCGCGTCAGTTAACTCCAACTTAGTCTCATCTATTCTTGTACGACCAGTATATGGATACTCAGACAGCCCTGTCATTCACCACGTTCAGATCCTGAAAATGCAGGTAGTTGGAATGAAGGGCAGAAATGGAGGTGAGGCATAACCTTCGAAGAGGCTCCACACTGGCACTATGTTTAATAGTGTCATGTAAATTTTATGAACTTGGAATCTATTGAATCTTGCGGAAAGGAAATTACTTTTGTCTTTCAAGGAGGTCTGCATTTTCCAAACCTTGAAATACAAAACAAGTTTTACAAGTACTACACACGTGTTAACGTTTCACAGATAATAGTAAATTGGGAATTCTTAATTGGATGACATAACCAATGAATTGATGTTGTGTCTTAGCACATATATTCCAGCTTTTAATATTAACAGATTTATATCTCTATTTCACACTTGCAGTTTGACAATTGAGCAACAGTGTCATGAATAATGTTTAGCCAAAACGACGTTTTTTATCTCGTTCTTAGTTTGCAGGGTTAACCGAAATACTAGTAAAGGGTCAAGTACTACACACGTGTTAAACGTACGACAGTACTACACACGTGTTAAACGTACCACAGATAATAGTAAATTGTGAATTCTTAATTGGATGACATAACCAATAAATTGATGTTCAAAATTTTAACGTGAAACCACTCTTAGCACAAACATACCAGTTTTTAATAAAAGTAACGGATTTATGTGACAATTGTGCAACAGTGACATGAATAATGCTTAGCCAAAACGACGTTTTTCAATCTCGGTCTTAGTTTGCAGGGTTAACCGAAATACTAGTAAAGGGTTACTCGCATTGTATATTATTTAAGTAGATGAAATAGATCTGGGAAAGAATAACTTCATATTTTACTTTCGTTGAACCGAAGTTTTTGTTTGAACAAAAACATTTATTAATTTCCGTTCGTTCAATATTGGGGTTTTAACAGATACAGAACAGAGAGGTTTGTTTCATCGAAATTTATGAAATACTAGTAAAGGGTTACTCGCATTGTATATTATTTAAGTAGATGAAATAGATCTGGGAAAGAATAACTTCATATTTTACTTTCGTTGAACCGAAGTTTTTGTTTGAACAAAAACATTTATTAATTTCCGTTCGTTCAATATTGGGGTTTTTAACAGATACAGAACTGAGAGGTTTGTTTCATCGAAATTTTATGGCAGTACCTACTATACTGTTTTATCATTGTCTGACATTTTTCCTCCAATGAAAAAACAAGTGCCTTGGTTTAGAGAAGAAGCGGAAAAATTTACATTGTCAAGTTTAGTTTTCTAAACATGGTAGAATGGCTCTCTATGAATACATGAGTCATGGATTCCTCTCGTGTGTTGATAGATAATTATGCAATTATATAGCTTAACTCTATACTGCACAAAAATGTTAAATCGTGATCACAATTCCTGATATCCCTTCATTAATTTTCTTAAAAAGTAAAGTCGTGCTATCGTCTAGGGCAGCGGTTCCTAACCTTTTTCAGCCCACGGACCCCTAGCAAACCAAGCACAACTTTCAAGGACCTACTGATAAAAAATACAGCATAAAATTTGAACCATTTATTTTAGTATTACAAATACAAAAAAAAGGCTTTTTATGAAAAAAGTTAATGTGAAGGTTGGTTTTTTTTTTTTTTTTTATATCCTATGGTGCTGCTTTTTTGCAACTTAATTATTCATGTTTGGGTTGATGTTACTACTAAGTTGTAATCTCAAATTAGATTACACTTGTAATCTGTTTCTGTATTTGGTTTTAGTATAATATACAAGAGCAAATAATGCCTTTTCACAGAGGTATGTGATTGAGAAAAGCAGTAAATGTTTCAGTGCTTATTCTGATATTCCCTTATTATCTTTTATTGCATTCACCCAAAACTTGATAAAGAGTATTCTTTGAAATTACGTAAAAGTTGAATCAAAGGATATTTCTGTTAATTGGTTTTCCTGAGCCGTTGTCAAGCCAGTTATATCAATAATATAATTTATGTTGGAAGGGTCTACTATCCAATTCAATTTTTTGACGGGTACTGGAAAATAAGCCCGAAACGAAGGGGGGTGTTCCACCAAATGATTCCAAAAACGCTGCCAGTGTAGGCAGGTGATTATAGTTTTATTGAATTGTTTTTTAAGCAACATTTACTATTTTATCTTGACTTGAAAGATGTTGTCATCTCGCCCTTGTAAACGGTCTATAGACGAGACTGCGGACCCCCATTCATATACTCGCGGATCCCCAGTGTTCCGCGGACCACAGGTTAAGAAACACTGGTCTAGGGCAATATTAATGTTTTATTTATTACTATATCTAAAATTATGTGTTAGACACACGTCTAGCAGCTGGTGGAAAAATAATAAATTGATTTAAGTTATATAACGTCACGATAACGAAATTTCACTTGCTTTTTACAGCATTTTTTAGTTTCTTTTTACGTAACATAAACTTTACTTATTTTTACAAGCCTTCATATATAATTCTCAACATAAGATCCAGCTTAAATGGATTAGCACTATATTATTGTTGGTTTAATATTTTCTTATCATTCGTAATTACTAATTTTATCTTCATTATGTGACCCGCAATCATTCTGGGTCTCGGTATTGTATGTCATTGGTCCGGTGTTGTGACTTGACTGATTACAATACCAATCGTTTTGAATCATAGGGTTAACTTCGTGAAACAAACATTTCAGCATGAATTCAACAGAACTGAAGTTCTAGTATGTGCGACATGAATTTTGTGACGCCGTATTTAAATACTTACATAGGTACATATAGGCAGGTACCGTTATGGTAAGTGGCAAATGTACGACAAACAAAAATAGTAGGCTAAAAAGATCTGTTTACACAACAGTGTATCATTTATGTGTGATATTATCTTAATCCATGTTATTATAAATTAATGTCTGTAAAAGGTATTGTTTAAGAAATTACCTCGGCAAGGTGTTGACAGCAACATCAACGTCGAAGAAGATGTCGACGAGCTCATCCGCATCCGAATCAGGTGTAAGCGAGGGTGGCAATGTGGCCGGTGGAGATGCGGCCACATTGACTGAGTGGACCCCGCAATTGAAAAGCACAGTTTCTGTCTGTACCATAGGCAGCATGGCTAAGACACACTCAAGCGTTCACTACCACTGATTGAGAACCGTATGTATCCCAGGATCAATTTTAAAGAACACAATACGTATCCGCATCCAAACATACACTGCATTGCGCCACGACCGCCGCGACGCTATTTTTTAATACTATGAAGGTTTCTAAATTCACACTCTTAATTCCACTACAAAACCAATTAACCGAAAATTGCTGAAGTTTGTATTACGTCTGTTAAATTTTAATATTTGCCGTGTTTAACATGCTATAACTTTATTACGTAGTGATAGTGCAATTTCCTATCGATATCCGTGCGAAACGTTCGCTACAAAACGACGATGAAAGTCAACTGAAAGGCGAGACGTAGATATACACACATCCTTTTCGTTCGCCGCTTTACAAATTATCAACACGGCGGGCGGCGCGGCGCTACACGACGCAGAACGTCGACGGCGACGGCGGTGACGACGACAGCAATGGCTAAGAGCAAGAGCGTGAGAAGGTGGACTGACGGACTGAACAGTATCGCTATTATAGTCACACCAACGTCACTTCTAACTCAACCAAGTCTCCTGCGATCTCGCTCACCGATACGACTAGCTTGAACTTGCCGAACAAAGCCGAGTATGTACGATTTAGTACGACGTATAAATACATAACAAAAAATTGTTTGCTATTTCATTAGCCATCTATTTGTTGCGAAACACGACCGAAATATAATAAACAATCAGTATAGGCAAATGTTTTTATATCTTAGTTATGTGGCATATGGGGCAAAGTGGTATATAACAATTTTATTAAGAAAATAATTAGATATAATAACAACCTTTCATCTGCTACTTCGATGATCTATATATATTTTTCTACGACGACATTTGTAAAAGAACCACAATTTTTTTCAATATCTATCTTTAATATTTTATATAGACTGAATCTGTTATTTGTATTGAATATTAAGGGCAACGAGTCCTTGAAGTATTCGATGTAAATAACCAGTCATCACAAATATTAACTAGTATTTTTATATAACTCTACCTTATTCCTTGTAAAGCCGATAATTAAATTTAGACCATTATATAAAGATTAATATAAAATAAATGGCTACATCGCGCGACACACAGCGATACGTTGTAAGCCGTGACGTAGGCACTCGTACCTACATGAAAGTGAAATGGAACAGTATTTGTGTCAAGTGCACAATTTAGATAACAAGGTCATCCATTGCATAACTCAATCGAAAGATTTTTATTTCGCTCTGCGATAGGCCAACTAAAACTAGAAATAAGTTAACAGTTTTTACTAGTATAAGTGACCTGTATCATAAAATGTTAAATAAATTGAATAAAAGTAATGATTGCGTTTTTATTGGTAGTCTCAAGAATAAGTCCATTTCGCAATCCTAAATCATATAAAAGTATTTAGCCATGATATCTAACTAGATAATAGAGATTGAGGATATAAATTTAATAAAGAGCATGTTTGCCAACGATCTTAAATCGTTTATTTTCAATGTAACAATGAATATAAATGAGTCAAATTCATTGAAATACAAATTATAGGTAAAAGAGTAAAGGGGCAGTAGAGGAAGAGCGCGGCGCGTGCAGATATCGGTGCAGGCGGCCCCGCGGATCTATGTCAGTGGGTCACGGCAATGACGTGGCACACGGCCGCCGCGACTCGCGCCGCGCACTTCATTCTAATTCCGCTTCACCGGTATCTTCGTGTTGACTAGAGGGCTATTTATTTATTTACGTATCATGTGTTAGTGCGTTAATCTGAGCCATTCATTCAATCAATATTAAGATCCATATTCGAGCTGCAGTCAGAATCCTACACTTCCAATTAAAAATTGTGTACCAAATACCAGGACGTCTACTTACTGTTGACATTGACCGACTGAATGATTCACGTGAGAATGAGAAATACGCGTTGATTAATTCGCAATTCGGGTTAGAGGTGGGATTTTCCTATTTACAATGTCGTAGGCTAAATAATCAATAATAATTGTTAACATTTCAAACCTGAAAAACTATTTAAATAAATTATTATATTTAATCAATTGCCTAATATTATATTTGATCTTGCATAATTTTTAATTGGTATATTTTTACCCCAACTACCCATTTTGACTATGTAGAGTTAACCAGTGTAAAATAAATAATGTGGGTAGACTGAAATGTCAGGGGTATTCAGGACAATTATTCAGACTGGTATTACAGCTACTGTTACCAACTATTTAATGCATTTATGACTTACAGTTTCCATGGATATATAAAATATAGAATTATTATTTTCTTGAAATGTATTTGAATATGACAGATTGCAGATGGCATAATTTTGTTCTGCTCCAAATACTCTTCTGTAAATGCAGAATATTTTTTTAATACGAATACGACAGACTAATAAAAAATATATTTTTAATGATTTTTCAGCTATTTTATTTTTAACATTGATTCTAGTCAGATTTGATTACCTGTAGATGTATAAAAATATTAATTTAATTGTTTTAAAATTAATGGTATTAATTTTATTGATTTCTTTCGCCATATATATATTTTTTATTTATTTTCCTACAATACTTTTTCGACTTCCATTGAAGTCTGAAAATCTAAATGCTATATCCAATACAAGCACACAAACATACAACACGCGGACTTTATGCCTTAGGCTTAGGTATTTTCTGCCAGTCAATCTTTGGGCGATAAAAGAGACAAACCAGATTAATTACGGTTAGTATAGTTCTCGTCAAACTTCTGGGGCGCCCTGAAGGCTATCCGATGCGCAAAGCACGAAACGGTGCTGTTTTTGTATGAGTTTTACTTCTGCGCAGTCATTGTAGCCAACTTCATGGCGGCCAAGAAGTTTGGCGAGAACTATAGCTACATTGCTGGCTTGAAGAAGTGGAAGCGCAGCTTAAACTCGATGGGGTAGGCCAAAAATTATTATTTTCGCGCTTATACTGTTAAATTGAAGACTGTAGCCTCAACCGTTTGGCTGTAAAACTTGTGTGACAGACAGGCAGACGGACATCTGAGTGAAAGCAATAGGGCTCCGTTTGGACACTTCGGGTACGGAACCCTAAAAACATGTCTACAAAATTAGGACTATGATCTGCCAATCATTTTCCCTCAATCTTATAACTTTAAGGGAATTTTATGGAGTTTGATCTAAAGACACAACTTTCCTCATCAGACTCAGATATCTTTACAGTCTGTTAAGTTTAAATGAAACTCAACCAATATCATGTTTACAAGAAATGATGAGCTTCAACCTCGGGGGAGCGAAGATAATCTCATCAAATGAAACAACTAATGAGAATATAAATTGCGTAATATATTGGTTGGGGACCGGGTGGACTGTAGTCTCGTCCCCGTCACATACTCCATCATATAAATGGATCCTTGCTATTTATTATTTACCTATTTAAATACTTCTAATTTCAAAATCGGGGATCCGAAAATTATAATTTACAATGAAAGAATTAGAAGCGTAATCTACACGTAAGTAGATTTAACAACCTGGAGCAGTTCCTTGTAGTTCCTAAAAGGCGGCAACTTGGTATTTGGTAATGTTAGCAAAGCGGCCAAGTCATACACTGCTGTCTAGACTAAGTCTAGTGCGTAACTTATTATTCTAGCTTGGTCAGCACAATTTTTCATAATGTTGTGTAATGATAAAAATGCGAAGACGAATGACGTTTTTATCGTCATCTACCTTCGTTTTAGCCGATGTATTTCGTAATAGCTGGATTCAGTCATGACTTGAATGTTTAAAAGTAGTGAAGCGGTGGAAATAGGTAATAAGATCTAAGTTGGATTAGGCGCATTTTTATTACAACATTTTGTCCAACGAAACCGTTGTTCAAGTTCTTAAAAATGTACGGATTATAATAATACTTGATTATAAAGAAATGACTTTTTTTATGAAGTCTTATACTTTCTAGGGTTTCCTTTTCGTTCATTGCTTCTCTGGTCACTTGGTCTGTCACAGGCTCCAAGTGTAAACTTGTAGTATAAAGACCGAGGTGTCCGCAAAGAATCCCCGCAAATGCGTTGCGTCACGTGGGCGGGCAGATCGATTGGGTGAGCGGGAATGTTGGCGCTTGCGCGAACCCCATCTTATTTATCGACCGCTAACTTTTAACTGAACGCTTTTGGGGCAGGTTAGGCCTATGCTCTGGGGTCAAGGTCACGAGCCTCACCACTGAAATATTGCCTATAGTATCCAAAACTAGGTACAATTATTTTAATTAAATCGGATATAGTAATAAACGAGCACAAATAACGCTGTATATTTGCAGCGCGAGAGGGGGTTGATCAATTCATGTTTCTTTTTCTTACGAAGAGCATGACCTGGAATGGACCACATTACTTAAAAATGCAACTCTGTGACGACAATGAAAAATCTTTCTCTTTTAGGATCATTTCGTTTGTCGAAGAGTTAAGGTTACATGGTCCAGACTACAGCATCGGGAGTCGAAATGGATTCTACATATTTATGCAAACACAAATTTTTGAAGTTCAATGTAACGTCAGTACCTAAATTTTAAATCGGCATACTCCTCACTGAGCTCGGGCTGTAGGGCGCTATTATGGTGGTGGTTAGTTAAAAAAAATATGTTGGTGAAGAAAGGGAATTAAGAGCTTGTGAGGGGCAACAGTGTTCAGATTATTGGCTTTACGTTTTACTGTAATATTTAAAAACAAAAACACTATACTTTATGGGTCTGTTTCATAATACATATTTAGACGAGAGATATCCATCAGATATATATTTGCGTTGGCGTTACCTATTTTAGTATTTGGACGAGTAATCGATTTAAATAAAGTTTTCGACAGAAATTTGTCAAACTACACGTAGTATGAAATTAACTTAGTATAATATGAGGTATAAGTTTTCAATGGTTTCGCTGTTCAAACGGTTACCTTAAGAGGCTAACCCATCAAAAGTGTTATCGCTATAATTGGGTGTCCGTATCTTAAGGGTTTAAAAGTTTTAAGCCATTTAAGATGCCAAATGCTCTGTAATGGTAACCGAATGAGCGGCTAACCTTATAACGACTTATAAAGCGAAGTTGTGCGGTCGTACGTAACCGGAGGTGGTCAAACGGAAAAGTTTTGAAATGATATGATGAATTTATGACCAACAAGATCAGACTTCAGACTACCGAACACTGATAATAATAGGACCAGGTTTTTTACTGTGCATAGTAAATAGATATTAATGTAAAATCAGGTGTTCGAGTCTGTTATAGCTTTTACAGTAATATAAATAAACAGAAAGTTTTCTCTTCTTTTTTAATCTTCAATTTGTATTTTAAACATGTTACAAACAAAGTAGGACCAATGCCAAGATCAGGAAAAACCACGAAGCGTTGCCAGTACCTACAATATGTTGCGTTACGTTTATTGTGTAAGTTACGTCGTCAAGTTACGAAGAATAAGCGACGTTATCATCAAGGAGCTCAAGAATTAAAAAAATCTGTTTGTCCCCTGCTTAAACTGGCTCATTTGGTACACAGCAATGAAATAAAATTACTTACAATATTAAAACTTTAAAAATAACTAGCGTGACGATAAAATTGTCGCTGTGAATGAACTGGTGCTACGGCATTTCCAAAGAAGCCAGGATAGCGAACCAGTCATTACGCTGAAGATGTATAATGATGACTTGAAATAAACAATCCCGTGTATTAATTTTCATAAAGAAAGATCATCAAACAGATGCAATTAAGATAAATGACCTGATTTTTTTTATTACAACAAAGCTGGCTGCCATCCATATCTAGGTTTGTATGGCAGGGAGCTAATTCACTGGACTGGAGGTGAAGTTCAAACAACTCACAGCCAAACCATAGCCAACCCATCTACATATATTAAACTAGTGAATTGCACCTGCTTCGCTTAGGAGCAATGACAAAATGTCAAGGAATCGAGATACCTGTGCTATATTCTATTTAAGTTAAATAGGAATGTTTTATAGTTATTACAGTGAAACACAAAAACAAATTACAGTGCTGGACATAGGCCTCTCCAATTGCACGTCATTTGCTTTGATTTTCGGCAACTGCCATCCAGTTGCTACCAGCGAAGATCGTCGTTCCACCTTGCCTGAGGGCGTCTTACCTTACGCTTGCCAGTTCGCGGTCTCCACTCAAGAACACGTCAGTCCCAACCCAACGGTCATTGGTTCTACGGCCAATATGGCCGGCCTATTGTCACTTCAGCTTGCTTATTCTCTGAGCTAAGTCGAGACAACTTTGGTTCTCTGCCGGATCACCTCGTTCCGGATTCGATCCCTCAGAGAGACTCCAAGCACAGCCCTTTCCATAGCTCGCTGACCGACCTTAAGCTGATGGACCACACGTGTACCGTGAGTGTACATGTCTCGGCCACCCATAACAGGTAGGACGCACTGATTGAAGGCTCTGGAATATGCGACGAGAAGACTACGAACTTTCCAAACCGCGTCGTCTGTGGTTTCCACGACAGCGAACCGGTTCTCCAGGTCTGACTGGAACGCTTCAGATTCTAACATAGTTTGGACGGAGCCTTCACCAAACTAGTTCTTTAAAACTTGAAGTTGATATTCAGAGACCCCCGAACAAGTCTGTGATCGCTGCCGGTATTAAACCTGTTGATCCCTGAATGTATGCTTTTTATCTGTTATGATGAATATATGTCTATCTCATTTTTACCCGACTGCCGAGGGAGGGTAATGTGTTTAATGGTCATAGTATCGGGGCTTTTCCACGTCCACTTCATTTGGGACTGTTTCTTAAAGAAGGAATTAATTACGAAAAGACATTCCTTCTTTAGGAAATTGACAAGCATTTGCCTCCTATGATTTCTGCTGCCAAACCCGTAGGATCCTACTAACGATTCGCTATAATTCTGCATAAATAATAATTATAATATCTATACAAGAAGAAATTTAGAATAGTGAGAAGATTGCGAGATGACCGCAGCAACGAAGCCGACGCACAGTGGTGGCGAAGGCGGCGGCGGCGGCGGCGGCGGGGTGGGCGCAGGCTTCCTACGCCCGGGATTGATCGTGCCCGTACCTACTCCGCGTGTGAAGTCTCCGGTGTCGTCATGGATACCGTCTGCCTCTAGCGCCGTCGTAGCGTCGCCATGAGAACCGTGCCGATTCAATAGCTCAAATTTTTACATGCAAAAATGAACTTGGCAATTTATTTAAATACTAGTATTTGCTTGGTGCGCGAGCTGCAAGCAGCTCGCGTGTTGTTGTCCCTACACCTACCCTACACCTACCCTACACCTACCCTACACCTACCCTACACCTACCCTACACCTACCCTACACCTACCCTACACCTACCCTACACCTACCCTACACCTACCCTACACCTACCCTACACCTACCCTACACCTACCCTACACCAACCCTACACCTACCCTACACCTACCCTACACCTACCCTACACCTACCCTACACCTACCCTACACCTACCCTACACCTACCCTACACCTACCCTACACCTACCCTACACCTACCCTACACCTACCCTACACCTACCCTACACCTACCCTACACCTACCCTACACCTACCCTACACCTACCCTACACCTACCCTACACCTACCCTACACCTACCCTACACCTACCCTACACCTACCCTACACCTACCCTACACCTACCCTACACCTACCCTACACCTACCCTACACCTACCCTACACCTACCCTACACCTACCCTACACCTACCCTACACCTACCCTACACCTACCCTACACCTACCCTACACTTTGTTCCAAAAAACATAACCCTAATGTTTGCTTGTCGTCGCCAGGCACTGAGTTTCGCTTCACCCACTCAACCTTCGTTACGCTACGGAGGTCGCCGGCTCGCTTCGCTCGCCACCTCCCCCCTGCGCTGCACTCGGTCTCGTAGGTTCGCTCCACTCGGGATCCCTACGCAGAATCCGTAAAAAAAAGATTCGCCAAAACGGGGGAGGGAGGGGGGAGAAGGGGGGCAAGGGGGTCAACTTTGAAAAATGGATTGTTTGTGACTATAGCATTGCCCCTTTATATGAATCTGAAAAAAGAAATGTTCCAAGTCTCTCAACTTCCGAGATCCGCTTAAAGGGGGGGAGAAGGGGGGCGAGGGGGTCATCTTTGAAAAATGGTTTTTACTTTTCCGAGCCTCCTCTAAACGAATCCGTAAAAAAAACATACTACGGGTACCTTAGTTTCCGAGATACGATAGAGGGGGGGAGGAGGGGGGAGGAAAAGGGGAGGTTTGGGACTTTTCCCATACTCACGGGAGTTACTTGTTTACGAATCTGTCAAAATATACCCACCTCCCCATCCACCATCTGGGAGAACAATTATGTCAATGAGTCAGTCAGTGAGTCAGTGAGTCAGTGGTAATGCAGTTTTATATAGTATAATACCAATCTTCATCAAACAAATCCTAACATTGATAAAACCTCAAAATATTTATCTAAAAGCTAGAATCGACTTCAAAACTATCAATCAATTAATTTCAGGCCTTGATTTTTGTGAAGTTGGTTTCAACTCATTAAGATTGTTTCACGTTGAAATAAACAAATGGAAAACTGGGTCCGGAGCCGCCCGGGCTCGCCGTGGTCGGCTGGGAGGATCCATGACGCAAAAATACACAGAGCCCGGCGACCCGGTGCCCGGAAAGCCCTGACCCCGAACTGTGTCAATAGAGCTTATTATAAAATAAGTATTAAGTGTATTTTTTTTTAAACAAGGCTTTTGTACCGAAAGGTACTAAATTTAATATCACTTGTCAATACCTACACCTCAAATGATGGTTTTATCTGGTCTGGTTGAGGAGTTGCTATGGCCAGCTTACGGCCCCATCATGAGACCAGCTCCATAGTACTGTTACAAGATAGGGCAACGCCATCTAGTATCGAATAGCGGAACTAATCTTCTCGAAAGCTCGTGTCGAATGGATTTATTCCAGAATGTTCGAGTCGAACATTTTGGAAGTTTCTAGTCGCTTCGGGAACAATGACTTAGAAAGTTGATTATTCTGGAAGATTCTCGAATTATCTATAACAGTATGGAACGTTCTAGAAACATCTTCCGAGCTAAATAAAGAGCAGTCGGGTTCGTCGTGGGACAGTTTCGATTTGAAAGTGACACAGAGCAATCGGAACAGGAAAAAAGTGCGAAGTAATAGAATTGTTTGAGAGGTGTTTTTGAAATAAAGTGTGATTAATTGAAGTCTGCTGTTTAAATAATTTATCCCTGAACCCCAGCTCGTACCAAATTGATGTCAGAAGTGCGAGATTATGCCGGTTCTACCGAAGGAAGAAACGAAAGGGATTCGCACCAGGAGTCAGCGCCAGCAAGATGTAGACCAGAGACGCTTTGGACACGCTCCCTCACCGTCATCAAGTAGACGAGACACCCGCAGCTGCAGCGGAACCAGCTCAATCGCCGGTGACCCCAGACCTCGCCGCCCTTATGGCATTCATGCAGGAGCAGGCTCGCCGTCAAGAGGACCAGGCTCACCGTCAGGAGAAGCAGGCTCGCCGTCAGGAGGTACAGGCTCGCCGCTTGGAAGAGCAGCTACAGCGCGACATGGAAGAAGAGGCTCGCTGTCAGGAGGAGCAGGCTCGCCGTTTGGAAGAGCAGCTGCAGCGCGACAAGGAAGAACAGACTCGCCGTCAGGAGGAGCAATTCATGGTGATCAAGGACCTCCACAGCGACATCGGTAAGGAGATGAAGGAGGTAAAGGACCAGGTCCAGCAACATGAGTTACCAGTCTTCACCTGTGCTGATCGACGAGAACCTCGTACAGGCGTTCACGGATGGGATCCGTGACCTGGAGGTTAGTGCTGCCGTAAGGCTAGGTCATTTCAAGGATTTCAAGGACGCTCTAGCTAGCCCATGCTTTGGAGGTGGTGGCAGTTCGACGGGATGATCGAACTCACCGAATCATCCCGGAGGTTGCTATGGCTGCGGAGAGAGGCCACATCCGATTGAGCTGCCCGAAGCGAAGGCCTCCCCACGGTGGTTAGCAGTCGCCAGTGGAAGGATCATTAGACGTCCCTACTGGGGAAAGAAAAGAGGCCAGAACTAAGGGGCGGGTGCTGGCTGGTGATGGAAGAGCCCCATGAATCTCGATCTCACAATCCTGTGACGGGAACAGCCTGATCATCGAGGGCGAAATTAACAGAACACTCCTGGATAACATTGGATACTGGAGCTTCTCGGACAGTTGTCAGTTTCCAACTAGCAGGACGGTTTCTTGGTTAATTCTTCGGAAACCATGAATAAACCGTGTACATCTGAGAACAGCTACCGGTCCGCCTATGTACCTGTATGTTGCATGAAGTTTTAAATAAATAAATAAATAACCGTCCGAGGTGAGGAGGAGGTGCACATGAATTTAGGGAACAAAGTTTACGGCCACAATGTTATCGTGGCCGACTGCATTCTGAGTCTAGACTTCATGCGGTAACATCAGTGTGAGATTGACGTTCATCAAGGAGTGTTGAAGTGTGGCTCATGTAAAGTGCATCATCGGGAAAGGTTATTTTTAGTCCAAGGTCAGAAACAATCGTACCAGTTCGTCTACCAAGAAATTCTGGTCGGGAAAACCGATGTGTACTTATAGAAGGATTAGATAGCGATGCGATGCCTCACTGAAGATTGTGCGCACCTTGGTGAGGGGTACTAGTGTGTCATCGGTACGTGCAATCAACACAAGTGACAAGGACCTGGTGCTCAAGAAAGGCACAATTTTAGGCACTTGTGAAGGAGTGGTTTGGATGCGTAGATGCCACGAACAATCTACCAACGCCAAAGTTCAAAGTGCAAGATACGACGTGTCTTCGCCTTTGAAAGACTCCCAAAATAACTTATCGGAAGAAGAAAAGAACAAGGCTATGAAGATGTTGAACAAGTTAGCCGAAATTTTCGCGACAAATGATGCTGACATAGGGAAGACTGCGTTAGTTGAACACAGAATAAATACAGGCAATAAGGAACCAATCCGCCAGCGACCAAGACGTGTGCCAGTGGCACGGGAACGTGAAGTTGACAATATAATCAAGGGTATGGTGAAAGATGGCGTGATTGAACCTTCATCCAGCCCATGGTGTTCACCGGTAGTGTTGGTGAAGAAGATAATCGGGCGCATGCGTTTCTGTGTAGACTATCACCGACTAAACGACATCACGAAGACAGTTATCCGTTCCCAAGGATCGATGACACGCTGGATTCGCTAACGGAAATGAAGTGGTTTTCTACCTTAGATCTGAAGAGTGGCTACTTGCAGCTTGAGATAGACCCTCGAGATAAGGAAAAGACAGCATTCTCTACAGGCGCAAAGGATTGTGGCAATTCAACTTCATGCCATTTGGATTGTGTAATACTCCTGCAACCTTTGAGAGATTGATGGAGCGGGTACTAACTGGGCTGTTTGGTGACGCCTGTCTAGTCAACTTGGATGACATTATTATCGTGGGACGGACGTTTGAAGATCACCTCCGCAATCTGAAGAAGCCAATCTAAAGCTAAGTCCAAAGAAGTACGCGTTGTTCAGGCGGCAAGTGAACTTTTTAGGACCGTCAAGGGTGGGCCAGTTCCGGAGAACAAAACGCAAGTCAGGGCATATCTCGGTTTATGCTCCTACTATCGGCGGTTTGTGAAAAGCTTTGCTGACATTGCCCGACCTCTTCATAAGCTAACTGAAGACAAGATACAGTTCTGCTGGAACGAGAGCTGTGACGTCGCATTTCAGAAGCTGAAGGAACATCTGTGCAATGCGCCCATCCTAGGATATCCTGACAATGAAAATGAATTGAAATGACATTTTTTTTTCTTTTATCAAATTTAATTTACAATTTAATTCATTTGAGTTTTTGAAGTAATAGAATTATTTAATATGTGTTTTTGTAATAAAGTGTGATTAATTGAAGTCTGCTGTTTAAATAATTTATCCCTGAACCCCAGCTCGTAACAGTACCATATTATTTCAATGCTTCCAAAGTTACATGAGTAGGTACGTCAAGTTTTAGCTTTATCAGATGTTAAGTTTAGTGCCGGATACACTCATACGAAATCAAGGTAATATTAGGTCTTTACCTATGAAATTGCCGTTTTTTATGAATATAAAGATAATAAGTTAAGTTTTTAGTTATTCTTTTTTCTATATTTTTCATTTCTATTAATCAAAGTAATCACCCATGCAATCGAAGCATCTTTGCCAACGCAGTGGCAGTTTATTGATGCCCTTCTTGAAGAAATCAGCTGGACGGGAGGCAACAAATTCTTCAAAGGTATTTTGTACTGCCTCTTGTGTATTGAATTTTTATCCCGCCAAGAAGTTATCCAAATCCTGGAAAAATGTTGAATTCTGTAGGAGAATGGTAAAGTGAGTATGGCAGATGACGGAGAGCTTCCAACCCCAGCTCTTGTAACTTGGAGACCGTCTGCTGTGCAGTATGGGATGCGCGTTGACGTACAGGAGCAGTGAGACGAGCGATTGACCAAAGCTGGTTGGAGACGTGCGATCTTCTTCATTGTGTTCAGTTCTTCACAGTACAAATCTGCAGTAATGCTCATCCCGTCTGGTAGGAAGCTGCGATGAATCACACCGGCCCTAGACCACCAAACAGTGACCATCACTTTTCTAGAGGTAAGTATTCGTTTAGGGCATTGTTTAGGTGCTGAAACAGGATCCAACCAACTTGTTAAGCGCTTGCGATTGTCAAACCGAATCCATTTTTCGTCACAGGTAACAATGCGGATTAAAATTACTTCTTTTATGTGCCTGTTGAGCAGTGCAAGGCACGTCTACGCGTTTGGACCAATATTGTTTTGATGCTAACGTCGAAAGCTGCTGCTAATTCAGCCGTAGATTGAGTATCATCAACTTCCACAATCGCCTGTAATTCGTCATTGTCGACCAAAGTTTTCTGACGACCACGGGGTTCATTTTTCAGGTCGAAATATTCCAGAACGGAAGCGGGCAAACCCATAAACAAGTGGTGCTTTCGTTTTAAGTGTTCGCTCCGTAAACGTCATTGCTCTGCAGGTCGCCACTGTTGATTCTGGCTTTCAGGAGTTGCAGTGGTTTGGGAATAGTGCGGTGGAAGTTCCAAAAAAAAAACGTCATTGATGTTCCCGCTTGTTCCGCGTTGCTGCCATGACGGTACTCATATTCCATAATTACTCATATTTTTAACGCATCCATGATGACGAAAAAGATTCAAATGCGATGAAACATAACGCTAATCAATAAACAAATGAATAAAATTAATTTAAAATTGGAATTCCTTAACCAAACAAAAAAAACATTTTGGTTTGAAAAGGCCAGTACTGCAGAACGCCAATTCCATAGGTAGATTCCATAGGAGATAAAGCTTGTTAAAATCGGTCAAGCGCGATTCAGACTCGCGCACTAAGGGTTTAGTACAAGCAACATTCATCAAAATAATTACGTAATAATATTACTGAAGTTCATTAATCATAAAAGCACCGTTTACTTTAATGAAAAGATAAGTTAATCGCAAAAAAACTGATGCAACTACAAATTAAGGTCTTCGTATTTTTCCCTTTACTTGCTTTAGTCATTGCTACTTGCCAATTTTTTTTATTTTATGACAACGGGGAGTACCCTTTAGGTTTTGATTCCCTTGTATGTCAAAATTTTATTGCGTTGACAAAGTTTGAATTTTTCATAGCTCCAAGAGATTGCATAGCTGAGTATTTGATATTAATTTCAACTTGATACCTCCAAGTCCTCCACGCGTTCCTGAGTAAAAGGGTCTTGACAGACAGATAACAAAGTGATCCTATAAGTGTTCATTTTTAAGTAGGGATCCTTAAAAAATAACCTATCCTCATCAAAAACGAGAGGGGCATCATGATCTCACGACGATCAACAAAGCTAGGCATAACAAATAGGTATTTGTTTTTGAATAAGAGTCATATTTTTTTTTGTCTTCGCTATAGATTACCACATACCTGCTATGCATCATCAGCTATTTGTTATTGATGCATATTATTCTTCATATTCAGCAAACACATATCTAATGTGTGTGTAAATTATACAATGGAATGAAAACTAAGAAATACCGAAGAATTCATCAGCTTCAGCGGCTCTAAAAACACTTTAAGACCCTAAGCTCTCTTTTTTCGCTCCTAATTAAGTAAATGATCACCAAATCTTAGCGACCAAATTAATGTGCTATAACTACCTACATGAAAAACTTTGATTGCCATACAATTTAGGATGTGATAAAGTGGCGCTAGCGGCATTCTATCTTGAGGGCTCGGGAACTTAGGGCACGGATATATTAGCTTCAAAATGGGTGACGGAGGCTAGAATGAGGCAGCAAAGACAGCGAACTATGCATCCGTCATCAAAAGGGGATGGCAAGGGGTTCCATTAAACTCGACAGACAGAAATAGGAGATCCGTCGACTTATCCTACTTACGACCGTCGTCGTTTATGCCGACGATAAAATGTGATTAAAATATTGTTGGTTATTTACTATTTTTAGGATAACAATGATTAGTTTGGAGTAATTTACTTATAATAGATGTAAAATTTTTGGTAGTAAGACATACTTATTTAAGAGTTTTTTGACGATATACTTCACTATATCTGAAGGTAAGTTAAACATGTGCCGTACACAACATCAACCCAATGTAGCAAATCGATGACGTTAAGGTGGCGGTTCACGCCAAGACGGAAAGGGAACCTACTGTTTTCTTGTGTTTAGCTCGCGAGCTAGACGGTGACGGGACCCGCGAAGTAATTGCTTTACACTCAAATTCACACAAGTAATGGCAATGCCTTTAGATTTATCAACTTTCAACAGTATTCATTGCGCTTACGTTATCGAGTAGACGACTTTTTTTATATAAATGTAGCTTTGGATCACGATTAGGCCCCTTATTGGTCCTGCGGTTGGACTGAAGACTAGATTACACGTCTTCTTTCTTAGTCTTGACTTCTTGAGTATATTTCACATCTCGGTATCTCATTTCCACTTCAGTGTGAAAGGCATTGTTACGCCTGATCAGTGCTCACTGCTGTTCTAACTACGTACTTTCTCTATTATTAAGTAAATTAAACAAACAATTAAATATTTCATTGGTGGTTTTCATCAAGACATACGCATTACAATTAATTTGCATTTATGTTTTGGAGAATTGCCACTCTATAACGCGCGGGTAAAAAATATTGGTGAAATTTTAACATGATATTGCATCTTACTAACTTCGATAATGAGAAATGGAGAAAATGTTTATGTACCTAACTGAATAGTGCAAAATAAATGAAAAATTTTCACAAGAAATTAACCAACTTGCAAAGCAAAACTGACACTAAAAAGAAGTGTTTTGCTTTGGAAGTCGGTTATTTTTTTGTGAAATTTTTTAACTTTTTAGTTTTGGTACTCCATCACTAAAAAGTGAGCAAGTTCTATAGTAAGGTACCTCAGGACTGACAAAATACCCATAATAACACAATTTATACATTATTAACGAAAGTTATATTGCACTTTTTAGCTTTGCTTTTGAAGTCGGTTTTTCATTGATCATTCTATGAGTGAAATACACACAAGTACAAAAATAATTATGAGTTATTGTATGTAGGGATGATAACGTTTATTTAAACATGCCCCATATTTGATTTAAACAATATCATTAACAAAATAGACTCGATACTTCTAATACCATTATCAGTGAGCGATATACTAAAGTAAACTGCGCGGCTTTGTTTTACCAGTGAAATTGTTTAAATCTTAATTTTGTTTTTCCTGTTGGTTAATTATTCATTTATCTTGAGTAAACATTTCGATGAGGTTGTTTGCAATCTCAATGACAAACATAAGGTGGCAGGTATTTTCCTGGATCTTAGTTCTGCCTTCGACACGCTGGACCACGAGATTTTACTTGCCAAGTTGGAGCATTACGGTATAAGGGAGAACGTTCTGAAGCTATTTAGATCTTATTTGTATACTAAACGTCAATTTATAGAAACAAAGTCGGTAGTGGATGGAGAAGTAAAAATGTGAACTCTAATCTAACGAGAGTATTTCGGGGTGGCCCTCAGGGATCTGTTCTGGACCCAATTTACTTCATCCTATTTCTTAACGATTTAATTGAGTACATAAAAATCGTATTACAGACACTAGTCTTATTATTTTTGCGGATGACACTAATAACAAATAACTTTCAATATTTTAGAATTAAAACTTAATAAATTATTAAAAGTTTTTGAACACTGGTTTGGTACAAATAATCTTAAAGTCAATGTCAATAAAACGAAATGTGTACTATTCAAGTCGAACGTCCGGAATAACGCTAGATTTGAGGTTTTGTCTTGTGGCGACAAAGTCGAAATGGTTGACCATGTTAAATGCCTAGGTGTTCAACCTAGGCATTTAAAATGGTCAACCTCATTGACATTGATGCATTGTTAAACTGGCAAGTTGAGACATCGTCTGTAACGAAGTCTGTTAGCTCGGAATGCTAAGCAATCAGAAGCCTGAGGGAAGAACTGACTTTGGCCCAGCTTAGGATGGTATACTTTGTCTTAGTTGAGTCTCGGCTTAGATATAATATTGAATTTTGGGGCAACAGTTACAAGTACAATATCTATTTGGCATTTGTAATTCAAAAAAGAGCCTTAAGGTCAACGCTGCATTTGCAACAAACAGACGGACTCGTGCAGGGCTCTATATACAGGTGCTGTTGAAAAATTTTGTTAAGAATCTGAAACTGACGAACAAGAACAACGACAAGTTAGAAATAATACGCGAAGAATAGACTTGCCTAACATTATCCAACCAAATATAAACGTGGTTCATCACAGTCTCAGATACCAATAAGTCTTTCTATACAACAAGCTACCCTTAGATAAGCTTAAAAGAAGGGTCAGACAACCTCTAGGAACACAAGAAAGAAGTGTATTCAAGAGGATTGGAATAGAATTCACTCGAGAATTCGTACCTACTTTAATAAAGTTATCTACAATTAAGGCAAAGGGTGACCGTCATAGCCATTGAAACAAGCTCTGTTGTGATTTTTATCCAGACACCCTTATTAATTGTTTAAATTCGAACTTAATCTTTTTTTTGTGCTCTTTGAAGGGGAAAAATATTTTGTATTTTTCGGGTCAAAAATTGCAACAAAGGAAAACTTACGATATTATGATTCGGGTGTCTAGGTCTTTCTGACACAAAGTTTTAACAGTCAGAAAAACCAACCAAGTGCGAGTCGGACGCACGAAGGCTTCCGTACCATTATCACAAAAAACGACAAAAAAACAAGTTTATTCTGTTTTTGGTATTTGTTGTTATAGCGGCAACAGAAATACATCATCTGTGAAAATTGCAACTGTCTAGCTCTCACGGTTCATGAGATACTGTCTGGTGACAGACGGACAGACAGACAGACAGACGGATCGCGGAGTCTTAGTAATAGGGTCCCGTTTTTACCCTTTGGGTACTGAACCCTAAAAAGTAGAATAGTGATTCTGTGGGGTTGAACGGATTTGGAAAGAAAACTCATTCTGCGGTAAAGGTTTACGACAGTATTGTCCCTACACTATTTTATCACATTTTCGTTATATACGTTATAAAAGGTGAATACCATACTCCAATACAGATAAACATTTAAATTCAGTTTTAAATGTTGCATAACATAGTGGGTAGTAAGTTAAACTGTTTAAAATACGTTGTATTTTTTTTCTATGGAACCACCACTGTTTGACGGAATGCCTTATTATATATGCTTCAATAATTAACAAACAAGTTGAAACGAGATACTTAGTTAATCGATATGATTTAAATTTTGCTTGACATTATGTGTTGTAACAGTGGATGAAGATGAGTGTTAATTAATAATTTCCTTACAAACAGACAAACTATCAGACTCGGTCGATTTAAATCTAATAAATGTTTTAAGATGAACATAGGTTAGTGAAAATGATATTACCTTGCATCTTCAATGGCCAGTACTGGCATATATGGTTCATTGAAGTGTTTGGCGCCTTTCAGCGCCGAGTTATGACGCTCCGTGGCGATATTACGTTGATGCTTACTCAAGAAAAGAATTACCTGTAAAAGAAAAAAAAGCTGGGCATTAGTCAACCAATTCTATAAAAAGACTCAACTGAGAACATCAAGATAGCTAATAAAAAAGGTTTTATAATTAAAGGTTTTGTACTAGCTATCAATAGCTTATAGTATGAGGGACTGTATGGCATTTTTTCTAGTATTTTTATTCTTCCTACTTCCTACTTGTATACAGGGTGAGTTAGAGCAGTGGTGGCCCAGTGGTAACGGCCGCGACTTACAAGTTAAAGGTCGTAGGTTCGAACCCAGGCAGGCGGTTTACTTTGTGTAAATTATTTCAACACCACTGCTCTCAAAAACGGTGAAGGAAAACATCGTGAGGAAACCGGCATGTCTTAGAAACAAAAATTCGATGACATGTGACATACATCAACCCACACTGGGCTCGCGTGGAGGATTACGGCCCATTCCATCTCACGGAGAGGAGGCCTGCACGCATAACAGACCAAATGGGAGTTTAAGTGCGGAAAAGGGGGTCCATCTATCCTATCCTACCGGGTGATTTTTCAAGTGAGCATGGATGGCCAAATCCGAAACTATGTATGTATGTATGTATGAGGAATAGCGAATAACATTCTAAAGGAGTCACGAGGTCGATTTTGATGAAAACTATAACTACATCATTGGATTTTGAAAAAAAAAAGTTATTTTAGAAAATAAAAAAACCCAACTGCTTAAAAAGCGAACTAAAAAGACGTAAACAAGAAGAAAAACATGCTGCGCAGTCGGAGGTTCATCTGGTTTTGGTCAGCCAGCTCGCGAATATTATTTATCCTGACTGATTGTTAACATTGTTTTCGAATTAGGTACATTTAAACATATAAGTGTTATATATTTTTGAAATCACCTCTTGATAACCTTTATTTTGATACCCATCGTGGGTTTGGAAGAAAAAAGAAAATTGCCCCCCCACAATATGGCACCCAAAAAACGGCATTTTTCTATTTTCCAATTTTAATGTAGCCAGTGACACTCGCAAGGTCGATCTATTCGAATCGATTGACGTATGAATCACCAAAATCGGCCAACGCGTTTGGTCTCTAGAACGCCACATAGGATATGGTGGAAAGGACAGATTTGACCTTAAGCCTTGTCTCCCAGTGGGGTGATGACAATCTGGTCTCCTTTAACGCCACCAAAACACAGGCGTGTCTTTTTACCGCAAAAAGGAGTATCTTCGATCAAACTCCTACTTTTCGGGGTGCGTCTGTTTCTGTGACTGATCGGCTCGAGCTCCTGGGCATGGAGTTGACATCCAGCCTCAGCTTCGGCGCCTCCATTGAGTACAAAGCTCAAATTGCGGCCAAAAAGCTGGGCATCCTAAATAGAGTGAAGCGATACTTTACGCCTGGACAGCTTTTAACCCTTTACAAAGCGCAAGTCCGATCCTGCATGGAGTATTGCAGCCACCTTTGGGATGGCTCAGCTAAGTATCAGCTTGCCGCGCTTGACTCGGTGGAACGCAGAGCCAAGAGGCTCATTGGCGACGTTGAGCTGGCGGATGCCAAGCTACACAGCTTGGCTCATCGCCGCAAGGTTGCCTGCTTGTCGGTCTTTTACAGACTGTACTTCGGTGAGTGTGCTCAAGAACTCCACGACCTCATCCCACCAGCCCCCTTCTACCATCGGACATCTAGACGCACTGCAAGTTACCATCCTTACCTTGTTGCCATTCCACCAATACGCACCAAGCGCTTCCAAACATCCTTCATAATGCGCACAGCGAATGAGTGGAACTCACTACCTGCGTCTGTGTTTCCGAACGCATTCAACCCGAATCTCTTCAAAGTTACAGTGAACAGGCTTCTTCTGGGTAAGCTCGCTCCATCGTCGACTCTGTCTCTGTCACCTTTGACCTAGACTAGAGTCAAGAGCAAACCCATCACAAATAAAAAAAAAAAAAAAAAATAGGAACAAACATACATACATAGACTGATAAACACATTACCCTCCTTCGGCAGTCGGTTGATTTTTAAGAAAAAACAACACATGCTGTATTAACATCATTCGATAGTGTCACTAATAAGGATCATTTTTTTTTTAGTTAAAGAACTTATTTTCCCTACGTTAAGTAGGTACATCTTATTAAATCTTCACTTACAGGAAATGCGTAGTCGTCAGCTCAAGCATTGTACTACATTCAGTCATTTTGATTTCGTTTAGAATATTCTCCGAAGACTTTACATGTCATCAATTACATTATATGATGCTTCGTAGATTTCCTACTGTGCAAAAAGTATTTTTCTCAAAAATGGTATGTAATGTTGTCATAACATCTCTAAAAAGTATCCAGAAAGTGAAATCTACCGGAGACTTATTCACAACTGTCCGAAAACGCCCATCTCTAGCCAGTGGGTCATCCTCTTTAATATATATATATATATAATAACCCATATTACAAAAACTGTATCTAATAAAAACCTTACTAGCGTGCGAGAACGAATAAGTCAAAACTTAAAACCGTAACAATGCGAAAACGTACGAACTACGAACAAAATGCAAACTTCACAAACGATAGGAACCATATGCGCTACCTCTCTTTATAAGTATTATGTCGCGTTCGTTGTTAGTTTGCTCATCTAAATAACATTTTAACATATACAAACTGTACTAAATGATATCGATATCTGAAAACCGTTTTCGATATCGATATGAAAACTGTATATCGGTTACATAACCGTTTGTGCAAAAAACCGAAAACGCCCATCTCTAGACAGTGGGTCATCCTCTTTAGATCTGCTTAGAAAAAAAAACAGTACCAGCCAGACACAGACATTAGAGTTTAGCCATTATAACATGGTTATAGGAGGGAGGCTCCAAATATATATCTATCTCTATTTTTGGTATGACATTTTATGAGATAGATATATTTTGAGTCCGTTAATCAAGATGAACAACAAACAAATATAAATGCCCCCGGTATATCGATCACAATATCTATCTATTAATTTATGAATGTAACCTTCAATATTAATTAAACGAATTTGTTAAACTTTCTTTCATTTTTGAGAAAAGCATTATACTAGCCTCAACGAGTAAGAAAGCCATCCTGGCCTCGTATATAACCGGACCGAACCACAGGGAGGAGCTCATACTTGGCCAGGTAGGCTTACTTACTGGATTCTGCTGTAATGTACTATTGTTATTACTTCACTCGAAAAACTCAACCTGTATAATATTATATGGATGGATGTATGTTTGTCACTCAATCAATCACGCCAGAACGGCTGAACGGATCTGGATGAAAGATGAAGTTTGGCACAGAGATACATTATAGTGTGGAATAGCACATAGGCGTGCCGGTGTTCCACCAATAATAAAAGACTATTCAAGCGGGCGAAGCCGTGGGTTGAAGTTAGTACCGAATAATTTTCATCAGCGTTCCAAATGAGCTTCAGTCGCCGCACCGGCGTTGGATTCAAAGTTACAGGATGTTAAAGTTAAAACACATTGATTTCATACCTCAGCAACATTCATGAGATATCAGATTATTTTGAACTGAAAAGAAATAGTCCACTGCATTGATGACGGATGTTCGTTCCAATCTTGTAATGCTTTGACGGAGTCACTGACGAGCTGCATCCAAGCCGCTCTGTCTTCAGCTCTCTTTCTTAGGGCAGTAGCCACCGTGAGACCTGTAATCGCCCTGATCTGACCGCGAGTAGGTGAGCGTCCACTTGGTTTTTTTCCATCCTCTTATCCCTCTACAAACAGTTTTCCAGGTTTCTGGTTCTCCGGGTGATGTGACCAAAGTAACTTAGGGACTCGTTGGTAGCAGAACGTGGATTCTGGTTTTGATGTTCAACTGGTCGAGAATTTTCTTATTAGTGACTTTTGCTGTCCATGTCCATGGTAAGTGCAACATTCTTCTCCAGCACCACATCAGAAACAAAAGCCTTAATCTATGTTCGATCCACTTTGTGAATTGCCCAAGATTCGGAGCCGTAAAGAAAAAGCGAGTCTAACCAGTCTCTTCTTGATGCTATTAGAGATACCTATCTGTCTTGCCATAAATCCTCAACATCTTGCTCATAGCAGCTTTGGCCATCAGTATAGGCGTCAGAATTTCCCTGTAGCTGTTTCCTTGATTGCTGATCAAAAAGTGACAAAAGAAATCGTGCAAAAAATTGCGTTAATTTAGGGTTTGCGTTAATCTATACCTAAAGACGCAAGCAACCGAAGATAAATCTAATTTTCGCTCCTGGGGTGGGCGCTAATAACTGCGAAACAGTTACCTACTAAACTAACGCATTATTAACGTACACAAAAAATTGTATTATGTTTTTGTTCCAATAAATATTTGTATTTGTATCCATCCCTCCAAAACATTTTCATGTAAAATGTTGCGAAGACGAGAGCATATGGCTCGCACTGTCAAAAAGTTATCAGAACTCATGTAGAGCTAAGCTTCTAACTCTACACAACCTTACTCTAAAAGCCCTAACTTCACAAACACTGCACCTTAGTCAAAAAAATATGTAGTTTCGCTACCGTCAGATGCCTCGTTACTAGAAGTCGCCACTTATAGGTTTTACATATTACGTATGCGCAACTCCTCGTCACCATATTTCATTACTACAAGAACTATTGTATAATAGAAAAAAAAATATACAAAAAACCCGCTCATATGTATCCTCTGACTGCACAGCATGATTTTATTCATGTTTACTTCTTTTAGTTCGCTTTTTAAACAGTCGGGTTTTTTGTATTTTTTTTAGTAAATTATTTTATAGAATTATGTACATTTAAACATAAAAGTGTTATATATTTTTGAAATCACCTCTAAAAACCCTTTATTTTGATACCCTACACGACGGGTTTGGATGGCGGATGGCAAATGGCGGCCAGAAGCCGCCATTTTTCAATTTTCCAATTTTAATGTAGCCAGTGACACTCGCAGGGTTAAGACGAATCGATTGACGTAAGAAAATCGGCCAACACGTTTGGTCTCTAGAACAACACATAGGAACAAATATACATACATACATACATAGACCGATAAACACATTACCCTCCTTCGGCAGTCGGGTAATTAATGAACAGCGAATAAATTTTTCACCTTACGCCCATGGTGTATTAACATCATAAAAATATCTACCTATAACATTTGTTAGAAGTAAGAGTAGCTAGAACCTCGAAAGTCTTTTTGGTGGGATGGATACATTACAAGATGGCTTTGCCTAGTAATTCAGCTGCTTCGGATTCAACAAAAACCCTACCCTAACCCAGTTGGAAATATGCTAGGCTGCTGATGAAAACACTATTGATTTTTCATAAATCAGAATAAATAAAAGCATGCACGGCAATAGGATTTAATAACGTGACGTGGAGAAGTGGTCGCTCACAATGGGCCTTATCAGAAAGCTTAAAGTCACCCAAAGGGCAATGGAGAGGGCTATCCTCGAAGTTTCCTTGCGTGATCGCGTCAGAAATGAGGATATCCGCAGGAGAACCAAAGTCAGTACAAAGCCCGAAGAATTGCGAAACTTAAATGGCAGTGGGCAGGGCACATTGCTCGCAGAACAGATGGCCGATGGGGCCGAAATGTTCTGGAATGGCGACCGCAAACCGGAAGACGATGCGTTGGAAGGCGTCCCACTAGGTGGACCGATGACCTGGCTTATGTTGCGGGAAGGCGCTGGATGCGAGACGCACGGGATCGGTCAATGTGACGACGCCTGGGGGAGGCCTATGTCCAGCAATGGACGTCTTCGGCTGAAATTGTGACAGATATGTTATAAATAGACGATAAGGACTAAAAACCAGCTGAAAGTGCCTTGTCCTAACCTAATCTTACCAAATCGTGATTAGTGCGTCAGAAAGATAGACGCGTTGTTTTTATTAAAAGGTTTAAAGCTTTCGGCTGACCTACACCCATTTATTGTGTAACACACTTTTTACCACATTAAAGGGAATTATTAGTGAAGGAAATTTCTGGAGGCTTTATGTTTCATAAATTCGTCTGCTCGATATGATTGCCATTGAATGAGCAGTTAATTTCAATGGAAAATAACATGTTACAGTGCGAGCATTAGTAATGAGTGCGCTAGCGGAGCCACTGCCGCGAGCTTCTTATGTTATCTTTCAAAAGGCTTTAACTTAATGGCCTCGCTCTTGTCCTCCATCTTGATGAGAGGATGAGGACCACAATGGAACGAACGAGGCCAGAAAATGACCGTTCACTAAAGTGAACGGTCATTTTCTGGCCTCGTTCTTCTCGTCCTCATTCTACTTTGAATACTGTTGCGTCATGGAATTAAGGAACACAGATACTGGGGCAAAGAGTTCCACAATTTGGCTCTGATGTGGTGCAGAAGCGCTTATTGAGACTAGTGGTTATATCAACCAAGTGCGATCGGTACCCTAAAGTACATCTGGTAGTCTGTAACTAAAAGAATGAGCATCGAGCCTTAACCTCTGATGGCTCAGCAAAACATCAGATTGCAGCACTGGCTTAGTGGAAAGTAATGCTGCCAGCTGATATTTTGCTAAGCCATCCCATAAATAACTGCAATATGCCATACATGACCATGTCCAAAAGAACTTGTACAAATCCACAAAAAAAATACAGCACAACTGAGTGTTGGATTATAATTTTATTTTTTGAATATACATTTATTATTTGAATATAAATTTAAATCATTTTCTATACTTATAAAAATAAATTAATCTAATAATTTATTTGAATTAAAATCAATAATAATATGATCATATGATAAATTTCTATACTTTTAAAATAAGTAAATGTACTTAATCTATTTGAATTATAATCAATAATAATATGAGCATTCAATCACATATTAGAGTTCTTTATAATTATTATAATACAAAGAAAATCAACAAGATAACAGCATCATTTAAGCAGAGAGAAGTCCAGTGATGGACACAGGGTTCTCCTAAGCATCACTACATCAACAGGTTCTGTGCTACTCATATCCAGCATAATCAAATGACCTTTACACTTGACACCTTCAGGTAAGCGGTCACCATTTCAGAACCTTATGGCCATAACTATATCAATGTCCTGTTCTTCATGCAATTTGCTCTTCTTGATTTTGGAAATTGGCAAGCACTGCACTAAGATACTATAGAACCCTCAATATCAGGGTCCATTGGCTTATCGAATTGTGGGGTTGTGCCAGTGATACAAACATCTCGATGCTTCAGCATCTGCAGAACATATCTTGTGAGACATACGGATTATTAATTTTTGTTTTTAATAGTTTTATAGGCTGATTTTGTATATTGCATAAATTTCAAAACTAATTATGGAACCCATCACTGTGCATGGGCAAGTGCACCCAGCATACATTACCCAGGTTCAAGCTAATTAATCTCAAAAACTATATTCATGTTGGCTTCCATTTTAACCAGTGTTTTATAAAAGGAAGCTAAAAAACTGAATATAATGGAGGTCTTCTACTGTTTGTTTTGGCAAGGTTTAAAATTGGCATTTAAAGAAATGCCAACAATGGAAACTAACACAACTTTCAGATATTAAACAACAATGAATGAAGTGAAGCAATTGCTTGAGCATCAAATGAAAATAATTCGTGACTCCTGCTCTGGAGTGAAGGAAAACACTTTGAGGCAACCCAGACTTTTATAAAATATAAGGTCTGATATCACTATTGGAGTCTTATTGCTTTAAATACTTACATCAAAAATATTAAAATTATCAATAATAATATAATTCTAATTGGAGAATCAAAATCTTCCCATTTATTTTATTTTTATCTGCCATCAGTCTTCATCTATACTAATATTATAAAGAGGAAAGATTTTTTTGTTTGTTTGTTTGTACCGAATAGGCTCCGAAACTACTGGACCAGTTTGAAAAATTCTTTCACAGAAAGCTACATTATTCCTGAGTGACATAGGCTATTTTTTTATCCCAAAATTTGGTACTGTGTCCACGGGAGTGAAGCCGTGTGGGCAACAGCTAGTAGATTATAATCAGATGTGTTCACGGGTCAATGTCTTGTAGAGTCCTCACTGGAGGAAGCACCCTCCAGTGAGGACAGCTATTCTTCTTCTGCAGCTACTTTTCTTCAGTACAACATAGCTAGCATCTGTTGTGCAGCTTCATTATATCATGCCTTTTGAGGCAGTTGGAGTAAATTTGCAAATTAATTGGACTGCTAGTAGACAGTCCCAGCTTGTTTGTCACCGCAGTTGATCGAATTTCTTCTTTAAATGTGGTAATTTGTAACTGTTGGTGTATTTCATTGTTTGTGATGAACCAATGAGCATTGCTAATCATTCCCAATATGATGTTCTGCAGATGCTGAAGCATCGAGATGTTTGAATCACTGGCACTACCCCACAATTGTATGCCTTACATCTAGACAGGCTTAAGGAAAGTTTTATAGATAAGCAGTTTATTATCTGTAGACAATTTACTGTTTCGACCAAGCAGCCAGTGTAGGAGTTGATACTGAATGTTGAGTTCCTCTCGTTTACACTTGATGATTTTTCCACATCAAGCAGCGGTCCAAATGCATATCCAGGTACCTGACACTGTCTTCATACGGTAGAGTGGTGCCTCTTAGTTTTACAGGTTGGCAGTTAACCCTTCTCAGTGTAAAGGTGACTTGTACAGACTTATATGTACTGGCTTTGATTTTACAAGTTTGAAGCCACTCATTGATATTGTCAAGTAAGGTATTTGATGCGGTAGCTGGACCATTGTTACAAGCCAGGACGGCGGTGTCGTCAGTGTATGTAGCTGTGGTTAAGGCTGATAATGTTGATGATTCCAACATAGAATGCCATGTATTCTGTCCTATTTAATGCGGTTTTATCTGATCTGTTTCTACTCTGGTGCCAGATTCAATGTAGTGTTTGTTTTTCCAGTCTTTTCTTTTATTTCTCGTGAATATTTCGGTGGGTGCTGTGTTGGTTTAATAATTGGTGTATTATTCCAGCAGGATACTTGTATTAAATTGGTAAATTGTTTTGCGGTGACTTCAATATCTTCTGGTGTCTTTAGTTTCACTTTCAGGTCAATCCTCATCTCAATTTAACCTATAAATGAGGCCAAATCAGACTGTTTGTTGTAAACTGTTTCCAACTTTTCATTTTCAATGAGCAGGCTACTGATTGTTAAAATAACTGGAGTGTGATCTGAATAGGCATCCATACATAATTCAGACTTGAGATAATGTTTGAAAAATCCCTTAATGGTTATAAGTCTAAGATGTCTGGAATTTTCATGGGGTGTGAAGGCCAATAGGTAGGTCCGCAGGTAGAACGTTCGTAGAAGGATATAGATTAGTATCTATGCTAGACTTGAGTTGTCTGCCTCTTGTGGTTGTTAGTCTCGAACCTGGTCTCACCATGGAGAGTAAATCGAAATCCAATCAAATTACCCTGCAGTGGATCGGGGGGCATAGCGATCCTTAGGCAATGATGCCGTAGATGAACTTGCGAAGAGGGGCTCCGAGATGTTAGTGCTAGGCCCATACCCACTTCTCCCACTGCCATTCTCGCAATATTGTGCATGGATTCGCCAAAAATCGACCGAACTCCATAGTAACAGATGGTCACGGGCAACAGACTACACAGTTATAAATGGCTATGCCAAATGTATACCCGCATCTAACAGATTATTTTTTTTTGATTTTTAAAAGTCTTTATTAAAAATCAATCAATCAATATTGTGCGTGGATTCGCCAAAAATCGACCGAACTCCATAGTAACAGATGGTCACGGGCAACAGACTAGACAGTTATAAATGGCTATGCCAAATGTATACCCGCATCTAACTAAAAAACTTCACTGCCTAAGCAAAAATAACCAAGAAATAATCATAGGGACTGGTATGTGATAACGGGCCACACCCTCCTTAACAAACATCTTTTCGACATAGGCGCCACAGACAGCTCACTTTGCAGGGGCTGTTTAAATGCCGAAGAATCATCCGCCCACGTAATCCTGGAATGTGAGGCTGTGGCATCTTAACGTGATGAAATCCTCGGAACAGTAAGGTCTCATTGTGAAGCCTGTGAAGCCCCCCAGGAAGTTTCTGTGCTTTTAGACGGAGCTAGGCTGGCTATGTTAGCCAGTACCCCTATGCACAACGGACCAAATGGGAGTCTAAGTGTGGAAACGGGAGTCCCCACTACTACTACTACTACTAGTCTTGAACCCCAGTAGGTGTGTTTCATATTCGAGACGAAGCGGTTTCCAAGAGCATGAAAGGTGTTGAACATCGATTCATAAATTTTATGTTTTGGTGGACAGTATACAGCTGAGACATTAAAACAATTGTGCACATCCTCAACTGCTACTGTTGCTAACCGATTAATCTAATGGTGGATGTTTGTTGAGTTTGTGTTCCTTGACAATGAGTTTTACATCATGTTTGTTCGGTGCCAAACTTGGGTGTTTAAACTTAGGTTTGGTAACTTAGTTTAAACAGTTCAGCCACCAGTTAAGTTTTATTATTATATCATTTATTGATTACAACAATGACATGTGAGGTAATGAATAATTTAGATGCAAAAGAATAGTGAAATACCAATAGCTCCAACTATAAAAATGATTATCGTAATAATGTATACCTCAACAATGTGTTTAAAAGTTATTATTTCTTATTAGACTCCTCTACAAGAACTCGACAAAAGTTGCTTCTGTCATTGAATAAACTGGTGATTGTTATGGGAACAAAAAATAACCTAGCAAGTGATTTGATCAAGGCTACAATGAGACCTTGAAAGATCTTAGTAGAAGAAATAATGTAAAAAAAATGTTTTTTTTATATTTGCGGTATCGAAATTTTATAAAATGAGCCTAAAACGTCTACTTTTTGCAATTAAACAATCAGTAACTACTTACATACAATGACGTCATTGCATTGACAGTCAATACACCACAGTAAACAATATAAACCTAAACTAGATAGTATCACAACTAATCTTATAAGAATGATGGCCAAAAGTAATGAGTTGCACTGTTTATGTTTACTTACAGATCTTTGAGAATAAAAATAAATCCTCCAACTGTATCAGGGCTATCCGCGATTCGTAGTTGACAGCGAAACTGGGAATCCTAAATAACATGGCGGCATCTCTTCGCAGCCGGTGTATGTACGTTTTCACTCATTTCAGACGTAAAACACTTGTTAATATTACTCACAGAATCAAACACTTTTTAAGTTAAAAACACGTCTCAGTACAGAAACAAAATAAGTAAGTTTATATCACACACTAAAAGCAAAATGACGTAACATTCTCAACCTTCACGGTCGCACAGTAGGTATAAATGGTAGTAAAAGAAATTATGTTATTCTAAACATTAATTATTGGCATAGTTCTTTTAACACTGCTCCTATAAAAGTCACTATTTACAAACGACTCATTACAATCTAGAGTTCCTGTGTGTTTGGAAAATAAAAATCAAACGCGATAGATTATTATGCCTACGAACAAACGTGACACGCAGTCAAGCAAACTCGCTGTTAACTCTTTATTTTTTTATGTCAGTGATACCCACTAATAAATACTAAAAATCTACCAGCAATTTTTACTTTTTTACCCGACTGTTGTACTATAATTACATGTCCGTAAATTCTTAAGAGTTATTCAGGAATCTAAAATAGACTCTGGGTATTATAACTATGCAGCAGAACTCATAATCGGTAATTCGGTATCCCCAAAACGTTTTATATGTGGTATGCTTTTACATCTGTCACTTTCTTGGTACTTGAGCGGTCAGATTGCTTACGTTGTATTCTTCTCGCCAAAATCCAATTTGGAAAACGGTTAAAAGTGGAGCCCGGGAATTATTATGTTACATGTTATGTACATTCCAACATTTGAAGGATTTCGTTCTTGGCCAAAAGCGACAATGTTAACAAGATATCGCATCGTTGACGTGTACGTCGATCTAATGATTTTGATAGTTTGCCTTTTGATTTTTGCTTAATAGATTATATAACTATAATTTTTTTTCGAATACTCATACGACTGTTCATGTTGTTTACAAGAAGATCGTGTCAAATTACAACATTAACAAGCAACAAACTTTGTGGATTTGCAGTAATCACACACTGAGAAATCCGTCACTTAATGACAAAACTGTATCAAATCCACACTGCATCGTACTAAAGTGACTATTCATGAATGAATGAATGAATCAGAATGTAAACAAAATAGCCTATCAAAAACAACAAAAAAAAAACTATCAAAATCCTTTTTCGTAGTACAGACGGTGTTACCTGCCCCAAATTTTCAGTTGACCACATTTTTTAATAATGCATAGTTATATTAGCCAAACTCTAATAATTATTTAGAGTCCGGCGACCAGCCTCAGCCACTACGGCTCGCTCGGGTGCCTATGCTTTGTTACAGCGGGCGGGGTGACTCTCCCTTCGCACCTCCACTTTTTATATAAAAAGCGGAAGGCCACCCTGAAGTTGGCTACAATGGCTGCGCAGTAGTAAATCTCATACAATAACAGCACCGTTTCGTGCCTAGCGCATCGGAAAGCAAACTTCAGGGGGGCCCAGAAGTTTGGCGAGCACTATCCCTGTCACCGTATTTCATTCATTTTATTAATCCTGACCCTGTGTACCTACCGACCTGACCATATGCAATTTAATTCACAAATATTTTATGGGATATTTTTAATTGCATACCTATCAAATAAATATTATCCTATCAAATTATTTCCATCATTTATATACCATTTTACATCAGGAATACTGACTGCACAGCAAATTAACCCGTTTGGGCGTATTATGTCCAGTTCACATAATTTCCTGTGTCCTCAAAAATTTCCAGTGGGCTCAAAAATGTCCAATTCGCAAATTGTCAAATTCGCAATTTATCCAATTCGCTAATCGTCCAAAAGGCAAATTGTCCAATTATAAGTATATAACAGCATTGGTATACAGTATTGGTTTTTGGGTGGTACATAAATGTTATATTTATGTACCACCCAAAAACCAATAATGTGCGGGACAGGACCAGCATCATGTAATATACATCATTGGTATTTTGTTTTAGGCGTTTCTGAACGCACCGTCACCCAAATAACTCAAGAGGGTTATGTGGCAGCAGCTTCTTCAAAAATTGTTGTAGAAAAATAAAAAAGAATTAAAATTGAAATGGGCGGTATTAGCCACTGCAGAACCATTGTTAGACCAAATTTAACAGTAGGTACTACCTACTAAGTATTCAATAAAATATTTAAAATAATTTCATGAAGCTTTTTTCGTCATATTCTTTGCAAGTAGAAAAAGCTAGGTATTAATTATGCTTAACTTAAATTACTTTAAGTTCGAGTAATGAAAAATGACTATTGATTAAATGAAGGAAAAAAGACCAGTTATGTTGGCAACATTAAGCACGCCACCCGTCGCGAGCAGACTTATCTTGCGCAATGGACTTAATATAAATATTTAATATTTATATGTCCATGTCTTGCGCGCTTGCGCGCACTCTAGTAAAATCACCCTGTGATGACCACAGAACATATATACCCTAAAGGGATTTTGACAGTGCCAGAACTGACAGGACCAGAATTAGTGCTGCCAGTGCATGGATGAGCTTCCAGTTTTCAGTTTTAACACCAAACGGCTCGATCACAGTGTTGCAGACGTATGCGTTTGCGTCTAGAATGTTCATCATCAAAAGCGAGTTCTCTTGTTCTTCAAATTCGAAGCCTATTTTGGCACTCATGTTCACAATGCACTTTTTGTCAACGTCTCGTCAAAATCATTTCAATCGGAATAGTTCTAAATAGTAGGTACTTTTTGAGACTGACCAAGGAGAAAGTAAGTACAAATATTAGTAATGTCATGGACCAAGTGATTAATCAGTGCACTATTCTAGAAATAATGCCCGGGCATTATGAATCAAGTCAAGTCAAATCGGGCAATGTAATGAATACTGGTTTAATATTCTATATTTATCACATTGTCTGGTCATTATGAATATTGATACGTAACGGTTGGGCAATGAGGATGTGAACGCAAAGCTTAGCGCAAATGTCACTGGCAGCGCAATGGTTGCTGACAAATAGTTTTTGTTTTGTGATGATATGTATTGTCCCTGGAAGCTTAAGGAATTGAAAGAAGAACTAAAAAAATGAGAAGCAATTATAACTGGAAAGAAAACAGATCTTTCATGTTATTGAGAGGCAGATTTAAATAATAAAATATTTTGGCTTGGGTCTAGTGACGTTTGTCAGGAGTTAAAAGTGGTTAAAACTGGTAGGGGATGGGTCCCTGAATTAAAACACTACCACTCTTATTACAATTGCAATTTGTTTTCGTTCATTCCGTTTCTCCCGAGTCGCGTGAATGTGCTTTTTGTGTTTCTTGGTGTTTTTATGGTTTTCTTCGACTACTTTTGAAATAATGAAAAAACCTGTAGTATTCAGGTTTTAATAAACATAAAATTGTACACTATATGACATTACATACGGAGTGAATGACAGTGATATGGCTAGCAGGAGTAAAGTTAGAGGTTGGCAAGGTAGGAGGTTGCAACTCTAAGCAAATAGGTGGTTGTGATGACAACTTGACACACTAGCTATCTTGTCGCTATCTCTAATAGGTCTCTTTCACTTATACGTCACTTTGTACATGTAGTCATTTTCCCAACTCGTCTCAAATCGTATTTTGTCTCTTTCTCAACTCGTCCGACGCTTATGTACAATTAAACACAAAATATGTAAATAAAATATTTAGGGAAATTCGGACACTGCCTGCAAGGACAGGTTCAAGCGCTCAACCATGGACTCCCGGAGAGAACGGATCTGTGCTACAGTAGCCCGTGCATCGGACACGTATCTCTTAGCACAGTGCTGTCGTCTGCATACCCAAAGAGTATTAGCAGAACGTTAATGTGGAGCAAGAACAATGTTGCTGAGAGTAATGAACCCTGAAGGACCCCAGCATTAACATCCAGTTGATCTGACCTGGTATTGCATCGGGGACCTATTCACTTTATAAGTTAGTACGTTACTGTACATTGAATAAATGCGTCAGACGAGTTGGGAAAGAGACAAAATACGGCTTGAGACGAGTTGAGAAACTGACTACATGTACAAAGTGACGTATTAGTGATTAGCTTCTTTACTTAGGGGAAAGGAGTCAGCATGAGTCAGAATATGGATTCTTTCGGAGAAGTTAGGGATCAATTTGGAGCAGTGGGCGAACATGCCCAATGTCCTTCTATGGGACGCTAGATCATTTGGCGGTGACATTTTAAGAAAGGGTCGGTCACTATCAGGCTTGATGACGTGGTCTTGTATAGTATACCCAAGTAAATTGATGATACGTTGGCTGAATTTGCTTTTAGTATTGTTGAGCGTCAGACCGTATTTATCAGCCGCTCGTAAAAATCGTTCCAAATTTATGTCGTGCTCTTGTTGGGTGTTGCCACAAACGGTTATATCATCAAGGTAAGCGTAAGCACCGGAGAGATTTTCTTTCCTGATGAGCCAATTGACGGTTCTTTGGAAACTGGCCACCCCGTTAGTTACCCTAAATGGAATGCGGCGAAATTGATACAAGTTACCACAAGCTTCAAAAGATGTGAAAGGTTTCTCGTGGGAGAGGATGGGGACCTGATGATAGGCGCTTTGGAGATCGATGGTACTGAAGACCGCATACTTAGAGACTTTTGTTACCATTTCTTCCATGTTAGGTAGCGGGTATGCGTCTAGCTGAGTGTACCTATTGACGGTTTGGTAGTAGTCAATTACTAAACGCTTTTTGTGATTTGCATTTTTAGTCACGAGTACTTGTGCCCTCCAGGGATAATGGCTCTCTTCGATGATGCCGTCTTCTAGCAGTTTCTTTACTTCATTCGCAATGAATGCCTGGTCCTCAGGGCTGTGTCTACGGGATCGAATTGCTATGGGCTTGCAGTCAGGGGACACATTGGAAAAGAGCGGTACAGCAGGTACTGAGGTCTCAGCAACGCTGCATACTTTGAACGCGACTTTAGGGCCACCAAATGCAAACTCGAAAGTCGAATGTCGCGCCAACACATCATGGCCTATAATCAGGTCGGCGCAAATGTTCTTGACTATCAATAAATTGATCTTTTCGTAACAGTGGTCACCAAAATGTACGTTCTGACAGGTTGAACCGCTGACTTGCGAAGTATGAGATAGAGAAGCCATTGAGACTGTCTGGGCGCAAGGGCTTTGCTTCAGACGGCAGAGGTTGGCGAAGTCTTCATTGATGAAGCTAATTGAACTCCCAGTATCAACTAGAGCTTGAGCTTTGATGTCTTTGATGACAGCAGGAATCATGGCCTTTCAAAGAGAGGCTTGCGTAGCAGCAATGATGGCAGAGCAATGTTCACATTCTTCTGGAGATGTCATTGATGCACTAGTGTTGGGCTTCGATCGGCATTCCTTGCTAAAGTGACCTTTCATGTTGCAGTATTTGCAGACAGTGTCTCTTGCTGGGCATTTCCTCCTGGCATGCAATGATCCACCACATTACCAGCATTTGCAAGTGGAGGAGGAGTTAGCGACATTTGGTATCGTAGCGGCAGTTATAGTAAAAATCTCGAGAGCAGTGTTGTTGCTTCGCGTTTCAGATGCTAGAGGCACGGCATTGATAACGGGGTTGATAAAGGTTTGTGAATTTGTTGCCGCCATTTCCATTGACAGGGCTGTATTGTAAGCTTGAGCCAGTGTTAATGATAAGCTCTCTAGAAGTCTCGAGCGTGCTTTGGCGGACGTCATGCCTGCGATAAATGCGCCGCGGATCGTGTCGTTTTTGTTAGTTTCGACATCAACTCTGGTAAAATCGCAGTCTTTTGAGAGTTGTTTGAGGGATTGCATGTATTTATCTATAGTCTCACATGCCTGCTGCTTTCTCGTAGTTAGTAAGTGTCTGGCATAAATGATATTATTGGGCTTGACGTGCAATCGTGGTCAGTCTTACGTTTTGTAAACCTTCGGCGAGATGTGGTTGATCAAAAGCTGGAGTTTAATTTGAGGCCATTTTGCGGCAGCATCTTTGTCTGCAGCAGATAATTCTGACTGAACTAAGAAGTTGAGAAATGTTTTTTTTCCAATGTAGCCATTCTTTTGCAGTTTTACTGGACGGGTCTTCGTCGAACTGTTCTGGTCTAAGGTACTTGTCCATTTATGTTTAATAAATTGAAATAATGAGAAAACCTGTAGTATTCAGGTTTTAATAAACATTTTTTTTTTTCTTTGGCAACTGAGCCGATGCCGACTATTCTGCCAGTGTCATGTAGAGACGACAGCGAAGTGAGGCGAGTCGTCGAACTGTGCTTATTCTTTCGGTGTCATGTAGAGAAAACAGCGCTATGAGGCGAGCCGTCAAACTTTGTATATACTTCCAGTTTCATGTAGAGGCGACAGCGCGGTGAGATGAGCCGACGAAGTTTGTCCTTTGTGGTAGATAACAATGATAGTTAAAGATAAAAAAAAAACAAAAATGCTTCATTTTGATGTCATTGTCATTTATAAATTTTGAAAGGAGTTTGATAACTTAAGGCACTGACTTATAAACCTATGGACTTGCCATACCTACGAAATTAGCGTGCTTACCTACATAAATCGGGCAATTAAGATGGCTGCCCATTTGCCAATGAGGTAGGCCATTTGCAACTGTTTGACAGCACAACTACACAGATAAACGTACACATACGGCACACAAATACCAATTTTACTCTGCAATTAACATGGCGACCGGTCACGCATAGACATGATTTTGACGTCACTCAAAAGTGTTACCAAGTTTAGTCCTTGACAAACATTTAGATGTCTCTCTTTTCATATGCAGCTCTTGGTTAGTTAAAAAGAGACAAAACGCTTTTTGACATGCATGTGTCGATATTATAGATATCTGTATAACTATTCTTCATATAGTAGAATAAGCCGTCTCCATAGTTATCCTACCTCATTGACTTAAGGAGAGAAATTGGACAAAAGGGAATGGAAGTTGATAGGGAGGGGGATTTTAATGTTGGGAAGCATATGATACAAGTCAAAGGAGTGGGAATACGAAGGACATGAAAAAAAGATATGGTCTAATGTACCATCATCAAGGCCGCACTCGCACAAGGAAGTGTCACGAACACGGATCTTAATGAGGAATACTGGACTACAGCAGTGACCGAGTCTCAGCCTACACAAGGATGAAACAGCTCTTCTAGACAGTTTAGGGTATTTGAAAAACCAAGGTTTCCGCTGGAATATTGGCATAATACGCCCCTTTGAGTTTTGAGCTTGCTTGCCACTCAGCTGACCACGAGCTGAATAACTTAAGTTTGGTGTCTGAGCGCAAGTCGTAACTATGAAGCAGATAGTGTTTTCTATCCACAGGTTTGGATGTTGCATATTTTGCCAGAGACTCAGCACACTCGTTGCCACATATACCCGAATGGCTGGGAACCCAAACTATTTCAATGTTTAAACCTTTGTTGTGACAAGAGAAGAGTAAATTATGTATATCTACGATAATCTTGCTGTGAATTTTAGATTTTAATTGATTTTGACCTAGCGCCTGGATGCTAATACGCGAATCTGAAAAAAATACCGAATTTTGGACATTGTGCGTTATTATAAAATTGATGGCTTCTAGGATACCGATGCATTCCCCTGTAAAAACTGAAGACTCTGGCGGACATTGGAATAAAAGAGCGATTTTAGAGTTCTGGAAGTATGTTGAAACGCCTGTACATCCCGTTGACGATAATTTGGATGCATCAGTATAGAACAAATTCCAACCCTTCCTGAATCTCTCAATAGCTCGATCTTTTATGTCCTGGGAGTTTTTAGTTATACCAAGGCCTAAGACGATCTTTGGCTTGAAATGGACCACCTCATATGCGGAAGCAAATACTGGAAGAGAAGGGTATTGACAAACAGGCGAAGAGAGTTGTTTAAGTTCCATGTACCTATTCATCAATGGAATACATTTATTATTCCAGTAAGAAGAGACATTAAAAGAAAGGTTGATTTGCTCCAAAACGGGAAGTAAGGGATGGGATGAGAGAGAGAAAACTTTTTACAAGAAAGGATCTGCTAAGTATTGTCTACGAAGGGTAAGGGGAGGATCTGCACATTCAACCTGGAGAGCGTTAATGGGGGAAGATTTCATGGCGCCAATTATTATGCCTACTAAGGGCTTAGCCGGATCTCTGATGTTAGGGTACCCACACTATCAGCAGTACCCAGACTTTTCCTAAAACCAAATTGAGTCGTTGGGAGCAATTTCCTGCTCTCCACAAACCATTCCAGACGGTTTTTAATAAGGTGTTCCAAGAGTTTAATGAGTATGGACGATAGAGCAATTGGTCTGTAGGAACAATGATCACTAGGATCTTTACCAGGTTTTAATATTGGAATAATAATTTGAACCTTCCAATCAGGAGGAATATATCCAGAGTAAATGCAGTAATTGGCCAAGTCCAGGTAATACTGATGGGTCTTAACCCCAGCTTTGGTTATGAAGGAATACGGGAATCCATCCACCCCAGGGGCAGAGTCCCTTACATGGGCGAGGACAGATTTAAGTTCCTCCAATGTAAATGGCCTGTCCAAAGGATCATCCGATGCTGTTTGGTGGTTCATAGAGACGCATTCATATTTACCAGGAACATAAGCTGGGGCCAACTTAGAAAAAAACTGGTGACTAAGCTCCCCAGACATTATGTTCTCAGAGGGTGGCCTCAAATTATTCTTAAAGGATTTCAACCTATGCCATACTACTGAAACTGGAGTGGATGGACTCAGTGAATCACAATATCGATGCCAACCTTCTCTTTTTTTTTTCTTAAGTAATTTTCTGGACTTAGCCAATATATGCTGAAAAGCTATGATGTTCTCCAGGTTCATATCCAAGTTAAAATTCATTTCGGCCTCATTCCTAGCTTTGATCACAGCAGAGCATTCCCTATCCCACCATGGCGGAGATGGGATTTTGCCCGTTGGCAGTTTTTTGGAAGGGAAGGAATCATCCGCTGTAGCAGATATTATGTTGGAGAATGACAAAAAACATTCCTGAGCATTCTCATCATTAATGGAAGGTAGAGAGGAGACGCGTAAATCTAGAATTTTTGAGTAAAGGTCCCAATCAACTGAGTTCAGTTGGTATTTTAAAAGAGGAGCAGAGGTGCTATCAGGGATAATTTTGGAAGGGATTTCCACCATGATGGGGTAGTGATCACTCCTATAGGTCATATTCAAGCGACTCCAATTAAAAAGGCTGGCTATATTAGATGAACAAAATGTCAAATCAACACAACTGTTATTTTGCCCTGGCACAGCCCGACGTGTGGCAGACCCATCATTTATTACACATAAATTAAGTTCATCTAATATATCCACTAGGCCTATACCAAAATTGTCGCAGGTTTCTGACCCCCATCTATAGTGGTGACCATTAAAATCACCCATGACAAATAATGGCTCTTGTACATTACTTAACAAACTTTTTATGATATCAAGATCATCAATTTGTGGGTATGCAATATAAAAACTAAAAAAGTTTATATCCTCAGCCTTAACAGCAACAACATTGATGTTGTCACCTACAAAGGGTAGAGGAATTGGGGAGAATGTTACTTTGTTATTGATGAACAAAGCACATCCCCCATATCCATCTGATCTATCATGTCGAACACCATTGAAACATGGGATTCTGAAATTACTATCAGAACGAAGCCATGTCTCAGCAATGCTGCAGATCGATGGTTTAAATTTATTAATGAGGAAAAGTAAATCATGTTTCCTGGGAGTAATACTCCTGACGTTCCACTGAAGAAGGTGAAGGGGGAGCATTGTGAATATAATTCATGATAGATGTCAATTTGTTGGCAACGTGGTCAGGTAGTGAATGAGCAGGGTTTGCTAATATAGCCATTAGCATACTGGATATAATATTTAAAATACTTTCTGAGGAAATAGGACTGCTAGTACTTGCCCGAGGGTAAGCACCACCATTTTGGACAGGAGTGAATGAGTAATTTTGAATAAGGGCTTGGTGAGCTTGTTTATCATAACTAGGTGACAGGGGGGCATGGGATTTTGGTTTGATTAATACAGTTTTGCGGTGTGATTTCGGAGTTTGGGGAGTAGATCTGGGGAACAGAAGAGGGCTGGCTATAGGTTTTATTTTTGGAGATGATCTAAATACTTCAGCATAAGATCTAGAAACTTGTGGGAATACCTGGCTTGCTTCCGCATACGAGATTGATTTTTCAGCCATCAGTGCTTTTATTCCCTTTTGCCGACCCAACTCCGGGCAAGACTTGTCGGAGGCATAGTGACTTCCAGAGCAGGAAACACAAAAGGCACATTCAGTGGGGACTTGACAGCCATCACCTGGGTGGTCTTCACCGCATTTAAAACAACGTGGTTGCGAGCGACATACAGTGCGTGTGTGACCGAAACGACAACAGTTGAAGCATTGGATAGTTGGATACATATATTTTTCAACTGGGAGAGTTGAGTAAAAACAATAAACACGACTTGGCAAAACTTGGCCATCAAAGGTAAGAATGACAGTTTGAGTGGGCTTCCACTCCGTAACGCCCAGAGAACTCACCTTTCGGTTCATTCTCCTGGCCTTAATTACTGGGCACCCTGATGTTATCAATTACTTCTTCTTCTGTCCACTCGGTGGGTACGTCTCTGACGAGACCCATGCGCGTAACGTTACATTAAGGGGAAAGAAGTAATGTATCCATGGGATGTCATGTCAGTATTGGGCTAATTAAAAAACTGTTAGCATCCAGGTGAGTCTTAAAACTAACTGCGAGTCTATTTCTCCCCAAGCGTTTCAAGCTTCCGAGTATGACGTTGGCAAAGTTGTTATAGATGAGAAACATTCCAAACTTAACAGGATGTAGAGCAGTGCCAGAGGTCTGACCATCTTTTAGGCTCACGTGAACTACATACGGCGCGTTATTTTTAGAATTGTAGGTGTGTCTACCTATCGTATGCTTGGATTGTTTGGCAGGATTGATCAGAGTAGCGGGGGGAGATCCAGCGGGTCTTTGTCTTTGCGCAGATTCGGAGTCCATAGCGTTATCTATTTTATCATCGGGGAGGGTAATGGTTAGAATCGGAGAGTAATCAAATGGATCGGGAGGGTCAGGGGGTTTCTTTTTATCCATGACGGATATCGGTTAGTAAAAAATTAAATCTATAAAAGGAATAGGTTAATACAAACCCTGGATGTTGGAACACAAATACCACGAAAAATCTCATTTGGAATTCACACCAATATAAACACTCAAATCAAGGAAACTAGTAATACCACTAAAACTTTTTGCTATCCCAACAAAACTACCAAAGAAAGTCTAAAATTATCAACTCTATAGTGAAAAACTCATAAAATTTGAATCAGACCAAAAAAAATTGCCGCCTTTTAGTTGACTTGACAATGACATCCCTTTAATAAACATAAAATTGTACACTATATGACATTACATACGGAGAAAACTTGAATGACAGTGACATGGCTAGCAGGAGTAAAGTTAGAGGTTGGCAAGGTAGGAGGTTGCAACTCTAAGCAAATAGGTCATATCACGTCAACTTTGAACCTAGAAATCCTGCTCAGAAAGTAAGTTAGTGTACCCCCACTTCATAGTTAATATAGGTCGAATCTCCAAAACCGAACCGGGGCACCCCGAGTTCACGTAGTCTTTTGGCTGCTACCCCTAGAGTGTTTATAAAACTGGAGGTGCGAAGGGAGAGCAACCCCCGCCCGCTGTAACAAAGCATAGGCACTCGTGCGAACCGCAGCGGGTGAGGCTGCCGTAAGCAGAAGCTGCGGAGGTGAGCATGGGTCTATCCTTTGTTACGTAAGGGCGAAGGGCTTGCACTTCCCGCAGCGCCGGAGACGATGCAGAAGCAATTTTAAAGTGTTTTGAGGTTAGGTTACAATAATGTGTTTTTCTCTGGAACGGCGCGTTACCTTGTAATGGGAGTGGTGCTAGGTGGAAGGGGTAACACCCCCCTCCGGGAGCTTAGCAAACACAGCTACCCCCATCTCCTTCATGTTAGGTTACTTTAGACCCTGCAGACAGAAATAGGAGACCCGCGTAGCGAGTTCCTTCGACTTTGTTGCTTTAATAGCAAGTATTAATTAATTATTCTAATGTTGATATTAATTATTTTAATAGCAACATTAAAATAATAAAAAAAACACATTACCTGACCCAGTCGGCATTATTCAGAAAGAAAAAATTAATTATTTCAATAGTAAGGTATTCATATTGCCTACTCATATTGGACATTATTCAAATTGTCTGGGCATTATGAACAATGCCGTATTATTTTCTTAGTCTATAACATGTATATTCATGGCACATCCATTTTATTTTACAAAGCAGTTTTTATTTTTTTTATATCATAGGAAACTATGGTTAACTGAAATATCTTGTCAATAATTTACATTTCTCTAAGTCAGAGAGTACAGTTTTTATTATTTTATTACAGTGACATTAATCAGGAGCTATAAATAGTCAAGAAATATAAACAATATTTTGTTCCTATTTATATTTTATTAATAAATAAAATTTTACAAACGCTTAATATGGCATTACCGTGGCATATTCCTTTGGATGCAGCACACAGCCGAAACAACAAAAAAATGGTTCCACCACAACCATCTTTATTTAAACACTATTGTAATATCGACATTCATCAATTTCCATGCGAAGAATTGCAAATGGGACTCATGTGCGATATTAGTGTAAAAAACCGAGAGCCAGCTACCATTCAGAGATTAATCGCGTCGGGAATGACAGTGGCCAGGCTTGATATGCGAGACTTGGACCCTGATGCTTGCGCACAATTGATTCAAAGTATAAGACAGGCTGTTTATAATTATAGTGCCGAATTAGATTACGTGTATCCACTGGCTATAATAGTAGACGTCAGAAGTCCTGATATTGTAACGGGGGACCTGAAAGGTGGCCCCAAATCAATCGTGGATATTATCCAATCCAACACGATCCGTTTAACTACTGACGCAAGTTGGCGTGAGTGTGGGACCCCTGATTGTTTATTTGTTGGCTATGATCATTTGACAGATCTACATCCTAATGATATAATATTTATCGATAGCCTGAGTCTTGGTCAGATTAAACTTGTAATAACTGACGTTGGTGACGACTCAGTAGACTGCTTAATCGCGGTTGGTGGGACTATTGGTGCCAAAATGACCGTCCGAATCACTCACACACCTCAAGATGTCAATCAAATCGATCGCAAGGTCAAACAGGGAAGTACTGATTCAGTACCTTGTAGTGATACAGAACACAATCAACTATTCGATACTATGGAGCAACAAATAGCTTGGGCTATTGGATCTGATGTAGATGCTGTACTGGTTCCAAAAGCCCAAAATGCACAAGATATAAACGGAGTGAGAAGCATTTTACGGGAAAAAGGGAAACACATTTTGATCATAGCTTCTATCGAGACTGTATTAGGATTTGATAATATTGATGATCTATTAGCCGTAGCAGATGGTATCTATGTCGATCGGTGCGTTTTAAGCACCGATTTGCCTATAGAGAAAATATTTATAGCCCAGAAAATTATATCAGCAAAATGTAATGAAGCTGGATTGCCATGCATATTTAAAGCAATAATAAATGAGCAGATCCCCACACTTTGCGTAACAGACATTGCAAATCTGGTAATTGATGGTGCGGATGTTATATCTTTAGAACTACATTATGATTCTCCTTTAAAGAAGTTTTCACCTTCTTTCGATGCAGTCGAAATGGCTGAACATTGTCTTGCTGCAGCATCTGTTATTTGTAGGCAAGCCGAACGAACCATTTGGCAGCCATATATATATGGCAATACTGAATTAATGCAAAATATTCTCGATGAACCAACTAAAGCTATTAGTATAAATGCAGTTGAACTTGCGTTGCGAGCTTGTGCTGTTGTAATAATATGCTTAACAAATTCTGGCCGAACAGCTAAACTAATCGCGCACGCAAAACCACATTGTCCTATAGTAGCAGTAACAAGAGCATGCCATACTGCACGTCAGTTACGCTTTTGGCGAGGAGTTCGATCTTTGCATTATTTTGAAGTTGCAAAAACAAATTGGTTGGCTGAAGTAGACTCACGTGTTCGTGCTGCACTCGATTATTGTAAATTAAAGCGTGTTCTGCGAACCGGTGATCCTTACATTTTAGTAACGGGATCACGACGAGGTGTCGGATATTGCGATTGCGTAAGACTTTTGTATGCAAGTGCCCGTAATACTGTTGACGCTGACGTTGACTAACCATTTAAATTCTAATCAAACCATATTACCTCTTTTCGATTTGCTTTGCCCTCTATGATGTCCAACTTTTATTTCTATGTTAAATAAAAAGTTTAAACAAATATTTTGCATGTTTTTTCGAGGAGCGTTGTATACTGTGCAGCTATGCATAATTATCTAACGTGACAATGGTGACAATATGTGTCCTTTTTCGCGGGGGTCCTGCCTAGATTCCAAGGAGATGCATCTTCATCTCCACATAAATTAACCTACTTATACACGTTCAGGAAACTATAGGTATAAATAAGTCTCTTTCATTTCAATTTAGGGCCGATTTCACCAATGATACTAATCACGATTAGTTTAACTAAACTCAGATTACGCAAATACAGCGTTCTGATTGGTAGTTTATCAGCGGTCTCAGCCAATCAGAACGCTGTATTTGCGTAAACTGAGTTTAGTTGAACTAATCGCGATTAATATAATTGGTGAAATTGGTCCTTAGAGGTTTGGTGTCGGACTGCTGCGGCGTCGCAGTAGCGGTGCGGGCGGGTGTCGTACTGCGTTCTTGGTGTATGAAAAAAATTCAACTGGTCGCGCGCAGTACGACACCTGCAGCCTAATTGCGTAACTGAATTCGTTTTTGGGAAAGAATCGATTCTTTCCCAAAACGACTTTACGTATTGCATTTTAATACCTAAAGTCGTTTTTGGGAAAGAGTCGATTCTTTCCCAAAAACGAATTCAGTTACGCAATTAGGCTGCCGCACATCTAAATTGAAAGAGCCCTTATACGGGCTATGGGGAAGGGGTTCTAGCACTGTTACTTTTACTGATAAAGTTACAGTAATTAACTAAGCAAGCAGGCAAAGTTTAGTACCCCGGCTCGAAGGGTAGGTTTTATTCCTTCCAGACCGTACCTAATGCTGAATTTGCAAAACGTTGAATTCCCAAAATGTTGAATTCTCAAAATGTTGAATCCCAAAATGTTTAATTTGGAAAATGTTGAACTGTTAATCCTGAAATGTTGATTTTCCAAAATGTTGAATGCCCAAAATTTTGAATTTAAATAATCCTACAATGTTGAACTCTTATAATATTTAATTCCGGGACCATGATCCCGAATTCAATATTATATATTATAGTCAGGTAGATTTTGTTAATTTCGTAATTTTCTTGCCCTTTCCCACAACGAGGTTGGTCGATGAGCCGGCAGCCAACATCAACACGCAAGATGGGGGAAAAGTTGCATAAAACTGAAAGTGGGGCTGGACGGATTTTTTATTTTCTCAGTTCTGCGTAGTAACATTTCGCAATATTTTTTCTTTATTCTTCAAGGCTCATGTTTGACCACTATCTCACCTGATGGTAAGCGATGATGTGGTCGACGGAGAATCACGCTTGCCTAGAAAAACCTATTCACTCTTGACTTAAAGGACCCCTAGATTGTAGCTATCGGGAAACACATACTCTGGCAGGGAATTCCACTCCTTAGCTGTACGCATAATAAAAGTGTCCCCATAACGTTTTGTGCGTATCGGTGAGATATCCACCATTTACCGATGAAGCATCGCCGTACGTCTGGTTGTCTGATGATAAAACGGGCTGGGTGGGATTAGATCATGCAATTCCATTGCACACTCCCCAAAATGTAAACAATAAAAAACTGACAAGCTGGATGTTCAAGGCTCTGGACCTTTATCATGACCAGTGCCCTAACCCTGACGTGACAAAACTATCATAGTTCGACTGTAAAAATGGGACAGATGTATACAAGTCACATACATCTGTCCCTTACGCACACTCAAAATAAACTTGCTCTAAGAGTGTATGGTCACCCCCAGTGCCTTATTGCTGATTAGCTTCTTGGACCTCTTTTTAAAAAAAAATAATTTATTTCAAATTTCAGACAATTTACAGTCCATTTCTTGTTAGTAACAAATACTTATATAACTAGTGTTAGTAAAAGGTACATTCCAAGTCAAACATTTACAAAATATTGCCATTTGATATAAGTCATTCGACCAAATTCAAAACCACCACTACTCATAAACACGTAAATTAATAATAATAAATATGTCAAAAAATAAAAGATTTTAAAATTTCAAGATGATTATTGTAAAGAATATAATTTTAAATTAACATGTCAAAAAATAATACAACTTCTAAATCAATACAAATAAAATTAAATCACATGACAATCAATTCAATGAAGACCGTGACCAAATCTTTCGCTACTTCTTCTCGACATGTAATTTAATACAATGCCACAATAATGGGCAGTCTGCTCGGCTAGCCATAACGCTAAGAATGGTGTTGCCACTGCCGCGGACACGACTTAGCAGCGACGCGGCTCTCTTTCTGCCATGCTATTCTCTAAATGACAGTTTCTTGGCTGTGCTCGTTGTCGAGCTCGTCTTCGAGACAGTCTCGAGATCGACCGATCGTGCAGCGCTGATTCAAACGGTATTCTCTAGCGCGGTTATGGTCGTCGACGAACTCTAAGGCTGACATCTCGTGTCACAATTTCGTAGACGAATTAGGGCTTGAAACAAATTCTTTAAATTACAATCGATAAATCTCGACTGAGAGTTTTATAGGCTTAAAATGTATAGTATAGGTCTATTTTTAAGTATTTTAATTAATAGAGTGAAACTACAAACGATTTCATAGTTACAAGAGTTTAACTAATGTATTTTTATTATTGCATCTTAAGGCTGAATGACAATTTCTTTGCCTATTTCGTAAGTAAAAGCAACGCGCTGTGACGCTGCCACAACACGCAAAATCGCAACCGACTCTTTTTGTTTGATAATTTGTTGTTTTATTTTATTTAAATCTATTTAAAAGTTTTTACACTGGTACTTAGCTGAATCCGGTAAGACTGGAAGCCGACCCCAATATAGTTGGGAAAAGGCTAGGTAGATCATGATGATGATTTACAAGTTTAAAAAAATTAAGTGCTTTTACAGCGATTGATTTTAATATAGTTGTGTGACTGTGTGAAATGTAAGTATTTTAATATTAAGTATATATATATAGGTACAGTGACAATGTGACAATATTATTATTGTCCAAGAAAGTGAAGTCAAGTATAGTATGTTTATCTTTAGATAAAATATAATAGTACTGCGTTGAATTAAATTTGCAGGATGTAAAACCAGGGCTATCTTGGCGTAAGAACAATATTACGATGGAAAACCAGCCGAACACAAAACTAGTGGTGAAGTTTTTTAGAAAAGTCTTACTAGGTATGTTATAATTTGTTTATATTTCGTATTACACTTTGAGGCTAGATCTCTGCTTTGAGGCACTGCAGGTGATAGTAGAGATGCCTCAATTGCCTATTAATGCATTGTTGGTGCAGTGTAAGAAGCTCTTGATAATTAAATAGTGTTCTCACTTTTCATTCCCAGATTGGACCAAGTTGTTGGTGTTTTTAAAAGTAGCCAAAAAATCAATTAACCTGCAATACTATAATTTGTCTGCCTATGATATCTGTTCCTTCAGAAAGAGAGAGTGATGCTGTTGTACATTGTATCCTGCATATTTTTTTACCTATAATAGTAATTTGTTTCATTTTTATGTTCACAGCTCCTCACAGGCGTCGTTTGCTAACGGTATGAGGCCATCTAATCCTATGCTCATTTCACAACAACCTTCACAAAGGCAGTCACAAATGGAGACACACTGAAGATATTTACAGGATAAAATTCTATTACTGGAAAATAGTTCAATAAATAAATCTGAGTTTTATCATTTTGAGTTTTTTTATTAGTCAATATGTATATTATGTCTAATTATTTTCCATAATAAATTGTCCCATTAATCCTTTTTGCAGTCTTAATGCACAATTTTGCTTGTACAAACAAGAATTTGGCCTATTATGATTGAGTATCTAGCCGGAAGGCAGGTTGTGAAGGTTGCGGTGTTCCGCTGGATGCGAGATGCACGCGACCGGTCAATGTGGCGACGCTTGGTGGAGGCCTATGTCCAGCTGTGGACGTCATTCGACGTATATGATGATGATGAAGCCGGACCAATAAACATGATTCACATCACAACAAATATTATTTAAATATATTTATGACATATAATTTTAATTAAAGAAGCTACTAATTAACTTACGCATTCCATACTAATATAGTAAATGCGAAAGTAACTCTGTCTATTACCTTTTCACGCTTAAACCGCTGAACTGATTTAAATGAAATTTGGTACCTATGGAAACAGTTTGAGACAGTAGGTAACTAACTATCCTATGTCCTTCATAGGATAATTTTTATCATGGAAATATTCCTTAAGTTTGTATGATGAATTAATAATATATGTAGTAAGGCGGCCCACAAACCTACAATATTATTTCCTGATATAAAAAATGGCTATTCGAAATACTAATGCTACACAGACTTAGTTGCAGGCAACAGCTAGTTACATAATATATAAATTAAAATTCACATTAAACATTTAAAACCCCTATACGCTAAGAGCTAAGTCGTTTTCCATTACCTAGGTATGTTATTAAAGCCTGAAGGTAACTATGGATAAAGTGTCTCTATTCCGGGATATTGTTATCAACGTTGCTAATTCTCTCGCCTGTCAAGCTCTGTTAAAATCATTAATTTTCTTAGCTTCTTCTAACAAATGTAGCTTTAGTCAACCAAGCTGGTAAAAACTTATTTTATTGGCTTCTGCCAGCGGCTTCAAACACGTGAAAAGTGTTTTCTTAACCCAAGGGTACATTATATTGGGAAGAAAAGTATCCTTTATGCTATTCCTTTACCTAGCTATAATCTATCTCTATTCAGAATTTCATCCAGTGCCGTTCTGGCGTGATTCAAAGAGTATGTAACACTGGCGTGATTGAGTAACAAACATACATCCACACACACATTCAAACCAACAAAACTTCCCATCCAAACTTGTACATTTATAATATTAGTTAGATTAAAATCCAAGAATAAATACGTTACGCCCAAAAATAGTGGCTTTTGGATTTGACAGATAAAAACGAGGCTGTAAGCCAGGCTGTGAGCGTCTTCGACGCTGTTTTTTCTTACGGAATACCAAAATGTATGAAGAACTGTCAACTTGCTCGACATTGAGTAGTTCTAACTCACGGCCGTCACAGCTTAGAGCGCTAGTGTCGCTATTCGCGGCTTAGCGAATACCAAACTTAGATTCGTCGCTGGCACCAGCACTGCGCTCAAGGCTGTATCCTTAGAGAATAGCACTGCTGAGGATGGCATGAAAGCCATCGACACGTGCGTCCGCAAACATGCCCGACGCGCTACAGTGCCGCGGCAGCCGGTTCAGCATCCTAAATGCGTTGTTATATTGAACGCGCAGGGCGTTGATTGTCTTCTGCGTATATTTAACCCATAGACTGCACGTGTAAAACGACTGGCAAAACGCCCTAAACAAAGTTACTTTTACTGCCGTGGTGCAGCGCGCAAATCTACGAGCCAACATATTGCATCGAACAGCCAACGCCCGACGCTCCCTCTCAACGTCATCGTGGTCTGAGAGGTCATCCGAGACCCAGTGACCCAGGTACTTGAATTTTGAAACTCTGGGTAACGACACACCATCTATGAAGAGGGGTGGAACGTGTAAGACCTTATGGCCAGCGGACTGGAAAACCAAGAGTTCACTCTTCTTTACATTATACCTGAGCCCATGAGCCCCAGCATAATCCACACATATAGCGAGCAGTTTTCGAACAGCGCTTATGGAGGGACCCAGCAGAACCATATCGTCCGCGTAACTAATGTTGTTGATGAATTTTCCATCTATAGAACATCCGACATTGGCCCCGCTGAGCCTCTCAATGAGTCCGTTGACGTACAGATTGAAAAGACGAGGCGAGGTTAACCCTCCCTGTCTTACTCCACATTTCAATCTGTACGCGTCGGAGGTGACGCCTGCCCATCTTATAACATTGACTTGGTTGTTGTACCAATAACCAAAAATGTTAATGAATTCTTCGGGGAGGCTGGTTTCAGTCCTCATCTTGTACCAAAGCACATCATAGAATACCAAATCGAAAGCTTTCGAAAGATCTAGAAAACAGGCATAGACAGGAGTCTTCCTATCGGTGTAGTACCGGACAGTATGCTTGAGGCATAGAACAGCCGTTTCTGTCGACAGCCCCTGCCTAAAACCGAACTGACCGTCATTCAGCTTTATGTGACTGTTCAAAATACGATCAAGCAGACTGTCCAGCACTTTCGCCACGGTTGTAGCTAACGAAATAGGCCTATAATTGTTGCTGTCCGAAGCATCGCCAGTTTTATTTTTGATTATTGGCACAACCACGGTCTTCATACACTCGTCCGGCAGGTACGAGTGTCTTAGGCAAAATGTATAAAACATTGCAAGAACCCTAGGCAGATGAATTCCCGCGTGCTGCAAATGCTCAATACTAATGCCATCGTGCCCTGGGGACTTACCCCTCGTCATATTCTTAATAACGGTAGCTATATCTTTAGCCGTAAAAGATGGTATTACTGCTGGCCTTAGAGGATTCTGCCTGATTTCACTCGCATCGAGCATCCTTCTATCTGAAAATGACTCTCAAACATGTTCGCAATGTCACGAGGACCAGTTACTCCATTAACATTGATCGGGGCAGTAGGTTTATTGTTCAGATTTTTCGTGCCCTTCCAAAAATTTTTAAAATTCTTACTTGCGTGGTGCGATTCCAGAATATCCATTTTTATTTGCTCGGGGTTGTTTTGGCACCATCTAAGTTTAGATTTGAAACGACGCCGAGACTCAACCATGTTACTATAGATAGGTCCATCAGTAGGCCTACCGTACAACAACCAATTTTGGCAATCAAGCCTGGCAACCTCATGAGCACCACGAACATGCTTATTCCAGCCTAAAACAACACGCTTTCGTTTTTGTTTACATGTAGAATTTGTGCTAGTCATAGCCGCCTTACACATAGTAGAAACAATACTCTCATACATTCGGTCTATTACCACTCTATGTTCCTTAATGTGGCATACACCGTCACAACATCCCGATAACTCCAAAGGAAAATCTATTTCTCTAAAATTATCGTTGCACATCCTAGTATGAAGCTGTTTTTGGTGCTCATTCCTATCGGCCCACAGTATACCGTTAGGAGTACTTTTAAGAAATACATACTGTGGTTTTATAACAGCAATATTACAACGCACCTCTAGGGGATAGTGGTCGGACCAAGTGCAGTCATAGTTCACCCTTACATCCACCACCGACTGCCACGCAGACTTCGTTACCACACAATGGTCAAGCCAGCTTGTGCTGCCATGGGCGTCGCTAACGAATGTAAAGGTGTCCGATAAAATTCCTAATTTATCTATATCCGCCATAGAGCAACACGGACCACCGGCGGCGTGTTGCTCTATGATATCCGCACATACCCATTTTTGATCTTTACAGAAATTTAAAAGTTCCTTTCCAAACAACGCACAAGGACAGGCATTGAAATCTCCCAAAATGTACACATTTGCAACTTCAGTGTTGTCAATAATAGCGCTTATCTCACTTAGGAGGTCAGTAAATTCGACTAGGTTCTCAATGGAGTCCACAGGCATGTAAACTGAGAAAACTACAAAAGAACGATCGCACACAACCACTTTAATCGCCGCGAGACGCACACTATTACACACGGGATCACTGTAACCGAACTAAACGCACTCTTACGCCACAGCACAGCGACACCACCATACGGTCTGCCTCGTACTAGGCCAGCAGACGAGTCGATAGCCGATTTACCCTAGTAGTCAAAGTCTGGGTCGACTGTGCCCAGGAACGGCAGGTTGTGCGGGAACAACCACGTCTCCTGTAGTGCTATGATGTCTGCTCGACGACACAGGGTTCTTACATGATCTACTGACCGTACTACATAATGACTTACAGTTATAGGTAATAAAGCTGCTAAGCATGGGACTTTCCGATAGAGGACTTTCCATTTTGATTTTTATTATATATTTTTCTGTTTCCAAAGTCTATGAAACGCCGAAAAGATATTCCTTCCGGCCATATATTGTCATCCATGAAAACAGCCAACTTGTGCCGAGGGACCAATATCTTATAGGCGTCATACTCTTTATGTTGCTTCATTACAATTTTTCTAAGGTAACGCAAACATGTGTTTTTGACATAATATAGTTCGCAATGTCTGCCGGCGAGGTTCCTTTGTCAACATTATTTATAAACAAAGGGAGTTTGACGTCTGCAGCCTTAAACTTACATTGTGGAGTGGTAATCGCCACGCCTTTTCTGTCCTATAAATCTATTCTTAAACCTATTCCTTCGTACCTCCGTCCATTCATCATCATTCGGTGGTTGTTTCCATTCACCCGGCGCACGCGCAATTTCTGCAAACGAGTGATAAGACTTCGGTAAATAGATGTTATTATGCGCCTCAGCTATCGTACCTCTCATATTGCCAGCGGGCTTCAACACATCACACGCCGAAATTTCTATCTCATTTGCACCTCCCGCTGTTGATAAACCAGTAGTTATTTTATCATCTACCGCCTGTCGCACTAATTGTTTATTAGGCGCGAACGAAACAGTTTTATCGAACTCAGTCACAACATCAATGCTTTCTCGCAACGTAGAAGGACGGTTACACTCATGATCATCAGGCTCAACATTCGTACTGTATACTTGGTTTGGAGGGGTCAGTGATATTGTTGACATATGAGGTAGACCCATTGGGCCGCTATCATAAGCAAAGCTAGCTTGCATACATGAAGCACCTCTCCTTAGGTTAATATTTCTGAACTCATTCTGTACAATCGTTTTATTTAGACTGTCAACAGAAACACCGCAACCACCACCGTCATAGTTAACTTTTAACAGTTCCTGCTTAGTCTGTAACAGCTGATCCACAGTCGCATATGTACTTTTAAACAATTTAACCTCGTTTTGTAAAATAAGGATATCCTTCAAAAGTCGAGTAACGTCTACATGATTTAAAGTTATTGGGGGTAGTTTGTTTAGATCATGAGCTACGAAAACAGGAATCTTCTCAGGGTCTACATTCTTAATAACTTCTATAATATCAAACAAATCTTTCCTGCCTTTGCCTTCTTTGTTTTTAGTTTTACGTTTTATTTGACGTATATCAGTAGAAACAGACTGAAACAGCAATGACTTAGCTTTTTCGATGTCTTCTGCTGAAAAAGCGGAACTGCATATCCTCACTAAGCTTTCACTGTCCATCACTTCATGTTTGAACTGCACAAATGTCAACAATTCATTTACCACTATATTGCAATTTATTGTTACATTTAAGCACATTAGCCGACGACATATTTAACAACGCTTAGCACTATGGATGGTATAACATCTGCACGCAACGGGCGCTCAGCGGAGACTCAATTTTTAATCGACTCTAGTGCATCAAGCTGGTATTTGGCAGATCCGTCCCATAGATGAGAATAGCAGCCTAATTGCGTAAGTGAATTCTGCAAAGCAAACAAGTCGATTCCTTCCTAAAAACGACTTTACGTATTGCATATTAATACGTAAAGTGGTTTTTAGGAAGGAATCGACTTGCTTGCTTTGCAGAATTCACTTACGCAATTAGGCTGCTCTATTCCATGCATGATCGAACTTACGCTTTATACAAATTGAGCAGCTGTTCCCTTGTGAAGTTACCTACCTTCTCACCTTTGCAAAGATCCCCTACTTTTTGGCAGCCAGCTGAGCCTTTGCCTCATTGTATGGGCCAAAATTGAGAGTCGATGACAACGTAACGCCAAGAAGCTCAAGGATACGGTCACATCTCTGCAACTTGAGCCGGATGAAATTGGCACTTATATGCGGAAAAAGACACGCCTGGGTTTTAGCAGCATTAAGGCGCTATCTATCTATATAAGCCACAATGTTAACGCAGTACTGGCTGTGCGCCCGCTCGATGCCAAAATATCAATATTGAACCTCCTTTTGATCAGTTTTGTTTCACATCACACATCATCAGCCTATTAATGTTCCCACTGCTGGGACACAGGCCTCCTCTCTGAGAGGGGATTGAGTCTGACTCTTTAAGATTTACTTACAATAGCAGCTTTTATGTTCTAAATTTTAATTAGATCGCCGCCGCCGGTAGAAACAAAAGTTTACAGGATAAATTCGTATAGTAGTGTTACGAGCTGGGGCTCAAGGATAAATTATTTAAACAGCAGACTTCGATTAATCACACTTTATTACAAAATCACTTCCTAAACAATTCTATTACTTCGCACTATTTTCCTTTTCTAATCGCTCTGTGTCGCTTCCGAATTGAAACTGCCCCACGACGTACCCGACCGCTCTTTATATAGCATAGCACCGAAGATGTTTCTAGAACGTTCCATACTGTTCTAGACAATTCGAGAAACTTCCAGAACAATCGACTTTCGAACTCACTGTTCCCGAAGCGACTAGAAACTTCCAGAATGTTCGAAACATTCTGGAAAATTACATTCAACACGAGAAGATTAGTTCCGCTATTCGATACTAGATGGCGCCACTAGTAACTACTTCTTCTACTAACAGAACTAATTCTTCTACTCGTCACTAGATGGCGTTGCCCTATCTTGTAACATTGCCTCCCTCTTAGACATGCTCGTCCCGAGCATCGTTAGACCCATGTTAACGGGCCAACCGATCCACATGAACGACCTTTGATGCACCTCAGGGTCCCTTTTGAATTCGGTAGGTGACGTCATTAATCTGGGTAACTACGCGATATGGTCCATCCCATTTTGCTTGTAATTTAGGCGATTTTCCTTTGCTGCGTACCGGGTTATGTAACCATACCAGTGATCCTTCATCGAAGCCCTTATTGTTCGCCTTCCGATCGTAGCGAGTCTTCATCCTCTCAGACATCTGTTGACCTGTCTCTCTGATGTGCTCATATACATCATTCATCCTGTTCCGTAGTTCGTTTACATAATCTGTTATACTGCGTGGAGACTCAGGTGGGATGCCAGTGATTAGATCTGCAGGTAATCGTAGTTCTCTGCCGAAATTAGCAAAAGCTGGTGTTACTGTTGTGGTTTCATGAACAGCACTGCGATATGCCATGAGATATGGTTGAATGTGTTTGTCCCAATCCTTCTGTCTGTTTTCCACAACCTTTGCAAGATATCTCTCTAGTGACTGGTTGAATCGTTCAACCATCCCGTCTGATTGTGGATGATAAGCAGAAGTTCTGGTTTTGTGAGCACCCATCACACGACACATCTCCTTGAACACTTCTGACTCGAAGTTCCGGCCTTGATCACTGTGGATTTCCAAGGGTCGCCCCAAACCGACAAAACACTTCGTGAACTAACTTATCAGCCACCGTAACGGCTTCTTGATTAAGGATTGCAAACACTTCCGGCCATTTTGTGAAGTAGTCCATGACGACCAAGAAGTACTTGTTCCCGCTTTGGCTTTCCGGACATGGTCCAGCAACATCTAATGCTATAAGTTCCCACGGTGCACCAACATTGTAAACCTTTAGTGCCCCTCTGCTTCGAGTTTTTGTTCCTTTCACAGCCGCACAATTTGTGCATTTGCGGCACCATTCCTCAACATCCTCTCGACTATGAATCCAGTAATATCGTTCTCGGATCTTGATTGAAGTCCTCTTAACTCCCATGTGACCCCCTGAACTTTCATTGTGATAGAGCTGTAAGACCTCCGGCACCTTAACTTTAGGTACGACCATTTGTAGATGTAGATGTTCTGGCACAGAACTCCATCCTGGATAACCAAGCTTTCCCACTGTGCCCAATAACTCTTGGTGATGGAATTGGTTGCTGTGACATGACTCCAGTGAGGCCTAGGAGCACCTGATTTCTTCCATTCAAGGATTAGTTTTATGTATCTGTCTTCCTGTTGAGCACTCTGCAAGGTTTCCTTCCACTCTACGCTAAGATCCGTCCTCAGAATTCTCACTACCGTTACCTGCTTAGCTTCTTGTCTGACACAGTGCTTACATTGGTTGAGGCACGATCTTCGCGAGAGAGCATCAGCATTACCGTGCGATGTTCCGCTACGATGTTGAATTATGAAATCAAACTCTGGCAGTAGCTTAATCCACCTTGCTACCTGATCTTCTAGGTTCTTAAACTGCAGTAGCCATTTCAGTGCAGCGTGGTCCGTTCGCAGGAGAAATTTCCGCCCCAACAAATATTTATTGAAATGCTGCAATGTTTTTACTACAGCTAGAAACTCTTTTCAAGTGACACAGTAGTTCCTTTCAGGTTTGGATAAGGCTTTGCTGAAGTACGCAATTACAACCTCCTGATCTCCTTTTCGTTGTGACAACACCCCGCCGATTCCAGTATTGCTGACATCTTTGTCAACTATGAATTCATTTTCATGGTCAGGATAGCCTAGGATGGGAGCATTGCACAGATGTTCTTTCAGCTTCTGAAATGCGACGTCACAGCTCTCATTCCAGCAGAACTGTATTTTGTCTTCAGTTAGTTTATGAAGACGTCGGGCAATTTCAGCAAAGCTCTTCACAAACCGTCGATAGTAGGAGCCGAGAAATGCCCTGACTTGCGTTTTGTTCTCTAGAACTGGCCAATCCTTAACGGCAACGAGCTTATCCGGATCCGTTTGAATACCTTTTTCAGAAACCACGTGTCCTAAAAAGTTCACTTGCCGCCTGAACAACGCGCACTTCTTTGGGCTTAGTTTTAGATTGGCTCCTCGTATCTTCGACACCACTTGCTCCAGATTGCGGAGGTGATCTTCAAAGTTCCTACTCACGATGATAATGTCATCCAAGTAGACAAGGCAGGCATCTCCAATCAGTCCAGTAAGCACCCGCTCCATCAATCTCTCAAAAGTGGCAGGAGCATTACACAAACCAAGTGGCATGACGTTGAATTGCCACAATCCTTTTCCTGTAAAGAATGCTGTCTTTTCTTTATCTCGAGGGTCTATCTCGACCTGCCAGTAGCCACTCTTCAGATCTAAGGTAGAAAACAGCTTCATTCCCGTAAGAGTATCCAGCGTGTTGTCGACCCTTGGCAACGGATAACTGTCCTTTTTAGTGATGTCGTTTAGTCGGCGATAGTCAACACAGAAGCGCATGCTGCCGTCCTTCTTCTTCACCAACACTACCGGTGAACACCATGGACTGGATGAAGGTTCAATCACGCCATCTTTCACCATACCCTTGATCATGTCGTCAACTTCACGTTCCCTTGCCACTGGCACACGTCTTGGTCGCTGGCGGATTGGTGCCTAATTTCCTGTATTTATTCTGTGTTGAATAATGTAGTGCAATATAATAAAATATGAGAAAAACTAAAATCTAAAAAGTCGTTTTATTTGTAAATTTCTAAATCTTACAAAGAAATTAAATGAACCCTAGCAGAATTTTGTTGTGGCACATCAGTATGTTATCGATGTTTTCTGCCGGATGGTTTTCGATACTTTTGTAGTACGCTTTGAGCATCACCAGGCGATGAATGACACTAGCGCTTAGGCGCATATTTTTGGAATTAATGGTCAACCGTACCCAATGAGGTAGGATAACTATGGAGACGGCATATTCTACTATAATGAAGAATAGTTATACAAATATCTATAATATCGACACACGCATGTCAAAAAGCGTTTTGTCTCTTTTTAACTAACCAAGAGCTGCATATGAAAAGAGAGACATTTAAATGTTTGTCAAGGACTAAACTTGGTAACACTTTTGAGTGACGTCAAAATCATGTCTATGCGTGACCGGTCGCCATGTTAATTGCCGAGTAAAGTTGGTTGTTATGTGCCGTATATGTACGTTTATCGGTGTAGTTGTGCTGTCAAACAGTTGCAAATGGCCTACCTCATTGGCTAATGGGCAGCCATCTTAATTGCCCGATTTATGTAGGTAGGCACGCTAATTTCGTAGGTATGGCAAGTCCATAGGTTTATAAGTCAGTGACCGTACCACTGAACTATGTCCTATCTGTCTCCACTTAAATAGTGATTACGAATTAAAACAAAGTATCAACTAATACAGAAAATAAATAGTGATTACGAATTAAAACAAAGTATCAACTTAGTAGCGTCATACGTAAAATTGGGGTTGACATTGGTATATCATTGCCATATAAAAAGTTTGCAAATAATTCGAGTGTCTACTTTCGTTTGCCAGACTCTAGATATTTGTATAACTATTCTTCATATAGTAGAATATGCCGTCTCCATAGTTTTCCTACCTCATTGTCTGTCTCTGACTAGTAGGTATATAGCACTGACCTCTAATATACAAGTACGCTGGACTTCATATTATCGATGACAAAATTAAGACATTTGATTTTCGCCATTTTGGCGCTGATAGCAACGTGACTTAACGTGAGATTCCATGGAACTAATATTAGAGATGGGACATAGTCTTCGGTATAAAAATACGTAGGAATAATTTAATACTTAGGAGAACAAGAAAATCCCAATTATTTTAATTGAGATTCATTTCTAAGTAATAGAAAACTTGCTGTAAAGGTTAACTGAAAAATACTTTCAATCAGATTGCAAGCTATAAACTAGTAGATAGCGTGCTACTAAAGTTATAGCGCATTACTGTCAGATCAGTGAGATTTAAATATGGGGATAGGCTAACAACTTATCCTTAAAACTAGTATATTTGAGCAAGTATCTGCTCGCTAAAGTATACTAGTTAGTTAATATTTACATTTACAATAGTTTGGATTCACTCAGTTGGAACATCATTCATACAAATATTTGCGTACGAATGAGATGGATAATAATTTACAACCAGAGACATTGTAATACCTAGACGGAACGTATTTACGACGAAAAAGAAACTGTCAATTCTTTCGTTCTTGCTTATAGAGAAACTCTATGAAAAAGAAAGAGACAAACATAGACAAACGCTACCATCCTAAACGTCAAAGATACCACTTTTTAGTCACTGTTGTAACCCATCGGTTAGCAGCTCTAATCAAAGTTTTTCGCTGTTTTCAAGCCTTTGTATCGTTTATATCAGGAAGAATTTTGTTGTTTAATTATCTGCATGAACCATGTCGTGTGTGGCCATCGGTTGCAAGATTAGAATGAGTGTATTAACAGAACATAATCAAAGGATATCTTTCCACAGGTGAGTTATCGACTAGCATACTGAAATTATTGTGCAGGGAATACATTTCATAGGCTGTCTGGAATAAAGGTATCTAAGTTCTAAATACGTCAAGGACGTATAGTATAATTTAAACCATTCTATTTAGTGAAATAATTAACTTTTATACGTTCGCTGATAGAGCTATGACAGTTTACGTACTTACGTTCTGATGTTAGAGATGTGACAAAAGTCACGAGAAAGATTTATCGATACTGTATTTTTATTTTACTTACTTTAATTTATTTCATAAAGTTTATTTGCTATTGTGATTATTAATCTAATATCGATTGTGCATAGGTTTCCTAAGAGTACTTATTTAAGACATAAGTGGATCAAGAATATAAAACGAGCTAACTGGACACCTTCACTATATTCTCGCTTGTGTTCACTGCATTTTAATGAATCATGCTATCGCTATCCCTTGACCCATTTATGGACACAGGTTGATGAATCATGTTAATTTTTACATATTACTGTTTTAAATTAAATTATTATATTTAAACAATATTGTTATTTTTTTTTTCCTTTTATATACATACTCGTCTGTAAACTTTCTTTTCAGTCTTCATCAGTATATCGATCAGTACATGTCTGTACAGTCGTACGAGTGTACCTAAATCTGTCACTTTGATCTCATGATGTACCTCGTTTTTGCGCAAGGTATGAATAAACATTATTATACAACTCGTATAATGCGCAGGAAAAATACGAAAGAATGGAATTGTACTCTTACAATGACTGATAAGTTCACTCTTTGTACGAGTACACATTCACTCTTTAAATAATTATAAAGATTCCCTACAAAAAAACGTAAAATTAGCCGCAGTCAGGGACGATTCTTACAGACATTTGACCAAATTTGTAGATCGCTCCAAAACTAAACTCAATAATATCGATATGACAGTGGCACAGATCTAGTACTGATATATGTCTATAGATAAGTATCTATAGCATACTCGGCCACACTGGCACAAAAGATGGCATAGACAAAAGTATATCTGTCTCTTTTTGCTTATGACGTTATCTGTGAGTGCGAAAGTGAATACCGATATTAAAATTGCGTCTTAAACACGTTCCGTCTAGGTATTACAATGTCTCTGTTTACAACGGACATATTTCTCGCTCTCATCGCTGAGATCCTGTCTCTGTAGTGTTAAGGTGCAAATAAGAGTGACATCGCATTCCAGCGACGTGAAGACTTATATCAGTTTTCAACTCTGTTTCTGATGCAGATATAAATTGTTTGACTTAAAAAAATTTGTTAATACAATTATAATTATAATGATATTATTCCAGAATTAATTCCAGACAGGAACGAGGTGATTGATACAAGAAGAGAGTGGCCTGTGCTCAGCAGTGGGCGAAGTCGGACCGTGGATGATCATGATGATGATTCCAGAATTTAGTATTACACATTGCTTTTTAACATATTATTACTGATTATAAGGCATTCATATAACATACATCACTAATACCAATATGAGATATTTAGTTGCAACATATTATGAGAAGTCAATACAGTAGATGAGTGATACGCCTTGCCAAGTCTACTATTTTGATATTAGTGTAATTTAAAAATATTACTAATACTCATATACTCGTATTAGTTAAAATAATATAATATTTCCAGGCGAATATATTAGTATTACCTAATCTTGAGAAATATCGGTATTCCTACACCTAACTCTAAATGTGTCAATTTTAGTTCCTGAGAACCTCGAGTGGGGCGCTTTGATTCGGCACAAAAATCAAGTGTCATTTCATCTAATATATGTAGTCCAGCGTACTTGTATGATAGAGGTCAGTGGTATATAGTTATCTGTGGTGAAACTTGACATTTTGTTTTTGACATTGACATTGGCAGTATGCGGCTGGCGCCGTTGGCTATTGACAAATTTGGATCTGCCGGTCGGTATATTATATGGCGAACGGCGATTGTTGGTACTTTGGTAGACTTGAACTAATAATTGTGTTGAAATTGTTAGATACTATTTCATTCTGTTGCTTGTTTGATAACCCAGCTTAATTCAGTCCAGGGGGTGCTGGGATAGATGGATAGTTTTTCTACATGAAAAGCTACAATAAAGAGAATTATAAAATATATATTATATGTTGAAGACTGGATTGTGGAGGCAAAATAACCGGCGGAAAGTGAAGTGATCGTATTAAAAAAAACATTGATTATTTACAATCAGACGTACAATACCTATCACTTATTATCATCATATTTATACCATCAATGTTATCATATTTGTACTCAATCTAATAATGTATTTATATGCTAAATTCTGCCGATTCAGGAGTCTTACCTAAAAACAATATTTTATTTAAAAACGTTTTGCATTATGGAATTAGAAATATCCATTAAAGAAGCTAGTAATGGTCTCAAAGACAGACGAGTCACAGAACGGAAGAAAAATGCCGAAAGTTTAAAAGAATTCCTTACAAGAAATGCAGTGCCTTCTCTTTTATCTGAAAATACCTTAAAAAAGAGGGGATATACCTGGAATAATCTATTTGACGATGTTAATGAATATATTTTAAAGGTAACAACAGAAGTACTCACTCATTCACAATTATTTTATTAATATAATTAATTTATTATAGCTATTACATCATAATCTGCTTGTAACCTGTGAACATCTATTAATTCTATTTTTCGTTTAAATTGGTATTCTCAGGAAGTTATTAATCCTAATCCAGCGTGTTTGTGTATTTCACAGGAGATAGAAAAATTTGACACTTCTAAAACTTATGAAAATGTCACAAGGCCACTTTGTACTAGTTTATTACACCTATGTGTGGCTGGCTCCAATAAAGGTAATTTTATTTGCTTTAATTTAGACTTCATTGTTATATTATTGCCCAAACAGAAAAAGCTCCCGTCACATAAAAAGAATGCTGGCTGTTTACCTGCTCACTGAGCAATTTATTGAAACAATCCTAAGCACTTCTTCTTCTTCTAATGAAAAACTCTGTATAAATTTTCGGCCTAGTAAGTGGCCACACCGATTGTGGCATCAGTGGTGAGCATAAGGTCTTCCAAAGTGCAGGTGTATTGTATGGGCACAGTATTGTATAGGCACTTGGGACACTAGCAGGTGAGCCATCTTCATCTCCAAAGCATTAAGTAGCTTTTAAAGTGCCTATTATTATTCGTCAATAAAACCATTACACTCATAAGATAAAAGAATAACTAGTATTATAAGACGCATCATTACCCAAACACAGTCATATACTCCACATATAAGTTAAGCTGTTCTTTAGACCTCATTTATTAAATCTTTATGCGTAAATAAAAACACTGTACAAAAGCAGACTTAATTGGATTTCAATTCTGATTAATGATTCAATCATGGACGGAAAAAAATCAGTTTTCTTCCACTTTGGGTAATTTTCACCTTTAACTTCAGTACTGACTTGTTCGATAAAGGAGAGGTTGGATAGGATAGATGGATCCCCTTTTCCACACTTAGATTCCCATTTGGTCTGTTGGGCATGCAGGCCATCTCTCTGTGAGAGGGAATGGGCCTTAATCAACCACGTGAGCCCAGTGCGGGTTAGTGGATGTCACATGTGTTTGAATTTTTGGTTCTAAGACATGCCAGTTTCATCATGATATTTTCCTTCACTGTTTTGAGAACCGTGGTGATGAAAACAAAAATAATTGAAATGAATTTATACAAAGTAAAGTGTCTGCCTTGGTTTGAACACACAACCTACAACTTGTAAGTCCAAGTGGTAAGACCATTACCACTGGGCCACCATTGCTCTCTAAAGGAGAGGTATTAAATGCTGTCAGGCCCATTATAGTCACAAATATTGTTATTTACCAGTGCATGTGTATAAAAACTAGGAATAATTTTTATTTATATGATTTACATAATATTTAAAAACAGTATTTGCCATTGATATGCTAAGAAGAAGGTGTTTTATGATATGTGTTATGGTTTCATTCCTGATTTTTTATTTTTATTTTTAGAAACAAAGATTTGTGAGCTTTAAATTGTTCCTGTTTAACTTAAATATTGTTTTTATGTTTTCAGGCAAAGCATATATTAATTCTGCCAAAATAACAGAGATGTGTTTATATGTACTAAAAGATAATCGAATGGTGAAAGCTATTGGTGACAGTTATTTGGATTTACTTTTGAAACATTTTCTACCCTATGAGCACTACTTGGGTAACATAAAACCATGCACATGGAAAGGTTAGTACATTTAAATTTTAATGTTTGGTAATTGTTGTGCTTTTAAATCATTTTTGTTGGTAATTTTCCAGAGTTGCTGGATGTCTGTGTAGCTGCATGTTTTTCTAGTGATTACAAAATAGACAACTACACAAAACTGAGACTTGTGCTACTTGTTATGAAAAGTGGCAAGGACAATTGTCAGTTTGTAGGCCCACTTATGGAATCACTATCCTCATTAGAACAATTTTTTTCTAACATTTCAAATGAGAAAAAAGTACATGATGTTGTTATCGAAATAATAACTTTGCTGCTAGAAACGGTATGTTAATGATCTACGTTGATTTACATTCTTTTTTCCTTTTATTTATCAATTTTTACAAAACAGTACAGGATTATATAGTATTAAATAGCAACCAAAAACCACTAAGGTTTAAACTTGTGCTATCATGAGTCTATTGTTACAGCATTCCCTAAGCAAGAGAGATAACGGCAACTATACAATAATAAACGTTATTCTCGATAACAATTAATAACATCTCTTACCAGTTAAATACCTAAATACTATTATTTAGGTATTTAACCAGTAGTTGGTTAAAGACAAAAACAATACTCGATCAAAACAAACATCTCTGCATTATCTAAATAGTACTTAAATAATATTGTTTAAGCTTAAATTTAGTATTTTTAATTTGTTAAGTGAGTAATCACTGAATTATTTTAGCTATCTTGTGAGTATCAGTTGACAATGTGTCATACTTTGATTTGCATTTGTTGTAATTTGTTAAGTAAATAATCACTGAATTATTTTTAGCTATCTTGCGAGTATCGGTTAACAATGTGTAATTTTACGGAAAATGTTATGCCTACACTATTAAAGTTTTATGATCAAAATAAGGATCAAAAGAAAAAGGTTGGTGTGTAACATAATTATTTTATTATATCAATAATAGCTATACAAGTAGGTTTTATCTCGGAAGTGACCAAGCTCTAACAAACCTTTCATGAACTATGGTTGTGCATGTGCTTATTCTAGTAGTCAAATCTTGTCCATTGTTAGTCTCAGTGTGTCTTATGTTTAAAAACTTATTATGCATGCAGTAATACTGAATTTAGCCCATATAGTTGGAAAATCGTAATTTATTAGGTGGTAACTAACTAATGTCTTTTGAGAACCTGTTAAATTTATATAAGTCAGCTCAGCATAAAATTAATTAAACCCTTGTGATATTTTGAAGTTAATTAACTACCCCACTTTAAATAATAATTATAATATATATCAGTATTCTTTTATTTACAGAATTCATTGTTTAACTTTTTAAATCTGACTGTGGCACTACATCACCCACTGGGAAGACTCAGAAATGAAGAAGGGAGTCTCGCAAATAACTGGGAGCTTTGGAACAAATACCTGAACAGCATTACTGAAATAATATGTACAGAAGTGAGCTATTTGCAGAAGAATCGAAAGCAAAGTGATAAACTTTTTCAACAGTGCGCACACTTCCACAATTTAGCTGCCTCTGTACATTACCAGGTAACGCACATTTTTGCATAAGTAATGACGCTAAAAGGTGAAATCGATACAAATTCAGTTTTAAGGTATTTTGTATTATCATCAGGCTAAGTGCGTGTAGGGCCACGCACAGTAATAGGGTTCCGTAGTTGCACAATAATGCGCACCATGGGGCTGTCTCCACGAGCGAGAGAATCGCGGCGATATTATCGATTGCCATGTATAATATCGCCGCGATTCTCTCGCTCGTGGAGACGGCCCCTAAGAGAGTGTATAGAAATACGTGGCACGGACGATAATATTGCCGCGAGTCTCTCGCTCGTGGAGACGGCCTCTAAGAAGAGGGCTTTTGGTTGTTTCAAGAACATTTTAAACCGTTTCGGCGGTTCACAACGTCTTAAAACGGGCCCACATATGACGGTGGTAACTGAAGAAGGAGTTATAAAATGCTACTAGCTGTGCCCCCGGCTTCGCTCCCGTTAACTGCCTATCCTACCCTACCTATCTACCTACCCTACTTACCTAGACCTACCTACCTACCCTACTTACCTTGCTATCTACCCTACCTACCAATATTTTTCTAGGGTCCTTATTTCGCGGAGAATATTCCAATCGCTATTCAGAAAATGACGTTAAATGCACAACCCCATCTATCGAATATGGAGTTAACTGTCCGAGTATCTGAATTGCGTATGTTGTGATATTTTACTTCTTGAACACTTTAAATTCATCTAAGTTTTGATAGAGTGAACCGATTGCTATGAGACAAAAACTAAGTAATACTAGAAGTTACGCACAATTTTTATGAATAAAAGTTGTCTGCATTGGTTTCGTACATAATACGTGATGCGTGCACACCCAAACAGAGAAAAATGATGGAAATGGGTTCTGTATGTTATTACCCTTTAACACCCTGGCTATTATTCCGTTTTTGGAAATATTTTCGATGTACAAAAAATACTACAAAATTATATGTATTGATGATGATGATTTGGGTACCACCGCGTGTACAGGCAAGCGTTTGTAATAAAAGTTACGGACCGGTACTGCCAAACGCCGCCGCCCACCACAATGCGTCATTCAAGCATTATTTATTTAAAAATTATTCCTTTTTGGATTTTAACAATCTCGGGACCCTGGGGTCAGTGCCGGATTAAGCCAGCGCGGGGCCTGTAGCAAATTCTGTCAAGGGGCCCTTGGTTTGCTATCGGTTCTCAAAAGGGTATTAAATAAAACAAAATTGTTACAAATAAACTTTTCTGGATTTATTATGGGCAAATTTAGCGATTACACTTTCAATATCGACTTCTTTAAGCAAGTCATGCTCTATATTCAACAACGTGAGATGATTAAGACGTTCTTGGCCCATAGTGTTCCTTAATTCATTTTTAATTCGTTTCAACGTTGAAAAAGAACGTTCGCCACTGCAGTTAGTGATCATGAGAAATAAGTAAATACGCAAGGCAATTTCTAAATTTGGGAAACACGATTCTAAAGAATTATTTAATACGAGTTTATAAAATTGCAGTTCCAGAGGCTCCTGTTTCTTGCTGTCAATTACAGTAGCCACATCTGTTTTCAGCAGCTCTGCGAACTGCACTAATTCGCCGCCTAGGCTGTTCTCAAAATCATCTTCGTAAGCACTGACCATCCTTGACGATTTTTCCAAAATCTCTTCTGTCGTAAGAGATTTTATCTGTCGAAATACTTCAAAAACACTAGTAATTTTATGATATGCTTTCAAACGTTTAGTTATAGCAGACAGTACGTTATCAATTATGACAATAAACACCTCAAATTCGAAACCTTGTCCAGGTGTTTGATTTTCAACAAAGTCGTCGAGTGTATTAGAGCCGCTGAAATGGTCGTACTTTGTATTTCGCTTGATTCGTCGTGATGTCTGTTGCTGGTATTCTTCACAGTTAGTCAAATCTTTGGCTCTTGCCTCAATATCTGAAAATGTGGATCGCATTGCTTGGACGTAGCCATATAATGATTCATAAAGGACGTATCCCGTATTAGGCCGCGTTTCCACTGACGCGGAGCTGGGCGGAGAGGAGCTTAGCGGTGCACAAATTGACCAATGACTATGCTTGAAATCTCCGCTCCGCTTCAATGGAAACAGTACGAGCGGGGTGGAGCAGAGCTGAGCGGATATTCATACATCGAGGCGGTGCAGTGCGGAGGACAGCGAGCATTGGGGTGCAGAGCGGAGGACAGCGGGGCGGTACGGAGCGTCGCGGAGCGGGGCGGTGCGTGACTCGCGTGCAGTGTGTCAGTTGTCTTCGTTACGTCACTAGGTGCATACGTATCAAAATGGATGAGAAGTTCATTGAAACTGTTAGACAATTTCCGTGTTTATGGGATACGCGACTGAATACCTACAAATGCAACGAAACCAAAGATGCAGCTTGGGAAATTATAATAAGAGACACTGGTTTAGAAGACGGTAAGTTTATTATCAATTATATTCGATATATCGATTCCAAAAGTATGCTCCACTCCGCTCCTCTCCGCCCAGCTCCGCTTCAGTGGAAACACTGACCACTTTTCACCGCTCTTCTCCGCTCCTCTCCGCCCAGCTCCGCGTCAGTGGAAACGCGGCCTTAAGGTCTTGATCAGACGATTGTAGCGAAGCACTTGTCGCTTGCAAGCGTTCTAGGATTCCGTTCCAAGTAATTGTCATTATTTCCGTTTCTAACTTATTCATCGTTGAAACTAGTCCATAAGCTTTATTACGGCACTCCGCTTTCTGATCCACGTTATTGAAAATGTCTTCCAATACTTGCTTAATAGTGGTAAAACCACATAAAAGTGCCTTCGTAGCATCAGCTCGGGCTGACCACCTAGTGTCTGATAACCGTTTCAAAATCGGAATTTTCGCCATCGGTAGGTAGAAGCGGAAAAAAATGTATAGAGGTTTTCAATGAAATCGAAGAAAAGTAATGCTTCTGTACAGCAGTCTGCAGCGCACTTAGCAACTAAATTTAATGAATGTGCAAGGCAGGGAATGTATTCTGCGTACTTATTTATTTCCTTAATTCGGGCCTGTAAACCGGTGTATTTCCCACTCATGTTGCTGGCATTATCGTAGCTTTGCCCACGACAATCTTTGATATCAATGCCACTCTCACTCAAGAAATCTAGTAAACTTTGAGAGAGTTGTTCAGCAGTATGACCTTCCATGTCCAAGAACTTAACAAATCTTTCCACTGGTCCAGATGGCAGAACATAGCGTACTGTCAGAGTCAGTTGGTCTACATGCGATGTATCTGGAGTAGAATCCAATGAAACTGAGTAGTATTTGCATCTCTTAATTTCGCAAATAATTTGATCCAGTATACTTGATGCAATTAGATGAATAAATTCCTCACAAGTTGTTTTAGATAAATATGACGTATGTCCCTTTCCCTTATTAGCATGACTTTGAATATGTTGAGCCATAAAAGCGTCAAATTGGGCTATTAATTCTAACAAGCCTAAATAATTTCCATTGTGAGGTGAACCAATAATTTCGTCACTACCCCGAAACGCAAGACCTCGTTCTGCTAAAAACTTTATTACTGCAATGATTCGTTTTAAGAGTAGCCTCCAATACTTTTGCTCAGTCTCAATTTTGCTCACAAGTTGAGAATCAACACGCGTATTCTTGTTTTTGAGGTTTAACAGAGAAATTATGGCTTGTCTATGCGGAGTGCTTTCTTCATGTCTTGTCAACAAATTGTGCGCATTCTTCCAGTCATTTAATCCGTCTTTCGTAAACCGTGGTGAACTATCTGAATTCGTAATCTTACAAACAAAACAGAAAAGTCGTCCTTTGGTTTCCGAACAACACAACCAGTCTCTGACGTGAGTTTTATTCGTTAGTTTATGTTTATAGGTGAAAAATGACTTATGGCAGAATCGTGGTTTATTTTCGTTTTCATAAATTTTCTTTGAAGACAAAAATCTCCATTCATATTTTGCAGTTCACTGCTTCCTTTTTCAATCCAATAATCTCTATCAAAGTTGCTCGGCCATTCCCCAAAATCGTTGGAGTATATTTTACTTTCGTTTTGTTTTTGGACTGAAACTGTAGTGACATTAGAGTCAACTTTTTGATTAGAACACGACGACTCTAGATCGAGAGGACTGGCTGTGCTTATAACTTCTCTTTGGCTAGAACATGATATACCTAAATTAAGAGGAATTGCTGTCTCTTCAACTACAGTATCACTTATAGAAAGTGTAGCTTCATCAGAAACGTTAGTAGTACCACTATGACCACTATCATAATATGTACAATGAGATGCAACATCTGTATTTTCTGATTTACTTTCTATAGATTCAGCAACATCACTCTGAACATTAAAATACTCGGCCAGCTTACGTGTTTTTGATATAACAGCTTCGTTCTTTTTTTTCTTTTCATATTTTGCTTTACGCTTAGCACTTCCAGAAGCGTAGTGCCGACCAGTATCTCTAGATCTGCTGTTCATGTTACCTACGGTTAGAGAAATATATATTTTTAAATTAATTGTTTTTTAAAATGCGTAAATTTAGTATAATAATTTTTAAATATTTTTTCTTGTTTTTATCACTTTCATTGTGATATTTCTTTATTTTACAACATTGATCCTATAATTATTGCGAGGTAGCATAAACTACTTTACTACTTTCTACTAATGATAAGTCATGTCATGACCTTTTACCAACTTTCATTGATTGATTCAAGTATAACTGTATAAACACACTACGCCGAAATTACGCGACCGAATGTCACTATTAGAATGAAATAGCATGCTATTTGAAAATTTGAATGCTATTTGAATGAAATAGCAATGTCGGCGTGACATTCGGTCGCGTAATTTCGGCGTAGTGTGTTTATACAGTAAGAGCGATCGCCGACGTCCGTCTTTTTGTAGGACAACTAGCGTTGCCGAAATCAATCTAACAAAAAAACGTATTGTATTAAAAAAATCAACATGTCAAATGCGATTTAATAAAAAAAACATACCTACCTAGTAAAATATCTTACCTTAAGTGAATCTCGTTGTTCTCGTTGATATTTTTGCATTTGCACTTGTACATACAAAAACTCTTCTATTGTGTTTTAAAAAAGATAATTGAATGAATTGCACACAGCGCTACGTCAATCACGAAAACAGTACTCGAAGCAATGTCAAGACAACTTTTCTCACAAATAGTTCACATTTAAAGTGCTTTTATTAGTTTTTTTATATTGAGTCAAAGGAAAGTGTATATCAATTTCTTATTGTTTGTTTGATAGTCAATAGAATCCTAATTTATTTGTTCGAGTTACGACTAGCTCGATCGATGACAATATCAGGGAATTCCCCAAATAGTTTTGCAGTGTTGCCAACTTGTGTTTAGTGCAGTGCAAGTAGTACAACACATAACTTGTGTGTGGCTAGCGCTCAATTTAAAAAATGTGGTACAATTTCAAATTATTGTTGTTCATTTTGATACCAACGTTTTTCGTGATAGATATTATACCTAGAGGTGAGGCGGAAATAGCCATGCGCGCAGTTCGGGTCGGCTCGGTTCGCCCGCCAATGGCACCAACCGAGCGGACAAATACTCGCTTTCCTTTTCTTACACATACAAAATACCGACTATTTGTCTTTTTTCGTTTATTTCGTTAAGAAAAAAAATCAAATTACTTGTAGTTTGGTAGTAGTTTTGTAAACAAAACATTTTCTACATATGTCTTGCTGTTGAAGTGGTGTAATTACGAAATACCTATTTGAGCGCGGGGCCCTCCAATTCGCGGGGCCCGTAGCATTTGCTACTCTTGCTACGTGGCTAATCCGGCACTGCCTGGGGTCTCGGTCCTTTGAAAGGCGTGGGAAGGGCCGAAGCCAACTCGCAGAGTCCTTGTTAGGCATGTACAGGTCCTACCAGTCAAACCTGGTTAAGTGAGACATCAAGGGACCTGCAATGTTGTTTCACTTATAGAGGTATTCCACTTACTCAGTGTCTCAGATATCCAGGTATAAATAAATATCTGTCTCATTTACAGAGGGTTCCATTAATAGAGGTCAGAATACAGGCTATTTCAGTTATAGAGGTGCGATTATTGAATAAAATAACGTGTTATGTAAACATTATAAATGAGATTTAATAAAAAAAAGTAATATATACAAATGTAATAAACAAAAATATTCAAGCAGGATATTCAGGATATTCTGATAAACGTACACGTTTTAGTATTTCTTGTCCTTCAGAACATTGTGATTGAATTTTATGTTTATTCTGATTTATTCTACAAAGAGTATATTTTGGCACATTAAATTCGTCACAAACTTCATTGCGTGTCTTCCCAATTTCATAAACGGATATTAACTTAAAACTGAAGTTAATAATCCGTCACGTACTGATAAAGATTGTAGCTTTCGTATGATAGTAAAGCGAAACTAAAACATTGAGGCTCAAAATTACTACGGGTAGAATAAGAATAAGTAGGTAAACAAACAAAAAGATGTTATCTCAGTTACAGAGGTTTATGCATATAAAATTCACTCGCTGTCTCAGTTATAGAGGTAACTATGATGATAAATCGAAAGAACGAATCCCAGATATAGAGGTTTGCTTCGTCCCACTAACAGGGGTAATTCAGTGCCAAAGTGTTGGGATCGCAGCATGAGTTCCAGTTATGGAGGTTTCTCACTCATCCAGGTCCCACTTAACCAAGTTTCACTGTATCAGGAAATGTGCCACCAACCGACGATTATCTCTGTATGCACTGCGCAAGTGCACCCAAGAGCAATCCGCGGTTTGTGCAGGATTATTGCAAAATATGGTGAAAAATATATTAGCTTTCTAGTACTAAAAGTCTCTGAGCTAAGCTGCGGACGGATAGACGGACATGGCGTAACTATAAGGGTTCCTTGTTGAATACGGAACCCTAAAAATTGACTCCGAAATTGTCTGAATTTTAAATAAATTATTATTATTTCCTTTATTCACTTAAGTACATACTTTTTTATCGATGAAAAAAATGAGTTTGTTGAAATATTAGCTAATAAATAATTAAACAAATAGTAGCCCACCGGTATCTATCGGGTAAAACGTTCCAAGCTACCGGTGGTCAGGGCTCCTGAGAGAGGAAACTCATACGCGCCGTGTCCAGGAGTATAGCAATACTCCTGGATACGGCGCGTATGAGTTTCTTGATCAAGCCCTTGACTGCCCAACGAGAGCCTCCTCAGTTGAGACTTAGCTATTATGCAATTGGCCGTCACGACTACCGGCACAATTACTGCTGTATTCACATCCCACATGTCGACAACCTCGCTAGCTGTAAGGGCTGTCGCCAACTTGGCTACAGGCTTTACAGTGGAATATTATTGTACTAGAATAAATTCCATCTACTTACAGATATTTAAATTGTCCGAAAGAAACGACACTGGCGCAGAGAATGTATCAAAAAGATTAAGACTGAGCATCAACAAGAACATAACATTTGCTGACCTTATCAATGACATGCAGCAAAATCATGTACCATGGTATGTTATTTGACTTTCCTTTTTTGTGTTTCTTTCTTACAATAGTAACATGTACCTAATCGTTATCATAGTGCTATGATGAAACATCTTCATTCAAATCACTTTTAGCATAATTTTATTGTCTTGATAATAATACAACAAAATGCCGTTTTAGGTTGGGAATTGTACACGTGTACGTAGAGAAGTATGGCGCCAGCATATCCCCCGACGACTACCTTTCGTTGCTGACCAGTCTTCAAATTCTACTTACAAATAACAGTACCAATATAGAATGGAACGTTTTTGAGCAGCTAGTTTGTTTGGTGCTGGAAAACTCCACGATTTTAATGAGTAAAAATGACGAATTCAAAAACACATCTGTATCCTTGTGGAATTCATGTGTTAGGTAAGATCGTAATGAAATTACTATAATTTGAATAAGTGGTGAGGAAGTAATATTAAATAATAATAAAAATGTAAATTGTAATAAAATGAAATTAAAATATATATATATAAATAAATAATTATTAATTTATTTATTATTTAATTATTTTGTTTTTATTTTTTTAATATGTATTTATAAATGTAATTTAATAAGAAGTAATATGAATAAACGACATAATAATAATAAAGTTTTGTTTCAGAAATTGCACATCATTAAATGCTTCACACAAAGCGGTACATACAATCCTGCAAAAGTTGTTAAAATCCAATGTATTGGAATACCCACATGCACTACACCTAATAAAACTGTACCTCGAGAATGTTATGCCTGTTACCAACAACAGTATTCAAACTTTAAGTGATATCTTTCATAAATTCTACAGCAAATGTACCATGGATGACTTCAGAATTAAATGCTCATCATGGCTTACGTCAAATGATACTGAATCGTTATATGTGACTGAAGTATCTGAGTTATTATTTAGAGTAATCTCTAATGAAAACATTACTTTCAATTCTATTAAAGCTCCCGAAGCAGAATTCGACAACTTACGTGATATTTTATATAACTCTATGGAAAAGTGTATTTTATTCAGTGAATTTGAAATACAAAATTCAATAAAACCAAAAGAACAAGAAACTGTATATGAAAAGATTGGAACTGTTTCTGATGTGGAAGATCGAGTGAAAGAATACTTGAAAACTAATTTAGTGTCTAATAATTCAAAACAATTCCAAAAAAACGCAGATTTATTAGAGTGTATTAAGTTGATTACCGTTGTTATATCATATCTTCAAAAACTAATAAAATATAAAGTAAAATCGCAAGAAGAAATTGAGAACATGCAGATATGTATTTTACTGACGACGACGTGGTCTCGCATGTGTACAGCGCTGACTCGCTTGTTAGAGAGTAACTCTGAATTACCAGTTAAAATTCACGCTCTTCAACTATTGAGAGCACTTTTGGTGACTGAATTGCATCCATTCCTCTCGCGCATGTTACGGGCGAGTATAGACGCTGATTTCTTTCATGCTGTTAATAATATATTGAATACTGAAGTTCAATCAGATAATTTCGACATAATCATCGATGGGGACGAGGACGACACGAGCATTGATACTTTAAAACATAATTGTTTCTTGGTACTTGCTGCATACTGCAGAAAACCAGCAGAGTACCGGGAAGAAATCCTTAAATTAATATTAGATGATGGTGTCTACAGTTTTACATCTGATACACAGTGCGTTTTTCAGTGCATAGAGCTACTGATAGATTCAAATGTAGAGGAACCCCCTCTAGGTAATAATAATGATAATTTTTAAATAAATTAATATAGCTTATGCCAGCGGCTTCGCCCGCGTAGAAGTCGAAAATTATTCCGAGGGAAAATATTCCCGGGCTAAAAAGTATTCTATGTGCTAATCCTGACTATATCTATCTTTGTGCCAAATTTCATCCATATCCGTTCAGCCGTTCTGGCGTGATTACCGATTACCACCAAACTTTACAGGATTATCCGCTGGGTCAATCTAAAGATTGTCTAAAAATTTCATTAAAATCGGTCCAGCCGTTTCGGAGTCTATAAGGAACATACATACATACTTTCTCTTTTATATATATAGATTAGTAAGATGTAAGCCAAACGATCTAAATAAAACAATTATGTTCGCAGGTATGGTTTTCACACTGTTGCAGTCCATGTGCCGGAAATTGTATAGAAATTCCAAAGTGTCCTTTGAAATACTAAAAATACTTTTAAAAATAATGGACCCTCTATGTACCGATGACAGTGATATGAGGCAGAATTGTTTCATAATGATTAAGAGTTATTTGCAACTCTGTGAGGACATGTATTACCCACCGAAAGTAGCATCTGTGATCTATGAATGCGTCACTAAGATTATCTTAATGAGTCAGAACCAGAACATGAATATTGTAGAAGCCTTTGAAGATGCATTTATGAAGAAAGTGAAGGGCAACGTCCATAGTATTCGTCTTCATTGCTGTTATTTGATGAAGTTGATTAACAATTTCTCTGAAGACGATATTGAAACGTTTTCGATAAAGTTGCTGGACATCTTTTTAATTGATGTAAGTATTAATATAAGGCATCGACCACATAGCCACTAGACGCCTAATGCTTGATCTAATACATCAAAACAATTCTGTCAACTAGCTGAGGTATGAGGAACGGGACGACTGCGCTTTGATTGGTCCCTTACCAAGGTCATACGCCTCTTCAAGGGTGGGACAGATTTAAATAAAACCTCGAAAGTATCGATATTTTTATAAATTGTTTTTGTACTTATTTCTTTTTATTAATATTACCTTTTTTATTATTAATTATACTGCGTTTTAACATTTTAGTAATAACATAAAATGATAAAACTAAAAAAAAATATCAAAATTCTAAAGGTTCAACACGAACATACTTTTTTCGGTTGTTGGTTCTTAAATAAGTAATATTAAATATTAGATAAAATTTAATCAAAAAATCGTTTCACAATTAATAAACTATTAAATTTAATGTCTTTATTTGTAAGGTTTCTAGTTCTATCGATCACAGATTTGGTCATAGGATATGGTGCATCACTATTATTGTTTACGAAATTATAGAGGAGAAGAGATAGCGAAAAAAATACTTTAAAAAGAAAGAGACGCAAACATGCGGTGGGCGTTTTCACCTAGAAACTTGACCAGTATAATATGAACTCCGATAAAATAATATCAGAAAATGAATCTAATCATGTTTAAGTAACTATTAACGTATCTATGAATTTTTATGCAATTTTTCCGGCAACTCGAAGTCTGGCTGTTGTTACCATACCAACGTATTGTACAAGAGGCCATTATAATATTTATTTCATAATTTTTTTATTGGTATACGCGGAAGTGTTTACGGCTCACAGAAGTGGTCGCTACTAATTCGAAATTGTCGTTTGGCGACCTGTATTACCTGTATATGATCTTTTAGTCATATGTGTTGACAGACATCGCTCGCCTGTTATTAGGCGTCTAGGGGCTGTGTGGTCGCTGATATAAAGTATTTCGATGCGGTGCAAAATGTATGGATGTTAAACCTTGCTATCAACTAATACTGTATTATTGTTTTAGGTGTCAAACAGTAAAGAATCCATACTAAAAGACGAATCTGCCAACAGGACGGTCACAGTGCTACATGCCTTCGCTGCACTGGCGCAAACGAAAAAATATTCTATACTTAGCGTGATACTACAAATAATCCATTTGCAGAAATTGAAATCATTAGATAATCGCATAATTATGAAAGTTTTGAACCTAATTATCAATTCTGTTGGCATTCAAGACCTCAAGTCATATTTGAATAAAAATATTTTACCAATATTGCATTTTTGGTTCTCTAAGAATAACGAAGTGGGGGATTTGCCGCTCTACTTGCTTGGTTTTCACACTATAGACAGTTTTATAGAAAAACACATGAAATGGTTAGTTGTAGGAGAAATATTGTGGCGACAGGAAGGTAATGTGCGTAACAGTGATCTCTTAAAGCAAGTCGCTAAGAAACACAAGAAACCAATTAAAGAGATACTTGAGGTATGTTGCTTACGTGTGACTTTTGTATTGACGTACAGTTGAGTATGGAATAATAATTTCAGTTAGTTGTTTTCCACATTTTAATGTCCTTTTTTTATTCCAGATTTGTTTTTCTAATATTATGGCCTTATGTTTGCCTTATATTGTCAGCGCTCAGTACAATATTGACTATTACGAACTTAATAAACGAGACACATTTAAAAAGTCACAGAAAAATGCAACTAAAATGTTAGAACTGACTACTAAGATGTTAGAAAACGAAAGTTGGAGTAATCTGTTTGTGGAGAATATTGGGGAGTTGGTGTTACTGACGGCATCTCACATGAGCGACGGGGAAGACGCGGGACATCTGTTTCAAGTTAAATTGCCGCAACGTAATCAACAGTACTATTATCCAAAGAGGGTATTCTGCGCCATTCTAGAATATTTTAAAGTAAGTGTACTGTAGTTTACCTTATTGGAACTAAGTTCCTTATCGCGCGTTGCGAAAGGGGGCTAGACGGAAAAAAATCTAACGAAAAGTTGTAAAGACACTTTTTGCTATAATTGTAAGCCGTGCGGCGTGCGCGTGTTTCGTGAGTGTTCTAACCTATACGCTGTTGTGTTTACGAAGTCGAGAGAGTATATATACATATATATGTGTATACGTGTATATATACATATACACATATTTATTTATTTATTTATTTATATATGCTTTATTGTAGGTACACCAAATTAAAACATATAAAAGGAAACTTAAAACTAAAATACATACAACGGGCGGCCTTATCGCATACTGCGATCTCTTCCAGGCAACCTGGAATGGACAGTGATAGCCTGGACATTAAATGGGGCTGACATTGGTGTAACACATAACATTGCGAATATTTACTTTAAACACGCAATAATATTATTATAGATACACAAATACATACATATGTTCTATAATAGATACATAAATACATACATACTCAATATATATAGGCAATGAAAGTGAAATGTTGACTAACGACAATCACAGTGACAGGTAGTGTTCTTTTACGAGTCTTTTAAATACAGGCAATGACTGGGCGCGTTTTATTGGGTCAGGCAATGCATTCCACAGACGAGCAGCTTGGACAGTAAAAGCTTTATCCAAGAAAGTAGTGGAATGCATTGGTATTTTAAGTCGCAAGTTATCCGATGACCTAAGGGATTTCGTGAGGGAATCGCAGATAAACTAAAAACGATCCTTGAGGTAAAGAGGGGTGGAAGGAGTTAAGAGCACATTATACAGAAGAGAAAGAATATGAGCATTCCGGCGAAGGCGAATTGGCAACCACTTGAGCTTTATACGGAAATCAGAAACATGGTTATATTTGCGCAAACCGAATATGAACCTTATACAAAAATTTTGAAGGCGCTCAAGTTTATCGAGTTGTTCTTGAGTAAGGTCAAGATAGCTGGCATCAGCATAATCAAGGATGGGAAGAAGAAGTGATTGTGCAAGCGCAATCTTGGTGGCAGTCGGAAGAAAATTACGCAGTCTCCTCAAAGTTGCAGCAGATGCAAATAACTTGCGGCTTATCTCCTGCAGTTGGGCAGTCCAAGAGAAGTTCTTGTCGATGAATATCCCCAAGTTCTTAACTTTTTCACTGAAGGGAATAACTGAATTGTCAAAAAGAACTTGGGGAAGAGTCGTCCAGTCGATCCTTGAAACCATTCTAGAACTGCCCACTACTATGACCTGCGTCTTGATAGGGTTGACCATAAGCCCGTACCGCTTGCTCCAATCGCAAATGCGAGCCAGATCCAGATTGATGGCAACGATAGCCTCAGACAGATTTCCGAGAGGAGCTTGCGAATAAATTTGTAGATCGTCTGCATAAAGATGGTAGGATGAAATGAGTTCATTGGAGATTGAGTTTATAAAAACTGCGAAAAGTAAAGGTGATAAAACGCCACCCTGTGGTACCCCGGCAAAAGTACTACACCAGGAAGATAAGTTATCTCCGATGCAAATACGTTGCCGGCGGTCGAACAGGTAACTTCGAAACCAGTCAACTACCGATGGAGATACATTAAGAGAGCGTAGAATGCCAAGCAAAACATCGAAATCGACAGTATTAAAAGCATTACTGAAATCTAGCAAGGCTAAGACCGTCAGATTACTGCTTTCCATGGCTGATCTGATATATTCCGTGATATTGAGTAGAGCAGTGGAGGTGCTGTGACCAGGACGAAAGCCGGACTGGAAGGGGTTGAGGAGATTATTTTTGGATAGGAAAGTGCTTATTTGATTATGAATTAATCGTTCTAGGACTTTGGACAGGAATGGTAATACGGATATAGGACGGTATTCAGAATAGGATGAAGGATTGGACTTTTTGGGTAAAGGAATAATTTGCGCATCTTTCCATGAGCTTGGGAAGACACCGCTAGACGCAGAAAAGTTAAGGATGTGGCAAATGACAGGAAGGATAACGTCCAGCACCGGGAGTAACATTTTGCGGCTGATACAGTCACATCCTACTGCATTGGAAGTAATCGATAGTATGCTCTTCTTAACATCACATGCGGAGAATTGACTAAAAACAAATGGAGAATAGCTGGGAGTCGTAAGAGAAATATAATTCAATGTACTTAATTTTATTGTCCGATCGAAATTGGACGAAGCTGTAAAATGATTATTCAATGCATCGATGTCTAAATCTTTAGGGATTGACTCTTGTCGGGTTTTACCGACCCCCAGCGTTCTTAGAAAATTCCAAACTTTGGATGTGTCTCCGTTTTGGACAGAGTTATGAATGTGTTGGCGATTAGCATTCCTGCACACCTTATTGCAGAGTTTGCGGACTGAGGCATATTTGTCCCTATTCTCATCAGTAGGCCGACGTTTAAATTTGGACTTAGCTGCAATCTTTTTGTTCATTAACTTTTTGATCTCATCTGTCAGCCACGGCGCCGGCAAATGTTTAACTTTAACTGCTCGTACAGGTGCGTGAACATCATAAAGATCGACAAGTTTAGCAGTAAAAAAATCAACTTTCTCATCGACCGACGTAGAGGCAAACAGAGGAGCCCAATCAATATTACTGGCATCCTCGCAAAGATTGTCAGCGTTCATACCACCAAAATTGCGTTGCATGAGGATTTTGGCTTTAGCCTTAGGTGGACGAATTTTATAAGAAAGAAAAATCAGGTCATGATACGAAAAGGCGTCGGCTGAGTATTGGCCATGCTTAGCGACGCGATCAGGAGAGGACACAAAAATCAAGTCAAGAAGCGAAGGGGCACAATTTGGAAAATGGTGAGTAGCACTTAGTGGCAAAATGGAAAGATTACTAGAAGCTGCAACATTATTCAGAGAGGAAGAGCGATGGTCTTTTTTCAGGAGACAGGTGTTAAAATCACCCATGATTATGCTATGACTGTAAGATGGGATCAGAATTTCTAAGAGTTTTTCAAAAGATGAAAAGAAATTGATGCGTAAGGAGGGACAGTAATACACGCCAAGAAGTAGTTTTGAGTGATGTAGTTCGACTTCAAGAAACAGGTGTTCACCAGCATTTGATGGCGGTGGCTGCGCTGACACATGGACTACAGAAAAAGGAATGTGCGCACGGAGATATATGGCAACACCACCACCACCACCAAACGTCCTGTCGTTTCTAATTAGTACGAAGCCAGGAAGAGAATAGCTAGTTGAAGGGAGACAGGGTTTAAGCCATGACTCGGATACAAGAATAGCATGAATGTTTTTACAGTCAAAACTTGCCAGCATATCGTGGAAATGGGCCGGAATACTCTGGGCACTGATATGAATAACGTTAAATTTTTTAGGATCATCAGAAAACTGCGCCTTAAGACTGTCTGCAAGAGAAGGAATGGACACAAAACTGTCATCGTTACTTGTTAGAGAGAAAAAACTATTACTATCACTGCTCAGATCGAAATTCATAAATATTTACCTAATAAAAAATATAATATATATATATTATTTATATAAAATCCTATCTTAAATCGATTAACACCAAATATCAGATCCACCTGCCGGTTGCGCTATTACGTTACAAATAATAATACATATACTAAAGAAACTTCGTTCCATCCGGGTGTCCCTTGACACCTCTCAAGTTTTTTTTATTATCAATTACCCTCATGGAGCAGCAATGAAGTAGAGGCGAAACTGTATTGTACTGCAGTATTTTTAGGGTTCCGTACCCAAAAGGTAAAAACGAGACCCTATTATTAAGACTCCACGATCCGTCTGTCTGTCTGTCTGTCTGTCCGTCTGTCACCAGGCTGTAACTCATGAACCGTGATAGCTAGACAGTTGAAATTTTAATATAATAAAAATAATAAATAACAACAAATATAATAATGTTTAAGTGGGGCTCTCATACAACACACGTGATTTTGTAGCCGTTTTTTGCGATAGTGGTACGGAACCCTTCGTGCGCGAGTCCGACTCGCACTTGGCCAGTTTTTTTTATAACTTAAACGTTCTTATACTCTTTCGCAGGAGATCACGCATGGAAACGTACTTCAGTATCTATGTATAAACCAAACAGTGACGGTATTCAAAATTATGTTTCAACTGTGGAAAGCTGTTACCCATGAAAATATATTTGAACTGAAAGTACTGGCTCTTCATACTTATGTTATCTTTGTAAGAAATATACCTCTGGGCCATCCATCTGACGCATTCATGTGCAATTTTACTTGCAACAGTTTTACTCAAGTTATCAAAAACTGTTGCGACAAAAAGGAAATGAAGGCATACATTGATGGTTTGAAACTGGTCTTGGACCATTTATTGCCAGAAACGGCGACGCTTATGCGAAAGTCACTGCTTGAGTTATTGGCTGTCCTAATTATCAAGAAAGAATCTGACTTCGAACGAGAGTGTACTGTGTTTTTAAATTATTTAGTTGAGAATATGAAGGATTACTTGAGGGAAAGCGAAGATGTCGTAGACTTTATAAGTTCCATGGCGCAAAGTGGTGATAACCTGCACTGCTCCAACTTAATTATATTTAAAGAAAAACTAAAAACTCATAAAATAAGTTTGAACCGCCCTAGGTATGTACTAACGGCTACTTCATCTGTATTACTGTAACAAGGGTGATATTATACTAAAAAATAATATTTTTTTTAGCCACGAGACATTGTTGAACATTCGTCAATTTTTGACTAGTAATAAAGACCATATTCGGAGTTTGTATTCCGATCTGGATTCTAAAACATTTTCTGAAGACTGTGGGATTAGTATCATACATCAGGTCGTGCAGTCTCTTTGTAATATTCTCAACTCAACGTACGATGATAAGGTATGTGAACATGTCAAAAATCCCGGCCGATCACTTTTCAACCTTATTGCTAAGAAGTTAAGAGCGAAATGTGTTCGATCGGCAACATTCGCGGTAGTACCTATTACTCTGAAAAATTATGGTACTTCAGATTGTTACTATTTATTTTTTATTATTTTTAGACCATAGTAGAAGCATGCAACTGTTTGTCGGAGATCAGCTCATACGATTTAAAGACATTGGTCACAGTACCGCCGGTTGACACTGAAAGTGTAAGGACCATCCAGCCCACACGTTACTTCATGCAAGTTGTAGGAAAATCTCTTCTGGATGTTTTCTTTGATGAAGATCCAAATGTCACAGACGAAATCGCTGAAACTATGAATGATCTGCTGAGGTTCGTTGATGTCGATGCTATTCCAGGTATGGTTCTCTATTAAAACGATAATTTTAAAAAAAAACATGTCTTTAAGGGTTTGGCTACACGCTCAATCTTATTTGTTATTTATTTAAGACGGCAAAACGATATACCACACAAATGGCTTGCATAAAACGTTGATTTGCACAGTTAATGTATATACGTGAAGACGGTACAAGCAAACAAGCATGCAAGTCACTATTGTGTGGACGTCTTACTGTTTTTGCGCCAATTTTGCACAAAACTCTTGTGCTTGCAAGTCGCTATCGTGTAGACACCATGCAGTTTTTTCGTAAATTTTTGCACAACCTGTTTGCGCATACAAGATTGAGCGTGTAGCCAAAAGCCTAAAAGATCGTATAGTTACATATAAAAATAAATTTCAGATTTGGAGGTAGTTGACAAAGAAATATTAAAACCATTTTCTTCGTCGACTTCAATGAATACTGATACCGTTATTGATAGCATGACGTTTGAAGAGTATTGCACAACGTGCCCTGAAGGAATATTCATAAACGCTTTACTAACAAAAGAAAACGCTGATTGGCTGAAAGAAGTCACGTGCACTCTTCTCACATTTATTCATTCATCAACGAATTATGTGACTAACTTGAGAAAAGTTTGCGCGTTGAAGGTAAGATGACCTACATAGTTTACAATGCATGTCCTCGAAAAGAGCGTTTTCCAAGCAGCCAAACTGTGCGGAAAGTGTACTTTTTTTACTAGTGCTTTTTACTTTCCTGTACTTTTTTAATTTTTAACTCCAACGTCAGCCCGCCGCATAGACTTTTTATTATTTGAGAGAAGTTTTAAAAATTAGTAAAGTACAGATTATCATTTATATAAAAGGTAAGACAAAACTAATAAATACTTCATTTAAGGCGTTTTTAATTATTCTAGATTTAGATTTTGATCAATAAATTAATTTTAAATATTCACTAAATATGTTTGGCAGAATGTAAATTTTGCTCGTGACTTTTTGCGTTACGACGTGACAGCTATTTGCAGATGCGCAGTAGATATACCCGAGGAACTATGAACTATTAGTTAATCTGTGGATATGCTGAGCGCCCTTGAATAAGCGCCATTTTATTAATTTCTTGCTTGGTTCAGATATTTTTTTTATTTCCTCGCACAATGCATAGTAAAATGTTGTATGATACACGTGCGTAATAGTAGTTTATGATACTGTTGCATAATAAGGGGTATTAAAACATGAGTGTGAGTTTAAAAACCGAGCCGTAGGCGAGGTTTTTAATAGTATTCACACGAATGTTTTAATACCTAGTTATGTGCAGTTTCATACACTACTTTATCTACACTCATACATTTTGGGATTGAACCTACTTAATCTTATTTTCATGCATTTTCCATGCCATAAAGTCGTGATAAATGCATCATATAATAATCTCGACTTTGCTGGTAAGAGATTATGAGTAATTTCCTTCGCCGCATATAAAATATTAGGCGGCGTCAATTTTTCTTCACATTCACTAATATCAGACATTTTAAGCAAGAATTTTTAAAAGTCATGAAATTCAGTACAACGAAACCTGCAAAACGTATGAATGGCGCCAAAACCCAGCACATCACCGCATTAAATTGCGGTAAAAAAATCTTGCGGTAATAATACCGCATGAAATCCGTGTTTTGCAACAGAATCCACCGCATCGCAGCGCGAATATAATTCGCGCGAATATTTTGAGCTTTATGAACAGGCGGAAAGAGACAAAAGTTCGCGCAAATAAAAATGGCAGTGCGTAATAAGCCTGAAGCGGGCATTGTTACAGACAAGTTAAAATTGGAATCAATTTTTTTTATTAGGTACTATAAAAATGGCATTTCAGAAAATTTAAATAATTGATGGAATCTCCTTAGTGATTAACTTCTTGGATTTGTCCTGTATCATAATAGAAAAATAGTACATTGTGATACAAGGGTGGGAAGTAGGTTATTGCAAACGAGCTATCATTAACAAGCCCGAGCCGAAGGCGAGGGTTTTTAATGACACGAGTTTGCAATAACCTACACACCCGTGTATCACACGACGTTTTTCAATACAGTTGTGAGAAATTGTAAAAACAAATCAAAGAATTAGATTTGTTTATACACAATAAATAAAATTTTCAATATGGCGCGTTTTTGCAACTGGACATATTTTTTTACAAAGAAAACAGCCTATACAGCCTATTTGATTTTTGACAAACGTTGATGTGAAAATAATTAAACTGGTTATTAAATATAATAAACAACTATTTAAAAACTTTTGAGAATTCAATGCTAAAACGTACGGAATCATTCATTTTTCCTCGTATAAAATCTATCCCATTTTATTCTATGTATGATAACTCCTTGCTACTAAACTTTTTTTAAATTGACTTATAAATAATGGCGCGTTTTTGCAACTGGACATTTTTTTTCAACGAAAACAGCCTATACAGCCTATTCGATTATTTACAAATTTTGATGTGGAAATAATTAAATTAAAACTGGTAATTAAATATATTAAACAACCATTTAAAATACATTTGAGAATTCAATGCTAAAACGTACGGAATCATTCATTTTTCCTCGTTGAAAATCTATCCCATTTTATTCCATGTATGAAAACTCCTTGCTACTAAACTTTTTTAGATTGACTTATAAATTTAAAACTAAACTGCAAACATAATGATCGAGCTCGTAAACAAAAGTCACGACCGCGTAACAGAAAGATGCCTATGCGTAAGATTTAACTTTCGAATCATAATTATAGCCTCTGAAAGTACGCCATGTTTAACAACTGTATTGAAAAAGTTATTTTATGATGCAGTTGTTTGAAAATCGAAGGAAAATGTTGAACTATAATGGTTTTCTTTTTTAATTTTACCTATCCACGAATATAAAGTACGTGTTTATGCAATATTTTTTGAATTCATAATTGGAACATTACGTTGTGAGTGTAGATAAAATGATTTCCGACTCGTGTCGATTTATCCACTCTTCGGAAATCACCTACTTGCCGCACTTGTAGCATAAATAACAATTTTAACCGACTTCCCAAAAAGTATCTCAATTAAAAAAAACAAGTATTTTCGGGCATAACTCCAAACACCACCGGTTATGTTCAAGTTACATGTTATTCGGGTAATCTGTTCTGGCATCACTGTAATGCCTATAGAAAGAAAGAAAAGAAAGACTGACTGAACTGACTTCTAAAGCAAAACACTACAAGGCGAAAAATATATTTCTTTTTCAAAGTCGGTGTCTAAAAAAACAGTATGTATCAAAAATTATTTTTTTCTTTTATTAAAATTACACTGTCAGATTTATTGCCGGATTAGGTAATATGAACCTAAGCTGCGCATATATGGCACAAGATATGAACCAAGCTGACTTAGGTTCTGCAAATGAACTCAGATTTACGAATACCATTATAAGGTTCAAATTAGATTGATTCATGTGTCTTTGAAAATATATTACTATCTTTATAAGGTGTGCAGTGGCTTATTGGCTCATTGCAATTATATCCAAAACTAAATTTCTGATATTTGCAGTCTCAAGTTTGCCGCCAAATACTACCAGCCCTTGTTGGACTTATGCTACAAAGTCTAACAGAACGACACGTCAAAGCCATCAGTGGACATATAAACAAATTCTTTAATAATGTTTGGGAACAAAGTTTCGACGACAAATTGGAGAACAGTGGAGATAGTAACTTTAATTCTAGAACCGGTGGGATTGTGACCCAAGGCTACAAGACGATCATTCAATATATGCTTAATATTGTAGATTTTGTTCGTATACAAAGAAACTATTATACAATGAGGCAAGTATTAAAAACACACACACTGCTAGAATTAAGTGTTTTACTCACGCTAATGACTCTTGTTGCTCAAGATTAAAATACCTTTCACTTTTAAAATATTTTTTAAATGTCAAACTGTAAAAATTTTAGGCCTGGTAATGCCATGAAGACATTGAACTACCTAGAGCTTGACTACGACAAGGTAGCGTGGGCGGCGACTGTCGTGGACCAGAACTGGGCAGCCGTATACTACGGCGAGCTGTGGGCGATGTTCCAGAACGGCGGCGTCTCGCCAAACTCACCAGAAGCCACCTCGAGCTTGCCTGGCGGAGAGAACCTGCAACGAATTTTTAGAACTGTAAGTTTTCACACAAATACAAATAGGATTTTGAATACATAACCCAGAAAACCAAAACATAACCTGCAAATGGTTGTGACAAGTATGCCATGCTTTTTCCAACTACTGCAACTCCTCAAAGCCGAACCGAAACCTACAAAAAGTTTTTCAGATTCTAAGTGCATGAGATTCGTGTTTGAAACACTTCTAGAATATTTCATCTGAGAAACTGGCATATCTACATTTTGATAATAGCTTACTGACGATGATACTTATATTATTTTATGATATAATTGGTTACATAATTTTGAGGCAAGGCAGCTTTTCTCGTATAATTATTATATCACCATTCTGATACAAATAAAATCCTTTCCTTTATCAGTGTTACGTATCAATAGGAGAAATAGACGCTATCGAAGGCTGTGGCACCGAGCACTTGACGATGGAGAATGAAAAGCGGAAACATTTGATAAACACTGGCCAGTTCACGGACGCGCTTCTCTTACACGACATAGCCCTCTCGTGTGGTGGCCAGCCCGATCAGGATCTCCACTACGGCGTGGTCCGGTCTCTGCACAAGTCGGGCATGCATCACCTCGCTTTGCAGTATATCAAGTCACTGCCAGAGAACGACCATTTGAATGACTACAAATATGAGTGCTTGGCGTTCTTGGGTGAGTTATTCATACTCTTGACTAATAGTAGTTTTGACTATTTTTGAACTTCTTTTACAACTAGACCTAAAATGTATTGTATTTTAACTATCTTTTACTATCAAGCTTTTCCTCTATATTTTCAGGAGACTGGGGTGATTTCGTAGACACAAAAGAACTTGTAGAGAAGCAAAAACTACCTAATTGCAACCAAAATTCCGTAGTCAAAGCATTCCAGTATTCTTGTCTAAAAAGTTGTTTAAACATCCAAACTACGCCGGAGTATGAAAGTAAACTACTGGTACCTCTGAATAAAGCGAAGCTCGCAGTATCAAGATTATGTCAGAATCTGAATATGGAAAACTGTCAGAATATTTATAAAGTTTTAGAAAAACTTCATATATTTAACGACATTGAAGATTATTTCTCAGTGAGGACAAATCGTCGTCAAGTTTCGGAGCTGCTTCAGAGATGGGACATAGACAACTTGCCAGAGTTCAAAGACTTTAAGCATATTGAGGCTTTGTCATCTCAGCGGGTGCTCATACTTGAGCATGCAGCGAAATCTCATAACAATATGTTGAACGAAATTGTGTCTTTGCAGATAAAATATGCTAGTAAGTTTATCAGCAATTTAGAAATAACGCGCTGCGTTTGCCGATACATGGTTTAAACTCAAGGACATGAGGCCTTGTGTTTCGGTTCTGTCGTAGGTTCAGTACAGTACGACCTATATTCCAAAATGTAGCAAACATTGTTTTTTTCAGAAATGGCCTTAACTAACCGCAGAGTCCAGATGGCACAGCGCTTGTTAGCTGTAGCAAAGAAATCTCAGTTGTCCGAAGATGTAACACTGGTAGAGAGCGAGATAGCATGGGCTAAAGGACACAAGGAAATTGCGCTGTCTCTGTTACGTAACATTGTGACCAATCACACGCTGAATGCGAAACTTACAGCGACTTCTTTGAGGTAAGTGTTCTTATTACTTAAACGATTTCGAAGTTCTGAAAACGGTACTAAATTGGAATTTGCATTCCAGACAATTGAATTATATCGCTACTAGTTAAATACATGCGTTCGAAGTTAATTTTTTAATAACTATTATAAATGTTTTGACAAATATTGATTGCAATGAACTTTATCATTACAGTCGGTAATAGCTGTTAGCTTACCCACTAAAAGTTAGACGATTTTCGATACCTTCTGCAATTAGCAGTAGATAAGTGTTATTCAATACGTATGAGCTTATCGAACTAGAACGACTTGTTCAAGGTAGGCAAATATTATAGAATACAGTTATGCCAATTTGATCTTTAACATGTAATGTTAGGGTAGGTAAGCATTTGATTACTGTTTGTCACCATGTGGACCTGTTAATTTCAACATAATTTGTTAAGTTGATTTGGTCTAGTGGTTTGAACTCGCAACCATGTTGACATGGTTGCGAGTTCAAAACTAACCTCTTCTAGTTGTTTTATGTTTACAATATTGAATATAGATTTTTTTAATTCAAAATATTAATATGATCGTAAAAAAGACCTGCTTATTGATTGTATGAAACACAAATATATATTTAAATAATTAATTGTTATTATAATTTTTTCGACACTACCCACCCCCAAATGACGACTTAGGGGGTGTTAATGTTTTTTTGAAGAATCTTATTTCTTGGACTAATAAACTTGACATAAATATCAAACTATGTAACCAATAATGGTTATTATTAGATTTTCCGAACTACCCTCAAAATGCGATTTAGCGGATGTTTAAGTTTGCTAAGAATCTTACTGCACAGGGTTTCGTTTTTGATGTAAGTATAGGCGAGCACTAAGCTGGAATTTTCGGTAATCCAACCTTTTATCATCATAAAGAAAGAAAGAAAAGAAAGAAAGAAAAAGTATTTATTTGTGACCCGCACAGGAGACACGAGAAATCAGCTTAAAATTAAACAGAATTAAAAATAAAAACCCCGTGCGAGACCAAAAAGGCTCCTATCTCAGCATTTGCAGCGATATCCAAAAAAATGAAATAACGCTGCGCTGATATTCTGACAGGACCAACTGTTGATGCCACGGACACACTTACGGAAACGGAAAATACTTAAATAACCTATGTAGACCGACGTCCGCGATGCTCAATAATTATTTGTCGAAACCATCATCATCGTTTCAGCCAAAAAAACATTCACTACTCTTTCTCTTTTCTCTTTTTCTCTTACACAACATAACATAACATAGGCCTCCCCCAATCGTCGCCACACTATACAGTCCTGTTCATTTTGCATCCACCGAATTCCCGCAGCCTTGACCAGGTCGTCGTTTCACTTAGAGGGAGTTCTTCCAACGCTGCGTCTTCCGGTACGAAGTCGCCATTCCAGAACCTGTATGAAAAATCTAATTCCATGGGGATAAAGTAAATAATCATAATTGACTTAAGTTTTTTAAAACTGAACCTCCCAAACAGGGTTAGTTAACATCCCTTAGTTAAAGATTTTTTTTGAGGAATCTTACTTTGCTATCTGACTAACATAAAAGAAAAATAAAAAAAAACTTTTTGGCAAAAAAATACTACCGACTTCCAAATAAAAACTACAAAGTGAAAAATAACTTTATTTTTGGAAGTCGGTGTCTTTCGTAGGTACCAATTTTTTGCGTTATGGACACCGACTTCCAAAAATAAAGTAATTTTTCACTTTGTAGTTTTTATTTGGAAGTCGGTAGTATTTTTTTGCAAAAAAGTTTTTTTATTTTCACTGTTTTTGGTTGTACCTATCTAATTAGCAAGTTGTTTAGTAACCTATAACGCCAGAATAGGTTACCCAAATACCATGAAACTTGAACATAAACGGTGAAATGAGAGATCTGCGTACCCCTTAAGGGCGTACTGGCGTGATGTTATGTTATGAAATGGTATAAACAATGAACAGACATGCGATTGCAGCAATCCCGAGAGATTTGCCGTTATTTATTGAAGAGTTCTGTTGTATATCTCCGAAGTTCTTTATCAGATCTTCACCAAATTAAAATGGGACCAATTTTGGAATATGATCTTTCAAACAATAAAATAATTTTCAAAATCGGTCCACAATTGACGGAGATATCGGTGAACATACACAAAAAAAAAAACACAATGTCGAACATAGAACCTCCTCCATTTTGGTAAGTCGGTTAAAAAAGAAGAAAAGAGAAAATAATAATGTTTCATTGTTAAAATCTCGATGGGCGAAAAGGAGTTATTAAGTTTTTAGGGGATTTACTTTGTGCCGGTAACCAAAAATTTAAATAACGAATCGTCCCAAACCATTAAACCCTGGATATCTACGACATCCAATAGATTATTTTTGGTCGCCTTCTCGAACTGCACATAAGAAAATACAAATACAAAGTCGCGGGCGGAGTGCTAGTAAAATTATAAAATATAAATAAAAAAATTGGTAAAAGGCGTTGTTTTTCGCAATTTAGTAAGGCAAGATGAAAATGTTCGCGCGTTGTTACTGCAATTGTGCGTAGACTAGACTGGCTTTAGCTTCATTGTCACGGTTAATTTTTATTTTCCTACCCTTACCCTTAATAACATTTGACTACCAGTTGTATATTGAATACGCATATTTGTCTTTCAACTACCCACTTATTACAATTAGAACTCAATAATTTAGAAATTTTATATTTGAAGAATGTCCGTCTATAGTTATTTACAATAATACAAGAAATACTTACTGAATATATTCTAAATTGAAAGCAAAACAATATATCCTCGACGCAGGATTTGAACTCGCATCTTGTTCGTCTCAGCCTTATACACGAACCACGAGACCAGGGGGGAGACCATAAGCTCTTAGAGCGGTATCAATTTGATATCGAATAAGGGACATATGTATTTGACTTGTATACATCTGTCACTTACTCGATTTCAAATTGATACCGCTCTAAGAGCTTATGGTCAGCCCCTGATCTGCTTGAATATAATTATTAAAATAAGCTATTAGTAGCCATGACACTAATTATATTATAATACTCTGATAAATTTTTAGTATTACAGCATAAAATCAAAATCGAATAACAAATAGTTATAAATATTCTAACGCTAACAATTTAAAGATCAAATTTGCGTATCTGTATTATTATTGTATTTGTTCATCGAGTAGCGCTTGTCTGATAAATTCATACAAAATAAATAATTCTTAATGTTACAAGCAGAGGGTTCACATTCGTTCGTTTTAAGGGTGGGTCAGGTAACAGCTATTACCGACGGTAACGTGAGTTGTTTGGGCTATATCTTGCCAATTATTTTCGTTCTTGGTTAAAAATGCCTAAATATTGCAAATATTGTTTTTAGACGGTATGCGCTCTGGATAGCAGACTCGAAACGCGACAATCCCCGTGAAATCATGAGTAAATATTTACAAAAAAGTCTTTCTGTACTGGGAACTGAAAATATGGATATCAGGCTGAAAATTTACTACGATATGGCAAAGTTCGCCGATGCAGAGTTTAAGCAGGTATGTTGATTTAGCAGCAGCCAAATTTTTTTGATTGGACTTATGCAACTTATAGAATCAATCTGCCTAGCCTTATGTTGCCAAATATGGTGGTATTGGCTTCCAGTCCATTTTAGCAGGCGATCTTATTTAACTTCACAACCCAATAACTCCCTGATTGGATGCCCCGCCAGGGCGGAGGGGTCTGTCAGACTCCTACTGACTAAAAACCACCCCGGTGTTCCATCTCATACCTACGCCGGGGGCCGCGGGAACTTACGATCCTTCCACAACCTCCAGCTAGTGACGGCCCGCATCTGCGGGTCTCGACCTCGGGTTGGGGAGGAGTGAGGTTTTTGAATAAGAGGGGCTAGTCACCACGCCACCTCGGGTCCTGATGAGTGGGAGGCGACGGATGTCCTCGAGTCCATCCCGTCGCCGACGCCCGGCGCGTTTGCTGCGGATCGGGTGAGTGGATAAAATCTCCCACTCCCTTTCCGCAGCCTCCTTCTGCGAGACGACTGTTTCGCAGAAGGAGGCGCTTCCTCGAGCCACCGATACAGTGACCTTTGCCTCCAGGTACCAGGGCGGCCTGTCTGGGTCGTGGATATATTTGAAATAGAGTTACCGCTGCCCTGGCATAAGCAACTGAAGGAACACGGGTGGATTTTAGTCCGTAAAATTCTGGAACGCCCACCCGCTTTACCCAGAGCGGGAGAAGTCATTGGATGATATCCGAAAACAAAAAAAAAAACAAATTGTTTTGGGATATACCGACGGCGGATTCCGTCGGTCCCCGGAGCCACGTTTCATTCGTTCAATCCATGCCCGGACGACGAAATGGATGTATCTGTGATCCGATAATGTCTCCACCACCACGGCGACACGCTAGTCGCGGACACGGCTCGCGACAGCAGGGCTGGGGAACGAGACGTCCACTATGGATGGACCTGCCCCGCTGTCGCACGCACTTGTGGACCGATCCACGATTTAGGACGACCAGGCCAGTGCTGATTGCCCACTCTTCCAGCACCTCACCCCGAAGACTTGTTGTTGAGATTCCATAGCAACAGCACAGGGTGAGGGTGGAGTCGGCCTACGACGGCGCCCAACTCGACAAGGAAACTCTCGAAGTCGGCGAGACTCGCTGGGCGAAAAATATGCACCAACTGTGCAAACGCCGTCCGCGAGGACGGCCACCCAGCCGTGACCTCGAGAAGGGTTGACAAAAGCCCCGCCAATGATGGCCACCAAAGGTCTCAAACCCAGTTAGTTATCTAGGTCGAACGAAATACGGCTCGGCGACCGATGGTGTGAATCGACCACTCTGCCATCCTGAGCCTGGCAGATTGGTTGATTAAACCTTAGAGGAAATGGTAGAGCGCCATTATGCGCATAATACGCCATTATGGGGATAAAGAGCCCCCGGCAACCTTGACCCTCCTTCTCCTCTTCTGCTGCGCGGGTAAGCCACAGGCCTTTCCGCCAGCTCTGTGCACAGCGGGCCTCCCCGCAGCTGTACAGAGGGTGGAGCCTTGACGCCGTGGAGCATTGGGCCGCCTTATGGCTGACCGCAGCGATAGCACTTCTCGCTGTGGTCTGTTTCGGCGGTGCATCGTGCCCTGATATGTACCGCAATGCCCTGGGTTGCAGTAGCTTGACCCTCGCTGAAACCCACCCTACCAACAGTCGCCAACTGTCAGCGACCTTGTTCGCCGCAGCCACCGGGCACCGCACCCAAATCATGCCGAGCTCAGAAGCGTCCTCACGTCCTCAGAGGGACATCCGCCGGCTCGGGCGATGGCCGCCACTACCTCGGCTGGGGTCGTCGAGTCGTCCAGACCGTTGACACGCAGCTCAGCCGTCTTCATCGGCCTGGACACTCGAACGTCCTCCGTGTTGAGGACCTCAACCGCCGCCTTGATGTCGCTCACCGCCTGCTTCTGGGTATGGGTGAATGTGCCCTTCAGGTGGTCCATCACTTGGCGACTGAGCGGCACCGCCGACATTTCCCCACCGGCAGCTGTCTGAGCCGAGCGGCGCTCTCGGGCCTGACGGGCCAAATCGCTGACCTCGTCAGCCGCGACAACCCGTCGCTGCGCCCTCTTTGCGGCATTTGCCTCCGCCTTGTTTGTGCCTAGCAGGGAAGTTGTGGACCCACCGCTCTGTTCCGCGTTCCGGCACCCCAGCAAGCGTTGCTTAACCTGGAAGATAACCCTTGCGGCTATTATAATTTTGCCGCGGACCCCACTTACATATACAATATTGTATTTATAGGTAGTGACTTACATGAATTCATCAGTGTACGAAAACAGAGTGAAGTGCTTAGAAAATATGAAAGGGACGGCCTCGTCACTTGGCAACAAATCGCTTCAGTCATTGACAAAGTAAGTTTATTATTACCTGAACTAATAAAAGAGAGATAAAATTGTTTGTTTTATGTTCGTAAAAGGTAATTTCTGTAAGTACTGATACGAGAGCCACACTCTCTGAGTGTCATAGGCTGTTTTTTAATATCGGATTTTTTTTACGGGCGAAAGCTTAAAATCAAAATCAAATATTTTTATTTTACATAGGCCTACATGGGCACTTATAAAACGTCGACAAAAAACGTCTTAAAAATAACATACAAGTATTTATAATATTCTATTTTATTTTTTGCTTCATCAGTGTTAACATAGTATTATATCCATTTCAGAGAGGAGAGAAAGGCCTTAGCTACAAATAAAAAATTCAAAGAGCTTGATGAAGCTGAAATTGCTTACTCACAAGTGGAGAAGAATAACTTTTTGCAATTAGCTATGAGGTATGAGACAAATAGTATAATCATCGCCAAAGTTACCCACTAGTTAATCTCTTGAAAGATGTTGTATTTCACGAAAGATCGTGGATCACACCAATTTATATGACAGTACGTGGTGCATGTCTACGCAGCGTCGTATCTGCGTAGTGGTTTGACTACCCGTAGTATCTACGTAGTCGTGCGGCTACGTATCGTAGGCCTTGTGTAGTTGTGCGACTATGCAGCCTAATCTATGCGTAGTCGTGTGCACAAATATAATAATCCCTATATTCTGAACTACGCATACAAAAATAATAAAAAGTTGGTTTGGATTATACAGGGTGGAAAAATCAATGGGCCCTGAAGGGAAATCACTTTAAATCCTTAAGATACACTATTTTACTTAATTAAACATTCCTTTTGAATGTTTCCTTTAAGTTTATAAAAAGAAACTAAACTGCATTCCCAGGTTTCTCGACAAGCTTACACTCTAAAAAATTAACACTCGCTATTTTATTTCACTAGTCGATACAGTCAATGCTAAAGATAAACTTTCTCCAAGAAACATTAGGTCTTACATTCGTCTGTCGTACAAGATATTCATAAAATCTAATAATCCTAGTACACAAGGGCTTTAATCAATATTACCTTTTACTTGGCCTTTCACTGCGAGCGGAACGAGCTCCGCACGGAGTCTGTTTAACTCGCAATGGCGAACTGCATAGAAGTGCTTGAATAAGAGTGCTTCTACTGAAGTTCAAAGAGTCACGAAAGTGTTCGCAGAGTCGAGCGGATTCCGTGTCGACTCCGCTTGACTCCCAACACTGTTTTTCATACCAGCACTTCCACCGCGAGCAAGTAAGCGGAGCGGATTGAGTGAGTTGTATGTATCCGCTGTGTCATGGCGTTGCACGCTAGTTTTGAACGGGCTCCGCTCGGACCCCGCCCCCCCCCCCAACCATCCCCACCACTATCTCGTCATGCATCGTTTTGCCGTGACCCTGTGCAAATCTGGAGCTATTTATTGAAGCCATCCGTGCGTATCTCTGTTTATGGAAAGTGAATGACAAAGATTATCGCCGAGGGGTTAAAAATGTTCTAGCGTGGAAGAAAATTGTGGATTTAAGTATACCAGAAATAACAAACGCTAAGTGGAAAATAAATGTATTTTTCAATTATCTCATTGTTCAGTTTAGAGTGTATGTAATGCCCAAAAGTATTAAAATAATCACAAAATTTATTTTATACGTTGAATGCTGCTCAAGTTTACGCCGCAAAATCCGCTTCAAATGGAAAGTCACAAACTCGCTCATCTGTCATTTCCCACCTCGCAGGCTCCGCAAAGTCCGCTGGCAGTGGAAGGCAATGCTGAAACTCTTCCTTAGTGGAAGTGCACAACTATTTTACTCCGATTTGCTCATTTAGTAACCTCCGTCTCCGCTTGTTACCCTTTTTTAGTGACAGGCGGGCATTCAGTGGAAGCACTCAGTTCACCATTGCGAGTTAAATACGGAGTCCGTTCCACTCGCAGTGGAAGGCGGGCACCAAAGACATTCTATGAAGTACTAGCTTGCTAATTTATCTCCAAGTACCTTGTTGAAGAAAACCGTTTAATTGGTAATAATAAATAATAATTCTATGCACATTAGGTGGCAATTAGATTAGATGGCCTTCAATAAGTCCAGACCTGACCCCTATGGACAATTTTTTATATGGGGCCAAAAAAATCTTATGAGACTGTAGAAGAGTTAAGGGTTGAGGTAGAAAATAGATGTGCCCTAGCAGGCGTTGCACAGAGTTGGTTCCGGAGTGGTCTGTTGAGAGTTCACGGGTCCCCTTCCATGTGCTGATGGTGATCACCGTTAGTGAGGTAACAATACACAACATGCTGGCGTCCTCCGTGTGTGCACAAAATGTTCACTAAATAATTAAGTGATCTACAACGCCTTAAGGTCGAGTGCCCCGCCCCACGTACTTGCACCCATTATTTCATTGACATAAGATTGACGCGAGCTCCTGGAATGCATTATCTAAATCTAGAATTATTTAAATGGTTTTTTGATTAACTAATGTATTTCTTCACAGATATTATTTGCTATCTTTAAAACAATGCGACGAGAACAACTTGTCAGTATTTCGAGTGATATCACTCTGGCTGGATAACCAAGACTTCGAGTTCCAAGATGGTGACGAATCGTTTGAAGAACTGCTCAACATGATACCTTCTTGGAAGTTCGTAACAGTGTTGCCGCAGCTGGCACCGCGACTGACCGATGAAGATACAGCTTTCATAAAAAAATTGAAGAAAATAATAAGTAAATATTTCATAGTAAATACCTATTTATTCTTGCCATATTTTTGATTCATTATTTTATTTTTATAAATGTTGACTGAAAATGAAATGAGCTTAAATCTTATAAGCTAGCCTTAATAGGTTATAGTGCAAGTCAACATTTCTTCCTAATATTTTTTCTTTCCATAAAGAACGTTGCGCAATCGACCATCCCCATCACACTCTACCGATCCTGTTTGGGCTGAAGAACTCGGACAAAGACAACGTGATCCTGAACGCAAGTGGCAGGGGCGGGGCGAGCGCTCGGGGACGTGAACTACAGCCGCGCGTCGTTGCTGCGCAGGCGATTGTGAGCGAACTGCACGGACACAGCAACGAACTCACCGCTATTATTACGCAAATGGAGACCATGTGCGATGGTAAATGATCAGCTTTTGACCGCAGCGCAGTACTTCGTAGTTTTCACTGGCTAACAAATACAAACGTTGCTTCTGTTGAAATATAGGGGAAAATAAATAAACTTTCATTAATCCGGCAAAGCTTCTAAGTAGAGTGCTTGGCTTGGTTAAGATTATTTTAGACTTTATTTTAAGTCAACAATGTTGACATTTGTTTGGTTTGTTGATACGTTTAATATTTCAAGTTGGTTGTTGCTTACTGCTTATTTCTTGGATCAACCGAAACATAAATAAAAAATGAGAAGTAATATATTTCAGCCATCATAAGTATCGCTAACTACCAACCACCGACCGCAACAAAGAATGTTAAAAAGCAGAAGATACCCGATGCAGAGAAGCTCCACAAGCTTCGAAATCTAAGGGCCGTCCCTGTGCCCACAGTTACCTTGCCGATCAAAAAGGACTGCAACTACGCGTACATAAACAGTAAGATATCAGTTTAATACGGCATGTTTCATTAAAGTCTCCGCCAGATAACAAACAAAAAAAGTCATTGATCCGACTTGTACCAAAATAGTAGTTAATGATACTATTGCATAATAAGGGGTATTAAAACATGAGTGTATTCACACGAATGTTTTAATACCTAGTTATGTGCAGTTTCATACACTACTTTATCTACACTCATACATTTTGGGATCGAACCTACAAAATATTTTTTTTTTACATTTTCCATGCCATAAAGTCGTGATAAATGCATCATATAATAATCTCGACTTTGCTGGTAAGAGATTATGAGTAATTTCCTTCGCCGCATATAAAATATTTGGCGGAGTAAAATTTTCTTCACATTCACTAATATCAGATATTTTAAGCAAGAATTTAAAAAACTCATGAAATTCAGTACAGCGAAACCTGCAAAACGTATGAATGGCGCCAAAAATGCGCTAAAGCTTAGCACACGCACAGCGATATTTATTCGCGCGTTTTTTTCCGCCCATTCTGCGACCTATGGAATTGTATGAAGCTGCTCGCATTGAGATAAAAAAAACGTGTTTCAATAATACCGCATGAAATGCGTGTTAACCCGCGTGTTTTGCAACAGAATCCACCGCACCGCGGCGCGAATTTAATTTGCGCGAATATTTTGAGCTCTATGAACAGGTAGAAAGAGACAAAAATTCGCGCGAATAAAAATCGCAGTGCGTGCCCTGCCTAAAGCGAGCATTGTCACAGACAATTTAAAATTGGAATCAAATCTTTTTATTATAGTTAATAAAATAGCATTACAAAAAAAATATTGATGGAAACTCCTTAGTGATTAACTTCTTGGATTTGTCCTGTATCGTAATAGAAAAAAAATAGTAGATTATTGCATCCACTGACCTCTATCATACAAGTACGCTGGACTAAATATATTAGATGAAATGACAGTTGATTTTTGTGCCGAATCATAGCGCCCCACTCGAGGTTCTCAGGAACTAAAATTGACACATTTAGAGATAGGTTAATACCGATATTTCTCAATATTAGGTAATACTAATATATTCGCCTGGAAATATGATATTATTTTAACTAATACGAGTATATGAGTATTAGTAATATTTTTAAATTACACTAATATCAAAATAGTAGACTTGGCAAGGCGTATCACTCATCTACTGTACTGACTTCTCATAATATATTGCAACTAAATATCTCATATTGGTATTAGTGATGAATGTTATATGAATGCCTAATAATCAGTAATAATATGTTAAAAAGCAATGTGTAATACTAAATTCTGGAATCATCATCATGATCATCCACAGTCCGACTTCGCCCACTGCTGAGCACAGGCCTCTCTCTTCTTGTATCAATCACCTCGTTCCTGTCTGGAATTAATTCTGGAATAATATCATGATAATTATAATTGTATTAACAAATGTTTTTAAGTCAAACAATTTATATCTGCATCTGAAACAGAGTTGAAAACTGATATAAGTCTTCACGTCGCTGGAATGCGATGGCACTCTTATTTGCACCTTAACACTACAGAGACAGGATCTCAGCGATGAGAGCGAGAAATATGTCCGTTGTAAATTATTATCCATCTCATTCGTACGCAAATATTTGTATGAATGATGTTCCAACCGAGTGAATCCAAACTATTGTAAATGTAAGTATTAACTAACTAGTATACTTGAGCAAGCAGATACTTGCTCAAATATACTAGTTTTAAGGATAAGTTGTTAGCCTATCCCCATATTTAAATCTCACTGATCTGACAGTAATGCGCTATAACTTTACTAGCACGCTATCCACTAGTTTATAGCTAGCAATCTGATTGAAAGTATTTTTCAGTTAACCTTTACAGCAAGTTTTCTATTACTTAGAAATTAATCTCAATTAAAATAATTGGGATTTTCTTTTTCTCTTACGTATTAAATTATTCTCACGTATTTTTATACCGAAGGCTATGTCCCATCTCTAATATTAGTTCCATGGAATCTCACGTTCAGTCACGTTGCAATCAGCGCCAAAATGGCGAAAATCAAATGTCTTAATTTTGTCATCGATAATATGAAGTCCAGCGTACTTGTATATTAGAGGTCAGTGATTGCATCGAGCACAAAGTAATTTATTACAGCACCGAGTGCCTGATTTAGAGCCCGAGCGTTAGCGAGGGCTCTAATCTAACAGGCACGAGGGCAATATAAATTACTTAAGGCGAGGTGCATAATCTGCTTTTCTTTCAATTAAAAATATTGTCAAGCAAAATTAACAAAGTTCCCGCCAAATCACTTTTTTAAATTTCTTTCATTTTTAAATTAGAGTTAGCAGCAATCATTTTTTAAATTTAGAACAAGTAGGATAGATACGAATAATACGTAGGTACGTAAAAAAAAAAGTATTAATATCGGCTGGCTGAATAGAGCTAATCCATTGAGATTGGCACCTTTTGGTGCTACTAAAAAAAAAACTGTGCAATAATGAGATTTCATACATTTTTATTGCTCTAGAGCATTAAAGACTCGCTTTGTACTGAGTTTTTAGTGTGATTGTGATGAAATTAAAGCATAGTTGGAAGAAAAATTGTTTTATAGCATTATTTTGTTAGAGAAATAGTGTTATAATGAGATTCTATTTTTATATTTCGGTATTGTGTTTATAAAGTATGTCAATATAAACTCTTTTTGAAGTTTATAATTCGAATATTACGATATGAGAGTAGATACGAGTATAATTACGTAACTTGAAAACATGATTTTTTGTTTATTGAGATATTTTGATAATTTTGCTGTCTCAAATTAAAGGTATGCTTAGAACTATTTTATAGTTTAAATCATGTAATTCGGTCTTCGTGTTTACGAGATATTAACTCATTACTGAATGCCAAGTGAAAAGGTCAAGAACGCCCCTTACCGCGATACGTTTGTTTTGATCGTTTTTGCGGCACTGCCTTTACATTTTTTTCGTATCGTTTTGAAATATTAGAATACATATATGCTAGACAGGTGTTAACGACTTTTATTTTGTTGTTATCTGGAGGTGACTTTGTAACAAATAGGAATGGTCAACCGCAGACAGTTGTGCTTGACCATTTCTCGCCCTTATACTCTAAGTAATAATGTTAAATAGCTATTACTGACCTATTAAATTTAATTATGATTATCAATCATTATTATAATATACTGTACTCATCATTACTATTAATATTTGTTTCATTATTTTAGCTTTACATTCTTTTGGTTCACACTTCGAACTAGTCGGAGGAGTAACCTGTCCAAAGAAGATAAATTGCGCAGATTCTTCTGGCAAAGTCCACGTGTTGTTAATAAAGGTAAATAAATAAATCTTTAAAATTGTTATTTGGTACATTATTTAAATGCTTATTAGAAAATCTTATTGTTCTTCTAGGGCGGGGATGATTTGAAACAAGATGCTGTAATGCAGCAAGTATTTAGTATTGTGAATACCTTGCTAGAGAATAATCCTGTGACCAATAAGAATAAACTACTCATCAGGACTTACAAGGTAAGATTCTTAATAATAAAATACCAAATTTACGCACAACACGAGAATTCAAATATACAATTAGAACAATTTTTGGCCAAATTAAACGCAGCATCTAGTAGACTGAAAAGACTTACCACATGCATAAATCGCAAAAAGCAAAACACAAAATTTTGTAACAACGAAAGAACATTTAACAGACAATATTCACAACTATTGGTGTAAGAAATGCACTAGTATCCACCCATTCATATCATCATCATCATAACAGCCGAAAGACGTCCACTGCTGGACATAGGCCTCCGCCATGCGTCGCCACATTGACCGGTCCCGTGCGTCTCGCAACCAGCGGATCCCCGCAACCTTCACCAGGTCATCTGTCCACCCATTCATGTATAATCACCTAATAGTACATTTCGTGTCGAGCATAAAAAGTCGAGATTTTATAACGAGCGATGTAGCCAATCGAAAGCTATATGCTAGTGTTAAAATAAAGCCTTTTTATGCTCGACACGAACGATTCTTTTTCCACTACCTGATGAGCTTACTTAAAAAAAATTTTGTCGACACGGTTGGCGTAGTGGTTGAGCGATCGGCTGCTACGCTGCGTGTCGCGGGTTCGTTTCCCGCACGGAACAAATATTTGTACGGCCTACAGATAGTTGTTCCGGTTCTGGGTGTCTCGTGTATGTGAGTTTAAATGTTTGTAAACGCACCCACGATACAGGAAGAAATGCCTAGTGTGGGGCAACGTTTTTTTTTAAAAAAAAAAATAAAAAAAAAAAATGCAAATATGTTCAATTTATTAGAAACGTTCAGACTAAAAACCACAGACTATATACACACAGTCAACGCGCGCTTTTTCGTGAGGTAACAGGTTGAGTATCATTCTGCCAGTTACATAATGATCCATACAAAAGTCATTTCGTAACTGTTATTGTGTAATGTTATTTTTTTTAATTTTATAATCTTGTGTCTAAATGTTCATATTTCGAAACGAATTTCTTAGGCAATGTGTTACATAATAGACAAAGCAGTGGAAGAATGAAATTATTAAATCACCACACCCGCTCCCAACATACATAACACAAGGAGTGACGTATATGATACATAAGGACAAGAATAATACCACAGACCCAGCTAAATACCGACCAATCACTTGCTTGCAAACGCTTTATAAAATCCTAACAGCCTGCATATTTGAACTAGTCTACGATCACTTAAACAAGCATAACATTCTAGCAGAACAACAATAGATGTGTCGTAAAAACTGTCAAGGATGTAAGGAACAAATAACTATAGATGCAGTTGCTATGAACAGCGCGGTCAAAAACAAACAAGATATTCATACCATGTTCATCGATTACCAAAAGGCATTTTATTCAGTCCCGCTTAGCTGGTTGTTACGAGTCCTCAACATACATAATATTCACCCCACTTCTTAGATTCTACCAAGCAAAGTTGGCAAACTGTACTTAAAATAAATCAATCCCTTCATTGCCACCATTAACAGTTCCATGATGGAACTATTAGCCACTGAACCAATTCAAATTAAACGTGGTATTTTTCAAGGCGATGCTCTCAGTCCTTTGTGGTTTTGCATGTCACTCAATCCACTATCACACCTACAGGATAACACTAACAAAGGGTTCCCAATAATAAAAGATAACACACATTTTTTTTTTAATTATCTATAGACTTGCGCTTGACCACTATCTCACCTGATGGTAAGCAATAATGTGGTCGACGGTGAAGCACGCTTGTCTAGAAGAAACCCATTCACTCTTGACTTAAAGACCCCTAGATTGTAGCTATCGGGAAACACAGACTCCGGCAGGGAATTCCACTCCTTAGCTATACGCATAATAAAAGTGTCCCCAAAACGTTTGCGTATGGGTGGGATGTCCACCATGTACCGATGACGCATCGCCGTACGTCTGGTAGTCCGATGATGAAACGGGCTGGGCGGAATTAAATCATGCGATGGAATCCCGTTTACCGTTCCATCATCGGACTACCACCTTATATATATGGATGATATAAAGTTTTACGCAGCAGATAAACAATCATTTTTCTATTTAACAGATACCACACAAGAATTTTCTAATAACTTCAATATGAAATTCGGGATAGATAAATGCAAAATTCACCCAAATTTTATTTTTTTGTGTTTTTGTGGAACATTAAAAAAGGCTGTTGATGTTGAAATGCAAAATTCTGTCAATTGAAAAATGATAAATCCAAAATAATAGCTACACGGAACCGGCGAAACTATAGAGCCAATGCGTGAACACACTACATACAAATACCTAGGTTTCAAACAATCCAGACAGATAGAACAAAAGGTGAAAAAAAAATTGCTTACAAAATGTAAAAATTAAAAAAAAAAAACGATATTAAAAAACAACAGCGAACTATCAATACTCTCTTTACTAAGCATAGGAAACACCACACGAAATCATGCATACAGCGACTCACGTTACCACGAAAAGAATAAGGGAGGAGATTGATAGACGTACAAAATCTGCACGACAAGCAGATCCTTTCTATCAGATCTTACATCCAAAACAAATCAGAATAACCGCCACTACACAAATACGTAACAGACACAGATAAAAAGCTTACACCACTCAACTTGCAAAATAGAAACACTCAAATCAATGAAAACATCATAAACACACAGCAAAAAATCGCAGCATGGTCTGAAAAAGCTTTACACGGAAGACACCGAGCTACCCTGAGCCAGCTACATGTCAATAAAATAAATTCGGACGCATGGCTCAAACGAGGCGCATTGCTTCCCGAAACTGAAGGCTTCATGCCTGCGATCCAGGAACAAATAATTGTAACACGTAATTTCAGAAAATATATAATGAAAGACTCCAATCAAACACTCCATTACAACAGCTCCTCTGAGACCGTACAGCACATAACAGTGGCCTGTAAATCTCTCGCACAGACAGATTACAAACACCGACATGACCAAGTTGCCGCAATAAGACACCAACACCACGCATACAAATATAATAAGCCCAAACCGTTCACATCGTCCCTATAGTACTTTCATCTACCGGTGTCGTGCCAAAGGCTCTAACGCAAAGTCTTGACACTCTACATATGCCTTTTTACACACTGTACATGCTCCAAAAAGCTACCATACTCAATACCTGTCACATAACGCGAAAGTTATTGACTTCCTCTACATTATCATCCACCTTTTCAATTAAATTTCCCACTCACACTGCCCGTGTGTATGGTCGTATACTCTCTCTAAAGAGAAGCAAATTCAAATGCAGATTGAAATTAAATTTAATGCATCCATAATGTACATACAGGTGGTAAATATAAGTTACAGAAACAATTATGGACCCTGTCGGGCACAGCAACATTCTAGATACAGTCAGTGTCAGGAGCAAAACAAAGAACTCGATATAATAATATTAATACAATTTTATTGCTTCATAAAAAATATTACAATATTCAGATATGACACTGGATCCTGCACTAGGATACCCTTTGTCGTAAGTAAATCACACTAATCATGGGCCTCTTAAATGCGACTTTACAAGTGAATATATGGAACAGTGCTGGCCCAGTGGTAACAGCCGCGTCTTACAAGTTGTAGTTCGTGGGCTCGAACCCAGGCAGGCACTTTACTTGTGAGTAAAATATTTCATCACCACTGCTCTCAAAACGGCGAAGGAAAACATTGTGAAAAAACGTGTCCTAGAACCAAACATTCAAAGACATATGACATCCACCAACCCGCACTGGACCCGCGTGGTGGATTACGGCCCATTCCCTTCCACAAAGAGGAGGCCTTGTCCCAGCAGTGGGAACATTAAAAGGATGATGATGATATGGAACAATTTCTCATTCTCGGTTGAAAAGGGAAGATCTTCAACCAGATATTGTGTCTGGTATACCTCTGCCGCATGTTTTCGGGCTACACTCATAGATATGTCACATCTGCAAAAGAAACTTCTTTGTTGACTGAACGTGTTTTCGTTGACTCTAATAGGTAGTCCCGATGTCTCGCCTGTCGGGAGTGTTGGAATGGTGCGAGGGCACAATCCCCATGGGCTTGTATCTTGCTGCGTCAGATAAAACCGATGCCCATGGCCGCTATCGTCCTCAGGTAAAATAATAGCAATCTTAAATATTTTCTAGGATGAATTGTTTTTTTTTTTTTATTATTATTTTATTGTCTATAGGCTTGAGCTTGACCACTATCTCACCTGATGGTAAGCGATGATGTGGTCGACGATGGGGCACGCTTGCCTAGAAGAAACCCATTCACTCTTGACTTAAAGACCACTAGATTGTAGCTATCGGGAAACACAGATGCCAGCAGGGAATTCCACTCTTTAGCTGTACGCATAATAAAAGTGTCCCCAAAACGTTTTGTACGTATGGGTGGGATGCCCACCATGTACCGATGACGCATCGCCGTACGTCTGGTAGTCCGATGATGGAACGGGCTGGACGATGGCGGAATTAAATCATGTAATTCCATCGCACACTCCCCGAAATGTAACCGATAAAATACCAACAAACTGGCAACTCGGCGACGATGTTCAAGGCTCTGGAGCTTTGACTTGACCAGTGCCTTGTGTTGCTTTAATGTAGTTACAGAAAATAAAAAAAAGGAAAGAAAGAAAAAATATCTATTGCCACCGAAACCGACATTACCAATTACAAAAGCACATTTTTATATTGATTTATTCACAATTTATGAACAATCAAGAGCTTTTCTATACTTCTATACTATTACTATATTTTAATTATATTATATAATTATATATATAGTCCGCCTCTGTACATTTGTGTGCTTGAAGTATTAAATAAATAAATAATAATATTATAAAGGGGAAAGATTTTTTGTTTGCTTGTACCGAATAGGCTCCGAAACTACTGGACCGATTTAAAAAAAATCACCAATAGAAAGCTACATTATGCCTGAGGGCTATACATAGGCTATTTTTTAATCCCGAAAACGGGTCCTGTGGGGTGGTCTACGGAAGCGAAGCCGCGGGGAATAGCTAGTATTTTATAATTTACTAGCTGTCACCCGCGGCTTCGCTCCCGTCAACTGGCTATATACCTACCCTACCCTACCTACTTAGCTACCCTACCCTGCCTACCTACCCTACCCTACCCACCTAACCTATTTTACCTACCCTACCCTACCTACCCTACACCTACCTACCCTTACTACTATACGAATGTAACCTGTACTTTTGTTTCTACCGGCGGCGGCGCACTCATTAAAATTTAGAACATAAAAGATGCTATTGTGAGTCAATCTTAAAAGATAGACATATTATTATGCTGTCGCGGACTTTTTTTTAGAACTTTTAAAGAATAACAATGCCATGATACCTGCGTAACTTAAACCGTTTACGCAGCGCACGCAACAAAAGCTCTCAAAAAGGAATATTTTTGCCCGTTAATGAAACATTTTTCATTTATGCTCGGCTCCTATTGGTTGTAGCGTGATGTTATATCGCCTATAACCTTCCTCGATAAATGGACTATCCAACACAAAAAGAATTTTTCAATTCCAACCAATAGTTCCTGAGATTATTTATATATATAAAGGATAGGATAGATATAATTATTATGATAAAGTCTATCTCATTAATTTCTATGGCTAGTATTTGGTGTAACAAATTGCATGATTCTTAAGAAAATTGCTGATACAAGTCTAGAATGTTTTATTTCGTTTTCAGGATATTTCATGTATGACTGCTCGTAAGAAAATGATCGACTGCTGCAATGAAGGCCATGAGGCAAAGTTGAAAGTTTTCACCAAAATACTGAAAGAATTTAAACCTGTGTTTCACTATTTCTTTACTGAGCATTACCTTGATCCGGTTACATGGTATGAGAGAAGATTGGCGTATACGAAGAGGTAAGAATTAAACTTTTTTTTTTTGTTGATCAATACTGTCTTCTTCTGTATAGACCGCCCAAAACGAATCTTACGTTATAAAGCGCGGTTTTTCCTTTCAAACAAATATCAAGATTGTCTTGCTTAAAATAAAGTCGAAAATACATTTACAATGCATGTCCTCGAAAAGAGCGTTTTCCATGCAGCCAAACTGTGCGCAAAGTATCACTTTTTTTTACTAGTGCTTTTTACTTGCCTGTACTTTTTTTATTTTTAACTCCAACGTCAGCCCGCCGCATAGTTTTTATTATTTGAGAAAAGTTTTAAAAATTAGTTAAGTACAGATTATCATTCATATAAAAGTTTGGCAGAATGAATATTTTGCTCGTGCCTTTTTGCGTTACGACGTGACAGCTATTTACACATGCGCAGTAGATATGCCCGAGGAACTATGAAATATTAGTTAATCTGTGGATATGCTGAGCGCCCTTGAATAAGCGCCATTTTATTAATTTCTTGCTTGGTTCAGATATTTTTTTTTATTTCCTCGCACAATGCATAGTAAAATGTTGTATGATACACGTGCGTAAGATGATTTCCGCACTTGTAGCATAAATAACTATATCATATCGGTGAACCGCGCTGTCCACGTTGATGCTCTCCTTATGCAAGGTTGTTTGTTTGCCATTGAAAATCGCGCTGCGTTGCGCTTTGCTATCCGTCTGGAACGATCTGCTAGATGATCTGTAAAATTGAATTTGCAAAGTTTTACAATATTAGGTTTTGCAAATTGATAAACTGTATTTTTGTTCCTATTTAGTGTTGCTACTTCATCCATGGTCGGTTACATACTGGGACTAGGCGATAGACACGTACAAAACATTCTGATTGACAAGAGGACGGCTGAAGTTGTTCACATAGATTTAGGTAAGTAATAAAAAGCACATATTATCCCCTGCTTAGGGGATCGTAGTGGAACACTGAGTGCTGTAGAATCCCCTGGGGGACTGATTTAGGGGATCCTAGTGGAACGAGTGATTTTTGTCATATTGATATACATATTTCAAAAGCCATATAATTTTACTTTTTTACTGAATATTACAAATTATCTTACAGGTATTGCCTTTGAGCAAGGCAAGACACTGCCTACTCCAGAAACAATTCCGTTCCGTTTAACGCGAGACATTATCGCTGGATTTGGGTCCAGTGGCACTGAAGGAATATTTAGAGGGTAATCATCATTGAACACTCCATATAAGCTAATCTTTCTAATATTATAAATGCGAAAGTTTGGATGGATGGATGTATGTTTGTAAATAATTTTCGACTTTCACGCGGGCGAAGCCGCTGGCAGTAGCTAGTTAGTTAAGGTTACACTAGTCGAAAATTCTTCCATACTAACGTCAACTTCAGTCTAGGGATTATTCCACTGTTTGACGATGTACGTTCAAAATAAAAAGTGATATCAATTTGTCTCATCATTATCTAGTCCTGTATGGAAGCAAAAAAGTAAAAAAAGAAAATATTTGAAAGTTATGAGCGTCGAAAGTTCCACATTTCGACACTAATTTTAACGCATTTTTGGGCGCGAATAAATACCATAAGAAGACGGAAAATTGCAAAACGGTATCCATAAAGGGATAGATTAGTAGTTCAACAATGCAAATAATTTTATTTTGAACAGATAGATTTAGTCGTTTTTTCATGATATCTAGACTGCCAAAGGTCTGTTTATAAAATTTCGCACGCTCGGTTTCGTCCTAAATCATTATCCATTTCGCTACAAATTTGCAAAAGTGTGTATGCGTACGCGAACTAGCTTCCTACTGCTCATCACAGCATCTATCTCTTCCGCACGTGTTGTCGGTGACATAAAATGCATTTTAACCCCGCGCACAAAATAGTTCGTGCCGTCGACTAGTGTACCCTTAATAAACAAATGTTGGGCGTGGTTTCATCCGTAAATGTTTGAGGCAATTGGGTGGTACTAAGACGAACCTGGGACGAGATACTTAGCGATAAGTTGGTCAAAATTACATCCAGTTGTCTAATTATCTTTGATTATTAGTAACTGAAGAAATTTATTTATTCTTTTTATATTATCACAAACTTTTTAGTTTTACCTATTCCGGTGTCTGTGTGTTATCAAAGTTTGCAAGTTAAATGCAAACCATTTACCAGTATTTGATTGAGCTCAAATTTTACACTCATATTTGACAATGCATTTTTTTGTAAAAAGCTTGTTTGTTTCATGCCTTTTAAATATAAAAGCTTTTTGTACACAAACTTACATAAAATGTAATTGCAGGTGCTGCGAAAAAACAATGCAGCTTCTACGTGACAATCAAGAGACATTGTTGACAATATTAGAGGTTTTACTGTGTGATCCTTTGTACTCTTGGTCAGTGAAAACTGCGCAACAAAATGCTCCTACTTCAAGCAGGAACACTAGTGCAGTCTGTACGTAATCGTTTAATATTTTCCTTTAAATATCAACATTTTAACTATTCTCAAAAGTGGTACCAAGGCCAAACCTGAATGCGGAGCAAATTTAATGCGGAGCAAGGGTTATTGGGCGCGGATCCCAGATCAGGCAGTGTTATTATTTTCCATATGTTACCCAATTTAAATAATATTTTGTTAGTATTCCTTATTATGTCCAGTACCCTTCTGTATCTACGATATAATTATTGTCCTTTATTATTCCAGGTGATACCGGCAGTACCAGCGGTCTAGCCAAGCGTGCGCTGCTGGTGGTGACGAGCAAGCTAAGCGGCACAGAAGATGGTGTGGCAGGTGGCGTGGCTGTGACTGGCCAAGTCGCGCGACTTTTGCACATTGCCACCGACCCTTTCAACTTGTGCCGGCTCTATCACGGCTGGCAACCCTATTTATAAGCACAGCCATTTCTAAAGTGACAAAAGTCCATATTTCAATTTAAACCCAGGAACATATAACTGTGATTCAATTTAATGTGAAGAATATTTTTTAAATGTGATTCGATTACAATTTCATGTTGCATGTTATGATGCTCCTACACCGACTGTTAAAAATGGTAGGAACATGTTTACTAATGTTTGTAAACATTTTTAAACAGCAGTGTGGGAGCACCATTACTCAGCTTCATTTTAATAAGATCAAATAAAAATTTATTTTCATCCTTGGTAGTTTCATTTTGGTTGCCCGCTGATGCAAGGTCGAGCTCCATTCTACCATGGTACCGCATGGTAATTTTTTTTTTAATTATTGAAATCTATAAATAAGTAATCGAATTTCTGCTAATGGAGGAAACAGTTACCAATTTAGTGTTAATCGACTTCGCCAACGCTTTTAATACCCTGAGTCACGATATCCTTTTGACTATCCTTTCTTATCTTATGGTCTCGAACCAGGTACGGCAATGGATTTCCTCTTACTTTCGGAGGCGACAGCAGTCAGTTTGTGCTGGAGACTCTTCCTCGGGGTGGTGCGATGTTGAAGCTGGCGTCCCTCAAGGCGGTATTATATCTCCTCTTCTGTATCCAAATTGCGTATCTGTTTTAACAGCACAAATTACACTCCTTCCCGTTCATTTTGCTAACTCAACAATATTCATTGCGTGTTTTACGCTGTCGAGTAGACGGATTCTTGAACATATGAATGCAAGGAAAACAATTCGTACCCTACTTGAACTTACACAATTATTGTGCTGTTCTACATTTTCATAAATCTGATAACCACAGAGCTTCAGTGTGTGTATCATATCTACGCTGACGATCTACAGCTCTACTGTCAGGCAGGTGTAGACCACTTATCGGATCAGTTTTAAAAGCTGGTCAGGCCGATTCTGAGTGGCGGATAACCCTGCAAAGTGTCGTTGGGAGCCCCTATAGGTTGAGAAAGCTCGATTATTTAACTGTTCCGCCCAAAATCTCTAGCAACGCACAAACTGATATTTGGCCCTAAAAGTTGACCAAAATCGATATTTTTTATATTACAGACATTTTAATTTGCCTTTATAATATTAGTAAAAAAAAGTATTTTAAAGACCAAAAATTTGATGGTTGTTGTTTTTAATAAAAACCAAGTGCGAGTCGCACTCGCGCACGAAGGGTTCCGTACCATTATCGCAAAAAACGACAAAAAGATCACGTTTGTTGTATGGGAGCACCACTTAAATATTTTTTCAACACACTTGCTCATAAAGTGGCTCTAATTTCACCGCAATTAGGCATATAATGATACCTGTAATCAAACTGTGACTTTTTCTTTGCTATTATTCACAAGTGAGTTATAGTTTTTTTTTCAATGGTTTCCTGCCTTCATTTTAAATACTTTTAAATTAAACTAATTTTAAAAGTGTCACAAATCAATCCAATGAAAATTAATAAAATAAGTAATTAATTCTAATCCAATTAAAATTGAAGTATTTTCAATATATTAAAATGTAACACTGTTAATTAATTAAAAGTGTCCCATTCGACATTAATCCCTTTCTATTCCTGTCATGGATGTAGTACTTACTATATCCATAACATGACATGTGTAGTAATTACTATTTCCATGATACCCATTAAATACATAAAATGTGGCATAGCTTCTAATCAAACAATTCAGCAAAATGCTAGAACCTATCATACTGCTTGCTCATTTCATGCAACTTCGTATTCAACTAGATAATTTCAACTTGTACGTGTTTAATAAATAAAACTTGCCCTCAAAAATAACTTTTGTTTCTCTGCAATAAAGAAAACTTGAAATTCACCATTTTGTACATGGCTAAAACGCTATCCGCGAAAAGCTAAAAAAAGAAAGTAACCTCATTGTTTTAGTCTATGGCCGATCGCGATTGTTAGATGCGCGCGCATAGGAAAACTGATTAATTTACCCCGCCATTGCGAAAAATTTTTCACTACTCGTTTTCACTGTTGAAAATGATTTTTTTGTATTATTTTCTTCACAAGTGTGTTGAAAAACGTCGTATGATACACGTGTGTATTGATGATTACCGTCCTCGGCTCTCTTAAGACCCTCACCTAAAGGCTCGGGTCTCAATGGCGCCTCAGCGGTAATCACCAACATTACGCACTTGTACCATAATGTACTATTATACCATTCCCCCTCTAAAAAGCTTATTTTATTCACTGAAAACAGTGAATAAAAAGCACTTTTACTCACTGTTTTGGTGTTTGAATTTAGAACACACTAATATATATTCGACGTCCATCTCAATGCTATACAACCTCCTTGCACATAAAATACTCGATACAAACTCCTTGTGCAAAGAATATTCGACTTTTAAACTTCTTCATCGATTTAATTTTCAGTTTGTTAATATTTAGGTTTGAAAAAGCGCGGGAAACCTCAAATTTGGCGGACGTGGTTTTTTCGATCGTTTCATAAATTAATTAATAATATTGGATTGGATTAAGTTTTTGTATATATTTTATCTTATTATTTAGTACTTTAGTTAGTTTTAGTGTTGTTATTATATTTGGTAAGTGTTTTTATTTCTATTTATAGTTGTTAGCCATGGATCCTCCGGACGACCCCGGAGGAACACCACCTTCAGAGATTGGTCATTATGTTACAATCTCTAATAATGACACTAGTGTTGATACTGATGGTTCAGTAAGTTTAACTAATAATTCCAAGCGTAAAAGGGTTTCTGCTCGGCCCACAATTTGCAAACATTGCAACAAAAAAAGGCGTAAAAGTGGCGGGAAACGCCATAATGATTGTGACTGTGGCGAGGTGGAAATGGAGACTGAAACCAAGGATCTTCCACTTACTTCTCCATTGAGGGTTGGAGTTGATGGGATGAACGTGTCATCGCATCAACCAGTTTCTAGACTTTTATATAATTCCTCGGATGCGGCTCCGTTTTTAGTCCATATTCAAAGAGAACAATCCGCTTCCAACGAAAATATATATTTAAATCCGATCTCTTTTGGGCGATTTTTAAAAAGGAATTCTTTTAATAATATTGTTAATGGTAGTCTTAAGAAAATAGGCCGTAACAGACTTGTAATATCTTTCTCTAAATATCAAGATGCCAACTCTTTTATTTCTAGCAAGTTTTTGGAAAAAGAGAAGTACAAAGCTTTTATTCCATCATTTTCCGTCACTCGCATGGGTGTCGTCAGAGGCGTACCCATGGAGTGGGCGGATGATGAAATCATGGATAACATCTCTGTCCCAATTGGTTGTGGGAGGATATTGAAGTTGAGGAGAATTAAAAGGAAAATTTTAGTAGAGGATAAGCCTCAGTTTAAAAATACTGAAACAGTAATTTTGACATTTGATGGGCAAATTCTTCCTAAGCGCGTCTATATGTGCTATACAGCACTTTCTGTGGACCTCTATATTTACCCAACAATCCAGTGCTTTAATTGTTGCAGATATGGCCATATGAAAAATCAGTGTAGGGCTAAACCTAGATGCTTTAGGTGTGGTCAAGATCACTCTGGGGATGGGTGTACTGTCTCTGGGGACAATTTATCTTGTTGTCTATGCAAAGGATTTCATGAGGCTACAAGTAAAAAATGTTTAGAGTATGAGAGGCAGAAGAACATTAAGGAATCAATGGCCAAATCTTGCATCTCATATGCTGAAGCTTCAAAGCTACATCCCACAATTTCAAAAATATCATATGCTGATGCCTTACTATCCTCACCCTCAATTTCAAGCCATATAAATGCTTCTGTTCCTCAGGATTACTCTCCTTCAAAACAAAATAAAACTTCATCACATAAAAAAACAGTTTTTATTAAACCTCGCTCCCCACCTCACTTTTCTAAAGGTTATGATCAGCAATTCCATCAGGAACTTGTCAAGGGCTTGCCTCAATCAAAAGATGGCTGTGCTCTCATCCCTAGAGATGACTTGTCTGCCGTATCTGTAAGTGAATTAATCATTGCTTTAATAAAATCACTAACTCAAACTCATCATCTTTCACCGTCCATCGCTGCCACTGTATTGAACGCAGTTAATGAATCTAATATTAATAATGGACAACAAAGCCAAAGTATTCCAATGGAATTGCCGAAGCGCAATTAGTAAAAAATCTGATATAATATATCTTGTAAATAAATATAAACCTTATGTTTTTGCTCTTCAAGAGACATGGCTTAAACCAGGGTCTTTGTTCAAGATCCCTGGTTATGCTTGTCTTAGAGAAGACCGCTCTGATGGGTATGGCGGCGTCGCTTTACTCATCAAACATCATCATTCATTTTCATTTTTCACAATTCCACCTCATAATAATGATTTTTCTGTTATTGCAGCAGTTGTAGATAATATTTGTTTTGTTTCTGTATATATACCCCGTCCATCTGCTGTAATTTTTAATGAAATTGTAAATATTTTTTCTATTCTTCCTAAGCCATTTATAGTTTTAGGAGATTTTAATTGCCAGCATGAAGTCTGGGGCAGTTCGTCAACAAATAACTATGGTAGCACTTTAATAGATATTGTAGATAACCTCAATCTTTGTATATTAAACACTGGGTCCCCAACTAGACGCACTTCTCCAAATGAAGGTGTTAGTGCACCTGACTTGTCATTATGCACGGATAAATTAGCTTCGCGTTTGAGTTGGGAAGTTATGCTTTCCACTTATGGTAGCGATCATTTCCCTATAGTCTTAACATTTCCTCACAGTCAAAAACCTTATTCCAATCGCCCACCGCGGTTGAAGTACAAACTGGCGGACGTTAACTGGCATAATTATAGGGAACACTTAGATGAAATAGTTTCTGTTCTTCCTGAAATTAAATATGGTAATGAACAGTCCTGTGCCGATGCTTTATCCAAAGCCATGATAAAAACAGCCAATAAACTCTTTCCAATGAAATCGTTAAAAAATAAAATTCCTTCTCCACCATGGTGGGACAAAGATTGCACAGATGCAATATTACAAAGGAAGCAGTGTGAACTAAATTATCTTGAAAATTCTACCGAAGAAAATTTCAACATTTTGAGCGTAATAGTTTCAGAAACTAAAAAACTATTTAAAAAAAAGAAATTTGAAAGTTGGAGATCATTTTGCTTCTCTATTTCTCCAGATGTTCAACCATCTGTTGTTTGGCGCAATATCAGAAGGTTTAGATCAGCATTCACAGAACCATCGAGAGCATTTCTTCCATCTCAGTTAGTAAATAATTTTTTAGATAAGTTGGCTCCCGCTTATGTCCCAGAAAATTTTACTACCTATTCCATTCCCCGTTCAATGGTGGATTCTCTTTGTGAATTAAATAATATATTTACCCTCGAAGAGCTTAAAGGTGTTTTATGTCATATTAAGGACTCTGCACCAGGTTCGGATGGAATTCCTTATTCCTTTTTGTCAAACATGAGTGATCTATCTCTTTTGTACTTCTTGGATTTAATAAATAAAATTATGTTAACCGGAAATATTCCCAATTCCTGGAAATCCCAAGACATTCTACCGATACTCAAACCTAACAAAAATCCATCCAGCAGCACATCCTACCGACCTATAGCTTTGTCTTCAGTAATGTTAAAAATCACAGAACATTTAGTTAAAAATAGGTTAGAATGGCATTTAGAAAACAGGAAACTACTTAGCGACAGTCAATTTGGTTTTAGGCGAGGTAAAAGTACTTTAGATAATTTGAGTATCTTTGTCACTGATATAAGGTTAGCATTCTCTTCGAATCATTCCGTAGTTTCTGCTTTTCTAGATATAACTTCTGCTTATGATAATGTGGAAATATCAAAATTAAAATATAAACTTCAGGAGCTAGATGTGCCTATTTTTCTCACAAACTTCATTTTAAATATTTTATCTGAGAGGTGTATAAATCTTACACTCGAGGATTCTAGGTGTGAATCTAGACTCGTGTGGAAAGGCCTCCCTCAAGGATCAGTTCTTAGTCCTTTATTATATGACATCTACACTTATGATCTTGAATCCTCTTTGAACAATCAAGTAAAAGTGCTTCAATACGCTGATGATCTTCTTTTATATTGCCCTCATAGCTCTATTGCAGCGGCTTGCAATACAATGACTTCAGCCCTTGGACTTTTAAAAAAATGGTTGGACATCAATGGTCTTGAGCTATCTACTTCCAAAAGTACAGTTGTGCTTTTTTCTAGAATGCGCTTTCCTCCTCCTGTTTTTGTATATTATGATAATGCTTCCATTCCTGTAAAAACTTCGGTAAAATTTTTAGGTGTGATTTTGGATAGTAAACTATCTGGGATTCCACACTGTGAGTATATAGCGGCAAGGTGTGAACAAAGATTAAATATATTAAGATGTTTATCAGGGGTTTGGTGGGGTGCCCATCCCTTTTCATTAAAATTAATCTATAATGCAATAGTTAGAAGTGTGCTTGATTATGGAACATTTTTGTTAGAACCTGGTAATTCGGCCGCATTAAAGAAATTGGATAGTATCCAGTCCAAAGCATTACGAATAGTGACGGGAGCTATGAAATCAAGCCCCATAAATGCCCTACAGGTTGAAACTGTAGATCCTCCTCTTTCTCTTCGACGTCAGTATCTTTCCGACAAATTTCTATTCCGCTCGTTACAATTTTCCAACCATCCTTTACGTGCAAAACTTCAGTCACTTTTAGATGAAACCAATTCTTCTAACTATTGGTCTCACAAATCTCTTCCCTGTCTTGTTGTAAGTTATAAAAAGTTTATAGCTATGCAAGCTCCTATTTACCAGTCACTTACATATCCACTCTTTAATCATTCATATGAATCATTGGTGCTCACTCCGGATGTTATCTTGAATTTAGGTATTAATAAACACGATGATTTCGTAAAAGAGTTATTTAACTTTTCCAAAGACTTGCATTGGGAGAGTTGGCATCATATTTATACGGACGCCTCTAAGCACTCTTCTTTAGGAAATGTTGGAGTTGGAGTTTTTCACTCTCAATACAATATAGTGCAAAAAATTAAACTTCCTCCTGAGTCATCAGTGTTTACTGGCGAATGTTATGGTCTGTTCAAAGCCTTAGAATATATTTACATCATGAAATTGGGAAAAACAGTAATATTTACTGACGCTTTAAGTGCATTGCAAGCCATTAAAAGAAATCCTTTTAAATGTAAACCAATATTTCCTATAGTTATGTTCATTAGAAGCCTTTTGTATAAATGCGTAAAACTCGGTCTTCAAATTTCTTTCGCTTGGATACCTGGCCATAGTAATATCACGGGAAATGTTAAAGCCGATCGCCTGGCTAATGAAGCGGTAGACTGCGGTGATTTGTTTCCCTACATCAATTTTTGCCACGACTTGGCGAATCTGCCTATTAACTTTCTTTGGGAAGCTTGGAGCAAGTTTTGGGCGGATAGCAGCGTTACCAAAGGAAATTATTATTCACGTATTCAGACATGTATTCCCAAAAAACCATGGTTTTCGAAATTTAACTTCGGTAAGGCTGCTACCAGTTGCCTTATTCGCATGAGGTTGGGTCATAACTGTTCCCGAGTCCACCTTGCACGATTGCAGATCGTTTCTAGCGACCTGTGCGATTGTGGAGAGGTGGGTGATTTAAACCACATTTTCTTTTCTTGTCCTCTACTTAACCATGATCCTTTTATATCATCTTTACTTTGTTATAGCATTCCTTTTCCTACGTCTATCTCTGTTTTACTTGCATCTAATGATTTTAAAATATACATGTATTTATCTTCATTTATCACTCTTAATAATATACGTATTTAATAGTTATTTTATTTATAATTTCGTTCTTAATAATCCTGTCCAATATCCATCCAAATTCCGTATCCTAAATTAAATTATATTTACTACCAAGTTTCCCCGTTTTTGTATGTGGCATTGCGCAAATAGCGACTTGCCAAAATTAAAAAAAAAAAAAAAAAAAAAAAAAATATTTAGGTTTTCAATAATGATTTTCATGATTATGATTTTAGTTTGGGATGTTTAGTGAATATTTATTCGGATTGTAATTCTAATATTAATTGCATTGGTTTTTAATCAATTATAATTATGTAACGTAACGGAGGTGGTCACTGGCCCCTGAAACACAGTTGCTGTTACCTAGCTCTGCTTTAATTTAGAAAAAATGTGTAACCCTGAGTTTTCACATTTTTTCAAAAGTTTGAATGTAATATAACTTTTATTTAGTATTTTTCCTTGTGATTTAATCTTTCTTTTTCTCGTAGTCATGGTATAAAATATAGTATGCAACTCTTGAATAAAACGGATTTATATCGAGGGCCATGAATCACTCGCGTCGCTCAGGATTCTAACACTTGAATCACAACTACACTATGCTCGTGATTCAATCATCATGAATCACTCCCTACGGTCGTGATTTAGTTGTTAGAATCCTTCACTTGCTCGTGGTTCATCTATGGCCCTCGCTTTAAAACCGACCTTTATTCACTAGTTGCATAATATACTATTATACCATTCCACCTCTAAAAAGCTTATTTTATACACTGAAAACAGTGAATAAAAAGCACTTTTACTCACTGTTTTAGTGTTTGAATTTAGAATACACCAATATATATTCGACGTCCATCTCAATGCAAAAACAACAACAAATCGATACAAACTCCTTGTGCAAAGAATAATCGACTTTCAAACTTCTTCATCGATTTAATTTTCAGTTTGTTAATATTTAGGATTTCAATAATGATTTTCATGATTTTGATTTTAGTCTGGGATGTTTAGTGAATACTTATTTGGATTGTAATTCTAATATTAATTGTATTGGTGTTTAATTAATTATAATTATGTAACGTAACGGAGGTAGTCACTAGCCCCTGAAAAACAGATGCTGTTACCTAGCTCAGCTTCAATTTACAAAAAATGTGAAACCCTGAGTTTTAATTTTTTTTGTAAATTTTGAAGGTAATAAAACATTTATTTATTATTACTCATTGTGATTTTCGCTTAAATCTTTTTTTTTCTCGTAGTCATGGTATAAAATTATGCAACTCTTGAATAACACGGCTTTATATCGAGGGCCATGAGTCACTCGCGTCGCTCAGGATTCTAAGACTGATATTCAGTTGATAGAATCCTTTACTTGTTCGTGATTTATCTATGGCCCTCGCTTTAAAACCGTCCTTTATTCACTAGTTGCATAATATACTATTTTTATTCTGTTTTTAGTATTTGTTGTTATAGTGGCAACAGAAATACATCATCTGTGAAAATTTCAACTGTCTAACTATCACGGTTCATGAGATACAGCCTGGAGACAGACAGACAGGCGGATCGCGGAGTCTTAGTAATAGGGTCCCGTTTTTACCCTTTGAGTACGGAACCCTAAAAATTGTTTGAGATAATTAATTTGAGATTAATAGGTTTGTAATTTGATCTGTAATTTGATGCCATTATTACTATAAGAAACATAATTTAGAGAAGAAAAATAATAATTTCTACATCAACAAGCTCTTTCATTTGTTATGGTCACAAGGTGCATTTAATGTATTTTTTTATTAGCCCCCAAAATTAGGTCAAATAACCAAACGTTTGAACGCGACTGTACGGACAACAGCTTAGGTTTAATACGTCCAATTAAGAAGGTCATCGTTATGTATGAATCCGTCGCTTTTTTGTAGTCATTCGAATTTGGTCGAATAACCAGCCGTTGTTTACATGTTTAGTTTTGTGTTTAAATCTACTTAATGCGAAACATTCCAAGCTGAATATTTTCACTATATATTTTTGACTAAACTCTCTTATTTGTGCTTTACACCTACCATCTTGGGTTGAGCCGGTTTCTCGTATTTTGCCGTCAAAGTTATGACACCGTCGTTTTGACTTTAAGCAATATTATTCGATAACGCAAGCATGTATACTTTTGAAACTTTGGTTAATACAAGCGTCAAGATGGACTGATTACAGTTTTCAGCGAGCTTATAAGTTTTCTCATTTAGGCGCTGTGATTTTTTTTCGGGTTTTCAAAAAAGTGCGATTTCTTGAAAACTATAAATATTTTCTTAAATCTAATTCCGGCACAAATCAAGAGCTACTCGTGTATGTTTATTCTACAGGCGCACATACAGTAGTTTCAGAGATACACGATTCTGCAAAACGTTACCCCAGCAGGAAATGCAATATCTCGAAAACCTAATTACGCACTTATTATATTTTCAGCGCACATTCTTGCACAACTATAAGCTCTCTGCCCATGCACAATATTTCTCACTCCGATCATTCGTTTAGAATTTTCCTGCTGGAACAACGTTACCCTAGCAGGAAACGTTTTTTCCGTTTTTTTCAAAAACGACGACACGCACATGTTTTTTATGTAGCGCACATTCACAGCAGATTACGCTCTAATTATACGTTCCACTCATATCACTCCAGGAGCCACTTTCCTGTTGGGGTAACGTACACTAGTTCTACACCCTCTAAGCTATTGTTTTCAAAAACTAGTATAACCGCTCCATACAATAGCAAAAAACACAAAGCCCTAGCGCCTTCCAGCGCGCCATGGGCTCAGTCGGAAGTTACCATTCGCCAACAGAGTTCGTGTGATTTTTCGATGCGCTCAGATTTCGTTGTTTTCAAATATTTGCCATCTTGTGACTGAACGATTTTGTGTTTGTTTTCACTATGGATTGTGCTCAACCAGGTATGTATTTTATTTTGTAAAAAAACATTTAAAAAAAATATCTGTTCTATAGCCTTTCTTCATTAATATCCTTGAGAAGTAAGCACCATGAAACAGCTTTAAAAAAACAAATTTTGGAAGAATAAAGGGTGTTTTAATATATTTCTCATCATTTCTAACCTAAAATTGTGATGGTTCGTTATAGATTTAGACCTTTTAGGATGTAATTAAGTGCGAAACATCCACTCCAAAGTACTACTTTATTTTTGGTGATTTTTTTCCGTAGGCACATTTGATACTCATTAAATGAAGTTTAACTTATATTTTGTATATTTTTGTTAGGTATAGGCTCTTCTGGAATGAGCCTCTGACCCTGTCCTGACAGGCATGACTGCATGAGGAAGAGACAAACTAAAAAAAACCCGCCCATTTTCATTCAATTTGTTACTAGAAAGTGACATTTTAAATGCAATTTTTGAAGATGACTACGAAATGACGAATAAATGCCTTTTCCAAGTTAAAACTGAAATAAAACATTGTTAGGCAGCCATTAAGCGAACCAAATATTTTTGCCCAACTTTTAGGGTCAAATACCAGTCTGTGCAAAGTAGCAATCCCGTTTAATTTTGGTTAGCCCGTCGACACTTGCCTTGACTGTTGCAAGTAGACCGATAACGATTGTCAGTAAAAAGTCACCGGAACGTTACGTTCGCTGTATCGATTGCAGAATCTTAACTCAACTTTTTAATATTAAACGTTACCTACTTGCAATCCGTCTATTCATAATGGGGCGTATATAAGGGGGCGGGCTGTAAATCAGCGTTGACCAGTGTAATAGCCATGCGTTACACTGCTCAGCATATGCTGAGCCCGCTCCTTTTGCCATACTGATATAATATTGTGCCTCAGAGCTAATTTGTGTTTTTGTTCATGTACAGTTGGCAATAAATGTTTTCTTTCTTTCTATTTCGCTCAGCTGCTCATGGCATAATGGTTCACACCAAATTATTATACACATATATCGTTTATAATACACTAACATATATCTATTAACCTGTATATTTAACACCGTAAAAACTGATTCACATCCGTACACTTCAACGTAAGGTTCAGTTGAAAACCAGTCATCTCCCAGTTGTCTGGCATTTTGCTGAACTGGCCCTTTTTGGTGCAGCCGCGGGGCACACTACACTATGTATGTAATTGTTTTAAAATTAATTTCCCTTTTATTTGTACCTACATTGTGTATATCTGTGTGTGCCAAATAAACAAGGTAGTTTACTTTCTTTCTTTCTTTTAATTTTCTCCCAGCTCACATAAAGGCCATGATTGTGCAGTCCCTTATCATTCCCTTAATTGACTATGGTGATGTGTGCTATTATGACCTGGGGAGTGACCATAAGCTCTTAGAGCGGTATCAATTTGATATCAAGTAAGTGACAGATGTATACAAGTCAGATACATCTGTCCCTTATTCGATCTCAAATTGATACCGCTCCAAGAGCTTATGGTCACCCCCCTGTATGCAGATCTACTTAATAAACTTGACCGCCTTCTAAATAACTGCATTCGTGATTCGATTTATCTTCAACCTCCGGAAGTATGATCAATTGATCATGTATCTGCACATCGATCAGTTTTAAAATGGTGACTCATTCGTCAGCGCACATACGGGTATTTGAATGCTATCTACGCGACCATAATTCAAATTTACAAAATTAAAAAAAAAAAGAACGACTACTTGAGCTAGGGGACAGGTTTGAGAACAATACCCAGCCCTTCCTGTCCCTCGTCCGTAGATGCCGCGATCCACGTGCAGTCGGAATTCAATCGTCCCGTTTGGTGTATGTTTCTGTTCTCGGCGTTCGTGTGCAAACTGCAAACAAAGACTTTAATAGTTAATATTTATTATTGTGCGTTTACATCGAAAGAAAAAGTTATGGATCCTGATACAATAGGTAATTATCAACTAATTATAATAGAATTTGGATATTCTTTGTAATTGAAAATATTAGTTTTAGTGTACTGAAAGTCTCGCTTATTATGAGGTTTTTTTAGCTACGATTTGTGATTAATAAGAAATTTGTTATACTTCCAAGTTAGATCCTGTAATAATTCTTGATACAGTCGAAAGATTAAGGTTTTCAGTTGTAAATAATAAAAATATTGGCCGCGGAATGTCGCGGGTATGTACCTAATTTATAGTGTTTTTTATGAAAACTTATGTAAAGTGCATTTCTATAGAAAGTCTGTTTCTACTTTATTTTAGGTTCACAAAATACCTCAGAAGCAAGAACTGTGATCTGTAAATACTTGTTCGACCGCAAAAAGTGTTTTGATTTTCCTAATTTGGAAGAAAAACAGACTTTCTTAAATGAGTGACCAGCTTTTGCCATGCGAAGGATACTCGGAAGACCAAATTAAGAGTTTCAAACGCACCTTTACAATTAAGACAAAGGTGGTCAAATGCTCATTAGAAGGAAGACGTATTGCGCAAATACAATGATTCGTGGCTTGAAGGAACTATTGAGATGCCCGTGGTTGCACAAAATCGGCCAGGCCGCCCATATAAGTTATTTAGAGAGTCAAGTGAAAGAACTAAAAGGAGGAAAACAAAGGAGATTCAGTATAATTAGGAAGAAGAATTAATTGTTCATGCTGCTCAGATTGAGTTAAGGAAAAGTTGAAAACGAAATGCTTCCGATATATTAAAAGAAATCCCCAGTAGTCGAACACGTGCAACAAAATACAAAACAGTAGATTTTTAGGAAAATACAACATTACAAGCATTGGCAATTTTTATTGAAGCTGACTTAACTCGTCAGTACGAAATAATGATAAATATAAAAGTAAAAACTAGTTGTAACTAGGGAAAACGAGTTCTAACCGAAAACGGTTTTTAACTGGGACATAATTATGTATATATTAAATTATTTATTATTTTTGTCTATTCGTTTTTGCATTTAGTTGCACCTGCCATATTTATTTTTATCTCTGCACCACCTTAAGACCGACCAGTAGAAAATGCCTAGGCATTAAGTCCGCTGTGGTTTTTGAACTTATGCTTTAAGTTTTTATTAATAACGAAATTACGTGTTGTGTGAACTCAACACTATAGAGCTAGAGTAAGTCGGTTGCAGACCAACAACTAAGTTAGTGTAGCTTAGCATAGCTGAGGTACCTAGTCACTATCATCACTATTTAAAAAAAAAACAGACCCCGCCGCGAATTTCTCTGTCTGTTCGCTTTATACTCAAAAACTACTGAACCGATTTTCAAGCGGTTTACACAAATAAACAGATTGATTCATGAGGAAGGTTTATTTATGTGTATAATTTGATAAGGTTTCGTGTAAATTGGTTGAAATATAAGGATAATTGTTGAAAATGTCGGAAAAAAGTCAAGGCGCCTGGGAGCTTTCATCGAAAACGCTAAAATACTTCAAGCAGTGTAGACATAATGTTACATTTAAATCTAATTTATCTAATCCACATAATCGACGCAACAAGCTGATAAATGAGACCCTACTACGACAAAAAAAAACATGTACCTAGTAATAATATGCTCTACGACCCGTGAAGCAAACTTAGTGTTACATATTCTTTGCGTGAAGCCGTTTGCGACTTACGGGTCGATAGTTTTTCATTTGTGGACAAGCAATCAAATAGCATCTTTTAAATCAGGGCACACATTATAGATGCATAGGGACGCGCAGCGCAAGCATCTCAGAACAAAAATTCGTTTAGACTTGCGCGGCCCGTGAAGGTGGGTTTTTGTTTGTATAATAAGCCTGTACGGTTGCCAACCAAGCCAAAAACCAAGGTTACCTTGGTTTGAAGCGGGTGGGGCGATGCCGGCTACACGGTTTTAAACAAGCTCCAAACCTAAGGACGTATTTACGCTGGGCCTGGTACCGTACGTTCATTACAACGACGCCATGGCGCCTGGCCTAAGAAAACTTCAAAAAGAATATACTAATAAACTTTTTAAAAGCCTTTTAACAAGTATTACAATATTTATTCATAGAAATATACATTTTTTATTAATAATTTACTTTGTGAACTGAGATGGTAAATGTAATAGATACTCACAACGGATCTTTATGTCTCTGAATATGTATGAATCCGTCGCTTTTTCGTAGTCATTAGAATTTGGTCGGCTAACCAGCCTTTGTTTACATGTTTAGTTTTATGTTTAAATCTAATTAATGCGAAACATTCCAAGCTGAGTATTTTCAAATATTTTTGACTAAACGCTCTTATTTGTGCTTTACACCTACCTATCTTGGGTTGGGCCGGTTTCTTGTATTTTGTCGTCAAAGTTATGACACCGTCGTTTCGACTTTTAACAATATTATTCGATAACGCAAGCATGTATACTTTTGTAACTTTTTATGGTTAATACAAGCGTCAAGATGGACTAAATACAGTTTTCAGCGAGCTTATACGTTTTCTCATTTAGGCACTGCTTTTTTTTCAGGTTTTCAAAAAAGCGCGATTTCTTGCAAATTATAAATATTTTCTTAAATTTAATTCCGGCACAAATACGCACATATCAAGAGCTACTCGTGTATGTTTATTCTACAGGCGCACATACAATGGTTTTTGAGATACACGATTCTGCAAAACGTTACTCCAGCAGAAAATGCAATATGTCGAAAACCTGATTACGCACCAATTATATTTTCGGCGCACATTCTTGTTTATCTATAAGCTCTCTGCCCATGCACAATATTTCTCACTCCGATCATTCACTTAGAAATTTCCTGCTGGAACAGCGTTACCCCAGCAGGAAACGTTTTTCCTTTTTTTCAAAAACGAAGACACGCACAAATATTTTATTTGACGCACATGCACAGCAGAGTACGCACTAATTATATGTTCCACTCATAACACTCTAAGAGCCACTTTCCTGTTGGGGTAACGTACACTCTTTGAATTGGTTGCAAGAAACTGCGCAGTAGCTATTTTTAGGGTTCCGTAACCAAAGGGTAAAAACGGGACGATAATGGTACGGAACCCTTCGTGCGCGAGTCCGACTCGCACTTGGCCGGTTTTTGTGTCAATGTTGAAGGTGAAGATAGCACTGTCTCTTTCACTCGCTGACGTTTGTCGCATCGTCCTATCTCGCATACTAGATGACATTGAAAAACTGTGTCTTGCGCAATGGTTGGCAGAGCCAACTTCAGAGACAAATATCCGCTGTGACTACTATACTTTACGTAATTGATACAATCTTATTTTATTATAATAAAATAAATATTATAAAGAGGTAAAATTTGTAAGCAAGTTTGTATGTAGGGGGTAATCTCAGGAACTACTGGTTGGAATTGAAAATTCTTTTTGTGTTAGATAGTCCATTTATCGAGGAAGGTTATAGGCTATATAACATCACGCTACGACCAATAGGAGCGTAGCATAAATGAAAAATGTTGCAAAAACGGGAAAGAGTATTACTTTTTGAGGGCTTCCGTTGCGTGCGCTGCGTAAACGGTTTCAGATAAGCAATCATGTATGTAGGGTAGGTTAGGTGGTTAGGTGTAGGGTATGTGTAGGGTAGGTGTAGGGTATGTGTAGGGTAGGGTAGGAAATAGGGACCAATTAGTTCAACCAGGTTTCAGACTGGCAAAAGTAGCCTCTTCTTTCATGGGGTACTGTACAAAATGTTACAATAAAATTCCACCCCACATTCTTGAAATGAATGAGACGAAATTTAAAACTTGTATAAAACGCACACTATGCAGGCTGGCATATTATAAGTTGGGGGATTACTTCACTGATAAAAATGCTTGGCTAAATGCTATTCCTGCTCCACATCCACTAGGGCGCAAAACCAAGTGATATGCAGAACATTATTGTTTTGCAGTGTTCTTGGAACTGCTGAAGATTGAATGAATATATTTGTATTGTATAAACTCAATTTCCTTACTATTGTATAACTGCAAAGCACGTGTGTGAGTACTATGTACCCAACTGTAAATCTACCATTTACTGTACCTGTGTGTCGTTCGTTGACTTGTGTGTGCCCTGGCAGTTGAGTGTGTCATGCTCTCTCAAATGTCTCTCTGAGGGTGGCGCGTGTGTTGGATCATCCGGTTCCCTTCATGATGGTTGAGCTGGGTGGTGCCAATTCATGCGTCATGTTCGTGAACGGACGCCGTCAGCTGGGATTGGTCATAACTTAACTGCTTTAGATGTTAATGCTTTTTTTTTCTAGCTTCTATTATATAACTGCACAGTGCATGTGTGAGTATTTTTATTACTTTATGCCTGTACGTAGTATAGTGTGTAGTGCTATTCTGGGTGCATTGTCCTCACATATATGAATTTATTAATGAATGTACTTATATGTAACTAAATATTGTAAAAAAAACTTTTTTTTAAAAAAGAGTAAGTATGGAGTTTCTTGTGCATTCTTCTCCATAACAAGCTACTTTCCGAATGCACGGTAGAATCAACTTTTATAACTTGTAAATTTTAATGTACCTAACGTTCAAAAGTGCCGCTTGGTGGCCTACTTGAAATAAAATATCTTTGTCTTTGTCTTTGTAGGGTCGGTACGTAGCCAGTTGACGGGAGCGAAGCCGCGTGGGACAGCTAGTAATAAAATAAAAATATAAACATTTACTACATTTAATTTACATTTAGGTATTTATTCGGATTATTCTATTTATCATTTGCTGTTAGTAAACCAGTTTGTTCCTGCAGTCTTCTGTATGTTATCTTCCCATCTCGGCGTTTGTCTGGCGGGCTCTGCTATTTTGTGATGTTTATGGTCCACCTGCAGTTATCCATGTTTTTAAGTATTGCAATTAAAAAGACTAAAATAAACAGACATTCCAAAGAACCCGTACTGTCATCTAATTTGCAGCTGTTTAGTACTGAATACAATTATTTATTATAAGATATTTCAAGATATTATTCCGTTTATTTATTTTTTAATTCGTATTAACTACATTTTAAAAGGAGGAGGCCTATGTCCAGCAGTGGACGTCTTTCGGCTGAAATAATGATGACATTTTAAAACATTTCTTAAAAATACATAGCATTCTAACAACATAATTTATTAATTGTGAAATTTTGCCATCCCCAGTATGGTACGCCACTGCCGCAGCCGCCGGATATCACACCGGGCACCGGCAACGGCGTCGCCGGCGGCACGTTGTGATGTATGTCTTTAGATTTCTACTGTGGCAACACTGGTAGCTGTGCTTGTCAATATTTTCGTAAATCCCATAGATATAGAACCTAGTAAATCCAAAGCCAGTTTCCATGGCAACAACGTTTATCAACAAAAATTAAGATTATTTTGCGTTTTTATTTTTGTTGATAATGATTTTAATTGTGAATGATATGCCGGTTGGGATGAATAATAAATTCTCATGGCAGAATTGCATATACTAGGGCAACTGCAGTGTGCTTCCAATTTTCAAGATAAATCTGCTCTATTTTGTCGTTATTCATTTCAAGCCGGTAATTAGTATTACGTAATTGTGATAATAAGAATACTTTTGCTATTGGATTATGTTGTTTTTATTTTTATAGTTAGTATACATACCTATTTTCTTTTTCAGGACCAAACTGGACAGTTGTTTCAGGTTGCCCTGAAGGGCAGACAGTCTCAGGTAAATTAGATTACGAAAACACTGTTGTCTGGGCGCACCCTCTAGATATTCACTACGTAACTAAAGGGGTCCAAGGTATGTACAGTTTTTTATAAAATTTGTTTATTTTTACACCTTTTACTTTATATTTATCCCTACAATTCAGGTTGGCCGAAATTATTAGTGCAAGTGAGCTGCCTCGATTCTGTAGGACGCTCTTGGATAGTAGGATACGGTAGCTGTAACTTGCCTGCAGTGCCAGGGCCTCATAGCATCCATGTGAACTGCTGGGTACCATCTCCAACTTCAATAACTGATAGAATTCGACAATATTTCCTTGGTGGATCTCATCAGCTCATTCAAAGCGATATAGTCAATTTAGGATTAAACCGGTAAGAAGTTTATGCACAATGCTTTTGAATCATACAGATTAATTCATTTACAAATTAATTTTATTTAAATGAAAGATCAAATATATTAATTAATATGCAAATGAATTTTATTTACAGATTTAAATTAAGGACTCAATCAAAAGGGACAGTTAAGCTGCAAGTTAATTTATTACTTAGGAATTTTAGTCAGTTTGGAGTAGAGTATAAGTAAAAACATGAAAGTCATTACTTATTTTGCTTTTACGTTTTTGTCAATACTTATTCAATTTTGTGTAATGGACTACATTCAAGAGAAAATTCAGACTAAAAATATCCCAAATCTCGATGTAACTACTCAGAAACAAATACTTAGTGATTTATTGAAGAATATAAGCAGTAAGCCACATGCTCTTTACTATAGGACAAGTCATGATAACAGCAGATCACTTAAAAACACTTCCCCATCAAAGATTTATAGTAACTCTTCTATGTCAGAAGTAACAACTTTAGGAACAACAGATGGCACCACCACAATACTTGATGTCCTGTATGATGAAAATACTTCGGAGACAGAAGCCACCACTGAAATAACTACTGAAATGTATTTTACAAGCACTGAATTTGATAATATCACAGAAATTACATTCTTTGATATTAAAAACAAATCATCTAGTGTACCTAGTACTAGACCAAAAATTAATTTTAGTTTGCATTGTGATTGCAACTTATTGGTAAGCACATAAAAAATTATTTAGAATCCTAGTAGATTGATATGCCAAGAGCTTTCTTTACCAGCGTTTTCTCTTTTTCCAGTACAAAGTTTGTGATATAAATTGCTGTTGTGATCAAGACTGTTCAGATTATGAACACAAGATGTTCCAGTGTCAAGAAAATAGTGAGGCTGAGAACAAAGCTGTTGATGGGTGTATTAGCCACTTGCTTGATGAACACAGTTATGGGGGCAGCATGCTTGATAACCTGTTTTGTGTTGTAAAAACTAATTTACCCAGCAAGCGCAGTATTAAACAGGTAGGTGCTAGTATAAAAGCGTGAGATATTAAATATCCTTGTATAATATTACATACAGCTAAATATAAGTGTATTTTTTCAGTATGATCAGGCACCTATGGGTTCATACTATAAGTGGCGAAGTGTCCTTCAGAAGCAAAAATCGTATGAATTTAAAAAGACCCTGTATAAAAAAGCGGATCCTATTTGGCTATTAAAAAATGGAATAATTTATTATTTAGGTTAGTATTGTTTTATTCCAAGAACACAAAACAATAGACACAGACAATGTGAAATTGCTACCATGGATACGCCGCTTTTAAGGTTTAGTACGCATTGCGATTTTTTACCGCAAGTGCTTGCAGCTTCATACAATTCCTCATGTCGCAGAATATGCGGGTTTTATCTGCGCGGCTAAAACCGCAGTGCGTGCTAAGGCTAATATGACTGCCTATCAGCAAACAGAGTTGAACACAATGTACCTACTCGTAAACCTACATTTCTTTAATAATAATTACGGGGATAATTACCCTAAAACACTGATTTCACTTTACCCATTGAGACACTTATTTATTTTTTCAGATTTTCCAGCACCCATGCTCAACAATTACTGTACTGATCGGGTTCCAATCGCATTTCTTAAAGAAGAGAAAGTTACATGTAATGTGAAATTCAAGGATCTAGAAATCTTTAATATTTTAAAAACTTCTGAAGAAGCTATGGTTATAAGTGCTACTAATAATACATTCAACAGTACTGCTTTGGTATTTATTCATCTTTTCTTTTGCAAGGATTAGTTCATAAAGTAACCCTTTATGTTTTCTAAATTATAATTATTTATTATTACAGAATTGCTCAAATCTCCATTGTATCAATTGGACTATTCTAGCATGTGAAAATGGATTCTGTTGGAATTACAATGAGACTTATAATGAACCGTCATGTACGGAGGATGTTTGTACTAACATAGCATTGAAAATTGATTACGGCTTTTATTATTACGATCTGAAAATTGTGAACGCGACGATAAAATTACATCTACAAAATATATCACATGTGTTGCCCTTATTGATGCAAGAAGTCAGTGTACATTTTTATCTGGCAAATAGATCTATAGACCAGGTTATAGAATTAAGTGGGAATCCAGGATATGTGAATGGTCTGCCAGTTATAGCGTCTTATGCTAAGAGCAATTACACAGACAACTTCTTCAACAACACTTCAGAAACAAAGCAACGCATGTTATTTCCCGAAAACAGAAATGGACAGTGTGTTTCGACAAATACATCGAACAATATTGTAAAATTTGGAATGAACAAACGAACTAAATGCCGTTACATTTATTCGCACACAACATTATCAAAGAAAAACATTTGCAACAACGTACAAAATGGCATTATTGAACTATTAAGGCTAAACAATAATATATCCATTTCACCATTTGGGAACCCACATGATATTGCCGATGATAACTGGATTAACTTGCTTGTGGACGAAAATAAACAAGAACCAATTTATGGAGAATATAATGAAAACACTTTGAAACTTTATTGTTATAATTTAATCAATAGACTTTCTGTTAGTTTTATGTTCGCTAATGTCGACGAAAAGTCATATAGAGGGCAGAATAAAATTCTGTCTGCTAAGTACGAAGTCACAGCTAAAAATTTTAGTTTTAACATTGAAGACATTTCAATCGTCATTACTGTTGATGTTAATTTCGTGGATTTGTCAAAACCAAGTATAGTCGAATATGCTGGAAGTCCACATATAAATATTCATTTACCCAAAGATTTCTTCTTCCCCTTCCCCCAGAATGGCTGTTTTAACATGTCTAACACATTTATTGTAACAATATACAGCTTTGTCATATTACTTCTTTGCAAATAAAATAACTCTTGAATAATAACTAATAATTTTTATTTTGAAATAATTTAAATACTTTTGTTACTTCTATCACTTCTAACTTGGCATCCCCTTCAAGGACTTAACGATCTTGAGTTTGTGGTGGCCTGAAAATAAAACCCATTTTAGGTTCAATTAGACCACTTCAACCCAATGAGCTTGAAGAATAGCGAAAATCAAGAGGCAAAAGAGAATTTAATAAAACATTGTGTTATAAAGGAAGTTTTTAATATAGCCGCATCAAGGAAACGAGGTAATCTATCATAGTACATGACGTTAAGGTACTAGAGCTATACTGGTATTTACAATATTTTTACATAATTAATCTTCAAAGAATCTTTTAGTCTAATAAAATATAATGAAAAGCAAAGAAGACAGTAAATATAAACTGAAGCTGCTTTTACACAAATCGATCGGAGCAATGTTGAGATGTCGCTACAAACCTATGCGACGTAAGTGTAGACTTTGCGGTCGTCAGGCGTGCGAGCCAGATACTCTCGTTCGATAAGCCCTTCGATGCGCTTCTTGATGACCACCGGCGACGGCAGGAACCGTGCGCGCAGCTGCTCCGTTACTTCGGCGACCAGAAGCGTATGCTGCGGACAAACACGTTACATCAATATACCCACCCTGCATATTCCTTTAGATTCATATGTCACAGTTATAGATAGTAAAAGACGGCGAATGTTTTTAGAATATTTAGACATACCGCCATCTTCTTTCTTGCTTTCATAATGCGCACGATGGCCGCTTCGATTTCATGTTTACGGTCTTCATCAACTTTATTGCGTGTTTCACGTCGTTCTGGTTCAGACTCGCCTTTAGCAGCTACGGTCTGGATCTTAACTCTGAAATAAGAGAATATATTGTAAGAAATTTGCATTATATAAAAAAACTTTTTACAAAAAAATACTACCGACTTCCAAATAAAACTACAAAGTGAAGTCGGTGTCTTTCGTAGGTACCAATTTATTGCGTTATGGACACTGACTTCCAAAAATAAAGTTATTTTTCACTTTGTAGTTTTATTTGGAAGTCGGTAGTATATTTTTGTAAAAAGTTTTTTTATTTTTCACTTTTTAGTTGTACCTACTTACTAATAGGCAAGTTGTTTAGTAAGTTACCTACTCGTATAACGCCAGAATATATTACCAAAATATCATGAAACTTGAACATAACCGGTGAAATGAGAGATCTGCGTACCCCTTAAGAGCGTACTGGCGTGATGTTATGTTATGAAATGGAATAAACAACAAACAGACATGCGATTGCTGCAATCCCGAGAGATTTGCCATTGTTTATTGAAGAGTTCTGTTGTATATCTTCGAATTTCTTCGTCAGTCCTTCACCAAATTAAAATGGGACCAATTTCGGAACATACTCTTTCAAACAAAAAAAGAATTTTTGAAATCGGTCCACAATTGACGGAGATATCGGTGAACATACACAAAACATACATAATGTCGAATATAGAACCTCCTCCTTTTTGGGAAGTCGGTTAAAAATAATGCTACTGTTACCTTTTTATATCTAGGATATCGGCACATACCTATGTAACTTAGATGTAAAGGCGTCGTTGACGTAAAATTGATGTGACGGCTCTATCTCTTTAGTCTTCGGCTGCTTGATGAGTACCCTCTGGGTGGGCTTCCCCATCGCTAACGACTGTAGGGCTCGTACAAGATCCTTCTCCGGAATATCAGTCTCATTGAGTATTTCCTGCAAAAGTAAGATTATGGTGAAGGAAACAACAAGAGCGGCACATGCGCAACGGATCTGTGTACATTATCATTAAGTCCGCTACAGCTAGTTAATGTGTCAAATTCATCGGCAGAACAGTCTTCATTCTGAAATAGAATTGAATAAAAAAAGCGTCTATGGCATAAATGTTTTTCTTTTTTATGCGTCCCAACCCATGTTTTAAATGAGGAAATCCAATCTGCAGCTACACATACAAACAGCCGTGGCGCAAGGTGTCATCATCATCATTTCAGCCGAAAGGGAAGGCCTATGTCCACTGCTGGACATAGTCCAAGCGTCATCACTCTGATCGGACCTGTGCGTTTGCATCCACCTGACCCGCAGCCTTGACTAGGTCGTCGTTCCACCTTGCGGCAGGCCTGCCTTCCAACGCTGCGTATTCAGGTACGCGACCGCGGCCATCAGTTCTGCGAGCAATGTGCCCTGCCCACTTAAGTTGGGTTGTGTCGGTAACATTGGTTCAAGGTGTAAATAGAAAAATATATACATAATTAATTGAATAACAAATATAAGTCATACCTCATAGGTGAGTCGTTCGCGTTTGTTGAAGAGCAGCAGCACGCACATCTGGAAGGTGGACACCTGTATGATGTGGCGGCGCGGGGCGGGAGGAGCGGGGGGCGCGGGGGGCGCGGGCGGGGCGGAGGGCGCGGGCGGCGAGCGCGGGGGCGACGTGGAGGCCGAGCGGAACGTGGCGTTCAGATCCGCGCTGCCCAGCTGCGGCTGCAGCGACAACTGCCGCCCCGAGTGCTTCGCTAGGTAGAAGCTGATGCCAACAATCACATCATGTTATCCACATACACGCCAAGATACAAAAAAGTCTTCAATCACTGTCGTAAAATGTGCGAGAAGTGTAGCAAATATTTGATTCGGGATTTATTGACACTAACAAGACAAATCTCATTCATAAACAATACTAAACACCTATGCCTGGTCATAAAAAGTTCTACTGGGATGGTGTCTCTTTCTCTCTCTTTATGACTACGTCAGCCACGGCCATTAGCGTTAAAACAGTTAATTATTCTATCTGAAAATTAAGATATTTAAAAACCTGCACAGACGAGGGACTTTTGTCTGCAGAAGACAAAAATTTGACCCTGTAAAGAATGTACTGCAATGGCTGTCTTCCTGAATCAAAAATGGTAAAGTTCATTCAGTGTGTTGCCAGATTTTATTTTTAACAAGTCGGGACTTTGAAAGTTTTTGAGTGGAAAAAGCGGGATTCTTTCATCGAAAGCGGGACATAGTAAAAAAACGTATATAATCAGAAGTTTTTAAATATTTATGTTTCTATTTGAGTTTTAAATTACGTTTACATGACAATAGATAGCAAAAATAGCCATTGAAAATGTATTTTAATAAAAATAAAAATAATAATCAAATTTAAAATATCATTTTAAATCAGATTTGCCCTATCGTTAGGTAGTCTTCGTCGTCTGAATAAAAAATTAAAATGAAAAAAGTTTTTTTTTTTTTTTAATGTGGGGTTCTCAAACAATAGTCTGGGGAGCGAGTGTTACATTAATAGAATATTTTTTTATAAGAATTACTTGTTCATGATATTTCTGTGAAGATTTAACTTCTTTTAAAGTTTCCTTTTTCTCTTTAATAAAGGTGAAGAACTCTGCACAGGATAGCTATATTTAACTGGATGAGTAATTCTGCTTTCATTAAATTATAAGGAGCATTTATTTCTCGCATCCGACCATTAAAAATTCATCTAGGAAAAAAGAAGATACCTATCCCGAGTTATCCCCGAAAACCGTGACTGAGCCTGTCCCGCGCGGTACATCCCACCAGACACATAAAAATCGGGACGTCCCGCCAAAATCGGGACGTCTGGCAACGCTGGTGTGTTCCCAAGTTTTCCATTATGTTTTCAACATGATTCTAAGTGAAAGAGAAGGAATTAGCTATACCTCTGCGGGCAAAAGTCCCTCGTCTGCGCAAGCCTAGTCTTAACACTATTTTCAAAGACGGCTTACCTTCTGAAGACTTCGAATGCACTTCGTGGTGCTGTAGGTATATTGCACTTGGGCGTCGCACTTTGCGTGGGCCAGAAGCCAGTGGTTAGCACTCGCACTGACAGATCTACGCCGTGAAGATTTATCTAAAATTACAATATTTCATTATATAAAAGTATCGAAAGAAACCAATATCTATTATAAAGAACTTCGAGTGACGCTGTGACTTACAGTTACTCAGTCAGCTCGATTATTATTTTAAAACGAAGGCGTTAACAGCCTCAAGATAATATAAAACAAAGATTCACCCCGGATGACAGCACATGTTCCTTGAACTCTTCCATTATGGTGTTTGAAACAGTCATGTCTTTGAACATTCCTTCCAGCTTTGATGTGAACTGACAACCGCATTCAGTCTGAAATCATTGTCATATTTTGTTATAATCAAATAAGAATGAATTTTCATAGTATGAAATTACATTAATTTGGCGATATCGAGATAAAAGACGAGTATGCAGACAACTAAAATATGTACAGGATAGGATAATGTCGTTGGACAAGATACATACAAATGCGCGGCGCATACAAAATTCAGTGTAATCAAGGACTGGAGACTTTTCATTTCATGTGAAATCTGCCCAGCACTCACATGTCTATTAAAATTTAGATGCTGTAATTGTCTGATATACCTATCTATGTGCAGCTTTACAACCTGCGATCAATAATACACTAGATGACTGGTACAACGGGTCGAAAAATAAGAGCACAAATACGGTTGTGGTCTTATTTCAAATAAGTATGGTCCAATCATAGCCAACATTAAGACGTCAAAATGTTGCAGTGGAAGCGCCCACATTTTGGAAGAAATATCTTTTTTCGGTAAGTTTATATCATTAAGTGTTTTTCATAAATATAGTAAAAACCGAATTAAATTGTAAATATGAATCAATTATCAAATATTCAGATTTTTTGACCAACGTTTGCGTCTACAACGCGCCAACTATTGTAACAAACTTTGTCACTTTGTAATTTGGACTTTAAAACACTCATGTGTTGTCTAAATTTGTTTTGATGTATGTTGAGCAGTGAAGAATGGTCAAATTTTTCATTGCTCTTTGTGTACAAAGCTTTGTGAATGCAACTTTAAGCACTGCATTTAAGGTTGAATTTGCATTAATGTATATTTATTACAATTAGAGTTCTTAGAATCACGTTAATACATTTAGCGACAGTTTCCCAAACAGACGAGAAGTTTTGTATGGGATTGTGTATCTAGTGTATTATTTGTGAATGCAACTTTAAGCACTGCATTTAAGGTTGAATTTGCATTAATGTATATTTATTACAATTAGAGTTCTTAGAATCACGTTAATACATTTAGCGACAGTTTCCCAAACAGACGAGAAGTTTTGTATGGGATTGTGTATCTAGTGTATTACTGATCGAAGTTTACAACTAATGCTTAGAATCTAATATATACCTTAGATAAATTCAGATACAATACAGTGTAAGTAACTAAAAATAAGACTACAAAACCAAATCCTGCTTAAAGTCTCCATGCTCTGCAAAATTCTTTACCTAAAAAGCTTTTTGGAAATGGAATACTTAATTTTAAGAGTGCAACAAATAATAAATTTTGATACTTAACTCCCAAGACTTTAAGCAGACTTTTTGCAATAGAAAAAGAACTACCAGGGGTATATGACACAGGACACTTACGAAAGATGTCCATCTATAATTGGTAAAGAATTTTGCAGAAATATGTGGACAGGATGGGAAGAGGATAGATTGTTCATTTAATCACTTATTGAATTCTCTATTTGCGAGACATCTCCGATTATACATTGAAAGTCTCGCGGTTCAACATCCTTAAGCAAACCTTCTTTCTGGGAAAGGTTAGAAACCAAAATATTTATGAACACAGTGTTTTCTTCAGCAGCTTATTAAAAATCAATAAATTTTGATGACATTATGGGTAGTGTATGATTGATAGACTAACCTTCAGTTTGGAGATCATATTCTTTTCACTGTCGTCAGAGACGGATTTGTTGAGCAACAATCGTTTAGCTAAGTGCTGCTTGTAGTAACGCTCGAACACATCCTTCTCTTGTAAGAATCTGAACAGTACCATAGTTTTGTCCAACACTGCTTCGATTTCTTGTTCACTCATCTGGGCAAAAAGAAGTTGTTAACGACTGAAATTCTTAATACTTAAACAAGTCTGGTGAAGCAAATACTTACGCCCTTTTCTCCCTTCTTTAGTTTCCCGTCAATGAAGAGTGATAAAAACTCTGGGGATTTGCTGTTCAAGTTGAGGAAATATTCGAAGTCTGATGCAATCATGTGTTTGAAAATCTTGTCGTTGTTAAACGAATTTTGAAGGAAATGATCAAATCTGTCCTTCAGGTCGAGAAGATTCTGTAACAAGGATTAGGACAATGATGAAATCAAGCTTCGTTTGTATACTTAGAAAAATAATTTTCTTCCATTCAAAGTATCCTTTCTATGGTGTTTTTATTTTAGTAATATAACAGAGCATGACAATTTGTATTCCGCACGCAGGCACGTTATTATGAAAAACTTTAATATGGAGACAACTCTTGAACTCAAGGAAAAAATCTCCTCTTTGTGAGAGGCAAGAATGGTAATCCAACACATGCGAGACCATAGATGATGATGGATGACACACTATCAAAGATACTTATTGTTTTTGGGAATAAAATATTGTATACTGCCCGCAGCTTCACCCGCGTGTTTTATTATCCCAAGTTTAAAATTACCCTGTGGTAACCCAGGTTAAAAATTATCTATGTGCAAAATTTCATCCAAATCCGTTTAGCCGTTTTTGCGTGATTCAAACACTAACATGCAAGCTTTTTCTTTATACATAAAACAAAGTCGGGTTAGTTACACCATTTATAACTCGAGAATGGCTGGATCGATTTACATATTTTTAATTGGTTTGATTTAACTCCGTCCCGAAAAATGGAACATTGAAAAAAAAAAAAACATTTTCCCTTATGTTTTGATCTCTGATACATGACAGGTATGGTAGGGAAGGGTTGGTAGGTAGGTTAGGTAGATTGGGTGGGTAGGTAGGTAGGTAGGGTAGGGTAGGTAGGTAGGTTAGGGATAGTAGATAGTAGCATAGTCGTGGGCACAGCTAGTTTATAATAAATAGGATTATTATTTGTATTTATAGTGTTACCAAGTTACTGGGTTGTGGAGGTCAGATAGGCAGTCGCTCCTTGTAAAACACTGTTACTTAGCTGAATCCGGTAAGACTGCAAGCCGACCCCAATATAGTTGGGAAAAGGCTAGGCAGATGATGACAAATGTCACTTTCTAAGAATGAAGGAAGTGATGGCCTTACCTGCACAAAAGTAATCGCATTAGTATTGTGATGCGTATCAGTGACGAGCGCGCGGCCCTGTTCCCGCAGATGTGCGGACACCGCGTCAGCCACGGTGCGCAAGCCTTCGCCCACGCGCGACAGCAGCTTGTACACGCACGCCAGCTCCAGCGTGCGCGTGTGCATCAGCATGTGCACCACGCCTGAGTTCTCCATCTGGATATAAGAACACGGTTAGCACTGTAGCACATTACATTCCCGGAACCATTTTTTTTAAGGTTTTGGTGTTCCAGGTGTCGGTAGGATGGGAAGCATAAATATTTTAAATTATCCTCAGATGCAACAGATTCATAGCATGCAAGTAACTTCAACATTGTAATAACTAAAAATAATCAGTCCTTGACAGTTCAAAACTGCCTGTAAATGGTTTAAATGACCTAAATCATCAAGTTGGAGTTTAGATGTCTCATCAATCGTCAAGGACTTTGTTGAAGATAATTGATATGTCTTGCAAATACTCTACCTCATTATGACACCAGGAACCGACTCTCATTTCTCGATGTTTAAAAAGTCGTTAGGAATTTGTTAGTTGCAGCCCAGTCTAGATTATGTTACTAAATCTCCGCCTATTAGTTCAAGAAATATAGGCATAGTGTATGTTATGGGTAGTGACCTCAACGATGGTCTTCATATGTCGCTCGATGAGCTCGTGCTCCAGCACACTGACGACGCGCGGCTCGGTGCTCTCGTCCAGGTAGTGGCGCGCGCGCTCCGCCTCCTCGGCGATGCGCGCCTCCACGCGGTTGATGTACACCGCCGCACTGTTCTCTGCTAGGAACTTCTGAGATTCCATCTAGACAAGCGTACCAAGGAATTAGCATAGCCATATGAGGTCTTTGTTAACGTATAAGCAAATAATGTTTGGATTTGATCAAAGGCTTTATCTTTGTTTTGATCATAGATCAATAGATTACACTATCAAGTCAAACAGCTGTGGTATCCAGCTGTCAACTAAACATGTAGTCAATGATTATGGCAGTATGCCCCTCAGATCAAATAAAAAAAGGTAGATAGCGCACGGCCTATAGTTTAGGTGAAGCCAACAAAACCCAGCCGATTCAATAAACACACGCGCTCACGCACACACAAGCAATAAAACCACGCTGATTTTTGTTAGTATCTCACGGACCGTCGTGCAATAACATTGCCTAAAAAATGCCGTCCTGTGTTGTCAAGTGGTGCAAAAACAACACTATATTGAACAAAAAGTCTTTAGGAGTATCGTTTCCCACGTAATTACACACAAAACTATTTGTTTTTTGGTTTTCCAACATAATTTTGAGGTTATTCGTAACAGATAATGTTATTTTCCCGAAATTGACATATTGGGAGAGTGTTGCCAGTAATTCTTATTTCTAATTACCCAAAATGTGGGTAATTAAATTGTAGGCAAAGTCAAAGAAAAGTAATTGAGTAGAGAGTTGATCTAATTAATGTTTATTTTCTATTAAATCACATAATTTTATGTATGTTACATAAATCAAAGTCAAGGTAAACACTTAGTTCTTAACTAATTTATTTTTGTTTAAATTCATGAGTACCTTCTATTTTGCTATCAAATATTATGGTTTTAGGTTTCCACCGAAAACTTTAATAAGAAACGAATGGGTAAATGCTATAAGACTAAGCCGAAATGAACCATAATGGCAGCCATCGTCGTCTATTGTGGTTAAAAAATAATAATTTTCATTATGTTAAGAATACACAAAAATTACAACCTATTTCTGACATCCGACTGCATGTCAGAAATAGGTCACCTTGTTTCAATATTTTTTAGGGTTCCGTACCCAAAGGGTAAAAACGGGACCCTATTACTGAGACTCCGCGACCCGTCTGTCTGTCTGTCTGTCCGTCTGTCACCAGGCTGTATCTCATGAACCGTGATAGCTAGACAGTTGAAATTTTCACAGATGATGTATTTCTGTTGCCGCTATAACAACAAATACTAAAAACAGAATAAAATAAATATTTAAGGGGGGCTCCCATACAACAAACGTGATTTTTTGGCCTTTTTTTGCGATAATGGTGCGGAGATCACGGTATGCGATAAGGCCGCCCGTTGTATGTATTTTAGTTTTAAGTTTCCTTTTCTTTGTTTTAACTTGGTGTACCTACAATAAAGCATATATAAATAAATAACCCTTCGTGCGCGAGTCCGACTCGCACTTGGCCGGTTTTTAAAGTTCACTAAGTTTGTTAGCATTCTGTTATAAGTTAATGCTCTATTTTGTACTTACTTAAATACTTATACATTTCATCTGAAAAAGTATATTTTTAATTCCATGGAATGGTTGTATTTGTGATATTTTTGTAATTAACCTGTTTCACATAATCTTTGTTGTATGTTTAAGTAAAATAACTTTTTCTGAGCTGCTTGGTGCTCTTACACACGAGCGACACATGTCAACGACAGGGGCGACTGCACGCGTTTATTAAAAACAAAGAGACAGATTTCCTTTCACATTCGCAAAATAAGTACTTACCCATAATTATGAAATTAATATTTAAACCCATTTAAATAAGTTGAGGGACTTTTTTTTTAAAAGTGGCAACACCGCAGTGACTCACACATAGTTCAAAAAGTGGTTACATTTTTCTGTTCTAAGTGCGCTATCTACCTTTTTTTATTTGATCTGAGGTATGCCCACGAAAATTATTACTCCGATTGCCAATTTTGTTTGGCTGGTGAGTGTTTGTAACTGACATACCCTATAAAACTCTGAAGACTGGTGCAGGAACGGCTTCTCGAAGTCTTCCTCGTAGACAGCGCGTGAGTTTATGCCGAGCACCATGAGCATCTGGCAGGCATTGCGTATCGCCAGCCGGTCCACCACCTCGCCGCGTCGCTCTCGGGCCACTAGCTCCAGGAGGGTTTGACGGAGGTGATCACGGATGCACCCATAGCGGACAACCTTAGGATATCATTGTATTGTTGTAGCATTTAAATATTTTAATAGAACAGCCTTATTTGAGGACTTACAATTTGTTTGGGGTTTCGCATTTGATATAAACAGAAATCAAAGGCAACCAAAATGGCTGGGCATAAGAATGTAACTCTCTTAAGTCATTATGAGATTACCTTATTTATGAGACTGATAGTATTGTTGAAGCATTACATTTTATTTTATCCAATTTGCATAAAATTAAAAGACTTACAAAATTCAGGTTTTATATGCATTACAATGTGAGTCACTTTAATCAGTATGAGATTAGCTCCAGATAAAGATAAATAATATTCAAGCCCTACACTGCCTCTCCAGGTTAAAGAGTAAATAGAAAAGACAGGTTATGCTCATCTATACCCAGATAGGCATCTGAATTTAATTTTATTATGGTAAGGAAGTGGCATTACAAGATAAGATAGGTACCATGTTTGTTTACTAACCTGATCTCTAAAAATAATAAGTCCCAGGTTATAGACATTGTCCACTTCATTTTGTTGTACATATACTCTGTCCATGTACATAAGTATGTCTCGTATCATGACCATACTAGTTTGGTGGTCAGTCCAAGCATTGTTGAGGGTCTGGAGGAATCCATTATGTAATGAGTGCAGAACATCTTCCCTCACCTGGAATTATGAACAAAAGATATAACATGCACATATTACAACATCTGTATTCATTAATACCTGTTACTGTTTGTACCTTTGTTTCAAGATGCTGAGTGACCACTTCCTTCAATCCAGTGTAAAGTCTTTCACCATGCTTATGGAGCACCATGGTGTAAGCATTGCGATATAGTTCTTCAAAGGAAAGACCTGAATTGTTCTTCTTTTGAATTTCTTGTATCGCATTCTTTAATAAACTCCATATGCTCTCCACATACTTCTCATCCATAGTCATCTGTAATGTAACAGAGTATATGTTTTTATCCAGTATAAACTAGTCAAATGCACTGAAACTTGTTCTCATATTGATTTACTACAGACCCATGTGTCTGGATACATTTGGTAATATGGTTCTGAATAGTTCCACACTTGAAATTTCCTCGTCATCTTGAAAGTTAATATCTTCGGGTTTTAAGCCAACATTGTTCAAAATTAAAATAGAAGTTCAAAAACATAGAATATGAATAATAGCAAAAACTATAAATGTTTATCTTTTGATTGATTTTCACTCCTGTCATCAAAAATATAAATTATGACATATTGAATACAAAAATTTTGTTCTAAAGGCAAATAAATTGGTTTCTATTTTTAAAACACAGTGACAGTTAAGTCATTTCATCATATAAGTGTTACCATTCTACCATTTTGTTAAATCCACCTCTTTTATTTTGAAACAAAAAGTATGTGTTGATTATGTTTTGGTATTGACAATAGATTTGGTGTTGACATTGAACAACAATGTAATTTAGTTTAGTAACAAGTATCTTACAATCACAATGTTTGCAGTACATTTTGTAATGGTGCCTGGTGGTAAAGCATTCAATGAATGAATGTAGTATTTTAATATGACAGATCATAATTTAGCTAAAATTGTAAAAGTAGTAAATTTTTCAAATGTAAGTTTTTAATTAGGTATGTACTATATTCAGAATAACAAAATATGCAACATTAACTGTGAGTCACAATCATCTTCATATGTTTTTATGTGATAAGTTTTTTATAGGACTTGAACCACATGAGTAACATGCTAAAATTAATAATAGGCACATAGATAATAATGCCTAGGTTAAATGACAATACATATTTTATCCAAAACTGTGTTAAATTATTGCAGAGGTTTAAGAAAATGCTATTGAAGTAACTAAATAAAAGATCATTGACAAAAATACTTTTTTGCCAAAACAATTTGGATAATGCTTTATTGGTGGTTGTGAGTCTTAAAGCAGTAATGATTCCATTTAGAGCCAAGGGCTGATATTAACGACACGTTATCCAGAATGATTGACGGGGCGGTACTCACTGGGAAAGCTCGGATCCTCATCTTGCCAGGTTTGTCCTTAGGTAACGTACTCTTCATCATCGTGGCTACGATATTTTATACCAACGAAATACTACACAATTAAAGAAGATTTGATCACTGTTCATTTGTTGTCGCGATAACACATCGTTACTCTCATTTACACCTGCAAAAAGAGTTATAATAAACACAACGAAAAAAAATTATTTCGCCTCAAACAATTCCGCTGTTCACTGTTTCACCACCTTGTTTTTGTCGACTTTTATGAAAGATTTATTATCAATGGAGTAACATATATTTACAGCTTAAAATACAATTTAGGATTTTGTTCTGATTGTGTCACTTGGAAATAATAAATTCTGAGACTCAGTCATATTTTGTGGTGAATAGTGTAATGACATTGACAGTTAAAATAACTTTTGTCTCTTTCGCTCTCGTGCGAAACCTCATATACAATAGCGCCACCTCACGTTTTGTGTGTGACGTTCATTTTTGATTTCCTTTTCTCTGCAATGGCTATTATTCAGATTCCTACAAACACATTATGCGAGAATGTAATAACTTACAAGTAATGAGATTATCCACTGTTAGTTTGGTTGCAAATATTTCACTATCGCAGTATTTACAGTACGTGTATTTCTCCGCTTTAGCATGCCTATTATTTCTTCAATTGTTTCAGCTTTCTGACGAGACCATAAACAAATCTGTTTTTATTTTTAAATACTTTTTGATTTGATTGTTTGAACATTTAACTTTTAAGTTTGTTGAGTCAAGATTAATTGTCTTTGTTTAAAAGCAAAAAGAATAGCATAAATGCAGGCAAAAGTGGAAGATCTTACTAAAATCTCCCCTTCTACAAAGCCGGAACAACTGCCCGACCAAGGTGGCCTTGGTTTGGACAACCAATTGGCGCATTAGTTCTACACAGTTGCTTGATTGACACAACATTAGTTTTTTTTTATTCGCGGGCAGTCATACAAGTAAGAAATAGCGTCTTTCAAAATATCAGATAATTTCTAGGTACAAGTGAAGATTTGCCAGGCGTCCGGATAAAGCCGGACACAGTCAGGCTTTTTGTTTACGTGTGAGGCACAAATAAGGTGGTGTCCGCCCTGTCCGGCTTTTAATACGCTTTTTAAATTTGTTTTTTTTTTGTCTTTGGTACCTATTGTTTTCCGTTTTTCAACACCGACTTCGGAAATGAAAGTTATTTTTCACTTAGGTTAGGTTAGGTTAAAACGGGCTGTTTTCCGCAACTCCACGACCAAGCGCGTATTTTGCGTACGGGTGACTTTGTAGTGTTTTGTTTTGGAAGTCGGTTTATTTTTTGTTAAAAAGTATTTTATTTATTTCTTTTAGTTTTGGTAGGTACCTCCAAATTTCAAGAAAATAATAAGTAAATCTCATGACGATTCCAATAAGCCCAAACACGACTAGGATCCATTGTTTTATTTTGGAGTTCCAGTGCCTACCTTCCGGCTTCATCATCAGATCAGTTCGATGTTACCATTTTCATCAGTACCATTTATTTCTATGTATTTGCTTCATCATAGTCGGTTAACTATTCAAGATATTATCTTATACCCGTGACATACTTAGCATTAAGGAGTTCCAAAGGCTATCTATAGTCTTCTTCATAAGTTTCAATTCACGAAATGATACTTTCTGAGTGTAAATGATTGCGTTGTTGATATAAATACCAAAATCGTTATATGTATGCCTATAATATTTGAGATCTTTTTTAGTAGGTGCCTTGCCCCCGACCAAGGATACTGTACTATCATTTATTCTGTGCCAAAGGCACTTTAGGTCGGGCAGTTGTTCCGACTGTGTAGCAGGGGTTTAAGTTGGAAAATTATGATTTGCAGCAGGCTTGCACCAACTGTGGAACAATGTTTATTTCGACAGTCGGTGTTGGTTGGTTCCTTTCTTAAAATTTCGTAGGTACTATACGAAAATAATAACAAAAACAAACTTTAGTAAGATATTAACGTAATAAATAAAAATGCTTAGATTATTAGCGTTTATTGGCATCCTGTCGTCAAACCGTGGTGCAACGCCCGCCCATCTATGTAGCAGCACCTCTCTGCTATCTTATAGTTATGCTAGTATGTTATCTGTGCTTATTTATAATATAGTAGGTACTATGGCCCACTTATTATAAGTTGCCCTAATTACCGAAGTTAAGTTAGTTAGTTTAAAATAAAACAACGTAGCACGAGTGGTGAAAATATTAGCATCTATTAAATAAATAAATTAATGATGTATCTATACAGGATATAGGCTATAGGTACCTCATCATGATATGTAAACAGACGTGTTACAATACACTTCCAAAGAGTGAGTGGTGTCTTATTTACCTTTACTAGGTAGGTATGTAGCTTGCTTTCGCAAAAGTTAGCTTAAATTATGGTAGATGGCGATGCTTGTCAGTCGCCGTTCCGTTTTGCAATTCATTGGCAACAATAGTAAGTAGTAGTAGGTACGTACGATACGTTTTTAGGTGTTAGAATTTTATGAACAGGTTTATTTTCAACGTTTTCCTGTATCGTTCAAGGTTGGTGAAGTAAAAACCATCATTGCCTCTTTTTATAGGTAGGCTTCGAGGTTGTGGCTGCGTTTATCGATGATCTGGCATTGCTCCGTAGGCCTTCAGCGAAGACAGTAAAAAAAAAACAAGTCAAAATCAAAATGTTTTTATTGTAACTCGTAGTAGTCTCGTACATTACATTGTTGGAGGTAGCCCCAGTAAGTTATAAATTATACTTGTGTTGGGGTTTTATCGCTACTTCCCATAGTGTCTATTATATAATGGTGAGACCATAAAATTAGACAGTAAAAATAAATCAAATTAAATTAAATAAAAATATATAAAAAATAAAATAAAAAATATAATAGCAGTAAAAATCAAAAATCAATAGGTACAGTCGTACGGAAAGTCTATAGTTTTCTTGGAAATGTTTACATTCAAGGGTCAAAAGTGCAGTCAATCACCATTATAGTTTGATGTGTTATCGTCGAACGTAAGAAACATAATTTGTAATAATATAAATATATAAACCCGACCGATTTTCAATTTCAACGGAGATTAGCCAAGGAATTATACAGGTTATACTGTAGTGCCCAAGTGCCAGAAAAGTGGTTAGGTATAGTATAATGAAATAGTTTATCTTTCTTTGTGATGGCCATGTGGCAAAGACTACACACACCTTACTTCGAAATCCTGGGTAGCTCTGAGATAGGTACTCCTGATGGAAAAATCTAATAACACTGCCCGACCTGATATGTAAACTAACCCACGACGACTCACACATACACACAGTTCATTTTCAAGCATGTGGGCAAACTTTGTTAGTGCGTCCGAGGTGGATTGGAAGCCGAGAAGTGCAAATTACCTATATTTAAATATTAAAACTTTATGCACAAGTAAAAAAAAAACACTTTTCGCACAAGAAACTAAAAAGCGAAATACATGGACATACATCATTAATCGTGTGCCTAAAAGTGGGGCGATAGGAGCCAGTTTTAGGGTAAATGTGTTGAAAATTATTGTTTTCATCCTCGTCATCATCATCATCATTAAACCTACATTCATGTCTTTTTTTTTGTGAACGGTGGGTCGAGCCGTTCCCAACAGCGTGCTGGTGCATTTCTTTTTTTTGTTTTGGGTTTTCATCCAATGACTTCGCCCGCATATGGGTGAAGCGGGAGGGTGTGTACGACTTTTACTGACTAAAATCCGCCCGTGTTCCTTCAGTTAGTCAAAGTCAAAGTCAAAATCAAAGCACTTTATTTCAAGTAGGCCAGTTACAGGCACTTTTGAATTGTCAAAAGATAAAATAAAATATTACAAAATTATGGTGCTACAGTCCCAGTCACAAGACATAATAACTGTAAAAGTACCGTAGATGCCCATTCCAAGGCGTAGATCTCTATGGAGAAGAACGGGCAAGAAACTCCATGGACACTCTTTTTCAATTAGGTAATTATTACAAATCATTTGTTACATCATTCATGTTGAGATTACACATTATGTGAGAACGATGTAGAAAGTTAAAAGTGTCCATAGTAAATATAAAAAGACAATTCAGAAATAAAATTAGAATCAATTAAAATAAACCATGGCAGCTAAGAGATGACCAGTCCCAACCGACAGCGCCCGTTCACGAACATGACACATGTATCAGCACCATTCAGCTCAACCATTTTGAAGGGAGCTAAATGATCCGACACACGCGCCACCATCGGCGAGATATTTGAGTGGGCATGACATACTCTCAACTACCGGAGTCATTCAAGTCAATAGAAGACGTAGGTATCTAGACAATGATAGCTCTGAAGTACATGGTACTCACACAATGCTGGCTATGCTGCTATATAATACTAGAAAGATTAACTCTATATAATGCAAAGATAGTAGCAATCCTCATCAGCTCCGACAATAACAGTAAACGATACCTACGACAGTCTTACCAAAAATTATTAATTTTGGTAAAAGAACACGAACATTGTCTTGAGTTCAACACAGCGACCAACTATGCTTATCATCTAAATAATCATTAATAGAATAGTATGCCTTAGAACAGAGATTAGCTTTTACTTTTGCTTTAAATGCGTTAAATGGCAAATCTAGAAAAGAAGACGGTAACTTGTTGTAAAAAGTTATACCAACCCCAACGAATGAACTATGCACCTTATGAAGTCGATGAAAGGGAGCTCGTAATTTGTCCTTACTTCTGGTGTTAAAGTTGTGAATATCACTATTGTTACTGTACAAATGAATGTTCTGCCTAATATATAAAATGTTGGCGAATATGTACTGTGAAGCCGCTGTGAGAATACCAATCTCTTTAAAAAAATCTCTTAGAGAAACACGCGCACCTAATTGGTAAATGGCACGAACAGCTCGTTTTTGAAGCACAAATATATTTTGAATATCAGCGGCTCTGCCCCACAGTAGAATACCGTAGGACATGATACTGTGAAAATAACTAAAGTAGACCAACCTTGCTGTATCAACGTCAGTGCATTGTCTAACCTTTCTGACGGCGTAGGCGGCCGAGCTAAGCCTACCCGCTAGGCTTGATATATGTGGCCCCCATTGAATTTTTGAGTCTACTGTTATACCCAGAAACACAGCTGAATCAACAGTTTCTAGCTTCTCATTGCCGAGCACAATGTTGGGACCCAGATTTCTAACATTGGGCAAAGCGAACTTTATGCATTTAGTCTTCTTGGCATTAAGAACAAGATTATTTGTTGTGAACCAATCTGTGACCATTGATAGTGCGTTATTCACGTCATCAAAAACTTGTCTATACCTATCTACTTTAAAGATCAGAGAAGTATCATCTGCAAACAGTACAACGTCGCAAACATCCTTTAAATAGAATGGCAGATCGTTAATATAAACCAGGAATAAAAACGGACCCAGTATTGAGCCTTGAGGTACACCCAGCTCAACAGGTAACCTGGAAGATTTAGCGCCATTAACGTCTACGCATTGGTATCAAGTAAATATGACTCAATTACATTTAGGGCTTCGTTTTGAACACCGTAATGACGTAGTTTACGCAAAAGCGTATCATGGTGAACGCAATCGAAGGCTTTAGAAAGATCGCAGAAAACACCAATTGCATTTCGCGACTTCTCCCATGCGTCAAATATGTGTTTCAACAAAGCAACACCCGCATCTGTAGTCGAGCGACCCTTCGTAAACCCATATTGGTCTTTCTGAAGGAGGCTATGTAAGTTAAAATGTCTGAGTAACTGCTTAAGAATTAACTTTTCAAATGTTTTGCTGAATGCAGGCAAAATAGAGATTGGTCTGAAATTACCAATATCATTTTTGCTACCGGATTTAAATAGAGGGATGACTTTACTGCTCTTCATGAGATCAGGAAAAGTACCCAAATCAATGCATTTGTTAAACGTAACAGCAAGATAGGGGGCCACAATGTCTATTATATTGCCCAAAAGTTTGGTAGATATGCCCCAGTAATCACCCGTGTTTTTAGATTTAAGAGAATTAAAAACATTAACTACATCACGAGGCGCTACATGCTCGAATCTCAATACATAACTACATTTAGGGACGCTACTATGCAATAGGTTTTCAGCCTTAGACGGCGACGAACTTAAGGAGCAAGTCGTCGTTGCAGGTATGCTCGTAAAAAACTCATTAAACACCTCAGCTACGTCAGCTGGTTTATTAACTAATTTGTTATCAACCATGATCTCGAGTTGATTTTCTTTTTTAACCGATTTACCCGTTTCGTTGTTTATGATTTTCCAAGTGGCTTTTACTTTGTTATTAGAATTTTTAATAGTCTCACTTAGAAATTTTGATTTTGCAACACGCCAAATCTTTTTAAATAATTTTGAATAATTTTTAACATATTCTAAAAAATTGTTATCAAACTTGTACTGTCTCAGACCATACAACTCATACAATCTCACTCGGCTTTTATAAATGCCTGGTGTAGCCCATTGGTTGAAACCAGCGGAAGTCCCAGTAATGTTGATAGTTTTAGTTTTAAAAACGGATTTGTACTCATTTTGCACAACATCAAAAAGGGCCTCGTACATTTCATTTGGGTTCTCGTACTCTATTATTGACGGTATAACTTTAAGAGCTATATTATTTTTAAACTTACTGCAACGACTAACAGTATAAGGCCTGCATTCTACTTTGCGCGGCTTTTTACTTAATGGCTTAGGGAAGCTAGCCATTAATCCACAGTGATCTGATGATAAATCACTTAACACCAATTTATTGTCGGCATCAAAATCACAAAATATATTATCAAGGCAAGTCGACGAAGACGCCGTGATCCTAGTTGGTTCGAAAAACAAATTAACTAAATTAAAAGATTTAAATAAGTTCAGAAGCCTAGTACTTAGTGGAGTAACATCTAAAATATTAACATTAAAATCTCCACATAAAATTATATTTTTAGTACTGCATTTAATCTTATTAAGTGCATCCTCCATTGCAGATTCGAAACTAGCAAAGTCCCCTGAAGGGGGTCTGTAGACACAAATTATTATGTACCGCTCAAGTTCAACACAAGACAACTCGATAGTGCGCTCAATGGAAAGATTAACTAGGTCTAACCGTTGTTTACATTTTAACTTGTTTGAAACAAGAATTAAAGATCCACCGCGAATAGCATTTTTTCTCACAAATGCACTCTGTACAGAAAATAAATCATCATTGATAAACACTACTTCATGCTCTTTCAACCAATGTTCAGTTAAACATAACACATGAACATCATAATTCTCCATAAACAAGTTTAACTCTAATTCCTTGCCGGACAAACCCTGCATATTTTGATGTACAACATTCAACATATGCGACTCACCCGTTGTCGAACCTAACAGTTTAAACTACTAGATGTGTGTATAGCAATGTTAGTATCACTACCAACAGAATCAAAAGTGATATTAGTATCTATACTAATAGTATCAATAGAGATGTTAGTGTCACCACTAACAGTAAACGTAGGTACAGTATAAGTACCGGTGTAAACGTGTAAAGTATATGCTAAAAGATTAGCAATCCGTCTCCTACAACTAGCTGGCAAAAACATGGAACAATCAGTGAGTCTGTAATCTGTAATAAAACTATTACAATCAAAATATATAATCGCGTCCCAGTTGCTTGAGCCAGGGCCCCGGTAACTCTTGTTCAAATTTATCCGCGACCCAGACAGGCATCGGCCCTAGTTTTTGCTGACACCTCTTTGAGGCGCGCGTGAAACACTACGCGCCGTCGACTCGGGCCTGGTTCTTATCGGACGGCGAGTTACCCATTATTTGCCGTCCTCAAGCCCACCAGGGCGTCTCCTGCGGTGGCTTGGGGCGTGAGGGCGTCTCCGTTGCGTCTTGCGTCCGCATTCTCCTTCGCGAGCATTACTGCTTCGCAGAAGGAGGTGACAGCTTACCAGCCCTCTCACCCCGTACCATGGCCTGAACTAGGGCCGAACGCGAGAGGTCGCCACCGCCGTTCACCTCCACGTGGACGCGGCGTTGCTCTACCCAAGTGGGGCAGACCTCCACCGTATGCTCTACCGTGTCTCCGGTTCATCCACACAATGGTGACACCCGGCGTTTCCTTCTGAGGACCTGCGTCAGGCGGAAGGTGAGGACGCCTCGACGCCTCTCAAGCCACTCCTGAAAGAGGGCCCTTATCTTCCCAGAGCTGGGTTGCGACAGTCGCCCTCTCCATGTCGCCATGAAATCCTGTCGGAGCTAAGTCCGCCGAGCCGTGATTTAACGCGGCAACATAGTTTCGCCCCGGCATTTCGCCTTCTCGCGCCATTCCCATATTTGCGCGAGAACTTTGCCTCCAGATCAATCCAACATGGAGCAATCCAACATGGAGTCTCGTCGCCTCACCGGAGACCGTGCGGTATCCCCGGACCAGCAGGATGGCCATGACCCTTTGGGACGCTTTCAACCAGCGGGCTGGTCGCTGGCTCAGGGAACGCGCCCATACCGGTGCCTCGTAAAGGGCCATGGACCACACAACCCCCGCATAGAACCTCCGGCAGGAGGCGTTTGGACTCCCTAGATTGGGCAGAAGCCGCTTAAGGGCAGCCCCGGCCCGCTCCAGTCTGGGAGCCAAACGTCGGAAATGCTCCACGAAATGCCACCGGCTGTCGAGGACGATCGTACTAGGTACTTCATCGTTGACCCGACGCCGATGTGAAATCCCTCCTACCGTTATTTGGGAACCCGGCAGTGGCGCGTTCCGAAGACCGTGGAAACACATGACCTCGGACTTGTGCAGGGCCAAATCGAGTCCCAATTGCCGGATCCTCTCAGCGATTGTCACAACCCCGCGTGTCGCGTTTTCAGCCGCCGCCTGGTGCAAACTCCCCTGCGCCAGAACCAGCGTGTCGTCAGCGTAGCAAACCACGCTGACGCCACTAGGGAGATCGGCGCGCAGCACCCAGTCGTACCCGATGTCCCACAGATGCGGCCCCACGACCGATCCCTGTGGGACACTGCACGACATCTCTCGCCGGGTCCACTCTCCCTGGTGTCCGGGGTAGATGACGGCCCTGTCCGTCATTTAGGCCTCGACCACGCGACAGACATAAGGCGGCATCCGGTGATACCGGAGTGCCTCCCTGATGCAGCTCCATGGCAGGGTGTTGAAGGCATTGACGATGTCTAGAGACACCGTCAAGACGATCCCACCCTGGGCCACTACGTCCCCTGTCGTGAGGGCGCGCACGCGCATGATGGCGTCCACCGTAGAGCGCACCCTATGGAAACCAAACTGGCTCTCTGCTAGATCCGGCCCCACCTGCACCATCTGCCCGACAAGGCGGTCTGCAATGAAGCAACCCTCCCAGCGATACTCCTGAAGAATACTTCAGAAGAACTATTTTTAGACCGTGCTCGGACGATTTGATATCTGGCATGAAAGATAGATTTGCGAATCAAAGAAAGCTGCTTTCTTTTTTAGACATTATTGTTCCGAAAAATGTGGCCGAGAGGAAGTTAAGTGAATTAGAAAATATGAAAATTTATTGGGAAGAAAGTGTTGGTGAATCACTAATAAAAGCAGAGTACAGTATGTGGTGTGCCAAGTGGAAAAACACAGATAAGAAACCAGTCGAAATTATGGAAATTTTAGACACAAAATTTTCTTTCCTACCATTAACAGGCTAATACATATTCTGGCCACCCTTCCGGTTTCAACGGCATCTGTAGAACGGTCATTTTCATGCCTAAAGAGAAAAAAATCCTTTTTAAGGAATAGAATATCGGGCGAGAGGCTTACTGGTCTCGCTCTATTGTCTATTCATTCCGCTTTGGCGCCAGATCCTGATATGGTACTTAGACGTAATGGCTGCCAGTGGAAACAGAAAAATACTTATATATATGTCGGGTTTAGTCAATAGTACGGACGTCAAAACAAATCACAAGCAAGCCCCTAGCGGCAGTCAATAGCAACTACGCATTGGCGCGCTTTTATAAGCACTTGCGAGGTGCGGAATAGGACAGTTGAGTACTGGCAGCCGTAGAGCTAAGACGTCGTAGAATCAGTGTCGATCCGTAATATTAGTAAGCAGGAGTGTAACTTGTGTCTATTTGAATATACTCAGTGTATCGAATAATTTGTGTGATTTCATTTTCACGATTCACCCACCGACCTGCCCACACACGATGTCTTAACCTAAGGGAATATTTCCCGACTTCCCGATGGTTTGCATCTATCGGCCAGCCTTGATGCGACATCAGAATTGGGATTCGATCGTGCTAATGAGATCACACGTAAAAACAAAGCTAGTGAAAATGTCGGTTACATTCTTGCAAAAAAAATCGTGGTGTCGGTTGTGACTACCCTCGAAAACAAAATAATGAAAATAACCAGTCCGGAACGGAGCAGTAAGGAGGCTAGTAACAACCAAAGAGCTGGACAAACCAAGGAGGAGCGTGTAGACGTGTGGAAAGATCCATACACACGGATCTGTATGCCAATCTGGTGAGTCGTTTTCATTTTGTTACGACTATGGAAAAGTGTGTTCATTATTCAAAATTCTGGTTTTGTTTACGGTATGGCCCATGTCAAGTCCATAATCTCATGTTAGTTATCGCTGGTCAAGTATTTTTCTACTATCACTGGCCATAACCCTTGACTGGCCTTTTCCAACTATTATTGTTTGGAAGTTAGAACGATATGGTGACAGTGACGTACCTACCTTACATTTCAGTCTGGAAATTATGACAATTCTAAATGAAATATTTTGTTTAGTTTTGTAGTGTGATAGTTTTATGTAGTGAGAATTAACTAAGTTTGAGGAGAAGCATAGTATTGTTCTTTTGTGGTCGGAGGGCCAAACTATCTAAAAGGTGATAAACCCTACCAGGCCTTGTTAATTGCGACTTAAAATTCCACTGACGCTATGGTATTCATTGGATTATCTAAAGCCCATATACCTACCTGGACACTTGGGTTCTGTACTGTGTGGTCTGTGTGGTTCATGTCCACAATAACCCATTTTGCTGTGCCGGTTTAGTTTACTACACCGCTGCACTGGTTAATTTCCATCAAAGCTGTGTATAGTTAAGATAACTGTGAACATATACTCTCGTAATGTTTTTCACGTTTCAGATACCATATTGCGTCGCAGTGGAGCCTCTGCTGCAGGCTAGCGGTTCAAATGCTGAATGCGAAGGTTGACGTGTCAACATCTGAGAGGTTGAGACCGAAGGCAGGCTAGAAGTTTGCAGATGGTAACCGAACGTTACGAACACGCGCAAGTTTGGAATGGAATACTCGGTGAGTCGCTTCCATTTTATTTCGATAGTGAGGTCGATTCTCTAGTGAAGAGATGCTATTTCAAAATTTAAGAGTGTTCATGTTTGACCACTAAGTTGGTCGTGGTTATATCTAGCACTATCACTAGGTAATTAAGACACACTTGTAAGCAAGTAGTTAATGAGTTTCCTATTGGCGGTGGTTTCAACATTTGATTCAGTACGTACTTTAGGATTAAATATCCCATAAGAAGATGAGCTCGTGGCTAAATAATAACAGCCGCACGGGTCGATCATCAAGGTTAAGCAACGCTTGACGAGGTTGGTCCGTGGATGGGTGACCATTTCAACATACCGAGTTTCCTCCGTGCCTCGGAAAGCACGTTAAGCCGTTGGTCCCGGCTGTCATTTGAAGATCTTTGACAGTCGTTACGGGTAGTCAGAAGCTTGAGATCTGACACCAGTCTAGCCAAGAGGTATCGTGTTACCCAGTTACTGGGTTGTGGAGGTCAGATAGGCAGTCGCTCCATGTAAAACACTGGCACTTAGCTGAATCTGGTAAGACTGGAAGCCGACCCCAATATAGTTGGGAAAAGGCTAGGCAGATGATGAAAAAGATGATCTATCCAAAGTGACTTAACAATTAGTCATCTTCAGTGGCAAAGCGAGTTAGTAAAGTCGTTGGGCGAAGGCAATTGTATCGAGTTAGTAACGATACTGGTCATTTGCGTGTATTCGGAACAGATCTTATGTTGCGTAACGATTTACAACCGCCGTCTTTAGATCTGAATTCACTTGCTTACTTTCAAAGTAATATTATGATAGCAATAGATCTCGCGATCGTTTTCCTTGCATGAAAACTGAGTTAGGGTGCGATAGTAAAGGGTTACTGTTGATAATTTGATTTTAACGATATTGATACTGTTGATAATTTGATTTTAACGATATTGATCTGAGTTAATTCGTGAAGCTCCTTCACACGAGTTATTAACACGCAAATATTATGAGGCTTAATTGTAACCCTCGTATTAACAGTCGGTATGCTCCAATATCTTTGAGTAAAAAGAGCGAATCTAGTAAGAAGGATCCTCGATCACCAAGTTCCTTGAGAATTAGACGTCATAGTTGATGACAGTGGTAATGAAACATGGCTTGTACACTCATACTCGAAACTTTAGACCGCACCTCATGAGTAACATGTGGCGATGGGTCTACCAGGAATCGTTGGTGCGATTTCTGTCTGTGTTGGTGCACAGAGCGATTCATGTGTTGTAGCACATATTCGCTAGATTTCTGAGAATCGTTTATACGATTTCTGTCTGTGTTGGTGCACAGAGCGCTTCATGTGTTGTAGCACATATTGCGCTAGATTTTTGAGAATCGTTGGTGCGATTCTTGTCTGTGTTGGTGCACAGAGCCCCTCATGTGTTGTAGCATATGTGGCGGCAGATATGTAAGGAATCGTTGGTAGATACGATTCTGGTTTGTGTTGGTGCACAAATCAAAGTGAAAGTTTCATGAGTTGAGTACACATTGCCTATGAATTGTAACAAACCGTAACAGCATTGTTACAAGTACTTTGTTTAGTTGTTGAACTTGTTGATCGTCGGACCTTTATATAATGGAGTGTTTTGTGGGAAACTCTGATACGAAAACTAAATAGGACCTGTATTAGGTCCGCGGTAGGTGATTATGGCAGGACGGTGATCGTTATACACCGAAAGCTTTAAATAGGTACGCTTGGAACCTACAAGTATGCACAAGGTAGGTTAGGGCAGATGCCAGCGGGTCATGTACCAGTCGATGTTGATGTCAAAAGGATTTGATGATGATGAGCAAGCTTAAGTTGTCGAGTAATTCAGTCTATCGAACGTATTATGTTTGACCGTACCAGTGGATTCTGGTGGAGGTCGGGGTCTAGAGAGAGACTGAGAGACCGTTGTGAGAGCAATATAATTGGTGGTTGGCTAGAGAGCCATGGCGTTGGAGGTTTTACTCGAGGGTTTCTGTAAGCTTGGCAGTTTTTGCTGCAGAATAAGTTTTAAACTTTGTTTGGAGCGACTAGTGGTACATGGCCCAGGGTAATGATTTAGTTAAAGAGTAGGGTTCTAAAATTTCCCTATTTTCACGAACCCAATAATCTAGTTCGGTCAGGAGTAGCCGAGCGCTGTGTGGCAACTGTTGGCCTGTGTGGCAACTGTTGGCCTGTGTGGCAACTGTTGGCCTGTATGGCAACTGTTGGCCTGTATGGCAAGTGAAGGTCTTTATAGAAACTATAGGCCTGTATGACAACTGTAGCCCTTTATGGCAACTATAGGCCTGTATGGCAACTGGAAGTCTGTGTGACACTATGTCTGGTGTGAAAATTCATGTTTGTGTTAGGAACCTTACAGAAAGATTCTAATGAGTTATGAGGTTAAAAGAAAGTAAACTCACATAGTCATGCGAGAGGTGAGGTCACCATGTTAATGTTAATGACGTTCGAATCGTCAAGCCCTCATTACGAAAAATTGAAATAGTTTTGGTTTTCAAATTTTGATTACTATGCGTAGATCGTGTTGGTAAGACACACAGAGCTCAAGTACCAATTGAGATTGTAGATAAAGTAGTAAGTACTAAATCTCTGTGTGAACAAGGTTTAAGTTCAGAGAGTCGAGTTGACTCGACATCGTGGAGATGTGCGAGTAGAGCAATTGAGATAGCTAAGAGAGCTATGAGATAGCTAGTAGAGCTATGTGATTGTTAAAAATCGTGAATAAGAAACATGGTATATTGTTTCTTTTGTTTGATTTAATTTGAGATTTATGACTTATCAGTGGTACTTGAACTTTGTAATCACGAAGATTGGGTGCTTTTAGGTACCAAATCGATGAGGTTGATATTTTCTTTAAATTGGAAATAGAATTACTCGTTCCTTGCAATAGTGAACAGAGAGATTTAAATGATCATGTTTGATTGTTTAAAAAATGTTTCCTCACTCTAGAGTTTGAGTCAGGATTGGACGAGCGAATACTGTTTGGAAGTTTTGTGTTTCAGAAAAACATCCCTTGTATGATGGGCGATTGCCAGGATGGAGTGGACTAAGACTACGTGTGGTGCAACACGAGGTGACCATGAGATGGCATGGAGCAAGGACAAGATGATGAAGCCTGCGGGTGATAGATTTGGGGATCTGTCACCTGAGAGAGGCCCGAGATGGCGACGTGTGTGTTCCACGTTCGCCTCTCAAGAGAAATTACGGCCTAGAGAACACCATGTGGTTTTAGTCAGTAGGAGTCTGACAGACCCCTCAGCTTTCCCCAAGGGCTGAGGACATCCATTGAGGATTTCCACATGATTCGATACACTGTTAAAACCTGACAATGAGGAACAGACGAGGACGCCTGTCTCGCAGGATGGCCGTGTCGGGTTTAGTCAATAGTACGGACGTCAAAACAAATCACAAGCAAGCCCCTAGCGGCAGTCAATAGCAACTACGCATTGGCGCGCTTTTATAAGCACTTGCGAGGTGCGGAATAGGACAGTTGAGTACTGGCAGCCGTAGAGCTAAGACGTCGTAGAATCAGTGTCGATCCGTAATATTAGTAAGCAGGAGTGTAACTTGTGTCTATTTGAATATACTCAGTGTATCGAATAATTTGTGTGATTTCATTTTCACGATTCACCCACCGACCTGCCCACACACGATGTCTTAACCTAAGGGAATATTTCCCGACTTCCCGATGGTTTGCATCTATCGGCCAGCCTTGATGCGACATATAAATATAAAATACAAGTGTGTGACTAAACTACGGACGTCGGACGGTACTTCTTTAAGTTATTAAAAATCATAGTACAGTGATTACAGCGATTTTTACACAGTTCACGTGGTTGTTTCAATGTTCTGAACCAAAAGTCTGGATACGTGCCTGCGACCAGAGAAGTGCATCAATTAGGTAGGTACCTACCAAATTTTCAAGTCTTTATGTTTAAAGACTATAATTGATTTGCATTTGAATATATTGATTTGCTCAAACACGTTTATACATGCAAGAATAAACAATACGTGCATGCAGATAAATAAGTTCGGACATGTTTGCCTTGCCACATACTAGGGCATGCAAATATTTTAGATGTGAATATCAATGAACGAGTTCAAAAACTAATTTAATCATAATAATTACAAAATTTCAACAATAAAATACTGCATTTAAATAATAATAATGTCAAAAAATAAATCAAACGTCAAATAAAAATGTACGTCAAATCTATCTAAAATTTTAAAATGAACAATTACTAAAATTAATTCAAACACAATAATTACAAAATGTCAACACTAAAAATAATAAAATGACAAATCCTTGGTTGATTGGTAGAGAATGTTGTACCTTTTGTGCATGAAGTCGAAATAAATAAATCTGTGTAAAATTATCAAATAAATGTCAAAAAAAATGTAAATATGTCAAATCTATGTATTCAAATCAATAGTCATCAAAGGTTAAAATATCAAAAATAATCTATGTCAAAATAGATATTCGCTGATAGTATAGTAGTCTTTGGATTGTATATTACACAAACCTGTGTTCAAGCACAGTATAAATATACAATACTAGCTGTTGCCCACCCCACAGGACCCGTTTTTGGGATTTAAAAATAGCCTATGTCACTCAGGAATAATGCGTAGCTTTCTATTGGTGAAAGAATTTTTTATATCGGTTCAGTAGCTTCGGAGCCTATTCGGTACAAACAAACAAAAAACTCTTTCCTCTTTATAATATACTAGCTGTTGCCCGCGGCTTCGCTTCCGTGGACCACCCCACAGGGCCCATTTTCGGGATTAAAAAATAGCCTATGTCACTCAGGAATAATGTAGCTTTCTATTGGTGAAAGAATTTTCAAATCGGTCCAGTAATTTTGGAGCCTATTCGATACAAACAAACAAAAAAATCTTTCCTCTTTATAATATACTAGCTGTTGCCCGCGGCTTCGCTCCCGTGGACCACCCCACAGGACCCATTTTCGGGATTAAAAAATAGCCTATGTCACTCAGGAATAATGTAGCTTTCTATTGGTGAAAGATTTTTTCAAATCAGTCCAGAGGTTTCGAAACCTATTCGATACAAACAAACAAAAAAATCTTTCCTCTTTATAGTATTAAGTATAGATTTTAGTATAGACGTATATTTTTACTGTGGTTCAAGGAAGGGAACGGCAATTTCAAATTGTTGAAAGCTATTTGCCGAACTTACAGATCAGATTCAAGCTGCTCCTGCGACTGCTATATTTCTGATGGAAAATCAAATAACAGTTTTCTCGTCGTGGAGATCGAACCCAGACTCGTAAAGTCAGGAGTCGTGATTCTGGCACAGTAGTTGTGGATAATCGAATTTTTCAGGTTACTAAAACAAAGTTGTAACTTCAAAATAATAATTTTATTGTTTTTATCCTAATAACATCCTACTACTTAAATGTATAAATATATTAACTTGCTGTGGTTAAAGGTAGGCAATAAATAATTTAGACAATTTGGCTACATGTCTAGTAATTTATATCTTTGGACTGTTATAATTAGGTCTTATATTTTTATTTATGTGGCACAAATAAGACAACGACATTATTACATTTGTATTAAATTAAAATTTGATTTATTATGGTAGGTACCTATATAGATGAATCTTCGCTAAACTTTGTTCACAAGTAACATTAATTAGGAAACCTCAAAAAAGATTTTAACAATTGTAAAAAAAAGTGTCTGGAAAGATATGGGGCAGGCCTTTATCCAGCATTGGAACATTCAAAGCTACAAAAAAAAACTGTACGACAAAGTAAAAGTATAAATTTGTGCATTATTTGATCGTAGGTAAGCATAATAAAAGATAACTGACATAATCTATTTTTAAGACACATCAAATTATTGTAATTCAGAATAACCTGTATTCACTTAATTACTAGATATAGTCAATATTATGCAATATCACCTAATAAGCTAGGTGCAAATTGAAGTGTCACTAAAATCAGCCGAAGTTACAGGAACGCTTACCTATTTTCCAATTTCAAACGCAAAGAAAGACAATATAGTCACGCCATTTTTTTAATACTGGCAGTTTTTGCACCTCTAGCCTCTATCTAAAAGTAGCAACATTTCACCTAAAATAAATCTAATCACCTGCCAGCGTTACGTCACAATTTGCTTCTAAAGTTCTAAAACTATAGTTAGTATAGCTATTACTTATAGGAGGTCTACTCATTGTATGCTGGATGTGCATGAATGACCCATCGGAATAGAAACAAAGTAACACACGCTATTACAAAGAAGGTCACCAGAAATCGAAGGTTCTTTTCTGATCGCTGATCTCTTTCACTGGCTCGTAGTCGGTCCACTAAACCGTTCTGAAAAAAGAAAGTTTTGCGATTAGTGTCTATGGAAAGAATTCTTTCAGTTTAAATTTAAATGACCTAATTGTATGAATATTTGCATGTCATTATGCTATGATTAAATATGTTAAGCTACTATTATACTACCACTGTAAGAACTTTTGTAACCCTATTTATCTGCAAATAAATCTTTGACTTTGACTTTTGGAAAATATTATTGACACAGGAAAAATGGTTATTGGAGACTGGGCGGGATCGTTCATCATTCACCACCATGATCAAATGTCTAATAATGTCAAAGACAGGCAGAACAAGAAAATGTAAATAACTTTGTAAATCTTCAATTTGATTATCCGAGCTTGTGAATATGGAGGGGGGTTGCTGTTTCACGTCTGTCGAGTGTGTAATCAAATCTGACGGATAGGTACCTACTACCCATCTCAGTAACTACTGAGGTACAAAAGAACAAAAAATTTATATTAGGTGTTGCAACTTTCAGGTAGGTGCTTTACCAATATTTTTAGGTATCGAAAAGACTAAAAATAATAACAGCCGCACGGGTCGATCACCAAGGTTAAGCAACGCTTGACGAGGTCGGTCCGTGGATGGGTGACCATTTCAACATACCGAGTTTCCTCCGTGCCTCGGAAAGCACATTAAGCTGTTGGCCCCGGCTGTTATTTGAAGATCTTTGACAGTCGTTACGGGTAGTCAGAAGCTTGAGATCTGACAACAGTCTTGCCAAGGGGTACCGTGTTACCCAGTTACTGGGTTGTGGAGGTCAGATAGGCAATCGCTCCATGTCAAACGCTGGTACTTAGCTGAATCCGGTAAGACTGGAAGCCGACCCCAAAATAGATGGGAAAAGGCTAGGCAGATGATGAGATGATGATGAAAAGACTAAAAATAGATAAATGTTCATGGTCAAAAGTTCACAAATCGTAGAACAAAAACTTGACCTTTAGGTTTAGAGCCTTTGGTAGGTACCAAAGGCTCTTTGTTAGGAAATCTTGTTTGTCGTTAGTCTACTTTTGGACAGTCTTTCCTTTGAGGGCTTTTAGTCTAGTTAACAAATGGTTTTTTGTTCAACTTTTTTCAGCAGTCTCAGAAAAATATGAACAAGGTGTCATTCGTTCGGAAACAAAAAAGGGGCTTTGGTTTTTTGCAAAAAAGTATAAAAACAACATTAAAGTAAAAAAAGCTTTATTTATTAGACAAAATTTGCATTTTCTCTTTAATAAAGGTGAAGAACTCTGCACAGGAAAGCTCTAGATTAAACTGGATGAGTAATTCTGCTTTCATTAAATTTAAGGAGCATTTATATCTCGCGTCCGACCATTTTAAATTCACTACATCAATAGGTTTTTAACAAAAAAAATAACCGGCTTCCAAAATTGAAAAATAACTTTCTTTTCTAAGACTCTTCAAAATCAGTTCATAAGTGGCGGAGTATTCGCGTAACAAATATGCAGTCGAATTGAGAACCTACTGCTTTTTGAAGTCTGTTGAAAATGGACAAAAAAACGTTAAAAAATTTACGTTTGTTGTAAGGGAGCCCCACTTAAATATATATTTTATTCTGTTTTTGTATTTGTTAATAGTGTTATAGCGGCAACAGAAATAAAAATTTCAACTGTCTAGCTATCACGGTTCATGAGATACAGCCTGGTGACAGACGGACAGACAGATAGATAGACAGACAGACGGATCGTGGAATCTTAGTAATAGGGTCCCGTTTTTACCCTTTGGGTACGGAACCCTTAAAAAGTAACGTGCCTTTATAAAAAGTAATCAGTATAATTGCCTATTCAATACCTAGGTGTCGGAAAAATGTGCCGAATTGGCAATGCTATCAAAGGTTAGAATGGCTGCACACTAGGTAACTGGTGCCACAGTTCGAAGACCAGATGCTGGCCTGAACAGGTGTTTTCAAACACACTAACTACTTACTTCACCTTTTAGTTTGGATAATAGCACTGATACAACCAAGGTAAAAATGCACACAGTCCTAAAAAAACAAAATACGATTCTGCAGCTTCATTAACAGAGTTGGTTTTCCTTAGCCGATCAACGAGTAGGTAATGGCTACATTCAATCGGAAGTTTAGTTAATCGCCGCTGCCACTAGGCGCGGGCACTAGTGGCTTTATCTGCGACGGCACTTAAATTCCAATTATCTCAGTAAAACGCTTTCAAATTATCGATCAGCCATTATTTGCTAACAAAAGATTTTCAAGTCTTTAGGGAAATCTTTCTATCTTACTTATACTTATCATCATCACAGTAATACTAAAAAGGCGAAAGTTTGTGAGTGTGTTTGTATGTTTGTTCAATCACGCTAGAACGGTTTAACGGATCTGTATGAAATTTGGCACAGAGATAGATAAAATAGCACACAGGCTACTTTTCATCCTGGTATAATGTTCCCTTGGGATAGAAAACACTTATTACTAGTGAGAAATAAGTGTAGATGTTAGCGTACCCATCCTCCGTGAGATGCAACCCAGGAGCCAGGGTCTTCGTGTAGTAGGTCAGCGATGGCGGCGGCGGGTGCTGACACCAGCTCGAGGGCTGGCTCGCCATCCGCAGCCTCCGCTGCTTCTCTCGCAAGCGCCCCACACACACAAAAAACAGCTGCAATCTGAAATAATTTAAACATTGTTTTTTTCAGTGATACACAGAAATGAAAAGCCTCCGTAAGCCTACCCTCCTGCAAGAAAATTCGCTTAAGTGGCTGGGCCTTAAATCACGATAACATTCCATTATTTTTGTTAACCTGACAGAATATAAAGAAAGAAAGAAATGTACCTAATTTTCTCACGAGACTCTCCTCAATAGACTTTCCATATCAATTTGCTATGTATTATCAAACAGTACCTTTTTAATTTAAAAGTTGGCGGATAAAAATGCCCGAAAATGTTTTCAATAAAAGACCCACAGTATCCAAGATCATACGTACGATTGCCAGTCAATGATTCCGTTTTTAAACTAAATAACTCTAATATTGGCGTCTATTCCTAGGCGAGGCCACAAATAAAACTATCAGGTTATCTGGAATACATCTCATTTTATAGTTTCTTCTGTTTATTGCCCATGATTTCAATAATGGCGAACGCCTGGAGCAATAATTGCTTGGCTGGAATGCCCTGTTTTATTTTGCATTTCGGGCTTCAGCGGATTAAAAACAGCTGAGCTACTGAAAATACTAGTTTTAAACTTTGTACCTATTACGTGTTAAATGTTTGTAATTGTTTTTTTTCATTTAGTCGGCGTTTTCAATAAGGCTGTATCGATGTTGTGCATTCTTTTGTTATTATTCTAAGCGTTTTTGCAAACCTTTTAACACCCTTTTCTTATTTTAATAATAGTAACAAGCGGCTATACTACTAGTTGTAGCGTAATCGCTACAAGACGCTTTGCTTTAGCCTTTTTTTTAATTTGTCAAAGCAGGCTAGTTATAATTTTTCAAATTTTCATATTTCGTTTGTCAAGAAAACAGAAGACGATTTTTTTCTAAGACGGTCACAAAGAATTTTGATAAAAATGTTTTGGTTCTGTTATCCACTACTAAATTTATTATTGGTATTTTTTTTAAAGTAACTGTTTAATAGTTTGTTTTAAATTGCCAGCGACAATATGACCATAGCTATGTCCATTCTTGTACGGAAATGGCAGGAAACCATTCCTTGTCGTTAGGCCAGGGGTACGTGATATTCGGGTCCACGGGCGCGCCGGAGCTTGCGGACCGCATGTTTCTGTAATTGAGCTCTGTCAGAGACACCAACTATCGTTTCGCTACCAGGACATGCCTCATAGTTGCCGTTCGACAGATTGAAGAATAGGGCAGTCCAGCCAAAACAATGATGACAAGCTTATCATAAATATAACCATGTCGCTGACAAGTGTTTATGCATCATGAATCAAAACTGATATCAGTTGAGCCGACTTTCGGCTCTTTACCCCGGGACAGAACGAACTACCTCAGGAGTACCTGCAGTCTTCGGGGTTCCGAACATCTTTCAACGGGTTCCGTACATATTCTATTAAAGAAATCGTGAATGGTTGAAGAGGTTCTACGGAAGACGGTTTGGTTCATCCAATAACAATTGTCTGCTTTCATATTTCTTTGAAATTTTTGTTTATATTTATGTAGCTTACATTTTAAGTTAGCGTACTTAAAAACTTTTATTACCTTACTTGTGTCATGTTACGGTATCGTACTTTAATTGAATGCTTAAGCCATCATTGGACTGGTTGCAACTATGTCTGAAGATTAGGCACGTGATTTCCGCTTTATTCTTTTATGCCTTGCCATAATTTCACTCATATGTTTATTTTACTAAATACTAAAAATAATTTAAACGATATTGACTATTGCGTCATTCCTTTTTTAAAATAACATGTTTACTTTTTTACTATTTTCATGTTTTCGGTGTTTGTGTGTTTAATTCAAAATTATACGTTATCGTTGCGTTAAAAAAGTTTTATTTATTTTTATTTAATAACGCTACATAGTGTACTACTAAACAATACGTAAGATTGATATTATACTTCATAAAAGATAGCTTGATCTCTGCGACAGTTGTCAGTATCAATACAGTAACAATAGCGCTTGACAGGCTAACAATAACGTATACGTCAGTTTGACAAATATGTCGCAGAGATCAAGCTATCTTTTAGGAAGTTTAATAATCATGAAAGTGACGCCGGTAGAATGTCAGGGCTTAGATACACGGATAATAGATCTGTTGATACGGTCCATAAAACAGCAAAATTTTAGCTAAAAACAAATTTATGCGGGCACTTTATGATGCTTTAAACATCATCTCTTTACATCATAGCTTATGAATATTTAGTTTCGAAGGCACTTATTACATCCAAATCGAATACTATGCAGGAGTCGGCTTCGCTGAAAGATTGGTGAATATTTAGTAGTCAGGGCACGTCTAAAGAACGAAAGCAGCTGATGAGCTGACAGAAGACAGCTGACAAACGCGTAGGAATACATTCTACGCAGTCGTCAGTTGTCAGGTACGAGGCACGAGTTTATCTTTAAGCTCTTTTCGGGTTCCGTAGTCAACATTCCCTTTTCGCCGTGTCCGTTTTTGGCATGGATATACATATTATTCACGCCGACGAAGTGGTAAAATAAAATCAAGAAGAAAATGTTTTTACCGTACCTCCAGTACACGTAAAGTGAGAATGTTTGTTTTTTTTTTCTCGTCTATCCCATGGAGTGGGGTATCGTTCAAAAATATTATGGGTATGTAAAACTGGGAACCGTTTGCGTAAAATTAAGCTTTAAATTGCAAATTTAAGAGTCAAGCAACCATTTAGCTGGCAGGAGGGAGGGGGGGGGGGCTCCAGATATATGGTTGCTTTTGGTTATGTGACAAAATTCTTACAAGTTTACGATTAAGTCGACCAACTTATAAAATATATGTGTGAGCCGCCAAAACGGTTTAAAATTCATGAATCAACAAAAAGCCCTCTTCTTTATTCGCAGTATTGTGCAACTACGGAACCCTATTAATGCGCGTGGTCCGACACGCACTTGGCCGGTTTTTTTTAAGACACGAACACTATTATATTTGGTTCTATATTGGTTCACTTTAGAACTCAAATATCTAGAGAGTAGAATACCTACAGAATTATTTGAAGGTTACGCAAAGCTTTTATACACTGTTAGAATCTTGGCTTGATTAAACTAAACTGATTCGAGGAGATTCTGACGTTAAACTGTTGAAAGTTTCGGCGTAACGTGAAGTTCAAGAATCGGGCTAGGTTTCAATTGTAAGGTCTCCTAAAACTTTAGTAATAATATCTCAAATTAGACGGGCATCTAAGTATCACAAGTAGCAACAAGGGAAACTACGCAGGAGCTATTGTCGCTGTGGTTCTTCAGAGGCGTTATCTTTAGTTACACTTTCAAAGTTAATGACCGAAAGCTACGGGTATATAAGGTCATATAATCTTCGTTTACCTTCGACCAGGTAATATTTTCTCTAGTGATGCGCCTTGCTAGCGCGAGTGCCAGTTCCGCTAGTGCTGTGTCTGAGCGCAGCATGGCAGACGGCGCTCGCGTGGCCTGCCTGGCGACCTGGCGGAAGGCGTCGGGTCGCTTCCTCTCCAGCGCCGCGCACAGCGCACGCATCCCCGCCATCACTCCTGACTCCGAGTTAGTCGCAGCCTCTTCCCCACATTCAGTCTCCAACATTCGTTGTAACCGTTTCATTACAATTTGCTGTAAACAACAAAAACTGTTATGAGGAAATATGGGCAGACAGCGCCGACTGAATTTCCTTAGTAAAAAGTCATAATTCGAGGTTTGGCTCTCGTCTCTTTCCTCCTCCAATATTGGACCAATTTAAAAGATATTCCATAAACTGGTAGAGTAAAATATATACTATGTCCCTATGTTTTCCTTTTTTCATGTATATTTTTCAAATTTGTACACTAAGCCTCTGTTGACAGCGCAATTTTGAGCATTTTTTGAGGGCTCTAGTGCTTCTTAAGATAATGTATCATCAAAAAGGAAAACATAGGGACATAGTATATATCTTTAATTTTCAGTTTACGGAATATCTTTTAAATTGGTCCAATATTGGAGGAGGAAAGAGACGAGAGCCAAACCTCGAATTATGACTTTTTACTAAGGAAATTCAGACGGCGCTCTCTGCCCCCGTTTCCTCTTAAGAGATGAATGTGAAAACTGTCAATTAAATTAAGCTAAAATGTGTTTGTATTACCTTTTTCTTACATGAGGTGGATCTTCTAATCTGGGTCTTAATGTATTGTAGGCAAAGGGCGCGGCCTTGTCGAACTATCTGCGGCTTGACTTGCGTCGGGCCGGCGAGGCACCAGCCGATGGTTGCCGACAGTCGCCGGGACACTGCTGCGGCGGCTGCGCTAGACACCATAGTGCTGAAGCGGCGCTTCGTCCGGTCCAGCGTGGACAGCGACCGCGTTGGTGAAGTGCGGAGATCTGTGGGAATTATGGGACTACTTATTGGATGGAAAATATGCTGACGACCCACAAGTGGCCCTAGCCAAGTCACATTCTATCAACGAAAGATTAGCGATAGGGGTTGGAAAAATGAGACGCTACCGAAGTGTCACACGTCCCATGTTTCAAATGCGATGCTGTGGTCGACATGCCAAAAGGGATTGTTCACTACCAGTCTCTTTTGGCATGTCGACCATCGCCTTCGATGATAGAATGACACTTTGTCTAGGCCCTAGACAAAGTGTTGGTTCCCAACCTATGGTTCGCGGACCACTAGTGGTCCGCAAGAACTAAAATATGGTCCGCGAAAGGTTTATAAATTCAAATAAAAAAATAACATTGATACTAACCTATTTCAGGTTTCTATCACAAATAGGTATAGTATTTTCGATAAATTTTTAACTCGTTAATTTGATTTAAAAAATAAGTGTAAGTTTATGTTATACATTTATTGATGAAGCTAATTTTTAGTAGTTAAATGTACTTCTACCCTTCAGGTCTTAGTGCTAACAACAAATAAATCAAAGTGGTCCCAGGTTAAAAAGAGATTGGGAACCACTGGTCTAAAGCCTCTGATCTTAATTGGTTACCGTCGCCTGATTACGTTATTCCTTCGTTAAAGTCAAGAACACTTGCGAAATGCTAAGACAGTTTTGGGTTCAGGAGCTGGTATAGCCCTATTATTTAGTCGTATCCTTTGTGCGTCATGTGTTCTGAGCTGAGTTTCTTCGGTTTGTCACAGATTTTAATTAAACACAGTACCTAGTGTGAGTTACATTACTTCCAAAGAAAATTATTTCTAATTCTTAACCTAGGATAGTTGAAAGTTCGAAACTATGCGAACCCTTATTATGAATAGATACTGTTGGCTGTTCGATAATTATCTTTGAAATAATTTTAAAGTAAACATTAAAACAAACTGAAAGGTTGAAATTACCTTTCGTTGAAATAATTAAATGCCAATTACCTGTAAAGTACGTAAACTCATGATAAAAATAGGTTCATCATCATAATATCTGTTTTTGTTTGCCCCATTTACGATAGAATCTGCTTTACAACTTGACGGACTAAGTATTGTCATAACGTCAATGTGCAAAATGGCACAAAGTTGCGAAAGTTTTACACTGACTATGTTTGAGTTTTGATTTGAAAACTGACCAAGGTATAAATATATCGACTGTACATCCACATAAAGGGTTCATTCCCACTTCAACTTAGGATCAGTTTAGAAACGATAGATGTCGGTTTGAAATCCTTTGTAATTATAACTTTGTGTTAATTTTCAAGGCACAATACATTGGAAAACTAATTTCGTAGAATTCGCTTTCATAAAGTTAAAAAAAAAAAAAACAATATTCTCCTATATTATATTCAAAATCAAAATCAATCAGCAGAGCAGTGGTGGCCCAGTGGTATCGGCCGCGACTTTCAAGTTGTAGGTCGTGGGTTCGAGCCCAGGTAGGCGCTTTACTTTGTGTAAACTATTTCATCACCTCTGCTCTCAAAACGGTGAAGGAAAACATCGTGAGGAAACCGGCATGTCCTAGAACCAAAAATTCGAAGACATGTGACATCTACCAACCCGCACTGGGCCTGCGTGGTGGATTACGGCCCATTCCCTCTCACAGAGAGGAGGTCTGTGTCCCAGCAGTGGGAACATATTAATAGGCTGATGATGATGAAAATCAATCAAAATCAAAATGTCTTTATTCAATTAAGCCATTATGCGGCAATTTTGAACGTCAAAAAAAAAATTACAAGTAATAATAATTGATTCTACCGTCCATTCGGAAATGTAGCTTGTTATGGAGAAGAATGGACAAGAAACTCCACACTTACTCTTTTAAAATTTATTCATACAAGTAAGTGCCTATTAAAGAAGGGTATGACTTGAAAAGCTACCGTAGATAGACCTTATAAGGTGGTACACCTACCTAATTAAGGACAATGTATTATGCCTTGGAAGTGGCTCAAGATACCTTGGGAGCTCTTTATCAGAATTACCAAGTGACATATGAATGAAATTAGCTTCTGTTATTATTAGAATACTGTCCTTAATTTTAGCATTCTCAGCTGTGATAATTATTAGTCATGTAAACTGGGTTGTGGACCTTGTTTGTATCATTTTCAGAACTTTTTTATTGTTTTTAATACTTTACAAGTGTTTCCCACGAAGCGTGAAGTATATGCATATAGCTTTTTGCCGGGATAAAAATTTGCCCATGACCCTGAGGTTACGACGATAGTGTACCTGTCTAATAGTGGAATAGTTTTTGTAATCTGATCAGTCTCACAGGAAGATATTCAATCTTCCAATGAGACTGATCCGATCCGTAATACATAATTACCTACATAGTTCGGAATAGATACAAATTGACATTAAATTAATTAGTAATATATCAATGGATGAAAGAAAAATATTTTTGTAACCCGCACAGGAGGGTGACCAAGTGACAGATGTATACACGTCAGATACATCTGTCCCTTATTCGATATCAAATTGATACCGCTCTAAGAGCTTATGGTCACCCCCCAGGAATCAAGAAAAGCTCGACAAAATGTTGAGAAAAGTTGTATTTTTCTTGTTATTGAATAGTCCCATAATTAAATGATAAATTTTCATAGGTACATACAGTACCTCCTGAAAGAAGTCATCCTGTTCTACATCTACGTATCAACAAATCAAGAGACTTACTTCGTATGCTAAGCAGTCCATCAGGCATGGCGCTGAGTGGCGTGCTGAGCTTCCGTCGCATGCGCAGCGTTGGTATGAAGTCGTCGTCGTCATCTTCTTCTCCATCGGGTGGAGTGACTTGTATAGCGATGTTTCTGGCTTCTTCTCGACTTATCGGAGCCATTTGCCATCTTACATCAATTAGCGGCCCTATCTGGAAAATAAAATGGTCAATTGTTACACTTTTGGGGCATTTTGAAAATGAATGGATGATGGGAAGAGACTGCAGCAACAGAAGTGTGCTATGAATTAAAATGTCACAGCTGACGGAGAACAATGGAAGAGGTAAACATTCAACTACAAATGCAATGTCCTCAGGTAATATTGGACAAGGGCAGACATAAAACTCTTTTTAGAAAAAAAACAGCTGACTGCCGAAAAAACACTATAAAGTGAAAAATAACTTCAATTTCGGCAGTCAGTGTCAAAAAATGAAGAAACAAGAACAGGAACACCAACTTCAGAAGTCTGTTGCATTTTTTTGAAAAAAGGTTTTTTATTTTTCACATTTTAGTAGTGGTAAATAATGAACAAGTTCTATAGTAAGGTACCTATTATCACCTATAATGCACAAAGTTATGCGAGAAAAGATTACCCGAATAACATAAAACTTGAACATAACCAGTGAAATGAGAGTGTACCAGGGTGAACTGTACACGTCTGCGTACTCCTTTAGAACGTACCGTGATATTATATTATGACATGACGTAAACAATAAGCAGACATGCGATTGCCTTTGTTTATTGAAGAGTTCTGTCGATATCTCCGAAGTTCTTCATCAGATCAACCAGGTTTCAAATAAATCGGTTCACCTAGTACAAAGTTCTGAGGTGACACATATAATACAATCGAATTGATAACCCCCCTTCTCTTTGAGGTCGGTTAAAAATAAAGGAACTTTTCTTTTACTTTACTGTCCCGGCAGGCTAATTACGTAAGAAACAGCAATCAGCAATTATTGCGCGATCAAACGCTTTATGTCATAAAAGTCGGCATAACCTACAGGGTAGGTATGATAGGTCCTACACAATCATTTTCTAATCGCTCCCTGTTTGTCAAATGCACTAGTTTCTAAAAGAACCACCGAAAACTCTAAAACTTCTGTATTGAAGAGCAATTATTGCGCAAAAATCGCTATCGTTTCACTTTTGCAAGATACGTTATGCCTGCCGGTCTGTTTATAAGAATTGTTTTTGGCCCGTCAACTATGGAAGATTTATTCCTCATTAGAAAGATTCATGAGATACAAATATAAACGGAGAAAGAACAGATACAGAATAAGACGAAAATAAAGCATTTAATAAATCATATCTCAATTTTAAATCTAGCTTAAAAAATAAAGCATATAATAAATCATATCTTAATTTTAAATCTAGTTTTAAAGCAAATAAATCATATCTCAATTTTAAGTCTAGTTTTTTAATAGTAAACCACTTTGTACCGTAGGCGTAGATGATATGATAGAGGACAGGAAAGCAAATTAAGTCTAGGAAAGTGCTGGCAAAGTCAAAGAGACTCCCTACGGACTGGGTATAGTGGTGTTCTGCTGTGTTCAACGGCGTATATATCGTAATTATACGGTCTTTACCTATGAAATAAGTTACGTATTTTTTTATATATTTTTTATATTCTATTAATCTAAAACCCATGCAATCGATACATCTTTGCCAACGCAGTGGCAGTTTATTGATGCCCTTCTTTAAGGGTACACTAGTCGACGGCACGAACTATTTTGTGCGCGGGGTTAAAATGCATTTTATATCAACCGACAACACGTGCGGAAGAGATAGATGCTGTGATGAGCAGTAGGAAGCTAGTTCGCGTACGAATACACACTTTTGTAAATTTGTAGCGTAATGGATAATGATTTAGGACGAAACCGAGCGCGCGAAATTTTATAAACAGACCTTTGGCAGTCTAGATATCATGAAAAAACGACAAAATTTATCTGTTCAAAATAAAATTATTTGCATTGTTGAACTACTAATCTATCCCTGTATGGAGGCCTTTTTGCAATTTTCCGTCTTCTTATGGTATTTATTTGCGCCCAAAATGCGTTAAAATTAGTGTAGAAATGTGGAACTATCGACGCTCATAACTTTAAAATATTTTCTTTTTTTACTTTTTTTCTTCCATACAGGGCTAGATAATGATGAGACAAATTGATATCACTTTTTATTTTGAACGTACATTGTCAAACAGTGGAATAATCCCTAGACTACGTTTGTATGAAAGAATTTTCGACTAGTGTATCCTTAAGAAATCATCTGGACGGGACGCAGCAAAAGCTTTTCTTTTCAATCAATCCTGTCCTTATACTTTTATAATTTTACACTAAAAAAATAATTGAAATGCCAACAAGTTTTTGTTTTGACCCATAAAAATTCTAGACAGCGTTTACGAACAAAGAAAATGTTATAATAGCTTTATTCTAGAGAAAAATATATATTTAAGTCATTAATGGATGAATAAAACAATTATCGAAGTTGCAAGTGGAATTTAATAAGCGTGGAATCAAAATCATTGTGCTTAGATGGTCATACGTGACTTTTTAAATTGGATCATTATTGTTTTGTTAGCGGTTGCTATTGAAGTTAGAGGATTTGCTTCATACAGTCAATAATAATATAAATGTATAAACAAAAAAAGTTAATTAAAAAAATCAAAAATCCGACTGCTTAAGAAGCGAACTAAAAAGACGTAAACAATAAGAAAATCATGTTGTTCAGTCGGAGGATACATATTCGCAAGCGGGCTGACCAAAACCAGTTGTATCCTCCGACTGCACGGCATGATTTTCTTCTTGTTTACGTCTTTCCAGTTTGCTCGCGTCGCGTACGATTTTTTTATTTTTTATTTATAACTTCGTAGTTATTTTTTTTAGAATTAGGTATATTTAAACATATAAGTGTGAAATATTTTTGAAATCACCTTTTAAAGCCCTTTGTTTTGATACCCCACACGATGGGAATGGAAGGAAAAGAAAATTGGTCCCCCACAATATGGCGCCCAAAAGCCGTCATTTTTCTATTTTACAATTTGAATGTAGCCAGTGACACTCGAAGGGTTAAGACCAATCGACTGACGTAAGAATCATCAAAATCGGCCAACGTGTTTGGTCTCTAGAACGCCACATAGGAACAAACATACATACATAGATACATAGACTGATAAACACATTACCCTCCTTCGGCAGTCGGGTAATTAAAATAGTGCATGGTGTTAGCCTGTAAATAATTGTTGCACTTAAAAATGTATGTTGTGTACTTTTAAATTAAATGTAATGTGTAAACAATTGTATGCTAACCTACATAAATAGATCAGCCTATTAATGTTCCCACTGCTGTATATGAATAGGCCGTATTCCTCGCGGGCCCTGTGCGTCATATCTTCGAATTTTTGGTTCTAGGTCAAGCCGGTTTCTTCATTATGTTTGCCTTCACCGTTTTGAGAGCAATGGTGATGAAATAATTTAAACAAATTGAACGCCTGCCTGGGTTCCAACCCACGACCTATAAATCGCGGCCGATACCAGTGAGCCATCACTGTTCTCGTTACAGTCATAACACCATGAAAAATTAAAAGAATGTAATATGGCAGTGTCCAATGTTCATAAAAACTCAAATTAACACGGTTCCAGATGGAATTTTATTAGACGTCGAAATTACTCATAAAGCTTCGTTCATAACATGATTTTCCTGTCTTTAATACACATTGTTGGTCAGTACCAAAAAAGAAAAGTAAATATAAAGACAGAAAAATCTTTTAATGAACAGCCTTCAACTTAGGCGCACGGTAGGCGCAGTGGTTGAGCGATTGACTGCTGCGCTGCGTGTCGCGGGTTCGATTCCCGCACGGAACAATTATTTGTATGATATACAAATAGTTGTTCCGGCTCTGGGTGTTTGTGTATGTGAGTTTATATGTTTGTAAACGCACCCACGATACAGGAGAAATTCCTAGTGTGGGGCAACGTTTTTTTTAAAAAAAAAAAAAAGCCTATTGGTGTTTCCTCCTTTTGCAGTCCACGCTTGCCATTGAATTCCAAGACAACATAATTTTCTTTAAGGTCCTTTCATCGTTGAAGCTTCTTGTGTCGGGTAATACCTTTTTGCTGACCTAACCGAGTGCGTGGCTACTGGCGAGTGCCTCAGGCGCTATGTTGTTAATCCTGGTTTAAACGAAGCTTATTGTTTGTCAACGTTTACTGTGTAGCTGTGTGTTACTTTTATTTAACCGTTTGTGTTAAGGATAGTTAAACAAGCCTTGGTACAAGTGGGCTTAGTGTGAGTTTTAGCTCAAGCTCATTAACTTTAACGTAAACATCAATTTATATTGAAACTGATTAAGCGACCCTTTCGATGATAGTGAGGAGAAACCTCTTTTTTGTACAAAAATTGACATCGTTTACGTTACCACGATTGAGTAAGTTAAAAACTCGGAATAAACACACTGATGTATGTAGGTTTTAGCGAAAATCCTTGTGCGCGACCTTCGGTGTCGAATGTACTACGAAACTATTCTGTAATAAGGTCGAACTGAAACTTAATTTTAGCTGAAACAAGTATATATCGTCCTCCAAATTCGACTTTAAAACTTGTCTGTTCAGAAGTTGTAAGGTATGAACTTGCTAACAACTGTGATTCGAAAGTTTCTTAGAAATATTGTAAGTATGATCATGTTTAATTGAGTTATATCATTATAAACACGATTCTACCGCTGGCCGCCAACTTGATGGTAATTTGTTAACTCTTATGAATCTGCAATATCAATGATACTACCAGGTGCGGTAGTCGGGAAGTTCTTGACAAGATGCTAGCATCAAAAGAAGAGAAGTGATTGATTGAAAAATACAAATTGACGCTGATAAATGTAGACAAGACATAATTTCAGCACTTTACTATTAATGATACTCATCATTATTTCTATTGAACTGTATGTTAATCGATAGCGCGCCAATACGTCTTCATTGATTGAAAACAATCAAAGAACTGATTGAAATCATTCATGCCAATATGGAATGGCGCAGATAGAAGCAAAACCTTTCTCGTAGATGCTGCAACAAACACTATTCTAAATAATGAATATAGGTCAAGAAAAGCAAATTAAATAGAAATTTTGTTTTGTCTCGTTACTCTTGTTTGTGAAGTAAGATTAAACAACTGGATTATAAACGCGTGTATAATAGTTACCTACTACTGGCACATGCTTAAGATCAAGATTCATTTTGTTTGTTTTTCTTACGTTGGTACCTGCCGTGTAGGTATAGGTAATAAATTACTAATAAAACCAATCGTTGACAGGTGACTATTGGCCTAAGAGACGTTGAAGATCGACCTTCACCCATCAGATAACTGGATGAGACATATTTTTTATCAAATATAATTTATTAACAAACATGTTTATGATAACTTGCCTATCGAAAAGTTTTCATAGCTATTTTTAATTGAATTAATTGAAATCAATTTTTTTTTCATCACCTTCACTCATTTGATAACCGAATGAATTTCATATCAACTGATAGTTTTTAACACACAGAATATGCCTAGGTAGGCTTGCCTACTTAATTCTGTGGCTACCTGGCAAGCAGATGTGAACAGGTAAGTCAATATAGGTAACTACACCGATCTGATAACCAATCGAAATGGATATCATAAGTAAGATATTTTTATTACAAAACCAATCGTATATGCTTGCTTGCAAAAAATCGTACATGAAATATTATTGCCAAGCTATAAAGTTTTAGAATTGGAGCTATTTGATAGTTGCGAGAGACAATGTAGAGCGTCCTAGGTCCGTGTGATAGAATAGGATACAACATAGCAGATGCTTCACCAATGTACGATTTTTTTCAGGCAAGCATATACGATTGGTTTTTTAATTAAAATAGCTTACTTATGATATCCATTTCGATTGGTTATCAGATCGGTGTAATTACCTATATTGACTTACCTGTTCACATCTGCTTGCCAGGTAGCCATGAACAGAAATAAGTAGGCAAGCCTACCTAGGCATATTCTGCGTATTAAAAACTATCAGTTGAGATAAAATTCCTTCGGTTATCAAATGAGTGAAGGTGATGAAATAAAATTGATTTTAATTAATTCAATTAAAAATAGCTATGAAAACTTTTCGATAGGCAAGTTATCATAAGCATGTTTGTTAATAAATTATATTTGATAATAAATGTGTCTCATCCAGTTATCTGATGGGTGAAGGTCGATCTTCCACGTTTCCCCTACTATCGACAATTGACTAGGTTTCTATTATACATTTTCTCCCTGTCGCGAAAATCTGTCAGTTTTCATAACCGACGTCCCAAAAAAGAGGAAGTTTCTCAATTCAACCGTATGTATATATATATTTTTTTATGTGTGTTCGCGGATAACTCCGTCGTTTATGAACCGATTTTGATGATACTATTTTTTTGGGAAAGGAGATATCCCAAGAGTGGTACCATGATAAGAAAACCAGGATCAGGATCAGGATGGGATCCTAGAGAAATCGAGGGAACTCTTCAAATATTATAGGCATATATATAGCGATTTTGGTATTTTCATCAATAATGCAACCATTTGCAATCAGAAAGTATCATTTGGTGAAGTGGAACTGATGAAGAAGACCACAATGGCCACTGGAACTCCGACAATGTATCCTAGTCGTGTTTGGGCTTATTGGAATCGTTATAAGATTTACTTTGCTATAAATGAATTTCATATTAATTGGAGGTACCTACCAAATCTGATAAGAGGAAAATAAAACACTTTTTAACAAAAAATCAAACCGTTGCTTTCCTTTACTTTACGTTACTTTTAGCTTTGAAGTGTTTTGTTTTGGAAGTCCAAAACAAAACACTTCAAAGCTAAAAGTAAATTTCTTTTCCGAAGTCGGTGTCGAATAATGGAAAACAATGGGTACAAAAGACAACGACTTCTGAAAAGAAAGTTTTTTTTCGCTTTGAAGTGTTTTGTTTTGGAAGTCGGTTTGATTTTTTGTTAAAAGTTTTTGTCTAATATGTCGGCTCAATGTTGACTTTAACGTAATGGAAAAATAATGAAAATCACCTATTTCCTCTTTTTTGCTCAACAAAAGATCAGATAGATGTTAAGTTGCCATCTATGTGAACCTGTGATTCCTCACCTTACCTTTGTTTGTTTGATATTAAGCCCGAATCTGTGTATTTTATTAAACACACGCACGCACGTTCAATGAGTTTAACGCAGAACAATTGCTTTTTGCTTTTTGCCCTAAAATATCTAGAGATCATTATTTGTATGTCTATACCTACTAAGGTTGGGTTTCCACAGCTCACAATAAAACAGTCGAGTCATTTTCTTTGTTTATTTTATAACACACAACAATGTATGCTAATAAAACTCGACAGAACGGTTCGTTTAGCCGCAGAATTGCTAATTCAGGGGTCGCAAAATTTATGACTATGTATCGTATTAGCATCTGAACTACAAAACATCTCTTATTTAGGATCAGGGCCGACCTTCCTACGTAAAACTCGGTCAATTTTCAAAGAAGAATTTATCTTCTCAATCAGTGCGCAGTGCAACTTTTGTGTGACGTCAAAAGAATAATTTTGTTTCGTTCAAAGTTATTCACAGCGAACATTTTGTTAATAGCAGCGATGGAATGCAAATAAGTGTAACATAAAATCCGTCTGAAGCTATTCAAGACACTGCGGCGTTTTTGGGTTCTGTACGTAGGTATACCTATAATTTTACTTTTGTTTAGTAAGGGGACACTTGTAAGAGCATACAAATGTTCAGTCATTCCATTATACACACTAACAGTAAGGGACAATAGAGAAAATCATTACATCTTTTGTCACTTGACACTTAATTTTTTGTCCCTCCTTTGACATTAAATAAGCATTCAAAAGCCTCAAACATTTGTCAGAAATGTCAACGACCTATCAAGGTCTATTTTGGGTCATTCGATAATGTATTTGATGTGCTGTTGAATCCTAAAATTATTTCTCGTGACTATTCTAAACTGGCTGTTTGTAGTTTGTACAATTAAGACTAGTAATCTGCAAAGCGTCTGACTAATTAGAACGAAATTAAAGCCTTTGCTCCGCGACGAGTAACGTGTCGAATGTTAAAGATTACTCGACATCTTACAGAGGTATTTAGTAGTTGTTACTATGACAATTAGGTCTTTATGTTTCAGCATCTTAAGGAATTTGAATATGAGCACCACATCATTGGCGACAATACTACTGAATTTAGCACTGTCAGGGAAACTTCTTATTATACCACAGTTTCTGGTAAAATAAATTTTATTACGTACGTCATTATGTTATGACTACTTATAAACCAACGCCAGATGACTTAGTTATGTAAACTTTAGGACTTTGTTGAAAATGTTATAATTAATATTTGAAGTCGCGACATTTACATATCTCGTAGCCTGAAAGTATATTTTGAGACGTTCAAAACATTGTGAGAGCTAAAACTTGTTGAAATCTGAAGTAGTTACCTAAAGCCTAAAACATTTTACACAAGATTATATTTAATTGAGTTAAAAGAAAATTAAAACAGTTTGGTTGTGTTTGAGGTATTAACATGTAGCCACAGTTTGAGATTAATTAATCGAACTTTGGTTGGGTAGCTATAATGTAAAAACAACAAGTGGTTTTTGAGAGGTTACCTTGAACTTGACCTCAGCGTAGGTACCTTTATTATAGATGCCTGACAAAGGAGGGGTTTTTCTTACGAGTGGGCGCTACCTTTTCACATTTTATATTGTTCTGTTTTATGTTATCGATCCCTCTTAAGTTGGGGTCCTGTCTGATATTGGGATTAAGTACGAAGGTACTTCGTGTTTCCTCTAACAACTGAAGATGATACACGTGTAGTAGAATTAACAAATATATATCTTCTAGGATTGACTTTTTTTTACTTAGTATCGTTGTTTGACTCCTACTACCGGACAAATACATCCCCATATTTTTACATAGTATCATTGTTTGACTCCTACTGCTGGACAAATACATCCCCATATTTTTACTTATTATCGTTGTTTGTCTCCTACTGCTGGACAAATACGTCCCGACATTTTTACTTAGTATCGTTGTTTGTCTCCTACTGCTTTACAAATAAGTCCGTATATTTTTAAATAGTATCGTTGTTTGACTCCTACTGCTGGACAAATACGTCCCCACATTTTTACTTAGTATCATTGTTTGACTCCTACTGCTGGACAAATACATCCCCATATTTTTACTTATTATCGTTGTTTGTCTCCTACTGCTGGACAAATACGTACCCACATTTTTACTTAGTATCGTTGTTTTTTCTCCTACTGCTTTACAAATAAGTCCCCATATTTTTAAATAGTATCGTTGTTTGACTCCTACTGCTGGACAAATACGTCCCCACATTTTTACTTAGTATCGTTGTTTGTCTCCTACTGCTGGACAAATACATCCCCATATTTTTACTTATTATCGTTGTTTGTCTCCTACTGCTGGACAAATACGTCCCGACATTTTTACTTAGTATCGTTGTTTGTCTCCTACTGCTTTACAAATAAGTCCCCATATTTTTAAATAGTATCGTTGTTTGACTCCTACTGCTGGACAAATACGTCCCCACATTTTTACTTAGTATCGTTGTTTGTCTCCTACTGCTTTACAAATAAGTCCCCATATTTTTAAATAGTATCGTTGTTTGTCTCCTACTGCTTTACAAATACGTCCCCACATTTTTACTTAGTCTCGTTGTTTATCTCCTACTGCTTTACAAAGACGTCGCCATATTTTTAGTTAGTATCATTGTTTGACTCCTACTGCTGGACAAATACGTCCACATATTTTTAGTTAGTATCATTGTTTGACTCCTACTGCTGGACAAAGACGTCCAATTATTTTTTCTGCTCGACTTTTCCCTTGCCTTGCCTAATTCACCTTAAACATACTTAAAAATAACAACCTTTTTAACCGATTTCAAAAAGAAGGAGGTTTTTTGTTTTTCGACTGTATTTTTTTAATGTGTATTGTCTCTGAACTTTTTACTAGGTGCGTGAACCGATTTTAATGATTATTTTTTATTTAAAAGCTGGTGCTTCTCATGTAGTCCTATTTATTTGATGAAGATCTAACGAAGAACTTCGGACATATACACAGAACTCTTAAATAAACAACGGCAAATCTCTTGTTATTGCTGCAATAGCATTTCTGTTTATTGTTTACGCCATTTTATTACATAATGTCACGCCGCGCCGCCGCCGGTACACTCTAAAGGGGTATGCAGATGTGTACAGTTCACCACAGTACTCTCTCATTTCACCGGTTATGTTCAAGTTTGATGTTATTCGGGTAATCTATTCTGGTATAACCTTGTGCATTATAGGTACCTTACTAGAACTTGCTCATTATGTACCACAACTACATTAAGACATCGATAAATACGTTGTAACCGCCCAAGTGTTCTTAGTAAGATGCATTTAAAAAAACAAACATGGTGGATTTTGGGCGCTATATTGTGTGAGTCCCAATTTTTTTTAAATCGAAACCCATCGTGTTGCGTATCAAAATGTGGTTTTAAGAGGTGATTTCAAAAATATATGACACATACGTTTAAATGTACCTAAATCTTAAAAAAATATAACTAAAAAGTTATAAATAAAAAATGTTTAAAATCAATTCCAAAAAAAATATAACTAAAAAGTTGTAAATAAGAAAAGTTAATTTAAATAAAAAATCCGATTGTAAAAATCTGTAAACAAGAAAAAAACATGCTGTGCAGTCGGAGTATCACGGGGCCAGCTTGCGAATATGTATGCTCCGACTGCACAGAATGTTTTACTGTCTGTAAAACACATAGGAATTAAGTTTTATCTTGTACAACCCACACGCGATGCAATGAGGTGTGAAATGCCAATAAAGCGAGGTTCATATCGATTTCGATGTCAATTATGTGCCCGATCGGTCACTTGTTGGCTTATCGGCTGCTGATAATACAACATTAGTATGTGCAGCCTTTCATTATCTACCTATTTAAAAGACACCGTTTTAGATGTTATTTTTGCACAACACGACGAAAAAGTTCACGCTACCTATAGATCCGGTTTATGCATTAATAAAATCTGGACCAGGGTTTATCAAAAATCTTAGTTTTAAAACAATGAATCTGAAAGTATCGATTAACAATGCCAGCCAGTAACTGATGGTGACTGCCGGGACGACCGTGACTGCAACACAGTCGGCCATGCTAATACAACCACTCAATGCTACGCCGATATACATGATGGCAACGGAATACACAATTAGATCAATGAGGAAACACTAACAGATATTCAAATAAATTGTGAAAAAGAAATGGTAGGCTGAATAGGATTCTAGAACTTACGAACGCCAGTTTTTATTGCAGGGTATTGAGTTGAATTATGGGAGAAAGTTGAACGTAGTAAACACAGCAGTTTGAGTTCAGGAGAGTCACCCTTAGTTCAATTGGTGGATAAAAACAAGCGTAAAATAATAAATGAAAAGATATATTCCGACCTTGACTTATTCGTTATTGGATTAGTTAGGATTGATGGTCGAATAAGTGGTGTTAACTATGGAACCCCCGCCGCGGCGTATCTTAACACAATTAGGTAATAACATCACCGAAATTGATATGAATATGTCCAGAACTAGCTTATTCCCGCGGCTTTGCTCCGGTTGACCTATTTACAAGAACCGTAAATCGACACTTGGCGATAGTTAGTGTAGCTTTCTAGTAATTACTTCCAAAGATCTAAAAACTAACAATTTAACCTCACAAGAATTTTAGTTTAGGGCTTGGCTACACGCTCTTTTGCATGCGCAAACAGTTTGTAAAATAAAAACTGGTATCTAAGTAAACTAAATTACATCTACCCTAAATTTGTGTGGTATACCGTTTTACCATCTTAACGGACATGTTTGCTTGTACAAACAAGAATTTTTGCAAATAAGCTTGAGCGTGTAGCCAAACCATTAGATTGATGCCAATTTGACTTACTTCAACAGAAAACTGACCACCTAGAGTGCTCTAAATAGCTCGATATTAAAAACTTCTGTGTTACATAATTACACACACTCAAATTCTTTTCAAATTTCGTCTTTGATGAAGAACCAATCCGAAACTATAGGAATGAAGATAATGTAGACGTTCGTATTGTATCGAGTTCCCTTTGTAACGTTAAAGGCCCAATTAATTATTTAAATGAGCATTTCTAAGGCGTAGTTTAGTGCTTTTGGATTTAATATTACCGGTAATGAGATATTTTGTGTAAGGTTTTCTAAACTGTCAAGAGAAATGAGGAAGAAATTGTAATAGAAAGAAAGACAAAGGAAATACGTTTATTTGGAATAAACTTTGAGGCAACTAAACAAAAATTAAATAGTAAAAATCTTTTCGGTTTTAAAGTAAGAATGTGTGCCTCACTACTACTTCGCTAGAAAGGTCCAATTCAGCATAAATACCAGATAACTTATGCCTGTCGTTGGTTTTCAACATGAACTTGAGATTGTGAGTACTTGCGAGGTATCGATAAATGTTTTTGGTTTATTATTTTCTGGCATATCACAATTTTGTAGGTTTGTCAACAAACGAGATTTCATATAAATGTTATGGACCAGGATCAATTGTTTAATACGGTATTATCCATAATGTACGGGAAATATATAAAATGCCCAATATGAGTAGACGATATGATAAAAGCTATTGAAATAATTAAATTTAATTGAATAATGCCCATCACTATAATATTGGGCCGGGTACTAAAAAGATAAGTTTTGTTAAAATTATTTTAATGTTAACATTGGTTTTAATATAGAATAGGTAAGTACGATTACTATTTAAGCAACAACGTCAACGAAGCCTCTCTGTGGGTCTCATTTTTGTGTCTGCAGGGTCTAAAGAGACCTAACATGAAGAAGATGACATCTCCTTCGAACCTAACTTTTGTTAAATATATTATATATAGGCGCGCGCTTGACCATAATCTCACCTGATGGTAAGCGATGATGTGGTCGACGGTGAAACACGCTTGCCTAGAAATAACTTATTCACTCTTTGACTTAAATACCTCTAGATTGTAGCTGTCGGGAAACACAGACTCCGGCAGGGAATACCACTCCTTAGCTGTACGCCTAATAAAAGTGTTCCCAAAACGTTTTGTGCGTATGGGTAGGATGTCCACCATGTCCGATGATGTTATGGGCTATTCCATCGCACACTCCCTGGAATGTAACCGATAAAAATCCGACAAGCTGGCAACTCGGCGAAGATGTTCAAGGCTTGATGCTCAAAGGCAAGATGTTCAAAGCTTTGACTAGTGCCTCATTGCCGATATTCCATCGACTCTAGTGCATCAAGCTGGTATTTGGCAGATCCGTCCCAGAGATGAGAACAGATTTACATGCATAATCATGCATGGAGTACTGTTCTCATCTCTGAGACGGATCTCAACTTGCACTTGATAAAAATTGAGGAGTTGTTCCGGCGTGAAGTACCTTCTCACCTTTGCATGGATCCCCAACTTTTTTGGCAGCCAGCTGAGCCTTTGTATGGGCCAAAATTGAGAGTAAAAATAAATTGTAACGCCAAGAAGCTCAAGATGGTGCGTTATTGGCACGGTCACATCTCGGAAAGTTAGAGCTGGGTGAAATTGGCTCTTTTTAGCTGAAAAAAGATATGCCTGGGTTTTTGCAGCATTGAACCTAACCAGATTTGCATCGCTCCATTTGGAGGCTGTTCAAACACTCAACCATGGCCTTACGGAGAGACCGGATCTGCGGCCCAGTAGCCCGTGCGTTGGACAAGTATCTCTCAGCAACAGTGCTGTCCTCTGCATACCCAAAGGTTTTAGCAGATTGTTAATGTGCAGCAAGAATAATGTTGCAGAGAGTACTGATCCCTGAAGGACACCGGCATTAATATCCAATAGGTCCGACGAGCAGCCATCAATAACCGCTCGAATGTACCGATCTATCAGACAGTCTTCAATCCAAGCACATCGACCATCAGGCAGACCGAATGAAGAAAGCTTACAAATAAGGCTTTTGTGCCAGACCCTATCAAAAGCCTTCGAGATGTCCAGGGAGACGGCAAGCGCTTCCTTTTCCCTTTATCCGACAAAAAGTCACCCCTACGGTCACGTGAAGAGTCGGGCTGATGTCACGAAAAACAAAGGATTTAGGTAAATAAAAGTACTTAATAAAAACAGTTCTGTTTATACCTCGTTTATTTGGCTATTTCAAACTTAATTACCCTTATTTCGGGTATTATTGAAATGACCGGCAGTATCGCAATAATGTACCGACCGGTGCGGTCACTTTAATTTTGTATAACCTTGCGTACACAGGGAAGTGCCTACTCAGACCTTTCACGTTCCCAATGTTGTTTTCCTTACTTTACTATGCTCGTTTCAGCCGTTTTGTTTGCTTTATGTTATTGGTTTTTAAGGGTTCTCAGCACACCGAAGATAAGGCCAGAATTTAGGTTAATTTTCACTAGAATTTTATATATTTCCGCATAGAAATTACTGATTTAAATGTTCAGGTTGGTAATAAACTTATTTAAATATTTGAGCGTATAATATTATGTTAAAAGTATAACATTGAACGAGTGTGAGGTATGAAAAACAGCCCTACAACGTTTGTGAAATTTGAAGTTTCGAAGTTCAAATCCCTTTATGTGGTAATATTTTGGAAATTATATCTGTGTTACGTGATTATGCAACCAAAAACACTTCTAATAAATGTTTTTTTGAAATTTTGTTTATTGAAAGAGCCTGGCTTATACGAGTGAATATCGCCGGATCTGAAGGTCATGCCAACTACGATACTTTAAGGGCATTCTTTATTATTTTGTTGATTGGTAGGAAAAACTGGCAAATTATTTAATAATTTAGCCTTGCCCGTAGCCTCATTTACTTAGGATCGACGGTTCTTCCATACTACTCTATAAGCAGCCATCTCAGTAGCCAGCCATATCATCTTTCACTAAGACCATTCATCAAATTTTTCGGCCTTCCATTTTTATCTTGCCATGTGTTCACTATTAATTCTGTGGTGGAACTTTTAACTGTTATTTAGGTTAGGTTAGGTTAAAACGGGCTGGTTTCCGCAACTCTACGACCAAGCGCGTATTTTGCGTACGGGTAAAATACGCGATTTATTTATAATAACAAATAAATAAACCACACAGATCACACAAACAGCACTGTCACTAACAATTCAAATAACATCTAAAATCGGTAATTCAGTTACTATGCAAATAACAGGTATGCATGACATTGACATAATGAATGTTAGAGACAAAGAAAAAAATAAAAGTGTGTCCAGTAGACATAAATCTAGAACACCACAAAAACAAAACAAATTGAGCTATATTGACGAATGTTGTTCGCACTGTTCATATAAGGAACGTGTGTATGAAGCGAAACTCATAGAGAAAACTTTGATAAAGGGTAATCCGTCATGTTGGCCCTTTCATTATATAGCCTTGCCATACGTGTCAGGGGGCTATTAAAGTGGATGTAGGCTATAGGTGGTTATGTAACTCTTAAACCCTTTAAACCAAAATACCTAATAACGGTACGAATTTAATCCAGCAGATCCACGCTAATCTCTCCATACACCTGGATTTGGGCGATGTCGAAACTTTCCAGCGTCCTGTTTGTACTAATGGCCACTTATCATTTGTGTTGTTAAGAGTATATCAACGATAACCACTGATAGCGCGCTTGGTATGTTATGAATATGATGTAAAAGCTAATAGTCCGTGAAATAGCGACCTTTCTCGTGTTTGTGGTGAAAAATATGTGCTTGATAAAAGTGTTCGATTTTAGGTTTCCGTACCCAAAGGGTAAAAACGGGACCCTATTACTAAGACTCTGCGATCCGTCTGTCTGTCTGTCCGTCTGTCACCAGGCTGTATCGCATGAACCGTGATAGCTAGACAGTTGAAATTTTCACAGATGATGTATTTCTAAAACATAATAAAATTAATATTTAAGGGGGGCTCCCATACAACAAACGTGATTTGTTTGCTGTTTTTTTGCTCGATATTAATTACGGCAACAGGTAGACGCTTGAAATATTCACAGAATATTTAGTTGTATATTCACTTCAAAAAATAATAATTGATAAATTAAAATAAAATAAATTAAGGGGGGCTCCCATACAACAAACGTGTTTTTGTTTGCCGTTTTTTGCGATAATGGTGCGGAACTCTTCGTGCGCGAGTCCGACTCGCACTTGGCCAATTTTTTTAAAATAAGCTTTCTAGTTTGCTTTTAGCGGTTGAATTCAGTGTGCAACAGTTTTCATAAGCCTTGCTATAAAATAACACAAATATCATCTACTGAGAAAATACTAATTAGATGTACCTAGGCTAATTCTGACAGGAATCTATGTTCTTTATATGGATTTATTTGCACGTTCCTCTTATCCATAGATATAATATAAGCTTTGTAACGTGCAACTAGCTATTTTTAACACAGCTCACGCAGGTTCAGCTTGGTATGTATCAATGTAACGGAATCTTTGAACGTGATTTTCACCCACTTCAAAACGTTGGATTGATTTGAAACTTTGCAAACTTATCAAGGACCGGTGACAGTGAGATTATCAAATAAAATACCAATATTTTTCACTTTATAAAATAAATAAAAATTGACAAAGATAAAGCACATCAAAGTTCAGGAGTGGGGGCTTGTGACGTCACTTTGTCAGTATAAAGTGTAGCCCACCGTGACGTCACACGATATTTCAACGCACTGTCGTCATCGTCGTATATGTCTTTGTTAACGTGGCAAAAGAAATATACGTGTCCAATATTTTTAGGTTATACGAGAATAACTGACGGACTAAATAGTTTTTTTTTGTCATCTACCGTATACGTATTCAAAATTGTGTGCAGTGCAGCTTTGGCAATATGGCTTTGGGCTGTCTATCTATATAACTGGTGACCTACTACGCAATTATCTACGAATAAATAAAATAAGCACTTCGTTTCCTTTATAGTTGTCGTCACGTAACTTGCCAAGAGTCGTTAGATGCGCACAAGTCATTTATTAGGTCTCTTTGGTTACCATACGGGGCGCGGGGAACGTTTAGCACCGTTCCGAGCGCGCGATTGGTTGGTCAGTTGACACAAGGATCGACTGACCAATGGCGTCGCCTCCATGTTCCGTTCTCTCTATATGGTGGTTGGTCAGTTCGCGCACTCTGTGCGAATTTTCCCCCACTACGCCAAAACCTTGCCAAGTTACATGCCGGGGACTATACTATGAAAATCCGGAAGAAAATGCCATTTAGTAAATAATATAATATAGATTTATTCATAGGTTATTAGCGCAAAGTACGTAAGCGGCGGGCGGCGGCGGCGCTTTACGATGCGCTACACAAAGGCTCGATAGTGCTCGTATGTCACGGCTGATTTACTCTCGTATATATTTTAATCGGATATTCCGATATGACCGGCCAAATATCTTATCAGCTGTTTTAATGTGCTAGAATTGGTGAATATTTACCTGACTACGGCGAAGCCAAAAAGAAGGGTTATGATTTTCGCAGACTATGTGTGTTTGTATTTACGTACCTATGTTCCTCCGTAGCACCTAAACTATTCATCCGATTTTGATGAATAGGGTGTCAATCATTCGTTATTATGACCCGGGTAAAATAGGCAAAAAAAATCGTAGTTGGGTTCAGTTTTTATACTTTTTTACATTTATGTTTTTGATGGGATATCATGACTTTTTGTAAACAAATTATTATTATTCTTCGTTCAAAAGTGATCTCTAAATGTGCTTACCACTCTCTTCCTTGCCATAAAGATTGCTTAGTATCTACTGTTTTAATGTATTGTTGTGTAAACAACTGCAGCTGGCCATACTACCACGGCCAGCCTCTAAGAATATTATCATGGATGCTTGGTTGGATCACTACTTGGATGCTTATAGTAACTATATCTCATTTCACCCTATTAAATTAGGGTAAGTAATCTCAAACCCAAGTGGACGTACCATAATTCCTTTCATTTATCTCCATGGCAGTGCGTTGTATGACAGTTAGCCAGTCTATCGTTAAACTGTTAAGTTTGATAACAATTCATTCCTCAAAAGACTTTCAAAAATCAAAAAGTTTCCTAGTCGTAACATAACCTAACTGCCTAACATAACATCACTCCTATATTATTATTATTTCTCGAAGGGTTGGGCAGTGGTAGGTACATCCACATTACGCCAGATATCTACATAATATGTAGTTAGTACATAACGATCGTTTACGTTATCACGAGTGAGCACGTTAAAAAACTCGAAATAAGCACATAGATTAACGAGGCCGTCTCCCTTTCACAACAGACACAAAATTAGGTATTTACAGCGCCACATCTATTTCCTCTAAGGTACATTAGATGCCTATTAAGAGCATCTTACGCCGCAGTTAATAAAATTTTAGTAGCGAACAGGTTCAGCTAGTGTGATTACACATACTTAGGAACTACACGATCTAATTATATATAAAGTTCACCTTAAAGAGAGGATGTTGTAAAGTTGGCAACTGCTCTAGAAAGAAATTCAATTCAGCGAAGAGCTGACATGGCGCCGAGTGTAGGTACCGGGGTACATAGGAGCACGAGCAGGTAATCAAGAGAGCACCCGGCGAACACGATATAACTACGAACACACAATATTTAGGAACAGAAGGCCCACTGCATATGCAGTTGCCTTGGGAAATACATGCATATGAAGTATGTACATGTGAAGTATGCATTTACTGAAAGACATTGAGTGAAAATAAGTTTTCAGAAAATAAGGTATTTTCCGGAAAATCTAGAAAACTTTGGGTACATTTTCTACCTAGACTTTAAGTCTAATTGTGCAATAAATGAATAAATACTACTACAACTTAATTGTTCTAAAATACAATAACAACGAAACATCTGATAAGATGGAGCTGGCATCTCCTGCAACTAACTTATCTGGTCAATTCAAATTAATTTGACTAATTTCTGTGAGCTTTCTGAGTCTTCTTATACTGTGACAGCCCGCAGCACCGGTTTAGAGTTTAGAGACCCACAGTCCCACACCGGCCATCGAAGTTAATTTGTCAGAACAAACTTTGAAATCGAAACAAGTTGGACTGCGATTGCGATTGACGATATAATTTCTTTGTTTTAACTCAATAACCTCTTTTGACCGAAAGGAAATGTATGCTTGCTTGATTTGCTAGATAATGGGTCAAACAATTTGTAGTCAATTGAAGGAAATGGGTTATTATTGTGGACGTTCAGCAACCTATTTATGTCTCACTGCAATGTTCGAATCCAATATTACAAATCGGAATTTTTCACTTCATATCTCACCCAGGGCCTAATGATTAGTATCTTGAATTAAGGAAGGACAAAGATTTATTTCCGCAAATAAAATATGAGTAAACAGTGCGAATGGCGGTACGAATAGAAGGTCGCGGTTTTGTTGTGTGTTTGTAATTTGTAACACACCAACGTAATTAAAAACACCTGTTTAAATGATAGTAATAATTAGCTAAACACGCGATTATCGGGTTATAAATAGTCATATCGAGTTCAACCAAACCAACAAATCGTTTTCCGATACGGAATTCGGATTTCCTCTATGGCTTATATTTTACTAGGCATCACAAATAACTTTTGGAATGCGGCGGTAAAGAACAGTTAATGGGCCAAGGGCTTTGACCCGTTTTAATGCCAGTCAGGTATTTAAGCGTTTCTGATAAGAGAGCCACTCGACTAACTAATGAAGGAGACATGAGTTTATCTTTTTATGACTAACATCGCCCATCGGAACTTCTACCTATCAGGGAAATAGTATGAACAAATGAGGCATGACCGCGTGACGCATCGAGTTCATTTGTTATTTGGTTCAGTGTATTGAAAAGGTGGCATTGAATAGTGTTGTATAGCACTCAGATGATATACACTTACATAGTGTGAGTTTTGTATGATGACCGAGAATGGTGCATTGCGGTATGAACCAGATGTTGTAAACTTGAGATGAATCTGCATATTTCATTGTTTGTCGACACGCTTCATTATAACTTGTAATTCTAAAGGTGCTTATTTGTACAGTTCCATATTTGTTTTAAATGACGACTGCCTGTTTCAAGAAGCTACATATTCTAATAAGTTTTTTTATTGATTTTAAGCAAAAAAGAGAACTAAACAAAAACATGTTTAACTATTCTTTGGCATGACGGCATGCTTTTTTCAAAGGCACAATGAATTTATTTCCTGTACGTGAGAAACAAAACTACAAAGAGTAAACAGAAAAGAGTAAAGTCAATAGGTATAAGAAAGAAAGAGCACGCATATACACATGTAATTGAGCTGTCACGTATTCTTTGTAGTTCTTGCATAAATCATATGTTTAGTGCGGTACAATGAGCGCTAATAATGTCACCATCTACATAACAAAACAGGGGTTGTAAAGACTATGTTACACATATGGCAATGTTGCGAGCGCCTGCCTATCTATGTGTACCATATATGTTATCTAAACATACATGTTTTCATAACAATAGCTCTTGAAACTACTTTATATGCAGTTTGCTTATTATGTTTCTGAATTCTAAAGGAAAAGTTTGAATTAATGTCGGTTGGGTCGGGTAATTTTGTACGGTAGAGTCTTAACACAATTATAAACAGGTTGCTGTTAAACTCTGTTCATAACTAGGGAGTCGTTAATTGTTTTAAAATATCAAAACACGTTTCCATTTCGCTTCCCATGGTAATTGTAACAATGTAAACTGATTGGACCGCGGTAATCCGCTAACTATTTCGTTTAACTTTATTAAACTTTTGAATTGTTTACCAATTTTGGTATTAAATTGTGTAATATCTTTTGAAAATGTTTATTTTTGATTGGATGAACTGCTCTGTAAAGGGTAAAACCTAAATTGTTGAAGGTACAAATACAATACATTTTATTCTCAAGCACACATTTATGGACAGATAGCATCGAGATGTTTATTTCTCATCCGCCATCCGGATTTAAACGGAAAACTTCTCAATAAAAACTATATGGTTGGCAACAATGTTATTCGAAATATATTTCATTTAGGTAGGTATCAGCCATCATGTCGCATTGTCACAGTTTAAAGATATTGATGGGCACATGACAACCACATTTATTTTGTCTCAAGAGCGCCATATTCTAGGTTTTGCAGTGATATTTTTTTATGGCCACTTTACCTTGCCTGCGAAGTCACCTCACGTGAGCCACAAATCACGTGAGGATTTTAGGGGTCACATTGTTTTTTTTTCCTCAATGAGCCACACAATTTTATGCTTTAAAATACTTTTATTTTTTTGGATGGCAATGAAACCCTAATTACCTGGTGTTAAGTGATCGCTCATTCACTAGTGCCTAATATGCCAAATTCGCTCATCCTTAGACACAAAACTCCACGATGCGCTTCAGAATGTCAAGGTTATGCACAGAAAGCAAAGTATCGTCAAGAAAATTATTGCACATCGGGGAAACACAATTCTCAGTAATGACGAATACGACGCGAGGAGCGAAATATGCCTATGGAGATCTGTAATACACAGGAATCGTAGGTATGTTGCCATTTTGCCATCCCAGAGACAAAGGCAGACACATCTGACGACTGCCTGTAATTCGGTAAAATAACAGTCGTCAGATGTTAAGAACCTGTTTCATACAGAAATCAAATCCGTCAAACCTTAATACAGCTACGCTGCTTTGCGTCGGAAATGAGTTTGGTGATATAACTTCCTCAGACTAGCTCTTTCACAAAGAGATATACTTTGAATTACCGTATTTTTATTAAAACAGACACAAGTCTCGAGTTATATGCGTGATTGCTTTTATGATTTTTGTTGTTTATTGTTGGCGCGGATCTCATGTTTTCCAACAATAGTTGAAAAGAAGTTTGATGTGGCATCAATTTCCGTTGGAACAGCTTATATTTTATGAAAGAAGGAAGATCTGAGAGTAAAGTTCGTTTGTTGTCAGTTCCGTCGGATAAGTTAAGCCTTCCTTTTATTTTTCCAGTTCCAAACTTGTTACGGTGTTTCCAAACTGACTAATGGACGTTATAAATGATTCTGATTACTTTTTTTATCATAGTAATAAATTTCTCCTATAAAGCGATTTAGATTTTTCGGCAATTTTCCTCTTACTTCCGTAATTTCTTAGTAATAGTAGAGCTCGTTGTTAAGGAGAAGCAGCCGTATTAAGTGCGCAAAGAGTTTAAACTCTATCCAACCGACCAAATCGGCCAATCACACAAAACGGAAATCCACATCGCGTCATTCATCTCGCATGTGATTGGTCGGTTTCATAGAGTTTAAACTCTTTGCGCACTTACGCAATACGGCTGCTGGTGTATTCAACTTTCAAGGCATGGCATATTTGTCTATGTTTTATAATGTTCACTACAAAACATTTCAATTTGATATAGATTTGAACATTTCATTTGTTACTCTATGATACAGTTTTTAACCGACTTTCCAAAAAGGCGGAGGTTCTATGTTCGACTTTAAGTTTTTTTTTGTTTCTCTTCACCGATTACTCCGTCAATTATGAACCAAAAAAAGGAAGAGGTTCTCAATTCGTCGACATACTTTTCTTTTTTTTAGGGTTCCGTACCCAAAGGGTAAAAACGGGACCCTATTACTAAGACTCCGCGATCCGTCTGTCTGTCTCTCTGTTTGTCTGTCTGTCCGTCTGTCACCAGGCTGTATCTCATGAACCGTAATAGCTAGACAGTTGAAATTTTCACAGATGATGTATTTCTGTTTCCGCTATAACAACAAATACTAAAAACAGAATAAAACAAGTATTTAAGTGGGCTCCCATACAAAAAACGTGTATTTTTGCCGTTTTTGCGATAATGGTACGGAACCCTTCGTGCGCGAGTCCGACTCGCACTTCGCCGGTTTTTTAATGTATTTTCCCCGATTACTCAAAGACACCTGGACCGATTTCAAAAATTATTTTTTGTTTTAAAGGTTATACTCTCGAGTTGGTCCCATTTTCACCAAGTCAGGATTTGATAAGTGGATCCCATGGAAATCGAGATAACTCCTCAAATTTTATAGGCAAACATATAGCGATTTTATTTTCATCAACATGACGAGCATTTGCATTCAGAAAGTATCATTTGGTGAAGAGGAACTGATGAAGGAGACCAAAGATGGTCATTCGAACATCTCAATGTTAAGTATGTTTAGGATATAAGATATCCTAAGTAATTAAATGACTGTGATGAAACAAATTTAAATAAATGGTTCTAATGGAAATAGTACCATCGAACTACTCTGGTGCGGAAACCGGAAGGTAGGCATCGGAAATCCGTAATAAAACAATGTATCCCAGTCGCGTTTAGGCTTGTTGTATTGTTATGAGAAGCCCTCTTGATATAAATGATTTTCATGGTAATCTAGGGTACCAAAATAAAAAAAAAGATAAAAATTAAAAACGTTTTGAAAAAAAACTAAACCAACTTCCAAAACAAAACACAACAACGCGAAAAATATTATATTTTCGGTATCAAAACCGAAAAAAAATTGGTACCAAAGACACCGACATTAGAAAAAAAAAATTTTTTTCGCGTTGTAGTGTTTTGTTTTGGAAATCGGTTTAGTTTTTTAGGGTTCCGTACCCAAAGGGTAAAAACGGGACCCTATTACTAAGACTCCGCGATCCGTCTGTCTGTCTGTCCGTCTGTCACCAGGCTGTATCTCATGAACGGTGATAGCTAGACAGTTGAAATTTTCACAGATGATGTATTTCTGTTGCCGCTATAACAACAAATACTAAAACAGAATAAAATAAATATTTAAGTGGGGCTCCCACAAACGTGATATTTTTGCCGTTTTTTGCGATAATGGTACGGAACCCTTCGTGCGCGAGTCTGACTCGCACTTGGCCGGTTTTTTTATATATAAACATAGCTCTACCTAACGTCAGAAGCACAATTTGATTGTTTCTTTTTTATTGAAAACGTTGCGGACAAAAGCCTGTTTATGAAACCCAATTTCCTCTTTTCCAAATACTTTTAAAAAGTACTACAGTAATCACAAGAAAATTATTCGCTGCTTTTTATGCATAAATATCTAGAAGCCTACCTTACGTTTCGCTCTAAATTCTTTGATGATCTTCACTTCAATATCACTGTCATCTGAGTCAAATTCTTGCTCGTACTTTGGTCTAAAGTAGTCGGGCTCGTAATATGACATGATGCTGCACACAAAAACTTTGATTTCGTACACCAATTTTAATGATTGTCAACACTCAACAACTATTGACACACTGTGGTCTAAAACGATCCGGTGCACGTTTATTAGGTAACTAATTAGTTATTAATGATTATTAATCAAGTGGATTGTAATATATTTTTAATGCTTCATTAGTGTTTTATCGCTAAATTCACATTTTACATACGCACAATTGAAGTTTATCTATCTTGCCGATTCGTACCAGGTAATCTAATTAAATTTGCATCTAATAACGCAAGACTTGCGTTATCTTATGAGAAAACTTGCATCCTACTTGCATTAAATTGGTATATTGTAAGACTCGCGCACGATGGGTTCTGTACCATTAACGCAAAAAAAGGCAAAAAAATCACGTTTGTTGTATGGGAGCCCTACCTAAATATTTATTTTATTCTGTTTTTAGTAGTTGTTGTTATAGCGGCAACAGAAATACATCATCGGTGAAAGTATTAACCGTCGAGCTATCATGGATCATGAGATACAGCCTAGTGACAGACAGACAGAAGGACAGACAGACGGACCGCGTAAAATAAAACTGATTTCTACTAGAAGATAACAGTAAAGCGCGATACATCCGAAATTTTCCCTATTTGTGAGGCCTCAGGCAACACTGAAAATGATTTAATGGCGTTGGAAGATGGCAATTTCGTGATTTTATTAAAGGTAGGTGATCCGTGAATGTTACCGTGGAGTGCGATCTAGTTTTCATCAATTACAGAGCTTCCACCCACATTCGCCTGAAAGCTCCAGTTCGAAATGATTCCATTTTAATGCTGAATAAAAGATGTAGGTGTATATAAATGTCAATTCATAATATTTGTCTAGACTCAAGCTAATGTTGGCACCTACTTTAATTATAGGTTTTTCCCGGTGACACGTTATATTTCATTAGTTTTCTTATTTAATTTTTAGGGTTCCGTACCCAAAGGGTAAAAACGGGACCCTATTACTAAGACTTCACGATCCGTCTGTCTGTCTGTTTGTCCGTCTGTCACCAGGCTGTATCTCATGAACCGTGATAGCTAGACAGTTGAAATTTTCACAGATGATGTATTTCTATTTCCGCTATAACAACAAATACTAAAAACAGAATAAAATTAATATTTAAGGGGGGCTCCCATACAACAAACGTGATTTTTTTGCCGTTTTTTGCTCGATATTAATAACGGCAACAGGTAGACGCTTGAAATATTCACGGAATATTTAGTTGTATATTCACTTCAAAAAATAATATTTATTAAATTAAAATAAAATAAATTAAGGGGGGCTCCCATACAACAAACGTGATTTTTTGCCGTTTTTTTGCGATAATGGTGCGGAACACTTCGTGCGCGAGTCCGACTCGCATTGGCCAGTTTTTTCGTTTTTCCTTGCACTTGAACGCTTTGCAGCAGTTAGACCAATGGAACACAAACACTATAGTAAATCCTAGTGTCCACACCATGTTTTCCTTCACCGCTGTCATCGATGTCCAAAATAAACTTGGCAAGTACATATGAATCGAAAAAGTATTCCGGGTTCTTGCCCGGATTCGAATCTAAGGCTTCAAGCACGAGAGGTGAGGTTCGAGGTTTTATGTGGCCCTTACGCCTCTACAAACAAACAGTCAATGTTCTGCCTGCTTTTTATGTTAATTAGCCGTTTTTTATCTAACTACAGGAGGGTGCTCATAAGCTCTTAGAACATAGTAGATTTTACAATGAGTGCACAAAACGAACCATGATAGTAATGTCGAGGATAAAATGGTTTTGTGGACGAGTTATAAACTCTGCTTTTCATTTTGATTGCGGGGAAATAAAACAGTAGTATAACATAACATTTCTTTAATTAATATTCAAAGTAAAATTAGTACAGTTTTGATTACTGAATTAATAAACGCACGAAAAAACAAGACCTGTTTCCCGCCGCTTTTTTTTAAATCTTACGACATTGATATTAGGCTTGGGCTGCAGACCTATACAGCCTACTATGAAATAAATTTTGTAATATATATATATTTAAATTAATTAAATAACCTACCGTATTTTAATTTAAATTTTAATATCTTTTATGTCTTAAAAAACACATAAAAGGCAAATAAATTAAAGTAAATATTATAAAATAACAAATTCTATCGCCATTGACCGCCCATTGTACACTTATCTTTAAAAATGTTTTTTGTCCTGTAATTATTTAAGTGGTGTACAATAAAGTATATAATAATAATAATATTATTATATAATTGGACCCTGTTCCCGATACCGGTGGGCTACTATTTTTTATATTTTTAAATGTTTTTCTTTTTTGTATGTATTTTGTAAAAGTATTTAAAAATGTAAGAAATAAGAAAGAAAATTAAATAAAAGACATAATAATAATAATTCTATCTGTGAACTTTTTATTGTGTTTGGCTGTATGGCTCATTTTCTTTGCCTTAATATAGATACATTTATAAGTAGATACATTAATGCACTTGTGCACAAAAATCGATTTTGTGCAGCCTATATCCTGCACAAAGAAGCAATTTCAGAGCATGAGAAGTGAAAAGGTTATTTTCAGTGTGCGTAAGTGACAGATGTATAAGACATGTAAAGATCTGTCACTTTTTAAGAGTCAATTTAAGATAGTTTTGACACGTCAGGTTACGGGGGCAGCAGACAAACGCGATTATAAATCTTACTGAGACTGACTTTGTACCTATTTACCATATGACGTTTGGTTTGACATTATAATCTCTGCCCGAGAACATATTTGCATAATGACTTATTATTATTTCTTGATATTCAGATACCCATCTTGACTTGTAAGCACACTTGTAAGTACTTACATAACATCTTAGAAAATTATTGTGTTAATAATGTCGGTTTACTGTGTACCCCCGTAATTGATGACCTGTGTCCATGTAATGGATTGTCATGTACTTATGATGATTACATGTATTTTTCTAAGTTACAATAACATTGTCGTTCTAGAGTTATCTAATGGACTTCGTGCATATTTTATAAATGGTATTTTGCTACTTATTTTAAAATGTACCTGAACATAAATATTATTGTGTGTCGGTAAAACGATTTGTAAAGTTGTTCGGCTTAGTAGGCGTTTCGGCCGCTGAGTTTCGTCCGATCCGGTCGAAACCGGAATTTCATTATTATTAATATTTTTGAGTGGTGTTACGGGTGTGGGTTTAATACCTAATTATACACTATTTTATCTTCACTCATACAGCTGAAATAAAAAAAATGGAAATGGAAAAAAATATGTGGTATGACGGAAAATTCAGATTCTCATTGCGCAGAGCACGCATCCATAGATAATGACACTATGTTTAGCTTTTTTTTTGCATTTTACTTGCCATAAAGTCGTGATAGCATTTATCATATAATTTTCTCGACTTTGCTGGTAATAGATTATGAGTAACTAGCTGACCCGGCAAACTATGTTTTGCCATAAAAACACGAAACATTCATCTACCCTACTCTACCTAGCCAACCCTACCTACCTACCCTACCCTACCTACCCTACCCTACATAACCTACCCTACCCTACTTACCCTACCCTATCCTACCTACCCTACCCTACTTAAAAAAAAAACTTCAAATAAACCATCTACTAAATAGTCGGACTATTTAGTAGATGGTTTATGTGAAGTTTTTTTTACAAAGCCTAAACATTTGGTTTGGATCGGTGAGCCCGTTCTTGAGTTATAAAATTACAACGAAAAGTGGCATTGATTTTTATATATATAGATTGCCGCCGCCGCATCTAAAATATCGGGCGTAGTCAAATTTTCTTCACATTCACTGATATAAGACATTTTTAAGCAAGAATTAAAAATCTCATGAAATTCTGTAGGAACAGCAAAACGTATGAATGGCGCCAAAACCTAGCACATCACCGCATTAACCGCGCATGCGCTAAAGCGGGCGTCGCCACATACAAGTAAAAATTGGAATCAAAACTTTTTTATAATAGGTACTATAAAAATGGCTCGCGCCGCATAAGTTTTCAATTACAAAAAAAAAATTGATGGAAACTCCTTGGTGATATTAACTTCCTGGATTTGCCCTGTATCGTAATAGAAAAAAAAATCGGCCAAGTGCGAGTCGGACTCGCACACGAAGGGTTCCGTACTTGGTAAATTGCGGTTTACGATTTATGACGTATTAAAAAAAACACTACGTTCAAACCAATTTTCGGTGGAAGTTTACATGGTAATGTAAATGGGGGGACACACATTTTACCACTTTGGAATATTTAGTTAAGAAAAAAAAAAAATTAGAAACCTCAATATAATTTTTGAAGACCTAACCATAGATACCTCAAACGTATGGGTTTGATGAAAAAAAAAATTTTGAGTTTCAGTTCTAAGTATGGGGAACTCCCAAAATTTTTTGTTGTTTTATTTTTTGGTGAAAATCTTAATGCGGTTCACATAACACATCTACTTACCAAGTTTCAACAGTATAGTTTATATAGTTTCGGAAAAAGTGGCTGTGACATACGGACGAACAGACAGACATACGAATCCATAAGGGTGCCGTTTTTTGCCATTTGGCTACGGAACCCTAAAAAATTGTTTTATAGCATTATTTTGTTAGAGAAAAAGTGTTATATAGTGCCACAAAAAAAAAAAAAAAAAGTTTTATAATAAGATTCTATTTTTAAATTTCGGTATTGTGTTCAAGCATAGTTCCGAGCATAGCCCTCTCCATTGCCCTTTGAGTGACTGTAAGCTTTCTGATAAGGCCAATTGTAAGCGACCACGTCTCAGAGCCATATGTCATCACTGGCAACACACACTGGTCATAGACTTTCGTCTTGAGACACTGTGGTAAGTTGGACGAGAAGATACCGCGCAACTTCTCGAACGCTGCCCAGCCGAGTCGGATTCGACGGTTGACCTCTTTCTTGAAGTTGGGCCTACCCAATTGGATCGTTTGTCCCAGGTAGACATAGTCGCCCACAACTTCGAGTGTAGTCTCCGACCTTGATAGGAGTGGGTGTTACATGGGCATTCACCATGACCTTGGTTTTGTCCATGTTCATTTTAAGACCCACTCTTTCGGAAGCTCTACTGAGGTAATCGAGCATTTTACTGAGGCTATCCATGGTCTCAGCCATGACCACTATGTCGACGGCAAACCGAAGGTGAGTGATGTACTCGCCATTAACGTTGATGCCAAGCCCTCTCCAATCCAGAACCTTGAAGACATCCTCCAGAGCAGCAGTGAACAGTTTCGGAGAAATGACGTCTCCCTGTCTCACGCCGCGCTGGAAAAGGATTGGTTTCGAGAAGAAGAGTACAACCACACCCCTGCACCATTCCTGTGGCATTTTGCCCTCGAGTATGACGGAATCAAACAGCTTCTGAAGGGCCTTAAGGACCGATTTTCCACCCGCCTTCAGTAGTTCAGTCGTGATTCCGTCATCACCCGGCGCCTTGTTGTTTTTAAGCTGTTTCAGAGCCATCCTAATCTCGTACAGGCTGACGTCCGGAATATCTTCGGTATAGTGTCGGGTCAATCTAGCTCTTGGGTCTTTTGCTAGACTCGCGACGGGCTTGCTGATTGATGTGTACAACTGCCCATAGAATGTCTCGATCTCCCTCAGAAGCTCCGGTTTGGCGGATATGATCCTGCCATCGTCGGTCTTCAGTTTCGTGAGCTGGCTCTGCCCAATAGCCAGATCCCTTAAAAAAACTTTGGAGCCTTTATTTCGCTCAATCCCGTCTTTAATACGCTCGGTATTAAAGCGGCGCAGGTCTCTTTCAACGATTTAGAGATCTGTCTATTGAGCTGCCGGTATTTGCACGTCTCATCTGAAGACTGCAGGATCATCTCACGCCTCTCCTTCATAAGCTTGAGGGTAGGATCAGAGAGTTTTTTGTTTCTATCTGTACGGCGGGTCTTGAAAAACTTAGACCCGACTGTATGGACAGCTTCCACGAACCCGTCGCTGTATTCGTCCACGGAGCTCCCTAGGCACTCGAAACGATTCTGGAGTTCGAGCTGAAAGCTCTCGGGGTTTTGGAGCTGGATCTGTGCTGGACAGAGCGTGAACTTCATCAGTCGAGACCATTCAAGCTTAATATTAATGTTCAATGTGCCTCTTACGTGGTTCTTATGTGGTTTTTACCGAATTGATCACAGAGACATCATTGAACATTTGCTTCTTGGTTGACATGATGAAGTCGATCTCATTTTTTGTTGCACTATCGGGGCTCTGCCAGGTCCACTTCCTGTGTTCACGCTTTTTAAAGAAGGAGTTCATCATCTAGAGGCCTTCCTTCTCCATAAAACTAGCCAGTAGGTGACCCCGGTGGTTCCGTCGTCCAACTCCAAATTGCCCCACTTGCAGCTCATCCTCGTCTCGTTTGCCCAGTTTCGCGTTGAAGTCCCCCATGACAACGGTGAAGTGAGTTTTGAAACCATGCATGGCTCTGGAGATATCCTCATACTTGGTCTCTACCTTGCCGTCGGGGTGTGCCGAGGTCGGGGCGTGACCTGTATAACCTTCAGCGAATATCTTGAGGACATTCTGAGTATAAGGCACGCCACCCTGATCGACACACTCTCGATTTTCACCACGTTGTTCACAAGGGACTTGTGGATGATAAACCCGACACCACCCTGGGACTGCTGGTCACTCTCTCGGAAATAGACCTTTTTACCGGATTTGAGGATTATAGAGTCCTCCCCCTCTCTTCGGACTTCAGATAACCCTACGTTCCATGTCTGAAAAGTTTAATATCTAATATTAAAACCTTAAATTAACTTGGCAAATGCGTAGATGGTGAACGTTGTATACGTATTTTTTTATGTAGCCTACAGAGCCCAGGCATATTTTTTAGCAATTTCTTTTTTTGGTATAGTTTCACGACTAATATTTCAAATTCATGATGCGGCCGAATACAAGAGTTCTTTTTATGCTGCAAAATTTTACTACTAATTTACAGAGAGCCCGTGGGCTTAAAAATTGCGTAATAAAACGATTAGTAGACTCTCATGGTAGTGCCCATCTATACTCACCAAGCTGCGAATAGACCCAATCATAATTAAAGTACATAAATATAAACATAAAATATAATGGTCTTTGGAAATGGATGATACAGCTAAGCTTATGCATGTTGATCCTGTTTAAAAAAGTCTTATCGAAATGTTAGACGTGGAGTAAATTCGCGATCATTATTATAATTCGAATTCAGAAGGCTAAATCGACGCTATGGCGCACGGCATTACCATTACGCTAGGCTCGCTTTTTAGGGTTCCGTACCCAAAGAGTAAAAACGGGACCCTATTACTAATACTCTACGATCCGTCTGTCTGTCACCAGGCTGTATATCAAGAACCGTGATAGCTAGACAGTTGAAATTTTCACAGATAATGTATTTCTGTTGCCGCTATAACAACACATATTAAAAACAGAATAAAATTAATATTTAAGTGGGGCTCCCACACAACAAACATGATTTTTTGCCGTGTTTTTGCGATAATGGTACGGAACCCTTCGTGCGCGAGTCCGACTCGCACTTGGCCGGTTTTTACAGTATTGTACTGTATGTTATCAGTCAAATACTGGGATCAAACGGCAGCATTCTGCTACCTAGACTTTTTTTTTTTTTTTTTTTTTTTCGTGGAGAAATGCTTATGCATACTGCACTACCACGGGGAGATAGTGCAGTTATGTGGGACTCTTACCCACTAAAACTCCACGGTGTCCTCCAGTGCCGCTTATGGCGGGAACACGGGCACGCGTTAGCACTCGGGACCAATTCAGAATACTTAAATAAATATACTTGCAACACAAATAACTAAATCACACGAGTTTAACTTGACAGTTTGTCATACAATATCGTCAATGTAACCTAGTGTTAGCAACTAACTCTGAGTTGCAGTTTTTCGTGCCTAAATGTATTTAATGCTAAACGTATTTGTTATCATTCTATCTTTGTCATCCTCATATGATTGACCGAAATAGGACGATGATATAATTTTGTTAAATTAATATTTTCTAAGCCTGAGTAAAGTTATCACAGATACACACGTATACTTTTTTTAAGAGTTACAAATAAAGATAATAGGTATAGGTTTCTTTTTTTTTCTTGTTTATAATGGTGTACAATAAAGTGTATATAATAAAATACCCCGACAATTTGTTTTTATTTCATACTTTTTAAACTACATAATTTATCTATTAGTACACACGCTTTAATCAACAACATATCTAACACGTAATTATGGCACGATATCTTGCGAAAATACCCTGAATAACTTTTTACAGTTTTTGAACAGCTGAAATGATTTTCATTAAACATAGCTAAGAAAACTCTCGACAAAATCACCCTTAAACTAAATCAAAATCGGTTCATCCATTTAGGAGCTATGATGCCACAGACAGATACACAAATACACAGGTTCACACGTCATACTTATCGGGGGTTAAAAATATGGGATAGAGTTGAATTATTTCGTCAGGATCCATTCTAGACTTCTTTCAGAAGTTCAGAAGCTTTTCACAGAAAAGGCCAATTACCTCAGGCGTTTAGTAAAGTTATCTCTCTCGTTTGTTATTTTACTTTTCAAGTCTGTGTACAAACTCAATATTACAATATTTTTTTACAACGTTGTTACTTACAAAGATATCTATTGTTAGGTTTTCTGCTCGACGCAAGATGGACAAATAATTATAATGGAAGTTTGCAACTTTTTGCTAAATTCCTTGACCTTTCAAACAGAATAACAGACAGAAACGTTTATGTACAATTTATTTTATTACATTGTTACTATGTTTATATTGTATTTAAGATAAAGACAACTAGGCACCAGGCATTACTTACTTTATCCAAAGCAAAATAATACGTTATTTAGAACTAAGAATACCTAAGTAATTGGATCTTGATGTAGCGGTCCATAAATTATGTACCATATTATATCATATATATAATACCTATAACATTACTATTTTTTTGAAATGTAGACAATCTTTCTTTCAAACAATTAAAATTACTTATCTTTATGCAGTTTTTTATGTAATTTATCTCGACTGAAATTGTTTCAGGGCCACAGCTGTTACAAAATGAAATATTACCGACTAATTTAATAGGTATTTAGGCTCATCCACTGCAGCGCACAGAACTTTTAAATCGCATGCCATTTAAATCTATCCTGAAGTAGGTACTGTAAAAGTCGCTTCCTGTAATAAACTGTCTTATTATAGCACGCAGGCAGGCAGAAAATTCTTCTGGCTGCTTTTGAACGTCATGCGAATATATAATTAGATTTTAAATAAGATAGAATTGTCAGGCGGCCGAGAGGCCAAAGGCGTTTTTAACCGACCTGAAAAAAGAGGAACTTCTTTTTTCGACTGTATGTACGTTTTTTTATTTATTTTAGATTCACCGATTTCTCCGTCAATTCTGGACCGATTTTTAAAATTCGTTTTGTGTTTGAAAGGGTATACTCCCGAGGTGGTTCCATTGTGTCCAAATCAGAATCTGATGATGTCTTCCCATGGAAATCGAGGGAACTCCTCAAATATTATAGCAATACAGCGATTTTGTTTTTTCATCAACAATGCAATCATTTGGACTCAGAATGTATCATTTGGTGAAGTGGAACTGATGAAGAAGACCACGGATGACCACTGAAACACCTCAAAGAAAAGTTTGTCACGGGTCTAAGATATTTCGAATAGTTAACCGACTATTATGAAACAAATACTTTTAAATAAATGGTACTAAAGAAAATGGTACCATCCAACTGATCAGACAATGAAGCCGGAAGGTAGGCATCACTGGAACTCCGAAATAAAACAATTATTTCAAGGATTTAAACTTTGCAAAAGTCATACCAATGTATTATTAAATTTAAATGACTGTCGTACAAATTAAAACTCGTCTAGGCAAGTTATTCTTCTTGTCGTTGGAGTTGTACTCTTCTGACCGAAGTATTTATTGCGTTGAAGGGAATACTATATTTCCACCTGACAGAAGCATCCGACAATTCGAACCCTGAAGATGATGGGACGAGCTGGACAAAACAAACGATTAGTGGTTCATATTAGCACTGGATCGGAAATTGCAGTAACGAGAGGCCTTGTCCCAGCAGTGTGACGAAGTAGACTAATATCCCCGACACGTAAGTTGGCAACAGTCGTTAGATGCGCATAAGTCGTTTTGTAGGTCTCTTTGGTAGTGAAGCGGGGCGTGGGGAAGGTTCCGAGCGCGCGATTGGTTGGTCAGTTGACACAAGGATCGACTGACCAATCGCGTTGCGTCCACGTTCCTTTCGCTCTATATGGTGGTTGATAATTTTGCGCAATATGCGCGAACTAAAAAAACGCAAAATCCTTGCCAAGTTACATGCCGGGGAATATAGTAATGAATCTTAAATAATCTACACTTTAAGTGCCTAGCCGAAAGAACCCACTAATTATTCCGTGCTACAAAATTGTCTAAACTAGTATCTAATCATAGGAATTAAACGACTTTTGATGAAGTAACAATGGTTCTTTGTGTATCTTTTAGTTAATAAAATCTACACAAAGAACCATTTGTGCTACCAAATTTTATGTGCTAAATTGTGTTTACTTTGTTTCCCTAATAATAACACAGGCACATAGACGCATTTTGAAAATTATCGACATTCAAAACACACTGTGTTCTTTGTTCTTTTTAATGCGATAATTGTTTACGTGTGCGCAGGAGTTGGTGATCGTTAACGGAAGCTGATGTGTTGTATCTGTGGACTGTGCGCACAGCGATAGCCCTGTGTAAACGGAACTGCTATCTACCGATGACACCATTTTGCATTTTACTTTACTGTCTTTGTATTTTTTTTTATTTTTGCTTTTGACTACTATCGTCGATGTGGTCGACAATGCAGCCTTGCCTAGAAGTATCCTTAACTCTTGATTTAAATACCACTTTCAGCACCTGTAGCCAAGTTGACAATCTGCAATCGATAACGCTATTAGAAAACGAATCAATGTATGTGAATGACTCATCGAATGTATGATACGCTTCGTTTGTAACTTGGCTAGGCCCGGGATAACAGACTCTGACAGGGAATTCCACTCCTTAGTTGTGCAGTACAGTAAAAGTTTAAATATTACGTTCTTTTCAGCATTTTGTTAAAAGCCGGCTTCGATGTTAAACCACTTTTATTTATGAGAGAATTTTATTTTCATTCAACCGGGTACAATATTATTTTAAAAAATTGTAGGCGATCGAACTTAGAACTTTCTCAAGAAATAATTTAATTACCAACGCAGAAATTCTTAAGGCGCGATAATGGCCCAAGGGTCTGTCCGGCGAGGCTACGGGTTGTACTGTTTCAATTATTCTGCGAGTTATAAATCTTTTATTGCTTCGTTGAAGATTAGATGAAATCAGATTTAAATGTAGGTACTTCGTTTAACTTGAGAATTCTTGATTAAGTGAATAAAAATCTGTAAAAGCTTTACAGTGCTATGTTAGTATTATATTATCTGTGACAGTGCTTTTTTTAATTGAATTTTAGACTACTAATAAATTGATTTTATTGCATCTTTTATGTAGTTACATAGCCAATAAGTCGATTTGTAGTAAGAAAAAAATATCTTCTTGATTGTTTTGAATGATCACACGTAGGACTGAGTCCTAAACTCATGAAGCTCGGCGCGTGATGTCTGAAGTTTTGAAAGCCAGTGGCGGCCACCGCGTGATTGAAACGTGCGTAAGATATCCTTTATGTTAGAATGTACTTTGAAGTTGATGGTGATTTACAAGGGTTGCGTTCGTAATTAGGTTCTAACCATACACTTTACTAAAGGTAAACATCAAACAATGTACCATGTTATCTCTACACTACCCTGGGCAGTATTGGGTGGGCTAGCATTAAATAAATTAAAGAAAATATAGAATTCTCTTAATTCTCGTATTTCTTTATTGTACACCAAGACAATACATTTAAACAAATTAATAACAAAATTCTCATTGATCTGGCTACAATTGATCGGATTTGAGATGAATAGCGTTTGATTAGAGGGCCTAGATGCCGTACCTAATGATGGTGATCTTGTAGGCCCTTGCCTGTGTGAAAATCTAAAATTATTTATGGCAGAATGTCTTAAAAATAATCAAATTGTCTTTTGTACAAGTATTATGCCCTGGTTGCCTGTAAGAGATCGCGGAATGCGATAAGGCCGCCCATTGTATGTGTTTTTAGTTTTAATTTTCCTTTGTAAATGTGACATTATGGTGTACAATAAAACATGTAATAAATATGCACAGATTAGTGGTAAATGAGAGTATCTCTCGTATTATAAACATAGTAGGTACGAGTAAAATACAATGCAACAATATTAACATTTTTCTAATGGACGTATTATTTACCAGGCTATATTTATTACGTTCCCTCAACAGTCCATAATTTATTTGATTACTTCGTATTAACGTTAATAATGTGCCACTTAAATATATTATTTGTATTATATTTTCCTATCGTCTCTCAATTTCCGTGTCTACATCAATTTCCACGAAAAAAAGCATATTTATTTCTCATTGTTCTTACGGGAAGGGATCTAATGAGATATGAATTTATTAATTGCGACTCATTTAGAAGAAAAGTTCGTTATAATGGTATATTTACATTATGAAAGTACCTGTATAAATTTGCGATGAAGACATTCCTTTTGAAAATTATGAATTATTAAAACATTCCATAAGATATTTACAGCAGATTTAATAGGTTAAAATTTGCAAAAAACATCTTTATAAGACTTACAGTATATAATTGAGGAATCATCGATACGACGAAGAAGAAGAAGAAGAAGACAGCATATATTTTAACCAGGCTAACGACATAAGACGGAACCACACTTACGTGTCGTGGCGTGGCGTGGCGCTTTCTGACGCAGTTGATTGGCTACAAAACTCGTTGTGTTATGACGTTGACTGAAACAGAGTCGTTTGATTGGTGGATCCCGCGCCACGCCACGCCACTACACGTAAGTGTGGTTCCGCCTATAGACATACAGTTTATCCTTTAAGTGGTCGTAGTTTACATCATTCCTGACTGACTTGATTATGAAACACCACACACGAAACTTAACCGTTGTCAAGATATTGGAATGAGTAGTTTTTTTTTAATTGCCAATTTTTTGTCTAGTGGCCTATTTTTTGGGTTTTTGCCTCTAGTTTATTTGTGTTTGCAATTTTTGTGTAGTTGCTTTATTATTCTCAACACTAAAATTGCAGTTAACTAAACCAACTGGGTCGTTGTAGACGATTAATATATATAAAATTAAATAAATTCGCATAAAAATATTTTTTTGCTTTCAGAAACATAAAAATGTCTATGACAGTCATGCTGTAGATGTGCTTAAAATTATCTACGTTTCATTAGTTATCCAACAAGGTATAACAAGCTAGGGTTTATCAGAATTCTTAGAATAAATACTTTGGTAAAGGATCCCAGGGTGGTGAGCATAAACTATTAGAGTTAGGTTATTTTGAGTGTGTAAAACTGGTAGTAGTACAAAATAACGGTTCAGAAAACAAAATAATACAATGCAAAATCTATTGATGTATTGAGACAGAGAATAATTGATGCGGCAAATGAAATAAGAAGGGGTTCAACAACTGGTGTAGTAAAAAATGGATAAAGACATAGAATTAGAGTTTGTGTGCGAAACAGACACGGACACGTGGAACATGAATTGTAATCGTAGACTTTCTGTAAAAAATGTAATAAACGTCATTTTGTACACTTTGCTGTATAAACTGCACAATCTTAACCTAATATAATAAAGGATAACGGTGAAATTTTAGGTTTGTTTTTTAAAAGGTTAATCATCATCATCATATCAGCCGAAAGACGTCCACTGTTGGGCCTTCCCCAAGCGTCGCCACATTGACCGGTCCCGTGCGTCTTGCATCCAGCGGATCCCCGCAACCTTTACCAGGTCATCGGTCCACCTGGTTTAAAAGGTTATCTTTGGAAAATCCTTCTGACCCGATTACGAAATTCACTGTCAGAAAGATAAACTAACGCTGAGTGTCATAAGCTACTTTTTATCCCCTATAATTGGACGGTTTCACGGGAACTGCGGGAAAAAGCTAGCAAATAAATAAAAGGGAACAGTAGGTTTGTGAAGTGAATTATTCGGTTGAAAATTCTCTCATACAAACGTAGTCTGGGGATTATTCCAATGTTTGACAATGTACGTTCAAAATAAAAAGTGATATCAATTTGTCTCATCATTATCTAGCCCTGTATGGTAGAAAAAATGTAAAAAAAGAAAATGTTTTAAAGTTATGAGTGTCGAAAGTTCCACATTTCTACACTAATTTTAACGCATTTTTGGGCGCAAATAAATACCATAAGAAGACGGAAAATTGCAAAACGGCCTCCATACAGGGATAGATTAGTAGTTCAGCAAAGCAAATAATTTTATTTTGAACAGATAGATTTAGTAGTTTTTTCATGATATCTAGACTGCCAAAGGTCTGTTTATAAAATTTCGCGCGCTCGGTTTCGTCCTAAATCATTATCCATTTCGCTACAAATTTGCAAAAGTGTGTATTCGTACGCGAACTAGCATCCTACTGCTCATCACAGCATCTATCTCTTCCGCACGTGTTGTCGGTTGATATAAAATGCATTTTAACCCCGCGCACAAAATAGTTCGTGCCGTCGACTAGTGTACCCTTAAGGTTACACTAGTCGAAAATTCTTCCATACAAACGTAGTCTGGAGATTATTTCACTGTTTGACAATGTAAGTTCAAAATAAAAAGTGAAATCAATTGGTCTCATCATTATCTAGCCCTGTATGGAAACAAAAACGTAAAAAAAGAAAATATTTGAAAGTTATGAGCGTCGAAAGTTCCACATTTCGACACAAATTTTAACGCATTTTTGGTCGCAAATAAATACCATAAGAAGACGAAAAATTGCAAAACGGCCTCCATACAGGAGTAGATTAGTAGTTCAACAATGTAAATAATTTTATTTTGAATAGATACGTTTAGTAATTTTTTCATGATATCCAGACTCCCAAAGGTCTGTTTATAAAATTTCGCGTGCTCGGTTTCGTCCTAAATCATTATCCATTTCGCTACAAATTTGCAAAAGTGTGTATTCGTACGCGAACTAGCTTCCGACTGGTCATCACAGCATCTATCTCTTCCGCACGTGTTGTCGGTTGATATAAAATGCATTTTAACCCCGCGCACAAAATAGTTCGTGCCGTTGACTAGTGTACCCTTAAGGCGCCTCCCCGAGCAAAACGCCGCGCCTAGTCGTTTCTGTGCAGTTTTTAAGAGTTATCTACTCTTTATTTAAAAAGAAATATCAATTAATAAAAATACATTAAATTTCTACATAATGTTGATTCTAAAATGGTAGTACACTATTTTTTTTAAAGAGGTATATGTTTCACTAATCTACTTCCAACAAAACCATAAACATGTGAAATAATTATTGATAGCATGCATCTCCTCGTAAAGTGTTCATTAATTATTTTTTATACTAACACTAATGGATAGACAATTTGATAACGAACATTTTGTAAGTTTTATACTTTTAAAAAGACCAATATTCGATTTTATAAAGATTTTATTCTAAAATCTGGGCGTATTCACTACCGTAATTCATGCGCCAACAGTGCCGCTAAGCCAATAGGAATGCTCATATCTCATGCTGATTTTTTGGTCAGGGTACGGGCTTAAGGTGGCGCTCATTTAATTTGTATAAGGCAGAGGTAAGATGCTGTCTTCTCAAGGCTCAGGTAAGATGCTCTCTTGAAAGTGCGCACCAACACTCGAGCAATAAGAAAACACAAACTTTGAAAGTCTGAGTTTCAGTAAACATTTCTCTACTTGAACTAATAATAAGCGCCCGGCCTTTGAAGTTAGTAGACAGACTGTCCCACTTACTATTATAAACGTGAAAGTTTGTGAGGTTGGATGTATAGGTGAATGGATATTTATTACTCTTTCACGAAAAAACTACGGAACGGATTTTGATGAAAATTTACAGTAATATAGCTTATAAATCAGAATAACACATACCCCCTTATTAATAAACACGGAGTAAAGTTACGACCAGTATTAACTAAGTACTAACCATACATTTTTCGAGGCTTAAGCTGGGCGTAACTTTACACCACGTTTATTAATAAGGGGGATAGCCTATAATTTATAAAGATATTGGAGGCAGTACTAATTCTCTGCAGATGGAGCCGCGGGCGGCAGCTAGTTCATAAAACAGATCCTTTAGGAGGTTGTAGTTTTCATCATTCCTGACTGATTTGGTTATGAAACACCGTACCCCTAACTTAACCGTATTCAAGATATCGCATTACGAAGTTTAAAAAACGAAAAAACAGTTTTTTGTCTATTTTTTTGGTTTTGCGTCTAATTTATTATTATTTGCGATTTTTGTGTAGTAAATAACTTGTTTCATTATTCTCAACACTAAAATTGCAGTTAACTGAACCAACTGGGTCGTAGTACACGATAGATAGCAATAAAATGAAATAAATTCGTTAAAGTACTTTTTATTACAGAAATATTAAAAAAATATCTATGACAATCATGCTGCAGATGTGCTTAAAATATCTACGTTTCGTTGGCTATCCAACAAGGTATAACAAGCAAGCAAAACAAAAAAACTGTTGATGCAAAAAAAAAATAGCAGTAAAAATTAAAAAAAAAAAGTCAAAAAGTGAAAAATAGTTGATGCAAAAAAAAAATACTCCCAGATAGCAGGAAAAATTAAAAAATATTAAACACTTGTCAAAAAGGGAATTTAAAAATTGAATATACAATAATACCTATTGATTTATTGATACAGAGAACAATCGATGCGGTAAATGAAATAAGAAGGGGTTTAACAACTGGTGTAGTAAAAAGTGGATTAAAACAGGAAATAGCTTTTTCGTGAAAAGCCCGGAAGCTAATTAGGTAAATTCGCGGCATTGAAAATATATTTATTTACCCCTTGAATGTGTACAGAGATAGGATGACAACAACGTGGGCCGTCCCTTTTAGCCGGAAGTACCCTCGCACTTCTGCTGAACTCAACCAATTATTGGGTTTCCTATTTCAATGCCCCATTTTCCGGTCTAAGAGAAAGTAATTCAAAAGCATGGTAATTACATGAAGAGGAAGACATTCGATAGACACTCAAAAATTTATTGTTTTGTAAATTTTTTTTAGCGAATGGAAGTTAGTTTGAAGCTGTGGAAAAAATAATGTTAACTTTGACAATATTTCTGAGAAATTGGTACTTTCCGAAAAATAATTAAGAAGAAATTCTCAATAGAAATAAAAGGCAAACGTACCTATTTCTTAACCCACGAAGCGTGATTTGCCCACCATGTGCGCATAAGCTATTGTTTTTCTATTGTCTCTGTAATTATACGCGCAATGGGTATTAAACCTTCTAAAAAATATTTGTAGTTTCCAAAGTACGCTGGTAATATTAACAATAATAAAGAATTTTGAGTAAGTATCTTAATGCAGAACTTGGTTGTTTTTAATTACTGAACTAATTTTTGAGTAAATCGATAAAATGCTTCATATCATTCACACATCTCTTTCTTTTCTATGCAGTCCGATAATGATCACGCTTGAGGTCATCATGATACGGTCTTAAAGTACCACTTGTAAATAGCAATTTTCAAATGACGCTATTGTCGCACCGCCTCTTAGTTATCGTCACACTTAGGCACAAATTACAAGCATGTAATGGCAAGAGATTTGCATTAAGTACCTATTATTTTCAGAATAGCATCTTAAATATAAATGTATTACTATATAATGTATTTAAACTTGCATAATATAAACAAAGAAAATTGCTCATCATATTTTGTAAAGTTTGCATTTAAGGTTGTGAAAATGTGTACCTAAATTAATACAAAAATAACCTAAATCTTGCGTTTTCTTCCTTCATACCAAAAGCTTTTTTTAGAAACAGAGCTCATCGAGTACCTACTGAATAGTAAGCAGACATTTTGATTTGTGAATATTCCGCGAATGAGGATTTACTGTAAGGCACCTCCAAAAAAAAGTGGCTAAATGCGAGTCAGACTCGCGCACTGAGGGTTCTGTACAAACACCAAAATAATTTAATAACATAGTGAACTGATACTAAAGTTCATAAACTATGAGGGCAACGAACATTGCTCTAACGATAAGACAAACAGAATTGAGGCACAAAATTAACTTTGCCGTTGAAAAACTGTAGTCCCTATACATCGGAATAAGATAATATTCTTTTTTGTTGATGTTTACATATTTACGGATTTCGGTTTTTTTCTTTATTTGTGATATAAGATATTGCTTCTTGCCAAATTTCATGATTCTAGGTCAACGGGAAGTAACCCTGTAGATTTTGATTCCCTTGCGAGTGTAAAATATGCATCATAAACGGCTGTATCTCTTGATTGCGTTGATAAGTTTGATGTTTTATAGCTGCAAGGGGTAAACTCGAGTATACGATATTAATATCCACTCGATACCTCCACGCGTTCCTGAGATAAAAGGTTTTGACAGACAGATGGACAACAAAGTGATCCTATGAGGGTACCGTTTTTTCCTTTTGAGGTACGGAACCCTAAAAAATATGCCTAGTGATATTTAATTAAATTTTTGTCACCTTGCGGTAGAAAGTCAATGAAAACTGTTTATATTCCACACAGAGTTTCAGTAACTTTGTTACACGTCAGATGGTATAATTCAATTGACTCTATAAATATTCATCAAAACGGCATCAATTTCAATTCAGATTTCAGAATAGGTGTATTTTTACGAGAGATTCTTTGTAATGAAAGGGTACTTGTAGATCGAGCTAGCTATGCTGATTTAATTTTTGTATGGCTTGATAAATGAATAAAATTAATATTACAAAAAAAAAAAAAACGTTTAAAAAATTCTAAAATTAAGACTACTAAAACTAAACTAGATAAACATTTATCACAAAATATCAGTTAAGGGTAATGAGCATTAAGAGCTTGAGTTAAACTCTTAATGCTCATCACTTAATAGGGAGTGTCTGAATGTTATGAACTTCATTAAAAACACATCAATATGACTGTCCAAAGAGATGGACCTTATACAGCCAACATAATCATGTAAGTACCGATGTACTGATTGATACGTTTTCTCAGTACGTTCAAGGCTAAAATATGCTTTAGTCACAAAAACCGGTCCAGTAAGAAAATCGTTTTCCATTTACTAGTGTCATTTTAACCTACCATAGTAACCGACGATTTATAAATAGAAATTCCAGCATTATAAACGTTACATTAGCCTTTGAATTTAGCCGCGTACTTTTCATTATACGAGTACCCAATGTTTATTTTTAATATCGTCTTCTTCCTTCTCGTCCAAATATTGTCCCAATCAATCTTCGTAGTCGATTCTAAATGTTGTCCTATAATTTTGTTACTTTGTTTCGGTGACAATAACAAACATTGTTTGCAGAAAAAATATTACCTACCTTTAAAGTATCTTTAGGACTTCAACCCCAGCCGAATGAGGGGTTATCATCCGTAGTGTAGTTAGGTACTTAAAAATGTAATGTTAATTCATTACTTTTACTACCTATTTATATCTGTCAGGAATTCAGGACGAATGAAGTTTCACCAAGGTAACACTAGTCGACGGCACGAACTATTTTATGCGCGGGGTTAAAATGCCTGCTATCTCATCCAACAACTCGTGCGAAAGAGATAGATGATATATGATAATATGATCCGTTTCCGTAAATGTGTCCGTGGCATCAACAGTGGGCCCTATCAGAATATCAGCGCAGCGTTATTTTCTTTTTGATATCGTTGCACATGCTGAGATAGGAGCCTTTTTGGTCTCGCACGGGGTAATTTATTTTTATTTTTTATTATTGTTTGTGTTTTTCTTATCTCGTGTCTCCTGTGCGGGTCACAAATAAATATTTTTCTTTCTTTCTTTCTTTCTTTCTATGCTGTGATGAGCAGTAAGAAGCTAGATCGCGTACGAATTAGCACTTTTGCAAGTTTGTGGCGAAATGGATGATGATTTAGGACGAAAACGAGCGCGCGAAATTTTATATTCAGTCCTTTGGGAGTCTAGATATCATGAAAAAACGACTTAATTTATATTTTCAAAATAAAATTATTTGCATTGTTGAACTACAAAATTAGTGTTGAAATATGGAACTTTCGACGCTCATAACTTTCAATATTTTTCTTTTTTCCTTTTTTGTTTCCATACAGGGCTAGATAATAATGAGACAAATTGATATCATTTTTTATTTTGAACGTACATCGTCAAACAGGGGAGTAATCCCTAGACTACGTTTGTATGGAAGAATTACCTTAATATCTGTGTGCCATAAATCTCTACCTTTCATTTTATTTTAAAAGCATTATTTTTAATTACTTGGAACGATTCTTTATTCATTAACGATAAGCCCAGCAGGTGCATTTATCTAACTTTACCGTTATTTATTGCGATCGATACATTGGTAGATAACTATTTGTTTCTAAACAGAAAACACATTACGGTCTATAGTTTCTGTGCTTTTCTGTAGCGGCACGTAGCGGTCGTTGCCTTTACTCTAAATATTCGTATAAACCAGCTGATCAATGCACTATATGCGTGTTGTTTTTAGGGTCCCGTACCCAAAGGGTAAAAACGGGACCCTATTACTAAGACTTAACGATCCGTATGTCTGTCTGTCTGTCTGTCCGTCTGTCACCAGGCTGTATCTCATGAACCGTGATAGCTAGACAGGTGAAATTTTCACAGATGATGTATTTCTATTGCCGATATAACAACAAATACTAAAAACCGAATAAAATTAATATTTAAGGGGGGCTCCCATACAACAAACATCATTTTTTTGTCGTTTTTTGCTCGTTATTTATAACGGCAACAGGTAGACGCTTGAAATATTCACAGAATATTTATTTGTATATACACTTCAAAAAATAATAATTATTAAATTAAAATAAAATAAATTAAGGGGGGGCTCCCATACAACAAACGTGATATTTTTGCCGTTTTTTTGCGTTAATGGTACGGAACCCTGCGTGCGCGAGTCCGACTCGCACTTGGCCAGTTTTTTTATTAGTAAAAAGAAGAGGCTTTGGCTTTTTCTATACACAAATGTTAAGGATCACGATTGTTACCAATTGAGGACGGCTTTATATTATCTTTATGACCAACGGTCAATGACCGCAATTGCCGTGCTAAAACGCCTCAGCTTTTGGTAGGCATGCAGTATTGTTTTCCTTTGTTTACCCATTGAGGAAAGGTACATATACGATTCTACCTGCAATAGTCATTCTAATTAATTGTAAAGTATTGAAATTGAATAAGGTATGTGTTACGCCTGCGCTCGCATATTTAAAATACATTTCGTGAAGTTCTACATAATCTCTAATATACATGAAATCTTGACGGAGATCTTTAAGGGTACACTAGTCGACAGCACGAACTATTTTGTGCGCGGGGTTAAAATGCATTTTATATCAACCGACAACACGTGCGGAATAGATAGATACTGTGATGAGCAGTAGGAAGCTAGTTCGCGTACGAATACACACTTTTTCAAATTTGTAGCGAAATGTATAATGATTTAGGACAAAACCGAGCGCGCGAAATTTTATAAACAGACCTTTGGCAGTCTAGATATCATGAAAAAACTACTAAATCTATCTGTTCAAAATAAAATTATTTGCTTTGTTGAACTACTAATCTATCCCTGTATGGAGGCCGTTTTGCAATTTTCTGCCTCCTTATGGTATTTATTTGCGCCCAAAAATGCGTATAAATTTGTGTCGAAATGTGGAATTTTCGACGCTCATAACTTTCAAATATTTTCCTTTTTTTTACTTTTTTGTTTCCATACAGGGCTAGATAATGATGAGACAAATTGATATCACGTTTTATTTTGAACGTACATCGTCAAACAGTGGAATAATCCCTAGACTACGTTTGTATGGAAGAATTTTCGACTAGTGTAACCTTAATTTCTATTTTCATTGCTTACAAAGTCTTTTGATTACTACCTTAAATACTGCATAATTATCTTTTCTTGATTATCGTTAATTATACTCAAATAAAATTAGTTGTAGTTAAAATTATAGTTGACCGAATAATTATCTAAAATCCATTAATTTCTAGGACAAAATCTCAAAGGCCTTTGTGTGACTTCTAAGTTCTTAGACATTTAATTATGGTCGCCAAGGAATGTCTAAATGAGATTTAGTTTTCCTTTCTACTAAAGGACGAGACGGTGACAAAGTACCTCCATAGTTCGTTTATTTAACTAGGTAACTTTAAATTTTTGTCTAAACACAAGTTTTAGGCCATTATAAAAAAATAACGAAGCAGTATACACAGGAAAAAAGAATTAATTGAACATTACATTGGAGTTTTTTTGTACATAATTATTTAGTAACAAAATTTTTCTAAAAATATTCAATAATTTTTACAAGCAATTTATAATAAGCTTTTTGAAGCATATACCGTTTTATTCAGTAAATTACCCTGCTGTATATTAATTTCAAAAAAGTAAAATATTGTTGATGAAAAGACCCAAGGTCCAGAAAATTTTAATTGGGTAACGGGAAATGCCTCGCACGTTTCAGTAATAATTTTAAGGTATTTTTTGTTTTTTTTTGTGTCAGTAAGTATAACGTGTACATAAAGCAGAAAAAACCTTATTAAATCAGTTTTAAAAGTGCTGTGACTGTGACGAACAACAACGCCAAAGTTTCCTGATTTACCAGCTTTACGCTTAAAATCCGTTTTAAAAAGTTCGCGAACTAAAGTTGTACCGTTCTACGTCCCCGAGCTGAGCTGGATCCTGATTTTTGTAGAAGTAATTAATTTTAAGTATCTTCCTTTGTAGCATAGTCTAGTGGCTGTAATTGATTGTGAAGCTTGCAACAGCTATTTTACAAGCTTTTATTTAACTTGCAATGTATGTATGTGTGTTCGGGTCAAATCTTGCAACGGAATTTTAAAGCAGTTATCCTCAACCAATTAAGATATATGTAATTGTGCATACACGTTTTGTTTGAATGACAATGCACGGTAAGCTAAAAAGTTTGTTATTTTTTTATAAATAGGTTGTAAACCAAGTGGAAAAAAGATCGCTTTCCGTTCGAACTCAATTTTGTAAATCCTTTTTAGATTTGTTGTGTTTCCGTGCACATAACTATGTACCTGCCATGTTATCGGTTTGACGACAATTCCACCTTTATATCTACATTACGCATCATTCCAATGGTGCTAGGAATTAGTGCTAGGCTATGCAAATACCGGCAAGCTATGATTTGGCAATATTAAGGATATTAACGACTTACCATAATGCGGTCCGGCTAAAAATAATAATGAAATTCCTGTTTCGACCGGATCGGACGAAACTCAGCGGCCGAAACGCCTAATAAGCTCTAAGTCCACGTGAGCTGCGGGTGGCAGCTAGTAGATGAAAAGCTATCATGAACTGTCACGGTACCTTTCTTTGGCTTCTTATAAACTCTGTTAAACTTCTTGCATAAAAGCGGCGGCAAAAGGTAAGGGTTACCTAATCCCATTTTATAAAGTAGATTCCAAAGACAAATTATTATCCCAGACATTCAATATTTTACGAAGAGAAATTTCAAAGAGAATGGAATTGAATCGTGGACAGTACTTTTATATAGGAAAATTGGTTTGTAAGTAAACAAAGAATGCTTTGAGATACCTACACATGAGACCGTAAAGTAACAAGAAGACATCGTATCTATCCACTTATTGTTTTTTGTTTGTTCTGTGCGGATGTGGCATTTTCCTGTTTATGTTTAAGTTTTTCTTTTTAGGGTCCGTAGTCAAAAAGGAACCCTTATAGTTTCGCCATGTCCGTCTGTCCGAAGCTTGGCTCGGAGACTCTTAGGACTAGAAAGCTATAATTTGGCATTGATACATATTAATCACGCCGACAGTGGTAAATTAATTATTTTTCTTTACCTCCTGTACACGTAAAGTGGGATGATTGTTTTTTTCTCGTCTGTCTCATGGTGTGGGGTATCGTTGGATAAGCCATTAATAGTATATTATGCAAGTAGTGAATAAAGGACGGTTTTAAAGCGAGGGCCATAGATGAATCACGAGCATTGCGAGTGATTCAAGTGTTAGAATCCTGAGCGACGCGAGTGATTCATGGCCCTCGATATAAATCCGTTTTATTCAAGAGTTGCATACTATATTTTATATATACAATTTAATAAATCTTATAATAACAAATTAAATTTTAAAATGAATATATCACAACTTCAAGAAGTAGCACAAACTAAGTTTTTGGGAACGATCATTGATGAACATCTAGACTGGAAAGCTCAAATCGATAGTGTATGTAATAAAATCAATTAATTCGTTTACGCTCTTAGACGGATTAAAAATGTCACAAGTATTAAAACAGCTGTAATGTCCTATCGTGCATATGTGGAGTCCTTGCTGCGATATGGACTAATTGTATGGGGTAATAGTACCGACCATAACAGAGCATTTATCGCTCAAAAGAAATGTGTTCGAGCTATTCAGGGCATTCCACCGGACGAATCTTGTCGACCAATATTTAAAAAACTCGGTTTGCTACCACTACCCTCACTATATCTATATGAAACATGTATGTTTGTACGGAAACACAAAGAGCTTTTCAGAACAGCAGCAGATGTATGCTCTAGGAATCGGCGTGACAAATTTAGACTTGTTTTAGATGAAACCCCTCGATTAACAAAATATAGTAAAAGCTGTTTAGCTATGGCTGTACAAATATATAATAAATTACCATGTAAACTTAAAATACTTAATAGCAGACTGTTTAAAGTTCATTTGTTTAAGTGGCTGAATGATTATAATTTTTATAGCATTATGGAATATTTTGAATACAAGTTGTGTTAATTATTTTGCATGCTTTAGTCTTAAGCAAAACATGTATGATATCACCCTTAACTCATGTAACACCTTTATATACCATGTTTTATGCAATAAAATAAATAAATAAATAAATAAATATACCATGACTACGAGAAAAAGAAAGATTTAAGAAAAAAACACAAGAAATAATAATAAATAAATGTTTTATAACCTTCAAAAATTACAAAAAAATTGAAAACTCAGGGTTTCATATTTTTTGTAAATTGAAGCTGAGCTAGGTAACAGCATCTGTGTTTCAGCGGCCAGTGACCACCTCCGTTACGTTACATAATTATAATTAATTAAACACCAATGCAATTAATATTAGAATTACAATCCAAATAAGTATTTACTAAACATCTCAGACTAAATCAAAAACATGAAAATCATTATTGAAATCCTTAATATTAACAAACTCAAAATTAAATCGATGAAGAAATTTGAAAGTCGAATATATATTGGTGTGTTCTAAATTATTAATTTTAGAGGGGGAATGGTATAAAAAATATTACAAGTCTGTGAAATTGCTAATTTTTGTTAGAGTCAAGTGTCCCACCTAACAGCTAAATGGTTGCTTTGTGATACGTGAAAAAAATCACGGCAGTATATATATGTTACGGCTAATACCCGAAGTGCGGCTACACCTAGTTTTAGCCGGTTAGAACTAGGTGTAGCCACTTACTCTTGGTTAAACCTAGTACGAGACGATTGTTTTCGGGTAAAACTAGGTCTAGCCTTCATCATGCCGGCTACAACTGGGTCTAGCCATTCCCTGTTGGATAAAACTAGGTCTATCCGATATCATTCCGGCTAGAACTAGGTATTGGTGCAATTTAGTTTAGTGTTTATGCAACATGGTCGACGAAGCCCCGCTGCGCGGGGCTCCTATTTCTGAATGCAGGGTCTAAAGTAACCTAACACGAAGAGGACGACGGGAGCTGAGTTCGCTCGCTTTGCTCGCTCACTTCAGCTCCCGTCATCCCCTTCGAACCTAACCTGTCCGTGTCGGGGTGCCCTAAGCTCCCGAGGTTAGGTTAGGTTAGTTGTTTGCATCTAGTTTTATCCAACAGGGAATGGCTGGACCTAGTTGTAGCCGGCATGATGAAGGCTAGACCTAGTTTTACCCGAAAACAATCGGCTCGTACTAGGTTTAACCAAGAGTAAGTGGCTACACCTAACCGTAACCGGCTAAAACTAGGTGTAGCCGCACTTCGGGTATTAGCCGTAACATATATAACGAAATGAAAGGGACTATTACAGCTAAGTAGGCTTTACAAGTTTACGAGTAACAGGCGACTAACTTATAAAATGTACTTGGAAAAGTAAAAAGAAATCTTTTCGTTAGAGCAATGTTCGGTGCTTTCATTGTTTATGAATTTCAGCATTTTACCTAATTTTTTTGATGAATGTAGCTGTTTGTACGGTACCCTCGGTGCGCGAGTCCGACTCGCACATAGCCGGTTTTTTTTATGGCGTCTTGCCTATAGCAAATCAAATCGTTTTCTTCCTTTCGTTCTTATAGTTTAATAGGCGGGCTTCAGGCCTCAATGCATTCTCTACCAGTCAATCTTTGGGATAAAAGAACAAGATTGACATGTGGCTCACGATTTCCTAAAGTTAACTTGACCGAAGAGCTGTTGGTCGCCCGAAGAATGGTCGCCCGAAAAGGAGTGCCAGAATAAATAAATGAAAAATAATAAATATATGTCGCATTAGGGCTGGCCGATAGATGTAAACCATCGGGAAGTCATCACGAAGTCTTTAGGTTAAGACATCGTGTGTCGGTGGGTACAATCGTGAAAATGAAATCACACAAATTATTCTATACACTGAGTATATTCAAATAGACACAAGTTAAATTCTTGCTTACTAATATTACGGATCGACACTGATTCTACGACGTCGTAGCACTACGGCGGTCAGTACTCAACTGCTATATTCTTTTGTCATTCTGTCCCCACCACGCTAGTGGTTAGAAAAAGCGCGCCAATGCGTAGTTGTTCTTGCTTTGCCGCCATATGGCGTGCTTGCGATTTGTTTTGACGTCCGTACTATTGTATATTAATAAATATAAATACACTAATTCCTATGTTTTTCAGTAGCCTAATACCCACCTCCATCTATATCAAAAATCTGCAAACATTTTTAATATCCCTTGGTAAACAATGACTACATTGTTTATTCTGATTCGGCCGTTACGATAATCTGATTAGCATAAGAATTTAATTAAACAAAAGAACAAAATTGTGTAACACTTTTTTAAATTATTCTATGTTGGTCTTTAATTACATTATGTGTCAACGTTCTGCCAACGGCTTGCCTGAGTAAAGGTTGGAAATTATCTCCCGAAAAACAAAAGAACAGTATATCCTTAGACCTTTTCCAAGATCTATCTCCAATCTAAAATTCGTCAATATTTCTTCAGCGGTTTAGTAGCGAGAAAGATAGTTTATATTTTGTAAATACATGAGTATGCAGTAGGTACAAATTGGAATTTGTACTGCAAGGTATTGTGGTTAAAACAATGACCTGCATATTTTTCCATAGGTAATTGCGTACAAATTATAAGTAATGAACACAAATAGGTTACGGAATTATCTAGATAATTAAATAACATAATAAACTACATATCTTACATAAACAAATGAACAAACATTGAAACAGGATGGTGTGTACAAAACTAAATTAAATAATAGTTAATTTAAGAGAATATAATCTGTGTACCAAACGAATTAAGAGACATTAATATTTATTATTATATATCTATCTACAAGCGAATCAGAAAATAAAATAAGTAAGTAATTAAATACATTGAACTGTTCATATAACATACTACATGATATTACATAAAATTAACAACATATACGAAGGTATGTCCGAACATTAAAATATTACATAATTATTATGGATGAAAACGTAACAAATCAACAAACGTGAAAACCTAGTTAACAGACAGAAAGAGTTACTTTCGCATTTATAGGCGTTTCAGTGCGATGATAAACAAATAAATAATGATATAGTATTATGAAGTATTTGTTATGAGAGATACCATGAGACATAAGAAACACGCCAAAAATTGGAAAGGATCAGAATTTCTAATTAGGGTTGTAGTTAACTCTTTGACGTTGAACTGCAGCCTTATTGCGTAAGTGAATTCGGCAAGGCAAAGGGTTTGAATTCGTCAATCGACCAATCACATAGACGGAAATCCACATCGCGTCTTTCATCTCGCATGTGATTGGTCAATTTCATGGGCTCAAACCCTTTGCCTTGCCGAATTCACTTACGCAATTAGACTGCTGACAAAACAATCCCCGAGGTACAACTTATGGTTTGACATCTCAAATAGTTGTTGAACAACATTCTCACTTTAATTGTTAGTTGGCATCTCGAGTTGAATTTAACCGTGAAGCTATCGAAATTATAGCATTACCCTTTCAGCAATATTTGGACCTTTCGTTTCCGTGACTTTAGGCTAAACATTATTACAAATCATAGCATAATTAAGGAATCCTAATTGACAGGGCTTAAGAAAGCAAGGAGCCATTTCAGGCTTCACCACAGCACCTTTTCCACAGAGGGGCTCAAGCAAAGCTCTTGCTCGCACAGCACGAGGGGTCTACTCCCTAAGCACAAAGTCCGTAGATTCGGTCTTCGTTACGGACGTTTCCTTTTCCCTAACACCAACGGATGGTAAATTCGTTCGGGGCCCGAACTACTAATGACAATACGATTTGACAGTTGTACCTACTCCCGATGGTTTTTTTTCACTCCGGAGTATCGGAGTATTTCGGACGGGGTAACTTCGTTGACGGAGATAGGAAGTAGACGCCCTGTTGTGAGCACTACGCACTTGAACTTTCTGAAGAACATCACCAATGAGGTCTGTATTTCCTTCTACTAGGGTAACCACTCGTAGCATTTTTCAGACTTCCAATGACTAAATGCAATTATATGTGGATCATTTCATATTATATCCGCAAAAATGTTTCCTGTCGCAGTGGTAAATTACCATTAAGGTAAATTTTACCTCTTCTCTTCCATGGGTGACTCAAAATTCCTGAAACTTTGAATGGAGTCCATGTTACGAGTGTTGGCAACTATTCATTGAACAAATTAACAACAATATAACAATTAATTTAGGTCATGAAGTCGTAACTATCCCTTTTAGTGGGATTTGTTTTACAACAACTAGGACCCGTTCAAGCCGAAAACAATAACCGCGTCGTTTGAAAATCTAAATTCGATTTAATTAATAATACGAGGTTCTAATATTACAGTAATGGTTCTGGGTCTGGCCTTGTAGGAACTTTAATGACCACGGCAACAGCTATTTTGTTTTGATATTACTTCTAGGTCTCTTCATTTTCCATTTAACCTTCATTAATAACTAAAAATATTTTCGTTTCATCTAAATTATGTCTCTGCTATTTATATTCATTTCATTGTAATGTCATTTATTTCGGTTTTATTAAATTCTTAATTTGATTTATATGTTTAGTAATTTTAATAAGTAGTGTAATATGTCTCGGAAATTACCGAAATCGGTAGAAATAGAATTATTTCTTCGGTAAATGTAACATTTAACTTTGACTTAATCTGTCTGTAAATAATTTGGAATTTTATTAAATGTTAATTTTGATGGAAAGGTCATTTGAAAAATTCCAGGTCTTAAGCAGTACACAGCTTATAGGGCTTCACTATTATGTTATGTTTACTGTTTATTGGTCCGTAAGAATAACAATAAACGTAGGAGTAGGTACTAGGTACCGACAGGCAGGCGCGCTTCTCCGAGTACAATCTCTTTAAATGAATGAAGTAGGTGTACCTATTAGCGCTAGAAAAGGAATTAATTTCTTCTTATAATATTTTATTTAAAATTATACAGGATGGGCCAAAAATCGTGTATTGATTGTAACAGTGTGATATATGGGGCTTTTTGCACCATTTGGGTCATAACTCATAAAGTAACAAAAAAAATCTTTTTATTTTTGGATAATCCAATATTTTTCTGTTTTTACCACCCAACTATCGCCCTGTTTCGTTTGATCCTCGATTTTTTGCCCATCCTGTATATATAACACTGTCTGTTTAAACTTTTTCGTCTTTATAATAAGAATTATTTACATTACCTATATGCCATTTTTCCATTTTCTTAAATCTTCAAGAAGTCCGGTGGGCCAGCTTTATTTTGAGATAAGATTAAGTCCTTTGCATTGATAATAACCACATACATTAAGCCTGATCAGTTCTCTTAGATACTTGACTAAAGAAGAGTTAGGTGATTACTCAAATTGTTATCATCTCGGTCTCTGATATTTTTATGACGCAACAGATCAGTCAGATGCCACTTGGCAAACTCCACAAAACGAGAAACTTAACTAAAATACCATCCATATTTATGACCTCGTCATCATTATAAATCTCGAAGATTATCAAAACGATGATGGGCCTTTTTTGCCCATTAGCTAAGCTTTTTAAATCTTAAATCCCATCACATACTTATAGATTATCAGATTAAGCATTACTTATTCCGAGGAAATTATGCTTGTTCGCGAGCCAGTAATTAATATTGTAGGTACAACGAGTTTTAAATGAACCGTTAAATTTTATTACCTCTGTAGCTTTCCGAAATAACCACATTTTGAACTTACCCCAGTCAGTAAATTTAACCGGTTTAGCCCTCTTTTGGAAATATATGGCCGATATAACTAGGACTAAGCAAAAAATATTACCATAAAGGGTAGTCTAGACTCCACATAATAGGGAATAAATATTATGTTAGTAGTAGTGTGACACCAAAAACCTTGTTTGCTAATTTTTCGCATGCGAAGAATGTCAGAGGAATTGCTCGATGCCCAGATTCAGATAGATTACAACTTAAAAAATTCTTGCTAAACCTAAGTGTCGAAAAAACCAACAGGACTTTTGCAGTTAGAAGTAAACTTCGACATCACCAGATTACTATAATGACTACTGACTAGTAAGTACTTATAGATACTTACCGACCTCATAAACATGATTACCGCCTAAATACTAAATGATCCTGAATGAATTCGTCGGAAGTCTGTACACTTACTAATTTTGGTGTCAAATTTTAATGTGTCAATCACGATTTGTCAAAATATTTTTTTTGTGTTTATTTATTACCTAATACAAGTTTGGTTCTCGGTTTTTGTTACAATGGATCTTGACGTACTATGATGTATCGTAAGAAGTCTACCATAGTAGTTACTAGAATTTGTAGTTTTGAATGACATTTACAATGTCTCACTGTGGTTGGATTGAAATGTCTAGAAGTTAAGATTTACTGCGGTGTTATGATTCTCTGTTGTGGTTACAATTTGCGCTCAGACTAACCGAATTAAGGGAACTCATGAAACATCGAATCAAACACTACGAGATATAGTTATAGCTATTGTATTTTCAAGGACTATATAGTTAATATCCAAAAAACTGCTGATTTTAAAATTATTTATTATATTCATTTTCTTGCTCTTAATCCCAATTTATTGGGGTCGGAGCAACATGTCTTCTTCTTCCATAAGCATTATTCTGATGATTTTAGATTGCTTCAGCTAGTCGTAATCAGTAGTCACTCACTGTCTGGCTATATAATCTTTCATATTGTCCATCCTTCGTTTCTTTGGTATTGCCGTCCTTTCTTTTAAACCCAAGGCAATAAGGGTTGTTATAAGTTCAACGTGTGTATCTGTCTATTTGTGTAGTATCTATCAGTGGCATCATAGCTCCTAAACTGAAAAACTGATTTTTTTTTTTGTTTGGAAGGTGACTTTATCGAGAGTGTTCTTAGCAATGTTTGATGAAAATCGGTTAAGCCGTTCAAAAGTTATGCGCATTTTACTCTTTGAATCGGGATATTTTCTCAAGATATCGTGTTGTATTTACGTGTTTCGATGGATTTTCGCTCGAAGCGTGTTTATTACTAGATAAATTAATTTTAGTTTATAGAGGTATTTTTTGTCGGGGGCCTTCTCACGACATTTTCCCTCCGGATTACAAAATTGTGTCATGGAGTAAAATATATGTTATTATATTGAATTTTTAAGTAGTGTGCCTACAAAGAATTTTGAACTTATGAGATTTGAGCCGGGTTTTTGTGACCTTTTTGTTGGTCCCCTTTGTGTGGACATTTTAACTAAAGGACCCATGCAAAATATTCTACTGAAATTTTGCATTTTATTTTCTGGTTAGCATTAGCATTGTTAATAGTGCAGATTTAAATGAAAATAGAGTGTTTTGTTAGAGAAAATACTATAGAAAAACTGCCGTATGGAACTGAAGTATTGTATGGTTTGAATTGTATTTTAGGTAGGAAATCGTACCTAATTAACTTGCTCGAATCCCTCTTTTCACACAATAGTCGGACTAAACTTCCGTCAAATAATATACGGCATCTACGACAACGTTGTTAGCATTATCGCTTTCGCTTATGACTGTGGCCATATCTTATACATATATTTTGTTTGGCTAAAGTTTTACACGTTCAACTAAGATTATCATCTGATAAGTGCCTTTGAGTAAACGCAACCCATTATTTTTATCAGAGATTTCCCACATCGTCAGTTACAGATGAAATTGTATTGTGAGCAAAAAGTTTAAGAGCGAGATTATGATTCATGGTACGACTATAAAACTCAACTGTAGCTATATTTGTCATAATCTAGATAAAATTAAGTAAAACAAGGTACATAAAGGAGTTGCAAATTCCATTTATAAAAGGTCGTATGGTCGTAATGAGTTTCGTGCAGTACCTAATGCGGTGGGATTTACCTGCCATATTTTTTGTATTCATGACGATGTTTGTAAACTCGACACAATTTATGTCTAAAGAAATATAAACTTCGAACCTCAAACGCGTTTGACTAACTCACTTAGTGCGCGTTGTGGTATTGTATGAATATTTGTCGAGACTTTGAAATAAATTGGGAGTGTTGTTATTGTTACTGCTATACGCATTCTATAGTCGCATAACTCGCATAAATACATACTTAAAAAGTTAGTCGCATTCATATTCCAGAGATGCATTCGTCCCTTGTCTCCAATACATAATGCATTTATGTTCACAATAGTGAATAGATGGTTATTTGATATACCTTGAGTCAATTGTGATCACAGATTCTTGTGATATATGGACCGGCTTCCTTCCTTCGGGTCGGGCGATGTCTGTTGATTGTTGTCTCGTTAAGATCAAACTCGTATCTTTATGCCGCACTTAGTAACGCTTGGTCAGTGGACCCACTTTTTGGGGAAAGACACAGTGTAAACACGTATAAAACTGGTATGTGATAAGAGGTGGTGCGCGCGGAGGGGATTGTGACTCGTGCGGGATGCGCGTGGGCACGAGCGTCGCGGTCGGCCCGCGGTTATCAACTAAACACATAAAAATGCCGGCTGGTACACAACCACGAACAGTTTTCTCCTCGTGTGCCCATCTTACCAGCTCGCTGCATTGTACATTCGACAAGCAGTGGCCATCTCGACAGTGTTTCCTATTCGATTCTATTTAACTATTATAATCGATTTGCAGGCGTGTTTAACATTATCTCAAGGTTAGGTCGATTTCGATCGATGTTTGATAGTGATACGTACGTTAACTGTGACGAATCGTTTTACGTTTGCTACGCTAGTGCAGGTAAGCAGGTACCTGTTTTGTGATATCACGTTTATTTTGTTTTTAATTCTGCTTCTGCGTAACCAGACGGACATAATTAGAATTGCCTTTACATTTTTGCACTTGGCGTATCCTTGCTGCATTCGTTAATCGAGTATCGACCCCACTCTGAAGTGGTTATAATAAACTAATCTTCATTATCAGTTGCTGTTAATAGCCATTAGTAGGACTGAGTCTCACAGTCAATAAAGTTCACTGTACGTGACTGTACTTATTTGAACAGCAAGACCTAAGAACCTAGCAATACGACTAGGGCATTTTTAATAATCTTTAACCTAACCTTTTTTTTGTCAACGGGGGAATTGAAATTATTTGATTTATAAATTAGATAAGGGAGAGGACATATGCAAGTATGTGGCATTTATGAGATAATTATCCTTATAATGATCCCGATATAGATTTTGAAGGATGTTTTGAGAGGACGAACAATATTTACTGCTTCGGAATGCCAATCAGATAAAACCTAGGGCTTACTGATTAATATGCCACTCTTATACAGGGATAAGACAACACCGATCTTGTACTCGATCAAACGATGGGCGTAGAAGCAATCGGACAGTCATTGTAATTACCAGTCGAATTGTAGGTTCGATGATGCACATCTTCGTTCGTTAGTACTTACCTAAGTCGTTTTTCAGAATTCTTTGACTGACATATTTTATAACTAGAAGAGACGAGCACTGATTTACATGTCTGCTTACTGCGTGCTAACTGTTTCTGGATTATGAGTCTCTGTTTCCTTTTGAACTCAATTTAACTAATCTCTCTGATTAAGGTCTTATTTTTCTACTTCAGACCCTTCCAGTCACTGTTTCAGGACATTTAGGTTCATCAAATAAATAATACCAACAGTACCTAACCATCATATTCACAGTCTAAACGTAGGCTTCCCAGAAATCTAGAATTTCGAGTCGGACGTTCGTTAGGCACAGCCTAATTGTCTGTAGTAATTGGAACGTTAAGCCAGTGCTCAATCAACGCAATTTCAGTTAACATAATCCCTTCAAATCGTTAGCAAACACCTATATATAAAAACTGAAGACACCATTACTTTCATCGTATATCAGTAACCCCATAGACGTTACCATAATGCAAGACCCTTCGGGCATATGGCCTTCTAAATGATACTTGTACAGTAATGTTTACGGTGCCCATTTTCCTGATTTAATCCCGCAGTCACTTTTCACGGGATCATATTTTATGATCGTGGGATTATTATTTATAAATGAGAGGAAGAAACGCAGATGTATTTAATACTTGATTGTCATTTGTGTTGAGGTCTGGATGATCGTAATTACGGTAACAAAATTATGTAAATGTAGGGCTTGATTAATGACGAAACGGATTCGGACTAATGTTTGAAATCATTTTCTCTTTGCACGAAGAAGTTCAAAGAACGTCTGTACAATTTGTTTGAAAAAAAATATAAGAGTAGCTGTGACTGAGAATGTTGACAAAGTTTGTGTACTTAAAGCAAACTTTGTGCAGTATTGAGTCTTTTTTTATTCTTTTAAAAGTCACCAACAAAGAGTAAAATTTTATCATAATCATAACTAAATTGCAGTTCCTTATTATCAAGTTGTATCCTCAATACTCAGATCAAATAAGATCTGAGCCTCAATAATATTGTAGTGGATTGTTTGTATGGTAAAGAGAAGGGTACTCCTGTCGAGGATGTTATAAATAAACAAGGTGATTTATATTTAACGATTAATGTGTGCATTTCTACTGTTTCAAACATCAACCTTCAACTATCAACCTATAATGCTAAACTTATAATAATGGTGATTATAAAAATTCTTAGATAGGAATATAACACAATGTTTTGCAGCATTCGGTTAGACTGGAATCCTAACAGTAGACAGAAGTCTAGGCATATTTTATTGTGAAAACTTCATTGTCACGGAGTTTACTATCACTGTAAAACACTGATTTATTATAATTATTGACAACTAGATGTTGCCCGCGACTTCATTCGCGTCAAACTCGTAATTTTTTAATATTTGTCATAAATTTTTCCACAGTATCTGTGAATTTGCCGGTATAAAAAGCCTATGTACTACTAATATCAGCTATCTACCAGTGAAAAAACCCATCAAAATCGATGCAGCCGTTTCGGAGATTTCCCGGTACAAACAGACAGACAGACAGGCAAACATCTTAAAAATGTCGTATTACTTATTAGTACCGTACATTCTTTCACATGCATTCAATAAAACGTTGTTATTTTCATATTACATACAGACACTTCAATTTTATTTATTTGTATAGATACGTGTATATCTACGCTAACATGGCACAGTATCAATAATAGGTTTGTGGTTTGAATCAATTATTGCAGGCATTGTAGACATTGCTCCTATAATAGTAGTTTATGATACTGTTGCATATTAAGGGGTATTAAAACACGAGTGTGAGTTTAAAAACCGAGCCGTAGGCGAGGTTTTTAATAGTATTCACACGAATGTTTTAATACCTAGTTATGTGCAGTTTCATACACGATCAATTATAGTGCAGCTAGCTTCCCCTCGACTTCGCGACCAATTCCTTGCTTCTACCATTAATTTTAACAAGAAGAATAAGGAAAATAAGCTAAACAGCACCCATATCGGTTACCCTGGACCAAAAACCGCAATATTCGTGACTGAACATCTGTCCCCGACATACAAGGCTCTGCACGCTGCTGCGAGAGTCAAAGCCAGGGAACTTGGCTTCAAATTCGTCTGGATTCGGGGTGGCAGAATTTTTATGCGTAAAACGGAAGAATCACAGCACATCATGGTTAGAAACATGGACACTTTAAATAAGCTTTCTTAGTTTTTTTTTCGTACATTATGTGCATCGCAGCATTGGCATTTTGTTTTTGTTAAAATTCGCGGAGATTAACATTTATTACCAAAGCACAAGAGGTCTACGCACAAAGACCCATAACTTTTGTCGTCATTTGTCTATAGAAAGCTATGATATTGTAATATTGACTGAAACATGGTTGAATAGTAGTGTCTTGAGTTCGGAGCTTTTTGACGATAGATATATAGTATACAGAAGGGATAGAGACGGTAGGAAAAAGGATGGAGGGGGTGTTTTGATCGCTGTTTTAAAAAAAATTGGTTCGAAACGTATGGTTCAATGGGAAAGCCAATGTGAGGATCTTTGGGTTGTTATCGAGGTTCCGTTTATGAAATCTATTCGTCAAATAGCTCTGTGTGCAGTATATTTACCACCCCCTGTTATACGTAGTACCTCGGACCATTTTTTGGATTGCTGTAATTTGATGCTTGAACGGACGGGCTTGCACGCCTGTATTGTCGGTGATTTTAATTTGGGTAACATTAAGTGGAACTTGTTAAACGACTCTGTAATCAACTATACTCCTCCTGGCTTTAGTAATGTATTGATAGATTTTACGCACGTCCACAAATTAGCGCAACTTAATGACATTGTGAATGTGTCTGGACGAATATTAGATCTTGTGTTAGCGAACTTACCTTCAAGTAGCGTAACTGCAGCTCTAAACCCCCTCAGCGCTATTGATGTTCTTCACCGAAATCCTGCTAAGAGCGAGTCAAGAAACCTGGCTTCCATACAACTCACAGAATATAAGGCCTAATTTTTTTAAACTTGATTACGCAGTAATTTGCGATGATCTTGATAGGGTGGACTGGGATATTGCGTTTGAGGATTCTACTGATGTCAATGATATGCTCCAAGTCTTTTACGAGACAATTCGGAATATCATACAATCGCATGTACCTTCCAAGCCCACTGTTAAATGTAAAAAAAAATACCCTCCTTGGTTTGACAAAAATTTAATAAGAGCCGTAAAGGAGAAAGAGAAAATAAGATCCCGCTACAAAATTTATAAAAATCCCATGGACGAAATTGAACTCAAATTATTGGGCAAAAGATGTTCCAAATTAGCAACGAGCTCATATAATAATTATATTAAAGCCGTGGAAGATGAAATCCCAAAAAATCCAAATCGCTTCTGGTCTTACATAAAGGCTAAAAGAGGAGGTTCTAGTTCTTTCCCCGCCACAATGACTAACGGAACCGTGGCAACATCAGACGGTTTTAAAATATGTGAAATGTTTGCTTCACATTTTTCATCGGCTTTTAGCAATACTAAAGTGACACAAAGCGAACCAGTCTCTGATTTTCTTCATAATATGAAAAATAACAGCTTACCACTAACGGCACCTATGATTGATCACGATAGCGTATTCAACAAACTTAAGGGATTGGATATTCGTAAAGGCGCTGGGCATGATGGTATTCCGCCAATTTTTATTTCGAAATGCGCCACCCATTTGGTTTCCCCCTTATTAACGATTTTTAATAAGTCTCTCAGCTCAGGTGTATTTCCAGACTACTGGAAAAAAGCGAAAGTTGTGCCGATTTATAAAAGTGATGAGAAGGACAATATCGGGCACTACAGGCCCATCTCTATTTTATCAAGTTTCGCTAAGGTTTTCGAGACCCTAATTTGTCCCTATCTCCAGTCACACTTCAAACTATATTTGAGTGACTCCCAACATGGATTCGTGGCTTCTAGGTCAACTAGCACAAACCTGGCGACTTTCTCAGAAATGTTAACGGACGCCATCGACTGCGGCAAGCAAGTTGACGTAATTTACACAGACTTCAGTAAAGCCTTTGATCGCGTTCCTCACCATATACTTCTGTCAAAGCTCTCTGCGTACGGAATTACTGGCTCACTCTATACCTGGTTAAAATCATATCTAGAAAATCGATACTTCTATGTCGCGGTCAATGGCTTCCAGTCTGAAACTTATAGGACCACTTCGGGGGTGCCTCAAGGCTCACATATCGGTCCGATTCTTTTTAATATATTCGTTAACGATATCCCACACCTTCTCAAATTCTCAGATTGCTATATGTACGCAGATGATCTCAAATTCGCCAGGATAGTTGAGTCTAGCGATGATACTGAACTACTGCAGAGCGATGTCGACTTGTTAAGTGAATGGTGTAGCGAGAACGAAATGACATTAAACGTCAAAAAATGTTACCATGTGAAGTACACACGGAAAAAAATAATAACAGCTAGTGTATATCATGTGGGCTCTAATGTAATCCAAGAGGTGAATCAGATCAGGGACTTAGGTGTTATTTTTGATAAGGAACTGACATTCGTTCCTCATATCGAAAATATTATTAAAAAGGCGTCTAGAATGCTGGGCTTCGTTGTTAGGAATGTTACCGGTTTCAGGCGTAGTGGGACCAAAATTTTGCTGTACAACAGTATTGTACGAAGTATTTTGGAATACTGCAGCATTGTCTGGAGACCTCACTATGCTGCACACAACCTGAGATTAGAGCGGATACAGAAGAGATTCGTATGGCATCTAGCTTACGCTAGCGGAATTACCAGGAGGAAACGGTCGTATGGAGCCAGACTATCACATTTTAAAATGGTTTCACTGGAGAAACGCCGAAGAATTGCCGATTCCATCTTCCTATATAAAATACTCCGGTGCAAAACTGACTGCCCCCAATTGCTGAGCAAGTTTCGGTTCCGTGCTCCTGCTAGACTGCCTCGTACCCCCATCACTCCCTTGTACCCCCCTTCGCGTAGAACAGTACTCGGCACAAGTTCTGTTGTCCCTCGACTCAGTAAACAGTTAAATGGCTACAGCGATCTTGTTGACGTGCATTTTGACTCGTTTGGCAGGTTCCACAGATTAACTTTTAATGCTCTTTAATATTGTTATTCCAATGTATCTCTGTTTCCCTTTGATTCGTATAAATTTGTTTTATTTTTAGTTTTATCTTTTTAATGTGAATTTGATTTTATGTTATTTTTATTATGAATTTTGATTTTGTAACTATTATTTTGACAGTTAATTTAATTTTAATTCTTAATTATTTAAATTTTCTATTTTAATTTAATTTTCTATTTTAATATTAATATTATTGATTTATATTTATTGATTTTTAATTTAATTTAATTTTCTATTTTGATTGTAATTTTAATTTTATCGATTTATATTTTTGACATATATTTTCCTTTAAGTTTTAATTTCATTTGTAACTCATATTTTATGGGGCATGCGGTGCTAACCTTTAAGAAATTGTAGTACTAACCTTAGACATAAACAAACTTGAAATTTAAATGTATCAGTATATACAATTGTTGGTTGGCCAAATAAATAAATAAATAAATAAATAAATACACTACTTTATCTACACTCATACATTTTGGGATTAAACCTACTTAATCTTATTTTTTGCATTTTCCATGCCATAAAGTCGTGATAAATGCATCATATAATAATCTCGACTTTGCTGGTAAGAGATTATGAGTAATTTCCTTCGCCGCATATAAAATAATTGGCGGCGTCAATTTTTCTTCATCAGCAATTAAAGCAAGAATTCAATTTAAGCAAGAATTTTAAAAAGTCATGAAATTCAGTACAATGAAACCTGCAAAACGTATGATACCGCATGAAACGCACAATAATACCGCATGAAATCCGTGTTTTGCAACAGAATCCACCGCATCGCAGCGCGAATATAATTCGCGCGAATATTTTGAGCTCTATGAACAGGTGGAAAGAGACAAAAATTCGCCCAAATTAAAATGGCAGTGCGTAATATGCCTAAAGCGGGCATTGTTACAGACAAGTTAAAATTGGAATCTTTTTTTTTTATTAGGTACTATAAAAATGGCATTTCAAAAAATTTAAATAATTGATGGAATCTCCTTAGTGATTAACTTCATGGATTTGTCCTGTATCATAATAGAAAAAAAGTTATTTTATGATGCAGTTGTTTGAAAATCGAAGGAAAATGTTGAACTATAATGCTTGTTTTTTTAATTTTACCTATCCACGAATATAAAGTACGTGTTTATGCAATATTTTTTGAATTCATAATTGGAACATTACGTTGTGAGTGTAGATAAAAGTATTAATGAAAACAAGACTTAACCGACGGTAAATGCTAGTGAGAAGGTTTATATCTATTGGAGCTGGCGTTCGGTTCGAATATGTAAGTTTTACAATGCCTAAAGAGTGTTTAGATTAAAGTTATTCCATCTAAACTAATATTACAGTTGGTTGCCTGGATTGTTGGCTATACTACTATCACTAAGTATTCTACTGCTACCTAATACTCGAAATAAATGCACTGTTCCTGTGGGGAATGCCACGAAAGCAAACCGCAGGAATAAAATAGTTTCTACATATTTACCCGTTGTACCGTATGCACAATTGAGTGCAGAGGCGACTAATTAGTTTCGTTTGCAGCATTAAAATTTGCGCAAATAAAACTGCATTGATAGTATAGTCTCATCTGCACCATTGATATGACACAAAATTAGTAAAAACTAGCTGTTGCCCGCGGCTTCACTCCCATGGACCGCACAGGACCCGTTTTCGGGCTTAAAAAATAGCCTATGTCACTTAGGAATAATGTAGCTTTCTATTGGTGAAAGAATTTTTCAAATCGGTCCAGTAGTTTCGGGGCCTATTCGGTACAAACAAACAAACAAAAAATCTTTCCTCTTTATAATATTAAATATAGTATAGATGTATCTCTATGCACTGTCTTGCCTTTTCTGCCTGTATCAAGTATTGATGATGAATGGATTACCAGCGGTATTTCTGGTCCGTACCTGATATTATGGCAGAATTACTTCCGAAATATGCGACACTCAGCCATCGAGTACGCTATTATAATGATCCTACGCAAATAATCTCTTCAAACTTAGAGTGAATAGGCTTCTTCTGGGTTAGCTCACTCCATCGTCGACTTTGTCTCTGTCACCTCTGGGGGGTGACCATAAGCTCTTAGAGTGGTATCAATTTGATATCGAGTAAGTGACGGATGTATACAAGTCAGATACATCTGTCCCTTATTCGATCTCAAATTGATACCGCTCTAAGAGCTTATGGTCACCCCCCTGACCTAGACTAGAGTCAAGAGCAAACCCATTTCAAATTAAAAAAATGCAATGAAGTGTATTTCTTGATAAAAATGCCAAACAATATTTGAAAAAAAATATCACTACATGGTACGCACCTAGATTTTTCAAACTTACCTGTAGGGTAAATCCGTGTCCCGGCTCTATTTAGTTAGACCTACTAAACGACATTTTGCGTCATGGCCTTACATAATAATTTACCACAACGCTTTGTTGTAAAACGAAAACCTACGACGAAAACCACTTTCAGTATCATAAATATACTCGAAAGGAAAATTTATGACAATATCGGGGTTAGATACGAGTGGCTACCTTTTCAAATTTCATTGATGACTGAACGAGAGTACATGTCACGACGCCCCTTATAGTTACCGGCATAAATTGTGTTTTCCGATGGCTGCCCAGCTAAAGGGATCTTTACCAGGAATACGGCCGAAGTAACAACAATATAACTGACAACATAATAATATATTATGTAGAAATAACGGTCACGTCAAACCAGAAAAAATGTTGGTAGAATTTGGGGAATTAATGTCGAACGTTTTATTTGACATTTGGCTGAATTTTCTTAAAGTTAACATTACACAACATCACCTCATCTAGTATTACAGATGACCCAGGCAACAAAATTTAATCAGGTGAAAATGTCTGCCAAGTATCAAAAACTATTTGACGTAGAAAAACTCAAAGGCATTTTTTCCTGTCCCGAGAATTAAACCCATAATCTGTGCCCAGAACCTCACGTCCGAGACCAATAGCTCTGCTATAATAATGAGGGTTCTTTTTCGTGTGAGGATGTGGCCATCTTTGTTGTCAGAGTAATTATCTCTGGGAACCCCCCAGGCCTCCGACTTGGCTATTTCAGACTTACATTAACTATATAAGTCAAGTTTTCCACACGATTTTTTCCCTCACCGTTGCCTGTGATGTCCAAGATGAACTTAGAAAGTACATTTATGAATTTGAAAAGTCACGGATTCTGAAACTATTTTACCGAAAGTTAAAGCTATCAACTAATGTAGTCATACTGTGTATGTATTTCTGTTTTTTTTTTATTATTTGGTCGATGATGTAGCACGCTTACCTAGAAGAAAACTATTCACTCTCGACTTAAAGATTCGCAGGTTGTAGCTATCAGGAAATACAGACTCCAGCAGGGCATTTCACTCCTTAGCTGTACACAAATGAAAGTATTCCCAAAACGTATGGTGCGTATTGGTGAGATGTCTAACATGTATCGATGACGCATCGCCGTACGTCTTGTAGTCCGATGATGAAAAGGGCTAGGAGGAATTAGTTCATGCGATTCCAACGCACACTCCCCGAAATGTAACCGATAAAAAACCGATAGACTGGCAACTTGGCGCCGATGTTCAAGGCTCTGGAGCCTAGACTCGACCAGTAACTCATTGCCGATGAGCTTTAAAAGCTTTGCTCTCATTTTTAGAACCATCCATCTGAAAAACATAATTACTTTCAGTTATTTAATCAGTAGAGTTAACATTTTGGAAATGTTTAAAGGTCCCTAGGCCGTTTGCTGTATATGAAAAAAATGTGTTTTCGAAATGATAATTCTCTTATTTTTCGTGTATATGGATGGTTTTCCCATAAACATTATCAGCAGGGCTTTGTTTCCGCATATCTGTGGTGGAAAGATTTGTGAACTTGTGAATCTTTTAGCAAATCTTTGTGGGAAAGTTGGCATGGAAAAGGTGTGCTACGCGAAGATATGTGTTTCTATTGACGCCTATTCTTTGCAAATATCCTTCGCGCGTTTTCCTTATTCGCATCCCTTATACATAGTAGATGCTGCTATATGTAAAAGAACAAGCACTCGTAAAAAGCTCTTTTCCACTAGAGATGCAATACGCAACCTTTTTAATCGACTTCAAAAAAAGGAGGAGGTTCTCAATCCGTCGTAATCTTTTTGTTTAATGTATATTACCCGATTACTCAAAGACGCCTGGACCGATTTCAAAAATTCTTCTTTCGTTTGAAAGGGTATACTTTACAGGTGGTTCCATCGTCAACAATTTAGGATCTGATAATGTGATCTTGGACAAATCGAGGGAACTCCTCAAACATTATAGGTATATAGCGATTTTGGTATTTTCATCAATAATGCAATCATTTGCGCTCAAAAAGTATCATTTGGTGAATTGGAACTGATGACGAAGACCATAGATAGCCACTGGAACTCCTTAATGCTAAATGTCACGGGTATAAGATAATATCTTGAATAGCTAACCGACTATGATGAAGCAAATATATAGAAATAAATGGTGCTGATGAAAAAGGTACCATGGAACTGATCTGATGATGACTACTAGAAGGTAGGCACTGGAACGCCGTAATAAAACAATGTATCCTGTTCGTGTTTGGGCTTATTAGAATCGTCATGAGGTGTACTTTGGCTAAAAATGATTTGCATGGTATTTGGAGGTACCTACCAAAACTACAAAGAGATAAATATAAAAACTTTTTAACAAAAAAATCGAACCGACTTCCAAAATAAAACAATACAAAGCGAAAAATAACTTTCTTTTTCAAAGTCGGTTCGAAAAACTGAAAACAAGTTACCAAAGACACTGACTTCGGAAAAGAATAGTTATTTATGCTACAAGTGCGGAAATCATCTTACGCACGTGTACCATACAACATTTTACTATGCATTGTGCGAGGAAATAAAAAAATATATCTGAACCAAGCAAGAAATTAATAAAATGGCGCTTATTCAAGGGTGCTCAGCATATCCACATATTAAGTAATAGTTCATAGTTCCTCGGGCATATCTACTGCGCATGTGCAAATAGCTGTCACGTCGTAACGCAAAAAGGCACGAGCAAAATATTCAGTCTGCCAAACATATTTAATGAATATTTAAAATTAAATTATTGATCAAAATCTATAGTAATTAAAAACGCCTTAAATGAAGTATTAGTTTTGTTTTACGTTTTATATGAATGATAATCTATACTTAACTAATTTGTAAACTTTTCTCAAATAGTAAAAACTCTATGCGGCGGGCTGACGTTGGAGTTAAAAATTAAAAAAAGTACAGGAAAGTAAAAAGCACTAGTAAAAAAAAGTGACACTTTCCGCACAGTTTGGCTGCTTGGAAAACGCTCTTTTCGAGGACATGCATTGTAAAGTTATTTTTCGCTTTGTAGTGTTTTGTTTTGGAAGTCGATTCGTTTTTTTTTATTTTACGCTCAGGCTTTTTTTTTAGGCTCGCGCTTGACCTCTATCTCATCTGATGGTAACCGGTGATGTGGTTGACGGTGAAGCACGTTTGCCTATTCACTCTTGACCTAAAGGCCCCTCGATTGTAACTATCGGGAAACCCAGACTCCGGCAGGGAATTCCACTCCTTAGCTGTACGTATAATAAAAGTATTCCTAAAACGTTTAGTGCCAATGATGGAATGTCCACCATGTACCGATGGCCCATCGCCAAACGTCTGGTAGTCCGATGAAGAAACGGGCTAGGTGCAGTCCTGGATTTGTCAATAGGCCTAAGGCATTAAGTCCGCCTCTGTACATTTGTGTGCATAAAGTATTAAATAAATAAATAAATACATAGACCGTATAGGCCGCGGCCTAGGGACAGCAGCGTCCTAGGGATGACAGATTTCAGAGGACGCTCACTCGATTTCAGAGGATAAAAGTCAAACAAGTTCACTGGTTTTCTCATGGTTTTTATACTAATACGTGGCTTAAGATGACAACTAACACCAATGACCTTGAGGGAACAAAACGCGCACTCGTTTCACACCCGCGCGACCCAAAATTTTGTAGTTTTTTGTACTTTCGTTATTATTCTATGACTTTAAAATAAAAGCCTCAGATCAAAATGTAGATAATTAAATTTCCTTTGAGATGGTGTCGATTTCATTAAAATAAATGACCTTGAGGGAACAAAACGCGCACTCGTTTCACACCCGCGCGACCCAAAATTTTGTAGTTTTTTGTACTTTCGTTATTATTCTATGACTTTAAAATAAAAGCCTCAGATCAAAATGTAGATAATTAAATTTCCTTTGAGATGGTGTCGATTTCATTAAAATAAATGACCTTGAGGGAACAAAACGCGCACTCGTTTCACACCCGCGCGACCCTAAATTTTGTAGTTTTTTGTACTTTCGTTATTATTCTATGACTTTAAAATAAAAGCCTCAGATCAAAATGTAGATAATTAAATTTCCTTTGAGATGGTGTCGATTTCATTAAAATACGCCCAGCGGTTTTGTTGCAAAAACTACTGAATTTTGGGTCGCGTGGGTGTGAAACGAGTGCGCGTTTTGTTCTCCCAAGTTCGTTAGCGACTGTCCTCGTTTTAAGGCGCAGATACCCCTGAGTTGGGCACGCCACAATTGCGGCGATAAGGCCCCTCTTTGAGGAGTGGCTCGAGAGGCGCCACGGCGCCCTCACCTTCCGCCTGACGCAGGTCCTCACCGGACACGGCTGCTTCGGGAGGTTCCTGTTCAGGATATGGTGGGAGGAAACGCCCGGGTGTCACCATTGTGTGGATCGCCCGGAGGACATGGTGGAACATACGGTGGAGGCCTCGCTTGGGCGGAGCACCACCGTGTCCTCGTAGAGGCGATCAGCGGTGGCGACGTCTCGCGTCTGGCCCTGGTTCAGGCCAGGGTACGGAGCGAGAGGGCATGGAAAGCTGTCACCTCCTTCAGCGAAGCAGTAATGCTCGCGAAGGAGGAGGCGGCACGCGTGAGGGAGACAAAACGGAGACGCCCCTAGCCACCGCAGGAGACGCCCCGGGCGTCGGGAGTCGCAAGCCGATTCTCGGCCACCGTAGGCGCGGGCTTGCGGACGGCGAGTAATGGGTAGCTCGCCGTCCGATAAGGACCAAGCCCGAGTCGACGGCGCGTAGACATGACATCTCTTTGAGGCGCGCGTGCAACAGCGCGCCTCAAAGAGATGTCAGCAAATGTTGAAGGGGTCCGCTAAGGCCGATGCCTGTCTGGGTTGCGGATAAATTTGAAAGAGAGTTACCGCGGCCCTGGCACAAGCAACTGAAGGAACACGGGTGGGTTTTAGTCAGTAAAAGTCTGGCAAGCCCTCTCGCTTCACCCAGGGCGGGAGAAGCAATGACTTCTCCCGCCCTGGGTAAAGCGGGAGGGAGTGTCCGACTTTGATGATTTCCCACACAAAAAAAAAAAAGATACCCCTGAGTAGCTGATTTTAAAACGAGAATCACGTCTCAACGACTAGTCGTAATTTTTTGGAAAAAAAATATGTTACATTAGAGCATTTTCTTTATAGTTTGATCGAAGAAAAATTTGAGATTTATTCGTATAACAAAGTGTAATTAATTTGTAAAGTTATGTCTAAAACGGACAAAAACACGACAATCGCACCAAAACCGCTGTGACAATTTTAATGAAATTGAAACCAACTCAAAGAATGGGAGAATGGGAGTCGGGCCTCCGGCTACAGGCACTAACGTCACCCAACATAGGTTCTATGTTGACTGACAACACCTTCCGGATCGCTACATGTCTGCGTTTGGGTGCTCCCAGCGGAGCTCCACATCGTTGTCAATGTGATGATCGAAGCAGTCGACCGCCTCGGACACCATGGCCTATCCTGCAGTAGGAGCGCTGGTCGGATGGCATGGCACGCCAGCATTAATGACATCATACGTCGGGCTCTTGTCACCGCTGGGGTGCCAGCTGTTTTAGAACCCAATAGATGTGCGCGCGACGATGGGAAGAGACCAGACGGGATGACCATAGTGCCTTGGAAGGTGGGTAGGCCTTTGGTGTGGGATGCAACATGTGTCGACACCCTTGCGCCATCTCATATTCTTAGCACGGCGGGCTGTGCTGGGGCAGCTGCTGCTGGTGCAGAAAACCTCAAACTGCTCAAATACAACAACCTTATTGGAAGTTATATATTTGAGCCGTTTGGGGTTGAAACATTAGGTCCATGGGGTCCGAGTGCTCATCGAGTATTTCGAGATGTAAGCAAACGCTTAGTCGAATCTTCACGTGACCAGAGGGCTTTTCCTTGGGCAGAAAATCAGCATTGCCATCCAACGAGGCAATGCTGCCAGCGTTCTGGACACTTTTTACGTTGACAGCGATGTGGACGATTTTTTTGACGCCCTATGACGCCTGCCCTTTTATACGCGTCCGTAGTATTATTTTATTTTTATTTCAATGTATACATATAGTTATTTTATACCATGTAAATTTTAATTGCGATAATAAGATAATTAAATTATCTACATTTTACCCTAAGGATTTTTTTTAAAGCCATAGAATAATAAGGAAAATACAAAAATCTACTCAGACTCTCAACGCTTTTGAGGAATCAATCTCTGTCTAATGTTTACATTCCACTCCGCCTGCAAATTGTTCTGGAGAAAGGTGATTTTCCTGTGTTTTAATCTATAATATTGTCTCAAGAAAAAAAAATCTTTAGCTCTTCTCTACATAGAAGCAGAGAGACCATAAACTACGATGATATTATAGATAATTTTACTATTGAAAAGTCCCGTAAAAATTGTAGTTCTTGTTTCTTTTTACGCTATTTCCTCATGACTATTTCATTCGTTTATTTAACTTTAGTGCCATCCATACTACAAATGGAAAATTATTATTTAGAAAAGGTACATGGGGCGGCGGCATTAAAGTGGCCTACACTCATAAAAAATATATATCCGGTACTGGCTAGGTGGCATTAGATCATGCAATTTTATCGCTCTCTCCTCGAATTGCAACCGACAGCCTGGCATTTCGGCGATGATGTTCAAGGCTCTGAAGCTTTACCTTGACCAGTGCCTCATTACCGATGAGCTTCTTGGACCGCTCTAGAGCAATTGTCATTCTATTTGCGATGGTAATTGTCGAAATCTAAAGGTGAATATAGACTAGAGCATTTGCTTGTAACAGAAGATCGCATTCACTGCTTTTAAATTTACTCGGACCACGTACACTTCGAACATGACGCTCGATGTTTTGTTACAATCTGATTTTAAAAACCAACGAGAGTTTTGGTGTAACATTTTAACGAGCAAAGGCACGAGCGCGGGTGACGTGGAGTGAGATCAATAATGAACGCAAGGTACAAAGAAATGTTACAGGTAAATGCTCACTCGCCGAGTGTATAAACTATCCAATGTCCTTTCCAGGTTATCAAACAATCTCCATGGCAAATTAAACGGTACAAAGAAATGTTACAGGTAAATGCTCACTCGCCAAGTGTACAAACTATTCTATTTCCTTTCCAGGTTATCAAACAATCTCCATGGCAAATTAAACGGTACAAAGAAATGTTACAGGTAAATGCTCACTCGCCAAGTGTACAAACTATTCTATTTCCTTTCCAGGTTATCAAACAATCTCCATGGCAAATTAAACGGTACAAAGAAATGTTACAGGTAAATGCTCACTCGCCAAGTGTACAAACTATTCTATTTCCTTTCCAGGTTATCAAACAATCTCCATGGCAAATTAAACGGTACAAAGAAATGTTACAGGTAAATGCTCACTCGCCAAGTGTACAAACTATTCTATTTCCTTTCCAGGTTATCAAACAATCTCCATGGCAAATTAAACGGTACAAAGAAATGTTACAGGTAAATGCTCACTCGCCGAGTGTATAAACTATCCAATGTCCTTTCCAGGTTATCAAACAATCTCCATGGCAAATTAAACGGTACAAAGAAATGTTACAGGTAAATGCTCACTCGCCGAGTGTATAAACTATCCAATGTCCTTTCCAGGTTATCAAACAATCTCCATGGCAAATTAAACGGTACAAAGAAATGTTACAGGTAAATGCTCACTCGCCGAGTGTATAAACTATCCAATGTCCTTTCCAGGTTATCAAACAATCTCCATGGCAAATTAAACGGTACAAAGAAATGTTACAGGTAAATGCTCACTCGCCGAGTGTATAAACTATCCAATGTCCTTTCCAGGTTATCAAACAATCTCCATGGCAAATTAAACGGTACAAAGAAATGTTACAGGTAAATGCTCACTCGCCGAGTGTATAAACTATCCAATGTCCTTTCCAGGTTATCAAACAATCTCCATGGCAAATTAAACGGTACAAAGAAATGTTACAGGTAAATGCTCACTCGCCAAGTGTACAAACTATTCTATTTCCTTTCCAGGTTATCAAACTATCTCCATGGCAAATTAAACGGTACAAAGAAATGTTACAGGTAAATGCTCACTCGCCAAGTGTACAAACTATTCTATTTCCTTTCCAGGTTATCAAACTATCTCCATGGCAAATTAAACGGTACAAAGAAATGTTACAGGTAAATGCTCACTCGCCAAGTGTACAAACTATTCTATTTCCTTTCCAGGTTATCAAACAATCTCCATGGCAAATTAAACGGTACAAAGAAATGTTACAGGTAAATGCTCGATCGCCGAGTGTATAAACTATCCAATGTCCTTTCCAGGTTATCAAACTATCTCCATGGCAAATTTCGACTAAATCTGTTCAGTAAATCCAGATCCAGAGATTACCCCCTACAGGTTGTAAACTTTACCTCTTTTTAATATTAGTATAGACTAGCTGATCCCCGTGGCTTAGCTCCCGTGGCCCACAGGACCCGTTTTCGGGATCAAAAACTCTCACATCACATCACATCATCAGCCTATTAATGTTCCCACTGCTGGGACACAGGCCTCCTCTCTGTGAGAGGGAATGGGCCGTAATCCACCACGCGGGCCCAGTGCTGGTTGGTGGATGTCACATGTCTTCGAATTTTTGGTGCGACTCGGATTCACGCACGAAAATAATCACGATTGTTGTATGGTAGCCCCACTTAAATATTTACTTTATACTGTTTTTAGTATTTGTTGTTATAGCGGCAACAGAAATACATCATTAGCCATTTCGCCAAAGCAAGATCAACCTGATTTTGACATACAAGCTCACTCTTGTGATAATATCAACCAGTGTTCCTGTCCTGGCTTGGTTAAAACTAGTTTTATTAAATATCTTGGTATAATTATAGATTCCAGACTCAGCTTCCAACAACATATAGAATCCCTTGTTAAACGAATACGCAAATTAATTTATATATTTAAAAACCTACGACATATTTCCAATACATCAGTTCTTAAGAAAGTTTACTTCGCATTATGGGCGGTTCCTCTAAATCATACATGATCAATCTAGAAAGAGCCCAAAGAGCGGTATTAAAAGTCAGTTGCTTTTTCCCAATCCTTTACCCAACTTCTGAACTTTATCAACACTGCCAAGTACTTACAGTCCGGCAATTATTCATTATCATGACGGTATTAAAAAAACACGCTGAACTACCCCTTAATGATCCCGATCTCCTAACACAAACCAGAAGATTAACCAATATTTGTCCAATCATCCGTTACAACACAAGTTTCTCTCAAAGGTTTTTCTGCTTTCTTGGTACTTTTCTGTACAACTCTATTAATAATAAACTATCTATATACACGCATACAAAAGAGGTTTGTAAAAGGAAATTAAGGAGTTGGCTGTTAAGCCTTGACTACATTTCCACGGAAAATATATTAAAGCCAGTGTCATAAACTCATAACACGCACATTTACACTCACACTCACACATTTACACTCATGCACACATCCTTATCATTTCTCCATTCTCATCTTTTATTTTTTTTATAGTTACATAGGTACTTATTGTTTGTAGATTCATACTCTTCAGTGAATAAGATACTTTTGTATATTTTTCGCTGAATTTTTATATTTTTATACTTAATTTCTCTTTGATTTTAATTGTCTTTGTCAAAGTCAAAGCACTTTATTTCAAGTAGGCCAGTTACAGGCACTTTTGAATTGTCAAAAGACAAAATAAAATATTACAAAATTATGGTGCTACAGTCCCAGTCACAAGACATAATAACTGTGAAAGTACCGTAGATGCCCATTCCAAGGCGTAGATCTCTATGGAGAAGAACGGGCAAGAAACTCCATGGACACTCTTTTTCAATTAGGTAATTATTACAAATCATTTGTTACATCATTCATGTTGATTTTGATTGCAAATTTGATGTTTGATTTTGATTTTAATCATCTTTAAATTTAATTTAATTGTATTCTAATCTACACTTAAATTTCGATTTTGTAAAGAGTACTAGTAGTGTAAAATGGGTGATCTGTAACACAGGGCCTTACCTATCTCAGACACCCTTCTCCATACAAGGTTACATATTATGATAGTCACTGTATTTTGATGTCGAGATAAATAAAGAAAGAATTTTATTATTATTATTATCATCTGTGAAAATTTGATTGATTGTATTTCAACGTGTTTAAAATGTTGGTTGAATGTACATTCCATAAAAAAATACAAAGTTTCAATTGTAAATAGATAGCACAGGAAAATAGCCACCAATGACGTGTGTGACTGAAAATGTACACACATGCCTGATTTATATTCATTTGTATACCAGGTTAACGCCATCAATGTTTATTTAAATTGAGGACTTCAATATGTAATTAAAATACTCAATCAAAAACTTTGACGACTATACCTATTTCTAAAACATTCATATTTCACTTCTCTTTTCTTTTTATTTGAAAGACTGAACTTACAAAGTAACCTTTAGAGGATGTTTTAAGGACTTCAAAAGTATTACTTGTAGAAAAACACGTTTTTGAGGGTCAATAAATCGAATTAAATTTTTTATAAAAAATCTATTCTCTGTTATCACTTTATATACCCTTGGTTCCATACACAGTTACTTTACCCATGTATAAAGGACACACACAATAAAAATGGACACACATTTTCCTGTTGAGTTTACTGACTTACCTCCTCACATATCTACCCATATGTACGTATGTTTATTCATATATTTCATTCATAAAGTATCGTGGAATTGTAGTTTTCGACTTCCAATCCGAACTCGTCAGTATTTCCAAACAAACAAACAACTTAAATATTTCTTATATTGGTCATCCCGTGGAAGGAGGATATTGCGAGCCTTATCCTCAACTTGGGTAGAGTGAAGCATGCCATACAAGTATCTGTACAAATTACGATTTATTCGACATTTTTAACCGACTTACCAAAAAGGAGGAGGTTCTATGTTCGACTTTATGTACGTTTTTTTTTGTTTTTTTTTTTTGTATGTTCACCGATATCCCCGTCAATTGTGGACCGATTTTGAGATTTTTTTCTTTGAAAGAGTATGTTTCGAAATTGGTCCCATTTTAATTTGGTGAAGATCTGATGAAGAACTTCGAAGATATACAACACTACCTGTTGCCCGCGGCTTCGCTCCCGTGGGCCACCCCACAGGACCCGTTTTCGGGATAAAAAAATTGCCTATGTCTTTCAGGAATAATGCAGCTTTCTATTGGTGAAAGAATTTTTTAAATCGGTCCCGTAGTTTAAGGTTACACTAGTCGAAAATTCTTCCATACAAACGTAGTCTAGGGATTATTCCACTGTTTGACGATGAACGTTCAAAATAAAAAGTGATATCAATTTGTCTCATAATTATCTAGCCCTGTATGGAAGCAAAAAAGTAAAAAGAGAAAATATTTGAAAGTTATGACCGTCGAAAGTTCTACATTTCGACACTAATTTTAGAGTGCGCGGAAGATAAGTCTGCGCGCGACGGATGGCGTGCTTAATGTTGCCAGCATAACCGATCCTTTTTCCTTCATTTAATCAATAGTCATTTTTCATTACTCGAAACTTAAAGTAATTTATTTGGTCTAACAATGGTCCTGCAATGGCTAATACCGTCCAATTCGGTATAATTTTTTTTTAAATTCTTAGCTATACTTAACCCTATTGAGTTATTTGGGTGACGGTGAGTTCAGAAACTCCTAAAACAAAATAACAATGATGCATTATATTACATTATGCCGGTCCTGTCCCGCTAGTATTTTTATGTACCACCCAAAAACCAATACTGTCAGGCACCGGTAGTACGAAAATTTAGGGAATTTTTAGTATTATGGTATCCCTAAAAGTTACCTGTCAAATAAGCAACGCGGGTTCTATCTTTGTAAAACGGTACCGTAGGCCCGTTATATTGTCTTGTTCATTTCAAGAAAACATCCCTGCCCGCACTTTAAATTACTTTTGGCATAATGATGGCGATTATTTACTTCGGAAACGAATAAAAACACGGAATACAACACACTCTCTTGACATCTGACATAAATGACAAACGATTAGTTCCTATTTTGCCCGCGGGCAGACTTATCTTGCGCGCACTCTAACGCATTTTTGGGCGCGAATAAATGCCATAAGTAGAAGGAAAATTGCAAAACGGCCTCCGTACAGGGATAGATTAGTAGTGCAACAATACAAATAATTTTATTTTGAACAGATAGATTTAGTAGTTTTTTCATGATATCTAGACTGCCAAAGGTCTGTTTATAAAAGTTCGCGTGCTCGGTTTCGTCCTATATCATTATCCATTTCGCTACAAATTTGCAAAAGTGTGTATTCGTACGCGAACTAGCTTCCTACTGCTCATAACAGCATCTATCTCTTCCGCACGTGTTGTCGGTTGATATAAAATGCATTTTAAGCCCGCGCACAAAATAGTTCGTGCCGTCCGTCGACTAGTGTACCTTTAAGAGCGTATTCGGTTCAAACAAACAAACAAACAAAAAAATCTTTTCTCTTCATAATATTATTAGATTAATATAGTATAGATAACTCTTCAATAAATAACGGCAAATCTCTCGGGATTAATGCAATCGCATGTCTGTTTATTGTTTATACCATTTCATAACATAACATCACGCCTGTACGCTCGAAAAGGGGACGCAGATCTATCATTTCACCGATTAAGTTCAAATTTCATGTTATTCGGGTAATCTATTCTGGCGTTATAGGTACTTACTAAACAACTTGCCTATTAGCTAGGTACAACTAAAAAGGGTATAATAAAAAAAAAACTACCGACTTCCAAATAAAAATTTACAAAGTGAAAAATAACTTTATTTTGAAGTCGGTGTCTATATAGCAAATAATTGGTACCTACGAAAGACTAAGTCTGAGTTACGTTTGGCTACTAAAATTGTACTGGTAGGACTAACTTACTCCGATATAAAACAACTTAAACATCTTTATCTGACCTTGAGTCGGCAAAACCGCTAAACTTTGTTACCCTTCCTTTCTGAAGAAGTCGGGTAGTAAAAAAATTATACCGTAATCAAAAGATGTTACGCTGTCTGCAATGTTTATGCCTGGATGAACTTACCCTTGCCTAGATAATTAGTATGTCTCCGCTTACTAAATTTAACTCCGAAAAGTTGAGTGGAAATCGGTTGTCGTGGCATGGGCTATAGTGATGCGAAATAATAAGAAAATGTCGTCAGGAAAGCTTTGAGTGTGACTATAAGGTGGAAAAGGACTGTGAAAGATAATATGGCTACAAAGAGGGTCGCTACTGTGATGACGGCTTATAGAGTGGGAGAAGAAAACATGTTGTGCTGACTCCAAATAAGAATAACTTTATTACAATAAACTGGACCTTACCACAACCATCACCAGCTTGATGCACTTGAGTCGATTGACAGGTGGGCCAAGAGGCTTATTGGCAACGATGCACTGCTCGCGTCAAAGCTGTCGGTTTTTTACCCGACTGCCGAAGGTGGGTAATTTGTTTGTTAGTTCGCTTTTTAAGCAGTGAGGTTTTTAGTATTTTCTTTTTTATTTTCTTTTTCAGTTACATTATAGGGCGTGTGCGATGGAACTGCACATTTTGATTCCGCCTATCCCTTTCCATCATCTGACTACAAGACGTATGGCAATGCGCCATCGGCACGTGGTGGACATCCTATCTATACGTACAAAGCGTTTTGCTAACACTGAAAATATAATACCCAATTAATAAATAATAATTTAAAATAATAATTTTGTACCCATTTTATTTTAATGTCTTTTTTATGCACCTGCAATGTTATCTCTGCACCACCCTTGGTTGACTGGTAGAGAATGCCTCTGGGATTAAGTCTGCCTATGTACTTTTATGTTGCATGAAGTTTTAATAAATAATAGTTGTGCGCACAGCTAAGGAGTGGAATTCCCTGCAGGAGTCAAAGTCAAAGCGTTTATTGCGAACTAAGTGTATAATGTTGGTGTTATGTTATGTTAGTACTTATGACTTAGCACCTTTTACAATCATTGCAGTTATTATTGGGACCTTTAAGTCAAGGGTGAATAGGTTACTTCTAGGCAAGCGTGCTTCACCGTCGACCGCATCATTGCTTACCATCAGGCGAGATAGTGGTCAAACGCGAAACTACAGCAAAAAAACATAAATTGGGTAAAGCGAAAGATGATGATAACCTAATATTACCCGACTATGGCTTAAATAAAAGGTGGGGTAAGGATTTTAACAGTTTTTGTATTTTCGAATATATGTACCAACATAGCACCTAAACTACTGCACCGATTATTTTCACCAGTGGATTCGTTGTTATGGATCAAAGGCCCTAGACAAATGAAATTCGATCATCGAAAGCGTAGCGATAGCGATTGTAAAAAGAGCAAAATTGTATGTGATTGACAAGCGATATCGAAAAATCACGTGATCAATCCCTTGCATTATGACATATATCGACTATCGCCTTCGCTGACATCGAATGCCACTTGTCTAGGGACTCGGGTAACATAGACTTTTTTTTTTTGTTTGTAAATCATCCAATGACTTCTCCCGATCTGGGTGAAGCGGGAGGGCGTGTCAGAGTTTTACTGACTAAAACCCCACCCGTGTTCCTTCAGTTGCTTGTGCCAGGGCCGCGGTAACTCTCTTTCAAATTTATCCGCGACCCAGACAGGCATCGGCCCTAGCGGACCCCGTCAACTTTTGCTGACATCTCTTTGAGGCGCGCAGAACACTACGCGCCGTCGACTCGGGCCTGGTCCTTATCGGACGGCGAGCTACCCATTACCCGCCGTCCGCAAGCCCGCGCCTACGGTGGCCGAGAATCGGCTTGCGACTCCCGACGCCCGGGGCGTCTCCTGCGGTGGCTAGGGGCGTGAGGGTGTCTCCGTTGTGCCTCCCTTACGCGTTCTGCCTTCTCCTTCGCGAGTATTACTGCTTCGCTGAAGGAGGTGACGGCTTCCCATGCCCTCTCGCTCCGCCTGACCCGGGCCGGACGCTAGAGGTCGCCACCGCTGATCGCCTCCCGGGTAACATAGCCAACAAAAACAATATGAAAGACATCGAAAAGGTGGGTTTTTTAATACTACTGGGCGATATGATTGTATCGATAGCTCTGAGTATACATCGTAGTTTTGTCCGTAGTCGGGTTTTAGTTTTCCAGTTTTTATATTTCAACTTGTTTTTAAAACTATACGGTATCGTAATAATTATTATAGTGAGCTTTATCACCATCGACCACTTCATCGTTAATCATCAGAGCCCCTAGATAAGTGACGTACTGTTATAGTATGTCACTTGTCTAGGGCCTAACGATTGGAAAAACTATCAAGAATGTATGTAAATGTCAAACGTTATTGAAATGTCACGTGATCTATCCATTCGTTTTGTGAGATAGTGATCAAACGCCAGTCTATCAGTGAAAAAAAAAAAACGTAATATTTTTTAATAATCTATACTAATACGAATAATATTATAAAGAGGAAAGATTTTTTCGTTTGTTTGTTTGTTAGTATGTTTGTACCGAATAGGCTCCGAAACTACTGGACCGATTTAAAAAAATCTTTCACTAATAGAAAGCTACATTATTCCTGAGTGACATAGGCTATATTTTTATCCCGGAAATGGGTCTTGTGGGGTGGTCCACGGGAGCGAAGCCGCGGGAAACAGCTAGTAATAATAATTATTATTATTTAATATTATAAAGCTGAAGAGCTTGTTTGTTTTTTTGTTTGAGTGCGCTAATCTCAGGAACTACTGGTTGGAATTGAAAAATGTTTTTGTGTTAGATAGTCCATTTATCGGGGAAGGTTATACAAAATCACGCTACGACCAATAGGAGCGGAGCATAAATGAAAAATGTTGCAAAAACGGGCAAAATTATTCCGTTGCGTGCGCTGCATAAACGGTTTAATATTTACGCAACATTCATGTATGTAGGGTAGGTAGGTAGGGTATGTAGGGTAGGTAGGGTAGATAAGTAGGATAAGTAGGTAAGTAGGTAGCCAGTTGACGGGAGCGAAGCCGCGGGGGACAGCTAGTTTTTTAATAATCCCAGTATGAAACTAAGTGAAATGGACTTCTCCCTCATGAACTTAATTATAGACGGTGAGAAATAAGTAACTTTGTTGTGAAAAGGGGTAACTAATGTTTTATCCTTATGAAATAAATGGACCGTGCGTCATGGGCTCATTATCCTATAGAAAATTATTTATGATTGTTACCTAAATAGATAATGAGGTTATATCATTATTTTTTTATTTATTCTCAGACAATTTACATTGTGTCGAACATTACATAATTAAAATTCCAAAAAATCAATAGGTACTATACTTGAAGATAAATTCAATAATTTTAGAAAATTGAGTCACTGTATTTTAAAATATGTTAGAAGAAAATCGTATCAAAATTAATCAAATCAATACCACAAGATACAATTATAAAGTCAAGTTTATACAATATTAGTCACAAAAAAAAATATAGTTCTTAATAATTTTAAATGAATCCAATGTGTGTTACAAGTAATAATAATAATGTCAAGTTGATACAAAATATGTCAAAAAAAATAAATATGATTCCAAATCAATCCAAATAGTATGAAGTCAATTTGATACAAAATATGTCAAACAAATAAATATAATTTCAAATTGTGACGTTACATTTAATTGGATTAACTTGACAATATAATTATTACAAGTGAGTAATAATTATAACGTCAAGTTAAAAGGTACAATATATGTCACAAAAGATTGTGATTTCAAATTAAGGCAGTATAATGTCACAGTAATAATTGTAAAGTCAAAATAATGTAAAATATTATATTAAATCAATAATTTAATTAAACATTTATTATTTTGACAACTTAGACATTTTTCAAGGCTTTTAATTTAGTTTTAAATGAGTGCAAACTATAAATCAATAACTTAAACTCAGTCACTCTCACTGAATTGGATATTTAGTAGTTCATTTAAGAGAGCAATGACTTACTAAGGAAAATTGGAAACCTCGAACCAGTAAAGCGTTCTATAAATCACTATTATTATATACCTATACGGATTCTTTTCTTGCTATCGGATTTCTTCAGACTGCATCAAACTTGCATTCTTATTTCATATTTTACAAACAAAATACTGAACGTAGTTAGCTATATTCTCATCGGTTTCGGGTCCGTTGGGTCTTGACCAAACGGGTCGTCCTTAAGGGCCTATCCGGGCTAATCTATCGGCCGTAAGAAGCGCCCTAAAAAGGTGTTCTATACCTCATCACGTAACGTATGGCCTCTTTAAGAATCGCAGACAACCCCTGTATATGGAGGTTACATCCAAAAGCTTTTAACTGTATCTGCTTCGACATAACACACACGAGTAGGAGTAGCACATGTAAATGAGTGCTACAAGAATGGAATTAATTCGAGTACCTTACTTTGTCGTATATTCTGACATTTCTTGAAGATGGGATATATTTCCGTATTTCTTTCGCAATTAACGTAAACTGAGCCTGCTAATTAATCGTCTCTGACAGTCCCCAGGGAATTAACGTTAAGCTAAGCTTACTGTCCAAATCTCTAATTTATCTATCATCTGACGAGCACGGTCTTTCTCTTTAGATTTTTCCAAAAGAGATCTGGAGCCTATAGAGCGTTGTATGGGAATACGCAATCATTGCTTTCATGGCCACATGGTAGAATAAAAATCACAAGTTTCTGACTGGCTCATGATACTGGTTAAGACAGTGGCCAGAATTTTCGACATTTCATTATTAAATGGTAAGTATGTATGTTCTATGTTATGGGGTTTGGTTTCCGCACTTAGTCCTTCAGGTGGACCATTGTGCGTGGGCCATGGCGGCCGTTGGGTGGATTATTCCAACCAGCCCACCTCCCTCCAGAAGCTTATTAGGGCTCCTGGTTTCCTTAGAACATCCGTGTAAGATCTGGGTGACCAGAGGGTTTGTGTTCTTATCTGTGTGACTCCTGTGCATTCAAAGAGAACGTGCGCAACGGTTTCCTCAGTCTCCATGCATGCCCTGCACAGAGGACTGTCCGTTATGCCTATTGTGTGAAAGTGTTTGTTAAGTGAGCAGTGTCCCGTGATGGTCCCCGTCACCAGGCGCAGGCCATTTCTGTCCAGACGTAGCAGACGTCTGGTAAGACTACTGTCCAAAGATGGCAAAGCTTCTTTGGACTGCCTACAGCCCGGTGGCGAAGTCCACCAGTTTTCCGCCTGTATCTGGGTGAATTCCTTCAGCCACCTACGTATTTGGTTGAAGGGGATGGGTAAGACAGGTTCGGGTCCATAGACCACCGTGCTGGATCCTCGTCTCGCAAGCTCGTCAGCCGCGTCGTTGCCTAACGATCGGCTGTGTCCTTTTATCCATTGCAGTGTCACCGTGTTCCGACTAGATACAGTAAGTTGTTCCAGTGCGTTGTGACATTCTAGTATTAATTTCGATGTAATATATTTTTTCCGTAGAGATTGGAGGACTGAGGCGCTGTTGGAGAGTATACGTATGTGAATGTCCGTAACCCTCCTGGCTTCTAGGGCGTGGACCGCCAGTATTATGCCCACACACTCCGCCTGATAGACGGTGTTGAATTTTCCTAGCGGTCTGGATATAAGAAGACTCCGACTCCGGTACCGGAGTCCGTCTTCGACCCGTCGGTGTACACTCTCATCTCCTTCGGGCCTGAGTAGTCACATTGTTCTTCTGTAAGCGTTATGTCGTAGTGCCTTTGAATAATAAAGTATGTATTTATTATGACTTCTCAAAATTAAAGAGTTGGTAACTTATTAGGTACCAAAACAATGTTGTTTAAAGATGACGTAGTACAAATAACCAAATAAGTGCAGAATTTACATTCTTCTTCTTTTAAAACGTTGCCCCACCACACTAGGAATTTCTCCTGTGTTGTGGGTGCATTTAGATATAAACTCACATACACAAACGATATTTAGGCCATACAAATATTTGTTCCGTGCGGGAAACGAACCGGGACGCGCAACGTAGCAGCCGATCGCTCAACCACTGCGCCAACTGTGTGACCTACCGTGTCGTATCTTGTATTGAAGCATGAACAGATTTCATTGATACGAATACTATCTTATCTTATCTTGTGGAGGGGTCGAGAAATAGCTTGGACCCTTCGACCCATTGGGATCTTTAGTGGTCTCCTAGATAACCTACTCCTCCCCAATCTCGTTGAAATTTTCTTCATGAGTTTTACAACGAGACTAGGAGATATGAGCTTATAGTCTTCTGGTCTTGGATATTCAACCCCTAGGAGACTCATTCGCTTACCAGCCGGTGCATCGCATGTGCACAGATTTCATTGATACGATTACTAAGTGATTGATAAGTAACAAAATTACGAGACGTTTTAGATCGCGTAACGCACTTGTGTCTAAATATCGATAAAAACAGTAATGAGGCATAAGATAAAAAAATAAGTGTCGAGAATGGATAAATGGATCATTAAATTTATTACTGACAAATACAAAATGTTAAAAAAGTTAAAGGATTTCGATAAAACACGTTAAGCACATCGTTTGTTGCATCCAATACATTTGTTTGACTTTTTTATCCGCTTCTCTAATAGTCATCGTTCGTTTTACTTTCTCATAGCATCCGGTACAGCGTCTTTTTAACCGACTTCGCAAAAAAGGAGGAGGTTATCAATTCGATTGTATTTTTTTTATGTGTGTTACCTCAGAACTTTTTATTGGGTGATCCAATTTTGATGATTCTTATTCTTTCCATTTCTTATTCGAAAGCTGGTGTTTGTCATGTGGTCCCATTTAATTTTCATCAAGATTTGATGAAGAACTTCGGAGATATACATCAGAACTCTTCAATAAATGACGGCAAATCACTCGGGATAGCTGCAATCGCATATCTGTTTATTGTTTACACCATTTCATAACATAACATCACACTGGTGCGCTTTAAAGGAGTACGCAGGTGTGAACAGTTCACCCTGGTATACTCTCATTCCACCGATTTTGTTTATTTAAGTTTCATGTTATTGGGTTTATCTATTCTGGCTTCACTTTGGGCGTTATAGGTACCTAGCCTATAGAACTGGTCCATTATGTACCTACCACAACTAAAAAGTGAAAAATAAAAAACTTTTTAACAAAAAATTCAACCGACTTCCAAACAAAAACACTACAAAGTGAAAAATAACTTCAATTCCGGAAGTCGGTGTTCCTGTTTTCGTTTCTTTGTTTTTTGACACCGACTAAAAAGTTTTTTTCTTTTAATTTATTATATGATTATTTGTGGTCTCAGACGACTTCAGTAGTATTTTTTTGTTATAAAAAGGAACTCCAGTTAATTTCTCAGTTATAGTTTGAATGAATGCATTCCTCTTATCGTTATCGTCACAATTGGAAAAAGAATGTTTTAAAATTTTCGTGACCGTTTCCGGATATTTTTAAATCTATGATAGCAAGTAAAAGTAGTTAGTTGCACTCTTCAAAAGTTGACACAACAGTAATACATTTATGTACAGGGGGGTGACCTCTTAGAGTAAGGTTATTTTGAGTGTGTGTAAGGGACAGATGTATATGACTTGTATACATCTGTCACTTACGCGATCTCAAAATAACCTTACTCTAAGAGCTTATGGTCACCCCCCTGGCCTCGTACGAGATTTTTATTATATCCAATGAGTCTCGTAACGCACTAAATACATTTTTTTTTGTATCTAGTCGCTACGAGACCTATAAGAACTCGTACGTTTTTATTGATCAAATTAGGGTACTTATGAATATAAATAATGGTAGACTAAGGCATTTCACACTAACTCTAAAAACAACCTAAAGAAATAGTAGATTTTACAACGAGTGCACAAAACAAACCATTTTCATCCGAGACTATTAGCAGCCTGAGCCGAAGGCGAGGGCTGATAGTAATATCGAGGATAAAATGGTTTTGTGGACGAGTTATAAACTCTGCTTTTCATTTCGATTGCGAGGAAATGAAACAGTAGTATAACATAACATTTCTTTAATTAATATTCAAAGTAAAATTAGTTTTAGCAAATTTATAGAAATTAATAAACGCACGAAAAAACAAGACCTGTTTCCCGCCGCTTTTTTTTTAATCTTACGAAATTGATATTAGGCTGGGGCTGCAGACCTATAAAGCCTACTATTCAATTAATTTTGTAATATATATGTATTTTAAATTAATTAACCCCTTGTATGCCAGAACGCAGATCTAAGACAGACACAATGGCTTTTTCATTGTGTCTCGAATGCCGGCATACAAGAGGTTAAATAACCTACCGTATTTTAATTTTAATATATTTTATGTCTTAAAAAAACACATAAAAGGCAAATAAATTAAAGTAAATATTATAAAATAACAAATTCTATCTGTGAACTTTTTATTTTGTTTGGCTGTATGGCTCGTTTCTTTGCCTTAATATAGATACATTTATAAGTTATAGATACGTTAATGCACTTGTGCACAAAAATCGATTTTGTGCAGCCTATACTCGTATCCTGCACAAATAAGCAATTTCAGAGCATGATAAGTGAAAATTCATTTGCCAGAACGGGACATACAATTTCACTGCTGCACTGAGTGGAAGACTTGTACGAGAACCATTCTCGCAACGCAGTGAATGAACGTGTTAAAGCCAACCATTACTGTACACAGGCCTCCGCCAAGCGTTGTCATATCGAAAGGTCCTGTGCTTCTCGGATCCAACGGACTCCCGCAATTCTCAACTCATTTGTTCATCGGTCTACCCTGTGCAAGACTTTCAGATGCTGCGTGTGCCAGCGTCTTTGATGGGGGACCATAAGTCATCTGTTCTTCGAGCAACTTAAGCAACTATGTCTTAGCACATTCAATAATAGTGTTGCTTTTCATTGGTGACGATTTTTAGGGGTTCCGTAGCCAAATGGCAAAAAACGGAACCCTTATGGATTCGACTGTCTGTCCGTCCGTATGTCACAGCCACTTTTTTTCCGAAACTATAAGAACTATGCTGTTGAAACTTGGTAAGTAGATGTATTCTGTGAACCGCATTAAGATTTTCACACAAAAATAGAAAATAAACAATAAATTTTGAGGGTTCCCCATACTTAGAAGTGACACCGAAAAATTTTTTTTCGTCTACATACGTGGGGGTATCTATGGATAGGTCTCTAAATATGATATTGAGGTTTCTATTTTTTTTTTTCTAAACTGAATAGCGCGAGAAACACTTCCCAAGTGGTAAAATGTGTGTCACCCGCCCTTGTAACTTATAAAATAAGAGAATGATAAAACTAAAAATTATGTATGAAAACTTTTACCGAAAATTGGTTTGAACGAGATCTAGTAAGTAGTTAATTTTTAATACGTCATAAATCGTAAACCGCAATTTACCAAGTACAGAACCCTTCGTGCGCGAGTCCGACTCGCACTTGACCGGTTTTTTGTAATCGCATCAGTATTCCCAGATATTTGTTTTACTTAAAAACATAGTGGTCAACTGAAGCACGAGTATATTTTTTGGCTCTCTTTTAATCTCGGAGAATCTACTTTTCTCAGTGTATTATGTTCTTTGCCTGTAGGGGACTAAAGATTTTATAAAAACACCTGTGATTTTTTAACTTTAGTTTTCTTCCAAGGAAGGGTTTGATGTTGTTTGGATGGTCCTCAAGATTGTAAAGCTTCTTAGAGATAGGTACACGAAAAAGGTCTTACGTTCTCTGAAACCATTATTTTTTGCCAAAGGTAAAAGTAGTTTACCAAGTAAATAAAAAACACTTTCCTGAAATGATGAGTTTTCTTTACTTTGTTACTTCATTGAGATTATTACCTAGGTATACTCGTAGGTAGGTAATCTAAAAGTAATCTGTATTTTACTAAGAAACCAATTTAGCTAAGATATATTTTATCGGCTTTACCTCAATGATGCCTCAATTAAGATAAATATGAACCCCCGCTGGTTTTCTTCTCGGGTTTCATCATATTTTCATTGGGTAGGTTTTAATATCTAACTTATCTTTAGTAACGCAAATAAGACGATTCATCTTAGGGCACGTTAACACAGAATACCTATCCGTATTTCCAGGATCGTTTTTAACGCATCCGTCGCTACTGGATCTGATGATCACACCGCATTACAATATAATAATACAATACAATATTCGAATAATTTATCCAGGGAAAAATAAATGTACTGGATCAAAAAGTAAATACATTTTTACCAGTAAACACAGAAAAAGAGATTCGGTGGTACCTATAGGTACTAATGAAAATAATTGTACCACAGGCACCATTTATAGTACCGTTTTAATGGATCTGTCGCTACTGGAGGTATGTTCACACCAACTAATTTTCTATAAGGATGGACGTCCGATAAAACGGATATTTTAATACTGTTGTGTGCGTGAACTCTCTTATACAAACAAATACCTACGTCATTGACGAATAAAAACGTATACGATAAAGCGGACCTGTAAAACGGACAGCTGTATATTTTGTCGGATCGATATGTTTACTCAATTTGGAATACTGTTATGTGTGTGAACTCACTCCTACAACTACATACGTCAGCGCCGAATAACAACGTATACGATAAAGCGGACCTGAAAAAGGGAAGTTGTATATTTTGTCGGATCGATATGTTTACTCAATTCGGAATACTGTTATGTGTGTGAACTCGCTCATATAACTACATACGTCAGCGCCGAATAAAAACGTATACGATAAAGCGGACCTGTAAAACGGACCTCTATGTGAACGAGCACTTACTTCTAGTAAAGCTTAATTAAATTTTGACTCTAGATATCGATTCGAATGAGTAGATACTAGCTTCTATCAGTGACTTCGCTTGTTTCTTAAAAAATAGCCTCAGCGATAATGTCTGTCTTTACTGAAATATTGTTTATAATAGCTACTGCAAGTGATTACCTTATTATAATAATACTAGCTGTTGCCCGCGGCTTCGCTCCCGTGGACCACCCCACAGGACCCATTTTCGGGATTAATAAATAGCCTATGTCACTCAGGAATAATGTAGCTTTCTATTGGTGAAAGAATTTTTCAAATCGGTCCAGTAGTTTCGGAGCCTATTCGGTACAAACAAACAAACAAAAAAATCTTTTTATAATATTAGTAGTTTAGATAAACGAATAATTTTACCTTCTTATAATATTAAATTAGCTAGAGGTAAAGACTACCCAAGCAATGGGTACCCATTCTGTGTATCTAACTAGCTGTCCCACGCGGCGTCGCTCTCGTCAACTGGCTACCTACCTACCTATCTACCCTACCTACCCTACATACATGATTGTTGCGTAACTTAAACCTTTTACGCAGCGCACGCAACGGAAGCTCTCATAAAGGAATAATTTTGCCAGTTTTTGCAACATTTTTCATTAATGCTCCGTTCCTATTGGTCGTAGCGTGATGTTATATGGCCTATAGCCTTCCTCGATAAAAGGACTATCCAACACAAAAAGAGTTTTTCAATTGAAACCAGTAGTTCCTGAGATTAGCGCGTTCAAACAAACAAACTCTTCAGCTTCATAATATTTATTATATATTAGCGACCCACCCCGGCTTCGCACGGGTGCAATGCTGGTACTAAATATACTACTGGTTCAGGTGGAGAAATAATTTTTCCTAATTTTACTTTTCCTTGTATGTAACACATGCCTTTCGATTCGTCCTTGATTTCAATGCCAAGCAATGTTCACACACTACTTAAATGGCACCTATTGATACTATACGATCGTCCTTTTAAAGAATCGAAGGATCGTAATTCATGGCAGAATTTTCTTTATTTACCCATGAATAGCTAAGCTACGCACACTCCCGCAAAACTGCACATACTGTTTGACTGCGGGATCAATCATACTCGCTTACTTAGGTAGGTACATAATTACGCAAGTGCTTAAAATTAGAATTGTAGGTAAGTAAGTAGGTTCTTAATGCAAACTATTAAGGTAGTGCTTAAATAATTTACGCTTAAATAATTTATTTTTTGGTGATTTACGACATCACATTAGAAACCTCTAAAATTATCAGTGTTTATCTACTATAATATGCATGTATTATACATATAAACCTCACTCTACCTATGAAAAAAACCGCATCCAAATCCGTTGCGTAGTTTTAAACGTCCAAGCATACATAGGGACAGACAGACAGCGGGAAGCGACCTTGTTTTATACTATGTAGTGATGCTGTAAAGGGCTATATTGATCTATATTAAATGCACAATGTATTTAAGGTACTTAATTGGATAAGGATTAGCGAACTAGTCATATCTGCTATTTAGTCTTATCGAGAGGTAGTCATAACGCTTCTAACCCGATTAATGCTGTATTACTTAAAATCGCATCGTAGATAAGCCATCATCATCATCATATCAGCCGAAAGACGTCCACTGCTGGACATAGGCTTCCCCCAATTATATTAGAAAGTAGTATAGTAAGAATAAACCATTACTTCTCGTAAAAAGTAAAGGATAAAAATGGTTATTGTGGGTTATCCCTAAGAGATAGACATATACCATAGCGGCCATTTTTGTAGACCTTTTTAAGGTGTACAATAATGTACTACATTATTTTGATCTATCTCGTAGGGTTCAGCCAGCGTTTGCAAAGTAAGCGCAAAATGTGTTCACTCTATCTATTAAAAAAACCGTATTAAAATCCGTTGTGTAGTTTTAAAGATCTAAGCATACATAGGGACAGACAGACAGCGCGAAGCGACTTTGTACTATGTAGTGATATATAGTATAGATGATCTTTATGCGTATCTAAGTACTTTTTCTTGGCAGTACGAAAATAAAACAATACGGATACCGAGCAGAATAGATTTGCGTAATTAAATTGCTTAATTAAGTTTCAAGATGATCCAGAAAAGATAAATCGTAGTGATTTCACAAGAGGTTGCGGAATTAATTTTTCTTCGGAGAAAAATGCTCGACTAGCAGGCCTAAGGTTATTGATAAATCCACTTAAATTGTGACGGAAACTGTACTTTTTTTATTGCTTTCGGTGTAAATTCATATTTAGTTGTATTAGGTACTTCATATTATCAAATCTAAATTATATCCAATTTTTTTTTGTCTTCTCTGAGCTTTTGAAAGTTACTTAAAAAATGTTTGTTTTCTCGTTTTTGTTTATAGTTTCACGTGTTTGGGGTTCGGCGCAGGGCAGGGCCAACTTTCTATCCCCCTTTTTATATCCTTCGAATCAAGCACAAGTAATGATTAGTTGATCTTTACTTTCTAAACTTGTAGTAACAACTTTATTCTCAGTTTATTAATACGTGTATGTAACATGTCCGACCTTTAGGTAATCATGTATGGCTCCTGTCCTGTTAAATAATTTTGTTTCAATACAATTCATTGCTGTCAGCCGTTCGAAATAAATTGTGGAAGCCTGATCAAAATGTCTGAGCAAAATATTATTTGTCGGTTCAGTGTATTACTCAACATTTTAAAGCAGGCAACCACTAGGTAGTTAAATAGAGATATAGATAGATTCTCGTCTGTTCTCCTTGCTCGTCCTCTACGCTTGGATGGAGAACTATCCTAAGATCTAGTTCATTGAAGTCGCTTTGACTGAAGATAGACATGCCTGCATCCGACTAACTTATGACTAAAGATAGACATGCCTGCTTTCGCATCACATTGAAAATTCATTAAACTAATCACAGCTGAGCGACGTACGTTTGACAATTTGTCACATTAAATTTTCGATATTTTTTATGGAGCAGAAACTGAGCGTACGGCCCATATTCCAAGTTCTGACTCAGACTCAGTCGCAACGACAACAGAAAATCTATCGATAAATCTTAAGTTATTACAAGCTATAATTATCAGTTTGATGATTAAAGGATAAGGGCACGATTCCACCTGCAATAAGCTCACATGCGAGTTGCATTACTTTGCGGGCTAGCGAGGTATAATGCGATCAATCGCTCGATCGTGCCGTGCCCCGCAATAAAATATAATTAATAATTATTGATTGATTGAAATTATTTTTTAATTTTTAATTATTGACTGGCTTGCGCTTGACCACTATCTCACCTGATGGTAAGCGATGATGTGGTCGACGATGTAGCACGCTTGCCTAGATAAAACCTATTCACTCTTGACAAGACTCCCAGGTTCTAGCTATCAGGAAATACAGACTCCGGCAGGGAATTCCACTCCATGCATAATATGTGCATATGGGTGGGATGTCAATCATGCACCGATGACGCATCGCCGTACGCGCGATGAACTTGCACGCGAGTTGCTTGTATGTGGCCACGCGGCCTAAGGCTTCAATGATTTAGCTCTTCATAAATATAATAATATTTCATCTCTAGGGAGAGGGCCTCGTGTTTTTAAACAACACGCTTGTCTTTTTGCTTGCTTGGTAGTGACACAGGCCTACCTTGCTTTCCCCTTCAGAATGTGCAAGGTGGCGTGGTTTTGAGGGAGAGCGCTACAATCGTGTAGATCCTCAAGGCAAGTCTGGGTAAAGTGCCGTGTCGAGATTGCCACCCTGATTTTGGTCTAATTCTCTATGAATTGGACAACAGAAATCACCGGGCGATTTAACACAGGGGTGGCGAGGTCATTCCCATGGGTGTTCACCAACGAACAAAAACAGGTGATGGATAGCAATGACCTCCCGCGTATTTCTGCCGTATGCAGGGACCCATAGGGAGGGATGAAGGAATCCTTGTGGTTGAGTGGAGCAGATTGCACACTACACATCACTTTGGCCCGGATTTCCTGTTACTCGGAAGGTCGAGGGGTAGCTACCCACGATCAATCGGCTGAGCCATCCCGTAAGCGAGGTGTCATGCGAGGCTCGGCTTAGTGGAGGGGAGAGGTGGAGGAGGCAGCCGGCGCTGCGTGGGGTCTCGGTATGACTTGCGGAATAGTCTCGTGTCGTATAAAGTCCCGAGACCTCCCGTCACACGCGGGGGTCCTCAATTTCTTACTAGGCTGATCCTATACCGAAGGAGTAGCTCTGGCGTTTGCTCGTTGAACGAGCGACGTCGTCGTCGAGCGTGTGTTTACGAACAATGAGCTGTGCGTTGCGGACATGACCGAGCCAATTATGGACTTGACGCAAGGGCAAGCGAAGGGGATCCATCAATCAATAAAGAACCAACTTCGGGCTCTGGTCAAAGCAGAATCTGACCCAACTATCCCAATGGAAAATACCGCGATCTACTTCAGAGGCCGGGCCCACTTCGCGCCGAAGACGTCCTAGAAACCAGGTGCGAGGACGACTTCACTCTGGCTTAGCTCAAGGAGGTCATAATTAGCATGCCGTCTCCAATACTAGGGACCACACTTACCGTTCGGCCTCAAGCCGAAGTACCCGAAAAGCACTCTGTGTGCTGTTCGTCCCTGAAAATACTGAGAACACTCCGGCACTGCTCGGGATACTGGCGAGGTAGAACCCAAATCTTAAAATCAACACCTGGACCCAAACACTCGTGAAATCTTGCCAAAAGCCTCTGGGTACCTGTCTCTTCTTTTTCGTGTGCCAGTGAAAGAAGAACAGAGGCGAGTATACTACCCTACCTAAGAGGTAGTATATACATCCGCGTCCTGGAGTGGATGATTCATGAAACTAATTGATAAATTTCACTACCATGTAAAGTAACAGATTGGGGCAGTGGTATATCAGCTTAACTCGTGAGTTATAGGGTCCAGGTTCTATTCTTACTTCGGCGTAACGATTATTATTAAATTTTAAAATTCTTTTGTGAATTTTATAAATCTGTAAAAAAGTATAATGTTTGTGGACCACGTTTGGAAGTTTCAAAATATCAATACTACCTATTGAAATTTTGAAACTTCCAAACGTGGGATATGGGATGGATATTATCTAGCGGTCGCTAGCATGAGCGCCGTAAGTTTTTTTATTTCTAGTTAGAATATCTTAGCAGTTTCATTGATGTCACAGAGATGGCGCGCACGCAGCGCACGTAAAATCGTAGTATATCCTCCTGTCCATAGATGTCGCTTTTTATACATTTATAGGGGGTGAGGTTTCTCTGTAGCTGTATTTACATACAGCAGGTTGCAGCGCTAGCTGCCATCAGGTTAATGTATTAGAGTATATGCGGCAAGAATCTTACCAGTCAACACGCTAACATCCTGGACCGGGTGATTTAGTACCGATCTCTCATCGCTGCCCCATGTGATAGAACACCAAACAACCTATGTTCATCAAAAACTACACCATACGAACAGTAGAGGAAGAAAGGGATCAGTCAGGAGCTAATGAAGTACGTATATACACAGAAGGCTTAAAAACACAAAATGGTTCAGGTGCTGGCGAAGAGAGGCTCCGAAATGATAGGGCTAGGCCCGTACCTACTTCGTCCCCAACCTTTCTCAAACTGAAGACCGACCGAACTTCAAAATTAAGAAAACAGATGGTCACGGGCAACAGACTGTAGACAGTAAAAAATGGCTATACCGAATGTATACCCGCGATTAACCAAAAAACTTCTTAGCCTGAGAAGATATAACCTTAGAATACTAGGAGCCTAGGAGGGATCAAAAAGTAGTCAGAACGACATACTCCTTGGTAAGAAAAAAAAAACTGGCAGGCATACCTCAGATACATATTTGTAATATTAATAAAGAAAAAAATCTTCGATTCTCTTTTGTTTTTTTCTGAATGTAGTCATTTGTTTGCTTCGTGTCGGAACGTGTTCTCGAAAATGGAGAAAAACGAAGTGCGAGCCGTTATTAAATACCTCTGTTTTAAAATGTTAACGGCGCAAGAGATTCATTGCGAATAGGAGGCAACATTAGGAGAGTCTGCTCCGCCGTATTCCACTTTTCTTCTCAAATTTCGAGTAGGGAGAACGAGCACGGAGACGAACATCGTTGCGGCCGTCCATCGACGTCAGTCACCCAAGATAATGTTGCGAAAGTCGAGAACTTAATTCAAGAAACGGGCATTTCATATGGAAGTATTCAATCCATATTGAAACAATCTTTGAATATGAGAAAAGTCTCCGCAAGATGGGTGCCGAGAATGTTAACCGACAGTCAGAAACAAAATCGACTTGACATTTCGATGATATTGTTGGACAAGTTTCAAGAAGATTCTGAAAACTTTTTGTCTCGTTTCGTAACAATGGATGAAACATGGGTCCATCATTTTAATCCCGAGACAAAGCAGCAATCTTCGCAATGGAAACGGCCATCATCACCGACCCCGAAGAATTTTCGTGTCGTGGCATCGGCTGGCAAGGATATGGCCTCAATAATTTTGGGACTCAGAAAGGATATTGTTGACTGATTACCTGGAGCATGGAACCACTATTACAGGCCAATATTATGCAGCTTAATTCCCAAGTTGAGGAATGCCATCACAGAGAAAAGGAGAGGGAAACTTCGAAGGGGCGTGTTGTTTCATCACGACAACGCACCCGCGCACAGGTCGGCAGTTGCGATGGCTGCCATTCAGCAAGCTGGCTTCGAATTGAAAGAAAAGAAAGACAGAAAATTGTGTTTATTGGCATTCAAAACAAAAACACCTTAAAATTAAACAAAATAAATAAATAAACCACCCTCATTATTCACCAGATCTGGCGGCTAGCGATTTTTATCTGTTCCCTAAATTGAAAAAATACTTAAGGGGAAACAGGTACGAAGACGATATCGAGGTGATGGATGCCGTGGAGAGCTTTTTGCAGGACCAAGGCAAAAAAAAAATTGTGAATGGTATTGAAGCCTTGGAAAAGCGCTGGACTCGGTGTGTAGAGATACTCGAAACTATGTAGAAAAATAAATGATTAAGTTATCAATAGTCATTATATTCTATCTCATTCTCACTACTTTATGCTCGTATTTATAGGAACAATTATGGGCCATAACCCCCTTAACAAACATCTTTTTAATATAGGCGCCACAGACAGCCCACTTTGCAGGGGCTGCTTTAACGCCTAAGAATCAGCCGCCCACGTCATCCTGGGATGCGAGGTCGAGGTTTCTCAACCCAAGGAATTCCTCAGAAGAGTGAGGTTGCTCCGTGAAGCCTGTGAAGCTCCCAGGAAACTTATGTGCTTCTGGGTGGAGCTAGGCTTGCTATGTTAGCCAGAAGCGCCGCGCACAATGGGCCAAATGGGAGTCTGAGTACAGAAAAGGGAATCCCTATCATCATCAATATTTCGTCTAATATGATCTAATCCAGCCTACACTGTATAAGTCGTATTATAATTTAAAGCCACATACTGTTGAAAGACGAATTGAACACTTACCTGACTCTGTAGCTATTCTAATCAATTAATCCACTTATCAAACGCGATGTTGAAAGACAAGCTCTCAGGAGACGCATTGAAACGTTAGTCAGACGAAGCCATCTTATAACGAATAGCAAACTATATCTCGCAGAGAACTGGATGTTACTTAGAAAATATTTTCATCTCAAGTCATATTTTCTTCTTTGAATTCTTTAGTATAGTACCTATAGGAAATGTAGGGATCTTAATGTCAAGTTGACATAATATATATGCTGTCCAAAGGGGATGTGAACCTATTGTTAGATTGAGCACAATATTTCATTGTGCGGGCTGTTCTGAGAATTTTAATATAGCATAATAAATCTATTTACACAACCAGAAGATCCCCGCTTTTCCAATAATTGCGACAAGTTGGCAATTTTATGCAAAACTAGTTTTTCCTACCGGCTGCGCCCGCGTAAATTTGCAAAGCCACCCATGGGAACATATTTTGGGATGAAAAGTATCCTAATGAATGAATGTGAGTGAAGCAAAAGAAGTATGTAAGGATCGTAGCAGGTGGCGTTCTGTAGTTTCTGCCTACCCCCATGTGAAAAAGGCGTGAGTTTATGTATGTATGTATGTAAGTATCCTAATATCCGACCTAATATTAAACGATTTTGGTCTATTATGTGTTTATTATTATGTTGCTCTGTATGGTTGTCTCTTATTCATGAATAAATAAATATTATTATCCAAATTCTTTCAGCCATTGTGGGAAGTGAGAGTATAATTCTAGTGAGAAGTGAGATGGGATTAGCAGGAAGCATAGTGAAATCGAGCAATGGTGGCCCAGTGGTAATGGTCTCGACTTACGTGTCGTAAGTTTTGGGTTCAAACCCAGGCAGGCACTTTACTTTGTGTAAATTATTTCATCACCACTCTGCTTTAAATACGGTGAAGGAAAACATCATGAGGAAACCGCCATGTCCTAGAACGAAAAATTCACCCGCAATGGGCTCGTTTGGTGCATTAGTTCCCATTTCCTCTCTCACAGGGAGGAGGTCTGTGTCCCAGCAGTGGGTACATTAATAGGCTGATGATGATGATGATAGTGAAAAATAAAACGCAGTTTGGTTTTGAAATTGAAACAATAATAGCGTCCCGGAAGGGTTAGCTCACGTATACCAGCAATGTTGAAAATCTGGCTCCAAAGTTATCGCAACAGATATTGTAAGTAGAGTAGTAATATATTTTGGTAACTTTTCCCCCTCGATTACACTTATTTCTTACTTAACGGTATGTGAAATATTCTTCGTGGCCTGAATTGTTAAGTAGGTAAGTTCGGTTCATTACATCTTGAATCTTAACGGGTTTAAAAACTTTTTCTTTGATAGATTTGTCTGTGTTTTCCTGACTTTGTATCTACCAATACGAAAATATCCATGTTACCAGCAAAATTAGTTATTGCGCTTTTCGTTTTGGTAAATTCTAAACAAATCAGAGCGCATTTAGCGTTTTTTTACTTGCTGTCTCACAATCTTGAGGCAAGAGATAACATAACATAACATAAATATTTATTTCTCTTCCACAAAGGTGTCTTACAAACTATTACATAAAAGTGCAACATTAATTGATAAATCCTTTGTGGGAGACTGGTATCTGCACTAGGAAATCCTGTCACACAGATTACCAGGCCCCCCCATAAATCTTCGATTATTTTTCTTGTCCTATACCAAAGGTCAATATTTTTTACAAATATTGACCTTTGGTATAGGACAAGAAAAAGGAAGGAATTCAGTTACTAAATATAATTAAAAAAAAAACAATTATTATAAAAATTATGATTAAGTTATTATAAAAAATATTATTAAATCATTATTAATATATCATAAATTTATTTTTAAATTATTGGAATACTATTAAATCATTATTGAATGATTATTAAATTATTGTAAAATGTTTATAAAATTAATAAATTATTTTCAAGAGGTGTGGAGGTCGTAATGGTGTGGTGTGGTGGTCGTTATTTTGTGGTATGGAGGTCGTTATGATGTAGTGTAGAGGTCGTTATGGTGTGGCGTGGAGGTCGTTATGGTGTGGCGTGGAGGTCGTTATAGTGAGGTGAAGAGGTCATTGTGGTATGGGGTAAATGCCATTATTTTATGGTTTGGAGGAAATTGAGGTGTGTGGCGTGGAGATCGTTATTGTGTGGTGTAGAGGTAGTTATGATATGGTGTGGATGTCGTTATAGTGTTGTGTCGGGGGTCGTTATGGTGATTATGTGGGGGTCGTAATATAGTAGGTATAGTGGCTGACTGATGACAACATCATCCTTGCACGCTTAGTAGATTTTCTGTCCTGTCATAATCGTGGCTCAACAAGTACGTGATAAGAATTTGCTTACACTTGGCTTTTGTAAGAGAGTATATTTTTAGGGAAGAATTGATTTTATTATATAAATAATTGCCAAGGAAGCAGTAGTTACGATGGGAGAGACTACTTTTGCACCGATTTGTTGAGCACACACTGATTTTGATTCTTTTACGAGAGTACAAAGATGGGTCGTACTTCAATTCAGTATGTTTGCGTAATATTGTCTGTAGGATGAAAAGTTGTCGAACAGTGAGAACCTTGCACTTATCATAGAGTTCAGTGGTAGGGTAAAAGAATGGCAAAGCAAGTGCAACCTTATGTATTGCTCTTTGTGCTCGCTCGACTTTCAACATATATGATTTGGGGGCACCACCCCAAACAGTTATGCAGTAGTTTAATATGCACTGACATAGTGCAAAGTAGACATTTTTGAGGACTTTAGCATCAGCTACATTTCGTAGACTATTAAAAATGAAGATGAGCTTTCTAACTCTCTTGGATAACACATCTATGTGGGTATTAAAGTTCAAGTTTTTGTCTATGATCACACCAAGATACCTAATCGAGTCCACTTTTTGGAGTTTAGGGCATGAGCATAAGTTGGAAGTGTCATTATTGCACGAGTGGGCTGTTGTTCAATAAAGGGTTACTTATTGGGTTTTGATTGTTTGATAGTGTAAATGTTATGTACTTAGTCTTGTCTGTATTTAGTGTGAGTAAGTTGCTTTGTAACCAGTTCATTACCAACGAAAAACCCGTCTGGGCAAAGTGGAAAACTTCCTCCCAGGTATCCCCGTAGAAAAGAAGAGCTGTGTCATCTGCAAAGGTAATAATCTTACCATATTTTAGTTTTAGCTGGCAGAGGTCATTTATGAATACTAGGAATTGGGTGGGCCCTAAAATACTTCCTCGTGGTATTCCGATATTGACGTCACAGTCATCACTCAACCACTCATCGACCACAACACGTTGGGCTCTGCCTTTCAGATAGCTTTCAAACAATTTTAACTGCTTGCCACGGACCCCAACACATTCCAGCTTCTTTAGCAAGAGTGGCACAGAGACTGTGTTAAAACCCTTAGCTAAATCGAGGAAAATTGTGAGTACTTTTTTTTATCATCAAGTTTAGTAATAACGGTATCCGTTAGTTGATGTATGGCATCAACAGTTGATCTGCCTCTACGGAACCCATATTGGTTTGAGGATAATATTTTTTTATTTTCCAAGTAGTTTGTTATCTGCTTATTTATAACTTTCTCTAGAATTTTTGATAACGTAGGCAAAATGGATATTGGGCGGTAGTTATTGACACAATCCCTGCTACCACTCTTATGTATCGGGTGAATCAGGGATTTTTTTAGTTCAGCGGGAAATACACCTGTGGAGAGGCATTTATTACAAATTAACGCAATGGGACAGGACAGTATATTAGAATACCTCTTGATTAATTCACTAGGAACGTCGTCACTCCTTACTGTACGGTTAGTTTTGAGAGACGATATGATGGTTTTGATCTCATCTACATCCGTAGGCAAAAGAACAAAAAAGTAAGGGCAAGGAAGCATAGAGGAAGGGTGGTTAGATGCCGGGTCAAACCTGGCCATGGGTCTCGATAAAGACATCCCTATCCTTACAAAGAATTTATTAATCTCAATGACTGAGTTGTTAGGTTGTTTTAGATCAATCAGGTCCATGGGTGTAGAATTCTGTTTCGTGGTGTGTGTGATTGATTTAATAGTTTCCCACATTTTTTTAGTGTTGCCCTCACATTTAGAGAGTGCCGCCCTATCATACTCAATCTTAACCCTTTTTAAAATGTTGTTGCAAAAATTGCGATAGCGAGTATAAGTTGTTTTTGCAATCTCGTCATTCGGATGTTTTTTGGACTTGAGATGGAGTCTGTTCCGGTTACGCATGCATCTTAGAAGTCCAGGGGTAATCCAAGGCTTAATTAACCGCTTACGTCTCGAGACAGTAATCGTTTCAGTACAATCAATCATAAGAGTGGTAAGTGTCCTAAGAAATAGAGTGACAACTTCATTAGCACTATCCAGAGCGTAAACATAGTCAAAATTTATTGTTTTAATTTTCTCGTCCAGGGATGGATAGTCAATCCGTTTTATAGTTTTTAATGAACGGTCACACCGTTGAGCCGAGAGCTGGTACGACAAAGACTTATAATGACGCTGTAGTGATCAGTTAGGGTGGTATGGGCGACTACACATTTTACCGAGAGATTTGTTTTGACCATCACATGGTCAAGGCATGTTTGATTGTGGGTGAGGATATCGTACGCAGGCAACATACCATGAGAGGCTAATAGATTCAGGTAAGTTTCGGCTCTTGTATCTGTAGATGCTGGCGATATGTCTATATTAATATCACCAGTAACGATTATGTTTTTGTATGACGCTAATGTATGGAGAACATTGTTCAATGATTCAAGGAACTTGCTGACATTTCATTCACCCGGAGGGCGATAAATACAGAGAATCACTGTTAGTGGGTTTAAGGTTATAATAAGACAGTTAGCATCTACTAGTGACGGTTCTAGTGTCTTATAGGTAAGGGTCGATTTATAATAGACAATAACGCCCTCGTTTTGTGTTCTGTTACATTGTGTGTGTGCGAACTGATAACCACTCATATGTGGTATGAATGGAGTCCGAGAGATCCAGCACTCTGTGAGAATAATCATGTTCCAGTCAATTTGCGATCTGCTAATTAGGGCGTGCAATCCTGAAAAATTTCGGTTAACGCTTCTTATGTTTTGTACCAAAACATTCAAAGGGGAATTGTCTGTATAGATTAATCTGGAGCAAGTATCAATATCACAAGTGCCGGAGTCTGTCACCGAGATGGATAGATTACAAACTGCCTATCGCTTTGCTTTGGGTTTTATAAAAAAATTGCTGTGCCAGCGGCTTCGCTCCCGTCAACTGCCCACCCTACCTACTCTACTCTACCCTACGCACCAGCCCTTTTTTTTGTAGGGTCATTATCCCGCGGAGAATCTTAAAACCACCGTTTTTGAAATTACGTCAAATGCACCGCCATATATCCAATATGGAGTTAAACTGACTCCGTATCTGAATTGAGTGTGTTGTGATATTTTACGTCTTGAACACTTTAAATTTATTTATATGTCTTTTGATAGTGTGAACTGATTGCGATAAAACAAAAGCTAAGTAATACCACAAGTTACGCACATTTTTACGTATAAAAGTAATCGACATTAGTTTCGTACATTTAAAGTGATGTGTGCTCAACTAAACAGACAAAAATGCAAAAAATGCTGGAAATGGGTTCTGTTGGAATACCATCTGCAGTAATAGCTGATGATTGATTAAATGGCCTTTTCATCATTTAACGTTAGTTTACAATCTCCAGAGATTTATTAAAAACTTTCGGTTTAATTTGAAAGAGAGTTACCGCGGCCCTGGCACAAACAACTGAAGGAATACGGGTGCGTTTAATCAGTAAGAGTCTGATACACCCTCCCGCTTCACTCAGAGCGCGACAAGTCATTGGATGATTTCACACCCCAAAAAAAGGCATTTAATTTATTTAGATTAGATATTCTTCATACTAGCGCTTTTCAAAAGTACAACTTTTTATTTGTTTATTTATTGGCCTATCTACAATTGTTACACTGTTTATTCTAATAATACAAGCAATATGATACAAGCATAGTATACAATATGATGCGATTGACACAGCATGCAAAACAAAATTATAACATCTATAAAATTACAATTATATATTCGTCGCTTCATTCTTCAGATATAATGTTTACTAAGTAGTCCCTTTATCCTACAGGCAACTTCGCATGATTTCAGAGAGTAATTCGATACTTCATTTTTTGTTTTGACTACCTTCAATACGGTTCTTCCGTTCTGTCTGTGTGACATTTTTCATTCCTTTTTCGTGCGAGGCAACGAGCGCACACGCTTATAAAAAATACCGAAACGTAGTGAACAGGAGAAATTGGAGAGATACAAGCACAAGATGAGAAAATTAGAAGAAAAATAAAAGGACAAGGAGAAGTATTGGCATCGAATAAGACGACCGTTTCATTCATCCAAAGATGTAAACATTGCAGGTTAGTTGAACATTATTAACTAAGTGTCACAAGTGTTTACATCATATACCTTAGTGAAAATCGGGATTGACTGCGAGTCAATTGCGATAACATAATTAGCTGCGAGCCAATTATGAGTCATGTTCTCATGACAATCAAGTAGAAAATATTTGTAATCTTGAATAGATATGCACATTAACTACGAATTACCTTTTGTCCGCGAGACAATATTAACGCAAAATACGTTACATACCTACCAACTTATTCGTTCGTTATTATCGTAATAGTTTATAGATACGAACGACGTCGAGCCTCGTGATCCACGAGATGGTCCACCAACCCTTTCATGTAAAGAAGGCCAGCTGGTGGTAAACCCTGCCCTGCAGGATATACCAGACCTCGTAGAGGATCCGGCTACCCTGCCAGCTGAGACAACCCCAGAAGTTTTGGATCCGGAGCTATTGTCTGCGTTGGGGTCTTTTACGTCTTGTACACCAGACTTTGGGAAAGATGTCCATTAGAGCTTAGCCAGTTTGTGGACACCCCTATTGAAGAATGGGTTAGGCAAGGAGGATAAAGATAGACTCATGAAAGAGCATCTTATACCCACCAATTGCAAATTATTGCAAGCTCCGAAGTTGAACGCGGAGATCTCAGCCGCCGTATCAGACATAGTCAGAGGATGCGACAAAAACTGGTTGATTTTCAACAAAAGCTGGGTAAAGGTACCGCAGCCATAAACAAAGTAATGGATATTTGCTCAACACAAATAATAAAGTTCTGGCCTTAAAATATTTAAGTGATGGTTGTCGTTTGTCATCTGACTTGCACCACTGCTTAACTAAAGACAGAATAAAATTAATTACCCCGAGTCTGGAGAAGAACTTTATTCACGTTATTCAAGACTCAGAACGTGACGATACCCCATATGGTAACTCACTGTCCGAAAAAATAAAAGCCAGTAAGGCCATTGAAAAACAAGGAAAACAATGGTAGTCAAATCAGAAAAATATTACTCCTCAGCCGTCGGTCACTCATCCTTTCATCCAGGGAAACTGGTTAGAACCTCCTTGTTATCCGTCAAAAAGGGAGGGGGGGGGGGGCGGCCGGGAAGGTCAGTAGAGACCACCAGTGACACCACGTCGGTCATAACCATCGCAGTCTCGCGCAAGCGAAGAGCTACGCATCGAAGACCCGTGCGTCACAACTGAAATAACCAAGGTACATGCAGGCAGAATACAATTCTTCCTCAGTTGTTGGTATCACATAACCAATAACGCAGTTGTATTATCATGGATAGAACATGGTTTTCCAATTGTCTGTTGTATTCCAGTGACTCAGCCTATCGTACGAGTACGTAACTTTACTGCCGATAAGGCTCAAGATATGCATGTAGCAATTAATAAATTATTAGAACTAGGGGCTGTAAAACGCAGTATTCCAACTCATATATCAAAAATATTTATGAAACCTAATGGAGGCAAGCGGTTTATTCTAAATTTAAAATCATGAAACAAATTTATTACACATAAACATTTTAAAATGGAGGATTATAGATCGTCAGTGAAATGAATCCCTCAAGACGGATTCTTAGCAACAATTGACCTCAAAGAGGCCTACTTATTAGTTCCTATATCTGAAGCCGGCCGAAAATACTTAGGATTTAATTTTCAGGCCCCTTATTCTAGATGTACATACCAGTTCACTGCCATGCCGTACGGCCTATCAGTGGCACCAAGAGTGTTCATAAAAATCAAGAAGGAGGTGATAGCCTACCTTAGAAAAAAGGGACACAAATCAATAATATACTTAGACAGTATAATTATTATGTATAGGTATGCTAGTATTATATTATCTGTGATATAGGTAAAAATTACCAGGAATGTGCTATTAAGTACGTGAAACCATAACACTTCTAGAATGTTTAGGTTTCGTTTAATTATGATAAAAGTTCATTAAAACCAGCTAAAGTATCTAATTTTCTGGGATTCATATGCAATACACAGAATATGTTCTTATCGTTACCTAATGATAAATGTAATAGCATTAAACAGAAGAAAAATAAACTTCAGGTTGTCAAAATGTACAAGTCGAGAGACTGCGTAATTATTAGGTGTTTTGGTCGCAGCTTGTCCAGCAGTTCGATATGGGTTTCTATATACAAAATTACAACAACATAATGATAATTATGAACATAAGAATAATGTCCCCGTATAGTTCTAGAAGACCTTAATTGGTGGCGTAATGATATTTTCACAGCCATGTGTCCTATTAAATCAAAGTTATAAAAAGAAATATATTCAGACGCTTCTAGAACAGGTTGGGGTGCTGTCTGTAGTGGCGCAAAAGCCCATGGCAAATGGAAAGCCATAGAGATGAAACACCATATAAATTACTTGGAGCTTCTGGTCGTATTTCTAGGAATAAAAAGTTTTGCCAGTGATGACTATAATTGTGCAATATTGTTGAGGGAAGACAATACTACACAAATAAGTTACATATATCGCGTAGGCGGAATTCAGTTCTCGCATCTATACGATCTGACAAGTCACATTTGGCAATGGTGCTAGGAACGTAATATTTGGTTCATCTTACGTAAACACGAACGATAATTATGCTGGCGAAGAATCTAGAATGATTAATCCCGATACAGAGTGGGAGTTATCTGATCAAGCTTATAAAATTATTAAAAGACACTTTGGTTGCCCTGATATTGACCTCTTTGCTTCTCGCGACAATGCCAAATGTGACTTGTTTGTTTATTGGAAACAAGAACCTGATGCTTACGCTGTAGACTCTTTCACTCTGAACTGGCAATCCTAATACTTTCTCGCATGCCTGCCTTTTTCCTTAATTTTAAAATGTTTGCGCAAGGTCATTCAAGATGATGCCATAGGAATGTTAGTCTTTCCCTATTGGCCTTTGCAGCCATGGGAGCACCATCCATTGCACACCAAGCTTACCCTTGGTGTCGCGAGGCTCTGCGGACGGCATTCATCCGCCGCGGGACCCCGCTCGTCTCATTAAATCTAATGATGGCTTCGCTAGCCGACAATACTATCAAACAGTATAACTTTACACTAAAACTTTGGTGGCAATATTGTTTTTTTGCATAACATTGAGATTTTTAGTGGTTCAAAAGCATCTGTTCTTTCCTTTTTAACGGAGAAATTTAATAAAGGTTGTTCTTATGGCTCCCTTAATAGCCACTTAATGTATGTTCTGATAATAAAATTGTATAAACGATTATTGAAAGGAGCTTACAAACTTAAGCCCAAGTATACTTCTACTTTGGACCCACAGTTGGTGCTGAATCATGAGTCCAATTGGTACCTTAACTTAGAATTAAGAATCGAAAAAGAACCATTTTTTCGATATTCCGTTTTAATAGCACTATGCACAACCACAAAAATTTCTTTAATTAAATTAACTACATAATATATCAATTCAAGTGGAGTTAAGATAGCCATAACAGATATTATTAAGACTTCCGCTCCCGGACGAGATCAGCCGGTATTGTTTCTACCATAATTTCGAGACAATATTAATATATGTCCTGCTTCAATCCTCAAAGATTATATTTTTTTAACGAAAAATATGAGGACAACGTATGTAGGAAATCTCTTATTATCTTATAAAAAAACACACAAAGCCGCCACGGCTCAATCCATCAGTCGATGGATTAAACACGTGCTGTCAGAAAGCGGCATGGATGTAAGTACATTTAGTGCACACAGCACGCGACATGCTGCCACGTCGGCGGCTCGCGTCTTCGGAGTCAGTATCGACACGATTATAAAGACAGCGGGGTGGACCAGCACGTCTTTAGCCTTTGCCCGATGTTATGACCGACCAGTCCTAAACGATGATAATTTCGCAAACGCTGTTGTATTTCCTATTAACTGATTATATAAAGCAATTATTGGTGATTGTTACAATAATTAAGATTTAAGTACAGCTGTGATACGTTACATTTTCATGAATAAAAATAATAACAATAAAAAAAAAAAGCATTACCCGAACAAAACTTGTTTCTCTGAAAATCTACTTAGTATACATTATATCTGAAGAATGAAGCGACGAATATATAATAGATGATCAAACGAACTTCCTGAAGTGAAGTTCGATCATTATTATATGAGTCGCTTCATTCGAAGATATAAGAACCCTCCTCACCCATTATTAATTCACATTACATAAATATCACTAATTTTAACCCTGAAAGTTTTGTTCATAACGAATCTCTAAAAAGAATGAAAAATGTTTTTTAATTTTCACTAAGGTATATGATGTAAACACTTGTGACACTTAGTTAATAATGTTCAACTAACCTGCAATGTTTACATCTTTGGATGAATGAAACGGTCGTCTTATTCGATGCCAATACTTCTCCTTGTCCTTTTATTTTTCTTCTAATTTTCTCATCTTGTGCTTGTATCTCTCCAATTTCTCCTGTTCACTACGTTTCGGTATTTTTTATAAGCGTGTGCGCTCGTTGCCTCGCACGAAAAAGGAATGAAAAATGTCACACAGACAGAACGGAAGAACCGTATTGAAGGTAGTCAAAAAAAAAAAACAAAAAATGAAGTATCGAATTACTCTCTGAAATCATGCGAAGTTGCCTGTAGGATAAAGGGACTACTTAGTAAACATTATATCTTCGAATGAAGCGACTCATATAATAATGATCGAACTTCACTTCAGGAAGTTCGTTTGATCATCTATAATAGTGCAGAAATAACACATATACAACAACTAGTGGGTAGTTTTAGAAACACAATAGGTACAATATAAAGATGACAAGAAAAAAAAAATATGGCAAATACTTTTGATGGACTTGGCGCTTGAATTTTTGAAGTGTTGTGGAATAAATATCTATTGATTCATCGCAATTAATAAGAAGCCTGCAAAGTCTGGGGATGAGGGAGTTGGATTCCGATACAGTTTTGCGGAATGGAGGTCGTAATAGCTTGATAGGGTGACGCGGATAATTGTAGGGTAGGTTAAAATTAAATTTACTTAATAACTGAGGGCAGTCTATTTTACTCTGAAGTATTTTAAAAAGGAATATTAAATCTATATTATCTCTTCGTTTTTCGAGTGAAGCTATGCTAAATTTTTCAAGACGTTTAGCATAGCTCGGAAATTTTTTGGCTAATCTCGCAGAACAGGCAAGATGGTATAAAAATCTTTTCTGGATCCACTCTAACCTAAGACTGTGTGTTGCATAGTGGGGACGCCACACAACCGCACAGTATTCCAAGACAGTACGAACGAGACAGTTAAAAAGATAAATCTTAGTTTTAGGCTTGCGAAAACATTTAGCATTACGTAACACAAAACCGAGTGTCTTTGAAGCTTTTTTAATAATGTTGTCTATGTGGGGAATAAATGTTAATTTACGATTAAGAAGGAATCCTAAATCTCTGATTACATCAACTTTACTAAGATACGTACCATTCATACTGTAATTAAAATCAATGAAGTTAGACTTGCGAGTAAACGTAATCTGGAAACATTTTTCTACGTTAAGTTGCATATTGTTATCCTTACACCAGTTTAAAAGTCTGTTAAAGTCATCCTGAATGTTGAGTCAGCTAGAGAATCTATAACGCGGAATATTTTCAAATCATCGGCGAATAAGAACGGTGTGGAGTTAAGGAAGCAATAAGGAAGGTCATATACAAAGATGATAAATATAACGGAGCCCAGGTGGGAACCCTGTGGAACACCGGAAGTTATGATCATGGTTTCAGATTTATAACCATTGGCCACGACATAAAAGGATCTATCCGTTAGGTAAGAGTGCAGCCACTTAAGAAGAGAACCAGCAAAGCCGTACGCAGCAAGTTTGTGAATCAGCACTTCATGGGAAACATAGTCGAAAGCCTTGCTGAAATCAGTGTATATGGCGTCGACTTGCTGGTTCGAGGCAAGTGAAGCAGCAATATCCTCAACGGAGCTTTTTTTAGCATGTGTAATGGGTGGGCCGACGCAAAAATCGCTTGCGTGCGTATTCGCGACGGAGACGTCACAGATACGCCGCGTAAACGTCATGATGAAAAATTTATTTCAGGTGCTAGCTTTTCCCACGACTTCACTCCCGTGGCGTATCCTTCACAGGAGTCGTGTAATTCTTCTTGGATAAGTGATAGAGATTTCCATCAGTGAAAATGTTTTTGTAATCGGTTCAGTTCTTTCAGAGATTAACTTTTACAAACATCAACAAAACATGTTTATAATATTAGTTTAGATAGATTAATACCGGGTGTGCGCGACTGGCGTCTAATCAAACACACGCATATAAAGCCAGTGTGGTGTACTCGTATTTAATGTAGTATTAAGTCGGACTTATTAAGTATTCCGAGACGCTGAAGCGTGTGTGTTACTCGTAGGAAAACGTTAGAAATCTAGTAAAATGTTTGTTAATTGGAACCATGTGATTTACTACTAGTTGTAACTAGCTGTAATAGGTTTTAATTAGAAAATCAATATTAGCTTAGGTTCTGGCCAAGATAGACCTGACCTTTCTGTTCACGAACAGAAACATGCCACGGCATGTCTGTAAAAGTCTGTTAAGAAAGTAATCAGTTTACATAGACAGCTAGGCAACGAGGCATCATTGCATAAATTAATTAATAATTAACCAATTTGTCCACTGCTAGTGCTGGGGCTCGGGTGAGTGGGCTATAATCTTCCATGTAGGCCCGATGCGGGTTGGTAAATATCACTTCGATTTATCAAGAACTAAAGTAACAGTGGCGTCCAATAAAGTTCTGCCATTATTGAGCTTTTCCCAATCATGATGGTTATGGCCTATTCATTTTATGTATACCGTCCATCCTATTCATGTTATGTACAATTTGATAAATAATTTAGATTTGATTTGTTAATTGTAATAAAAATACATGCTACATTTAGGAAAACCATTTGCATCAATTTCCTCGAGTTGATTCCCGTCAAATTCAACGATCTGTGTAATCTGTTGATTATTTTGTTAACTCCGTCTGGCAATTACCCACCTATTATTTTTGGGTCGAATCCTATAGCAATAATTTAATAACAGACGCCATAATTTGATAAAATAGGTATTCCGTGTACCCTTTTTGCGCGAACTATACCTTGTTTTGAAATTATTTCAATTATAACAACATGAATTTGTATAGACTACCTACAGTTGGCAACCACCTCGATTTCAGCTTTGCAAGAGTTTTTCAATCTGGGGAGATTACTTCGGCTCTAACTGTGGGCACAGTTTCGTGAATATTTATAGCGTTTATTTGACAATAATGCGGTTCTAACCAACGGCTTTCTTTTGTTTGTTACCCAATAAAATAATATGCACTATAGCACGCCACAAAATTACAACATCCGCTACCTCCTTTGAGTAACGCTAAACATCCCGTGGTTTGGCGTGGCCAGTGGCAAACGTACGTACGTAGGTCAACTGGGCAACTCGCATATCTACCTACTTGCAAGTTTAAAGACCAATAAAAACACAATACGCCTGGGTGTTCATATTTACACCTTAATAACTTCTCTGATGAATCTGTAATTCGCAACACAGATCTCGTTTTACCAATTATCTTCCCTGTAATAACTCTGAATTCTTTATTTCTCGGCAAAATAACACCTTGTTCACCCGGAATTATTAAATTATTGATGTTTGGTTGTGAGTTTCGGAAAACTTTTAACCCCACAAAGAGTGGAGGCGCACTCTCCAATTTTTTTAATCATTGGCTGTCTCAATGGGCCCTCATCAAATTAATTTTGTTGGAAACGCATTTAAAATATATATTTATATGGTCCCTATGTATAATGCGCCATAGGTTGGGGTGTGTGGAATATGTTCGGTGTGTTGCATATTTTCTTTACCGCAATTTGATCCGTGTCCCTAATCTTGAGGCATCATATATTTCGTATATGAGCATCGTCGTTAGTAAGGCTCAGCTTAATAATATTAATCCTTATATCATCCCTTTATCAATACAATCATTTATTGGTTAGTTAATTGATACATTATATGTGTTGCCTTTGATCTATCACACGCTTTTATACTTGCCATATTTTTTCCTCATTATTGGAAGGAAAAAATATGGCAAGACAAACCCAACCCGAGACTCTGAGTGCTCGTTCACACCAAAAGTCCGTTTTACAGGTTTGCTTTATCGTATTCATTTTTATTCGGCGCTGATGTATGCAGTTGTAAAAGCGAGTTCAGAAACATGACAGTATTCCAGATCCAGTAAAAATACCAATCCGACAAAATATACAGCAGTCCGTTTTACAGGTAGGTTTATCGTATACGTTTTTATTCGGCAATGGCGTAGATAGTATGAGCGAGTTCAAACACACAACAGTATTACTAATACTGATCCATGTTGTTTGATAAAAAAAAATTTTTTTTTATTAATCCCAAAACGACTATTTCTGAAATCCAAATAAATATTAATGACACTGAAATGAATTCAATTATCAGACCGTTAAATCGGATTTGGTGACTGAAACCTCAGCTAATTTAACAGATCATATCAATATATTTCACCAGAACGTACATATGTTCTGGTTCTTGTCTCTTATTACTAATACCGCACGGTACTCGTATTAGTAGAGACAAGAATTAGAAGTTTATCTAAAATCTCTTGAAATAAAAGTAGACTAATTATGTACTAGCGAATAATAAAAATACTAGTTCTAATTGCGTAAGAGAATTCGGCAAGGCAATAAGTGTTTGACCACCATCAATCAACCAATCACATGCGAGATGAAAGACGCGATGTGGTTTTCCATCTATGTTAATGGTCGATTGATGGTGGTCAATGCCTTTGCCTTAACGATTTTGATACTGGTCTATACATAATGTTGTTGTTATCAACAACATTTACTTAACAGCAGGAATAGCATAATTTGCGGCGACTTTAATATATATTTACTTTCAGATACACTGAGAAAAATCTGGCCAATCAAGTATGACATTTTGCTTGAAAGAAAAAAAAATGAATGAATCAATCAAAAATTTATAAAAATAGACTAATCACTGTTTGTTGTTACAATAAAGTCAAAATGATGCACTCTTCTCTATCATTCACAATTTTTCTACCACTTATTTATACTTCTACACTATATATATAACATATATATATATCTATATACTATAATATATGTATATTATATATATTATTTAATATTATAAAACTGAAGAGTTTGTTTGTTTGTTTGAACGCGCTAATCTCAGGAACTACTGGTTGGAATTGAAAAATTATTTTTGTGTTGGATAGTCCATTTATCGAGGAAGGTTATAGGCTATATAACATCACGCTATAACCAATAGGAGCCGAGAATAAATAAAAAATGTTGCAAAAACGGGCAAAAATATTCCTTTTTGAGAGCTTTTGTTGCGTGCGCTGCGTAAACGGTTAAACCGTTTACGCAGCGCACCGGTTACGCAAATATAATGTATGATGGAATTGTTCTTCTTTAAAAGTTCTAAAAAAAAGTCCACGACAGCATATGTCTATCTTTTAAGAGACTTTTGATATAGTAGTATAAGGGTAGGTAGGGTAGGGTAGGTAGGGTAGGGTAGGGTAGGGTAGGTGTAGGGTAGGTGTAGGGTAGGTGTAGGGTAGGTGTAGAGTAGGGTAGGTAGGATAGGGTAGGTACGTTGCCAGTTGACGGGAGCGAAGCCGCGTGGGACAGCTAGTAATTTTATAAAGAGGAAAGTTTTTTTTTGTTTGTTTGTACCAAATAGTCTCCGAAACTACTGGGAAGATTTGAAAAATTCTTTCACCAATAGAAAGCTACATTATTCCTGACTGACATAGGCTGATTTTTTAATCCCGTAAAACGGGTCCTGTGGGGTAATCCACGGGAGCGAAGCCGCGGGCAACAGCTAGTAATTAATATTGAGGAACCATTTTTTTGAGAATCATTATCATGCTCTTGATCTTGCATTACAATTAAAAAAAAGTGGTTTATATTTAATTTTGTTCATTTAATAAATAGTTTGATGTAAACAAATAAATTTTAACCCCGTATTTTATTTTATTGTTTTTTTCTTGCCATTCTTTTTTTTATTTATTTCTGCCAAATATATTGATAATTGTTTATTCATCAATCCAGTAAGTGCCTACATTTTTTTTATTCCTCATTTTCATGTTTAGTATGTTTAAATAGTTTTTAAAGTTGAAGTGTACGAAGTGGCCGCCGTGGTTTGCGAAAGCCAGAGTATCCGTTTTTAGCTGTTTTTCACCCCTTTGGGAAAATTATAAATAAATATTGGTCCTACAGTTCTAATATTGGGTCTTTCTTTTAGTAATTTTTCTCTTTATTGTAATATTTTTTTAGATTTTAAAAATCTTAATGAATTTTTGAGATATATGCAAAAAACCAAACCCCTTTTTTATCTTTCAGGAAATTGTTTCTAACTACTGCAATTTTTGCGAGCGGAACTTAACTTTTTTTCAAAAATCATCTACATTCTATCCCGAATCAAATGACACCTTGTTCATATTTTTCCGAGACTGTTGAAAAAGTTGAACAAATAAAGGATTTGTTGACTAGACTATTCATGCGAAAATGTATTGTGTGAAGACTGGGGCATAAAAAGTGTTTAATATTTTCAGGATTTCTTAGATTGTTAACACCCCAGCTGTCTCTATCTCCATCACAGTGATGAAAATCTCTGAGAGCAACAGAATACAAACGTTAATGACTTGTAAATTGAAATAGGATTTAGGCCGGTCAGTTGACCCTTTTTGGGCCGACCCAGACCATTTCCCATTAAGTTAACAATGTTATTGTCAAAACGAGTATAAAAAATCGGTTATTGAGCCAAATCGTGATCTTCGTATCCAAGAGATAGAAGAAATTTATCGCATCTATGTTTGGTTCGTCTGTGAATTATTTAGCTCTTTTACCCTGTAGCTCATGGTGGAGCCCTGGAGGAGATCTAGATTAGCTATCGGCTTGTCGTCCGACTGCTCATCCAAGTGTTTTAAAAAGTGCGAAACTTGCATTCGGCAACACATTTGTAGGTAGTGGACAAACTCAGAAAGGGCCTTAGAAAATAAAATTATTATTGTTTTTCTTCTTTTTACATTATATGGCCATTATATATTGTATTTTTGTAATAGAGTCGCTGAAATAGAATAGCTGTCTGTGAGTTTCGGGTGCGAGTGACGGCATTAAATACGATTCATCCGATTTAATTTTATTTATTAGATCCAATAACGTTTTGACGGAGTTATTTAGGCAGTTCGCATCTTATTTCAAGACGATTTACTGATAACTGAGTAAGTAGGTATTTGTCTCTGTAACTCTATTTATAACGATTTTACAGAAATAGAAATTAATTAAAACACTAATGTTTTAAGCTTTTCTGGACCGGCCAGGAATTTCGGATAAGATTTTTGTATTATGTACAATGAAGAGATTGTAAATAATACGAGCAACAAGTACGGTGTATACGGTACCACATGTTGACGGGGTCGCCATAAAAATTAAAGTATACTCGTAAAGTTGCCTGAAAAGGTACCTACTAGTGGATAAAATAGGTGTAGTAGAAATGCTTCCGTAAAACGGGGTTAGATTGATTTATTTTAAAATAAAATTGACATAACTACATAAATTACATTTTGAAATATCGCACGCCCAGAATGACACTGCACTAAGTCAGAATATCTAATTTTTCAGAATCGGCGTAAAACCGTTATCTCAATTTATGTCAAAGTTATTGCGAATGTCTTGATCATCGCATGTAAAGTATATCCGTATCAGAATGTTATAGTTTTGTCGATTCAAAACGCGTTAATAAAGCAAATAAATGTATTTTTTTATTTAATTCACTGTTGTGGGATGACTAAACGAAATGAAAAATAATTATTTCAAGTTACGTGCTTTTTACTGACTGAATCTGAAATAATGTAATATTATTCTACTGTTTTTTTATTGTGATTTAATATACAATAATGACTCATTTTTTTCCTTTCCAGTAATAAACCTTTAAAAAAAAAAAATTAACAATTTAAAATATTTTTCTGCAATAAGTTTGTGTATTGTGTAATACTCGTATTGCGCTGACATTGAGCATGGCTGACATGTAAGTGTTGCAAATTTTAAAAAGAAAATCGTTCCATTTTCACGGAGTTAGCTTTAAAAACCTAAAAAATACGGCCAAGTGCGAGTCGGACTCGCGCACGTAGGGTTCCATACTTGGTAAATTGCGGTTTACGATTAAAGACGTATTAAAAAAAAAACTACTTACTAGATCTCGTTCAAACCAATTTTCGGTGGAAGTTTACATGGTAATACACACACAAGTACATCATATATTTTTTTAGTTATATCATTCCCTTATTTTAGAACTTACAGGGGTGGGGGGACACATATTACCACTTTGGAAGTGTCTCTTGCGCAAACTATTCAGTTTAGAAAAAAAATACATTAGAAACCTCAATATAATTTTTTTATCCATACGTCCCATACGAATGGATAAAAAAATTTGATGAAAAAAAAAATGAGTTTCAGTTCTAAGTATGGGGAACCCCCAAAATTTATTGTTTTTTTTCTATTTTTGTGTGATAATCTTAATGGGGTTCACAGAATACATCTACTTACCAAGTATATGTATTCTGTGAATCGTGTATATACCGTGTATATGTAAGTGGCTGTGACATACGGATGGACAGACAGACAGACCTGACGAGTCCATAAGGATTCCATTTTTTGACATTTGGCTACGGAACCCTAAATAAGTTATCATCAAAGTTGCACCAGATCTCAATGTAACCGCGTTTTACCGGTACCAAAAAGTAAACAATAACCCAATCAAAACCAATAAATTATAGGTAACCATGTTTTTAGATCTACTGAACCACAACGTCTTTACTCATCTATCCTTATTTTTTCGTGGAATAGGTAGGTCCCTACATCTAAATATAATACGTAGGTATCACTTACGGCACATATTAATATCCTCTCCATCATTAATTAACGACACGAATACATGTCTATAATCGGTTGTCTATTTGTACCGTACCACCCTATACATTCCCTTTCCCATGTCTTTTGTTTCTTGCCAATAGTTTAATAACTCTTGAAAGGCACCTGTCAGTTCTAGTTCCTCGTGACGATATTGCCAAGTGATATTGACCTCTATAAGCGAGTAAACTTGATTAAATAATAATATTCGGCCAGCCACTACTGTTTAATACAGGCCATCGGATCACAAAGCCAAGAGGCAAACGCTGGGGCCCATAGCAGTGCTGCGACTCCTGGATCCTATCAAGTCCATACCCGCGAAACTGCGATGCGCAGCAGCGGAAAGCTAGGGGTTTGCTCTTTAGAGATACTTGTTCCTGTCTGACAGGTGGGAAGTGGGATCCTTACAACTATGCACTACGGCTTACCCTTGTTCCTCGTGGTGGTCTTCGGGTCAATCCCGTGTCGGGTGGTCGGGGTGTTAGAGGGGGGAAAATATATATAATAAAGGGAATGATTAACACCCGACGTGATCTGAGCCGAAGTTCTCGGCAGCCAACAGACACCTAGACACGTTTCCGACAAGAAAATACTTCGCTGTGCGCGAAATATATACACAAACAAATGCACGGGCGATTTCCCGTACCACTCGCGGGTGGTGGACACAATTTCGGATAATTATCGGCTGGTTACAACTCGATTTCATAATACCAGTTCTAGACCGACATTTTTTCCGTCTCGCACCGGCAAACACGTTTTTACAAGTCATGTCAACTGTCAACTCCAAGCTCAGTCAAGAACTGTCAATTCAAAATGACAGCGAGCTGACAAGTGTGGCAACAAAATAACAAAGGAAGGAACGAAACCTTTTCGTTTCGAACAACTGCGGACCGGTAGCTTGTCATCATTCAAAATTTCACAACGACTTCGAAACTGAAATAATACACCGTGTTTGTAAATTAAAGAAGAGGTACACGTGGATCTATAATTAAAATTACCTAAGACTTAAAATTACAAATGAAAGATGCCAAAGATTGATAACAAGCTGACAATCATTTTAAACCTACTTACCAAAAAGGAGAAGGTTCTATGTTCGACTTTGTTTGTTTTTTTTTTTTGTGTATTTTCACCGATATCTCCGTCAATTGTGGACCGAATTTAATTTTTTTTTTTGTTTGAAATGGTATGTGCCGAAATTGGCCCCATTTATTTTGGTGAAGATCTGATAAAGAACTTCGGCGATATGTAACAGAACTCTTCAATAAAATAAGGGCACATCTCTCGGGATTGCTGCAATCGCATGCCTGTTTATTGTTAATACCATTTCACAACATAACATCACGGCAGTACGCTCTAAAGGGGTACGCAGATGTGTACAGTTCACCTTGGTACACTCTCATTTCACCAGTTATGTTTAAATTTCATGGTATTCGGGTAATCTATTCTGACATTATAGGTACCTTACTAAAGAACTTGCCTATTAGGTACAACTAAAAACAGAAATAAATTATTTTTTTTCAAAAAAATGCTACCGACTTCTAAATAAAAACACTACAAATTGAAAAATTAATTTCTTTTTCGATGTCGGTGTCCATAACGAAAAAAAATTGTATGAAAAAGAATTGTTTTAACTTTAATGAGATAATATTTCAGGAGAGCACTTACCAAAAAACCTGCGAAAGTTTTTGGTAAGTGCTCTCCTGAAAAATTGCGATATTGCGCAAAGTCACGCAGGTTATGTCAAAATTATAAGAACCTACCCACTTACTATAATAGAAAGTATTATAATTACGAAGAGTGAAGAGATAAAAATAAGCATTGTTGTAAATATGAAAATAATATTTCATCTTGTTCGACATGCGAAAATAATATGCGTATCTCTGTATGCTGGATTATTGGATAAGTTCATTAGATTTACGACCATTTTTTTTATAAAACTACTTAGTTAAACTTCATAAGTAAGTTACGCGAACTTAAGAACAATGTGAACTTAAGAAAGTATAAAAATATGATAAAATAACGATATGAACACAACATTCGATTTGCTTGTAATTTACTGAGTTCCATTCCGCTGAAGAACATCTGCTCCAGAAAATGTACATATTATAAGGCGTGCCCTCTGCCCTCGACCATCGGCCTCTCCTTATGTTTCCCAACCATTCATCTATAACTTTTCCAATACACAGCACTCAGATCGTAATTGAAACAAATGTTCCTACTGCCCAGTTTTTGAGAAGTGAGCGCCAGTTACGTGCAGCGTGGAAGGAAAAGCCACAAAACACGGTGGAGCAGCCACTACTTGAGGAAATGATTTAACATTTTATTTGCAAACTTCAATCACTTTTATACAAGAGACGTAGACGGGCACTTTGATTATAGTTTTCTTTACAAGTGTACCACCTTTGTCTGTATGTTTGTGTTTGTATGTTTATATGTTTGTATTTTGTATGTTTGAATGTTTGTATGTTTGCATTATCAGATCGTGATCATTCTTTTTTGTTGGATTACGTATCTCTCAACTTACGGAACAAAGCAATTTTCTTCAAAATTGGTTCAGCGGTTTTCAAGATATTTTATTTAAACTTTGCCCCACACTAGGAATTTCTACTGTATCGTGGGTGCATTTACAAACATATAAACTCACATACACAAACACCTAGAGCCGGAACAACTATCAATTGTCATACAAATATTTGTTCCGTGCGGGCATCGAACCCGCGACATGCAAGCAGTCAATCGCTCAACCACTGCGCCAACCGTGCGCCGATATGGAACATACAACCGAATTCCTTAGCGATTAATAATAACTTAATTAGTACGAATGTGTTATTATGGGTATTTCTTCAATCCGTTAGGTACCTTACTATAGAACTTGCTCACCTTTTAGTGATAGGGTACTAAAAAGGAAAAAGTTTTATTTCTCTCTTTTTAGTAACCTATCACTTCTAAATTATTAGATTAAAAAGTGCAAAAATAACTTTCGTTTCAGAAGTCGGTGTTGAGAACGATAAAAAACAAGAGGTTACCAAATACACCGACTTGCGAAACGATAGTTATTATTGCACTTTTTACCAACTTCATTAGTCTTTTGCTTTAGCAATCGGTTTATTTTTTTGTAAAAAAGTTTTTATTCCAGTTCATTTATTTATATTTGACCTCTATTCTCCACGCATTGGTTTGCATATAGTACATTACTGCAGCGGCCAGCAAAAGAGGCATTGATGGACGAACGTGCAAATTTGGGCCGAGGCGAAGCCGAGGCACACATACGTAAGTCCCTCAATACCTAGTTGTGGCCAAGGCTTGTATAGTACTTTTCTCAAATAATACGTGGAAATTAAAACTAATTAGTACCTAGAACTCATTTTTTCAAACACAATTACTATTAAATATCAATGACGAAAAACGAACAACAACAATTTTGCCCGCGTTAAAGTGTTCATTTGTTTTTTTTCAATAAACAGCTTTCTATTTGCAAGCCAGTTCGAATTTTAAATAAAACCTTTGATAATATACCTCCTTGGTTGGTTCCATTTTTAAATTAGACGACAGATATGAGTTTTCTATTTTTTTTTTTTTTTTTTTTTTTTTTTTCACCAAAAGTAATACAACAAATAACATAAAATATTACAGGCCAGTACTTAAAATTATGCAACATGGGAGCATCTGTAGCCGAACTAGGACGAGTCCTGTATCTCGGCATACAGCGCCTGACCCTCGAAATGGATTATTATGATTATTATATTTAGCCCAATAGACATGCAAAAAGACGTATATATGTAATTATACAATGTCTTGATTTGTTCTAAAATCAAACAATACTAAAAATGTGTAAATGTGCCTACGTGTGATTTTGTGTAAATGTAGAGTAGTGAGAGGTGTATGGGTGTTGGGTAGTGTAGTTTTGATACATTCATAATACCGAGAAACTAAAGATGCATAATATGAACAAAATATATAAAACAAAAAACATCCAATATCTATTGGTTATCTCTCTGGAAACTGCTCATGTCAGTATGCAAGTCAAACTATCTCTCATTTGTTTTCTATGTAATTTATTTGACCGCTAAACACACAGATATGGATTTTCATACAACTTTTGCCGGCCGCTGCTCGCATGTATTTGGCCAGTACAGCAATTTCGATTTATCTCGAAGAAGGTTGTCAAAATAATGCTCAAATTTCAAAGCATGTTTGACAAAAATACATTATACAAAAGCACTCTTATTTACATTTTTCCGACCTTTAAATTTTTTCCGTATTGTGCTCAAATAGTCGGGTTGAAATAAAAGTTTAATTTGGAGAAGTGGTACTTCTTGCAATATAACTTTTTATTAGTTCAATGTTCGATCGCCTCATTGTTGTAGGATCAATGAGGTTCGGTATCAAGCTACGCGTGTCGTGCATGTTATATGGGTCTGGTTGTAGGGTTGAAGGGTTCAAAGCGTAGGAAATTCTCCGCCAATGTATCTCCATATGATCATACCGAACAGTTTTGATTTAATATTGGTATCATTACTAAAACTCACGTCTTGCGCTTCGAACTTTTCCACTTTCCCTGGAGCAGACATTATCTGAATCACATATTTGAAAACTTTTCTTTTGTTTTTGTTTACTTATGCAAAATTTTCTTCAGCCTAAAAAAGAAACAGATACTTAGACTAAGCAACTAAGATGAAATATTAATATAGCATTACACCTCTATAATAGTGGCTGAGAAAACATTTCTCGAGTTTTAGAAAATAATATAAATATTAACTTATTATAGTTTACTATTGCAAATTGAGAAAATTGTTTTGTAATTAAAATTATAGGAGCAATAGTAGACAATAATTTAAGAGTGACCCCTTCACTTATTGTCTTATATTGCCGCTTCAGCAAATAACTATAAAAGTTTCAATATAAATTATCACAATTATAATACAAAGGGAATGTAACCCTCTTTTCGGACTAGACCGGAGCCCTTAATCACAAACTAATGTGAGAAAAGCCGTTAACATCCACAAACATGAATATTTACATCATTTGGTTTTAATAATAGTATTTGCAAACTCACACAGTGGTTATATAATGTTTTCAGCATTCGATTTTCTTTCAAATATGCGAAAAAACGGAATGTGGTTGAATTGCGGGTATTCGCATTTAGGCCTATCTCAATTTGAAAATAAAGAGAAAAATTGGTTGTCTGTAAAGTCGGTTTACGGACGATAGTTTAACGTGACAATGTCATAACATAAAGATGCGGCGCAAGCCTAACGCTCAAGCCGATCGTGCCTTTCGCTCGCTCGTGTAGCGCTCTCGTTCCGATCATAACGTTACAATGAGCGTAACGGGACAGTGAGTCATCCTTTTTCGTGCGTGCTGCCGGCGTTCATCAATTTATTAGACGTTGTCACGTCAAAAAACGGATCACTATGATGAGCCAAAGGAAGCAAGTTCATCATATTGGTTCTCTATTGTGTGACTTAACTTTTTTTATCCATAATTTTAAGTGCCATAACTTTTTTTGTCCTAATTATCATTTGTCCGAATGATAACGTACCCGAACTTAATATCACATAATATCACATCCCATAAAATTGAAATCCCTAAATATAATATTTCCTAAATCCGTTTGTCATTATTACAATCAATAATATACAAAAGACATAAAACCGTTTTCATGTACAATTCAATAATTTTTGGGTCAGAATAAAGCAGTTGATTGAGAACATGTGGTATTTGTAAGCAAGCAAGCATGTAGCATGCAAGCAAGCACGTAGCATGCAGCATGCAAGCAAGCACGCAGCATGCAGCATGCAAGCAAGCACGCAGCATGCAAGCAAGCATGCAACATGCAGCAGGCATGGTTTCTGTCACGGCTGCGGGGCTCCGGCTGTCCCACGCGAGTTAATCGTCGCAGATGGGTTTAACGCTCACCAGCCTCAGCCGGGTCGGCGCGTGTTACGACCACATGCTCCTCAAGTCGCGGGCCGCCTCGCCCCTCTGCGCCTACGCGATTTTAAATTACACTCTAGGGTTAGAGCTGACAAGACTGCGTGGAGTCAGATTTACAGCGATTCATTTCTGTCACTGAAACCTAATTTTTAGCAAATGTTTTAGGACTAAAATAATTTCATAAATGAACATTCGGAACAATACACATTATTTAACACAATACTTAGGACATATGACTTTACGTCATGTAAAATTAGGAGAATCAATTATTATAGTACTCGATATTATGACAGAATACTTTAAAACTAAAGATAATTATGTTAAACAAAATTTCGGGATTTTGAACATTATGGTTACTGAAGTTTATAGCAAACGTGTTTTGGATAATGATTTTCGGAAAAACAATTTTAGGAGAAGAAAGAGAGTACCTATCATATTTTATCACAGCTCATTTTGACGGTGTAGTTGCCCGCGCAAGTATGCCGCCATACTTTGAAAACCTTATCACAATAATGGGTTTCTTGCAGTTTGAAAAAAAACTAAAACATGTGAGCATACCTATAGTAACCAGTAACTGGGTTATGAAGGTCAAATAGGCAGTTGTTCCATGCAGGCTGCATCCGGTCAGACTGAAGCCAACAATGCAGTAAGTAAAAGGTTAGCTAGGCAGATTATCAAGTCCTTGGGCTGTAAACAAAAGCTACGTTCTAACAGCGATGACAATTGCCCAAAAGTTCAAAATGCATGGAATTGGACATGCGCTACCTAAATGTCATATGTCAGCCTTGCCCATTTATTTTGGACTTCTGAAATATAATTTGTTGTGGATATCTTGACTGTGTCCCTCATTTTAACAGTCAGCCTTATAGATATTGTATCTACCTACATTCACTCATATTGTTGCTTACACACGCATGGTATTAAGGCCATGCCTGCTCAGTCTGTTTATACTGCAAAGGAGGCGGTGAATTAATCCTACTGAGAAGTCGCTACTACCACAAAGTATGTAACCGCAGACAGACTAGAAAGTCACTACAAACAAAGAGCCATTTTGCACGCACACATGGACATTGCAATTTTACAGGGACTCTCCTATTACCTACACTTGAGTACTTGCGAGTCTAGACTAATTACTTTGAGAAATAGGTTGAAAATAATTTAAATAGTATATTCTGATATAATGCCTAAATTCAAATTCAAAAACTTTATTTCGAGCGAAGACTCATATAGGGTTAGTAACAATATGCATTAAAACTATGTATTAGTAAACAATACGATACGGTGATACAGGTAACTGACAGCAGTGAACTATATACGGACAGTGCACACTGTCAGCAATCATTTTCAGAACCCTGTTAGGGCTGTCCATAACTCGGGCCACCATTGATGTTGCGCGCTTGCGCATTAACGCGTAAAAACAATCAACACGCGCCACCGCAAACATCCCTGACGCACTACAACGCCAAGGCAACCCCGTCAGTTTTCTGAACGCGTTATTTTAAAGCAATACTTTCGTTATTTACAGAGTAGTTTCGATTAGCGATTCTCATTAGCTTTACTAACTTTTTAGAGTAGGCTAGAGATGACCAAATATAATTAGAGATGAAGTTCGAAGACGTCATAAATTAAGCGCTTTAATGGTAAATGTAATAGTTTTTGTAAGAATATATATTAAATAAAAATAAAATAAGTAATAAAAATAAAGAAGAAACTTATTTCATTTCATAATCTTAAGAGGAAATATGGTTTATGGAATATCTTTTAAATTGGTCCAATATTGGAGAAGGAAAGAGACAAGAGCCAAACCTCGAATTATGACTTTTCACTAAGGAAATTCAGTCGGCGCTCTGTGACCCCGTTTCCTCTTAACCTTTTAGATTAGTTTCTTCAAATAAATATATGAAATATATGAACTTCCATGAACTATTTAATTGACCGTCCAAGTTGTCATTTCATATGAATGTAAAATTCAATAAAAGCGTAAATCAATAACTTCAAGGTAAAATCTACTTAGCTTGTCATCGTAGAGCAGCAGCTATTCGAAAGGTCGGCTACGGAATTATGGAAAGTATTATAAAAGGAGCTTTACATAAATTGCCTTAATCGATTACACTTATTATAGCTTGGTTATACACCAATAAATCTGCCTAGCCTTTTCTCAACTATGTTGGGGACGGCTTCCAGTCTAACCGAATAGCCTATCTGATCCCCGCACACATGTCTTGTCAACTTAGCAACGGTGCTGGTGTCGCCACACTATTGTGTAATATGTCTGATGTTATGTATTAACATGTGTTTAATATAAAACTTGTTAAGCAAATAAACTATTACATACATAACACGATACACATACACAAAATACTTAGACACAATAAATGTGCTTTAATAAATCGAATTAATTTTTTCCTCCTGGGTGACCACTGAAAATCAGCGGCCTGTGGGTCCCCCACAGTACAGCATTATGCTGAGTGTTTGGCTAGCCCCCTGTGCGATCCCGACCACTCGGAGCCCCATGGTTATGGAGATATCCATGGTTAAAGTTTTCAGGTTAGACTAAAATTTTAGTAAATGTCCATCGTTTTAAGGGGCGGGGAGGGAGCGAGGCGAAGGGTGGTAGGGGGGCCACCTCCCTGCACCATCCCAACCCCACGGAACCCCATGTATATGAAGATATCCATGGTTAAAGTTTTAACGATTACTATTTAAGCAACAAAGTCGACGGACACGTCCGTTGCCCCCAACACACATCAGGACCCGAGGTGGCGGCGCGTAGTGTTCCACGCGCGCCCCTCTTAGACGTTGCAGGAGGAGTCTAACACCTAACTCCTCCCCAACCCGAGATCGAGGCCCGCTAAGGCGGGCCGGCGGCGGTTTGCGGAAGTATCGTTGTTCCCGCGACCCCCAGCGTAGGTGTGAGATGGAACACCGGGGTGGTTTTTAGTCAGTACAAGTCTGACAGACCCCTCCGCCCTCCCCAGGGCGGAGGACATCCAATGAGGATTTTCCACCCCGGAACAAAAAAAAGGGCCGGACGCGAGAGGTTACCACCGCCGATCGCCTCCACGAGGACACGGCGTTGCTCCGCCCAAGCGGGGCAGACCTCCACCGTATGTTCTACCGTGTCCTCCGGGCGATCCTCACAATGGTGACACCCGGGCGTTTCCTCTCGCCTTATCCTGAACAGGAACCTCCCGAAACAGCCGTGTCCGGTGAAGACCTGCGTCAGGTGGAAGGTGAGGTTGCCGTGACGCCTCTCAAGCCACTCCTCAAAGAGGGGCCTTATCATCATAATCGCGGCGTGCCCATTTTTTTTTCATTTCGATATTAACGCTATCAACACACTTTGAAACTATTATGCTTTAAGATATTCGTAAAGCTTGAATCTTGAGGTTTTTATTGATATATAACACATAGACATTTGGTTATAAAACCCAATAACATGAAACTTTAATAAACAAAACCGGTGGAATGAGAGTATACCAGGGTGAACTGTTCACACCTGCGTACTCCTTTAAAGCGTACCAGTGTGATGTTATGTTATGAAATGGTGTAAACTATAAACAGATATGCGATTGCAGCTATCCCGAGTGATTTGCCGTTATTTATTGAAGAGTTCTGATGTATATCTCCGAAGTTCTTCATCAAATCTAGATGAAAATTTAATGGGACCACATGACAAACACCAACTCGAATAAAAAAAGAATCATCAAAATCGGTTTACCCAATAAAAAGTTCTGAGGTAACACACATAAAAAAAAAAAAAAATACAATCGAATTGATAACCTCCTCCTTTTTTTGCGAAGTCGGTTAAAAATACAATTAATCTTGATGGTTTACACAGAAGCTCCGACGTGCAATCGCGAAAAATTCACCGGAAAGATACGTAGTATCTCTAAGTCGTCTGTGCCGGAAAGTTTTCCGGTGACGTTTGATTTTTTTACTAGAAAAAAACGAGGGCCAGACTATATTTTTTTTAGCAAAACGTTGCGGCATTTAATTCCACACCACAGAGTATAATTTTTTAGACGCATTGTGTCAAAACGCGAAATGTCCTTGAGGATTTTTCCGCATCGAAAACGGGCAACTAGAGAGACTTGGACGTTGACCGGAAAAAAAAAACAAACCGACTTCCAAAAAAAACACTGTAAAGTGAAAAATTACTTTCTTTTCCGAAGAGAAACTTGGTAGTACAACCCACTGTTTCCATATGCTATGAACTGAATTGTTGTTTTTATGTACTTATTGTTAAAGTATCTCTGTATAATCTGTACAATTTAAAATTCGCCAACATCTGCTCTCTCGGAGGTGGGCGCTAATGGCTACAACACAGTTTCACACTAATGTAGATGTTAACAATCACTAATAATATGTAATCATGTGTAATGTTCTAATAAAAACATTTGAAAATAGATGAATTTAAAAAAAAAAATCCGCTCTTTCCAACTATAGACTTGACTGTATAATCTGTGCTCTCTCTGCTCTGTGGAACAATAACGTGCATAAAATCTTAATTATTTTATTTTATATTATTTGGAACAACACACAACTACATAATAAAGCATAAAGACATAAAACCTAAAATTAACAGCTATGTCATCAACAGCGTTATTCACAGCATACAGTAATAAAATAATATAATGAATTAATAATGTAATTAATAATTATAACAAAATACAAGAATATTAGTATCCAAATCCTTTTATTGCAATAGTTTATGGGCCTAGGACTATAATAGCTTTACTATAATAGCACTTTTTGCTACTAACAGGGCGTTATTAACAAAAAGTGAAAAAGTGCTATTATAATCAAGCCGGCAATTTTCCTAACCTACAGACCGCGTGGTTCGCGGTCTGCAAAATTGTCTTCCAACAATCCACTGGCATTAATTGAAAAATTAACGGGCCGAGACAACTAATCGACGTGGAGATTCGCCGTGAAAACGTATCTCCAATACGAGGACTTGTGGGACTGTGTTGAGGGTGATGACGCCGTAGATCCCAAGCGTGACTAAAGCTAAGACAAAGATAATTCTTTTGGTCGATTCTATGAACTATGTTCATATTCAAGAAGCCAACACTACTAAGGAGATATGGGATAATCTGGCCAAAGCTTTCGATGATTCAGGGCTGACATGCCGCGTTGGGCTACTGAGGGAATTGTGCTCGACATCGCTCACCGGTTGCCAAATACGACAGTAAAATAATGACGACGGCGCATAAATTGAGAAACATTGGGTTTAAAGTAGATGACGAATGGTTAGGCACCTTACTAATCTCCGGTCTATTCGAATCTTCTCAACCCATGATAATTGCAATTGAAAGTTCCGGAATGAAAATAAGTTCAGATTTAGTTAAATCCAAAATTCTGCAAGATGTCAAAATGGATGAAAGTCAAAACTCAGCATTTGCAATTAATCACAGTTTCAAAAAGAAAGGCAACAAGAAAACTTTTCAAAAAGGGCCCCGGTGTAACAGTTGTAATAAATATGGCCACATAAGTACAGAGTGCAAATCAAAGAATAAAGACAAGACGGAAAGCTCAAGTTATGCTGCAGCATTTATCGCCTCCGAAAACAGTAATGATTCATGGTACATTGATTCCAGACCCTCTGTACACATGACTAGGCACAGTCACTTATTGTCACAAAAGTCAGAGCCATTGACCAAAACAATTAAGGTTGCCAATGATAAATTCTTGTCTGTGAAATGTTCTGGGCACTTAACTCTAGTTATTCTTAATGCATAAGTACAATACAGTACTGCTACAGAACGTGCAGTATGTGTCCGAGCTGGAAACTAATTTAATATCAGTCACACAAATAATAAGAAATGGTGGCCAAGTCAAATTTAATAGATAGATAAATTGAAAGAATTTGTGTAATATGTGGAAAACCAACTATAATGCAAAATCTAGTGCCTCCGCACAGATAATGGCCTTGAATTTATAAACAAGAATGTATCTGATCTGTTAAAAGGTAATGGAACCATACATCACACAACAGTTGCCTATACACCACAGCAGAATGGAGTTGCAGAACGACTGAACAGAACTTTAGTAGAAAAAGCTAAATGCATGTTGTTCAATTCCTCGCCTCTCCCCTAATTGAAATTATAGGAATGAAATTGAACTAAATAAAATATAATTAAATCTAGTCATAAATAATATTAAGTAATAATTTTTAAATTTTAAACTATTAGCATGATGCATGAAGGTAATATGAAATGATATTATAGCATGTATAATAAGTTAAAAAAGGATGTAATAATAATAATTGTTAAAATGTATTTATATTATCAGAAATAAAGGCTATTTGAATTTGAATTTGAATGTTGTTCAATGCAAAGTTACAGAAACAATATTGGGCGGAGGCAGCATATCTTGTTAACAGGATTCCAACAAAGTCACTGTCATGTAAAACTCCTGAAGAACTATGGTCCGGAAGAAAACCAAGTGTTAGTCACCTGCGCATATTTGGGTGTGAAACTATGGTATACTTACCAAAAGAAAAGACAAAGAAATGGGATCCAAAGGCAACAAAAGCCAAAGTGAGTGATGTAAGTGGGAGTTTAAATTAAAAGAAGAACCAACAGGTCCACGGTACAAATCTCGTCTGTGTGCAAAAGGATATACACAAACTAAATGTATCGATTATGAAGAAACTTTTTCACCAACAGTCAGGTATGATTCCATTAGTTCACTTTTATCAATAGCTGCTGAACAACACTTGGCAATAATGCAATTTGACATAAAGACAGCCTTTCTGTATGGAGAATTAAAGGCACAAATATTTATGTGTCCACCTGAGGGTTTAGAATGTGCACCTAACACTGTCTGTAAACTTAATAAATCTCTTTATGGCCTAAAGCAAGTTCCCAGGTGCGGTGGAACGGTTACCTATCATAAGTTCGAAAAAATTTAGACCGAATTTCATTTCACCTAAAACTTTTCAACTATTATCGTTTCGTTTTTTTTTACTTCATCGAAGTCACGTCTGCCACTGTCTCAGTTGATCTATTATCAATTCGATTTTTTTCGTTACTCCGACGTTACACTTGGTCGAAAAACTTTTTACCGAAATTACACTTAGCCGAAATATCATTTGTTCGACATATTTATTTTTAAACGCATATCAAAATACTAAGTGAGAGAGAAACAGTGGGCGAATAGAAATGTTTAAAACAGCGCCTGTTTCTGTCTGAAGGGTCTAAAGTAACCTAACTCGAAGGAGATGGCGGGAGCTGAATTCGCTCGCTTTGCTCGCTCACTTCAGCTCCCGTCATCCCCTTCGAACCTAGCCTATCCGTGTCATTGTGCCCTAAGTTATTTTGTAAATCGGCGAAATGTAGGTCGGTAAAATAATACATATGCCACATGATACTTCGATGTTCTGAATATATGTCAAATAATGCATATGGCTAAAAAATCTTCGGTCAATAGATTTTGGTAAAACGAAATTCGAACAAAAAATTCGGAAAAGTGATCGGTTCTCGCTGGAACACTAAATTTAATACAGCCTTACATGCTTAAGTGAATTAAATACTATCCTTGTCTTTATGTAGACGATGGACTGTTGTTATGTAAGGAGAAAAGGTGTTAAAGGATGTTATAGATGAATTAAAAAGAAACTTTGACATTAAGACTGGTCCACCAGTTAATTTTGTTGGTATGCAAATAGAGAGAAGTGATAAATACATATTTGTTCATCAAACTAAATATATTGAGAAATTTTTGGAAAATTTTAATATGAACAACGCTAACCCTAATTGTATTCCAGCTGATCCGCATGTGAAGCTCCAAAAAGGTGATACAGTGCCTGTGAAAAACTTACCACACAGAGAAGCAGTTGGCTCACTCATTCATCTAGCAACTGTAACCAGTAGCAACTGTAAATCTGATTAAAAACAGTAACTTTCATAAGCACTGTAAACATATAGACATTAAGTATAATTTTATGAAAGAAAAATACTGTGAAAAATTATTTCTTAAATTATGTAAGCACAGAGAACCACTTAGCTGACATTTTTACTAAAGGCCTGTCTAGAGATAAATTTAAGCTAGTGAGAAGTAAAATTGGCATGTGTCTAAAAGCTTAATTGTATTGCGAATAATTCAAAGGAAGGCTCTAATTTGAAGGGAGTGTTAAAGTATTTCTGTATAATCTGCACAATTTAAAATTTCGCGACTTCCAACTATAGACTAGACTGTATAATTTGTGCTCTTTCTCTACTCTGTGGAACATTGTACCGATAACGTGCATAAAATCTTAATTATAATCTATACTAATAATATTATAAAGAAAAAAGAAAAGAAAAGGTTGTCTGTAAGAGATTGCCTAGTGCGATAAGACCGCCCATTGTACACTTGTTATTGTGAACGTTTGTCCTGTATGTTTTTTTTTTGTGGTGTACAATAAAGTTTATAATAAATAAATAAATAAAGAGGAAAGATTTTTTTGTTGGTTTGTACAGAAAAGGCTCCGAAACTACTGGACCGATTTAAAAAAATCCTGATTAAGGTTATTTTTTAAATAAAAAATCGGGCTGTGGGATGGTCCACGAGAGCGAAGCCGCGGGCAACAGCTAGTAAAATACAAGAATATTAGCATTCAAATCCTTTTATTGCAATATTTATAAACTAAACTTAAACAAGAAGTGAATATGCGTAACGGTTGTCTGGGAGAGTGGAAGAAGAAATCATGTTGAGCCGACTCCAAGTAACTTGGGACAAGGGGAAGATGATGATGATGACTTGATGAACAGTATATAAGTTGCAATGAAAAATGATGAATTTAATTTTTCATTGTAACTTATAAAAAATCTTTGAATCTACAATTTCTGCTAGTATATGAAAGTGAATGCACAAAGTACTCAATCTAAATTGAATTAAAAACATTTTTCATTAGAATATATATGCCATGATTATGCATTCCATTCCATTTCCGTCTATTTTCCCAGAACACGGATCCTCTGAGGAAAATTCGCGCAAATAAATAAATAATATTTTGTGGTTTTCTTTCTGGAGTAGGTGCCGTTCTTTTTTTAATAGATGTACTAACTGCAGAATCCAGTAAATAAGCCTTCCTGGCAAAGTATGAGTTAACCGGACCGAACCGCAGGTGAGGTCTGGTTATATACGAGGCCAGGATGGCTTTCTTACTGATTGAGGCTTGTATAATGCTTTTCTCAAAAGTGAAATAAAGTTTAACAACAAATTCGTTCAATTAATATTGAAGTTTACATTCATATTAGGGCAATTACTGATAGATATTGAGATCGATTTACCGGGGGCATTTATATTTGTTTATTGTACGTCTTGATTAACGGACTCAAAAATATATCTATCTCATAAAATGTCATACCAAAAAGAGAGATAGATATATATGGATCCTCCTTCCTATAACCATGTTATAATGGCAAACTCTAATCTGTTTCTGGCTGGTACTATGTTTTTTTTTTAAGCAGATCTGAAGAGGATGACCTACTGTCTAAAGATGGGTGTTTTCGGTTTTTTGCACAAATGGTTATGTAACCGACATACAGTTTTCATATCGATATCGAAAACGGTTTTCAGATATCGATATCATTTAGTACAGTTTGCATAAGTTAAAATGTTATTTAGATCAGCAAACTAACAACGAACGCGAAATAATACTTAGAAAGAGAGGTAGCGCATATGTACCTATCGTTTGTGAAGTTTGCGTTTTGTTCGTAGTTCGTACGTTTCCGCATTGTAACGGTTTTAAGTTTTGACTTATTCGTTCTCGCACGCTAGTAAGGTTTTTATTAGATACAGTTTTTGTAATATCGGTTATTATGATATAGATATCGATATGATATGATATCTAACACATATCCGATATAAGTTACGTTTTGATATATCGGACCAATCCCTACTACTGTCCAGTAAGTAAATTACATACTCACTTACTGGACAGTAGGAGAATCAAAATTTAAAATCTCGCTTCTTACTGGACAGTTGTGAATAAGTCTCCGGTAGAGTTCACTTTCTGGATACTTTTTAGAGATGTTATGACAACATTACATACCATTTTTGAGAAAAATATTTTCTCAGCAAGCTTTTTTGTTATAATCTGTTTTTGTTGGTTTCGCACACTGTAATTAATACTTACTCTCAGGCGCTTAAAACAGCGTGTTCCTCGTTGAGGCATAAAACATTTTTAATTTTACAGGAAACACAAAAACAAAAAAGAATACAGTCTCTTTTATTTTTTTATTTTTGTAATCTATAGGCTCGTTGCCATTGCCACGTTGAATGGCAATGCTGATTCTCTGGATAAAGAAAAGGCCAGCCTTCTGGTCACGCAAACAGTTGACTAACCGTTTACTTATGTCTCGAAATACTCCATGAGCACTCAGACCCCATGGATCTAATGTCTCAACCCCAAACGGCTCAAACATATAACTGCCAATAAGGTTTTTATATTTGCGCCGTTATATGGAAGATAATTATATATTTATATATGTACGTAGGGGTGACGTTACGTGGTTGCCTACTGGTATGAACCTATTTGTAGGATGGATTTAAAAACTATGACGCAACGCAAGAGAGAACGTGACCAATCAAAGTAAGCTGCGCGGACTAACTGATTTTTTACTACAAAAAAATAAGACCAGTGCTCGATTTTTGAACTTTAGTCTTTGAACGTGTAGTGACTATTGGAAAATACGAGTATAACGGACTTTGATGTTTTTCAAAGGATACATTCACACAGAACATCCGTATTTCCAGGATCGTTTTTAACGGATCCGTCGCTACTGTAACGTGTGATGTTCACATCGTATTCACAGTACCGTTTTAACGAATCCGTCGCTACTGGGGCTAATGTTCACACCATATTTAGCCAGTGTTCCCTTTTCATTTCATTTTCATTTATTTCACATCATCATCAGCCTATTAATGTTCCCACTGCTGGGACACAGGCCTCCTCTCTGTGAGAGGGAATGGGCCGTAACCCACCACGCGAGCCCAGTGTGGGCTTTGAACCAAAAACTCTTATTAAGATGTACGAATGCTTTGCGCTTGAAAGACAAATTGCAGTCTTTTTCTTAATGGTGCTTGGCCGCCGAAAATTTCTGTTTGGTTTTGTCGTAACTCTATTCATAGGAACATATACTTTCCAAGGGTAGAAAGTACCTAGAAAAGTTGACTCGCATTAAAATTCAAACAATCTTCTCATGCCGTTCCGAATATGGGTTCCCTCTAATATGGCAGAATCTTGAAGCTCCGAAATTTATTTGGCATAACCACTTGGCATAATCTTCTTTAAACGATTTTTTTTAATTATTTTTAATCAAACGAATGTTTTTAATTAATTATTCTTTTCTGATTTATTTCGTTGCGGGATCTAAGACAGTTAAATTCTTTCTCCGGGACTTCGTCGAGCTTCATTGCCTCGGCGCTTTTCTGGTGGTCACCACTGTTGATTCTGGCTTTCAGGAGTTGCAGTGGTTTAGGAATAGTGCGGTGGGATTGTCCCAATAAATTATTTCATTAAAAATATTTCATGTAATTATGTTTGGCTGAATGTTTAAATGTCCAAATTTGAAAAGGTATATTAAGATGACAGAACTTTATTTGGCATAATTACCTTTGGCAAAGTTAAAATGCCGCATAATTTCGTTTAGCATTACGTTTATTTAGAGCGACGAATATTTGATAATATTTCACTTGGCATAGGTACAATGAAGATGGCAGAATTGCATTAGGAATATAATTTTATTAGTCATATTGCCATTCCTATAAAATAGCATTTTTAACCTTAAATTAAAATTAAAATGTTGTCTTATAAAGTCAATATGTTGTGCTACAAAAGTTTGTGACAGAAACGAATCGCTGCAAAACCGACTCCACGTAATCTTGTTTGTCCTACCCCTAGAATATAATTAAAGCCCGCGTGCGTAGGCGCGGTGGGACGAGGCGGCCTAAAACCATCTGCGACGATAAGCTCGCGTGGGACGGCTGGAGCCCCGTAGCATCAGAGCTGTGACAAAACCATCTCTGCTGCATGTTGCATGCTTGCTGCATGCATGGTGTATGCTGTATGCTGGATGCTTGCTGCATGTATATTCTTACTTTTTAATTAATTATTCATATTCTTTTGCATGGTGTATGCTTGTTTGAATGTTTGCATGGTGCATGCTTGCTGCATGCATAGATGATGATGATGATAGATGAGGCTTTCAATTATTATGGATATATATGTAAATTTTCCGAGATATGATAGTTCTGCCTTTTAATGACTATCTATATGAAATATATGCTAAAAGGCGATTCTGACTGTGAACTTTCTGGTATGACATGATGATTCTACCATCATGTCATACCAGAAAGTTCACACAGTTTTTAATTATTATGGATTTGAAATTTATGCCTAAAGATAATTCTAAATTACAATATTATGACTTTTGAATGTATCATTTATGATAAATAAGTGTTTCCCAAACGTTACACAAAATAATCTTTTAAATGTATAATTTATGATAAATAAGTGTTTCCCAAACGTTATGCAAAATAATGTTATGACATAAAAAAGTTCTGCTATAAAGGGTAGACCAATTTAAGTATGCCGTGATCTCTAACTTAAATGATCAAATCGAACTTATTTTTTCGTCGCGGGTATAATAGAACATGGTATTGAGTGAAACTCCAGTCTCAAGAGGCCTAAGTTACTCGGCGAAGTCAAAGTGCACACACTCCGGATCCGGCCGGCGGCCCAGCGGTTTTATGCAAACACTCGCGCGCACTATGCAGTTCCCGCTAACTTTTTTCATTTCATTTTATATGTAGTTGAATCCGTTAGACTTAAAACCTCTTTTGACGTGACTGAAATAGAAACTAGGGATGAAATATTCTAGTGGGTGCTTCGGAGTAGGTTAAACCTAGACAACACAACTTTTTGCCGTTAAACCAATTATATATTTTCTCTATCTCTCATGCACCCATACTCATGTATTAACAGAAAAATCATGAAAAAAAAATATTACGTCGACATATTATGTAAATAAACCTGCAAGTTTAATAACCTATATTTTTTCATATTTTCATATGTACATCGAAAAATGGCTAAAATAAAACTGGTATTTTAGTCCGGTCAAAATAGGCCAAAAAATAGGGTTAGGTTTACGGTAATTCGCATAGTGCTGAAAATTGGTACGAATGTTTGGAACACCATTATAATAGAAATGTAAAAGTCCTCATCGATCCCACACTTGCAAAAAACAAATTATTCAAGGTCAAAGGTCACTAATATGGGATTTCTGAATTTTTTAGCCGAACGGTAAGTTTAATTATAAAAATTGGTTAGACAAAATTGTAGATTACGCAATTATCTATAAAAATGGTCTTTACAACTTTTCTCCCAAACGTCACCGTTTTTGAGATAAAATGGTTGAAAAGTTGAAAAAGTTATATTCTACATAATATACACACGTTTCCACACCACCTGGCAGGTAGTGTACTTGGCGGGTCTTTTTTAACGTGGTTTCCCTATTCAACAATCTATTGTGATCCTGTTTAATTCAACACTATTCAAAATTATGTAAAAACTGGTACTATTCGTACCAATTTTCAGCTCTATGCGAATTAATGCACTTTGATGTCTAATTTGACCGGAATATTTTGAAAATACAAAATGTACCCCTCAAAATATAACCCTCACCTCAATATATTTTTGTTTCGGCATTATTGATTTATTGCTGTTTAGTATTGCTACAACGTTACTACAGTTAACGGCGGTCTTATTTCTAGTACTTTTTTCAACCGGTGGTTGTTAATTGTCAAATATTTTAATTATTTTTTATACGTGTCAATTATAGATTGCAATATGTATTGGAAGTTCTTAAATTAATCAGTATTTTTTTGGTTTAATTTGTGGACAGTTTACTTCAAATGTAAATCGAGAACGGCATACAGCCGAAAAATAGATCCTGTAGGAGACAATAACAGACAAAAACAAAACACAACAATACAAACAATGTTTGGAAAGGCTCATAATTTTATACTATTGTGGCGGATAAAAATCATCAACGCCACAAGAAGTTCTGGGGATGAATAAGTCAGTAGAGATGGGAAATTTATTGGAAGAAGGATCTTGAGTTTAGAGAGACGGCGGTATAAATCCAGTGAGGGGACATTATTAGGACATTAAAAAAATATGTGATCTAAACAACAATATAATTTTACTCATCAAGTTAGGCGTTATAAAAAACTTAGTTAAACCCATAGATGGAAATGGAGGTGGTTTTCTAAATCTAAAATCTTTGTTTCTTAAACACATCGAAGTAAAATTACAGGAATGAATTTTCGTACAACTGGATATACAGAAGGTTATAAAGAGTCCCAATTTTATTGTAAAATTAAAATTAAAAGAAAAAGTGCATGGCTTTCTTTCGTTATGGTGACAAAATATATTTTGGAAAATAAACTGTGTCTGAACTATAAAGAAATGATTTCGAAGCTGCTACTAAAATTTCAAAGCTTTAGGATGGTAATGTCTTTGAAGATTCATTTCCTTGATTACCATGTAGACAATTCCCCTGAAAATTTTGGTGTTGTTAGCGCATCGAGAATGCTTGCAGTTTTTTGTTGGACATTAAAACGAGATCATCCGTTTTATGCAAAAAAACGAACGGAAAAATATGCAAAAAATTTTTTACGTCTCTAATAAACTATTTTTGTTTCAAGTTTTTTTACACACAAATCAGTAATATAATGCCAAAAATCCACTTGCGAACCACGGCATTTTTTTTTACCAGAAAAATACCTAATCTGCTCCTTTATTATCTTGTACATATTACATACAAGTTGTTCTTAATGCAAATATGTTATGTTTGTCGGTATGTGTATGAAACTATTGTATAAGTACGTTTGATGTGGTGTGGTTATATTGATGTCTTGGAGTGTCTTTATTATGATGATTTCAAAACTACAGCACAGTTTTCTATAAGTGATTTTTAAAGTGACAATATTTAGGTACAGTTGATTCACAATTAGTGTAGATTTACAAAATTATGTTATTTATTTACAATCACATCACATTATATCATCAGCCTATAAATGTTCCCACTGCTGGGACACAGGCCTCTTCTCTGTGAGAGGGAATGGACCGTAATCCACCACGCGGGCCCAGTGCGGGTTGATGGATGTCACGTCTTCGAATTTTTGGTTTTAGGACATACCGGTTTCCTCACGATGTTTTCCTTCACCGTTTTGAGAGCAGGAATGTATTTACAATGTTTTCTTTAATTCACTTAAACAACAACTTATAAAAGTACTGAGATATATATGTGCCACAAACAATCAATGGCGGCAGTTAGTGTTGGTGGTGCGAATCTTGGCTTTGTGATTTTTAGCTACTAAGATTAATAAAACTGGACGGATCTTTTATCCTCGTGACCTGATCACCTAAAGACGCTTTTTCTATATTGAATACTTGGACAGCTAATCCCATCACAACTTACAGAACATTAACCAATTTTATTTTTTAGAAATATTGCCGACAGTTTTTTGGAAATACATATTATTGGGTCTTTATATATGAAATTGGTGTTTTTAAAACTGGTCACTTTGAACTGTGATGACTACGATTTGACTTAGGATAAACCTTATTATTCCATTTTAAAAATGTGTTATTAATTTGTTATTCAGGGTTTTGTTTTTCTGTAATATCATAAATAATCACTGAACTCAAAGCTTTTTTTTCGATTACACTTTTGATTTGAATTCGAGCACTATTGAATGAAAACGCTTTAGAAACAATGGTCCTTCAACAAAAACGACGCATTGACGACAATTTTTGAACAAGGCAAAACTACGTCAATCATCTTCACAAGATTTTGTTTCCATTCTATTTCTTTCTATTTACTTTTATCTATGTAAATAAAAATAATTCTTTACTTTGTAAACCAATTCAGCTATAATATTAGCCAAATTCTGGTAGTGTATGATTGGCCAGTGTATGTTTGTGTATTTCATGTTCATAGTAGCTCCTAAACTATTAGCTAGATTTGGACAAATGAGGTGTCTTTTAAAGAAAGAAAGAAAAGCATTTTTTTTCTGTCAAACACACAGAGACACATTGAGAGACCATTGAAACGTATGGAATGAATGGAATTACGGCCCTTTTTGTTGACGTTCCTTGACTTCCATAGAATCTTTTGCAACTTTTCTTATTGATTTCTATTGGCAACCTTTTCTGGGAAAACCGAATCATGGATTTTTACGAGGGTTTAAAAATTGTCCTTGATTTTACCAACTTGAAACGAAGCCTGAAGGTTTAGAGAGCTTTTGATGTTTTTCATAAAAGCGGTTCAATCCAAGTAATGAAATTATGGCACCCCATGTTAAAATTAGAAATAAAGTAACAGGTACAAACAAGCAGAATATGTGTAAATGTGTTTTTTGACCCTGGAGCGGAAAAAATAATTAAAATAATTTGAGCTTTGCAAGCTGACGGCACTCTTCGTATAGTTTATAAAATCCTTGTTTTCTCTCGTCGGGAAAACGTCGGATCTGCGGATCAATGTCGATGACTGATTGCTGACACATGTTACCAAAGAAAGTAACATTTGTGTGAAGGTACTGTTACTGTATATACGACGGAAATAGTCGGCAAGTAATTTACCGAATTCCTTTTCAGATTTCACCGAAAATTCAGCTTGCCTGGTCTCGCGCACAGATACATACTTTAATTACAAAAGGTTCTCAGAACTGTCTCGTGAAAACCTACCCGGCCTTTGATACATGTAAAACGAGATGGGTTAATTCATAATACACGCTTGGATTCCTCGAAGTATTTAGCAGATGTGTACACCCATATTGCGTCAAGATAAATTTATTATGTTGATAGAATTATTTTACGTACCTAAACCAAAGCTGTAACAGAGTACACACACAGATATACAAACCTAATTAGTGTTGTTACGACTTCTAATCTTACGCCAAACCCTAATCTTACTTATGTACTAATAGGTAAACTTGGAGTAAATTAAAGTTGCCGCAAACTTACCTGTACCTCAGAAATTTAATGTTTCATACTTGACTAATAGGACGGACGCTCGGGCAAGACGCATATGTTAAGGGCCTATACGCTTTAGTGCCGTAAAACGGTAACTTTCTAAAGCATACTCCTTAGTAACGGCTAGGTTAAAAGGTTTGAAAAAAAATTATATTTATCATTGATTCATGTACATAATTTTGAACACAAGGTATTTTCGTGTTACTAATAGATTTGCTTTAAAAAAATAATTAACAACACGACATTTTTTCGCAACTTTTGGAAACTCCTCCAGAACGACTTGGATGTTTAAAAATATTTTTACACAGAGAAATTGATGGCTAGAAATTTTTCATAACTTACATAACATATGTAAATCAAATAATATTTTGTAAACAAAACTGATCAAAAGGAGGTTCAATATTGATATTTTGGCATCGAGTGGGCGCACGGCCAGTACTGCGTTAACATTGGGGTGGGGCGTATATAGCGCCTTAAAGGAAAGTCACTTTTAATCTTACTAATGTTACTTATCACACTAATCACACTATCAAACTAATATTATAAATGCGAAAATTTGTGTTTTTTATTTCTTCACGCTCAAACGGCTGGATTGATTTGGCTGAAATTTGGCACAGAGATAAATTATAGTCTGGAATAGCACCTAAGATACATTTTATCCCGGCAAAATATTTCTTTGGGATAATTTTCGACATTCACGCGGGTGAATCCGCTGGCAGATGATAGTCTATACTAATATTATAAAGAGGAAATATTTTTTTGTTTGTTTGTACCGATTAGGCTCCGAAACTACTGGACCGATTTGAAAAATTCTTTCACCAATAGAAAGCTACATTATTCCTGAGTGACATAGGCTATTTTTTTATCTCAAAAATGGGTACTGTGGGGTGGTCCACGGGAGCGAAACCTCGGGCAACAGCTAGTATATTATAAATGCAGAAAGCTGGACTGTGTGCAGTTGGTTATGATTAGAAAGGGGTGACTATCAATCATATTGCGCCTTTCTACTAAAGGAGGTTAAGAGAATGTTAAAGTGTCATTTGACCTTAAGCTGATTAATAATTAATTTCTCTGACTGTACAACGTTTGTCACACTAATATTGTAAAGACGAAATTTTTTGAGTGTGTGTGTGACGTTTTATCCCGGGAATATGTTCCCTCGGGATAATTGTCGACCTTCACGCGGGCGAAGCTACTGGCAGAAGCTAATGCTTTTATTAATACGACAGTAACTCGGTCTGTCTGTCTGTCTGTTATCTTTTCACGCTTATAGTACCTAACCGATTTAGATGAAACTTGGTATGGAGATAGTTTGAAGACAGCCCTGCGACCTATGTCCTAGGTATAAAAGTTTTATTCTCGGTAGTCTGTTCCTTAGGGATAATAAAACACTTTTTATGCGGGCGAAACCGCGGGCACAAGCTTGTAATATTATAAATGCGAAAGTTTGAATGGATGGATGATTGTTTGTTATTCAATCACGACAGAACGGCTGTACAGATATAGATGAAATTTGGTTCAGAGATAGATTATAGTCTGGAATAGAACACAAGCTACTTTTTATCCCGGTATAATGTTCCCTTGGGATGATACAACACTTTTCACGCGGGCAAAGCTGCTGGCAGAAGCTAGTATTATAAATGTGAAATTTTAGATGGATGGATGGATGTTTGTTAATCAATCACACCGAAGGAATCAATATTAAATTTGCCACAGAGACAGATTATGGTCTGGAGTAGCACCAGTGGCGGCGTAGCATGGGTTGGCACCCGAGGCGGTTTTCTATTGAGCACCCCCAAAATAAAACAACCAAAAGTGATTATAAAAACTGGCCAAGTGCGAGTCGAACTCGCGCACGAAGGGTTCCGCACCATTATCCCAAAAAACGGCAAAAAAATCACGTTTGTTGTATGGGAGACCCCCTAAATTTAATTTATTTTAATTTAATAATTATTATTTTTTGAAGTGAATATACAACTAAACATTCTGTGAATATTTCAAGCGTCTACCTGTTGCCGTTATTAATATCGACCAAAAAACTGTAAAAAAATCACGTTTGTTGTATGGGAGCCCCCCTTAAATATTAATTTTATTCTGTTTTTAGTATTTGTTATTATAGCGGTAATAGAAATACATCATCTGTGTAAATTTCAACTGTCTAGCTATCACGATTCATGAGATACAGCCTGGTGACAGACTGACTGACAGACAGACAGACGGATCGTGAAGTCTCAGTAATAGGGTCCCGTTTTTATACTTTGGGTACGGAACCCTAAAAAAGAATTGCAAGAGCGAGCGAAGCGAGCTCGAAAATATAAAATCTTTGCCTCGGATTGGTAAGATTTTCTTTTACTATTCATACCGACTGACATAGAAGTCTACTTAATTAAGCATAAAAGAGATAAGGATAAATAAGGATGAAAGAGTGAGCGAAGCGAGCTCGAAAATTTTAGCATGACGTTTTCTATGAATATATTCTGAAACCAATTTTATATCAGTATTCGTAGGAGTTAAAGTGTCGACTCATGCAAAAAAAGGTTAATAAACGAGGATGCAAGAGCAAGTGAAACAAGCTCAAAATGTTTTAGCACGCTGCCCCGGATAGGTTAGGTTTTCCATTAAACATTTCCTTTTTTTGTTAATTGTGGGATTGCAAAAACTATATGGGCGCCAAATCTTTAATAACGCAACTGTATGGATTTATTCGGCCTAGCTCTTATAGCCCAGTTTCTAATATCTACACTATACAGAAAAAAACAAATCGGAATAATATGCCTTCATAGATCAACTTAGGATGTATTCAAAAGGCAACAGTGCATTTTATAATCAATTGTATAATCGTGTGAATGTTTGATACCGATTTTTCAAACATTTTATGTTATGATTTTGGTGAAGAGTGAAGCTGCTGCTGCTGAAGATTTAAGCAACTCGCCTCGGCTTTTTGATTGTTTATTCAATCAAATGTACGGGGTGCAAATGCACCTCCTTGCACTCCCTCCCAGCAATTTTTTTTCTCCTATCGTTCTGTCCATCCAAAGGATGTCTGTAAGAGATTGCCTAGTGCGATTAGACTGCCCATTGTACACTTTTTATTGTGAACGTTTGTCCTGTATATATTTTGTGGTGTAAAATAAAGTATATAATAAATAAAATAAATAAATAAATATTTTTTAATTTCAATTCTTTATTTCGTCGCGTGGTTATTTTTTTTGGTAAAAACGGGTTCGCGGCTAGTCCTAACGCGTGCCTGTGTTTTTGCCATAAGTAATACAGGACGACACCGTAAAATTTTTGTGGGTTGGAGTCCCAAATAACTGCACTATCTCCAAGTATGCATGAGCATTTTTAAACGCAATAAAAAAGGTGAAACAACGGTAGGTGACTTATCATTCAGGTTTTTTAATATAGAGAATGGAAGGAGGTGTTCCTTCAATCTATCAAAACGTCAAGTTATGTGGAGTGGAATGAAAGGTGCTGTAATCCTCAATCATCTGTCGCGTTAATAAAATTTGCTGAAACGACAGAGCAGACGGGTTTGTGAGTACTTTATTCGTGTGGTAACACCGGTAAGAATGTACCAAGCTACAATATTTGATTAGGTATTTCGCTTACTAAATAAACTTTAGTTATTGGTCTTATTAATTGGCATTATAATACGAAGCCTACGTAGATACTGTAGCAAGTGACCGTACTTTGTTTAATCTACCGAATGATTCGAGTATCTAAAGTTAACAGAACCCGTTCTTTAAATCCATTTAAAGGGAATATATATCTAATCTAAATATCTCAAAACTGTTCCCTCAGGTTTCTAAACGACTTATCTGTGCTGTCCTTTTTTAAATATTCAACTTACCTTCGTGTCTGCTTGAAACTTACTTAAGTTGTTTAATGGGCCTTGAGCATAATAAATGCGTTCGATATATACTTCGAAACCACTCCGAACTATTAATTAGGTTTTGTTCGAAGAGAACAGATTTTTAGTTTAAACTTTGTTCATTCTTAGTATTGTAAAGATTTATTCTTATGTAAAATAGTCCGCACACCTGATTAATTTATGTTTACTGTTTTAAACTTAAAGTTTAATAACGAGAAAGGTGTGTATAAGTTATCGTCTTTTTATGATATTAACATGGAAACCTCACATCAAAATAACGCAAAGACATATGTCATTGTGGAGAGGTGTGTAGTGTACCTATGGTCTACGAACGGTAAACAAAGTCAAATTATTTATTTTAATTAGGCCACTAAGCGGCGCTTTTCAACGTCAAAAATTAAATTAATAAATTAAAAAATTTGATTCTACCGTCCATTCGCAAAGGTAGATTGTTATGGAGAAGAACGGACAAGACACTCCAAAATTATTCTTAAAAAAAGTGTTTTAAGATATTTAAATAGATACATTAAAAATTCATATACGTAAGGAAGATGCACCCAGTATAATACTACTATACTACGTAAAAGTATTACAATAACTGGTAAAACTCATTTGATAAATAGAAACACTTTGGTTCTCACATACTTAAAAATATTGCAAACATAGATAAATTATCTAATTCAACAACAACGGAACATTTAGAAATAAATAAATCAACCAGTTTGATTTTATCTACACTAAAGATTGTCAGGAGCATCCTATATATTTTTTAATATACTTGATTACAAAGTGTACTTTTATCAAAAGTTCTAAATTTTCTTTCATTTAGTTTAAATATAGGACATTGTCATTTAAATTATATATTTTATTTATGTGACAATAAAGTGCCACCAAAATATTTTGTTTTTGTCTTAATTGACAAAAAACATAACTCTAAATGCTATGAATGAATCAATTCATTATTAGCACCCAGGAATTCTTACAATTATTTACAGTTTTATGTTGTGTATAAAAAAGAAACGTGATGAGTTAGACGTTCTACTCAGAAAGTCTAATTGGCTTCTAGGAAGAAATCATACGTGTCTCTGGAAAACAAACTCCTTATCTATAAAACAGTATCAGTACCCGTCTGGACATATGTTATAGAACTGTGGGGCTCAGCAAAAAATTGCAATGTTGAAATATTGCAAAGATTTCAAAACAAAGTCCTTAGAAATGTATAAGACGCTCCTTAGTTTCTATCTAGTAAACTAGTAAATTACACGAGCAATTACAAGTAAACACTGTGAAGGAAGAAATTGAGCTCAAGACAAGTAGATACAAGGACCGGATCCACGTAACAAACCCTCTAAATGTACCACTGCACAACAGAAGGCTTAAGCGCCAGTATGTATGAGATATTGTTTAATAGGACTTGGTTCAATGAAGAGGTGGTTTCTTTCGATGGGAGGAAACATACAGCCCATCTGCTAATGAGATGTGATGCGATCGCAAGATAAAAAAAATGTTTTATTTAAATTAAAGTAGGAGTTGGTGTCATTTCTGGTGTTGAAAATTATCTAGATTCTCAATAACCTCATTTTAGCGTGGCCAAAATATTCTGTCGTGTGCCACCACAGGCACGCGTGCAATAGGTTCGCCATCCCTGATCTAACTTATCTTTATAGTGTTTCAGGTTCCAAATGGAACCTTTTTTATCAGAAATTCTAGACCTACAGGTAGAGCATGCTATTCGAGTGTTCAAGTATTCGTTTTATTCGAGTATTCGCCTTTTGAGGGTTCCGTACCTCAAAATGAAAAAAAAAGGAACCCTTATAAGATCACTCTCTTGTCCGTCTGTCCGTTTGTCCGTCTGTTCATCTGTCTGTCTGTGTGTCACCGCCGATTTTCTCAGGAACAGGTAGACCTAGCAAGTTGAATATTTATACCAGATACTGAGGTCTATAGTCCCTATTAGGTGTATAAAAATCAAGGTCCTGAGTCAACACGGTAGAAAGATATGGGCAAATTTAGATTTTCGCAAAAACTTGTAAGTACCAAAACTTATTTTATTTTTCGGAATTTTCCCTTTACTTGTGCTATAAGACCTTGCTTTTAACAAAAATTGACAATTCTAGGTCAACCAGCAGTACCCTATAGGTTTTGGGTCGAAAACCTAGACCGTTGACCTAGAATCACGAAATTTGGCAAAAATTAAGGTCTTACAGCACAAAAAAAAGGAATAATTCCAAAATGTCGAAAATTAAAGGGTGTCCCCATACATACATAGTTGACGCCACCCTAGGCGCGTAGGCTACATAGAAATGACGTTGGGCGCGGACATGGCACGGGTGGCTTCCTATTCCATTCAAATTTCAAACAAAATGCATGGATTTAAAGCCATATCAGTCTATGTGGCCTGCACCCTAGGTACGGAACCCTTCGTGCGCAAGTCCGACTAGTACTTTTTTTTTTGTATTAGATAGGCTTGCGCTTGACCACTATCTCACCAGATGGTAAGTGATGATGTGGTCGAAGGTGTGTAATTACTGTATAGATCTATTACTAGTGTGTGTGCTTGTGTTTTAAAATATATTTCAGCAGAAAGTCAACTCGGGTAAGTCAAATAACAAACATTTTGGAATTTGTTTTTGTTAGTAGGTATACGTGTCCTTCAAACCTTGAATCGAATAGTGTTTATTTTTAGTTACAAAATATGTTGAAGCATAAAATAAGCTTACAACAAGTACCATTGTTTTAATCAACGTATCAGGTTTATGTAGAAAAAGAACGGGTGTGGAAAACTTCCGTACGTCACCAATTTTTCTAAAACTTGGGATGCTTGTAAATCATAAATATTGTACTACGCGATGTTGCTTGTTCTGAATCCACAAAAAACTAAAGTGATACATGTACATTCAAGTCATATAAATTCGTCCCTTTCTTTTCAAATCAAAGCTCATAGTCATGATTGTCTGCATAAAGATGTGCTAAACTGTCACTGTTCGCCTATTGAGCAAGTCCCATACCATACCTACTTGGGACTTATAATTGATAATCGCTTCAACTGGAGTTATCAGGTAGAATCTGTATGCGGCAAGTTGCGTGCTATACTCACCAAATTTTCGATTATAAAGCGGAATATACCTTACAGAACTCTTCTTCAAATGTACACAGCCCTTGCGGAATCGATAATCTCATATGGACTTACCAGCTATGGACGCACATTTAAAACTTACCTCGATAAAATACATAATTTGCAAACACGGTTGTTGAAGCTGATAGTACCAAAATATGTTAAAAATAAGTACCGCGACAATTATATAGGTCTATTCAAACATTTTAAAGTATTACCTGTTCTAGCTCGTGCTGAGTACCTGTTCCTCATAGAACATTTTGATAACACTGATATTCAGGTTCCAGTAAGATATGATGTGAATACTCGACAAGCAAAAACTAAATCTTTTGAAGTGCCACGCAAAAATAATTTTTATGGTAGACGCACCGCATCTGTCATAGTTCCTAATTTATTAAACCAAATACCCGTAGACATTAGAGACTCAATGAGCAGTAAAAATGTGAAGCGCAAGCTTGAACAACACTACATCGACCTGATTACATCTTAATTTACTAATAGCGCGTTGATCAAATTCCAGACTATGGCATGCTAAGACAGACTCCAGGGGTCTAATGGTGTGCTTTGTGTAATCCTAAGGACAACTTGTTTTTATGAATAAATAAAATATATAAAAAATAAATTAAATAAATAATGTGGTTTTCATGTGTGTTTTATGTTAAGAATAATTACAGCATGCTCTGTTATATAATATATCTGTTATTAAATATACTCTGTTATATTCTTTTTGAGCCACCTCGAATCAGTGTATAACAGATATTAAGAAAAATCATCATCAGCCTTTTTAATGTTCCCACTGCTGGGACACAGGTCTTCTCTGTGAGAGAGGGAATTGGTCTTAATCCACCACGCGGGCCCAGTGCGGTTTGGTGGGTGTCACATGTCTTCGAATTTCTAGTTCTAAGACACGCCGGTTTCCTCACGATGTTTGCCTTCACCGTTTTTAGAACAGTGGTGATGAAACAATTAACACAAAGTAAAATATCAAGCGCAAGTTCGGTCATGCATGGAGTACTGCTCTCACCTCTGGGACGGATCTGCCAAGTACCAGCTGGATGCACTAGAGTCGATCGAAAAGCGGGCCAAGAGGCTCATCGGCAATGAGATATTGGTCGAGTCTAGGCTCCAGAGCCTTGAACATCGGCGCCAAGTTGCCAGTCTGTCGGTTTTTTATCGGTTACATTTCGGGGAGTGTGCGTTGGAATTGCATGAACTAATTCCTCCTAGCCCTTTACATCATCGGACTACAAGACGTACGGCGATGTGTCATCGGTACATGGTGGACATCCCACCCATACGCACCAAACGTTTTGGGAATACTTTCATTATGCGTACAGCTAAGGAGTGGAATTCCCTGCCGGAGTCTGTATTTCCTGAGAGCTACAACCTGGGAGTCTTTAAGTCAAGAGTGAATAGGTTTCTTCTAGGTAAGCGCGCTACATCGTCGACCACATCATCACTTACCATCAGGTGAGATAGTGGTCAAGCGCGAGCCTATCAATAATAAAAAAAAAAAAAAAAATACCTGACTGGATTCGAACCCACGACCTACGACACGTAAGTCGGGGTCTTTACCACTGGGTCGCCGTTGCTCGAAATAAAAATACTGTACCATAATATAACATCACGTCTCTATCTCCAAAGAGTTAGGCAGTGGTGCAGCAAGTATATATACCCACATTTTGCACAGGCTGTTGCAATGTCAATTAAACGCTCTTACACCCTGTTTCTTAAGGGTGTACTATTTGTAGAATATCATTTTAGCAATGTTATTGTTACACCAATGTCCGCCCCATTTCATGTCCAAGCAATTACTGTCCATACCAGGTTGCCTGGAAGAGATCGCAGCAAGCGATAAGGCCGCCCATTGTATGTGTGAGACTTAATTTTCTTTTTATTAATGTATTTTATGCTGTACAATAAAGCATATAATAAATAAATACTTTGCCAGATCGAATGCCAAATAATCGAATATCAATTGAACGACCTACACCCACACTAATCAAATGAATTAATATAAACAGGCAATTTATCACTCCATATTATGTTTAATTTCAGACGGGTCAATGAAAACTAAATTTAGCCCTAAAGTTAACAACACGTCTCATAATTATAGAAGTCGTCTTTAAGTACCATGTTTACAAGAATTCGAACTAGTATAACAATAGTGTAAATAGTGATGAGAGCACACAGGCGTAACGGAAGCGCAGCGTTTAAAGTGAACAGGCTACTTGCATAAAACTCCTTGAATGAGGAACTATGAAGCCGTTTGATGTTCTTGCAAACTCTTTTTTGAGTATCTGAAACAAAATATTGAATGAAATACTTTATTTCTTAATTTTTAATGAATCGTCACCTTCCTGCGCTTGTCTGGTAATACTTGAAGTTGGTGCAACGCAGTTTCTTCTTCCTTTCTCTTCTGACAACCGTGACACTATCATCCACTCTCTTTATTTTCATATTCGTCATGCAATCCATTCAACTTTCCTTTGAGGTGAATGGAAAAAGGGAGACCTCAAAAAAGGTTGATATAAAAGAATGAGAGTGAATGATGGCGTCACAGTTGACGGAAGAAAATAGAAGAAGAAATCTTGTCATTCTGCATCCATGTTCATTTTTATCCATCTAAAACTGCTGAATGCTGTTGTTCCTAAACGCCAACAACCAGTTGCGAGGATATTCCTACAAACTATGGGGGAAATGGTCAAGGAAGAATCCTTTGAAGCAATTCCTGCCCAACCGAACTTTAACAGCATGGAATTGGCTCCCGCAAAGTGTTGTAACAGCACCCACACTGAACTGTTTCAAAAACAGATTGAATAGATTAGACATCTTCAAACCATTTCAAACACACGCATCAGCTTACTGCTGCTAGTGTGTCTAACCAATAATAATAAGAAAAAATGTAAAATAAAGTACATAGTTATATATCATAAGTTCGAAAAATATTGCGCGAATTTCATTTCACCTAAAACTTTTCAACTATTATCGTTTCTTTTTTTTATTTCATCGAAGTCACGTCTGCCACTGACTCAGTTGACTGAATGTTTTTTGAGAGTATGTATGTATGTCCATTTATTTCGGCTTGACGGATTATATCATATGAGGTGTCGTTGGAATCGTCTCAATTGTCACAAAGAAGACAGAAGTGACATAGGCTATATATTTTTTAGAAATAGCGCCCCCCTACAAAAAGGGGGTAATACAATTTCCTTGTCCTTACAATATGGGTATCAAATGAAAGCTACTAAATAGGCAATTCCAAATGTATATATATTGTAACACTTTTATGTTCCTATTTTGGCACAAATTCACGATAAGAACAACTTTGATAGCAAAATTAATAATCTTTTACCACATAACTTATTTGGAGAACTCGTTCATTACGTGAATAAAACAAATTATTATAAACACGAAAAACCCGACTGCTACTCCGTACATTTCATTTGACTTTCTACTGATGTTACACTTAGCCGAAATAACATTTGTTCGAAGTGTTATTGTGCTCCTAAAATGCTAAACACTGAATATGCCTTACTGAAATACTAAGTGAGAGAGAAACAGTGGGCAAATTGGAGTAAAAAAAATTAAAACATTTCTTGAAAAAATACTATTATCGACGGAACCTCGCTGCGCGATGCTCCTATTTCTGTCTCCAGTGTCTAAAGTAACCTAACATGAAGGAGATGATGAGAGCTCAGTTTACTCACTTCAGCTCCCGTCATCACCTTCGAACCTTACCTATCCGTGTCGGGGTGCCCTAAATTCCCAAGCTCGATTCGCTCGCTCTTGGAATAATTCGTTGAAACAATAAATTTTGTAGCACAACATATTGACTTTCTATGACACTATTTCAATTTTAAAATGAAAATGCTACCAAGTAACCGGCTATATATTTGTGACCAAATATTATTCCGTAAAATGTTGTTTCGGTGTGGTGAAAATATGGCAAATATAGCATTTGGCAAATGAAAAAAGTTCAAAAGAGGCTTCGGCCAAAAGCAAAAAGTTATATTGTAAATCGGCGAAATGTAGTTTGGTAAAATAATACCTATGACACATGATACTTCGATGATCTGAATATATGTCAAATAATGCATATAGCAAAAAAGACAAGGTCAATAGTTTTCGGTAAAGTGAAAATTCAAACATAAAATAATCGGAAAAGTTATCGGTTCCCCGTCAGTAAGCCTAATATTGTGATGGTGGAATCGAGAGGCGAGCAATGATTATTGCCATTACCATTCTGCATGGCAGGAATCTCGTGAAAGCCGAGACAGATGAGCAAAATAAGTATCGTGACTTGGCTCGCGGGGTTGTCGACATGTGGGGTGTCAGCGATCATTGTACCGATTGTCGTATAAGTCGTGCCTGGGTCCAGGGGTTTATTCAGAAAGTAGTACTTCTGGACACGGCTTGTTTTGTTAGGAGATTTCTCTCTCTGAAGCCCTGACCGCCAATAACTTGGACCCTGTTCCCGATACCGGTTGGCATTCATTTTTAATTTTTTATATGTTTTTAGGGTTTTTTATAAGAATCTTTAAATTATATACAAAAGTGAGAAAGGATATAATAATAGTAATCACTCTTTTAGTCATACATAAGCATTTCATCTTTTCACATCCGAAGAATGCTAGCCCTTAGTAAGCAAACGATTCCCGTTCAATATTTCTGATATTATTAATAGATGAACATTATTTCAACTGTATAGTCAACTCCATCAATATTAACAATAATCAATTTTAATGGATTTTTACCTGAACATCGATTTGAGTTTATTATTTGTATACAAGTATTTCGCAACTCTTCCATAGTCGAGTAGAATCTCTCACACTCAACACACAAAAATGTTAGAATGAGCATGTTTTTAATGTTCTATGACAGAGATATAAAGGAATGCACAGCAAACTGGAATGAAACATAAAATTATTGCCTGTATTGTATCTATCAGAACATACGCATTTGACAAAATGACTTTCTATCTACGAAAACGTTATCAAACATCAAAAATGTATAGGTATAGGTATTTTGGTAGCAAATATCAATTATTTGCTACTAAAATTTCACGTAATACACGCTAATACAATGTCAATTTGTCTAGTCTCTATTGGCACATATTATGATTTATATTCTGACCATAACATTAGTTTATATTTCGGAATATGATATTCTGAACTCGATACGTATCGCAATAGATATCAGTGACTTAGAGGTAGTGTGTATGATATAGAACAAAATCTGAAACAAATAATTAGCGAAATATTATACCTAACAAGCAACTATTCATATAAGCAATGGTCCGGGAAAGTAGCCTTTTATCAGTGATAACGATTGTCAAAAGTCCAAGATGTCAATACCATAAATTTTGGACTTTCTGACGATTATTATCGGTGATAGGATGTCACTTTGTCTACGCTCTCTGGATAAATAACATACCAATTGATCAAAGCTATTCTGTAATATTGTATAAGCTTCAAATATTTTCAAATGAACTTCAAATATCCCAATAACAATCATTAGCAGGCAGTTCAACACATAGCTATAGCTGAATATGTCTGACCAAACTCTTGAGGGGTTTCGTCATAAGCTTCATTATCCTTATAGCGTACAAAATATTCATATCAATAGAAGCTGACACACAAAAATGATATTGTGACGGCGACTGAAGCGATGTTGTAGAAAGCACCATTCGGTGAAATCAAGTTGTTTCTAATTTTGTACTTAGCACAGAATAAAATTACGTGAAAACTTAAGTGGCAGTGGGCAGGGCACATTGATCGCAGAACGGTTGGCCGATGGGGCCGAAAAGTTCTGGAATGGCGACCGCGAACCGGAAGTCGATACGTTGGAAGGCCTCCCACTAGGTGGACCGATGACCTGGTTAAGGTTGCGGGCAGGCGCTGGATGCGAGACGCACGGAATCGGTCAATGTGGCGACGCCTGGGGGAGGTCCAGCAGTGGACGTCTTTCGGCTGAAATGATGATGATGATGACAGAAGAAAATAGCTTGCATTATATTCATCGGTTTTAATACCGACTGCAAGTCTTTTTCAAGGTAATTGACAGGTGGTTTTCCATTATTTACATGTGTAACTGTGAGTTCAGTTTCAAGAATGATCTCTTCTTGAAATTCACTTCTTACTTCATTAGATGGAAACACTACTAAAGAAGAAATTGCAGATATGTCTGCTACAAAAAGCGGTCCACATTTGATTGGTGCACGTGATCCTTAATCAATACACTTTTAATTTGGACGAAATTATGAATATATATACATAAATTATATATTACATACAACACAAACAACAACAATTATAAACATACATTATTTTTACTAGCCGTGTAAAAACGCTACCGCGCTTCGTGGGAACAAATATTGGTAATTGTTCTTTCTAAACCATTAGCAATATTTTTTGGATAGTGACAATTTGTTATTTTATTTGAAACTCTAGCGACACATAATTACTTTTTTATCATAACTTAATCAGGAGTAATAGTAGATTGTTGCATCGAGCGCAAAATGAGTTATTAATTAATTACTTTAGCTAGGTGCGTAATCCACTTTTTCAATACAGTTGTTAAACATGGCGTACTTTCAGAGGCTATAATTATGATTCGAAAGTTCAATCTTCAATCGTTTCTGTTACGCGGTCGTGACTTTTGTTTACGAGCTCGATCATTATGTTTGCAGTTTAGTTTTAAATTTATAAGTCAATTTAAAAAGTTTAGTAGCAAGGAGTTTTCATACATAGAAAAAAATGGGATAGATTTTCTACAAGGAAAAATGAATGATTCCGTACGTTTTAGCATTGAATTCTCAAAAGTCTTTTAAATGGTTGTTTAATATATTTAATTACCAGTTTTAATTTAATTATTTTCACATCAACATTTGTCAAAAATCGAATAGTCTGTATAGGCTGTTTTTTTTTTTTTTTTTTTTTTTGGTGTGGCACTAGTTGTACTTTGTGCCATTTTCAGGTAAAAATTTGGGAAACAGGGAAATAAAAAGCGGAACGGTAAGGATTACAATGATAGGAAATGTGGATCAGGCAAGTCATTAATATAATATATTATGTACAATATAATAAATAAACTAAAGTTTAATATCATTTATAAACAGAAAAGAGGCAATTATATCATAATAAATTATTGGGTTATGTAATAAACAAATCATACGAGTGGGGAAAGGGGTTTTTAATCTAATAAGGGAATCAAGAAAATCAGAACGGTCATGACGAGAACATGAAAAAAATATATGGTCCAAGGTACCAACATCTTCCCCACATTCACACATGTTATCCTCTACAATACGGAGCGTGGCAAGATGGTAAGGAGTACATACATGACCCAAACGCATACGAATGATTTGACTAGCAATCAATTTGGAGCACTTAACCTTGAAAAACCACGGCTTAATAGGAACATGAGGTTGTATAAAGTAATAATATTTTCCTTTTGTTTGAGCGCTCTCACCCCATGAGACACTCCAGGCATCGCGAAGGTATAACTTGGGTAAATTCATGATATCATGGGAAAAGTTTATATAAGGAAAAGTGTCTCCATCATTGACAGCCTCCTTGGCTAAATTATCCGCCTTGTCATTTCCCTTAATGCCACAGTGGCTAGGAATCCAAACAAAATGTACAGATTGCCCCTTCAACCTTAGATCATATAATACATTCCTAATATCAAATACAACAGGGTAGAAAGCCTTCATTTTAAAAGGGAACTTCTCGATTGCCTGTAACGCACTCTTAGAGTCGGAAAATATAACAGTATTTTGTAACTTAGCTAACAAAACATATTCTAGTGCCTTAAATAGGCCAAAGCACTCCCCTGTAAAAACAGAAGACTCCGGAGGAAGTTTTATTTTTTGAATAAGCTTATACTGTGCATGATAAACTCCTACACCTACACAACTATCCAGCGTTTTAGAAGAATCAGTAAATATTAGGTGCCAGTCTTTCCATTTATCATCAATATTACTGATAAATTTAGAATTCGCTCCAGAATCAGTTTTGGCGATACCCATATCATATGTTATTTCAGGCTCTAAAAGTAGAGAGTCAAAAACGTTATCATTAAATATTGCTAGCTTTGGTGCATTATACACAGGCGATTCAAGTAACTTAAACCTCCTGTAACTAGTAATTAAACAAGGAACAGATTTGCATCTCCAATAGTTGGAGCTTTCAATCAGAGAATTTAGATTATCTAACCTAATGATCAATGGATGGTTGGAAAATTGCATGATTTTAAATAGAAACCTATCAGCTAACAGCTGTCTTCTCAAATATAAATGAGGTTCACCACACTCTACTTGCAACGCATTTAAAGGACTCGAACGCATTGCACCCGAGATGATTCTGAGAGCTTTAGATTGAATATTATCTAACTTTTTGAACCATTTTTTACTACCACCTTCTAATAAAAAGGTACCATAATCCAAAATACTACGAATTATAGCATTGTATAACAATTTCTGGTTAAAAGGGTGGGCACCCCACCACACACCCGAGAGACATCTCATAATATTCAACTGCTTTTCACATCTATCCACTATATAACTTAAATGAGATTTACCTGTCATTTTCTTATCCAAAATTAAACCCAAGAATTTAGCTTCGTCCCCAACATTTAAAATATGATTGCAATAGAAAACTTTAGGTGGTGGAAAATCCCGTTTTCTAGAAAAAACTACTACAGAACTTTTGTTAGCTGATAAATCCATCCCATTATTATCAAGCCAAGCCTTTAGAGACGAGAGGGATTCTGTTAATGAATTACATGCAGTTGAGATAGACATGTTTATTGAATAAATAAGTAGGTCGTCAGCGTATTGTAAAACACTAACGATACCATTTAAGGACGCCTCTAGATCATATGTGTAAATGTTGTAAAGTAACGGGCTAAGTACAGACCCTTGAGGTAATCCCTTATAAACAGTTCGTGAAATTCTTGAACCTTGGTTTGTTACTACAAATATAAAGCGAACAGATAAGATATTAATAATAAAATTAACTAATATTAACGGCACCTGCAATTTCATTAGTTTATTTTTGAGCACTGCTATGATTACATTGTCATAAGCTGCCGAAACGTCTAAAAATGCAGCAACCACCGATAAATTATTAGAAAAGGCCAAATTGATGTCTGTGGTAAAGATACTTAAACTGTCGATGGTACTTTTAGATTTACGAAAGCCGTATTGAGAAATCGAAAGCAAATTATTTCTTTCGATATGCCATTCAAGACGATTTTTAACCAGGTGTTCTGCAATTTTAACAATAACCAAAGATAAGGCTATAGGTCGATAAGTAGCCGGTTCATCAGGAGATTTTTTAGGCTTTAGTATAGGGACTATTTCTTGAGTTCGCCAAGAGGTAGGAATGTTCCCAGAAATCATTATGGAATTAATTATTTCTAAATAATATAAAAGTGAGGAGTCTCCCATATTTGAAAAAAAAGCATAAGGTATTCCATCTTCTCCAGGACAAGAATCTTTAACACTCGACAATACCCCTTTAAGCTCATATAAAGAAAAAGGTAAGTTTAAGCTATTCGATTCTTTTATTCCAGGATATAATGCGCAACAAGGCATCAAAGAATTTTTTTCAGGAGCTGTTGCAGGGGCCAATTTATCAAGAAAATCGTCAGCTAAAGCAGGAGACAACTGAAGACCACAACGGTTTTGATTAAAAGCATTCCTAAAACGCTTAATGTTTCTCCAGACCTCCGAAGGACAAGTTCTAGGAGAAAGGGAGGCACAAAATGATCTCCATCCCTCAAATTTCCTTTCCCTCAAAAAATCTCTAGTCTCATTAATTATACCAGTAAGTTTATTTAAATTTTCGTCCGACATATCCTCTCCATACTCTCTTTCCGCTTCCTTTCTTCTTCGTACTGCATATGAACATTCAGTATTCCACCAAGGAGGCATAGGTAAATTGTTTGTGCGAGAACTTTTTACAGGAAAAATCGCATCCGCTACTTCAAGCATGCAAAGAGCTAAGGCTCGTGAGCAATCATCTTCTCCTCCATGAAGTATTTCAGGTAACTGAGACACTTTGACTTCAAGGACCTGTTTAAATTTTTCCCAATCAGCTCCACCCAATCTGTACCTTAATCGAGGGGGACGCTTTTCACTGATGGGATATTTGTCAGGGGATGCTATTACTAGGGGAAAATGATCACTGCCTAGTGTAGAAGAAGGGAAGACAGACCAAGTGAGTGATAAGGCCAAACTAGGGGAACAAATCGACAAGTCCACAGCACTAGGCAATTCATTGGGCTTGGTACGTCTAGTCGGTGTCCCAGTATTTAATACACATAGATTATTGTCATCTAATATTTGTAGCAAACGTACACCATCACTTTTATTTTCACCACATCCCCACGTCTGATGATGACAATTAAAATCTCCCATTATCAAGACAGGGCTAGTCAATGAACAAAAAATATCACTTATCTCTTGTAGAGCAGCGGATGAAGGCTTTGGAATATATACAGAGGCATAAGATACATTATTTACACGTACAGCAACGAAATCAACTATAGAATACTGATTGGGTAATGCAATTTGAGAAAATGCAACATTGTTTTTGATCAAGATGGCAACACCACCGTAGCCATCAGTTCTGTCATTACGAATGCAAACATAACCTGGAATACCAAATATTCGACCGTGTTTAAGCCATGTTTCACTCAATGCAACAATAATTGGTTTATACTTGTTAACTAAATATAAAAGATCAGTTTTTTTATTAGTCACTGACCTGGCGTTCCATTGAATAATCAAATCCATTATCGTTTTTGTCTGTCAGTAATTTACAAATCAGGTCAGCGTTGTTCGGTTTAATGTATTTTTTATTTTGTAACATCTTAATAAGACTGTTAATTAGATCCATAATCTGTTCATGATCTTCTTTTTGTTCGGGTTTATTCTGTAGTGCACACCCATTACTGGGACTTGGAAAACTGAACTCATTTATTAATGCATTGTGTGCTGCTCTGTCATATCCAGACGCAGATTTAGGAGGCGAACGAGGTTTTTTAAATATTGTTTTATTGTATGAAGTTGTCCTAGGACCATTTTTCACATTATCATTAGTGTGGAAGTATGCGGATTTGGAATCTGATTGAGAAATTTTACTACTTAAAACAACTTTATCTGCATATGACATAGAGGAAAATGGATGCAACTTACTAGCCTCTAAATAAGAAATACATGAATGAGCCATAGTGTTTTTGATATCTCTTTGTCTCTTAAACTCAGGGCATGCTTTATTTATAGCAAAGTGAAAACCAGAACAATTTATACAAGATGCACAATCCTCCTCAATGCTACAAGATTCAGCTGAATGATTTTGACTGCATTTAAAACATCTCGGCTCTGGAGCCCTACATTGTAATTTTGTATGTCCATACCTACAGCATCTGAAACACTGAATGGTGGGGTACACATATATATCAACATTTAATGCATTATAACACATGAATATTCTCTTTGGAAGAATTTGTCCATCAAAAGTTATAACAATGGATTCTGAAGGTTTCCAAACTGGATTACCGTTAATCTGCACTTTATAATTTAACCTCCGAATTTTAATGACATTTCCACACCCAACGGGTGTAGAAATATTTGCTTCAATTTCATCTAATGACCATTCTGAAGGAACTCCACGCACCATACCCATTCTAGTTACATTGAATGTCGGGATAAAAGCTTTGAATCCATTAGTACTTAATAAGTTAGATTTTAAAAAATCATTTGCATCATGGAAAGTCGAAAATGCAACTGCACACTTATTGCGGCCTATCCTTTTAATGCTACCATTAATTATATTTTTAAATGCTCCCCGTTTCATAAAATTTCCAAACGCAATGGGATGTAATATAGTTCCACTATTAGGTAAGTCAGTGATGCGCTGTACATGTATCAAATAAGGAGATACATCGGTATGTATGTACTCCTTCCTACCAACTGGCTCAAAACTTGCTTGACTAGGCTTTGACTGTGACTCAAATTGGGATGATGATTGGTTACCATGGTTATTTTCAAGAACCGTCTCTTGGGGATTACAATTACAATCCGTAATACTGACATCATTCTGGCCATGACCTTTTCTGGTGCGTTTGCGTATTTTACAGGTTTTACAGATTTTCCTGCGTTTTCGAGAAGATTTTTCGCTACTGTCAGTGGCCACTGAACAATCAGTGTCCATGCCACTTTTATAAACAACATTATCACTCCGTGACATGATAGTCACATAGTTTGCGACATCCTCGGGGGGATTTAGGCCGCCGCCTAAATCCCCCTGCAAGTTATTAGGGGGGTCGTTCATACGACCCGGACTTAGGGACTAATCATACAATATAAAAAACTTACCAAATATTCACCTACAAACACTACTACAAATATATACAATTATTATACAAAATTATATACAAAGATAAGACTCAACTGATCCGTTTTACAATAAAAAATTAAATTTCAAGAATTTGAAACAACCGCGCGCAACCGAAGTTTCCCGCCTTTTTCTGTATAGGCTGTTTTCGTTGAAAAAAATAATGTCCAGTTGCAAAAACGCGCCATTGTTTATAAGTAAATTTAAAAAAGTTTAGTAGCAAGGAGTTTTCATACATATAATAAAATGGGATAGATTTTATACGAGGAAAAATGAATGATTCCGTACGTTTTAGCATTGAATTCTCAAAAGTCTTTTAAATGGTTGTTTAATATATTTAATTACCAGTTTTAATTTAATCATTTTCTCAACAACGTTTGTCAAAAATCGAATAGGCTGTATAGGCTGTTTTCTTTGTAAAAAAATATGTCCAGTTGCAAAAACGCGCCATATTGAAAATTTTATTTTTTGTGAATAAATAAATCTAATTCTTTGATTTCTTTTTACTATTTCCCACAACTGTATTGAAAAACGTCGTGTGATACACGGGTGTGTAGGTTATTGCAAACTTGTGTCATTAAAAACCCTCGCCTTCGGCTGGGGCTTGTTAATGACAGCTCGTTTGCAATAACCTACTTTTCAGCCTTGTATCACAATGTACTATTCTTTCAACTATCAATCTACCTACCTACTCAAAATAAAAACTCAAGTTAATGAAAACAAATATTAATTCATCTTCTCCTTAAACATTTAAAACTTACAATTATTAAATGTGCAGTTATTAAAAATGAAATTTGCACTTTTACTTGTATTTTTACTAGCTATTCTAGTATTTGTTTGGTTTATTTGTGAATAATAATTATTATTATCAGAATTTCAAATCATTTCCATGAGAAGTAAGTGGACGGACGTGGTGATGTTGATCGGTGCAAATTAATTGATTCCGTTATGTTTGACTGATTTTACTTTTATTTTGTACCGATTCATCTATGTATCCTTCTGCTACTTGGTCCAATTTCCATCCACCATGACGCTTGAGCGTTGTCAAATTAGCACCGGAATCAGCTAGCAGCGTTGCTGACGTTCGGCAGAAACAATGCCCAGTGTAGGCTGCCGAGTTTTGTAGCTTCAGATAACTGGCAATTTCATAAGGCAATTTTAGGGTTCCGTACCCAAAGGGTAAAAATGAGACCCTATTACTAAGGCTCCACGGTCCGTCAGTCTGTCACCAGGCTGTATCTCATGAACCGTGATAGCTAGACCGTTGAAATTTTCACAGATGATGTATTACTATTACCGCTATAACAACAAATACTAAAAACAGATTAAAAGAATTGGCTGTCGGATTTCTTATTCCCTTAATATTATATATATATATATATATCTTCCCACGATAACCCCCGACCACGCACGGGATTGAACGAACCCAGGAGTCCCTCGCGTGAATCAATGTGAGTTATAGTTGTAAATTGTGTGCAATTGTATCACTTTCCACTTCTCTGACAGGAACCGGTATCTCAAAGAACAAATCCTTAGTTTACCGCTACGCAGCAGTGGTTTCAGTTCGGTAGCAGTTTCGCGGGTATAGACCTTGTAGAATCCAAGTGTCACAGCATTGCCATGGAACCCAATGTTGCCTCTTGGCTTTGTGATCCGCAGGCCTGGAATCAACAATATTTATTCACATAAGAATATAATGCCCTTACATTTGAATATTATAAATAACAGTGGGTATATTAATTATTGTTGGGAGTTAATACAGAGGTAGGTCAATAAAGGTAATTATACTTATTTAAATTTTGAGGTTAGACCAAAAATATAACAATATTTTGGTTCAAACACCAAAATAAACAAAGTCACTGTTCATGACAACTACAACACGGACAAGCCTAACTGGATGTGGCTCGAAACTATTTCAAGGAAAGTGCGTTCTTTAATATTAATTGTCTGATTGGCTTCTTAAAAGTAGTGGGCGCATTTGGATTCTTTGAGGTCTCTTGGTAATTTATTAATATCAACACAAGGTGGAAGCGGCAACAAAAACCAAGCTATGGTTCCAAAGATAATTTATATAGAATTAATAAAAAAGGTACGCAGAGTCGTAAAGTGCCTCAAAAATTCTCCCATACTTACAGATCACCTCAATACATTTATGACCTAACCAGAAATAAAGGGATTACCACTGCTTCTTAACTGCAAGACTAGATGGTCTTCGCTTGCTAACATGCAATGGTGACAAGGTTTTTAAGAATGAAGGATGCCGTCCAGAAAGCTTTGATAGAATTATAGAACGATACAACATTTACTGTTTACTGCTGCAGGATTTGTCCCAATCATTAAATATTATAAAGGCAACAGTGGAGGAGCTCTGTGAAAGGAAATCAAATCTATTAACTGCAGACGCAGCGTTAAAATTCATGCTATAAAAACTGAATGAAAAGTATGACATTATAAGACATCAATTCTTTCAAGAACTATCTCGTAGAATTCAGCAACGTCGAAATATTTACTTAGTGAGCGCACTAGAATATCTACACAATCCCTCAATATTTTATGAGGAAACGAATCTCACAACAGGAATTGAAAGTATTGGCAGCATATGGCAATATCAGAGGAGCAATGCAGAAGTTTACGAGACTATTTTTAATATAAACGGTTTTAAAATAATGAATAAAATAGAAGAAGAATATTGCACGCGTGAAACTCCTACAACAAAAACACTTCTAGATCATGTGTGTTCTACTTTGCAAGAAAACAGATTTCACTTTGCCCTTATAGATACTCCAATGTCTGATCATAAGCAGATTTATTTTGAAGTGCAAAATCAAGTACACAATCCCGTGAAAACAATAAAATACAGGGCAATCGAATATACTAAATTATTTAACACTTTTAAAGATACCACAAGCATGACTGTTGCAAATACCTACGAGGAATTAAAAAAAACCCTACTAGACTGTATGCGAACAAGTCAAATTACTAAAACTAGGCTATTGTACTCGCCAAAAGATGATTGGATTAAAACAAAAGTGGCGCGAGCTATAGAGCAGCGAAATAAGCTATGGAATAAATTTAAAAAACAACCTAACGAACAACTTAAAACTGAATTTATCACTTTAAGAAACCAAACAACTAAAATTATCTCTGACACAAAAAAACAATATTACTTAAAATCATTCCACAATTGTTCAAAAAAACCATTGAAAATGTGGAAACTCATAAATAGTTTATCTAACAATAAAATTAAGCAGACCGATGGTGTATCTAAGTTAAATATAGATGGTAAAATAGTAAATCATGAACAACAAATCTGTGAATGTTTAAACGAGTTCTTTTCGACTATAGGCACACAGCTAGCCCGAAAAATCCCACGAAAATATCACAACAACAGAACTTTTACTCTAGTAGCAAACAATAAACATAGTAATCTCGAGGAATTATCCATACTACAACCGACTGATGTCAAAGAGATTAACACTATTATAGACAACTTAAATACTAATACAAGTACGGGTATTGATGGTGTAAGCACTAAAAGTATAAAGTCTATTGCACCTTTATTAGTTAAAGATCTAACAAAATGCATAAACAAATGTATTGAAGAAGGTACTTTTCCTGATACGCTAAAACTCGCAAAAGTAACTGCTATTTTCAAAGCTGGCAAGAAAGATGATCCCAATAATTATCGTCCAATATCAGTATTACCAGTGATATCAAAAATATTTGAGAAAGTACTATACAATCGTCTCGATACCTATTTGAACAAAATAGACTTTCTTAATAAGAAGCAATACGGTTTCCGGAAAAGATCTAACACACTTTCTGCTACCATTGATCTGGTAACAAACCTAAAAAGTAGAATTGACAAAAAGCAGGTCTCATTAGGTGTTTTCATAGACTTGAAAAAAGCTTTCGATACAGTAAGTCACGAACTGCTATTGGAGAAATTAAATAGCATAGGAATCAACGGAAAGGCTTACTCCATGTTCAAGTCATACCTAACAAACAGATACCAGGTCGTAAAAATGGGTACTTCTCAAAGTCGTCCGGGGCCGATCACTTGCGGAGTTCCGCAAGGATCCATTCTGGGGCCACTATTGTTCATTGTATACATAAATAACATCTACGAACTTGACCTTAAAGGAGACATCACCTTATATGCTGATGATACCTGTTTGTTTTACTTTGGGAATTCTATTGACGTTATTATTGAAGAAGCACAAAAAGATCTTAACTTATTGAATGTCTGGTTCCAATGTAACTTACTAACTATAAACACATCAAAAATAAATTACATTATTTTCAAAGCTAAAAATAAAAAAGTTAAGACCCACAAATCACTTATTATAGATGGTAAAATCATAAACAAAAATAATACAGAAAAGTACCTAGGACTCTTACTTGATGAGCATTTAACATGGAAACCACACCTTGATAAGCTGCGCTCTAGAATCGCGTCACTTTCAGGTTTATTACGACGTATTACCGGCTGTCTACCACGAAAAGTACGATATGTCATCTACAACTCTCTCGTGAAACCACACTTAGATTATTTGATTGAGGTGTGGGGCTCGGCCGCAAAAACGAACCTTCAAAGTATTCAGACAACACAAAACAAAATAGTAAAAACTCTATTTAATTATGACTACTTCACGCCAACTACTAATTTATATAAAGATACCAAACTACTAAACATCACTCAGAGCTACAGATATAACACATGTATATTAATATTTAAAATTATAAATAACACAATACATACGCAAATAAAATTTACCAAAAACTATACAATACATAAAAAATGCCTCAGAAGTGCTCAAGACATCCACCTGCCTTTTATACGAACTAAGCACGGCAAAAAAACCTTAACACACGAAGGTGCACAAATATTTAATAAACTACCAAAACATATTAAAGAGTGTAAATCACTACGACTATTTAAGAAACTACTCAAGCAACACATTACTCAACAAAAACAATAACTCACAGAAAAAGTTCGATTACGCTCAGCATCAACATAAGCATGGCGCTTCTTGTCAACTGTTTACTTATTTACTTCTACCTACTAAAGCTTTTGTAATTTTGATTTGGTTTTGCGACTGTTTTGTTTTTTTTTTTGAACGGTTATGTTTGGCTTGCCCTGTTTTTTGTTGGGGTCAAATTTGTTAATTGAAATTTTGAATACCTTATTTTGAAAATATGTAAAGATTAACTAATGGACCAATTTAATTGTAAACATATGCTGTGTTACTTTTTTTGTTCTGTAAGTACGCTCAACATAACTTAAATTGTTTAGATATGTAAGTTTCTCTTGTAAGTGAATGCCATTGTAATTCTTTTGAGAAATAAAGATTCTTAACCGTATAAACAAATTACTTTTTTGCGATGACTTAAACCAACAAAACACTAATGATGAGGAGGATGATGTAATATTGAGCAGTAAAATGCAAATAACGCGACAATATCTATCAAAGAGCAATTGAGAAAAAGGAAAAGGTTCAAGAATCTTTACAAAATAGAGCAAGACAAGACAAGACAAAGATATTTTATTTCAAGTACACCAAGCGGCACTTTTGAACGTTACATTAAAATTTACAAATAATAATAGTTGATTCTACCGAGCTTCCATTTCTCCTAGCCAACTGGTTACGAACGAAGATCTAGAAACATTCTTGTCCGTAGAAATGGCATAATTTGATCATGGAGGTCCTTTTTTTTTTTTTTTTTTTTTATTTGTGATGGGTTTGCTCTTGACTCTAGTCTAGGTCAAAGGTGACAGAGACAGAGTCGACGATGGAGCGAGCTTACCCAGAAGAAGCCTGTTCACTCTAACTTTGAAGAGATTCGGGTTGAATGCGTTCGGAAACACAGACGCAGGTAGTGAGTTCCACTCATTCGCTGTGCGCATTATGAAGGATGATTGGAAGCGCTTGGTGCGTATTGGTGGAATGGCAACAAGGTAAGGATGGTAACTTGCAGTGCGTCTAGATGTCCGATGGTAGAAGGGGGCTGGTGGGATGAGGTCGTGGAGTTCTTGAGCACACTCACCGAAGTACAGTCTGTAAAAGACCGACAAGCAGGCAACCTTGCGGCGATGAGCCAAGCTGTGTAGCTTGGCATCCGCCAGCTCAACGTCGCCAATGAGCCTCTTGGCTCTGCGTTCCACCGAGTCAAGCGCGGCAAGCTGATACTTAGCTGAGCCATCCCAAAGGTGGCTGCAATACTCCATGCAGGATCGGACTTGCGCTTTGTAAAGGGTTAAAAGCTGTCCAGGCGTAAAGTATCGCTTCACTCTATTTAGGATGCCCAGCTTTTTGGCCGCAATTTGAGCTTTGTACTCAATGGAGGCGCCGAAGCCTAAACCAGTTCATTTCATTTCCATCCCCCAACCATTGTAGAGCCCGAAAGCGTATTTTCAGCGAACAGGTTTTTTTGTAACCATTTACGTTGTTATTTTAACGACGATATGTTACATTTTACATTAGACGCGCTCAGTTTCCTTCAATCTTTCTATTTTTTTAATTAAAATACTACTTTTTTATACTTTTGAGAACCAGAAAAAAATTTCGAAAATCTCGAATTATTCGAATAGTTCCTGAATAAGTATTCGAAAAATTCGAATACTAAAATCAGACGAATGAAATGAAAAATAAAAAAAATATCCACTAAAGAACTCCTAAAGGTTAAAAATAATTGTTAATAATCCTCATAAATTGAAGAAAGGCCAATACTATTAGGAAAATCCTAGTAAACGCGATCTCATCAATTTGATCGTAAAGAAGAATTTCTACGATTAAGCCCTTGCCCGATTAAGTCTGGGTCAGATTTCAGGCAAACTAAAACATGCGGCGCCAACGGGTAGTCTCTGATCCCCATCTAAGTGAGGTAATCCTAGCTGTCAAGTGTCAGGTGCGAAGTCTTTCATAAATTCCGGATGATCTATGCCTCATTGTGCGGTTCAAGGCACAAAGAGGTGTTGACCTATTTTGTATTACCCAAAAGGTAGAGATTTAGAGATTAAACATACGACAAAGGAAAAAAATACGTATGCCTATAACTTGCATAAAAGTGAGCTTACATGCCATTGTGACATTCACTAATCAGAAATTATTATAGCCAATTTACAGGCATGCGTATTTACGCTCTAAGGAGGCTATCAACTAATCTGCCAAGCTATGATCGTTACACATTGATTGTTAAGCGTATCGGTTAATCGTTATCCCAAGATAGAAACGTAAACGTTTACGGTCTCCAGATAAGAAACGACTAGTGGAAACTATATTCACGATCCCTTATTTACCTGCCAGTAAAATCAAATGGCTTGTCACTTAATATTTAAAATGGCACCAAGCGCTTCCAAACATCCTTCATAATGCGCACAGCCAATGAATGGAACTCGCTACCTGCGTCAGTGTTTCCGAACGCATTCAACCCGAATCTCTTCAAAGTTAGAGTGAACAGGCTTCTTCTGGGTAAGCTCACTCCATCGTCGACTCTGTCTCTGTCACCTTTGACCTAGACTAGAGTCAAGAGCAAACCCATCAAAAATAAAAACATATATCATTTTACCCCAATTCACTAGTGAGATTACATAATCGTTCAAGAACAGGGGAATCAGCAGCGTCGTGTGGAACAGGTTGCGTCCTACATCGTTACAAACTTAGTCGTATTAAACTTAAGCGAAGTTTATATCGCCCCATATATTACGTCTTTTGACGCGGCTTCAAGTGAAATGGATGTCTTTAAGTAGGTAATGCTTGGATAGACTGAGGTTACGCTCGATCGATGGAATTATTTAGTGGTTAAACCATTGAGTTGAACTAATGTAGAGACGAAACTGTATTGGAAAATGGGAATTGAATCTGAACACCGGATAAAACTCTCCAACGTCGGTGACAGGGTAATACCGTAAAATACTGTTTAGCCTATACAGTGAGATGAGTTGCTTTAGTCAGCCAGTTTCTGTAAAAAAATTGTGAAAATCTTATAACTTTTTGCACACGTGTATCGGTTATATCCTTATTTACTCAATAAATGATAGCCCTTTACGGCCTCAACATTTAGGTGATTGAGCTGAGTATTAAAACGTGCGAATCTTCCGAATACCTAAATGTAACGAAATATGTTTTACAATACATGTCCTCGAAAAGAGCGTTTTCCAAGCAGCCAAACTGTGTGGAAAGTGTCACTTTTTTTACTTGTGCTTTTTACTTTCTTGTATTTTTTAAATTTTAACTGCTACGTCAGCTCGCCGCATAGAGTTTTTAATATTTGAGAAAAGTTAAAAAATTTGTTAAGTACAGATTATCATTCATATAAAAATTAAAATAAAACTAACACTTCATTAAAGGCGTTTTTAATTACTCTAGATTTAGATTTTGATCAATAAATAATTGATTCATTAAATATGTTTGGCAGAATGAATATTTTGCTAGTGCCTTTTTGCGTTACGACGTGACAGCTATGCCCGAGGAACTATTAGTTAATCTGTGGATATGCTCAGCGCGCTTGAATAAGCCCGCCATTTTATTAATTTCTTACTTGGTTCAGATATATTTTTTATTTCCTCGCACAATGCATAGTAAAATGTTGTATGATACACGTACGTAAGATGATTTCCGACTCATGTCGATTTTTCCACTACACTCATCGGGAATCACCTACCTTCCGCACTTGTAGCATAAATAACTATTTCACACCACATGCTCGACAATGTCCAATTACATATCATGCAATATCATCGTAAAGTAAAGAATTACCTCCCAAGTAAAGTTGTATGAAACTCACAACGCAGTAAAATGATTTGAATTTGGAACGTCAAATTTGTGTGGACACTCGTGAAAAAATGCCCATATTGCATTGTAAAGAGGTTTGTTCGACAATCTACCTGGCCACCATTAGCTGATCTCATAAAAAAAACGAAAAGGCGCGTTTTCAAAAAATTTGAAACAAAAGACGATGTTTAGTGATGTGATTAAACGTAGAGTTACATACTCTTTGGATGTACATTTTATTGCAATATTCGTGTTGTCAATAAATGTCGAGCGATAGTGATTCTACTCCAGAGTTTATCAAAACAAGCGCTTTAGAAATTATTATTAAATCTACTACCGGAAAAATCAATACAAAAAAAGCCTATGACGATTTTGTTCAATGGAAAACAACAAAAGTAGGAGTCAAGACTGTATCGGAATCCGTCGTATTAGTTTATTGCCAACATTTAGCAGAGACTCGAAAGTCAAGCAGCCTATGGTGCATAACGCTCAGGTCTACAATAAGCATTAAACACAATATTCAAATTAGTACATACTGCAGCTTTTTATTGTCTCGCAGGAGTGAAAAGTAGAGTATGCTCCTCTGGGATAAAGCCTGCCTTCATCATGGGCAGCTTGAACCCCTCGCTTCACTCAGGACCCAACATAAGTCTAGGGTCCTTTGTTACACCCAGGGTTCAATATGCCGCCCGTGACGTAAGGCACTGCTTTATCTGTTAAGCTAGGTTCTGTTTTTAAGTATTGTTATGACAATCAGGTTAACAATGTGAAATGGGCGGGCGAATTATCGGATGCTTACGGCTTAAAGCGTGGTGTAAGGCAAGGCGGAATAACCTCTCCCAAACTTTTCAATTTGTATGTGAATGAGCTGATAGGCGGCGTCAGCAGCATGCAGGTCGACTGTTCCATTGACGGTACCTTTGTCAACAATTTGAGTTACGCAGACAAAATGGTGGTGCTGGCGCCATGTGTCAGCGCTCTAAGGAAGTTTTTAAGTTTCTGTGAAACCTACGCTTTGACTCATGGGTTACGATAATATATAATGTAAAAAAGTGAGTTCATGTTGTTTACGAAGTGTGGTCTGGAGCCTGTCACTGTACCCCCGGTGATTTTGAAGGGTCTACCTTTTAAAGCAGAACTTTTTATGTCATAATATTATAATGCATAACTTCATTTCGCAGAAAATCGTTTGGCATACACTCATTTATCATAAATTCAAAACTCATAATGTTGTAAGTTAGAATCATCTTTAGGCATTAATTTCATATCGATAGTCATTAAAAGGCAAAACCACCATATCGCAGAAAGTTCACAGTCAGAATCGTCTTTTGGCATACATTGAATATCCATATCAATTGAAATACTCATATATCACATTACAGAAAATTCATACGTAGAATAATTTTGTATTTTATCATAATAATAAAACTGAAATACCTTTTTTTTTTGGTTTTTGTTTCGTTGTATGAAGCATGCAAACAAGTATAAACCATGCATACAGCAAGCATGCAGCATGCAAACATGCAAACAAGCATATACCATGCATGCAGCAAGCATGCATCATGAAAACATGCAGCAAGCATGCGTGTTGCAAGCAAGCATGCAAGTGAAAATGCAGCAGCATGCAGCAGGCATGGTTTCTGTCACGGCTCCGGCGCGGTGTGGTGCGGTGCGGGTAGGGATAGGGCAGACTACGTGTAGTCAGTTTTGAAGCGTTTCTTTTCTGTCACTAACTTTTGTAACACAGCATATTGACTTTTTGAGACAATACGAAATTTAAATTTAAGATTTAAAATGCTATTTTATAGAAATGCCTAGTAAAATTATTCCAAATGAATTTCTGCCATCTTCATAATAATATGTCAAGTTTAATTATGCCAAATAAAATTCTGCCATCTTAAAAGTAAGCCATTATAAATTCGGACATACAAACATTCGGCCAAACAATAATTATATTAAAAGAAAATTATGCATTAAAATATTCATCTGAAGATGATATTATGCCAAGTTTGTTATGCCAAAGAAATTACGGAGCAACAAGATTCTGCCAGATAGAGGGAACCCGATGTTGAATGGTGATACTCTAAACAGAATCAGTCAATTTAAATATCTGGGTCATTTGGTCAGCGCTGATCTTAAGGATGACCCTCACCGTCAACGCTCTGCGCTCTCTATCGATAGGGAGCGCAGAGCGTTGACGGTGAGGGTGAATATGTTGGTCCGAAGATTTGCATACTGCTCAAAGGAGGTTAAGATCGTTATCTTTACCTCCTTTGAGCAGGATTAGGCGTACTGCCAAAATTTTTATAGTAGCAGCTTATGGACAGCATATTCGCAAAAAACCCTCAGTGCCTTGCACGTCCAATACAACAACGCGTTTAGGATACTATTGCGCCTCCCACGTTTCTGGTATGTTCTTTGAGGCTCGTATAGATGGGCTTGCTGTCATTCTGCGAAAAAAAAATTATCCTTTTCGCGCAGAGTGCGTGTTAGCGGCAATTGCATTCTGGCGGTTATTGCCGATAAGTTTGACTGCCCTATTCTCAAGCATCAGATTAGGGTGCTGACGCAGAAGGGTCAGGAATTTGATTTTATGCAATTTGATGTTATGCAATTTAATTTTGTTATGTTTTAATTGTGACATTATTTAGATTTTATTATTTGTGATTTTATTATGATTTAAATTTGAATAATTATTTATACCTACTATTATATACTATCGCCTAGATTAAGTTTACTAACCTTTAGATGATAAACTTTTACTAACCATTGAACCAATGTAGTTGTCTTTAAAATAAATCATATTATATTATTATTATTTATCGCCTTGGTGCATAATCCACTATAAAAAAATGGTTATGCAAAGTCCAATGTAAAAGTAAAACAAAATCCAATAACATTGTGCCCACGTTAAAAAAATTGTTTCAGAAATGGTATTCGTGCCAATATGTAGGATACTAAGAAATATTTGCGGATTTTTCGGGTATTTTGTAGAATTTGACAATATAACAGAATTCACCAGAAGAATCTGTAAGATTTATACGCTGAGTGATTCTATCCGAGATTCTTATACTTGGCTCCTGAACAGCATACGGTATAAGCTCCGTTATTTATGATCCGTGACTCCGGCTGAGCAGTCAGTTCACGTCCGGAAGTTTGACCATCCCGGCTGTTTGTTTAGTTACCCAAGTGCATAATGCTTAAAAATTTACTGTCGTACTATATAGCATTTTTTCCCTGGCCTGAATAATCTCGGCAACCGCTTGTTGGAACCGGGGCGAAAATAACAATCGGCACGGACTTTGCGCTTCTAAAAACCGGACCTCATCGGGAATTTAGACCCGGAATTCCTGATGTTGTACTATGCTAGAGGCGGTACGCGCACATAATAGATACGCACAAATCGAAAAATTCGATGACTTCTCGCTTTGAACGCAATCCACGCGTAATGGATTAGTGATATATGAGAGTGCTACTGAATATTGCAGAGCTAACGAATTGTAGTGGTATACTAGCATGTGTACGAGTACGATATAGACGAGACGTGCATTTGTTATTATTAGTTCCTATTACGGCCAATTTCTCTGTATTCAACCGGATAGAGAAACATAATTATTTCACTAAATGCATTCAATAGTGGTCATCATCATCATCGTCATTTCAGCCAAAGGACGTCCACTGCTGGACATAGGCCTCCCCCAAGCGTCGCCACACTGATCGGTCCTGTGCGTTTCGCATCCACCGGACTCTCTCAGCCTTGACCAGGTCGTCGCTCCACCTAGAGGGAGGCCTTCCAACGCTGCGTCTTCCGGTTCGCGGTCGCCATTCTAGAACTTTTCGGCCCCAACGGCCATCCGTTCTGCGGGCAATGTAGCCCATAGGGGTTTAATATTTTTGTTATAAAGATTTTTTTAATCAACTTTGTGTTACTTAACTAGTGCAATAAAAATATTAACTTAAAGAAAAAGCTTCCTAATGACTAAACTAAACTAAAACTACACTATATATATAACTATTGATCAGATTTCCTAAATAAATATTTCATCAACGGAGTCTGCCCTGTAAAAGTTTATTTACAATAGTATCTATGTCTATTAGTTATTAACAAGTTTATACTTTAAAAACACCCGCACATTCGTATAAAAGGATTTCACAAAAAATATACTGAGCTTCACTGGCGGAATGGTCTTGTTACCATATTTATTAAGCGTTGGAAACACAAATTAAATTCAAGTAGAATGTATTTTTTTTTCCATCACTTACGATTAAGGCTGGAGCAATTTATCATGTTCTAATGAAATAAGTATCAACGTTTACAGATCTATCTACTAAATTGATTACAGAGTAACATCCCCAGGGCTTACCCACTTATTAAATGTAATTAGTTGTGTACCGACACGCCCTCAACTAAATGGGCCATGTGATACAAAGCGAATCTTATCGGGTAGGTACATCAGATTACTTTAAACAATTATTGTGTTACTAGTAGGTAATATGGATGTTTGCATGGAAAAGTCGGTCCAGTGATTGTGTGTGTGAAGAAAATTGGTAATTTCTTTTAGAAAAACTAAATATAAGTATTTTTTTTTTGGACAATCCCACCGCACTATTCCCAAACCACTGCAACTCCTGAAAGCCAGAATCAACAAAAATAATATGTATATGAAACAGTGTTATCACCGACACAATAAAATACAGGTTCAGTGTCCAATAAAACTATATTTTCTTATCTATGTACTTATAAATCATTATCATCACCGTCATTTTAGCCAAAATACGTCATCTACTGGACATAGGCGTCCCCCAGTGCGTCTCGCGTACATGTACACTATAATAATTATGTATAAGTTTTTAAACTGTCATGGTCACTAACACTAACAAAGCGGGATATTTACTGGGGGGTGCTGTTGCAAGCACCGAAATATCGGGAACTCGCAACAAACAGTTAACATGGTAAATATCCCGCTTTTAATATTAATGTTAATAATTATGTAGCCGATTATAGAAATACTATGTTTATTCAATGTTCATAAATAAGGCCATTAATAAATTTTCCTAATGCGGTAGCCGTGCTTTGATGTAGCTGCTACGGCGTAGTACAGCTACATTTCCGCGTAGCCGCTTCGATAAACAGCTTAGCCATCGATGTTACCTTGAAGTTATTGATTTACGTATAATTATTGTTGTTACTGAATTTTCTATTCATATGAAATGAAAACTTGAAAAGTCAATTAAATAATTCATGGCAGTTCATTTATTCCATCAGTCTCAATAGATTTCCATGAAGAAACTAATTTAAAATGTTAAAAGTGTAAGACGAAATAAGTTTCTTCTTTATTTTTATTACTTACTTTATTTTTATTTACAAAATTCTCAGAAAAACTATTTTTTTATCATAAAAGCGTTTAATTTATGACATCTTCGAACTTCATCTCTAATTATATTTGGACAACTCTAGACCAGTTTTAACACTTATTAAGAATAATTTTTATTTCGGATATTAGTTTTAAAATATATATATTTTTTTAATGTCAATATACGAGTACACAACGAATAATGTTTTTAAATCTATTTCTCAAAGCCATTAAGTTCTGACTTGCAACTTTATTTATCTCGACATTAAAATAAAGTGACTATCATAATACGTAACCTAGTATAGAGAGGGGTGTTTGAGATAGGTAAGGCCATGTGTTACAGATCACCCATTTTACCTATAGGAATAATTAACCATGAAATAATTTGTGTGTAGTCTTTAAAAATAGAAATTTAAGTTTAAAGAAGAATACAATTAAATTTAATAAAATTAAAATTGAATTTTGATCAAAATTCTCCAAAAATATACAAAAGAAATATCTTATTCACTGAAAAGTATGTACAAACAATAAGTACTATGTAACTATATAAAAATAAAAAATATAATTTTATACACTGTGCGTGACCAGAGGGCAGGCTCTTTCTTTGCGCACGTTCCCGGATGACAGCGACTTCGACGCCTAAGTGTACCTTTCTTTTGTATATAGTGAAAGTAGTTAGTTTAAGTATAATTTTATCTAGTTTACTTTTGTTTAGTGTTTAAGTATCTACATATTTAAAGAAAAATTGTAAAACAAAATGAGAATGGAGAAATGAGAAGGACGTGGGCATGAATGATTGTATAAGTGTAATGAGCGGGTGTAAATGTGTGAGTATAAGAGTGTAAGTGTAAATGTGCGTGTTATGAGTTTATAACACTGGTTTTAGTATGTTTTCCGTGGAAATGTAGTCAAGGTTTAACAGCCAATTCCTTAATTTACTTTTAGAAACCTCTTTTGTATGCGTGTATATATGTAGGTAGTTTATTAATAATAGATTTGTACAGAAAAGTACCAAGAAAGCAGATAAACCTTTGGGAGAAACTTGTGTTGTAACGGATGATAGGACAAATATCGGTTGTTAATACCGTCATCATAATGAATAATAGACTGTAAGTACTTGGCAGTGTTGATAAAGTTCAGAAGTTGGGTATAAGATTGGGAAAAAGCACTGAACAGCAACTAACTTTTAATACCACTCTTTGGGCTCTTTCTAGATTGATCATGTATGATGTAGAGGAACCGAATGTGGTAATACAATTTAAAATAAGTGATTGGCATAATGCGAAGTAAACTCTCGTAACGAGTCAAGTGTAAGGTAATGGAGACATCTCTGTAGGATCAGTTCACCATCTCCTGTGCAGTCTAAACAGACCGAGCAGGCATGGCCTAATTACCAATGTGTGTGTATGCAACAATGAGCGAACATAGGTACATACAATATCTATAAGGCTGACTGGTAGTCAAGAAACCGACGGCAAATTATATTGTCAAAAGTCCAAAATAAATAGGAAGGGCTGACATATGACATTTAAGTAGCGCATATCCAATCCGATGCATTTTTGAGTTTTGGGCAATCGTCAAAATGTACTGTGACTAGATATGATGACCTTGCTTCTTTCGGCTCACCATAGTGGCCCTGCCGCCACCCGATATGATCCGTTTTCCTTTTATATTCAAATTGGGATAAGCCAAAATCTTGTATAACCAGCCGTACTGTGAGTGTGAAAACACTACTATTCGAACCAAATGAAGCAAATATCCATCTTTGTGGATGTTAACAGCTTTTCTAACATTAGTTTGTGATTAAGGGCTCCGGTCTATCCGAAAAGAGGGTCACATTCCCTTTATATGATAATTGTAATAATTTATATTGAAACTTTCATAGTTATTTGCTAAAGTGTAAATAGTAGACAATAAGTGAAGGGGTCAGTCACCCTTTAAATTAATGTCTACTATATTGCTCCTATAATTTTAATTATAAAACAATTGGGCGCACGGTTGCGCAGGGGTTGAGTGACTGACTGCTGCGCGGCGTGTCGCGGTTTCGATTCCCGCACGGATCAAATATTTGTATGACCTACAGGTACGGCTCTGGGTGTTTATGTTTGTGAGTTTATGTGTTTGTAAACGCATCCACAATACAGGAGAAATGCCAAGTGAGGGAAAATGTATAAAAAAAAACTCAATTTGCAATAGTAGCAAACTATAAAAAAATAACATTTATTTTATATTCCAAAACCCGAAGAACGATACTCTTTTGTTTTAACCCTGATTTTTTCTCAGTCACTTTAATAAGGATGTAATGCTGGGTTATTATTCCTTCTTGCTTGCTAAGTCCAAAGTATCTCTTTCGCTTTTAGGCTGAAGAAAATTCTGCATGAGTAAACAATACCAACAGAAAAGTTTTCAAATATGAGAGTGCAGATGATGTCTGCTTTAGGGAAAGTAGTAAAATGGTAGCGCAAGACGTGAGTTTTAGTAATGATACCAATATTAAATCGTAACTGTTCGGTATTATCATATTATGGAGGTACATTGGCGGAGAATTGCCTACGCTTTGAACCCTTCGAACCGACTAGTATAAAATGCACAACACGCGCATGACACTGAACAGTGTACAATAAAACCATGAAGCGATCGAAAATTTAACTAATTAAAAGTTATATTGTAGGAAATAGGTACCACTTTTCCAAATTAAACTTTTAATAAAACCCGGCTATTTGAGGACAATACGGCAATCTTGCAAACGTTGGAAAAAATGCAAATAAGGGTAGCTTTTGTAAAATTGTATTAATGCAAAGCAATGCATGGAGAATAGAGGCCGAATATAAATGAACTGGAAAAAGGGTCCTCATACTATCTTGTTTAAAGATAAGATAAGCCGAATGAAAACTTGTGTTTCGGTGTAAGCTACAGTGTAGCCCCGGATTTAATTTGTTCCGACATGCAGTCCCTAGGCTAGGCTTTTATTGACGACGTTGATTATCTCCGACGGAGAGTAATAGCTCGAGTCTTAAAGGTGAAATACCTATAGGTTCTGTAAATTGGACAATAGCCAACTCATCAGGGAGAAAAATTCTGTTGTGTAAAAGCTTTGAAAGTGTTCTCGTTTAATAAGTCTTATTTATTGTTATAAGGACGAGCAAATGTTGCGATATTTGTATACGGGTAAAATGGAGAAATGGAAGAATAGATATAGGTAATGGCCAGACATTCCGTCTTATTAATAAACGTGGAATAAGGTAAGATACTTATGATTGGTAAATGTTACTTGTACAAATACTGAATTTGGCCTCAGAAAGTAACAACAGGAGGAATCGGAGACGTACCGAGAGCTCATGTAGAAGGCAAGGCGAAGTTATCTACATAAATGTGAATAATTAAGTGGTACACTTGTGAAGAAAACTATTCTCAAAGTGCCCGTCTACGTCTCTTGTATAAAAGTGATTGAAGTTTGCAAATAAATGTTAAACAATTTCCTCAAGTAGTGGCTGCTCCACCGTGTTTGCACTAACTTTTCCTTCCACGCTGCATGTAACTGGCGCTCACTTGTCAAAAATTGCGAAGTAAGAACATTTGTTTCAATTACGATCCACTCGGGTCGTATTCCAAAAAACAGCACTCGCTGTTTATTGGAAAAGTTTTATTATTGATTGGGAAACACATGGATAGGCCGATGGTTGGGTAGAGAGCACGTCTTATAATATGTATATTTTCTGGATCACATGTTCTTCAGCGGGATTAAACTCAGTAAATAATAAGCGAAACTAACTCTGCTAAAGTCTAGCACTAAAAGTAGGAAAATATTCAATCAAATAATTTATTACACTTTTTACATTATACATAAATCAAAACCTTAATACATAAATCAGGTTGGAATTCAGCACGTGTTGTATCTCGTTATTTTCTCATATTTTAAAACTTTCAGAAGTTCACATTGTTCTATAGTTCGCGTGAGCTATAATCGTACTTATGAAGTTTAACTAAATAATTTTATAAAAAACTTGGCCGTAAATCTAATAATAATTATTACTCGTATTAAAACTATTTTCGATACACCTGCCTTTCATTCTTAGCTGAGCCATACTTTTACAAGTATTTTTGTGTATGGCATAATACCATAAATATATTTATATTTTTAGTCTACTCAAATAAATATAAGTAGGAACCAATCAACTAATCCAGTAATCCAGCTTACCGAGATACGCATCTCTCAGGTTTTGTCGAACAAGATAGAAATGCTATTATTTATATTTACAAAAATGTAATTGCTTTCTCTCTCTACTCTTCGTAATTCCAATACTTTCTGTTATAGTAGGAAAGTAGGTACTCATAATTTTGTTGACCTTCCTGCGCGATATTGCGTAATATTACAATTTTTCAGGAGAGTACTTACCAAAATACCTGCGAATATTTTTCCTCATTTGTCTCGACAAAATTAAGAACATTGAATTTTTTTATTAAAGATGAGGCAATTCTTTTGAAATGAGTTAAGCAATTTTGTGTAAATATTGGTTATTCGTTGGGTGAATTGATTTGCAAATCATATGATCACGTATTTTTTTAATGATTTTTTTTAACCACCTCGTCCTATTTTCGACGTGCAAAATTAAAATGTCGTCTTTATATTTTATCAATATATATTTTCGATGACACTTTCGATTTAATAATATTCAACGCTCTTTTAAATAAAATGTGCCACAACCATACACATCATTTTTGTAAACACAAAATGTCTGAAAATGACGTGTAGTTGCACAGGTCACAAACCCTACTTGAAGCCCTGCAACATTATTGCCGTCGTGGTGTGGTCGTACTTGTGGCACGTCTGTAAAGACCCATATTAAAAGGTATTTGATTATTTTAACAGAGTATTCAAATAGCTATGGGTAAATATGAAATATACCACAATTTTGTACTTTTTATAGAAAATAGCCACACAACGTTTTTATGGTGATACAAATCATGATATTTTACGTACCTAGGTAGGTATTCTAAGAAATATGTTTTGAGACGTAGGCATTATTTTACGATAAAAATAGCTTGTAATCCTTTTGTATTAATATTGGTACTGTGTGTTTCACAAAATATTATGAGAAAATGACACATTTACTCGCATGGCAAAGTAAGTAAACTCAATATTTGTGCTATAATTCAGATAATTCAAAGTACTTAATTATAACAATATTTTTATATGACATCGACACATATAATATCTGTTTGCCCATTTTCGGCAAAGGCCTCCGGCAACCTCTGCCACCCCTCTCTATCTCTCGCCATCCTTGTCCATGTTTTTCATGCGATATCCTTTAGTTCGTCCTCCCACCTTTTGAACGGTCTCCCCCTCTTTCGTTTATTGTATTTTGGGAACCAATTCATCAATGTTCTACTCCATTTCTCCCTTCCCCTTACTGTGTTTCCTGTCGATCACCATTTTAATTTCTTTACTTTAAGTGCAACATTTTCTATTTTTGTACGTCTTCTGAGTGTTTCGTTATTTCCCTAAAATACCAGTATCTTTTCCACGCATTCGCTGTCCTTATTTCCAGTTCTTTTGACATTAAGTTGGTTGCTGACGACCTAATAATTTTCGCATCAACAAAAAATGAAATTCAGAAATGCTGAACCAGCTAGATACTGAAAGCCGGAAAGTAAGACTAACCATGAACCACGAAAAAACTAAAATGATGACAAATGACACACAAGAACCAGTTATCATAAACAACAGTAATATAGAATATGTAAACGAGTACACTTGTCTAGGCCAAATTATATCACTCCACATATATACTGTACAAATAAAACGAATACGATCGTCGATATAAAAATAATACACGTCTAGAGGTCACAAATTAGGCACTTAATTTCAGTAAAAGTTCAATTCTTGTCACTTTCTTTAATTAAAACGACTGCATATTGCGTGAAAATGTACCTACGCGCGTACTTGCGTGCGTTTTTTCTATACAAATGGAGACACGCAAATACGCGCATGGTTGCGTTTTTACGCAACATGCAGCATGATGCGTGGCATTGTGATAACCGCCTTACGGGTGACTTACCGGTGCAATAAAATACTAATTCATTTTTACTGTATTTTCTATTGTAGTTCACGCACGTGACCACAGAACTTAGATTTTTTAAAATCTTAATGTACGAAAGCTGTTGACGACCGCGACGACTGGTTCATTTCGTTCGTTCAAGAGAAAACCATAGGACCACTTGGTCCTAAACTTTTGTATCCAGACTGCCGTGTCATTTTTACTATTTAAGTCAATGACTTAAATCCAACCTTTCATACTTTAGGTACCTCATACTAGGCTTTAGAAAGCAAGAAACATTGCGCGTCCTGCGCTGATAAATCCAATTTCGTTTGAAGATAAACCGAAACTTTTGTTCGAGTTTGACTGAAAACAGCTTCAAGCTTTAATATAGGTAAACTGTACCGTTAAGTTTACTTGAAAGAAAGAAAGAAAGACAGAAAACACATTTATTTGACACAAGCCAGAGCACACAACATAGAAATAAAAAAGATAAAATAAAATAAAAAAATTGACAGGTCTTGACACCTGTCAAGTTTTTTTTTTGTCGGACACCTGGATGGAACGAAGTTCCTTTAGTATATATATATATATACATATATATATGTATATACATATGTATTTATATATATGTATGTATACATATATATATATATGTATATATACTGTCTCGACTTCGTAAACACAACAGCGTATAGGTTAGAACACGCACGAAACACGCGCACGCCGCACGGCTTACAACTATAGCAAAAAGTGTCGTTACAACTTTTCATATTTTTTTTCCGTCTAGCCCCCTTTCGCAACGCGCGATAAAGAACTTAGTTCCAAAAAGCCGACTCATTCTCGCGAAGACTGGATGTCACAGCACACTTGGAGCCTGATCGAAGACAGAAGAAACCATCATCTTAGATTGCTTGAGACCCGTAATGACGCCATGCGAGCCGACCTCAACATGCAATACCGTCAGAAACGCAGATAAATCTATCGCAGCACCCGCAAAGATAGGAGACAGTGGGCTGATGGTATTGCTGATCGTGCTCAACAAGCTGCAAAGAGCGAAAATTAGATAAAAAAAAAAAACTAAAACACAATCGTATCGGTCGCAGGGATCTGCTCTCTACACTAGTCTTGAAATGTCTAAATCACTTCGGTTAGTGACAAAGTTTCACACCCATAGTTTCTGTTGGATAACTCTTGTTTTTCGCGCAGGCAAAGCGGGCGGGCGTCACAAAAACTGGCACTTTTCAAATATTTTTGTTGAAGATCTCACTCATAATCATCCTCATTTCTGCCGAAAGACGTCCACTGCTGGGTACATCTCTTCCCCAAACGTCACCACTTAGATCGGTCCTGTGCGTCTATCAGTCGTCGGATTCCAGCGACCTTCAACAGGTCATCGGTATATCTAGAGGGAGACTTTACAACGCTACGTATTCCGCTACGCCGTCGCCACTCCAGAATTATTCAGCCCCATCGACCATCTGTTCTTCGAGCATTTGAGATCTATCAGGCGTGAAATAGTTGCATCCAATCTGGCAGGTCAGTAATTTTGCCAATAATTTAGGGCGAACACTCTTCTTCCACGCATCGGTCTTCGTTGAGGCATCTCCAAGGAAGATAAGGATATAATACTGTATCTCCGTCAATCGTCACTCGTTTTATAAATTTTATATATTATTTTGTGTTTATTTCGCGTTATCACCGTTTAAGCAAAGGCTTGTCAACTATCAACTGCCAAATGTAACGTTGACAACGGTTTGAGAAATGTTTCAGAATTTGAAAATAGTCAAACGTGTTTTACTCAGTTGTGAAACGCAATTGAACGTAAATGAAGGATTTTTGTATGACATAAGGTATAATTTGGCATGACTCTGACTACGTATACCGTGTACCTTGCTCAGAAACGCAGAAAACTCAGTGACAGATGATCATGACATGATGCTGAAATCGAGCTCAGCACATACTTTACGTCGAAAAATTAAATCTGAAACCGGCCCAAAGTAAATTATATAAATTAAATTAAATTAATCAACCCAATGCTTCCAGTTCCCTTACCCTTTTTTACTGTTGACATTTGGAATTTATTGGAGTAATTTCTTTTTTCATAATGTTTGCACGCCATAGTATGGCAAACATTGCTGAATTTTTCTGTTTTTTTTTTGTCATCCTTCATGCAAGTGTAATGATTTGTTGAATGTGTGTTTGAGCCAATAAATCTATACTAATATTTAATATTATAAAGAGGAAAGATTTTTCTGTTTGTTTGTTTGTACCGAATAGGCTTCGAAACTGCTGGACCGATTTTATAAATTCTTTCACCAATAGAAAGCTACATTATTCCTGAGTGACATAGGCTATATTTTTATCCCGGCAATGGGTCCTGTGGGGTGGTCCACGGGAGCGAAGCCGCGCGGAACATCTAGTTTATTATATTTTAACTCCCAAAGTTAATTTTATTCATAAAATGTTGACCACTTTTCTGATATAAAAACTAAGACTTTCTGACATAAAAACTAAAAAGCCGCGGGAACAGCTAGTATTATATATCTTATCTTATTTTTTGAACTTGCTCAATATTCGATTACTTAAGACCTTACAGTCAGTTTCTAAATCTCTGAAAAATCTTCGCTATTTGATGTCCTCATATGCGATAACAGTGCATAATTTTGCTATGGACATAACTCTACGTCTACATGATAAACGAAACAACTAGTTACGTGAAAATGTTAACGAGGCTCGTTAAAGAGACTGCAGCAAAAATACTGTTTATTAACTTTGAAAAGCTTGTCCGATAAACCGATTATAACGATGTTTGGCACAAAGGCTTTTTCATAGTTACTCTTAATTAAAGTAGAGATTAACTCGATTACGAGTAGCACAAAACTGGCTGTTACGAAAAAAATAACTAGCGAGGCCCTAACGGTGAGTTTCATTAAAACGTACCTAATAATCTGTACCGGTTTAAAAATGGAATGCTAACGGAGATCCAGAGCTCTTTGTAATAGATAAGGACTCCTGTTTAAAACCATTTGTTTTTGATGTTTTTGGTGTAAATCTAAATAAATAGCCCTTTTGCAGCCAAAAGTCCCGGTATGTTTAGTCCTTTCCAGCGAAGTCGTTTTTAGATAGCAAACAATAAATATAAACGGATTTACTTGTGTTGTTTTTCCTTCATAGTATCTTGCTGTGGTTATGAGAGCTGGCAAGGTTGATAACAATTTTGGTTACTAATTATTATTTAACAAATCCAACAACCCAAATTAGATAACAAATTTAGGTTGGCGTAAACATCAAAACAATTTGTTTTTCTTGAAGGTTGTTTCAGTTATTCGAAATTGTTCTAGAAAAACAAGTAGCCAAATTATTATTAGATCTGGGTTATTTGAAGAATAACCCAGATCATGATTTTCTCTTCTCCTACGAGTGGAGAATTATTAAGAGGAGTCTTACGCTCAAAAATTGTTATCTCGTAGCCGCACTGTTATTGAGATTTTGATAACAACAAAATAATATATACGGTTTCAATTGAAGAGATCTTAATAGGGTTGTCGAAATAAAAAAATATATAGATTTGTTTAATGTATTTTAAAACAATACATATCATAAATTATATAGTTGTTGCAAAATACTCTTAATATTTTTTTCAATTTATTACAAACAATTGAAAATCGATGCAAATTATATATAGTCATGTGTGATAAAGAATTCATTAAGGCTTATTTCGATAATATACCTACCTGATGGACGATTTGAGCATAAATAAAGTAGTCGTAATGAATATTACGTGTTAGTGGACCGGTGTTTGTTATTGTTGTATAACAGGTACATTTAGAAACATTTACGTTTTTACTTATGAGTAGGTGTAAAATAAAAGTAAACAAAGACGATTGGCGCGAATCTTTGACTTTGGATATCAAGCAACTTCACTATAATTATACCACTAAATATTATATGTCACGTCGAGGTACCTATGAATTATAGGACCACCATCATCAACTCCAATTCTAGAGGCAATTCCTTCATTCTTCATAGGAACGGGTAAACTTCAATAACACACATCACTGGATTGAAACTCGAAAGTATTTATTTGACTTTGTTACAGGCACTTTGAGTTTTCATTCGAACTTGAAGTTAAAACCACATGGTGGCTCGCTAGGTCGCAATCCCTCGTCGATCTCTAGAGAAGACCTAGCAAGAAACTCTAGGATACTCTTTTAAATCTTTTTATAGTTTACACAATCACTTTAAGACAATTGGTGTTACATGTTTATTAGGTTTTCAAACATCTAATCAATCAGATTTATTAAACAGTTATTATTTTACACACGGCATAGCGCGATGCGCGTTGCGAGTGTGCGGGACTTCCATATTGTTTTTGTTTAGACACTAATTACTTGGATAGTTGAATAAAGCTAACAAACAATACTAAAATGCTGCTCAGTTAATTATTTTAACATTAAACAATCTCAATACTCACAAATACAAAGTTGTTTGTAGATAATTACTAAAATAATTACCTTAACACAAAACTATCCAAGTTTCCGGTGATCTGAATATCTTACTAACCAGAAGGTTTCTCATTATTACATGGATGTGTAAAATAGTCTTATTACTTTATAGTATTTAATCAATTACTCAAATTTGTTTAGTTCTCGTATTAAATTATTAAATCTAGTTATTGGTCATTAAAATTATAACATCCGCCATTGTTGACAACTTTTCGTAAGGTCATATTCAAACATATTTACTTCGTCAAATGTGCGTTGTTAAAATGAGAACAAATCTAAAAGTCCTACAATAAGTGTTCCCGTTTTATTTAAACATCTCGTTTTAATTAAACAATGAAAATTAGCTTATCAAATGATCTTCATTCAAACAAACCAATAACGAATTCCACAATAAGCCAATAGATGGCGCTGAACTATAAAACCAACATAAACAGACATTTAATAGTTCTAGCGAAATCTCAGAGATGACAGGATTATAGAGTTTGTGTTAATTGGATAACGAATTAGCAGAACCACGCCTCCGCGGCGACACGGCCATTCTGAAAATCAACCGCGTGCTCTGCGGGTGCTGGTGTCCTCAGCCTCTGTTTCTTGGTTGTTATCTGTAATAGCAGACAGAAATTTGTCGGCAGATTATTGTTGTTTATCATCCTACAATATAAATTAAATTTGGGATCTGATAACAACTAGTTTTAATCATCATTGACAGCTTGTAATAAATCTATGCTTAGTATGCCTTATTTTTGAAATATTGAATGCATTTTAACACCCACAGCTATATGTTTTAGGTATTCAACTTGCAATATGGTAAAGATCAATGTTGTTATAAAACAACGAATTGCTACATGTCATGCCAATGAAGGCATACAATTTGTATTTCAGATTTTTGTTATTGAATAGTCAGTTGCTAGCTTAATAGTCCATTTTGAATCTTGTTTGCAGAATGTTGTTGTTTGTATTATCTTACAATATTCATTGATTTGTAATAGGTATGAGTCAGTTTAAGTTATCAGTTTATCACTGAATACTTATTAGATTAGGTAACTACAAAGTTTATCTTAAATGAAAATATTTGATGCATTAATGAGCACACACCTACTTATAAGGCTAACACAGCACTCTTGTATTTGGTAAGTATAGTGTAGGTAGTGTAGGAGTATTGTGATCAGCTGTTTTTTGTTTAGTTTCATTCTCACGGGATGGTAATGCTCTGTGATAGACACAAAGTCTTTGATTTGACAGGATTAAAGGATAGGATCAGGAACACCGCTCTGTGATAGACACAAAGTCTTTGATTTGACAGGATTAAAGGTTAAGGAGTTTAGGACCATTGCTCCGTGACAGGCACGAAGTCTTTGATTTGACAGGATATAAGGAACCAGGCTCTGGGTGGTCTTGTACACCGTGGACCCAGCAGGATAACATGAGAGATTGTTCATTAGCGGCCTCCACGCCTAACCAATGGATATTAAATCATTCTTAGTTGCTTCCACAGCAAACTAAGAGATTGTTTGTTGTATTATCACTATTAGTTTCCTCCACGGATTACTAACAGACAGCTTATTGTGTTATCATTATTAGTTGCTTCCACAGCATACCAACAGTATAGTTTATTGTGTTATCATTATTAGTTGCTTCCACAGCATACCAACAGTATAGTTTATTGTGTTATCATTATTAGTTGCTTCCACAGCATACAACAGGAAAGTTTATTGTGTTCTCATTATTACCTCAAATGCACCTCCATGGATGCTGATAGAATGGTGTTGATATAAATGATTGTGTTATTAACTGCCTCCAGAGCTCTAGGTTATGGGACACCTCTATAATTAGAGCTTGTTTTATTATTCATTTTTATAATTGCCTAAATTTGACAATAGAATACCATGAACTGTTACGAGTTACAAAAATATAATGATAACAGTAATCCTCCTGATTGAATTCGGCCATGACAGCCAATCTGATGAGCCATCTATATAGGAAGATACTATAGCGCACAAGGCCAATGGCTTAACATGCTTTCCGAAGCATGGGGTTCACCAATTTCAAAACTCTAGACTGTCACAGAGGAATTCCTATTGGAAAAATCCCATAAACACATTTTGCCCGACCTAGGAATTGAACCCAGGGATAATAATTTAAAAGTACTTTGTTGCTTGGTAGTACCATGCACAAGCATCATGTAGAGTTATTTGGCATGGCTATTGAGTTGAGCCTTCTGATACAACAGCACTGTATCAGTTAGCGAGGTGAGTAGAAGATAGTTTGAAAACATCTCACCTTTTACTTTTGTTATGTTGTGCTTGAAGTCTTTACTAGCTGACCTCTATTTGGTGGCATGTATGTTGGTAGCATATAAGGTCCTGACCCGGCGACACGGTCACTTGCACCACCAGGTATTTTTAGTTTTGTTGCCATATCGTAGGTAACCATTTTGATTTTTGATATGACAATTAACAGGAATCTGGAATGTGAGAAGATATGCAGCTAACTAATAATGTCTGTGACAAATTATCGTAAAACAAACCTGTCTTTTGATTGTTTTTATTCTGTGCAAATGCACCCAATAACAAGCTTTGAAATTTGTCAGAAATGACTAATCTATTTACACCCATGTACCACCATAACAAGTAAAATTCAACTAAACACATTGTGAGATTTAATTCATCAGGAAGGTTCTCAAATATTGAATGATTAAAGAAATTTTGTTATAACAAACTTAACTTGAATAAGTTTAAACTTAAGAGCTTATAGGAGGCCCTCCTATCAGTATCCAACTGACAGTCTGTACCAAGAATGTAGGGTCAGACAATTTATCATTAGGTCTAACTTATAGCGCTATCACTGACAAGATCTCCATACTCAAAACAAAGCTACCAGATCATGTAGACAGATAAGATGGAACACAGTAATCACATTAAATTCACTCAAAGATGTCTTACATACACATGACCATTAATTTACCAAGAATTCACAAGGTCCATACATAATTGGTTACTCAAAGCTTAGGTACTTGTAAATTAAAAGTTACCAAGTGGCTATCAGCTTATGACCATGCACGGACCTAAGCTCTCCTGATAATTATTATAAAGTCCTCGTAATGAGTCACCCAGGTGTATCACATCCCTTTCATTCATACAAACACATTTATACTAGATGCACACTATACTCTAAACAAACCTCTTAATAATATTTAAAATGTTGTTAAGTCTTGTAACTAAACTATTTGTCTCACCCCTAAGTGCACTTAAAAACTAGATCACGACACAGGGTATCCTAGTGTGGGGCTACTTAAATGCAAATCATTGTACCTAGGTATTTTCTTAAGCATGTAATAATTTTAATTTTATTTGTTGTGCTTTTCATGTTTTCAGGAATGTGTTAATACATTTTCTTATCTTACTTTATTTAGTAAGTATGACATGCAACAGGTTCCACATTATTCAATAATAAGCCTTGTTGGCAGTTGGGTAAAAACCATAACTCATTGTAAAAATAACAACTACAGCGTCAACATGAACATGTCATGGCACTTTTTGCCAAATGTTTACTAATTCTGTTGCACATACATTCTGTTACTTACTTAACGTAGCTACCTACTAAACTATTGTTTTGTGTAAGCTACCTAAATGTAACAAATGCTATAAACATAAGTTAATTACCTTTTGTCCGGCACTAAACTCAAATTAAGTACTTTGAATTGTTTATCATTCATACACTCACACCTTGTCCCCATGGGGATAGGCAGCAACCACAGATCGCCACTTGCTACGATCCTTACATACTCCTCAAATAAAATTAAGTTTCTCAAATAATAACTGAGCCATTGTAATTCTTAAGAGAAAAGAAAGAACCATATTTAAGCAATAACATTGAGTTACTAGTAAGCCGTCTTATTTTATGAAGTAAATTAGGCTGTTTTCATTCATTTTATTACCAAAAATTGTCACACAAATACCAGCAGGCACTAGTCTTGCAAAGGGGTATCGTGTTACCCAGTTACTGGGTTTTGGTGACCCCATGTAAAACACTTGTACTCAGCTGAACCCCATCAGGTTAAACAAGAAGCCGACCCCGACTTAGTTGGGAAAAGTCTAGGCAGATTGATTAAAATTGTCACACAAAAGGTCACTGACCTTGCCTTGTATGATGAAAATAATTAAGAATGTTGGGTTACATAAATAAATAAAACAGAATACTCCCCTTAATGATGATGGAATCTATCAATGGACAGATCAAGTCTTTGTTTATTTAGCTGCTTCGGTCATTCTGTACTGTACAAAGTTTTGGTTCACTTCAATGATATTGTCTCCAGCTAGTTATGATCATAATAATGTAGGTCAGCATCCTCCCAGCATTATGCTGAGCGATGAACGTTTTGCGTAGTTGTGACGCATACTTTGTAATGAGCTTATTATTATTATTTTTATTTATTTATTTTTGTTTTTTTTTATGGTATGCGTCGTGCCTGGCGCAAATAAACAATTTTTTCTTTCTTTCTTTCTTTCTTCATCAGCAGCTTAGACGAGACCATAGCCAATTCTTAGCTTCTTCTGACGTTTCAATTATGCGTTCTTGGAAATTATCATAGTAAAATATTTTGCCATGCTCTCGGCGGTGGCGGTGATGTACGAAATTCTTCGGATGGCTTTCATAGCATAGGCAGAAGGCGGGAGCTGATCTCAATTCTGATGTCACGTCGAGGTACCTATGAATTATAGGACCACCATCATCAACTCCAATTCTAGAGGCAATTCCTTCATTCTTCATAGGAACGGGTAAACTTCAATAACACACATCACTGGATTGAAACTCGAAAGTATTTATTTGACTTTGTTACAGGCACTTTGAGTTTTCATTCGAACTTGAAGTTAAAACCACATGGTGGCTCGCTAGGTCGCAATCCCTCGTCGATCTCTAGAGAAGACCTAGCAAGAAACTCTAGGATACTCTTTTAAATCTTTTTATAGTTTACACAATCACTTTAAGACAATTGGTGTTACATGTTTATTAGGTTTTCAAACATCTAATCAATCAGATTTATTAAACAGTTATTATTTTACACACGGCATAGCGCGATGCGCGTTGCGAGTGTGCGGGACTTCCATATTGTTTTTGTTTAGACACTAATTACTTGGATAGTTGAATAAAGCTAACAAACAATACTAAAATGCTGCTCAGTTAATTATTTTAACATTAAACAATCTCAATACTCACAAATACAAAGTTGTTTGTAGATAATTACTAAAATAATTACCTTAACACAAAACTATCCAAGTTTCCGGTGATCTGAATATCTTACTAACCAGAAGGTTTCTCATTATTACATGGATGTGTAAAATAGTCTTATTACTTTATAGTATTTAATCAATTACTCAAATTTGTTTAGTTCTCGTATTAAATTATTAAATCTAGTTATTGGTCATTAAAATTATAACATCCGCCATTGTTGACAACTTTTCGTAAGGTCATATTCAAACATATTTACTTCGTCAAATGTGCGTTGTTAAAATGAGAACAAATCTAAAAGTCCTACAATAAGTGTTCCCGTTTTATTTAAACATCTCGTTTTAATTAAACAATGAAAATTAGCTTATCAAATGATCTTCATTCAAACAAACCAATAACGAATTCCACAATAAGCCAATAGATGGCGCTGAACTATAAAACCAACATAAACAGACATTTAATAGTTCTAGCGAAATCTCAGAGATGACAGGATTATAGAGTTTGTGTTAATTGGATAACGAATTAGCAGAACCACGCCTCCGCGGCGACATATACAAGTGAAATCTGTGGAGCTTTTACTTTTATTAATTGATGCAAAAATCCTTAATTTTTTTGGTATTGCCCATATACATATCCATTAATATTATTATTATCATAATATTAAGCATTAATTTCTATATTATAAATTTACAAACACAAAAAATCTTTGTAGACCAAAAACTTGAAAATATTAACTCGGTACATTTTCCTTCAGTAAATATCTCTTAAATGCTTCGACTGATCTGTCAATTTAAGACTAAAATAATGAAAATATCTCCATAAAAAAATCATGTTTTCAAGTTACGTAATTATACAACAATGTTAACTTTGCTCGAAAGTTCCCTTGCAAATTTACTTTTCTTAGTCTTTAATGATCAAATTAATAAAGTAATACGAATCTAATACTAAATTAGAACAATATAACAACATAATTAACACATTCTAACTGGAATCTAGTTAGGCATAGAACATTTCTCAAAACTTTAGTACAGATTGCTAGGTACTAGGCTATTGGCAGATCACATTTATTGGGGAGTTTATTTGTAGTATTCGTACATAATGGTACGAAGCATATACGATAACTGTAAAGGTTCGATATTTTTGATATATTCATTAAAATATTGACGATGTTATCAAGATTGAAAAGTCAAAACGAGTGTTACAAAGAGTAAAAATGAACATTGTGACATCACACGGGCGGGACTGGGTTTGTTCGGGAACTGTCGGCGGTTTTCGGTACTGGATTAAAAATAATAATTTCAATTTTATATTACTTTGTAATTGTAGCGAAAAAATAAAATATAAATTGTTTTGTAATAAAACTTATAGATGATCTTTAAAAAAAAAATTGTTCAACAATCCAATTATTGCCCCGAAATTATTCTATACAATCAATAACTTAAATTGGATTTGTATTTTGTACATTGAACATTCGTTGTTTATTGTTTTGAAGTGGTATTATTTTCACAATTTAACTCGAGGTTAAACTAATTATAGATTAAGCCAATATTTCATATTAAAGGTACGGTAAATTAGATATTAACAATTTAATTAATAAATAATTACGATGCTGTGACGGTAATTTGTAACCACGTCACATTCAATTCAGCTTAGTTTCGTGTTGTACATGGTCCAGTAATTAACGGTAACACGTGTATTGATTAATGTATTATGGAGTCGATTTGGTGATAGTTGGCAGATTTAACTAATAAAATCTAATTAGTCACTCAGACTGAGAAAGCACTGGCACAGGCATAGTTTTATAAAGGAATAGCTGACTTGAATCACCCGTAACATTTTGAAATCTAGATTTAGAATCTAGTAGTGTCTCTTTGTATGTGTTGAACATAGTAGCATCTCATAAAGTCTCTCGATCATAACAAGTTTTTGTTAGAACCATGTTACTTTACACTTGAATGCGCTTATTTTATGTGATATTAAACCTAGTTTCGTTTAACATCACATAGAATAGGCGCATATACTTACAAAACAAAGAAGAAATGTAAAAAAACAAATGAAAACAAAAACTTAGGAGAGTGTTATAAAGCAGCCGTGTGAAGGCGGCTCCTATATTTTTTGGACGCCAGTGAAAGAAAATAGTTCTCCAGTGCTCTGATCTGTCTCACTTTCAATTGCTTTGTCTTGATAGTGTAATTTATTTGGGAGTGGAGCGAAGCGGTTGGGAAGACGGCTGACTGGACGAATTTACTGCTCGAAGGTTGCTTTGTTGCCGCACTGTGTCTGCTCTATGTGGGGCGGACATTTGTTTCAGTCTGCTCTGGTTACGACCTCATCATCTGCCTAGCCTTTTTCCCAACTATATTGGGGTCGGCTGCCAGTCTTACCGGATTCAGCTAAGTACTAGTGTTTTACATGAGCTTCTGACTACCCGTAACGACTGTCAAAGATCTTAAAATGACAGCCGGGACCAACGGCTTAACGTGCTTTCCGAGGCACGGAGGAAACATGGTATGTTGAAATGGTCACCCTTTCACGAACCGACCTCGTCAAGCGTTGCTTAACCTTGATGATCAACCCGTGCGGCTGTTATTATTTAGCCAGGAGCTCAGTAGCCAGTTCTGGTTACGACCTCGTTGATCTGTATTTCTGTTCCTTTAACTTATTTTTTGCAGGTGCCTTAAAATATTTTTAGGCAGGATAAAATAATCCTCCACTTTTATCTAAACCTTCACCGTCTAGACTTCATCTTTAGATCCTTAAGTTGTATGAAACTGAAGTAGGTACACTATTTCAGTTTCTTACAATTTTTGCTTTATCCATTATTTTCACGTTAAAAAAATATAAGAAGGGCACGAGTATCTGAAAGAGTCCTTGGACTATCATCCGCACATTTCTAGCATTACAAAGAGATATTTTACTGCGAAAGTGAATGTTGATGGATGAAGACGTCTGGAGCTAACCACGTAACTTTCGGTAGCGTTTGGGACAATCCCACCGCACTATTCTCATACCACTGCAACTCCTGAAAGCCAGAATCAACAGTGGCGACCACCAGAAAAGCGCCAAGGCAATGAAGTCCCGGAGAACAGTGGTGGCCCAGTGGTATCGGCCGTGACTTAGAAGTTGTAGGTCGTGGGTTCGAGCCCAGGCAGGCGCTTTACTTTGTTTAAATTATTTCATCACCACTGCTCTCAAAACGGTGAAGGAAAACATCGTGAGGAAACCGGCATGTCCTAGAACCAAAAATTCGAAGACATGTGACGTCCACCAACCCGCACTGGGCCCGCGTGGTGGATTACGGCCCATTTCTCTCTCACAGAGAGGAGGCCTGTGTCCCAGCAGTGGGTACATTAATAGGCTGATGATGTGATGTGAAGTCCCGGTGTACTTTAAGTGCCTTGGATCCCGCAACGAAATTAACGGCTTTCCACCGCTTTCGTGCCGTAAAATGGTTACCTTCTAAAGCATACTCCTTAGTAACGGCTAATTTAAAAAAATTGAAATATATATATATATTTATTATTGATTCATGTACATTATTTGTGAAACATAGTATATTCGTGTTACTAAAAGTTTTGCTATAAAAAAATAATTAACAACATGATACCTTTTCGCTACTTTTGGATACTTCTAAAAAACGACTTGGATGTTTAAAATAGTAGTTTATCATACTGTTGCATAATAAGGGATATTAAAACATGAGTGTGAGTTTAAAAACCGAGCCGTAGGCGAGGTTTTTAATAGTATTCACACGAATGTTTTAATACCTAGTTATGTGCAGTTTCATACACTACTTTATCTACACTCATACATTTTGGGATTGAACCAACTTAATCTTATTTTTTGCATTTTCCATGCCATAAAGTCGTGATAAATGCATCATATAATAATCTCGACTTTGCTGGTAAGAGGTAATGAGTAATCCTTCGCCGCATATAACATATTTGGAGGCGTCAATTTTTCTTCACATTCACTAATATCAGACATTTTAAGCAAGAATTTTAAAAAGTCATGAAATTCAGTACAACGAAACCTGCAAAACGTATGAATGGCGCCAAAACCCAGCACATCACCGCATTAAATTGCGGTAAGAAAATCGTGTGGCAATAATACCGCATGAAATCCGTGTTTTGCAACAGAATCCACCGCATCGCAGCGCGAATATAATTCGCGCGAATATTTTGAGCTCTATGAACAGGTGGAAAGAGACAAAAGTTTGCGCAAATAAAAATGGCAGTGCGTAATGAGCCTAAAGCGGGCATTGTTACAGACAAGTTAAAATTGGAATCTTTTTTTTTTTATTAGGTACTATAAAAATGGCATTTCAAAAAATTTAAATAATTGATGGAATCTCCTTAGTGATTAACTTCTTGGTTTTGTCCTGTATCATAATAGAAAAAAAGTTATTTTATGATGCAGTTGGTTGAAAATCGAAGGAAAATGTTGAACTATAATGGTTTTTTTTTTAATTTTTCCTATCCACGAATATAAAGTACGTGTTTATACAATATTTTTGAATTCATAATTGGAACATTACGTTGTGAGTGTAGATAAATATTTTTTCAACACACTTGCTCATAAAGTGGCTCTAATTTAACCGGGATTAGGCACATAATGATACCTGTTATCAAACTGTGACTTTTTCATTGCTATTATTCACAAGTGAGTTATAGAGTTTTTTTTTTAATTTTTTTGGTTGAGTTAACTTTGTTCTTAAAAAAGTTTCGATACAAAAAAGATCGTGCTCAATAGTACAAATAAATTAATGTAGGTGTAGGTGTGCTTGCTCATTTCATGCAACTTCGTATTTGAATAGATAATTTCAACTTGTACGTGCTTAATAACTAAAACTTAGTAGAGTACTGTTCTCATCTCTGGGACGGCTCTGCCAAATACCAACTTGATGCACTAGAGTCGATCGAAAAGCGGGCCAAGAGGCTCATCGGCGATGAGGCATTGGTTAAGTCAAAGCTCCAGAGCCTTGAACATCGTCGCCGAGTTGCCGGCTTGTCGGTTTTTTATCGATTACATTTCGGGGAATGTGCGATGGAATTGCATAATCTAATTCCGCCCAGCCCGTTTCATCATCGGACTACCAGACGTACGGCGATGCGCCATCGATACATGGTGGACATCCCACCCATACGCACTAAACGTTTTGAAAATACTTTTATTATGCGTACAGCTAAGGAGTGGAATTCCCTGCCGGAGTCTGTGTTTCCCGATAGCTACAACCTAGGGGTCTTTAAGTCAAGAGTGAATAGGTTACTTCTAGGCAAGCGTGCTCCATCATCGGCCACATCATCGCTTACCATCAGGTGAGATGGTGGTCAAGCGCGAGCCTATATAAGATAAAAAAAAAAAAAAAAAAAAAACTTTCACTCAAATATAAATTTTATTTGCTCTGTAATAAAGAAAAATTGAAATTCCCTATTTTGTACGTGGCTAAAACACTATCCACGATAAGCCAAAAAAAAAGAAACCTCATTGTTTTAGTCTATGGCCGATCGCCATTGTTAAATGCGCACGCATAGGAAAACTGATTAATTTTGCCCGCCATTGCGAAAAAATTTTCACAACTCGTTTTTACTGTTGAAAATGAATTTTCAACATTATTTTCTTCACAAGTGTGTTGAAAAACGTCGTATGATACACGTGTGTATTGATGATTACCGTCCTCGGCTCTCTTAAGACCCTCACCTAACGGCTTGGGTCTCAATGGCACCTCAGCGGTAATCACCAACATTGCACACTTGTACCATAACGTACTATTACACAGAAAAAAACATGGCTAGAATTTGTACATAACTGAAATAGCAAATGTAAATAAAAAATTGTTTGCAAACAAAACTGTCCAAAAGGAGGTTCAATATTGATCCTCTGGTTCCGAGAGGACGCACGGCCAGTACTGCGTTAACATTGGGGAACACCACATCACATCACATCATCATCATCACCCTATGTTCCCACTGCTGGGACACAGGCCTCCTCTCGTGATAGGGAAAGGGCCGTTATCCACCACGCGGGCCCAGTGCAGGTTGATGGATGTCACATGTCTTCCAATTTTTGGTTCTAGGACATGCCGGTTTCCTCACGATGCACGATGTTTTCCTTCACCGTTTTGAGAGCAGTGGTGATGAAATAATTTACACAAAGTAAAACGCCTATCTGGGCTCGAACCCACGACCTACAACTTGTAAGTCGCGGCCGATACCACTGGGCCACCACTGCTCACAAAACATTATACGCCTTAATCAGAAAAGAATAAGGGGGAGTAGGAAATAAAAACATAATTTCCACTTTCCTCCATATCAAGCAGGAAACAGAACAAACAAGTGGCCTTGTTAGGTTGATAGGCACAAACGACGGTGCATGTCGGTGACAACTAGGATAAGCCCAGTTGCCTAGCACCACGGATAAAAATTATACTTAATATTAATGGGTCGTAACATTGTGAGCTGTTTCTACAAGGTCCGTATAGTAACTGGCTCTGGATGCAGCCTGTACATTTTCCAATATAATATTTCATTCATTCTGCCAAAGAATATCTGAGTGGTGTGATGACTCCCAGATGACATATTCGCAGTCAGATGTAGAACATTGACATAAAGGCGAGGCAACAAGTCAATCCTAACCATATTGACCTATAGACTCATCATCATCATGATTTGAGCCGAAAGACGTCCACTGCTGGACATAGGCCTTCCCCAAGCGTCGTCACTACACTTAACCGGTCCTGTGCGTCTCTTATCCACCGGATCCCCGTATCCTTAACCAAGCCATTGGTCCACCTAGAGGCAGGCCTTCCAAAGTTGCGTCTCGTGGTTCGCGGTCGCCATCTTTAGACTATCGTTATTTAAATAATTGTTCTCGATGTTAGCCTGTCACTTTGCACTCTCGCGTAGCTGTCTAAGTGATTTTCGTAGAGCAAGTTACGAACTTAATACGTTTCAATGCGACACAGTTAACCACACCTTATTTTTAAGGTAAGTTTTTACCACTCCAATATCATGTAAAAAGTAAAAAGTGATTTCAGCCAACAGTTGGGCCATAAGTCTACCTAGACCTTATACTGTAAAATCTGATCGCTGGGTCGTATAGAGAGAAATAAAAAAAGGCTGGCTCTAAAAGAAATTTGTGAAAGACGCTCAGGCTGAACAGGAATTTCTCAGGAAGTCACGACCACTGGAGAACGTGACCAGAAATATCACAGTCATTTAGGCAAAGATCGATGTAATTTTATGTTCCTATATACCACGGAAGAACGACCGACCAAAATTACCAGTGCAAATTATTTGCCTTGGTAGATACACTTACTTCTGGTTTATTTCTTTATTTATTTTATTAAGGTTCAACAGTTGTTACAGATATTATACAGATAGGAACATATCGCTGGTAATTGTGTCTTAAATCTAACTACACAACCAATTACAGGAAAACACCACTTACACACACACCATAAAGACTTAATGTACTTAAATTCTAGATAGTTTATAATATTAAATACTAATACTAATTACGTCTAAAAAACTTCGTTTATGAGTTTGCACATACGGGGTATAGGTGAATTAGCACTGTATGGCGAAGAGATGGAGCTAAGGGTGTTATGGTTTGTTTATACTCATGTTATGTACCAGATTTGGTAGCAATGAGTAGTTGGTGCTCAGATGTTCTGTGGCAACTGCAACTATAGCCAAGTTGGCAATCTACAATCGATAACGCTAATAGAAAACGAATCAATGTATGGGAATGACACATCGTTAAGTCACGTGGTCAGACCAAACAAATAGAAGGCGTTAACGATTGTAGAAAGAGATTCTATACGAAACTCTTGTAACTTGGCTACCAAAAACCAGGAATTGTATACAATTCCTTGGAAATCCATAAATTCCGTGCTTATTTAGGCAATGTGTGAAATGATAATTCTAACATTAATTAATAGACACATTTCCTAGAAAATGCAAACATATCCTAGGATTTGTATACATTTCTTAAATGATTCAAGAAAATTTACTTAAGACTGAAAACCTGTTAAAATGACACTAAAGTAGAGTATGCGACGTTTTTAACTCCAATTACTCAATTTAGAAATCGGCCTTTCGTAACAACTAAAAATAATCAGTCAATCAATTAAATCTACTACTATTTATTACTACTTATAACTTACTAGTTAGAATAAATATCAGAAAGTTAGAATGCTGCTTACAGCAGGCAAAGCAGTTAGTTAGCAAGGTCAGACTGCCCAGAATACTACTGACGAACATTATCAGTACCAACTGGGGAAAATAACAGGCCGATTTAAACCACCCTGAGTGAAGCATTCACATCTATTATCCTGTCAAGCGTTGTTAGGTCAACCATAATAAATTTATACATGCTTCCTTGCTTTGCATATACTTACATTATTAAGCTTAGAGGAAAATACATATTGTTTATCACAATATACGTATATGGTAAATTAAATTAAACTAATCCTGTTTACTACAGACAGTGTACCTATTTTATAATATTAGTTTTAGTAAAAATGTTAATTAAAAAAATCAAAAAACCCGACTGCTTAAAAAGCGAACTAAAAAGATGTAAAAGTCGATAATCCTGAAGATCCTGGTAAGGATAATGGGATAAACTATTTAAATTATTGCATTGTCATCGGTCCTTGATAAGTGTGCAAAGTTTCAAATCAATCCGACGTTTTGAAGTGGGTGAAAATCACGTTCAAAGATTCCGTTACATTGATACATACATACCAAGCTAATAAAAGCGTGTTAAAAAGGTATTAATGCTACGGTTTAGGAATACTTCTAAATGACTTTTACGGTTACAACTTTCACTATGGAATTAATCCTGAAAACTGGAAAATATATATGCTTGATAGATACTTAATTTTCTATGTTCAGTAGGACAGATTTATGTTTACATAATTCGATATAACGTCGATACATCTGAATTTTACGCAATTTTAGTGTTCGGCCCTAGTGTAAGTTGTTCGTGTTAAAGAGTACGTTCACATCTCAAAGATTACCAATGATTGAAAAGTTAATATTGGGAGTGAAGGTTATAAAATAACAGTCGTCAGTTCATAACCTATAGGAGTGAGAATGAATACTTCCAAACGTCAAAGACGCCCCAAGCGTACCCTGCATTTCTATATTACAGTGCAAAGCAAACGGTGCGTTGGTATTAATAACTACCCATTAATTAAACGTTTAGGGTATTCACTTTCTACTAAATATCTAAATAATTGACGTGATATAACACATCTGCCTATAATACTAGCTTTTCCCGTAGCATCGCTACTGTGACCATAGGAACTGTGTTTTATTTAGAATAAAAATAAGTCCATGGTACAATAGGTAAATTTTTATCAGTAAAGAATCTTTATTATAAATTTGGATCAGTACTTCCAGAGATTATCTTTCAGATATTAACAAACAAACAATATTACGTTATCTTTGATAACTATGTTGATAATAAAGTTACTTGAGGGGACATAAAGATATGTCTAGAGTAAGTTAGTGCCACTTAAGTGTCTCAAACGTCGTGTGAGCACATTTCACATGATAACAAAGTTTGTTATCTATATTTTACGCTAATTAAACTTTGGCATGTAATTAATGTAAGCCTGTATTGTGAGGTTCATCTGTTTTAAATTGATTAACTGTTTTCAGAGTTCATATTGCGTGAATAATGAAAATCATGGACCGCAATGGAAATCCACGTTTCCGGTAGATTTGATCATAATTGACCAAAATGTTATTACAAACTGTGGTCGTCGCCAGTAGTGTACATTATCACAAAAATATTAAATTGACTTTGACATTGACTTCTATATTTCAGGGCGGTAAGGCAAGAAAATATTTCTGACACGAATAAGAAAGAGGTTGCTTATTATAGTTTAAATTTGGTTTTCTGTCAGAAAATTAATTATTTGTTTTTTTTTCACAGACGATAAGCAAGCTCAAACATTTCCGGGCGACAATAAGTTTGTTAAAACTGATTATATCGCTAGTTCAAGAAAATAAAACAGTATTCTAAACTAATATTATATAGAGGTAGAATTGTCTGTAGGAAGTATTCCTGCGTTAAATTTATTAAAAAAAAAACACTGATGCATCGTCACACTCGATGAGTGCCTGAGGCTACTTTTTAACCCGGAAAATGTACGTATCTCTGTAGAATAGCCTACGTGAGCAAATTCTCGGGAATTTAATATTTTTTTTAAATAATCAATGTTTAAATTTGGATAAAATTTCCTTTATGGGCCGCTGATTTGGAAGTCCATTTTTTTTTTATACGTAGTACTCATAAATAGAAAGCTTTTTCCAAAGTGTCTAAACTCGGAGCATCACGGTTTTCGAGAAAAAAATGTTTTAAATTCCCATACATATTTTGTTTTGTGCAAATTTTAAGGTTAGATAAATTGTCATGGTAAACGTCAAAGTTCACATTTCACGTTCCGTTGACGTAGAGTAGTATTTTATTAAATTTAAAGTCATATTTTTTATTTAAATATAATTTTATTTTCACTTACTCACATATTTTATTTGGTGTGTAATTAATGTGCACAATAACCATGGTGTATTATGCAATTACATTGACTTTTTTACACAAAAAATACCGAATTTTGTTTACACTGTGGAACGGAACGTGAAGCAACGCCACGCTTCTTTGTTTGTGTTAACTGTCAGTGTTAGTCATCGTGTTTTATTTACTATGTGAATATCCGAAATACCCAAAACCGAATCAGAGCACCCACTTTCCATGTGGTCTTTATGAATTAGTCCAAGAGCGAGCGAAGCGAGCTCGGGAACTTAGGGCACCCCGACACGGACAGGTTAGGTTCGAAAAGATGACGGCAGCTGAAGTGAGCGAGCAAAGCGAGCGAACTCAGCTCCCGTCATCTTCTTCGTGTTAGGTTACTTTAGACCCTTTAGACAGAAATAGGAGCCCCGCGCAGCGGGGCTCCGTCGACATTGTCGTTAAATAGTAATTGTAAAAACTTTAACCATGGATATCTCCATAACCATGGGGCTCCGAGTGGTGGGGATGGTACAGGAGGGTAGCCCCCCTACCCCCCACATCCCAACCCCCCTTCCCGCCCCAAAAATCAATGGAAATTGATGAAATTTTTATTCTAACCTCAAAACTTTAACCATGGATATCTCCATAACCATGGGGCTCCGAGTTGTGGGGATGGTACATGGGGGTTTCTCCCCCCCCCTCTCCCCCTCCCTCCCGCGCCTTAAATCAGCGGCCCATAATGGAAATTTTAGCCGCATTAAATTCAGTAGACTCGAAATTAGGCTTCAGTTACACTGAAATATAAGTCAAGGCTTAGTTTAGGCACCTCTCACCCACATAAATACACATAGTGGCAAATCATCATTATTATATTTCCTTTTTAGTGTTATTTGTGAAAAGGTTTATTTTCTTCCACAAATAGATTTTCATTATTATTTTATTATATTTATGTCGGTATTTAAAAGTATGTACCGACTGTTGTGTGATCGGATTCATGAAAGGTTGCCGCGCATATTGGAATATCACGTGCACTTAAAATCCTATTCTAAAATTCATATGACACTTCAAGCTAAATAAATGTCTGACCTGCTAGCGTCAGTTTCTTCGTCCACAGGCGGAAATCTGAACTTTACTTGATATTTGAAGCGGTAAAATTGTTTGTAAAAAGGAGTACCTATATATTTAGAAGAAATGGTCCGATTTCTAAATTCTTTAACTGAAAAATTCAGTAAGGTATACTCTTGGTGCTTAATGTTACGGAAAATTTGAAAATAGAAGCTAATAGATAATGCAAAAAAGGGTACTTGAAAAATTATAGAATTTCTTGATTATTGGATCAACGGGAACTTATTGATATTTCAAAGCCACTTAAAGTTCTGAACACGGGTTTCAAGTTCTTTAAGGCTCAAATATTTTGAGCTACGATAATATGCCTAGCACCCACACTAACCTACCTATTTAACGCGACGGTTTCATAAAACGAAGGCATTATTTTCATTTCAGGAAAGTACTTATATCGTTGATCCTTTTACTGCTACTGTGAGCAGTTCAAAAAGATTGCGACACTTTTGTGTCTCACGAATATTGCAATTTATAAGGTATCTAAATCTAGCCTAACTCCCAGGGCTCGTAAACGGCACTGAGGTACAACTATCTCGGGCACTTTAGTCGAGTAATAGAATTTTTAGATCGAAAAAAAAAAGTTCTTTGCCATATATTTGCTGTGAAGATGTTTCTTTTTCTTCATTATTGTAACATAAACACGTGCGCATCCGTGGAGAAGCACGTCGCCACACGGGTCAAGAGAAAAGCAACGCTGGTCGAAACGTAAGTAAGCCGTTGGTCCAGGCTGACATTTGAAATTCTTTGACATCCCGGTCCATTGTGACAGTCGTTACAAATTGCCACAAGCCCGAAAAACACCAGTCTTCATTGGGTATCAAGTTGTGAAGGTCAGATAGGAAATCGCTCCAAGTAAAATATTGGTATTAATATAGCAACTGGAACCCGACCCAACATTCACACATCAACACGGTCTAGGGATATTTCTAAAAAAGCGAATTACTATCAATGTGTTAATTATTTATATGACATGTATATATTTAAAAGATACGTTATTTAATATTCTACCATTTTTTAATAATGGTTAAGGTACTTCGATTAAAATTTCAGGATTTTATGGAAAAAAAACGAAGCATAGACGGAAACCGTATATGAATTAACTTTTAATTTGTGAGTAAAAACTGAAAAAAATAGAAAAATCATTTAATTTGTGTTTATAAACTTGAAGTTAGTAGTCTGAGAAAGCGCCCATGATGTTCATAACACATCGGCAACGATTCGGCATGCTCAGAACAAGGTTGTCAATGTCTTGCTGCGGAATATTGTCCCATGTCCTTCTGAGGTGCGCAAAAAGTTGATCTTCTGTAGCCAGATTTTCAGGAACTTCCTTCAGAGCTCTTCTTTGCAGCATATCCCACGCATGCTCAATGGGATTTAGATCTGGCGATTGAGCAGGCCAGTCTAAGGCCCTAACATTGTGTGTATGTAACCAAGCTGCTACCGTTCTCGCCGTGTATGCCCGGGTATTGTCGTGCATAAGCAGGATCTTGCCCCATTTGTGTTCTGTGGGGCAAGATTACGGGCCCGTAATCTTTGGACGTATCGTTCTGCCAGCACCTTTTGGACGTATCGTTCTGCCGTCATATTGCCCCGCACCCAAACGAGATCCGTCCGTCCTCCAAGACGAATTCAAAAATTATTCCAAACCATAATTGTTCCTCCTTGGTATGGGTGAACTTCCTGAGGGTTCTGAAGACGGCTCCATCGTCCAGGAACTCGCCAAACACGCGTCCTTCGTGAATCTAGATGGAAGCCGAACCTGGATTCATCCGTGAACAGCACATTGGACCATTGCTCACGGCCCCAGTCCACGTGGTTCCGAACCCATTCTAATCGTCGTCCACGATTGCCTCTCCGTAAAGGTGGGACCCGGAGTGGTCTACGACAGCGTAGATTGCTTTCATGCAGTCGCCTTCTTACAGTTTGGTCACTCACAAGCACTTGGTGTTCCACTCGCAGCCTTTGGACCAATTGAGTCGCCATTGCATTTGGTTGAGCTCGCGCAGTAATTTGCAAAAATCGGTCTTGTCTGGGGGTAGTGATGCGACTTAGCCCCCAGTGCCTCTCCGCTACTTCACCTGTGGCACGATAGCGTGTCCACAATCTTGAAATTACATTTTGGTGGATCCCTATGGCCTCAGCAACATTACGCTGAACAGACCCAGCTTCCAGCATTCCCACAGCTCGTAACATCTCCGCCCTCGTCAAATGTTGGCGTTGCATGGCTACAATACCTCAATTTTAACTTTATCTTTCGTTTAAAAAAGGAAAAAATCTGTAACTAAACGTAATTCGTATTGTTTTCTAAATTTCGCACAAATGAAAATTCCCTCTCCTACACATCAAGACATTTTTATTCCACCGAAACAAAAGAATTTTCAAAAATTTGAATTTGGAATTAGTCTGAGATAAATTACAAACAAATCGGTGTATAAAAGATTCCAATGCGGCCAGTACTTTTCGAGTTATTTAATTGAGTATGAAATATCCCTAGACCGTGTTGATGTGTTTAGTTGGAAAAGGGTAGGTTAAAAAATACCTTCTCGTCACTGCAATTTACTAAATGACGATGATCAAGCAGTTTGTGATCAAATTATGAAACAAAAATATATATATGATAGTAAAAGTTCTATACAAGATACAAAGTAATTTACATTGAAAACTTTTTTGGTTTAATAAAAACGTCTTGAAATAACCTAAACATGAGAGTCAGGTTTAATAAAAAAACATTTTACCATTAAAGCTCGGTTTAATTTTTGTCAAAACGTATTTTTTTTACTTTTTTTAGTGTTAGTACCTCATATTACCATGAAAATCATTAATAGTCAGAGTAAATCTCACTTCAATTCCAATAAGCCCAAACACGATTAGGAAACATTCTTTTGTTACGGAGTTCCAGTGCCTACCTTCCGGCTTCATCATCAGATCAGTTCGATTGTACCATTTTCATCAGTACTATTTATTTATATGTATTTGCTTCATCAAAGTCGCATAACTATTCGAGATATCTAATACCCATGAAATACTTATTAAGGAGTTCCAGTGGCCATCTGTGTTCTTTTTCATCAGTTCAACTTCACCAAATGATACTGTCTGAGTGCAATTGCTTGCCATGTTATTAAACATACCATAATGTTGAATACAGGCCTGCGGATCATAGCCAAGAAGCAACGCGGGGGCCCATTAGCAACGCTGCTACTCTTGGATCCTACAAGGTCCATACCGCGAAACCGCGAGCGCAGCAGAGGTAAACTAGGGGTTCGTTCTTTGAGATACCGATTCCTGTCAGACTTACAACCATTACTCACATCGACACCCGCGGCAGTCTCCCGGGCTAGCTTAATACCGTGTGTGGTCGGGGGCTATGGTGGAAAGATATTTATATAATATTAGGGATAACCGACGTATTCTGGACCGAATCGCCGGCAGACAACCGGACGCGCTCCCGACACAAAAATACTTTGCTGCACGTGAAATATATACACAAACAAAACAACTGGCGATTATCCGTACCACTCGCGGGTGGCGGACGTAATTTCGAAAAAAGATTAGCTTGTGTCAAAAAATGTCCAGTTGCAGAAACGCGCCATTTACTGTTAAAATATTTTTTTGTGAATAAACAAATCTAATTCTTTGATTTGTTTTTACTATTTCCCACAACTGTATTGAAAAACGTCGTGCGATACACGGGTGTGTAGGTTATTGCAAACTCGTGCATTTAAATGTACTATTGTAAATACGTCTATACAGGGCTACAGGTCGACCTTAGATCCTTTAAGAGGTTCTAGTTTCCACCATTCCTGACTGATTTGACTATAAAATACCAAACCCCAAACTTAAGCCTTTTCAAGATATTGGACATTGTAGTTTTTATAAAATGCTGTTTTTAAGTCTATTGTTAATAAAATATCAAAAATTGGCAACTTTTGTTTTTTTTTAATTGCTTGTTTTTGTTTTTTTTTTGTTATTTGTTTTTAGTACACAAATTGCAAAAACAAATAAATTTGAGGCAAAATACCCAGAAAATAAGGAACGATAGACAAAAAAAAACAGCAATTAAAAAAAAACTTCAATTTCCAATATCTTGCAAATGCTTAAGTTTGGTTTACGGTCAATGATATTATAGTAAACAGATATGATAAGAGCGCGCGCATTGTGATGACTCGAATACGTCACGATTGTGACATTTCTCTTTAGTATATGTCTCGAAACGTCAAAAGAAAAAAACATTGGTGATCAGAATAATGCTTGTTTACATTCACACACAAGTGACAAACACTAGCTGTCTCTTTTTTTCTTGTTGGTTTTATCAAGCCATCCCTTTCGACTTGTAGTGAAATGTCAGATGAATAAAAAGTGTGTATGTGTGCTGCCGCTACTGCGCGGAACACTTTTTTCGATTGTTTTGTGAGTGTATAACGTATCTGTTTATTAGAATATCGTTGGTTACGGAGTTTTGTAGTCAAATCAGTCAGGAATGATAAAAGCTAAAACCTCTTAAAGGATCTAGGTCGCCTTGCAGCCCTGACGGAGTTATGCCCGAATATAAACAAAAAAATTGTGACATCCGAATTGAGAACCTCTTTTCGGAAGTCGATTACCTAAAAATATATCTTGTGGAAATTTTCACGTTCGTCGACACGAGTAGGCAGGTTAAGTAGCAAGATTACTTGAATATCTCCGCAGTTTGCGAGGTTATTTTCGCTAGGTAAGTTTATGCGCTCGTTATATCTGAGAAGGAACTTAATAACCAGCTATTTGCAGGTATCACTGTGGCGTAGTGTTCCTATTAATTCACGATTAATTGCAGCTTTACCGATTCTTCTAAAACAGTGCTAAGTTGTTCAATCTGGCGAATGGCGATAAATTACATCTCGGGCACACCTTTTATCTAGTGCTTGTTGTATTTTAAGTTTAAACAAAGCAACTTGAAACTTATCCCCTTTTGCTTGCGAAGCTATAAATTAAACAGGTTCTTTTAATTAAACCTAAGGAACGATTTCCTCCAAAGAAACGATTATAGTCCCCGGCATGTAACTTGGCAAGGTTCTGGCTTAGAGGGGGTAAGTTCGCACATAGTGCGAGAACTGACCAACCACTATATAGAGTGAACTGAACGTGGACGCGACGTGCTTGGTCAATCCGGATGGATTGACCAAGCACGTTGTGTCAACTGACAAACCAATCGCACGCTCGGAACGGTGCTAAACGTTCCCCGCGTCCCGCTTGGTAACCAAAGAGACCTAAAAACTACTTGTGCGCATCTATCGACTCTTGCCAAGTTACGTGCCGACAACTATAACAAAGCGTGGCGATAGCGATTGAAAGAATGTCACAAATGTATGGGAATGTCAAACACTATCGATATGTCACGTGATCCATCCCTAACATTTTGATATTTCGACCATTGCCATCGCTGACAATGAATTACACTTGTCTAGCGCCTCAGAACGGTTTTGTCAAGTATGCAATTTAATGTTTACTAACTTTATCTAACACTAGCTGAACCCGAGGCTTTGCTCCCGTCAACTTGCTATCTACCTAACTACCACCTACCTACACTACCTACCTACCCACTTACCTACCCACCTACCTTACCTACATACCAACCTACCTTACCTACATACCAACCTACTCACCTACCCTACCTACCTACCCACTTACCTACCCACCTACCTTACCTACATACCAACCTACTCAACCTACCTACCTACCAATTTGTTAAACTATTTATTTTAATAAGAATGAATACCATACTACTCGTACAATACGAATGTAACCAACTTTTGTTTCTACCGGCGGCGGCGGGCGATCTAATTAAATTTTTGAACACAAAAGCTGTTATTGTGACTTAACTATGATAGTGAGGTATATTCTCTCGCAGACTTTTATGGTAGGTAATAATGAGAAGTTTAATCATGTAGTACCTATTTTTTATGTATCATCAATAGTTTTCTCAGTGCACGCCAAATAAAGAAATCTATATTGCAAAATTTTGCTACTTTGGGTTACATTATTGAAATTTTCATAAAGATCTCAATTTTTTTGAAAAAAAAATATAGCCTAAGTTTCCCAGGAATAATGTAGCTTTCCATACGTGAAAGACTTTTTTAAATCGGTTTAGTAGTTTCGGAGCTTATTCGGTACAAACAAACAAAGAAATCTTTCCTCTTTATAATATTGGTATAGATGAAAACATTTTCTTAACATTGTGACCAAATGTTAGTTTAGAAAATGTTTACTAATGTTATTAAACATTTTTAACAGCAGTGTGGGAGCACCATTAGCTAAACAGCTTTCCCGGGCATTACGCTTGAGTGATACTGTACTTATTGTGTCTCATTGCGTCCCATCTGTCGTTGATCCGTGTCCTCCTAGGCTGTGTCCCTTCAATCATCAATCGACTCTTCCAAATTAATATACCGCTAGGGGCAATTCTGTAGATAGAGTTTTATGTTGCGGCAAATTAAATCCTCCTTATATTCGAAAAAAGGGGTTGCGCAAAACTGCGACATACTCGATTTTATATTTAATCTCACTTCTAAGGCATTAAAATGATTTTAATTCAAATTTTGCTTCCGTGCGCGTTGTAGCACCGTTTAACAACTGTATTTAAGGACCTTACTCGCCAGTGGCGCCAACTGGTGAGCACAAAAACGCCGAAGCCCTCATCGCAATCCACTGGAAGTCACTCAAATCCAAAGGCATTGGCAGTGAAAAAGTTATGGCCGAAGTGTTCCTTTATTTTTTATTTGTTATTTTATTTACCAAAAATTATACTAGGTTGTGACGACGCATTATTCTGAAATGTAAAGATATTTCAGAATAATGCGTCGTCACAACCTATTTACTTTATTTCTGACAACATGTTCCTAGTTTTTTGAAGTCTGAAAGCAAACACTTGTCGGCTTTCAATTTATAAACACTCGTATAACGTCTTCTTTTATTTTGACAATGCCACCACAGTGACATGACATACAAATATCTTCTAAGATAAATATAAATGTTGCTTTAATAATACAAAATGTTTTTAATCTTCTTTTTCTTTTCGAGTCAATGGAAAAGCCTGTAGTTGTTTTAATTTAATGACAATAAATCGCTAATATGGGCGTTTCCTCCATTAACTTTCAAGTAGAATTGTTTTGAGTACCTTTCTGTAACTGTCTACAAAATATTAAAGCTTTTTCTTTAAGTCATTATTTTTATAGGACGATAAAAAAGTTGATTAAAATAACTGTTGATCAGATTTCCTAAATAAATATTTCATCAACGGAGTTTGCCCTGTCAAAGTTTATTTTGAACCGTCTCCATCTCTATCTTTTATTTAACTTTATACTTTAAATACAACCGGATACTTCACAAAAAATATACCGAGCTACTGACGGGTTGGTCTTGTTATCATATTTATTAAGCGTTGGAAACACAAATTAAATTCAAGTAGAATGTAATTTATTTATTTATTCTTTCCATCACTTAAGATTAAAGCCGGGAGCAATTCCTTTTTTTTCTTTTATTATAGACAGGCTCGCGCTTGACCACTATCTCTCCTGATAGTAAGCGATGGTGTGGTTGGCGGTGTAGCACGCCTGCCTAGAAATAACCTATTCACTCTTGACTTAAACACCCGAGGTCGTAGCTATCGAGAAACACAGACTCCGACAGGGCATTCCACTCCTTAGCTGTACGCATAATGAAAGTATTTTCAAAACATTTAGTGCGTATGGGTGGGTTGTCCAGCATGTACCGATGGCGCATCGCCGCCCTTACGTCTTGTAGTTCGATGATCAAATGGGCTAGGCGGAATTAAATCATGCAATTCCATCGCACCCTTCCCGAATTGCAACCGATAAAACACCGACAAGCTGGCAACTTGGCGACGATGTTCAAGGCTCTGGAGCTTTGACTCGATCAGGGCCTCATTGCCGATGAGCCTCTTGGCCCGTTTTGCGATCGACTCGAGTGCATCAAGCTGGTATTTGGAGGATCCTTCCCAGAGATGAGAACAGTACTCTGTGCAAGATCGAACTTGTGCTTGACTCAACTTAAGCAGCTGTTCCGGCGTGAAGTACCGTCTCACCTTTCCAAGTGTCCCCAACTTTTTGGCAGCCAATTGTGTGCCTTTGCCTCAATGTTTTTTGTTGGCGTAGTGGTTGAGCGATCGGCTGCTGCGTTGCGTGTCGCGGGTTCGATTCCCGCACGGAACAAATATTTGTATGGCCTACATATAGTTGTTCCGGATCTGGGTGTCGTGTGTATGTGAGTTTAAATGTTTGTAAACGCCCCCACGATACAGGAAAAAATTCGTAGTGTGTAACAAGGTCTTAATTTTTTTATCTATTTGTCATTGAGTGTCGATGTCAACGTTACGTCAAGATGCTCAAGATGGTCCGCTATCGGCAAGGTTACACCTCGGTAAGATAGAGCCAAGTGAAATTGGATCTTTTTAGCGGAGAAAAGACACGCCTGTATTTAAGCGGCATTGAACTTGACTAGATTGTCATCGCCCCATTCGGAGACTGCTTCTACGGACAATATCAAGCGCTCCACCGTGGCCTCACGGCAAGGTAGAGAATTTATCATGTTCTAAAGAAATAAGAAATTTATACCAACGTTTACAGACTTATCTACTAACTTAATATCAGGGTAACATCCCCAGGGCTTACCCACTTGATAAAAGTATGTAGTAGTGTACCGACACGCTCTTAGCTAAATGGGCCATGTGATACGAAGCGGATCTTATCGGATACATCAGATAACTTTAAACTAGTAACCAGTATCCATGCTTGCGAAATGTCGTTTCAGTGATTGTGTGAAGAAAATTGGTACGAAGTTTCTTTTTGTCTGTTAAAAACAAAACACTACAAAGCGAAAAATAACATTGTTTTCGAAATCGGTGTCTTTTGTACCGTAATTGTTTTCTGTTTTTCTACACCGACTTCGTAAAACAAATTTGTTTTTCGCTTTGTAGTGTTTTTTTTGGAAGTCGGTCAATTTTTTTGTTAAAACGTTTTTATTTATCTCGTTTCAGTTTTGGTAGGTAGAAGCTACCTATCTACCAAAACTAAAAAGAGAAATGAAAATCATTTGTAGCCCAAGTACACCTCATGACGATTCCAATAAGCCCAAACACGGGTTGGATACATTGTTTTATTACGGCATTCCAGTGCAGTGGTAGCCCAGTGGTATCGGCCGCGACTTACAAGTTGTAGGTCTTGGGTTCAAGCCCAGGCAGGCGCTTTACTTTGTGTAAATTATTTCATGACCACTGCACTCAACAACGGTGAAGAAAAAAATCGTGAGGAAACCGGCATGTCCTAAAACCAAAAATTCGAAGACATGTGACATCCACCTGCCCGCACTGGGCCCGCGTGGTGGATGACGGCCCATTCCCTCTCTCAGAGAGGAGGCCTGTGTCCCAGCAGTGGGAACATTAATAGGCTGATGACGTGTGATGTGATGTCATGTGATTACGGCGTTCCAGTGTCTACCTTCCAGCTTCATCATCAGATCAGTTCTAGGGAACCTTTTTCATCAGCACCATTTATTTCTATGTATTTGATTCATCATAGTCGGTTATCTATTCAAGATATTATCTTATACCCGTGACATACTTGGCATTAAGTAGTTCCAGTGGCTATCTGTGGTCATTTTCATCAGTTTCAATTCACGGAATGATACTTTTTGAGCGCAAATGATTGCATTATTGATGAAAATACCTAAATCACTATATGTATACCTTATAATATTTGAGGAGTTTCCTCGATTTCTCCTAGATCCCATAATCAGATCCGGACCTGATAACAATGGGACTATCTGGAAAGTATACTCTTTCAAACAAAAGAAGTATTTTTGAAATCGGTCTAGGTGTCTTTGATAACATACTTAAAAAAAACGAAAAAAAGATTCCGACGAATTGAGAATCTCCTCATTTTTTTGAAGTCGGCTGAAAATAAGAAAAAAAAGAAAGCATTTTCATTTGGCACACACAATGGGTACACATAGTTGTAAGACATAGTGAAATACTATTATCAAAGGAAAATAAAGAAAGAAAAAGTGTTTGTCATAAAACGACATACATAAATATGTAATACTAGCTGACCCCCGCGGCTTCGCTCCTGGCTACCTACCTTAAATACCCTACCTGCCTACACTACCTACCTACCCTACCCTACCTACCGGCAGCAGTTATGTGGGACTCCACCCTACAAAAACTCTACGGTGTCCTCCTGTTCCGCTTATGGCGGGAACACGGGCACGCGTAAGCACTCATCCGCAAACCCACCGTGGCTGTCCGTCACCGGACCCTTCTGGAGTACCCCCATCACCGGCGCACCAGAATACATTGCACGCCATGTAAAAATAAACAAAAATAAAATCATAACAATCATCTATAATAATAATGATTCGTAAAATTAATATGAACATAATAATTAATAAGAACGCGCGGGGGAGTCTATTTTGTATTAGTGCAGAAGTATTTTCGACGTTTTGTAATTTAAAGTCAAATTATTATTTTTATTTTGAGGGTTGTATATATTTTTTTATAAATAAAATCAATTTGAAATTTTGTACTAATTTAATTATGCTCATTGTGGTAGGCGGGCTTTTTCATAATGTTATCTTATAGAAATATTAAATTACTTATTTTCTTTTGTCGATATCCATCTACAAAGTCAATATTCGACCCGACTACATCACTAATTGAGTAGCGTAGAACTTTCGAGTACGAAATAGTTATTACCTCAGATTAGAGGTGAATACATTCGAAATTTTTCAAATACCGAAAGATAAATAAACAAGGAGCGTGCGAGGATCCAGGAACGAACCATACCATTCACTTTGTATTTGGTCACAAATACAAAGCCGGTTACTTGGTAGCATTTTCAATTTAAAATTGAAATAGTGTCATAAGTAGTCAATATTCGTTTCTGTCACAGAAACGAATCGCTGCAAAACCGACTTCAGGCAGTCTTGTCTGTGTTTAAGTATTTATTTTGAATTTTCTTGCAAATGCAAATTTATTAATAGCTATCATGCATTAGACATTTTTCTTAATCAATTATTTCAAAGAATTAGTCCAAGAGCGAGCGAAGCGAGCTCGGGAATTTAGGCCACCCCGACACGGATAGGTTAGGTTTGATAGGTTAGGTTCGCTCGCTTTGCTCGCTCACTTCAGCTCCCGTCATCTCCTTCATGTTAGGTTACCTTAGACCCTACAAACAGAAATAGGAGCCCCGCGCGGTGGGGCTCCGTCGACAATTATATTATTCAAGTCGCTGTTTTAAACATTTGTATTCGCCCACTGTTTATCTCTCACTTAGTATTTTGATATGCGTATAAAAAATATTGTAATGTTATTTCGGAAGTGTAACTTCGGTAAAAAGATTTTCGACCAAATGAAACTTCGGAGTAACGAAAAAAATCTAGTTGATTTTTTCTCAAAAGATCTAATTATTTTTGGTCAACTTAGACCACAGATTACCTCCCTTGGGTCCCTTGGGAGGTAATCTGTGACTGTGACAGTGGCAGACGTGCCTTCGAAGTTTTAGGTGAAATGAAATTCGGTCAAATATTTTTCGAACTTATAGGTAACGCCGACACGCACTTGGCTACTTTTATTATATATATAGATAGATACGTGTTGAAGCTAAGGGCCGGTTTCTGATTTGAGTATTCGACGCTAAGCATGTGCTGATCTCGATTTAAGCATCTGTCATTCTTGATCATCTGCCACTTTAAGTTTTCTGCGATGCTGAGCAAGGTTTGAGTATACGTAGTCAAGTCATGCCAAAGTATACCTTATGTCATACAAAAAACTTTCATTGACGTTTAATTGGGTTTCTCAACTGAGAAAAACATATTTGATCATTCTCAAATTCTCAAAGTTTTCTCAAGCCGTTGTCAACGTTACATCAACAGTGTAGCCAGATGCGGCGACTTTTTGCCATTTAGACTACTCGGAAGGGTGTCGGGGCGACCAATTTTTACGAGTTGTACCAATTAGGCTACCTCAGAAAAAAAAAAAATGGTGATTTTAGACGATTTCGGAATGAGACTATCTAATACAACTTTATCTGAGGAATGATGAAAATAACTGGAAACCAAAATGCTTTTAACTGTTGATCACTATTTTACATTATACTTCAGTCGCGACAACACAGGGAAAACAGAGAAATGCTGAAAAATGTTTTATGTGGAACCTATAATGATTATTGTGTCTGACGCATTGAAATTTCGAAGAATGTTTCTTGGATTTAGTGAATAATGGTCGACTTGAGTTTTTTATAAATGGAAAAACGATTTTTTTGGCGACTTGGGGCTCGTCGAATCTGGCTACACTGGTTACATTTGGCAGTTCATAGTTGACAAGTCTGTGCTTAAACGGTGAACAAGCGAAATAAATACAAAATAATATATAAACTTATAAAACGAGTGACGAAGATACATCCTTGTCTTCCTTGGAGATGCCTCAACGAAGACCGATGCGTGGAAGAAGAGTGTTCGCCCTGAATTATAGAAACCATTAGATTGGATGCAAATATTTCACGCCTGATATATCTCAGATGCTAGAAGAACGGATGGTCAATGGGGCTGTTAAGTTCTGGAGTGGCGACCGCGTGTTGGAATACGCAGCGCTTTAAGGCCTCCCTCTGTAGACCGATGACCTGGTTAAGGTCACGGGAATTCGATGTATGAAAGACACACAGGACCCGCTGATGTGGTGACGCTGGGGAAGTCTTGTATCCAGCCGTCTTTCGGCAGAAATGATGACGATGTTGAGTGAGATCTTCAAGAAAAATATTCAAAAAGTGCCAGTTTATTTGTTTGTCGTCGCCAGTAGCTTTTCCTGCGCGAAAATCGAGAATGATCAACAGGAACTATGGGAAAAGTGATGCGCGATAACCAGGGAACATGGAGAAAAGTGACAAACTAGTACACAAGAGATGGGAATAGAAGCCGTGGAAGACAGTGTCAGAGATGGGAATGAAATATGGGAAAGACCGCTGGTACAAGATGTAGGCAAAAAAAGTAAGCGACGGTGCGCTGTGGTGTCGGCGAGCAGCTCAGGACAGATCCCAGAGTAAAATGTTATGGGAGGCCTATGCCAAGAGGCACACTGAGATTAGGGACATTTTATAAACTATAAACATGTATTGTATAGACTACAGTTTTATATCTCTGATTACAGAATAAAAGGCTTCGTTATTCCGTTTATTTATTATTATATCTAGGTATTTTATTATATTTATTTTTTGTTATTATATCCTAGGTTTTAATTCTCGTCATTGTGTAATTGTTTTCCAAAGTATATACTTCTAAATACGTTCAACCATTGAGATGTGATTAACAAATATCCAAACATACAGACTTTCATATCTATATAGAATAGGTATTACTAGGATCCACAAGACAAGAGGTTACAACGATGAAATTGTGTACAGAATTTGGCTTTTGTTTGATACGATTTTGGTATCAGAACAATAAAAGTTGATAAAAACAACACGATAAGTCTCATTTATTTATTATTTTACAAAATAAGTAGGCAGATAGTATATTGTTAGTTAACTCATATTAAAACACAGTCCATCATAATATTCGACACATATCCAATGGCACCGACCCTGGCTAATACTTTCTTCGAAGGCTCTTCGATGGCTAGCAAAGGCTTTGGTCTTCAAAACCCAGGTCACTCATTAAAAATTGCATCACAATAGTCCATATTTGTTGGTAATTCACAATTGCAACCCCAAACGGCTCAAACATATAACTGCCAATAAGGTTGTTATATTTGCGCCGTTTGAGGTTTTCTGCACCGGCAGCAGCCGCCCCAGCACAGCCCGCCGTGCTAAGAAGATGGGATGGCGCAAGGGTGTCGACACATGTTGCATCCCACACCAAAGGCCTATCCACCTTCCAAGGCATTATGGTAATTCCGTCTGGTCTCTTCACATCGTCGCGTGCCAAGCCATTGGGTTCTAAAACAGCTGGCACCCCGGCGGTGACAAGAGCCCGACGTATGATGTCATTAATGCTGGCGTGCCGTGCTATCCGGCCAGCGCTCCTATTGCAGGATAGGCCATGGTGATAAATGTATTTCCCCCATAAAGGGGAAGAGCGGCGAAAATAGATGAAATTTGGTCCAAAACAGCAATACCTAATAAGAGTAAAAGCCGAATGAAGGTTAATTTTGGCGAGTCTATCCGAAATATCATTAAAATGGTTAATTTTTCTATCAATGAATGAAGAAAAACTGTCTTCCGAAATTGGGGAACCTAGGAGGTGCAGTGAACTTTTATCTAAAATTTTGATCTCTGGGTCTATTGCATAGAATTTCTGTAGGGTCGGTTGTCTGCCGGTATTGTCACTATAAAAATTTCACAATTAGAGTGGTTGAGGTCTAGACCGATGGATTTAAACTGCTCTATCAGGAATTGAAAATCTGCTAAAACGGTGTCTACGTCACCTCCTAGTGTTCCATCATCCAAATACCATAAGTTAAATTTCGAATTTAGTTTCTGAATAATGGGATGAATAGCCAGACTGAATATGACTGGCCCGAGAGGGTCACCTTGTTGGTAACCAACTGAAGATTGCAAAACATTTTCTTTGTACAATAATTTTGATGGGTGCCTATAGTATTGCCACAAAAAGCCGAAAATTTCTAGAAGCTCTTTTTTTGCTTCAGCCAAGAAAGTGACCCTGTTGACGGAATTGAAGGCGTTTTTAACGACAACAATAAGGTTGAATACATTTCAAATAGATATATTTGAAATTGCTTAAATACGAAAAATCAAGTTATTAAAGATTACAACATCTTTAATAACCGATTTTTTACTCTTGAATAAAGTAATATTATACTAATGTACTTTTTATGGCTGTATAAAATTTATATTAGTAAATTTTATGCAATCTTGTGATGTCTCGGATTTCTTTTGTAAAATGGAACGTAAGGGTGACAGAGAAAGTGAATGGCACTTTGACAGGTCCATATATAAGTAGAATAGGTACTTACCTAACTGATTTAGGTAGATTCTCAATTGTGAAACGTAAAATACTCAAACGCTTCCTAAATTATTTGACAATACTCAACTGATTATTGCTGCTTTACTTAACTCAGAAACCGGCCATAAGTTGAGTTTTAGTTGAGTTTCCTCCGTGCCTAGGAAAGCACGTTAAGCTGTTGATCCCGGCGGTCATTTAAAGAACTGTGACAGTCGTTACGGGTAGTCAGAAGCTTAAGATCTGACACCAGTCTTGCCAAGGGGTACCGTGTTTACCCAGTCACTGAGTTGTGGAAGTCAGATAGGCAGTCGCTCCATGTAAAACACTTGTACTTAGCTGAATCCGGTAAAACTGGAAGCCGACCCCAATATAGTTGGGAAAAGGCTAGGCAGATGATGATGACGTGTTGAAGCTAAACCCTTAACAAGGCGAAACATTTTTAGACACTACCTACATTTGTATAATATCGAAGAGAAATAAGCTAGGCAGATGCATGTCGTGATTGTGACAAGAAGGATTTTTAGTGGTCGCTTAGGACGGGACGTACGGAAATCATGTCTACTGTGTATCTAAAAATATATACAAAATGTATGAAATAAATCAATAAGATAAAAATACTACTACCACCGACACAAACAAAAAAATGATTCGATTTATTAAAGCACAATTTGTGTCTATGTATTTTGTGTAGTGTATCGTGTTATGTATGTGTGCGGAGATCAGATAGGCTATCCGGTTAGACTGGAAGCCGTCCCCAACATAGTAGAGAAAAGGCTAGGCAGATTGATTGGTGGTACAACCAAGCTATAACAAGTATGTAATCGATTAAGGCAATTTATGTTTATTCATTGTAAAGGTCCTTTTATAATACTTTTCTATAATGCCGTAGCCGAACTTTCGCGTAGCTGCTACGGCGTAGTACAGCTATGTTTCCGCGTAGTCGCTACGATGACGAGCTAAGTAGATTTTACCTTGAAGTTATTGATTTACGTATAATTGCTTTTATTGTATTTTCCATTCATATGAAATGAAAACTTGGACAGTCAATTAAGTAATTCATGGAAGTTCATATATTCCATCAGTCTCAATAGATTTCCATGAAGAAACTAATCTAAAAGGTTAAGAGTATGAAACGAAATAAGTTTCTTCTTTATTTTTATTACATACTTTATTTTTAATTTTTTTTTTTTATTTTATTTATCATTAAAGCGCTTAATTTATGACGTTTTCGAACTTCATCTCTAATTATATTTGTTCATCTCTAACCTACTCTAAAACCTTAGTAAGGCTAATGAGAATTTTCGAAACTACTTTGTAAATAACGAAAGTGGTGCCCTTAGGCTTTAAACCAAAATATACTATTTAAATATTTTTCAACCTATTTCTTAAATTAATTAGTCTAGACTCGCAAGTACTCAAGTGTAGGTAATAGGAGAGTCCCTGTAAAATTGTAATGTCAATGTGTGCGTGCAAAATGGCTCTTTGTTTGTAGTAGCTTTCTAGTCTGTCTGCGGTTACATACTTTGTGGTAGGAGCGACTTACCAGTAGGATTAATTCACCGCCTCCTTTGCAGTATAAACTGACCGAGCAGGCATGGCCTTAGCACCATGCGTGTGTAAGCAGCAATATGAGCGAACGTAGGTAGATACAATATCTATAAGGCTGACTGGTAAAATGATGGACACAGAGGTCCACAACATATTATATTTCAGAAGTCCAAAATAAATGGGAAGGGCTGACATATGACATTAGCGCATGTCCAATCCCCTGCATTTTGAAGTTTTGGGCAATTGTCATCGCTGTTAGAACGTTACTTTGTTTATAACACATTAGCTCGTAAAGGGTCTCTTAATTCACCAATTTCAATATCGTATTGTATCTCATTACGTACTTGTGCGTTATTGACATTAAAAACGCACGGTTTATCAAGATGCTCCGTCTAAAACGAACGGTACTTTTTTAAATCTTAGCAAAGAGTTTTTATGTCAGAAAAGCGGTCAACATTTTATGAATAAAATTAACTTTGCAAGATAAAATATAATAAATACACATTTAATTCTAAAATTTAATTAATTTTGACCATAAATTACAACCATTTATCTGTAACAGAAAACAAAAATATTAATTTACTTTATTAGTAATACTGGCAGTTTTTTTGTAAACAAGCGCTGATGCGCGCGCATCGCTTATTTGTGAGCAAGTAATAATTATTCCGCGCGCTTTTTCTTTTCGCTGTATTGTTTTTATTTGGAAATGTCGTCAAGTTATGATGAATTTATCAATTCGACACCGCCAGAAGTCTCAGAGGCAGCGAAATAGGCTACTCTAAGTCTCTTGCCCGAAAAATCGACCGATAGATACTTACAAACGTATAAAAATTTCATCTTATGGAATACAAGCAAAGATGCAAATTAATTTTCAGAAAGTGTCTTTTTAGCCTATTTCATGGAACTTTCTAATAAATATAAGTCAAGCTCATTGTGGTGCTACTATTCAATGCTAAAAAGCACTGTGAAAACAAAACATGGTATTGATATCAAGTCATACTCCAACTTGCTGGCATTTCTAAAAATACGCCCAAGTGGCTATGTGAGTAAAAAGTCGAAAGTATTTTCGGCTGGCAATGTCAAGAAGTTCCTTAAAGAAGCCCCGGTTTGCCGATATTTGGCAACAATGGTCAGTTGAAATTAAATTATTGTTATTAACTTCTTTCACTTACGTATTTCTTTAAGATATACCTAGGTGTTTTGTACGCTGTTTTTATCCGTCGAGAACCATATGCGGGTTCTTCTTGTCCAGGTCAAAAACACAAAAAATAAAATTCCAAGATCGTTCACAATACAGGAGCCTTTTCACGACATAGTGAAGAAATACGAAGCGCTTCGATCAACAAAAGCGATGCCTAACAGATTTTTCAAAATTACCAAAATGGAAAATGCACTAGCCAACCCATTGACATAAATAAATTTGGAGCAATGCCGAAACAAATTGCCACTTTCTTAAATTTGGATGATCCACATGAATACACAGGGCACAGTTTCAGAAGGTACTCAGCTACATTGCTCGCCGATTCAGGTGCAAATTATTGACACTAAAACGCCACGGAGGGTGGCGGTCGAACAGTGTAGCCGAGGGCTACATAGATGACTCGATGACAAATAAAGAAGAAATTAGCTCCCGCATTACAAAGTATATAAATTTGGAGCCAAGTGTTGACTCTCGACCATCTACGAGCACACACGCGTACTCCACCATCGTCGCCGCCGCCGCAGCCACCTCCTTCGCTGCCAACGACTGCAGAACTCTGTGGTCTCGTTTCTCCTACTTTCACTCAAGAGAGTGAGAGAGAGACTGGTGAAATTGGAACTAATAATAATAACTTGACAACATTAAAAATGCCAACTGGCAACGTAATAATCAATTTTACAAATTGTTTATTTTTTTTAACTGTTTTAACAAGTGATTAAAGATTTATTCGTTTAAGAAAGTCCGAGTTTTATTTATTGCCTCGCAAATATGATAAAAAACGTCATATGACAAACGCGCGCTTTGATAATTACAGCCTCTGCTTTCTTGTAGTCCTCGCCTGCGGCTCGGGCTAGGAAAATCGCCTTGGCTAAGTTTCAACTTACCGCACTTATATCATAATGTACTATTACAGCCCAAGGACTTGATAACCTGCCTAGCTAACCTTTTATTTACTGATTTGTTAGCTTCAGTCTGACCAGATGCTGCTTGCATGGATCAACTGCTTATTTGATCTTCATAACCCAGTTACTGGTTACTAAAGGTATGCCCACATGTTTTGGTATTTTTTTTAAACTGCAAGAAACCCATTATTACGATAAGGTTATCAAAGTATGGCATACTTGCGCGGGCAACTACACCGACAAAATGAGTTGTGATAAGACATGATGACGTTGCTTCCTTTAGCTCATCATAGTGGCCTTGCCGCTCCCCGTATGAACCGTTTTCCCTTTATCTACAAATTGGTATAGGCATTCCATTTTTTCGCATTAGCATCATCATCAGCCTATTAATGTTCCTTTTTTTTTGCATTGGGACTGGGGATTGCAGGCCTCCTCTCTGTGAGAGAGGAGGCCATTTTTCGCATATTTGAAAGAAAATTGAACGCTGAAAACCCTATTTATATATGTCTCGTATATATTCACTGTGTGAGTTTGCAAACACTACTATTCAAACCAAATGAAGTAAATATTCATGTTTGTGGATGTTAACGGCTTTTCTTACATTAGTTATGGTCCAGTCCGAAAATAGGGTTACAGTCCCTTTATATGATAATTGTAATAATTTATGTTGAAACATAGTTATTTCCTAAACCGGCAATATAAGACAATAAGTGAAGGGGCCACTCTTAAATTATTGTCTACTATTGCTCCTATAATTTTATTTTCAACACATTTTATCGTAAAGTGAGCCTTATTACATCGCTTTTAGGACCATAAACCGACTATCACACACACGTACGTAATAACATTACACACTAGTGCGTAATAGAATTATCCCTACAAAGTTAAATTAGAACCTTTCTGCAAGTTATATGCGAGTAAACAGAGCATTTTCAATTTAACCGGGTGATACAGTTTTTTTTTTGGAAGAGCAAGAATAATAGACAGTCATTTTCTGAAAATGTGTTTTTGGCGTATTTCTCTGAACTCGCCAATACATAAAAGCCCACCTCCCAGTGGTGCATCTATTTCAGGTGGTGCTCAAACATGGTGTTGATATCAAATCAGACTGTACCCTGATGGCATTAATGAAGAGACGGCTCGGACGGATATATTGGTCGGAAATCTAATGTTTTGTCACCAGCCGACGTCGAAAAATTTTTGAAAGAGACTCCTAATAGTCAGTACCTAACAACAAAGGTACGTCGATAATTATTAATCTAAACGTATCTAAATAATTGCGTAACCTTAGCATAACTTCTTAGAACTAATTAATTGATTTCGTTGCAGGTTGCTTTAATATTCGGTGTTATTGGTGCGTGTAGACGACAAGAGCTTTAAAATATTACAACAAAGGATGCAGAAACCCGAAAGTAGACTATATTCATAACAAGGCGAAAATCAGTGACAAAATAACGCAAGCCATTAGTTTGAAGCCAAAGGCAAAAAAAAATTGCCCCAAAACCACAACCATGTACATCTCGTAGCTTGAGTTATTTGGTTCCTACTGTTCTATGATTTGCCTTTGTCGCCGACATTTACATACGAAGAAAACGAAAGTATCTACTTAAGAAGTGGCAAACACCAATATAACACAAACTGTGAAACTGCCTTCCATACCAATCCACGCTTTAATCATTGTACTTTCACCAATTGTTTTAATAATTGAACGATTTATGCAATACATGCTTGTTTTTTCTCGCAAATGTGTTGAAAAACGTCGTATGAAACTCGTGAGCTCTGCTCATTACACACTCGGCTGAATTAAAATTTAGCTCACTTGTATCATAATCAAACAATTTTCTCAATTTGCAATAGTAAACTATAAAAAGATAATATTTATATTATTTTCTAGTTGGGCAAAGGCTAGGCAGATCATGATGATGATGATTTTCTAAAACTCGAAAAATGTTTTCTCAGCCACTATTATAAAGGTGTAATGCTATATTAATATTCCATGTTAGTTGCTTAGTCTAAGTATCTCTTTAGTTTTTAGGCTGAAGAAAATTTTGCATAAGTAAACAAAAGAAAACTTTTCAAATATGAGATGCAGATAATGTCTGCTCCAGGGAAAGTGGAAAAGTTCGAAGCGCAAGACGTGAGTTTTAGTAATGATACCAATAATAAATCAAAACTGTTCGGTATGATAATATGGAGATACGTTGGCGGAGAATTTCCTACGCTTTGAACTCTTCAACCCGACCCATATGACATGCACGACACGCGTAGCTTGATGATGAACCTCATTGAACCTACAACAATGAAGCGATCGAACATTGAACTAATTAAACTTTTATTTAGACCCGACTATTTGAGCACAATACGGAAAAATTTAAAGGTCGTAAAAATGTAAATAAGAGTGCCTTTGTATAATGTATTTAAGCAAACCAATGCGTGGAGAATAGAGGACAATTTTTTTTTTTTTTATCTATAGGCTTCTCTCCTACTATCTCACCTGATGGTAAGCGATGATGTGGTCGACGCTGAAGCACGCTTGCCTAGAAAAAAACCATTCACTCTTGACTTAAAGACCCCTAGATTGTAGCTATCGGGAAACACAGACTCCGGCAGGGAATTCCACTCCTTAGCTGTACGCATAATAAAAGTGTCCCGTTTGTGCGTATGGGTGGGATGTCCACCATGTACCGATGACGCATCGCCGTACGTCTGGTAGTCCGATGATGGAACGGGCTGGGCGGAATCAAGTCATGCAATTCCATCGCACACTCCCCGAAATGTAATCGATAAAAAACCGACAAACTGGCAACTCGGCGACGATGTTCAAGGCTCTGGAGCTTTGACTTGACCAGTGCCTCATTGCCGATGAGTCTCTTGGCCCGCTTTTCAATTGATTCTAGTGCATCTAGCTGGTATTTGGCAGATCCGTCCCAGAGATGAGAACAGTACTCCATGCAGGATCGAACTTGCGCTTGATACAAGTTGAGCAGCTGTTCCGGCGTGAAGTACCTTCTCACCTTCGCAAGGATCCCCAACTTTTTGGCAAGTATCTCTCAGCAACAGTGCTGTCGTCTGCATACCCAAAGGTGCCGGGTTTTAGCAGATCGTTAATGTGCAACAAGAATAATGTTGCTGAGAGTACCGACCCCTGAGGGACCCCGGCATTAATATCCAATTGGTCCGAAGAGCAGCCATCGATAACCACTCGAATGGACCGATCTTTCAGGAAGTCTGCAATCCAATCACACAGACCACCGGGCAGACCGAATGAAGGAAGCTTACCGATAAGGCTTTCGTGCCAGACCCTATCGAAAGCCTTCGAGATGTCAAGGGAGACGGCAAGCGCTTCCCCGTGCCTCTCGATGGCCTCACTCCATATGTGAATGGCATACGCTAGAAGATCCCCAGTAGATCGATTTCGGCGGAAGCCGTATTGGCGGTCGCTAAGGATATCGTTAGTTTCTAGGTATGCCAGGAGCTTAGTGTTGAGTACACGCTCCATACTCTTACAGAGTATGGACGTTACAGAGATGGGTCTGTAGTTGGCCGGGTCAGCTCGACTTCCCTTCTTGGGCACGGGCTGTACGTTGGCTTGCTTCCAAGCATTCGGCCCATTTTTCCAGTCTCATATGAAAGGCGGAATAGGCGTGTCAAGATCGGAGACAGTTCAGGCGCACAGGTTCTAAGAACTATAGCTGGTATGCCGTCATGGCCGCTAGCCTTGTTTACGTCGAGGTTGCGCAGCACCCTACGGACGTCCTTTTGATGGATGCGAATGTCTGACATACTCGTCTCGCATCCATCAGGAGAAGGAGGTAACGCGAATCACCAGGATTCAGACGCGAAGAATCCGCAAAAAAAGAGGCAAATAAATTTGCCTTCTCCTCAGCGGTGTGGGCCAGCGACCCATCGGGTTTCAGCAGTGGTGGTAGTGAGGGACGGCAGAAGTTCGACTCGACCGACTTAGCCAGGGACCAAAACGCTTTACTACCTGCTGGGTAAGAAGCAAGTTTGGCCCCTATTCGGCCAATGTGGTCAAACCGAGCTCTTCGCAACACCTTCTTGCAGGACTTGGCAGCCCTGTTGTAGGCTTTCTTCTTCAGACCCACGTCACTTGCTTTGCGCGATCGAGCGTCGACCCATGCCAGGTACGCTTCATGTTTAAGCAAGTCGGCGCGATGACATTCGGCGCCATACCATGGCCGGTCAACGCCGGACATCGTTACGTCAGAGAACGGAATGTAGTACTCCATTCCCTGACGCAACACATCCGTCACGGCGTCCGCGCACGACGAAGGATCACCCGAAGAAAAGCAAGTAGGCTGCCAAGGATAGCAAGCGAAGAAAGATCGCATGCCATCCCAATCTGCTACCTGTACCGCCAAACCCGCCGGGTGCCCCTTGGGCTGGTATCGGGCGGGGAGTAGACGGACACAGACTTCACCAGACAATGGTCGGAGCTACCCAAAGGTGAAGCTATTGACACAGAGTATTGGTCTGGATCTGTTGTCAGCAGAAGGTCCAAGCAATTGGCCGTGTGCGAATCAACATCTGGCACCCTCGTTGCACCATGGACCAGCTGTGTAAGGTTTAGCGCAAGCGAAAGCTTACGCATCTGCCGTCCAGCATGGTCAGTGCACTGGTATGGGAAGAGCCACTCCTGGTTGTGGGCATTGAAGTCCCCCAGTAACACTAATTGGGCGGAAGGGTACCGCTGCTGTGCCGCATCAGCCGCCTCACTGAGGTACTCTGTGAGCCTGGTTGTCTCCTGATCTCCGCTATGCGAACGGTAGACACAGGCGTAGATAATTTTATCCAGACCTGTGTCCACCAGAGCCCAAAGCGTCGAGAATCTGGAGTCCTCAAGGTTACGGAGACGCCGATAGCAAGTGTCGTCACGGGCGTACATACACACACCCGCGCGTGTTTTAAAATTGTGCTCCAGGGTAAACCCTGGGTATGATAAGTACGAGACGTCTGAAGGACTCGCTATCTGCGTCTCCGTAAGAAAAATCAGCGCTGGTTTCTCAGCCTCCAGGTGGTAGTGGACTGCAGAGAGATTTGAGTGCAGACCTCTAATGTTGGTGAGGCGCACTTTGTGGGGGAGGGAGTGCAGCCGCTGTTTAGATCCAGTATTCCTTTTTCTTGCCATGATGAATAGATAAGAGTGAATGGATGAGAGGAGAAGGAAGTGAGACGAGGTTTCACGCTGCTAACCTACAGACGCGCACAGAAAGGACGCCATCATTGGGGCACTAGTCTGGAGACTGCGGGTACGCCCGAGCCCCCCCGGAATGTCCATCGGGCCCTCCCCATCTGGTCGCCAACCAGCACGATGGGGCATTCCGGGATTTTTCGACAGTTGGCGGGGCAGCCTTTCATGTGTGGCTGGCACACTACTTGGGCCCCCAACTACCTGCGGTCGGCCAGCGGTGCACCGTGCCTCGGATCCCGTTACCCTCCGCGACTAGTCTCCCGATACGTCCATAACAGCGCGCGCTAGGCTGGTCAGCCTGCAGTGGAACAGCTGTCTCGACCCAACTCCTCTTGTGGCTACACCGAGCATCGTACCGGAACACGGCTAGGCCGCTTGGCGGTACGCCTTTGCCCGGTGGGTGGTCGCAAGCCTTCGGCCGAAGCCTACCACCAGATGTCACCTGATTTGCACCACCCGGGGACCACGTGTAGGGAATCAAAGGGTACACTCCTACGGACGTGGGTGACTCGGCCCCCAGATATAAATGAACTGACATAAAAACTTTTTTACAAAAAAACAAATGCTTAAGTTAAAGACTAATGAATTTGGTAAAAAGTGCAATAATAACTTTCGTTTCCGAAGTCGGTGTCTTTGGTAACTTCTTGTTTTTTATCGTTCTCAACACCGACTTCTGAAACGAAAGTTATTTTTGCACTTTTTAGTTTATTCCTTTAGAAGTCGGTTAATTATTTGTAAAAAGTTTTATTTCTCTCTTTTTAGTGAAAAGTTACTAAAACTAAAAAAAAAGAAATAAAGCATTTTCCTTTTTAGTTTTAGTACCCTATCACTAAAAAGTGAGCAAGTTCTATAGTAAGGTACCTAACGGATTGACGAAATACCCATAGTAACTTAATTAACACATTCGTGATAATTAACTTATTATTAACCGCTAAGGAATTCGGTTGTATATTCCATATCGGCGCACGGTTGGCGCAGTAGTTGAGCGATTGACTGCTTGCGTGTCGCGGGTTCGATTCCCGCACGGAACAAATTCCGGTTGTTCCGGCTCTATGTGTTTGTGTATGTGAGTATGCTTGTAAACGCACCGACGATTCAGGAAATATTCCTAGTGAGGGGCAAAGTTTAAAAAACATATCTTGAACACTGCTGAACCAATTTTGATGAAACTTGCTTTGTTCCGTAAGTTGAGAGATACGTAATCCAACAAAAAAATAATAATCACGATCTGATAATTCAAACATACAAACATACAAACATGCAAACATACAAACGTACAAACGTACAAACGTACAAACGTACAAACGTACAAACGTACAATCGTACAAACGTACAGACATGCAAACATACAGACATAAATGGTACACTTGTGAAGAAAACTAAAATCAAAGTGCCCGCCTACATCTCTTGTAGAAAAGTAATTGAAGTTTACTAATAAATGTTAAACAATTTCCTCAAGTAGTGGCTGCTTCACCGTGTTTGCTCTAGCTTTTCCTTCCACGCTGCACGTAACTGGCGCTCACTAGTACACACACAAAAACTGGGCAGTAGGAACATTTGTTTCAATTAAGATCCGAGTGCTGTTTATTGGAAAAGTTACAGATGAATGGTTGGGCAACATAAGGAGAGGCCGATGGTTGGGCAGAGGGCACGTCTTATACTCGTAATATGTACATTTTCCGGAGCAGATGTTCTTCAGCGGAATGGAACTCAGTAAATAATAAGCAAATAATAAGAAAGTAGGAAAATACTCGCTCAAATTATTTATTACACTTTTAACATTATTTATAAAACAAAACCTTAATTCATAAATTAGTTAGTTATGCAGACGACATGGTTCTGCTGAGCCCGTCAGTGAGTGCGCTCAGAAGACTTCTGGGCATTTGTGAATCATATGCCCTGTCACATGGACTCAAATATAATGCTAGTAAGAGTGTTCTCATGCTATACAAAGCAGGAAACAAGGCTCCCTCAAAAGTTCCACCAATTAAGATCGGCGGGTCGGTTCTAGAGAGGGTGTATAAAGTAAAATATTTGGGTCACATGCTGACAGATAGGCTACAGGACGATGAAGACCTAGAGAGGGAAAGGAGGGCGTTGGCAGTCCGCTGCAATATGTTGGCTCGCAGATTTGCATGCTGTACCACAGATGTAAAACTGCTACTTTTCAGAGCCTTCTGTCAGTCATTTTACACGTGCAGTCTGTGGATCAGCTTTACGCGGCGGGCTTACAACGCCCTGCGTGTACAGTACAATGACGCTCTGAGGGCAGTGTTAAGAAAACCCAGGTACTGTAGTGCTTCCGCAATGTTTGCGGATGCTTCTGTCGATGATTTCTTTTCAATAATTAGGAAAAGAACTGCATCGATGATGAGCAGGGTCCGGGGTAGCACCAACACTGTCCTCAAAACGTTAGCGTGCAAAATAAACAGTCCTTTTACTGTGTACTGGGCAAGTGTACACCTGCTCAGAAATAGGAAATAGACTCCGGTATTTATTATTAACTTGTTTTGTTTACTAACAAATTACTAACACCTTGTTATGTTTTATTTTTATGTGTACTACTAACAACCCTACTAACTTTGTATCTGTAAAAATGTATGGACTTTCGTCTGAAATAAAGATAAATTATTATATAAATCAGGTTGGAATTCAGCACGAGTGTTGTGTTTATATCGTTATTTTACCATATTTTTAAACTTTCTTAAGTTCACATTGATCTTAAGCTCGCGTGAGCTTAAACTTACTTAAGAAGTTTAACTAAGTAGTTTTATAAGAAATTGGTCGTAAATCTAATAATATTATTAAAACTATTTCCGATACACCAGCATTATTTTTGCTGAGCCATACTTTTATAAGTATTTTTGTGTATCGTGTCGTCAGCGAATATATTTTAGTCCACTTATATATTTATAAACAAGTACCAATCAACTAATCCAATAATCCAGCTTACAGAGATGTCTCAGGTTCTGTCGAACAAGATGAAATGTTATTTTCATATTTACAACAATTGCTAATTTTTCTCTCTTCACTCTTCGTAATTATAATACTTTCTATTATAGTAAGTGGGTAGGTTCTAATAATTTTGACATAACCTGCGTGACTTTGCGCAATCTCGCAATTCTTCAGGAAAGCTCTTTAAATAAGTTTATTTTATCTTTTTATTAAAATAAGGAAATTCTTCTGAAATGAGGGTGAATTGATTTGCAAATCATATGACGATAATTTTTAACGATAATTTTATCGACCTCGACCTATTTTTGAGATGCTGAATTAAAATGTCGCCTTTATATTTTTTTTCAATGACACTCGTTTGTAGTAAAACATAGACCAAGTGTCGATATAATAATATTCAGCGCTCTTTTAAATAAAAGGTACCACAACCACACAACATTTTTGTAAACTTAAAAATGTGTAGTTGCACAGGTAGGTACAAGTCCTACTAGCCCTGCAACATTGTGCTATCGCGGTGTGGTCGTTCTTGTGGCACGTCTGTAAATACCCTTATCAAAAGATATTTGATAATTTTAGCACAGTATTCAAATAGCTATGGGTTAATATGAAACACACCAAACTATTGTACTTTTTCAAGAAATGTCAATACTCAACTCAAACCAGAACCAACCTCTAAGCCAGAACCTTTATTTACGTACCTACCCTGCTGCAGAACTTTTTAACAAAGCGTAAATTATTATTATTAAACATTTTTGAAGTTGAAGAATATCTTTGCAAAAATACTGTTATGTAACATTCTTTTTACTGTTATAAATCATTATTTTTTTGCATTTACGTAGAGAAATCGCACTTTATCCGTGTGTATTTATAGAAAATAGCCACACAAACGTGTTCATAGTGATACAAATCTTGATATTTTACGTACCTACGTAATGTATTCTAGGAAAATGTTTTAAGACGTTAGTATTATTATGCGGTACGAATATCTCTTAATCCTTTTGTATGAATGTTGGTACTGGGTGCTTCAAAATATTTCGAGGAAAGACCTATTTACATGCAAGGCAACGTTAGTAACCTCAATATTTATTTATTTATTTTAGTACATGGAAGACTACAGCTCATAAATACAGACAAAAAGGAATCCACAGTCAACAGAAAGCCAATTACAAATCCTCACGTATAGACTCATAATAATAATTGTGAATCTCACCACCCTAATTAAAGAAGTAAGAAGCAATACGAATTTTTGGTTTGCAATTATATGACTGATGAGAAAGAAAATAATAAATGAATAGAAACAGAACAAACAATGTAACCTACCGCTACTTGAATAATTTGAGGCTTAAGCACCTTCTGGCTGAATTTACACTGATTGTGAATGGATCTAAATCATATTCCTTGCATATATCATTGAAGTCTCTGCTTGCGCGCACAATATAACTGTTCCGCCTATAATTCGAAGAAGTATGAGGTACTCGTATGGGTGGATTAAACCGAAATGTTTTACATGGCACATTGAAATATAATTTTGACAATAACTCAGGGTTATCAATGTTTTATTGAGGCTTTTCAACAAGAATAAACAGTCAGCAATCTTACGTCGATCTACCAGTGGTAGCAGATGATACTTCTTACAGAGTCCAAGATAATTAGTTGACTGATATGGAATCTTTTGTTGAAAGCAGAGATATTTTATAAAACGTCTTTGGATGTTTTCAATGCGGTCAATGTACTTATGATAACGTGGATTCCAAATCTGAGCCGCATACTCTAGCTGACTCCTTACAAAAGTGCAATACAATATTTTAAGCGTTTTAGGATCTGTAAAACACTTAGAGAGACGAATTACAAACCTAAGAAGTTTAGAAGCTTTTTTGACAATTGCATAAATGTATGTGTAAAAAATTTACTTACTGTCTTGATGGACGCCCAAGTCACGAATAGTATTACACCGTGACAAGATCTGGCCCACTAAAATATAAGTAGTGGCTAGGACTGCACGTTTTCTAGTGTAAGTGATCACCGAACACTTGGATGGGTTCAGATCAAGTTTATTAGCCCGACAGTACTCCTCAAGCCGATACAAATCAGCCTGAAGTGCTAGTCTATCTTCGAGTGTTGAAATAGTGGCAAAGATTTTCATGCCATCGGCAAAGCAAAGTAGTTTGGATGAATAGAGGCACTGATAGATATCGTTCACACAGACTACAAACAAAAAAAAAGTGATCGATCCGATCAAATGCCTTGCTATAATCTGTGTATACCACATCGACCTGCTTACCATTATCCATAGCATCCGTAATGAAATCATTAAACAAAATCAAGTTAGAAGTGGTAGACCATCCTTTTAAAAATCCGTGCTGAAAGAAGCTCAACGAGCTAGCAAGGGTGGGATATAGCTGGTTATAGATTATTTCCATACTTTGGGGACAACACCCTGAGTCAAAGACTTGGAAAACAAAATTAAAGATAGGTAGGGCAATGGAAGGCGCGCATAATAAGAAATTTAGACGATATGTTGGGCCAGCACCTTTAGTCGGATCCAAGTTACGAAGTAAACCGTTCACACAATCAACATTCACTTCTACGAGTATGTGACAAATGTCAAATGAAGTTCTGTTTGCATCGAAAGGGAAAGCAGGTGTTGGACTGGGAGTATTAGATGAAGTGGGGTTGAGGAAAGTTAACATGAAATAAGGCGAAAATGCCTCACAAATAGAATCTCCAGTGTGTAATGATTCATCGTTATAATTTAATGTATTAGGTATAGTATTTCAGTTGTAGCGATTTTTGACAAAGGTCTAAAAGTGTTTAGGGTTATCTTTAATGGATTTTTCAGTTTGAATAATATAACATTTATAAAATGAAGTTTCCATAGTCTTGACTCTGTCACGCAAATATTTAAAACTTAACTCGTCAGATTTAGTTTTAATTTTGGCATACGTCTTGATTTTTTTTAGTTATTTATATTTTTCTTTAATTGTTTTGACGAGTGATGAACTGTACCAGACTGGGTATTTGTTTGGGTATGCTATAAAGGTTACAGAACATAAGGATTTATAGAGGTGTTGCGTAGGTGGTAGTTATTAATACTCCACATATACTGTACCTACAATTAAAATGAATGAGATCGTCGATACTTATAAAAATTAATACACGTCTAGAGGTCACTAAATAGGCGCTTAAGTTCAGTAAAAGTTCAATTCTCGTCACTTTCTTTGGCTGAAGACAAAACTTCTCAAAGAAAAGGAAAAAATTACAATCGCAGGTAATGGCTATTGTTAGCCCATATATATAGACCCCATTTTAGGTGACACTTTAGTCTCTGGGTCTGGAGCGATTAAAATTAATTACAGAAAAATGCCAGAGATCGTAGGGTTCATTATAAAAACCAATAGTATGCCGCGAGCGTGAGCTAAGTTGATTGACAGATGTGAAATCGGAAAATTGCGAACTTTCCAATTTAAAACATAGATTGGATTGGTTTATTCGGTCGTCCCAACGTTTACTTATACGAACGCGTAATTTACCGGTGAAATGAAATACCAATGACTGAAATCCAACCTTTAATTTAAATACTTGAGGTAGCTGAAAATAAGATTTAGAAAGCAAGAAACACTCCGCATCCCTCGCTGATAAATCCAATTTTGTTCAAAGATAAACCGAAACTTTTGTTCGAGTTTGACTTAAAACAGCTTTATGCTTTAACAAAGGTAAGCTACACCGTTTGTTTTATTCGAGTGAATTAGATAACACTGAGCCAGTTGTATTATTTTTGTTAAAACACGATCGTATCGGTGCGCAAGGAAGCGCTCTCTACATAATAATAATAATCTTTGATGAATAGTGGTGGTTTCACATGAATGGTAGAGTGAATAGTTTGGCAGCGGTACTAACAGAGTTAAATTATATTTTCAATATGTAAAATTCAGTGCTTTATAAAATGAAGTTCTCTACATCATCGCATACTTGCCAAGATATTATGAGCACTCAGAACTTCTATGCATTTTATATTATGATTCATCGCACTATGATGAAGAACGGACAGCCAATATGACTTTGATTTAGGTACGTGTGCGATGCGGCCAGACTTACAACGATAACATCCGATACGTTTTTTTTTTTCAAGAGTTCTATTTTAGAATACTGCACAAGTGTCGCAATAGGGACGTTGTTTTTGACCAGTTTATCAATAAAAATAGAATACAAATAGTGAAAACAGAATCATAGTTGATCCAAAAACGAACGAGATCATCATCTTCCTGCCCTTATCCTATGTTACTTGGGGTCGGCGCAACACGTTTTCTTCTTCCATACTGTCCTGTCTTCTGCCACGCCATCACTGACTCCCTTTTCTTTCATATCACTCCTCACATAGTCCATCCATCTTTTCTTTGGCTTTCCTCTTCCTCTCAATCCATCTACATTTATATTAATAACTCTTTTAGTGACATGCGTTTCATCCTACCTCATCACATGACCATACAAACGGTTTCCTTTCAACTTTTCTGTCACTGTCGCCACTTTCAAACTTCCTCTAATATGAAAAACAATATATCACGGGCATTTAACGCGATGATTTCAATTATTTATTACCTATTCCTCTAATATATTCATTTCTCACTTTATCAATTCTCGTCACGCGGCACATCCATCTCAACACTCTCATCTCTGCTACATGCAATCTCTTTTCATCCTTTTTATTCACAAAGACAAATATTATTTATTTCAACTATGCAATTAAGCGGCACTTTTGAACTTCAAAAATATAAATTTAAAATTAATAATTATTTTACAATGCATGTCCTCGAAAAGAGCGTTTTCCAAGCAGCCAAACTGTGCGAAAAGTGTCACTTTTTTTTACTAGTGCTTTTTACTTTCCTGTACTTTTTTAATTTTTAACTCCAACGTCAGCCCGCCGCATAGAGTTTTTATTATTTGAGAGAAGTTTTAAAAATTAGTTATGTACAGATCATCATTCATATAAAAGGTAAAACAAAACTAATACTTCATTTAAGGCGTTTTTCCGCCGCCTGAAAATTCCGACTGGCTGGAATCCGACGCTAACACCCTACACACTACACCTCGAAAAACGATCTGTATCTCTCTTCGAAAACACCATATTCTATGGCGTTGTGCCATGTGACATCAGATGGCATGACATCAGACTACGCTCTGATTCTTTTTCTTTAAACTGGGGGCAACCCATACTAGGAATTTCTGCCTGTATCGTCATGATGATGGTGAGTCATGGGTGCGTTTACAAATATATAAACTCACATACACAACACCCAGAGCCGGAACAACTATCTGTAGGTCATACAAATATTTGTTCCATGCGGCAAACGAAACCACGACACGCAGCGCAGCAGTCAATCGCTCAATCACTGCGCTAACCGTGGACCCGAATATCAACGTTGCCGCTTTAAGGTGAACGCGCACCTATCCGTGCCGCAGGAGCCTCCGCAGTCATCGCATTTTATCAAGGCCCCGCGCAATTTATTATTTTCTATACGGATACGGATGACGTCTCTGCGCCGCCCGCATCGCACTCGGTGCGAGCATCGAACGCGCCGAATCTGTTGACATCATCCGCACGCGCTCGTGGAATCCGTATACCTACAGCATTTTGCTAAAATGCGGGTCATGCGGCGCGGATGGGTGCGCGACGCTGCTTACGATTTCATATAAAGATTTATGAAATGCGATGACGCTGCGTGTGGCTCCTGTGCGTCTAGGTGCGTGTTCACCTTTTTAACTTCGTCACTTTCACAGTCAAGAAGATATTTAAACAAATCTATATTTATCTAAAAAATATATATATTTGTTTACTATAGTTACTCAGCAAATAAAAAAATATATGCATGTTCCCTATTGTCATACAAGTCTTATATGTCGCAACTGTAGCGTGAGTTTCTCGTGTCGTACGAATCGCAAGTGCTACTTCTCGAATAAGCCACGTGTGTCTCACTTGTCACACAAGTCGCGTGTATCTCATACCTCGCGTGTGTCGCACAATGTCGCAAGTGTCATGAGCTCATTAAGTGGATCTTAATAGAACATCATACAATACATTAAAATGATACTGCCTCCCTTGCGCTGTCTTCCGCAAAGTCAAAGGACATTATATTTATGTAAATTAATTAAAACGACCCATTTACCTTACTTGTTGAAAAAAAAAATTTACTTAGCTATCAGAAAGTGCCCAAATCTCTCATAAATCTTCGCTAGTTGAGGACGTACTCCTAATACGCGATAACAATAAATAACGTTCATATGGACATAACTCTACGTTTACGTGATAAACGTAACAACTAGTTACGTGAAAACGCTAACGAGGCTCGTTAACGAGACTGCAGCAAAAATACTGTTTATTCGCTTTGAAAAGCTTGGCCGATAAACCGATTATAACGATGTTTGGCACAAAGACTTTTTCATAGTTACACTTAATTAAAGTAGAAATTAACTCGATTGAGAGTAGCTCGGAACTGGCTTCTACGAAAAAAATACTATAGCAAGGTGTTTCATTAAAAGTTACTTAATAATTTGCCTGGTTTAGAAATGGCTCTTTGTATTATATAAGGACTCCTGTTTAAGACCTTTTTGTATTTGAAATATTCGATGTATCGATAAATGATAAATGATTTTATTTCTGTAAGTTGGTTTGTACTAACACTTTTACATGTCGATGATATTTTTAAAACTAGATGAGGTCGGCGTTTCCTATCTGACTACTCTGAGAAGAAAGGCCGAAACAAACTCAGAGGTCACAGTCTCTTTTAAAGTCCAGACAAAAATCTTGGTTAGATCATGTGAAGTCCATGTAGACTAATGTCTGAAATGGTCTTTTGAGGAAAGAACCAGCCAGATTGAGTGGACCTGTCCAGTCAGTGCACGCATTTGTCAATAACCGAGCAGCTCAACACAGAATTCAAGGAGCTCAGCGATTCGCCGAACAATATCAAAGAAAGGACATTCGGGTAGGCCGCAAAACTACTCAAACTGCCAGACCACGATTAAAAACTAAGATAAATTAAAAATAAAAACAAAAAAAAAAGTCCACATAGTCTTCACATTCACAATAACTAAATTAAAATAATATAATACTTTAAAAAGTAAATAGTCTTGTCATTGCAAGAAAACCAAAAAAAAAAACCTAAATTCATGGTGGAAAATATAAAAAATCAAAATTATTTTTAATTGGAGCAGCTCAATCCCAAGCCTTTTTTGATGTTGTTGGTTTAAACCTAAATAAAAAGCCATTTGCAGTCAAAAGTGTCCTGCTATGTTCAAGCCCAGTTGTTTCATCCGTAGTTAAGACAACCAATGATTAGATATGCTAACCAATATAATATATCAGTAAAAACCGTTTTTAATCAATTGTTATCCTCACAAATAGGAGGAGGAGGAGCTCGTGGCTAAATAATAACAGCCGCACGGGTCGATCATCAAGGTTAAGCAAACGCTTGACGAGGCCGGTCCGTGGATGGGTGACCATTTCAACATACCGAGTTTCCTCCGTGCCTCGGAATGCACGTTAAGCCGTTGGTCCCGGCTGTCATTTGAAGATCTTTGACAGTCGTTACGGGTAGTCAGAAGCTTGAGATCTGACACCAGTCTTGCCAAGGGGTACCGTGTTACCCAGTTTCTGGGTTGTGGAGGTCTAATAGGCAGTCGCTCCATGTAAAATACTGGTACTCAGCTGAATAGAATAGAATAGAATACTGAATCCGAATGCTGAATCCGGTAAGACTGGAAGCCGACCCCAATATAGTTGGGAAAAGGCTAGGCTGATGATGTTAACCTCACAAATAGACAAATAAATTAGAGAATTAATTATTTGACCTTTGTTAGACTTACAATTGATGAATAAACGCATTTTACCGAAAATGTAAACCATTGATTAGCATATTTAACCATTGGTTGAGTTAACTACGCATAAAAAACTGGGCCTCGGTCCATTCTAGGGAAGTCCCTACTTTGTTTTCTAGATAAATAAACTAAAAAATATATAAACGAATTGGACTAGCTGTTTTGTTGTACCTTTGTGGTAAATTGCTATAGTTATATAACAGCGAGCTAGGTTAATAACAATATTAGTAATGACTAAAGCGTAAACATCAAAACATCTTTGTTTTTCTTGAAGGTTGTTTCAGTTATTCGAAATTTCTCTCGAAATACGAGTAGCCAAATTATCATTCAACTGGAGAATAACCCAGATCATGATACCTCCTCCTACGAGTGGACAATATAAGGTGAGTCATACGCGCAAAAATTTACATCTCTAACTCGTAGCCGCGCTTATAATGAGATTTTGATACAAATAAAATAATATTGGCGAAGAGATCATATTGCTCCGAAATTATTCGATACAATCAATAAATTAAATTGGATTTGAATTTTGTACATTCAATGTTGGTTGTTCATTGTTTTGAAGTGGTATCATTTTCACAATTTAACTCATAGTTGAACAAATTATAGATTAAACCAATATTACATATTAAAGTTACGGTAAATTAGATACTAACAATTTAATTAATTAATAATTGACATGCCGCTAACGCTAACGTGTCGCTAAATTGTTACCAAGGCACAAATTTAGCACAGTTTGGTGTTGTACATAGGCCTGTCATTGCTTTTAACCGATACACGTGTATTATTAATACATTATGTAGTCGATTGATGTTAGTTCGCAGATGTAAATAATCTCAAATCCAATAGGTGACTCAGACTGAGAAAGCACTGGAACAGTCCAGACATGGTTTTGTAAAGGAATAACTTAACTTGAACATCCATGACATTTAAAAATAGAATCTAGTAGTGTCTCTGTATTTATTGAACATAGTAAAGTCTCATAAAGTCTCTCGCTCATAACAAGTTATTGTTAAAACATTACTTTACACTTGGACGCGCTTATTTTATGTGACGTTAAACCAAACTAATATACTCGAAACTTACATTTAATTTTGGTTGTAAACAAAAAGTTAGGGGAGTGTTGTAAAGCAGCCGTGTGAGCGGCTCTTATATTTTTTAGGCACCAGTAAAAAGAAAATAGTTCGCCAGTGTTCTGTCTCACTTTTCATTGAGTTCTCTTGATAGTGTAATTTATGCGAGAGCGGAGTGAAGCGGTTCCGAAGATGGCTGGCCGGAATTTACAGTTTGACGCTTTGCTGCCACACTGTGTCTGCTTTATGTGGGGCGGACTTTGATTTCAGTTTGGTCTACTTGTGAATTAGTCGCTCAGTATTCATTTTCCTCTTATCTATTTGTGGCAGGTTTGCAATCATTTTAAGGCGTATAAAAGTCCTTTTCTTTCGTACACTGTTATTTGTCTTATTAGACTTATTTATAATCCCAATTTTTTTGTTTCAATGCGGTACTATCAACCGCACTAAAAACTCAAGTAAGTTTTTAGTACACCAATATCTTGTAAGAAGTAAAAAAGGGGCCATAAGTCTGCCTAGATCTTATACTGTAAAATCTTTTCGCTGGGTCGTAACGGAGGGGTCGTGGATAAATTTGAAAGAGAGTTACCGTGGCCCTGGCACTAAGGGAACAGGGGTAGGTTTTAGTCAGTAAAAGTCTGACACCGTTCTGCTCCACCCAAAGCGGGACAAGACTCCCAGACGCAAAAAAATCTTTCGTGCCGGCCGAAGGAAATAAAGACTGTGCCTAATGGAACTTTGTGTAAGACGCTCAGGCCGGGCATTGCTCAGGAAGTCACGACTGCTGGAGACCGTGACCAGAAATATCACAGTAATTTAGGCAAATGTCGATATAATTTGTCAGTAATGAATATTGCAAATTATATGTGCCTATGTATAATGGGCGAAATTGTTATTGAAAATCATATTTCTTGCTAGATAAAAACAGACTTCTGATTTGTTACTTTCATACTCATAATATGTTTTATGAGTCGCCTTAAATTACACATCAATGGGCAGCTGGTGGTCAGATGTGAAGATAAGACGACCGAAGCTGCATCTACAGGATAGAAACTTGTATCTTTTCCCCTCTATGTTTGAAAATAGTTGTGCAAATACATACCAGAAGGAAACAAACGAAGCAGTGTCAACCAACTTACAGCAGGATTATAGCAGCCAGTTAGCAGCAGGTGGTAGCAGAGCAAACCCAGAATACGACAATCCTACCGCACTATTCTCAAACCACTGCAACTCCTGAAAGCCAGAATCAACAGTGGCGACCACCAGAAAAGTGCCGAGGCAATGAAGCTCGACGAAGTCCCGGAGAATGAAGTTAACTGTCCCGCAACGAAATTAATCAGAAATGAATAACGGAGGAGTAGGAAAAATACAAATTTCCACTTCCCTCCATACCAAGCAGGAGACAGAACGAACAAGATTCATTGGCACAAAGGGTCATTTACAACTGGGATAAGCCCAGTTGCCTAGCCCCACGGATTAAAATAATCGGTATGGCAAAAACGCTTGAACGCACGGAAATTTGTTCTAGTTTCTACAAGGTCCGTATAGTAATCAACTCTAGATGCAGCCTGTACATTATCCAACATAATATTGCTTCATTCTGCCAAAGAATACACTCCCTTATGATATGATGTGCAGAATACGACAGACGAACATTATCAGTACTGAGGCAAATAACAGGCCGATTTAATATCCACCCTGTGTGAAACCATTCACATCTATTGTTAGATTATCTGGAAGCAAATTATACACACTTCCATGCTTTGCATACAATGTTAAGTTTGGAGTAAAATACAAATATTGTCTGTCACAGTATACGTTTATGATTGGTAAAATAATCCTGTTTACTACAGACAGAGTATCTATTTTATAATAATATTAGTGAGGAAACCTGGACTATATCTCAATTGGTGGAATTGCTGCAACACCTTACAGTGCGAAAATAAACGAATAAATAGAATAGTATTTTGGTATTTACGAGTACTTCCCATTAATGAAACGTTTAGGATGTTCACGTTCTACTCAATATTCTAATATAATTGATGTGATATATCACATCTTCCTATAACACTAGTTTTTTCCGCGGCACCGTTACCGTGACCTTTCTCATTGGAGCTGTACTTTTTTCAGGACAAAAATGAGCACATGTTACGCAACAATAGGTAGCTTTCTGTCAGTAAAGAATCTTCATAAATAGATCAGTACTTCCAAAGATTATGTTTTACAAATGTTTATTAACAAATTAACAATTTTATAACACATTTGCTCCTAAAGGGTCTCTTATTTCACCAATTTCAATATCGTATTCTATCTCATTACGTACTTGTGCGTTATTGTAATTTAAAACGCACGAGTTTCTTTTTAACAAGGTAAAACGCACGGTTTATGAAGATGCTCCGTCTAAAAAGAACGGTACATTTTTAAATCTTGGCAAAGAGTTTTTATGTCAGAAAAGTGATCAACATTTTATGAATAAAACTAACTTTGGGAGATAAAATATAATAAATAAACATTTAATACTTTAATTTATTTACTTTTGAAAATAAATTACAACCATTTATCTGTAACAAAACACAAAAATATTAATTTACTTTATTAGTAATACTGGCTGTTTTTGTGCCTTTGCCTTATAAAAAAAAGAGCTGATGCGCGCGCATCGCTAATTTATGAACAAGTAAAAATTATTCCACGCGCTTTTTCTTTGCGCTGTATTATTTTTATTTGAAAATGTCGTCAAGTAATGATGAATCTATAAATTCGACACCGCCAGAAGTCTCAGAGGCAGCGAAAAAGACTCTTGCCCGAAAAATCAACCGATAGATACTTACAAGCGTATCAAAATTTCATCTTATGGAAAACAAGCAAAGATGCAAATTCATTTTCAGAAAGTGTGTTTTAGCCTATTTCATGGAACTTATAAGTCAAGCTCATTGTGGTGCTACTATTCAATGCTAAAACGCACTGTGAAAACAAAACATGGTATTGATATCAAGTCATACTCCAACTTGCTGGCATTTCTAAAAATACGCTCTAGTGGCCATGTGAGTAAAAAGTCGAAAGTATTTTCGGCTGACAATGTCAAGAAGTTCCTAAAAGAAGCCCCGGATTGCCGATATTTGGCAACAAAGGTCAGTTGAAACTAAATTATTGTTATTAACTTCTTTCACTTTCGTATTTCTTTACAATGTAGGTATTTTGGACGCTGTTTTTATCTCTTTTCAGGTTGTATTAATGTTCGGCATAAATGGTGTATGTAGACGTCAAGAGTTGGCAAACATCACAACTAATGATGTCGAGAACCATGGGCGGGTTCTTCTTGTCCAGGTCAAAAACACAAAAAATAAAATTCCAGGATCGTTCACAGTAAAGGGTCCTTTTCACGACATAGTGAAGAAATACGAAGCGCTTCGTTCAACAAAAGCGATGCCTAACAGATTTTTTCAAAATTATCAAAATGGATAATGCGCTAGCCTAGCCTAGATAAATTTGGGGCAATGCCGAAAAAAATTGCCACTTTCTTAAATTTGGATGATCCACATGAATGCACAGGGCACAGTTTCAGAAGTTTCTCGGCTACATTGTTCGCCGATTCAGGTGCGAACTTATTGACACTAAAACGCCACGGAGGGTGGCGGTCGAACAGTGTAGCCGAGGGCTACATAGATGACTCGATGAGAAATAAAGAAGAAATTAGCTCCCACATCACAAGGAATATAAATTTGGAGCCAAGTGTTGACTCTCGACCATCTACGAGCACCCACGCGTATATTCCACCATCGTTGCCGCCGCCGCAGCCGCCTCCGTCACCGCCACCGACTGCAGAACTCTGTGGTCTCGTTTCTCCTACTTTCACTCAAGATAGTGAGATAGAGAGACTGGTGAAATTTTAACTAATAAAAATAATTTGACAACATTAAAAATGCCAACTGGCAACGTAATAATTAATTGTACAAATTGTTCAATTTTTTTCAACTGCTTTAACAAGTGATTAAAGATTTATTCGTTTAAGAAAGTCCGAGTTTTATTTATTTCCTCGCAAATATGTTATAAAACGTCGTATGACATACGTGCGCTTTGATTATTACAGCCTCTGCTTTCTTGTAGCCCTCGCCTGCGGCTCGGGTTTGCAACATCGCCTCGGCTGTAATTTCCGACTTACCGCACTTATATCATAATGTACTGTTATCATTTAAGCTGTGCAGATAATAAAGTTACTTGAAGGGACATAAAGATATGTCTCGAGTAAGTTAGTGACCGAAATATATAGCGAATATACCGAAGACATCCCGGCTTGTTGTCCCTACACCTACCCTACACCTACCCTACATCTACCCTACACCTACCCTACACCTACCCTACACCTACCCTACACCTACCCTACACCTACCCTACACCTACCCTACACCTACCCTACACCTACCCTACACCTACCCTACACCTACCCTACACCTACCCTACACCTACCCTACACCTACCCTACACCTACCCTACACCTACCCTACACCTACCCTACACCTACCCTACACCTACCCTACACCTACCCTACACCTACCCTACACCTACCCTACACCTACCCTACACCTACCCTACACCTACCCTACACCTACCCTACACCTACCCTACACCTACCCTACACCTACCCTACACCTACCCTACACCTACCCTACACCTACCCTACACCTACCCTACACCTACCCTACACCTACCCTACACCTACCCTACACCTACCCTACACCTACCCTACACCTACCCTACACCTACCCTACACCTACCCTACACCTACCCTACACCTACCCTACACCTACCCTACACCTACCCTACACCTACCCTACACCTACCCTACACCTACCCTACACCTACCCTACACCTACCCTACACCTACCCTACACCTACCCTACACCTACCCTACACCTACCCTACACCTACCCTACACCTACCCTACACCTACCCTACACCTACCCTACACCTACCCTACACCTACCCTACACCTACCCTACACCTACCCTACACCTACCCTACACCTACCCTACACCTACCCTACACCTACCCTACACCTACCCTACACCTACCCTACACCTACCCTACACCTACCCTACACCTACCCTACACCTACCCTACACCTACCCTACACCTACCCTACACCTACCCTACACCTACCCTACACCTACCCTACACCTACCCTACACCTACCCTACACCTACCCTACACCTACCCTACACCTACCCTACACCTACCCTACACCTACCCTACACCTACCCTACACCTACCCTACACCTACCCTACACCTACCCTACACCTACCCTACACCTACCCTACACCTACCCTACACCTACCCTACACCTACCCTACACCTACCCTACACCTACCCTACACCTACCCTACACCTACCCTACACCTACCCTACACCTACCCTACACCTACCCTACACCTACCCTACACCTACCCTACACCTACCCTACACCTACCCTACACCTACCCTACACCTACCCTACACCTACCCTACACCTACCCTACACCTACCCTACACCTACCCTACACCTACCCTACACCTACCCTACACCTACCCTACACCTACCCTACACCTACCCTACACCTACCCTACACCTACCCTACACCTACCCTACACCTACCCTACACCTACCCTACACCTACCCTACACCTACCCTACACCTACCCTACACCTACCCTACACCTACCCTACACCTACCCTACACCTACCCTACACCTACCCTACACCTACCCTACACCTACCCTACACCTACCCTACACCTACCCTACACCTACCCTACACCTACCCTACACCTACCCTACACCTACCCTACACCTACCCTACACCTACCCTACACCTACCCTACACTTTGTTCCAAAAAACATAACCTTAATGTTTGCTTGTCGTCGCCAGGCACTGAGTTTCGCTTCACCCACACAACCTTCGTTACGCTACGGAGGTCGCCTGTGCGAGATTTGGATTGCTCTGAAACATCTTAAAAGCAAAAAAGCGCCGGGTGATGTCGGAATCATGGCCGAACTCCTGAAGGCGGGTGGAAAACCGTTCCTTAAGGCCCTTCAGAAGCTGCTTGATTCCGTCATACTCGAGGGCAAAATGCCACAGGCATGGTGCAAGGGTGTGGTGGTACTCTTTTTTAAGAAGGGCGACTACGCCTGGCTGAAGAACTATAGGCCCTTCTCACTTCTAAGCCATGTTTACAAGTTGTTTTCAAGAGTCATCAAGAAAAGGCTCGCGTGCAGGTTTGACGATTTCCAGCCTCCCGAATAGCACCGTAGACCACATATATACATTGCGGCAGGTTATACAGAAGACCGAAGAGTATAACCTGCCTCTCTGCTTAGCGTTTGTGGACTACGAGAAAGCCTTTGATTCGGTCGAGACATGGGCTGTGCAGTCTCTCCAACAGGTGCCAGATCGACAACCAGTACATAGAGGTGTTGAAGTGTTTGCACAAAAACTCCACCATGTTATTCTGTCTTCAGAATCAGACCTCAAAACCTATGCTTCTCCAGCGCGGTGTGAGAAAGGAAGTCGTCATTTCTCCGAAACTGTTCACTGCTGCGCTGGAGGATGTCTTCAAAGTTCTGGACTGGAGGAGGCAAGGCATCAACGTTAATGGCGAGTACATCACTCACCTTCGGTTTGCCGACGACATAGTGGTCATGGCTCAGTAGACCTTCCCAAAGAGTGGCTCCAAAAATGAACATGGACAAAAACAAGGTCATGGTGAATGCCCATGTAACACCCACTCTTACCAAGATCGGAGACTACACTCGAAGTTGTAGACGATTATCTCTACCTGCGACAAACGGTCCAGTTGGGTAAGTCTAACTTCGGGAAAGAAGTCAACCGTCGAATCCGACTCGGCTGGGCGGCGTTCGGGAAGTTGCGCGGTATCTTCTCGTCTATTTTACTGCAGTTTCTCAAGACATCTAATACTGTGAATTGTTACTGAATAAATAGAAATTGAAAAAAAAAAATGACAAAAGTCTATGACCAGTGTGTGTTGCCAGTCACCAGATCACCTATGGGACCAAGACGTGGTCGGTCACAATGGGCCTTATCAGAAAGCTTAAAGTCACCCAAAGGGCTATTGGAGAGGGCTATGCTCGGAGTTTCCTTGCGTGATCGCAGCAGTAATGAGGATAACCGAACATGAGAACCAAAGTTACAGACATAGCCCGAAGAATTGCGAAACTTAAGTGGCAGTGGGCAAGGCACATTGATCGCAGAACGGATGGCCGATGGGGCCAAAAAGTTCTGGAATGGCCGCGAACCGGAAGACGATCCGTTGGAAGGCCTACCACTAGGTGGACCGATGACCTGGTTATAGTTGCAGGGATGCGCTGGTGGTTATGGAAAAGAACGGACAAGAAAATACACAACAACTCTTAAAAAAACGTGTTTTACAACATTTATATACATACATTATTATTTATTTTTTATTATATGCTTTAAAACTTAAGTCTAAAACACATACAATGGGCGGCCTTATCGCTTGCCGCGATCTCTTCCAGGCAACCTGGTATGGACAGTAATTGCTTGGACATGAAATGGGGCGATAATTGGTGTAACAATAACATTGCTTAAATGATATACTACAATATATACACAGATAAATACATAAGCTATGTAATAGATACATAAATACATACATACCCACTTAATATATAGGTAAATAAAAAGCAATACAAAAAATTACGACAATCTATTGATAATCACAGTATCTATAATATTTGAAATTGACAAGCTAAGAGGAAGACAGCGACAGATAATGTTCCCTTACAAGTCTTTTAAACACAGGCAATGATTGAGCACATTTGATTGGATCGGGCAATGCATTCCATAGACGAGTAGCCTGTACAGTTTTGGGGCTGGTCTGTATTAGCAAACTTACGCTTTGAGCTTTCAGCGACAGGCCTTATAGAGCTTGGCTTTGTCGATGCAGTCCTACCTTGTCTGTCTCCTTCAGAGACGGCAAGGTGGCGTGGTCTTGAGGGAGAGCGCACGGTCGTGTAGATCCTCAAGGCAAGTGTGGTGGTTTTCCTTCTCGTGGTTGCCGCCCTGTTATTGGTCTAATTCCCTCTGAAATAGACGTAACTAAAATCACCGTGCGACGTATCACAGGGGTGGCGAGGTCATGCCCCTGGGTGTCCACCATTGAACAGGAACAATGATGGATAGCAATGACCTCCCGCGTGTTTGTGCCGTGCGCGGGGACCCGTACGGAAGGATGAGGGGATCCTGGTGGCTGAGCCGATGAGCGTAGGCGGTTTAACGTCTCTGAGGCAACTCCACTTTGGCCCGGATTTCTTCTCACACGGGAGGCCGTGGCCTAGCCAGCTACGGTCAATCGTCTGCGGGGTCCGGTCAGACGGCCCCCAGGCGAGTTCACTCCCATTGGGGGCTTACAGGCGGCGGCGCTCGCTCGCATTGCTAGTGGTAGCGGTGTGAGTTGGTGTCGTGCAGTCTCGTGAGCAACTAATGGGGGGGGGCTATATCCCTCGACTAATCCCTGGTGCTACCGTAGCATCGCCACTTTGAGCACTCCATGGCGGGTGGGGATAGTCGGGGGATGAAATAATTTCTCGGGAATTTTTAAATGAATATCAATTCAAAAAAAAACCACAAGGCGAAAGGACCGGCGAAAGCTGGGACTGCGCACCAAAAGGCGGGACCGGCGAAAGCTGGGACTGCACACCAGACGGCGACACCGGCGCAAGCCGGGACTGCATCTTCCCTAGCAGGAACGTCCAGAGGTGATACTGCAGTGGGATCGTCTCGAGGTGGGGCTGCGGCGGGACTGTCAAATGACGGGACTGTCGCGGCACTGTCGAGGGCCGGCACTGCTGTGGGACCACCGAAGGGCGGAACTGCAAACCAGCCCACCGGGCATAAGGGTACTGCCAAACAGCACCTCGTCGTCTCCCGGCGGCCGGCATGAATCAGGCTGGCTTCCGGTTGGACGATCTGGGGCGCGAAGGAAAAAGCGCCAAAAGCTGAGAAAGCAGGTGGCTCTGGAAGGGACTCCTACAGAGGGCCCATCAAAGAGACCGCGTGCTGCTCTCAGCGGGGACAGCGGGGACATGGCGGCCAAGAGGATGAAGACCCAAGGGCAATCATCGTCAACCGGATCCTTTAGGGATGCGGTGGCGGTTGTGAAACTCGCTGTCGTCACAGTCAAGTACCCGGAGGAGTACTTGAAGGCGGAGGACTTGGTGCCGATCCAGGAGCTCATAATTGAGAAACTGGAAGTGGCGCCGGATCCTCTGCCTGTCCTCACGGTTGCTCCCGGAGTGGTCGCGGGTGCAATTCATGTATCCTGCGACAACTCTGATGCAGCTAGCTGGTTTCGGGGTGCCATCCACAATGTGGAACTTGGCTCCATGAAACTCAAGGTCGTCAACGCCAAGGACCTTCCAAAGCCAGTCAAAATGGCATGGAAGAGTCGCAACTTGGCGCTGCAAGACTCTGCTCGGGCCATTCGATTGCTCCAGCGACTTAACCCTACCTTGAGGACGGGCGACTGGAAAGTCGTGAATACGCTCACTGAGCAGACCGGCATCCGTCGTATCGTCCTCATGGACGGAGTGTCCGCTGGGGTCATCAAGGCCGCGGGCTACTCTCTTCCAGGAGGGATTGAACGATACTTGTTCAAGCTCCTGGAAGAAGACAAGGGAGAGGCACCTACTGCGGCAGCAGAAGTGGAGCCCACCGAGGATGGACCACCACAACATGGGGAGGCCATCGAAGAAATCTCTGCTGACGGCGCAGCGCAGGAAACAGAGATTGGCACCAGGGCGTCAGTGGCAGACCACGAGGATGACATCCTCGGGGAATTCAACACCCTGGGGATTGAGTCGCCGACTGCTCTCGAGGAGAACCAGGCGATGGAGGAGGGGCCTCAAGATTAAGGCCCTCCTATATCAACACAGGCCCATCTAAATCATCCAAGATGGAGGGACTAAGGTGTGTACAAATTAATTTGCATCATTGCAGAGCCGCTACTGCCCTTCTGGCTCGGCAACTGAAGCTTAACACATACGACGTTGCCTTGATACAGGAACCTTATCTGTATAAGGGGACTATAAAAGGCTTAGGTGGGACAGGAGGCATGGTGCTCTATGACTGTCCAACTAATGACGCGAGGACTTGCATCTATATCAGGGGCGGTATAGAGGCAATGCCCTTACGTACTTTCTGTTACAGGGATCTCACAACAATTATCCTTGCCTCTGCCTATCTCCCATATGAACAAAAAGAACCAGTAACACCACTAATCAGAAGACTGGTTGATTACGGCAACCAAAAGAACCTTGACCAATACCTTGATTAATACTTGGTTGCGATGCGAACGCACACCACGTCGTTTGGGGCAGCTCGGATGTCAACAAACGAGGGGAGGATTTGTTGGACTTTGTGGTAAGCTCTTCTTTACAAATCCTTAACGTAGGCAATAAACCTACTTTTAGGACTTCTGCGAGGACTGAAGTTATTGACCTTACGCTGGCTTCAAACAGGGCCAGCGCTCATATTGAAAATTGGCATGTATCGGACGAAATTTCTTTGTCTGACCATAATTATATATGCTTTAGGTTTAGGACGGCGGGAGAAGCCGAAACTAGACGAAGGAGAAACCCAAGGTATACAAATTGGGACTCATACAGGAGGGACCTCAAAGTAAATTTGGGGAGCCCTAAAGGTAAGCTCAATTCCATACTTGATATAGAATTTGAAGCAGACAGAATAAAGGCAGGCATCATCGGTGCATGGGAAGATAACTGCCCAGCGAAGAAGGCCTTTGGCAAAAAGGTACCATGGTGGACTCCTGAAATAGCCAAAATACGTCAGGAAACACGGCAGGCCTTTAATGATGCAAAAGCCAGGAAGGATTTTTCTGGCTATCATAGCATGCTAACAAGGTATAACACGGCGGTACGCAAGGCCAGAAGAACTAATTGGCGGCAGCATTGCACTTCCATCGAAACTCTGCCAAATGGGATGAGGTTGTGCAAAGCAATGTCCATGACCAAGACAAACCCACTAGCATCTGTAAGGGATGAGAATGGGCAACTCACGGAAACTGGACAGGACACTCTGGGCGTGATGTTTAGGACCCACTTCCCAGAATGTATACTGCGCGATAGCGATGAAGAGGAACCAGTCACAAGGGACGAGCTTACAAGGCACACGTCCAAAAATAACTGGCTCACGGCAAAGAAAGTGGTAGATGAAAATAAACTGAAGCTGGCCATAGCGGGCTTCCAGCCACTCAAATCCCCTGGTCCAGATGGCATCTACCCAATACTATTGCAAGAAGGGGCATCTGTTTTGATACCCCATTTGAGTAAGCTCTACAGAGCCTGCATAGCCTTTGGGTACGTACCCAAGGCATGGAGGGAGGTCAAAGTCACCTTTATACCGAAGGTGGGTAGACCGACTTATGAAGAAGCTAAAGCTTACAGGCCCATTAGTCTATCATCCTTTCTCTTGAAAACTCTGGAGAAACTGGTAGACAGGTACTTAAGAGAGGGTCCTCTGAAAGTATTCCCTCTACATAAACTACAATGCGCCTACAGCCCCGGCAAATCTACGGAAACGGCACTGCACTATGTTGCGAGTCGAGCCGAGGCTGCGCTAGAGGGACAAGAAATCTGTGTCGGGGCTTTCCTCGACATAGAGGGAGCCTTTGACAAGACAACATTTGAGTCCATACGCACTGCTGCAAAGGAACATGGCATCAATGATACCACGTGCAACTGGATTGACTATATGCTGAGAAGCAGAACAGTCAGATCGGAACTAATGGGAGACAGACTTAGTGCAAAAACAAGAAGAGGTTGTCCGCAAGGCGGAGTGCTGTCACCATTATTGTGGTGCTTGGTAGTAGACTCGCTACTAACCAAACTTAATACCGGACCATTCTACACAGTAGGCTATGCGGATGACATAGCTATAATGGTCAATGGTAAATTCCCGAACATAGTGTCTGGATTATTACAACAGGCATTGAGGATGACAGAGGAATGGTGTACAGTGAACCACCTCTCTATCAACCCAAGCAAAGCAGTCATTATTCCCTTCACGAGGAAGAGACAACTAGGAAACCTAGGAGAGCTCTCCCTCAATGGAATAAAACTGCCCTGGTCCACCGAAGTTAAATATCTGGGTGTAACGCTTGATAAAGAACTCAGGTGGAAAACTCATGTGGAAAATATTACGACAAAGGCCTTACGAGTGTTCGGCATGTGTCGTTCTACCTACGGTAAAACTTGGGGGCTAAAGCCCAAAGTGATACGATGGCTGTACCGGACAATGATAATACCTATTATCACATACGGCAGCATAGTGTGGTGGCCAAGAACAAAGCTTGCCTCGTGCAAAGCGCCACTCACCAGGTTACAAAGAACAGTGTGTCTCGGCATCACGGGTGCTTTCAGGACAACACCTACGGCAGCGATTGAGAGATACCTCAATATCCCTCCTCTGCATATGATGGTTGAATTCGAGGCAAGGAAGACATTACATCGTCTCGCTGTCGCTGGACTATGGGATGCCTCTAAGCCAAAGACTAACCATACAAAGTTCGATGAGAATGAAAACCTGGATCGGGTAACAAGCATGTTATCCGATAAAATGCAAACTATGTTTGTGTTTGAGAGGTCTTTCAAGGTCCAAATCCCTACAATCGAGGACTGGACGAAGGGACTTGATCCACCAGAACAAGATAGTCTGGTGTGGTACACTGATGGATCCAAAATGGAAGCAGGTACAGGAGCGGGAATATACGCAAAAGGCTACAAATGTAGCAAAAGCTTAGGGAAGATGGCAACTGTATTCCAAGCGGAAACATATGCCATTATAACCTGTGCTCAAGAGAATATAGATAGAGGGGCCAAAGGTAAATCCATATATATTCTTAGTGACAGTCAGGCTGCAATCAAAGCCATGGCATCCTACAAAGTGGACTCCGGACTTATTCTGGATGCTATCCAAACCCTAAACAGGCTTGGGAAGCACAACAGGGTAAGACTGATGTGGGTCCCTGGGCACAAAGGATTCCATGGTAACGAAGTGGCTGATGAACTGGCAAGGGAGGGCTCAGCGAATGATTTTGTGGGTCCAGAACCATGTGTAGGCATCTCGACGTGTCTCGTAAAAGCCGCATTTAGGGAGTTTGCAGATCACAGACAACGAACTTGTTGGCTGTCTACTACCGGTCTACAACACTCCAAGAGATTCCTGGGCTCCACTTTCAAAGCCCGGGATTGCATTTGGAACATGAGCAGGGGGCAAATCCGCTACCTGCTTGGGGCCTTTACTGGGCACTTTGGAACCAACGACATGCTCATGAAGATGGGTCTAACCGCGACACCCATGTGCAGGTTGTGTGGGGAACATACGGAACGCATGGAGCACCTACTGTGCACATGCGATGCACTGGCTGGTAAGCGAATGAGTCTCCTAGGGGTTGGATACCCAAAACCAGAAGATTATAGGCTCATATCTCCTAGTCTCGTTGTAAAACTCATGAAAACAGTTTTCAACGAGAATGAGGAGGAGTAAGTTATCTAGGGGACCACAAAAGATCCCAATGGGTCGAAGTGTCCGAGGTATTTCTCGGCCCCTTCATAAGATAAGATAAGCCTGTACAGTAAATGATTTATCCAAAAAAAAGTCGTGCAATGCGTTGGCATTTGAAGTCGTAAGTAGTATATACGTGAGGACAATTAATGCACCCAGACTAACACTACTATACTACGTATAGGTATAACGTATTACAAGCACTAACAGGCACATTAATTCATTTAATAAATAGGAACATGGTTTTCAAATACTTACAAATATTGCAAACATAGGTAAATTACCGAATTCAACAACGGAGCAGTGTGTGTCAATTTCTTAAATAAAAAGAGAAAAATGGGATACTATAATTATGAATATAAAACAAATTAACCAGTTTGATTTTATCTACACTAAGAATTTCCCTATGGAGCAGGACCAGCATGTTGCCTGCTCCATAGAGCATTCTTATCTTTAAGGTTACACTATTCGATTTTTTTTCCATACAAACGTAGTCTAGGGATTATTCCACTGTTTGACGTTACGTTCAAAATAAAAAGTGATATCAATTTGTCTCATCATTATCTAGCCCTGTATGGAAGCGAAAAAGTAAAAAAAGAAAATATTTGAAAGTTATGAGCGTCGAAAGTTCCACATTTCGACACTAATTTTAACGCATTTTTGGGCGCAAATAAATACCATAAGAAGACGGAAAATTGCAAAACGGAATCCATACAGGAATAGATTACGAGTAGTAGTTCAACATTGCATATAATTTTATTTTGAACGGATAGATTTAGTCATTTTTTCATGATATCTAGACTGCCAAAGGTCTGTTTATAAAATTTCGCGCGCTCGGTTTCGTCCTAAATCATTATCCATTTCGCTACAAATTTGCAAAAGTGTGTATTCGTACGCGAACTAGCTTCCTACTGCTGATCATAGCATCTATCTCTTCCGCACGTGTTGTCGGTTGATATAAAATGCATTTAAACCCCGCGCACAAAATAGTTCGTGCCTTCGACTAGTGTACCCTTCATATAATCATCTAATTTGTAATATACTTGTTAACAAAGTGTGCTTTTAACAAATGTTTTAAATTTTCTTTCATTTCGTTTTAATATATCACAAGGTACTCGTATTTTGGTATAGAATTTAACTCAGCACCCCATGAAAGATGTGTGTACTTTAGCTAATCTATAAGATGGTTGATCTAACTTATCTTTGTTTCTTGTTCAATTGTGTCTGTCACTAACTTAACTAAAGAGATGTATATTTTTTCTTAATTGTCAGCATTATTTGTTCCCTCTGCTGGGACACAGGCATACTCTCTGTGAGAGAGGTAATGGGTCTTAAACTTCCACACGGGCCCAGTGCGGGTTGGTAGATGTCCCAATTTTTTGCGAGCTGGCTGACCAAAACCAGATGTCAAGCAGTCGGATTTTTAGATTTTTTTTATTATAATTTTTTAATTACAACTTATCAGTGATTTTTTGTTTGAATTACGTACAGTTAAACATATAAGTGTTATATATTTTTGAAATTATCTCTTAAAACCCTTTATTTTGATACCCCACACAATGGGTTTGGAAGAAAAAAATATTGTTTCCCCCACAAAATGGCGCCCAAAATCCGCCATTTTTAACTATTCCAATTTTAATGTAGCTCATGACACTAGCAGGGTTCAAACGAATCGATTTACGTAAGGATCATCAAAATATGCCAACGCGTTTGGTCTATAGAATGCCGCATATATAGGAACAAACATACATACATAGACTGATAAACACTTTACCCTCCTTCGGCAGTCGGGTAAAAAGAGTAGGTAGTATAAGCTTACAAACATAAATACAACGATTTGTCTTAACATACATCAATTATAATGCTTACATGCCTTAGAAGATAGTCAGAATATCAAATATCAATTAAAGATCACGACGCCACATAAAACGAAGATTAGTGAGTAACAAGACGTAACAATGATCCCACCAAAAACGAACCTGTGAAAAGGCACCAAGAGTTGAGATCTAGAAGGGTGACAAGTTTCATAGCATTTCCTTGAAAAGGTACATTGTACAATTTTGTCTATGGACATAAAGTAAAATATTATTTACTTAGATATTGAATTTTTTACTTGTCATCTTGAAAATTTTTATGACCTTAAGCATCTTTATGTAATTTCAGGCTTCTTTCCTGTACATATGCAAGGAATGTACAGTCATTAATCGCTATAACCTGACACATCCTGCCGTTAGCTGACCAACTTAAAGTTACGACGAATATGAACCTTCTGCAATTAGCAGTAGATAAGTGTTAATCGATACGTATGAGCTTATCCAACTAGAACGACTTATAGGTAGACCAATATTACAGAATACAGTTGTGCCAATTTTATCTTTAACACGTATCGTTATGGTAGATAAGCGTTTGAATACTGTTTTGTCACCATGATGGACTTGTTAATTTTAACAATATTTTAAGTCGATTTGGTCAAGTGGTTGCATCAGTGAACCTACTACGTCAAAATGATTGCGAGTTCGAAACTAACCTTCCGTTTCTTTTTGCTTTGTGTTAACAATATTCAATTATGTTTTTGATTTCAAAATATTATTTATAATATAAAAGAAAATAGTTTATAGTTAACTATTTAAATACAAATAAAAACAGAAATGGAAAACAATAACGATTATGATAACGAGTTTATTCAATGTTAATATGAAATAATTACTTACTTACAAAAATAGTTACTTTTCATATATTTAAAACTAAAACATATAAAAGAAGTTAGAGTACTCAACTACTTGTGTTAAGCTTGATATTTTTTAATTTAATTTGTTAACGCAAAAAAACAGGTTCCTTCGTTTCAATAGTGCCTAAAAAATACCCATTTTTATTTTAAAAGTAGGTAAGTAATTTGTTACATACTTTACAAAGTGTTTAATGTAGTAAATCAACATTTTGTATGTTTAGAAATATGTAATATTTCTATTTTATAACAATAATATCACCACATTAATTATCTTACCTACTTATAAAATATAAGTGAAAATAGTACTAAATACTTTGATGTTTTACCTACTTTATAGATTTTTGTAAGTATTTTCAGTTTTAAATATGGTTATGATCGTAAAAAAGACCTGATTATTCATTGTATGAAACACTTCCTTAAAAATATGATAACAACAGTTTATGTGACACACTAGTGTGACACACTTACTGTGAATCGTGAATGTTGGCATCTCTCTGATGCCAACATTCACGATTATTTTGCAATTGAGACGTTATAGTAAAATTATAAAATAGAAATAAAAAAAATGGAAAAAGACGTTGTTTTCGCAATTTAGTAAGGCAAGGTAAAAATGTTCCCGCGTAGTCATTGCAATTGTGCTTAGATTGGCTTCAGCTTTATTGTCACGGTTCTTTTTTATTTTCCTACCCTTAGTAACGTTTGACTACCAATTTTTTGAATACGTATTTGTCTTTCAACTACCCACTTATTACAAGTTAGGCGAAAATATTACCAATTTAAACATTTTATATTTGAAGAATGTGTCCGTCTATAGTTTATTACAATAATGCTAGAAATACTTATTGAATAGATTATAAATTGAAAGCAAAAAAAATATATCCTCGACACAGGATTAGAACTCGCATCTTGCTCGTCTCAGCCTTATACACAAATCACGAGACCAGACCATCTTTAATATAGTTATTTAAATAAGCTATTAGTAACAATGACACTAATTTATATTACCATACTCCGATAAACTTTAAGCCTTACAGCATAAAAATCAAAACTGCATAACAAATAGTTATAAATATCCTAACACTAACGTTTAACTTTTTTTAACGATCTCATTTGTGTATCTGTGTGCTTAGTGCGAGTTTTTAACGTACTCACTCGTGATATCGTAAACGATCTCTTATGTCAAAATGTATACAAAAAAGAGATTTTGCCTTGCCGTCACCAGACGGCGCTTATCCAGTTTCAATACAAATTGTAGTTTACGTTAACGCGATTGAGCGTGAATAAAAACTCGCACTAAGGCCTCAGGTAATATTATTGTATTTGTTCATCGAGTAGCGCTAGTCTAACTAATACAAATAACCATTGTAAAATAAACTCATACAAATGAAATATTCCTTAATGTTACAAGCAGAGGGTTCATATTCGTTCGTTTTTAGGATGGGTCAGGTAACATCTATTACCGACTGTAATTAGTTGTTTCTTCTTCGCTCTTTATGGATTGGATAGCTTATTTTAGCATTTAGATCACCCATAATTACATAGAATCGATGTGCCAGGTCCAATGCCTTATACAAATTTGCGTAAAAAATGTCGATCTCTTCTTCTCTTGCTATGCTATGAGCGACATTTTGTTGTCATGTATAATAATGCGACTCTATCAGAGATGCCGGTCGCCGGTGAAGCTTTCTATGTTTTCCTTGTGATTTAAATTTATTAAAAATCCAACCCCAAACTTTCCTTGTGTGAGTCCTGTATTTCAGAGTATACAGTTTTCATATTCTTCTATTTTTGTTCCCATTCCCCGCGTCTCCGATAGTCCAATTATATCATAGTTTATGTTTTTTAATGCTGCTGATAGTTCTAATAGACGTCCGTAAGTTGACAAGGTTCTGACGTTGTAGGTATTTGTTGCTCCAGATGTAGAGTTATTGTTTTCTTTGAAGGGTTTTGGTCATAATCTTCCACGGTGACCAACCAGGTTGGAAGATGTTCTTTGTTGCTTAGTTGAATTAATTCGTTTATAAAATTGTGAGGTTAATCTGTGTTATACTAATTAACTGTTTTCAGAGTTCATATTACGTGAATAATGAAAATCATGGACCGCAATTGAAATCTACGTTTTCGGTCGATTTGATCATATCCAAAATGTTATCACAGACTGTGGTTGTCGCCAAAAGTGTGCATTATTATCACAAATATATTCAATAGGCACTTTTTTATTTATTTCAAAAGAAAATATTCATCACACGATTAAGAAAGCGTTTTGATTAAACGAGTAGTTTAAATTGGTTTTCTGGTAGAAAATTCATTCTTTGATTGCCTTTTTATTCTCATAGACGATCAAACATTCCCGAGCGAAAACAAGTTTGTTAAAACTTATTATATACCCAGTTAGTTCAAGAAAATAAAGCTGTATTCTAAACTAATATTATAAAGTGGTGAAACTGTTAGTTTATTTTTGGAAGTATTTCTGGGTTAATTTTGCAATTGTAAAAAATTCTTTCACTGGTGCAATGTTAGATAACCAATGAAGCCTTAGATTACTTAAATTAAATATGCCTTAGATTAAAGAGCACTCAAGCTGTAGAATAGGCCACGGCAAACCCGGGGTATAAAAGCTAGTTTTTTAATGAACTGTTATAGACGTTTTGTTTTTTTTTTTAATTACAGAACGTAGAACGAATTAATCGTCGCGTTGAAGCAACATTAATGAGTTACGTTCTACCCTCTAATAGCAATCAGCACTTGTCCCCATCACGTTTGTTATTGGCATTCCATTTAGTAGAGTTGAAAGTAGGCTTCGGTTACCCTGACAATTGTTTTTAATGTCTTGGTAAGTAGAAGTACCTAGCGTTGCGAGATCGGATTCAATGAAAGGTTTTGTCGCGCATATTAGAACATATATTGCTAATATTGAATTAACTTTTATATTATTTTGTCACTCGCACCTATGGCCATTAGCCTATAATATTATTACAAGCTTTATATTGTTTAATGTTTTCGTATTGTGTCCGGCAACTAGTAAAAAAAATTGAAGCACTGCCTGTCATTCGAAACTTGGCATTCTTATGTAACTTTAAAAACTTTGAAATAATTTGGTACTGTGGAACTGGTTTTATAATGGACCCGGAAGATGGGATAGGAACTTCTCAACCAGTATATAACCACTCAATGAATATGTATTGACAAGCGATATTATGTCACGTACTGTTTAATCCATTATAAGCCTGTTTTCAAAAGAATTTACAATTCATTATATTTTATAATCCTATTAGAAAATTCGCAGTATTCAGTGTTAGCTTCACATCGCCACTACCTATACAGGAGGGAAATCTGAATGTCTTAACTTGATATCAAATTCTTTGTTTATAGGCTTGTAAATATATTCGCACCCTTAGTATTAAAGTGACCTAACATAAAAAATGCAATTTGTGGGCAATGACCAAAAAAGTCTATAAAAAAAGAATACTAAAGTGACCGATGTATACGCTGTTCCTTTCTTACGCATTCGGGTTTTTTTCGCCATAGGGTTTTAGTTTACTTTTAAAGATCATTTTATAGCAGAATCAGTAGTTACAGGAATTTGAATTAGGTCACTTTATATATAATAAATCTCTGGCAGTAGGTACTGAGCCGATTACAAAATCTGCCACCGATAGAGAGCTACCCACTGTCGAGGTTTATAGTATTTTTTATGTAACGGACGAAGCCGGGAGTAAAAGCCAGAAGTACATAACAGAAAACAGAACAGAAGTTCTTTGAGTTCTTTTATACCCTTTCTGCTTTGAGCTATGATAATATGCCTAGGCCTACTAGCCTATATATTTTATGCGAAGGGCTTCGTGTACTGTGAATCAGTACACGAAGCCCTTTTTTTATTTTAGGAAAGTATATCTTTGATCCTATTATTGCTACAATAAACAGTTCAAAAATATTGCGACACAGTCTTAGGAATATTGCAATTTATAAGGTATCTAAATCTAGCGTAACTCTCGGGTCGCGTAAACGGCACTTAGGTACACAACTATCTCGGGCACTTTAGTCGAGTAAGTAATAGACTTTTTACGACGAAAGAAAGTATTTCTTTGCATATTTAACGCCGAAGATTTTTATTTTATTAAACGACTTTCCATAAAGGAGGCGTTTTTTTTTTGTTTGTTCATGCATAACACTGTCATTTTTAAATGGATTCGCATTTTTTTTTTTGTTTGAAAGGGTATACTCTCGAACTGGTCTATAAGTCAGAATCTGATGATGGGATCGAATGGAAGTCGACAGAATGCGTCAAATATTGTATATAGCGAAATTGGTATTTTCATGAATATGGAAAGAATCTGCACACAAAAAGTATCATTTGGCTAAATGGAACTGATGAAGAAGACCACAGATGGCCACTGGAACTCCCTAATAAGTATGTCACGGGTATAACATATTACAAATAGTTAAACGACTATGATGAATAAATACTGATTAATAAATGGTACCTACTGATCGAACTGATCTGATGATGAAGTCGGAAAATCATTTATAAGTAGCCAAATTACATTTCATGACGATGCCAACAAGCCCAAACACGACTAGGATACATTGTTTTATTTCGGAGTTCTAGTGCCTACTAGAACTACCGCATGGGTCAAGGGTTTAAGCAAAGCTTGTCAAAATTGGTCTGTAGATAGATAGATAGATAAATTATTTATTCAGTGCACACATAAGACACAGCACAACACACAAAATCAAAATATTTTAATTTACCTGTAGGTATTTGGAAAAAAAAAGGTGCCAACATACAAAAAAAATATGTGTTAAAAATCGTTGCCCCACACAAGGAATTTCTCCTGTATCGTGGGTACGTTTACAAACATATAAACTCACATACACAAACACCCAGAGCCGGCACAACTATTTGTAGATCATACAAATAATTGTTCCGTGCGGGAATCGAACCCGCGACACGCAGCGCAGCAGTCAATCGCTCAACCACTGCGCCAACCGTGCGCCATAATACAAATAAAAGTGACACACGTAACATCTTTGAACATCTTTGACGGCACCTACAGTTGTGACAGTATTAGGGGTACCCACAAGATCGAAAACCACCTATCTTCATTGTGAATCCTCGTCATCGCAATTTACAAAATAACGATTATGGAACAGTTTGTGGTTTATAGGTCACGATAAATTATGAAACAAAATTAACGTAAAAGTATTACAAAAATATACAAAGTAATTTACGTTGAGAAACTTTTTCGGTTTAATAAAATATATCTTGTGTAAATTTAACGTTTTGTCAACACGAGTAGTAGTAGCAATATTACTTGAAAACCCTCGCAAAGTTTGTGAGGTAAATTTCACCAGGTAGGTAAGTTTATGCGCTCCTTATAACTGAGAAGGAACTCAATATCCAGTTATCTCATATCTGCAGGAATCACTGTGGCTTAGTATTCTACTTCTCGAATTTACGAGTAATCGCAACTTTCCTTACATTCTTCTTAAACTGAATAAGTTGTTCAATCACCCTATAAATTACGTATCGGGCATCCCTTTTATTTAGTTCTTGTTGTATTTTGAGCAGTGGTGGCCCAGTGGTATCGGCCGCGACTTACGTTGTAGGTCGTAGGTTCGAGCCCAGGTAGGCGCTTTACTTTGTGTAAATTATTTCATCACCATTGCTCTCAAAACGGTGAAGGAAAACATCGTGAGGAAACCGGCATGTCCTAGAACCAAAAATTTGAAGACATGTGACATCCACCAACCCGCACTGGGCTTAATAGGCTGATGATGTGATGTGTGATGTGATGTGTTATATTTTAAGTTTAAACAAAGCAACCTAAAACTTACTGCCTTTTCCTCGGAAACCATAAATAAACAGAATCTTTTGTGCTTTTAACTGAACCTTTAAAGCTAACAGTTTTCTTTGCAGTCTTTGCGCGCTTTACGCTTGAGTGATACTGTAGTTATTATGTCTCATTGCCGTTCCCTCCTATCTACTACTATCTGTACTTATTGTATCGCCTCAGTCGTTGGTCCGTGTCCACCTTGGGTGTGTCCCTTCAATCAATCAATCGACTCGTCCAATTGCAATCAACCACCTGAAGTCACTCAGTCTTCACGCTATATATATAGGATAGGCAGATAGGCCTGAAAAGCCAACTTGGCATTGAAAAAGGTAAAACCGAAAGCTACGATCTATTGAGCCTGAAAACAGTTTAAAGCTGTTTTACGGTATTTTAATTTCAAAACAGGAAATTCTCATATTTTATGTACATGAAAGTTGTCCGAATGACTTACGTCGGAGAAGCCAATTCGAAATACCTACATATTATCTACCCTCACACGCAATGGAGGAAGATAGTATATTCCCCATGTAGAGATCCTTTAAACCAATGACTGAAACAAAGAGCTTTTGTCTCCACCTAACGGAAATCGATTTTCCTTCGACTAATATATTTTCCAAAAGCAAATTGTTTTATTTTATTACGATATATTTCTTACGCCTGTTCAATGAAACTCGAATGCTCCTTTATTAGGTTTGTTTCTCCAATAAGGGTGTAATGTTTGGTACGTAATCTTTTTTTTTGAGCCGATTAGGTAGATAATGTGCATTGCATATTTTATCAAATTCCCAAGGGCAGAAGCGGTGCCAAGCCTTCAGTGTCGCCAATCATAATATTTTAATCATAATAATCTAAATGAAAATATTATAATCTAAATTAATTTAATGTAATAAATAAATATTTTAATTTTAATCATAATAATCTAAATTCTCAGTGTTCCGAGTCAATTTTCATCGATACTGGATACGCACCGTCTAGTGGCAATACAGTTAAACATAATTTATTCAATACGATTTGACATAAGCGAATTCAGTGTAAAACTTACTCCTAGGCCCTCTGAAGTTCACATCTAATAGTGGTAAAAATATTTTACTAAAAGACGGGTTATTTATTTAGGTATGCTGTTAAACATCCAATACTATTCTAAGATAAAGGATTATTACTGAGAATCATTATAATAGCTAATGGTACGGTGTTCAAAACAATAAACGATGTTCTCACCTCTGTGAACTATTTAATAGCATCAACGGTATAATTTGAGTATCAAAGATCAAACGCTTTTGCATGATGAGATAATTCTAACACTTGTTGATGTATTTTAGTATAATTATATCAAATTACGGCGTATTACAGAATACATTAAAATTAATTATTGTGTGCAAACAAAGTAGTTAATTTAACTTTTCGTTGGAAGTATAAATTGTGTAGATTTTCGCTGAAATTATATTTACATTGTGTCTGTATTGAGTATTAACAATTAAGATTTCCGAGAAAGTGCCGACTTTGTTTTAATTAAAACTTGTGGAAGCTTCTATATGTAAATAGTTAAATTGAAATAGACACTCAGAGTTTATTTCCTGTACCTACAATCAAAGCTGTCCTAAATTCTCAGATGGTTTTTTTAGGTCAACTGAAAAGTTCGGTAAGATCTATGGCACAAAGGACAGGACGAGATTTGTAAAGGAGTCAAGAAGTTACTGTGGTGGGTGGTTGGTGGTTGTGCCTTTACTATGAAAGTTGCCAGCTGAAGGGAACCTTGTAGCATTCAGACTTTCAGAAAGAAGGTCTGTCGTGAATTAAACACTCATTCGAATTTAGAAGTAGAGATAGTTAGTCACTGGTTTACAGGTGATGTTGCATGGTGTAGAATTATTTTTAACCCCCAACGGAAAAAAGAGGGTTGTTATAAGTTTGACGTGTATCTGTGTGTCTGTGTGTGGCATCGTAGCTCCTAAACGGATGAACCGATCCTGATTTAGTTGTTTTTGTTTGAAATGTGACTTTATCGAGAGTGTTATTTGCTGTTTGGTTGAAATCGGTTAAACAATTCAAAAGTAATTCGCATTTTACTCTTTGAATCTGGGATTTTTCGCAAGATATCATGTCTAAATTACGTGTTTCGATATATTGTCGATTGAAGCGTGTCTACTGCTAGGTTTATATGTATAGACTCAAAAGCATGAAATAAAAATTAAATTTAAAATTTAATAAACCCCCCACAGAAAATCCTCTAAAAAGCAAAAAATAAGCCTCGTACTTGCGTCGGGGAACCGCTAAGTAAATTAAATAAACTGCTGTAAACGTTATCGGTTCCCCGACGCGAGTACGATAGGTACGGCTTATTTTTTGTTTTTTTCTATAGATCCTATGGACATAACAAACTATAAACCCACACCCTATTTGTACCATAACAATAGGTATCAGTATATAATACATATAGTTTGATCTACATTATTGAAATACCAATATTTTTTTCTTAAAGGCCAGGTCCACTTCTAATGAAAGACAAATTTTAAATGAATTTCAATCAAAAACACTAATATTAAATTAATTTGAAGGAAATTATCCAATTACATACAGAGTTAATTATTTCAAATATAATGGTTTGCCGGAATATCGACACAAATTATCGTTTATAAAGTTATGGAAATCCAATAAATGTTAATTAAATAATAACGGCAAAATTTTATTTTGATCTGTTAAACTTCCTTTTTTGTATTATGTACCGCAGGTCACCATGCTGGCAAAGACAGAAAACTGGAGGGAAATGGCCTCCTTCTGTGAAACTGTAATGGTCCAGAAGGAGGCCACCGAGTGGGATCGCGAGAAAGCCGATCCTGCTCGCAGAAAAAGGCATCGGCGAGGCAATCACCCCGATGCCTAAAACGCCGAAACCCCGTCTGCATCATAAGCAGGCAGGATTCTGAGGTCGTGGGTAATTGACTCCAGGCAAGAGGCCGTGCACAGCGAGGCTCAGGAGAAGCGCTTTCTCAGTCTCCCCAGGGATGTGTCCTAACAGGCGTTGCACAGAGGGAGCTCCGGGGTGGTCTTTAGAGGCCCCTTCTACGTGCTGATGGTGATCACCAGGGTGGTTTACGTAAGGCAAAAAGCCCACACTACCTGGTCTTTTCCACAAAAGTCCAGGCGCCTTTCAAAGGTTTCCCCAGGTTAATAAAAAGATACCACAGGACGCACGTGGTTACAAAACCAGCATAAGCTGACCTCTTAGTTTATTGGAACTCTGTATTACGCTAGGCTCAAAAGACTAGACAAAATTACATTTAATCAGAGCAGAGAATTCAAAAGGATTGAATGTGACATTTCGGTAGCGTTTATCAATCACATACTCTACGAGTACATTGAAGTATTCAACAATCGTTATTGCTGATCGATTCTCTCTTTGTCTAGAGTAAAAGGTCAAAGTGTTACCATCGACCGCGTAAGGTTGATTGTACGTACGTCTGCTCTGTAAAAAACTTTTGGTGGGTATGGTTGATACGTAGGGACCTCATAATGTAAACCTTGGACCACCATCATCATCTTCATCATTTCAGAGTCCGAAAGACGGACTCTAAAAAGATGAAGACCGGATAGAGCCAGAAGACGGTCACTGCTGGACATAGACAACCCCCAAGCGTCACCACATCGACCGCTCCTGTGCGTCTAGCATACAGCGGATTCCCACAACCTTCACCAGGTCATCGATCCAACTAAAGGGAGGCCTTCCAAAGCTGCGTCTTCCGATACGCGGTCGCCGCTCCAGAATTTTTGGCCTCATCAACGCGTGCAGCCTTGGTTAATAAACAATAATTTGGGTATATATAGGCTGTAAATAAAATTCTGTATAAATAACAAACCTAATTATTTTCATCAAAAACATGATCTTGTTTATGTTCTATCTATATCTCCTTACTGAAGGTAGGTACCTGGATCAACAGGCCCCAATTGTTTTAGGTAAACAAAGCACGCAGAAACCATAATTAAGTAGAATAGACCATTGTATTTTTAATCTTCAACCGTCAAAAACACCTACGTTGTCCCAGGTTTGTATATGTACTTTTACGGGTCGCAATTCTTTAATAAATACCAAAATGAATTGCCTAAACAGAGTATAAAAAGCAAACATTTCTTTTCTATACTTAATATTGTTATGTCGGTACTTCTATAATAAATATATGTGGGTTGGTTCTAGTTTTTAATAAAACAGTTGTTACCAGATCTCTGCCTTTCATTGACGTGTACACAACATTGGCGCAGCCGGTCTAGAAAGTTCGGTACTTACGTTGAATTCTGTTTGCCATAATGCCGATCGGAAAAATAGAACCATTTAATATCGAAGGCCAAAATTGGGACAGTTATATTCGTCGCGTAAAACAATTTATATTGTTAAATAGTATCGATGACAATCTAAAAGTAGCTACACTTTTGACATTAGTGGGTTCCGAGTGCTATAATCTTATTTGTGATTTGTGTTCACCCGCGGAACCGGAGACGAAAAAGTTCGAAGAATTAGTTACACTCGTCAAAAATCATTTGGAGCCGGAGAGATCTGAAATAGCGGAGCGACACATTTTTCGGCAGCGGACGCAACAGCAGGGAGAAAGTATTCGTGTGTACCTACATGGTCTAAAACATTTGGCTAAAACCTGCAACTTCGGTAGTACACTGGAAGAAAACCTTCGCGATCAGTTCGTGTCGGGTTTACAGAGCGAAGAGATGCGGTCAAGATTGTTTGCCGAAAAGAGTATTAACTACAAAAGAGCTGTGGAGTTGGCCACGGCGCTCGAGGCAGCTGAGCGGCATGCGAGTACAGCATGCGCATCGGGCGGCGCGAGCGCTGGTGGAGCTGGCGCAGCGGCGGCGGCCGGCGGCGGCGAAGGCCTGCACCGGTTCGGAAATGGCGGAGCGCGCGCGCGGTCCGGCGCGGCGCCCATGCCTGCGACGTCACAGCGTCGTCTTTGTGCGCGTTGCGGCAAGACCGGCCACGTGGCCGGCAAGTGTCGTTTTAAAAATTATACATGTGATGCGTGCGGCCAGAAGGGCCATTTAAAAGTGATGTGCCAAGGTAAAGGTGAACATAATAGTGCAAAGGAGAACAAAGGTCAGTACTTTTTAAATGATACGGACTCCGATGAAGACTGTAATTTTTTTAACTTGGTTACAAGTAATGACGGTGACGGACCGTACTATGCGAATTTAGTAGTAGAAAAAGTGCCGTGTAAATTTGAAATTGACACGGGCAGTAAGATATCGGCTATTTCGAAGCATTTTTATGATAAATATTTTAAACATGTACCTATTCAAACCAAGTTGTTATGTCTGAGATCATATACGGGCGACGTTATCGAGACCCTCGGTTATATTGTGGTAATGGTTATCTGTGGTTCCAAGTCAGCGATGCTAAGGTTATTTATTATTGAAAACGGTGGTCCACCTTTAATGGGCCGTACGTGGATTAAGCAATTAAAAATAGAAATTGTTGAATGTCACAATATTAGCGAATCTGACTCGGTAGCAAAATCTTTAAGAGATGAATTTCCAGAAGTATTTGCAGAAGGGTTAGGAACGTTCAAGTCACCTGTATCGCTGCACCTCAAGGATGAAACTCCCGTGTTTGTGAAGGCGCGGCCGCTGCCACTGGCACTGCGCCCGCGAGTCGAAAGCGAACTCAAACGGTTAGAACAAGAAGGAGTTGTTTACAAAGTCGAAAGGTCAGAATACGGTACGCCTATTGTACCAGTTATTAAGTCGAATGGCTCAATCAGAATATGTGGAGATTATAAAATAACAATTAATCCGATTCTAAAAGATTTTCATTATCCTTTACCGCGGATTGAAGAGCTTTTTGCAACCTTGGGGGGCGGCGAACAGTACACAAAACTTGATTTATCAAATGCTTTCCAACAATGTTTATTAGATAAAAAATCACAGCCGCTGACTGCAATTACCACTCATGTCGGGACGTTCATTTACAAAAGAGTACCTTTTGGAATAAAATGCATTCCAGAAAACTTTCAAAAAATTATGGAGGAAACATTGAGTGGCTTGCCTTCAACGGCTGTGTTTGCAGATGACATATGTGTAACTGGAAAGGATAAAACTACCCATTTAGCAAACTTGAGGGCAGTCTTAGAAAGGTTAAAACAAAATGGATTAAGAATAAATTTTAGTAAATGTCAATTTTTTAAGGATTGTGTAACTTACTTAGGATATAAAATCGATAAAGATGGCCTGCACACGGATACTAACAAAATTGAAGCCATTAAGGCAGCCCCATCTCCAACAAATGTGACTCAATTAAAGAGTTTTATGGGCCTTGTTAATTTTTACTCAAAGTTTTGTTCTAATATAAGTGACATAATGAAACCGTTGTACAACTTATTAAAAAAAAATGTAAAATGGCAATGGAATGATGAGTGTGAGCGTGCTTTTTGCCGAATGAAAAATGTATTAAGCAGCGCACCAGTGTTGGCACACTACGATCCTACTTTGCCGTTGGTGTTATCAGTGGACAGTAGCGCATACGGACTGGGGGCCGTGCTCGCACAGCGGTACGCAGACGGTAGTGAGCGACCCGTATGTTGCGCGTCGCGTACACTTAACGACGCCGAGCAAAATTACTCGCAGCTGGACAAGGAGGCACTCGCAATTGTGTTCGGTGTGCGCAAGCACCACCAGTACTTATACGGGCGACAGTTTACTTTGCGTAGCGATCATCGTCCATTGAGTTATATCTTTGGGAAAAATAAAGGAATACCCTTGACAGCCGCAAGTAGACTACAGCGTTATGCTGTCCAGTTGTCTGCTTATAATTTTAAAATCGAATTTATTAAATCAGTTCAAAATTGTAATGCCGATGCGCTATCTCGTCTTCCTTTGAATTCTACTGGAAGCAGAATCAAATGTGAGGACAGCGACTGTAGTTACCTTAATTTTGTGCAGGAAAATTTTCCACTTAGTTTTAAAGACATAAAAATTGAGACGGCAAAAGATTCTTTATTGAGTAAAATATATGGTTACGTAATGTTCGGGTGGCCAAAATATAGTAATAATGATACTGAAAAAGCATATTTTAATCGTAGGGAAAGTATTTGTATGGATCAAGGCTGCCTGATTTGGGGTTACCGGGTAATAATTCCGAAATCATTACGAATGTCAATTTTGAAAGAAATTCACGACGGCCACCCGGGCATCGTAAAAATGAAGCAAATCGCGCGGAATTATGTCTGGTGGGAGACATTGGACGTGGATATCGAGCGAACAGTACAGGAGTGCGTCGCATGCCGGTCGCAGCGCTCAGCACCCGCCCCGGCCCCTCTACACTCCTGGCCGTGGCCGGAGGAGCCATGGGCTCGATTGAATTTAGATTTTTTAGGTCCATTTAATAGTAAGTATTATTTAGTTATCGTTGATGCTCATACAAAATGGATCGAGGTTGACCATGTTTCAAGTACGTCCGCTGCGGTGGTAATAGATTGTTTACGAAAAAATTTTGCGCGTTTTGGCTTACCCAAAAGAATTGTTAGCGACAATGGCCCACCTTTTTCCTCGGCAGAATTTAAAAGATACCTAGATATTAACGGTATTCGCCATACCCTAGTTGCACCATATCACCCATCGAGCAATGGGGCGGCTGAAAATGCCGTGAAACTAGTTAAGAGGGCACTAAAAAAGGCCCAAGTCGATAACGAAAATGTTAATACGGCACTCAGTAAATTTCTATTCTCTTATAGAAACACTGAACATAGTACCACTGGTCGCGAGCCCGCAATGCTTATGTTCGGACGAAGGTTGCGTGGTCGACTGGACCTACTGCGGCCCGACACGCGAGACTTGGTGCGGCAGCGGCAGGAGGTTAGTGAGCGGCGACGGGATACCACTCTGCGGGTGGCCGAGCCCCAAGATCCTGTCCTACTACGGGATTATTCTAAAAACCGGGCAAAGTGGACTGAAGGAACGGTGGTACGTCGTGAAAGTCCAGTTTCTTATACGGTGAAATCTCAAGATGGTCGTGTACACAAGAGACACATAGATCAAATCTTAACAACTAAACATCCTAAGTCTAGATTTTCATTGTCAAAGGTGCAAGAGGAAGCGTATGACAAAGCAGAGGCAGAGCCAATGGCGACGCCTGACACTGATCAGGATGATCAACTCGCAGAGGAATGGCAAGTGGCAGAGGAGTCACCTCCCCCGAAATCTTCGTCTGAAAGACGTGACGATCCACTGACAACACCAAGGAACCGTGCCTATAGGAAGGCTGCTTTACGCTGCATTGACAAATTAAAAAAAATGTAATTATTGTTTATTTTCATACATCACACTCATCATTGCACAGTTACTAACGTAGGAGTAAAACATATTATGGCTATCGATATTTAATACAGATAAATATAAAAATAGGTTTATCTACTGTACTATTTTGGCATCTCATTCACATATTTATGTTTACAATAGTTAGTCTGTATCAATAACCACGATTAGTGGCGCTAACTGAGTTTCCTTTCAAATTGTATTATATTTGTTAAATTAAAGATTTAGGCATGTATTTCGTTTGTTTAAGTTAGATTATATAGAATATAGGGGGGAAGTGTTATGTCGGTACTTCTATAATAAATATATGTGGGTTGGTTCTAGTTTTTAATAAAACAGTTGTTACCAGATCTCTGCCTTTCATTGACGTGTACACAACAAATATAATACAAGTATAAATTTAAAATTTAAAAACACCGAGGCTTATTAACTCACACATTTTAAACTATATAATTTATCTATTGTAGACACAGTCAGGGTGGATCGTTTTTTTTTTCTGAATTTTGAAAAAGACCTATTTTTAAAAGTTGACACTACTAAATCCATTAGGATTGACATAATTAAAGTGGTTCTTATATTTCAGGAAATACTGCACCAACTAAAAAAAAAACTATTTCAGGCATTATTGTGATTTACGTTTTGTGTTAATAAAACTGCAAGTTTTATTTGTGTGTGTTTCTATTACGATACAGGACAAATCAAAGAAGTTAATCACTAAGAAGTTTCCATCAATATTTTTTTTGTAATGCCATTTTAGTACCTATTATAAAAATAAAAATAAAACAATTTTAAATTGTCTGTGACCACAGGAGGTAATCTGTGTCTGTGACAATGCCCGCTTTAGGCTTAGCACGCACTGCGATTTTTATTCGCGCGAATTTTGTCTCTTTCTACCTGTTCATAGAGCTCAAAATATTCGCGCGAATTAAATTCGGGCCGCGGTGCGGTGGATTCTGTTGCAAAACACGGATTTCATGCGGAATTATTGCCGCACGATTTTTTTACCGCAATGCGAGCAGCTTCATACAATTCCATAGGTCGCAGAATAGGCGGAAAAAAATCGCGCGAATAAATATCGCAGTGCGTGTGCTAAGCCTTAGCGCATGCGCAGATAATGCGGTGATGTGCTGGGTTTTGGCGCCATTCATACGTTTTGCAGGTTTCGCTGTACTGAATTTCATGAGTTTTTAAAATTCTTGCTTAAAATGTCTGATATTAGTGAATGTGAAGAAAATTTTACTCCGCCAAACATTTTATATGCGGCGAAGGAAATTACTATTTAAGTATTATGTCATAAGGCATTCTGCTGTGGGGATCAGCAGCAGACGTTGACTCAATTTTTATCTTACAAAAGAGGGCAATCCGCGCGATCTATAAAATGGGTCCTCGCGAGTCTCTCAGAGAAAAATTAAAAGAGATCGATATACTGACTCTAACTTCACTTTATATTTTGGAATGTATTTTGTATGTCCGCAAAAATCGAGGGCTTTTCAAAACTAGAAGTGACTTCCATAATTTAAATACACGCAGTAAGCACGAAATTGTAATACCCAAATTCAGATTAACGAAAACTAGCAAGTCTTTTCTTATAAACAGTATACGCTTTTATAACAAGTTGCCAAAGTCAGTTATAGAACTGACCGATGGAAAGTTCAAAAACTACATCAAACGTGTCCATATTAAAAAAGCATATTATAAAATCAAGGACTACGTTGAAGATAAAAATTTTGGGAGGTAATCTGTGTTAAAGCCCTTTGCTAAGGATAGTTACAGCACTGATAACAGTATTTGAGCCACATGTTAAATTTAGTGTTGTTTTTTTAATTTTTTTATTTGTTTTTTTTTTACCTTTGTATAGATTCTTTTACCGATTGTGAATGTGTGAACATTGTAGGCTTTCTAGATTTCTAGATGATTGTTAACATTTGTTAACTTTTTATTTCGTTTTACATTATTTTTTTGTTTGTTTTTTTTTTATTTCGTACGACTTATTGTCGGGCCTACGTTGTCCCCCCATATCCAAGTAACATGGAAATATAGTAAATACAATTTTTTTAAAAGAGTAACCGTGGAGTTTCTTGCCGGTTCTTCTCCATAGGAAACGACTAACCTGAACCGTGCACCTTTTGTCGACGTTTTATAAGTGCCCATGTAGGCCTATGTAAAATAAAAAAAAATGATTTTGATTTTAGATTTTGACTCATAATCTCTTACCAGCAAAGTCGAGATTAGTATATGATGCATTTATCACGACTTTATGGCATGGAAAATGCAAAAAAAAAAGATATTAAGTAGGTTCAATCCCAAAATGTATGAGTGTAGATAAAGTAGTGTATGAAACTGCACATAACTAGGTATTAAAACATTCGTGTGAATACTATTAAAAATCTCGCCTACGGCTCGGTTTTTAAACACACACTCATGTTTTAATACTCCTTATTATGCAACAGTATCTGTTCGGGCGCTTTCGACGATCTACGGCCGGCGGCGCAGGCGACGTTTGGAGGAGGCGGGGGGTGCGGGCGCGCGGGACGTGGTGCCTAGGGGCCCGCCCGCCACTTCACTACCGAGCTCCAACGAAGACACACGCGCATTTCACATATTTTATTGTTACTTATATTATAGTACCTACATTACATCAGTTTATCAGTCCACTGATCTTTAATTTAAAGTGTCCTAGAAAGATCCCTAACATTTTGGTCCATCGAGCCTCTTCAAAGTCGCGTTTTGGGATATCATATTCCTAGTACGTCGGCTACTGGCAGTACGACAACTTAAATTTGAAATCGCCCTGTCATCGGAGAAACGGTTTTTTTTTTGAAGTCACGAAGAACTACGACAACTTCACTGAAGTCTTGAAATACGACGCCGTGCATACCAGATCTGCTGGATTAGTGGATTGTTGCCGAGTCATCGCTTCGAGTGATAAAAATCAGTTCACCCTAAGGATAAGGATCAGGATATTTTGTGAGTTTGTTCCGATTATTTCCCTTCGAGATCCTTTGCCAACATTTCTTAAGTGTTATTTTCCGTAAAGTATATAATCATCCTATTTTTCACCTTATATTTGAGCCAACACGTGTTTCATCGCAGTAGCTATTCTCTTCACACTTGTATTGCGCTTACGCACTGCTTATCTTGCCAATACCGTTAGTAACGGTCGCATCAGCTGAGCGCATAAGTACCTACTCACAACAGCTGGCCGTCGCTGCTAGTGACTTCAAGGTCACGCGTATTCATCGCCGTTATCTTTTTTCTTTGTTCAAATTTAACGACTTATAACGTCTTTATACTTTGCTAGCTTTTTAACAGTATATATTTATCTTGCTACTAGCTTTCATTATGGCCACAGAAGAACTTCTTATTAGAAAGCGTAGTGCTTTAAAAGCCAAGTTAACAAATTTCGCCAACTATCTGATTGTACTTCAAAGTTGTAAATCGGTTTCAGACTTACAACGCATCGAGTTGGAGAGCCGTTTTAATAAATTTGAGGCTATATACGATCAATTTGATAACTTACAGATGGAAATCGAGGTGCTTTTGGACAAGCCGGACGAGGCGTATGCCGAGCGGGCCAAGTTTGAGGAGCGTTTCCACTCCCTCGTAGCGCAGGCGCGCAGCTTGTTAGCCGTCGCGGTCAGCGCCAGTGACTACGGGTCTGTAGTGGGTTCAGTGAACAAGCAAACAGGTGAATCGTGCCAACAACGTAATTTTATACGCTTACCCAAGATTAATTTGCCTAATTTCGATGGTGGTTATCAGTACTGGCTTGAGTTTAGAGATACGTATTTATCACTAATACATAATGGTAGTTGCATAGACGAAATTAGTTAGTTCCACTACCTTCGTGCATCACTTGAAGGTGATGCACTAGAAGTAATTAAAAATATCGACTTTAGAGGTGATAACTATGAGATGGCGTGGAAGTTACTATGTGACCGCTTTGATAACAGTAGGCTTTTAGTAGATAATCACTTGAAGGCATTGTTCGATGTTGAACACATTTTGAGGGAATCGTGCAGTGCTCTGCGTCGATTAGTTGACCTTATTAATAAAAATATGAGAGCCCTTAAAACATTGAACGAGCCCACGGAGAGCTGGGATACGCTGATTGTTTATATGATGTCCATTAAATTAGATCCTATCACCAGTAGAGATTGGGAAGCCCATCGTAACACCTTATCACAGAAACCCACAGTATCACAATTTTGTTCATTCATGAGTAAAAAGGCTGATCTATTAGAAACATTAGAATATAATAAAAATACATGTAATCCAGAGAAAAAAATAACAAGATAGAAAATAAACATAAAGCTTTAATAGTAGAAACAAATCATAGCAGTAATCAAAATCAGGATAAGTATAATAAATTAATGTGTCCATTATGCAACAAAAATCATCTTTTGTATACGTGCGAAGAATTTCGTAATCTGACTGTAGACAATCGTATATCTAAAGCAAAACAGTTTAAAGTTTGCTTTAATTGTTTGCGTACTGGTCATTTAACAAAGCAATGTAGATTAGCGCGTTGTAAATATTGTAAAGGCAAGCATAACACTCTTTTACATGTTGAAGACTCTAAGCCTACCCAATTTCAAGATCCTATGCCCAGTAGTGTTGCCTTACCTACTGACTTTTCTGGAAGTGGCTCTTCTGAAAAAGACACTCTAGAAAATGTTGCCTTAACACAGTATACTACTTCCAATGTTTTACTGTCCACAGCGCTGGTGCGAGTGGTGAACAACTGCGGTGTGAAGGTCGCCGCCAGGATACTCCTCGATAATGGTAGCACAGCCAACTTTATTACGCAGACACTATGCGATAAGCTAGGATTGCCTCGACGTAGCACGAGTTCCACGGTTACAGATATCAATAGTCAGATTGCATCTAGTACACAGTCTTGCATTTTAACTATCGAATCCTACAGCGGTAGCTATAAACAAATGTAAATTGTTTTGTATTACCGACAATCACAAACATGCTGCCGTCTGTTTTGATTGACATACGCAAAGTACCGATACCATCGAATTTGCAACTGGCCGATCCGTCATTCAATGTTCCGTCAGAAATAGACAAACTTGTCGGTGCAGAAGTATTTTGAAATGTCCTATGTGCTACATCTATCAATTTAGGAAAAAATCAGCCCAAGTTACATGAGACAAAATTCGGGTGGATTGTATCAGGCTCTGTGGCTCTTCCATTATATCCACCAACGAAGGTACAGTCACATTTTTGTAATGTATCAATTGACGAATTAAATAATAGTTTATATAAATTTTGGGAATTTGATTCCGTGTCTTCTAAGCACTCCTTGTCACAAGAAGAACGAGCTTGTGCAGAGAGCTTTCGTCGTAACACGACGCGTGATAAACATGGCCGTTTTGTTGTTACTATACCTCTTAAGAATGACCCTAGTGTGTTAGGTGAATCTTATGAAATGGCCAAGCGTCGGTTCCTATCATTGGAGCGTCGTTTCCAACGTGATCCTGCTTTCAAGGAGAGGTATGTCGCCTTTATGCAGGAATATGAGAGTTTGGGCCATATGACAATGAATAAATCGCAGAAGAAACCTCATTCAGGTGACCACAATGAGTACTTTTTGCCACATCATGGGGTCATCAGGGAATCCAGTGCAACAACAAAGCTCCGGGCAGTCTTTGATGCATCAGCTGCAACTACATCTGGAATATCGCTGAACGATATCCAAATGGTAGGTCCCACTGTCCAGGATGATCTTTTTTCTATATTGCTACGTTTCCGTCAGCATAAATATGTAATTTCTGGAGACGTAGAAAAAATGTATAGGGCTATTTCTGTGACGCCTTCGCAACGCCATTTACAACAAATAATCTTTCGCGCAGATTCCAAACTACCTCTTCGAACGTACAGTCTCAACACCGTCACCTATGGTACGGCCTCCGCTCCTTATTTAGCTACGAAGTGCCTGGTCAGTCTGGCGGCAAACGCTACTAATGATATTGTCAAGTCTTCCATTGAAAGTGATTTTTACGTCGACGACTACATTAGTGGGGGTGACTCCATTCCAGAAGTAGTAGAGATGGGTAAGGCAGTCGTTTCCATTTTAGCTTCTGCTAGTTTTCACTTACGTAAATGGCAGTCTAACAGTGAAAACATTTTAACGGAAATCGCAGGTATTTCAAGGCATTCTAAAAAGTTGGACTTATCAGAGAATAGAAACGTGTCTTCTAAAACGTTAGGCCTATATTGGCTGTGTGAATCTGATTCTCTGGCATTTTCAATATGCATCAACACCAACAAACAAATCACAAAACGTCAGATTCTATCGGTGATTAGTCAGATATTTGACCCATTGGGTCTTGAAGGTCCTTGTGTTGTCGAGGCTAAAATAATCATCCAGAAACTATGGTTGGCTAAATGTGACTGGGACGAGATGGTGCCTGATGACATTCATAGTTTTTGGGTTTCCTTTGTGAATAGTCTTTCATGTTTAAACACCCTTAAAATACCTCGATGGGTTTCATGCAACAACCTTACAATTAATGAAATTCACGTGTTTACAGACGCGTCTGAAAAGGCGTATGGTGCTTGTGTGTACATTAGGTCTATGGACAAGGATGGGTTAGTAAGAGTACAATTGCTAGTCTCTAAAAATCGTGTGGCACCTATCAGGCCAACAACTATCCCAAGGCTAGAGCTGTGTGGAGCCTTATTGGGAGCAAGACTGTGTACTAATGTACTGAAATCCTTCACCAAGCCCGTTAGTAGATGCCGGTTTTGGTGCGATTCGATAATAGTGTTAAGCTGGCTTGCCATGGCACCAAATACATTAAAGCCTTTTGTTCGTAATCGCATCGATGATATTCAGGAAAGCACTACAGAGCATACGTGGAGCTACGTGCCGTCTAAGGAAAATCCGGCAGATCTTGTTTCTCGCGGGCTGAAGGCTGACCTTATCAGCGAGTGTTCCTTATGGTGGTCAGGTCCTAAATTTTTGTTGGAAGATGAAAGATATTGGCCAAAAATGCCCAATGAGAACGTGAAACAGGATCTACCTGAAGTAGTATCATCACACTTCAATGATCATACGTCTCATAATCACTCACATAATAATACAATTTCGGGCAATCAATCATTCATTAAATCATTAATTCACAAATATTCTAAATTTGATCATTTACATAGAGTAGTTGCTTATTTACACAGATTTATCTACAATTTGAAACATAAATATAATCGTTCCCGTGATCCCCTTTCCATTCAAGAACTTAGCAGCTCCTTCAACTTTATTATACGTCATGCCCAAATGGATATGTTTCCTGAAGAGTACGCCTTATTGCAATCAGGAAAACCGTTGCGTAGTAAAAATAGACTAATTTCCCTAAGTCCCTTTATAGACACGGACGGTCTCGTTCGCGTAGGCGGAAGGCTTGATAATTCGCCATATGACTACAACGTCAAACATCCTATCTTGTTATGTGGTAAGCATCACATAACTAAAATAATATTTTGTAAGTATCATTACGATTTCTTACACGCTGGTCCTCAGTTATTGTTGGCTAACATTCGGCAAACGTATTGGCCTCTTGGCGGCAGAAACCTTTCAAAGTCCACTGTTAAAAATTGTATAAAATGTTTTAAATATAGATGTCAAATCGTGCAATCCTCAATGGGTCAACTGCCCTCCTCAAGGACACATTTAGAATACCCGTTTTTAAAGTGCAGCGTTGATTATGCCGGGCCAGTATTGATAGCTGATCGCAAAGGTCGAGGGTGTAGGCTTATAAAGGCGTATATTTGTATTTTTGTTTGCTTTGGTGTCAAAGCTGTTCACATCGAACTCGTTACAGATCTGACGAAGGAAGCTTATATGGCTGCCTTAAGTCGTTTTGTGGCTCGTCGTGGTAAACCCGAATAACGAGCTCCGTAAATTCCTACAAGATTCTAACCTTGTCTTCGAAGTTGCTCAACAAGGTATCAAGTTTACTTTCACGCCTCCATACTCCCCTCACTTTAACGGCATTGCCGAAGCTGCCGTCCGATCCACAAAGCATCACCTAAAGAGGCTTTTAGGTTTGACGCATTTTACGTATGAAGAGATGGCCTCGTGCTTGACTCAAATAGAGGCCATTTTAAATTCTCGTCCTCTTACCCCTCTTTCCTCTGATCCCTTAGACTTCTCTGCCCTCACTCCTTCACACTTTCTAATTTGGCGACCACTTATGTCCGTTCCGCATCCACAGATGACTGATTTCACCATCGGGCGACTGGAGCGCTACCACAGAATGGAGCACATTAAACAGCATTTTTGGAAGCGGTTTCACTTAGAGTATGTTTCTCTGCTTCAGCAAAAAACAAAATGGTCAACCTCGACAGGGCAGCTATCTGTGGGAACACTCGTTCTCATCAAGGAGAAGGGACTTCCGCCACTAATGTGGCCACTGGGGCGAGTCATCCAGGTCTTTCCTGGGAGCGACGGGACCACGTGGGTGATGGAGCTGAAGACGAAGAAGGGGACGATGCTGCGGTCCTACAACAATGTCTGCCCACTCCCTCTTACTTGAAGCCTTCAACCCGGGGAGGATGTTCGGGTGCTTTCGACGATCTACGGCCGGCGGCGCAGGCAACGTTTGGAGGAGGCGGGGGGCGCGGGCGCGCGGGACGCGGTGCCTAGGGGCCCGCCACTTCACTACCGAGCTCCGACTAAGACACACGCGCATTTCACATATTTTATTGTTACTTATATTATAGTACCTACATTACATCAGTTTATACAGTCCACTGATCTTTAATTTAAAGTGTCCTAGAAAGGTCCCTAACAGTATCATAAACTACTATTAACCGACTTTCGAAAAAAGGAGGAGGTTCTATGTTCGACTTCTTGTACGTTTTTTTTTTTTTTTGTATTTTCACCACAGAACAAACAAAAAAAACGCCTACTACAATAGAAGTCGCAAGTGGGCTGGGCCCGCGTACCCCGAGTTTTGCACAGTTCTGCATATGTTTCCTTCCGTGCACACACTACGCACATCAGTCTTGGTTCAACCGTCACGGTGACAAAAACTTTAAAAAAAATACAAAAATGCCTTATTGTGCTGTTTTAGAATGTAAACACGATAGCAGAACCAAAAATGTATCAAATGTAGGTATATCTTACCATCGGCAAGTCTTAATTTATTTTATTTCGATAAAAATGTAAAAACAATATTTTATTAAACAAGACAAGTAAAAGTTGATTTTATGATGTTAAATTTAAGGTCTACTTTCTTTAAAACTCAAACATTGTTCTCGAAGATTCCAACTATGCACATGTCACATTCAGCTACTCAATTAGAGATTACCAATATCGATAATGAGTTATCGATACTTTAAACTTACAATATTCGAAAAAATCTTCTTACGCGCGAAAAACAAAACCCTTTCCTTGCAGCCGTGTAAAAATAAAGATTACGACGAATTGAGAACCTCCTCCTTTTTTTGAAGTCGGTTAAAAAGACAACAGCCATCAAAATCAACAAAGTGTAATAATAATAACACCTGAACATAGAACCTCCTTCTTTTTTAAGTCAGTTAAAAAGTGGCTTATGTGTTAGTCTGAAATTTAAGATCTACTGGTGTATAGACCTAAATTTCATCAGTTCATTAAGGAGTTAGTCATAAGAGTGTAGCCGCAGGCGAAAGCGTAAGCTTCCCATATCAGTAGGACGTATTGCATTTGTAGTGTAGTCTATCGCATCATCATCATCAATCAATACATACGTGGGACACTCAGAAAGTTTTGCGAAACTAAAAAAAATTGTTCTATACGTACATATATTTTTATTAAATCTTTTCAAAGTACTTTCCACCAGCCTCTATACAAAGATTCATGCGCCTAAACCAGTTTTCAAAACACTTTTTCCAGTCCGCCGCAGACACCTCGTTTACAGCCTGCTCGAACGCAGCCAGCGCATCTTCCGGCGACGAAAATTGTATCCCTTTGAGCAGATTTTTTATTTTTGGGAATAAAAAGAAGTCACACGGTGCTAGATCAGGGCTGTAAGGAGGGTGACCCAGGAGTTTGACTGGCGTGCTGTCCAGGAAGTCCCTCGTTTTGAGTGCGGTGTGCGCAGGTGCATTGTCGTGGTGGAGCAGTAGCCCGCGGAGCCCTGTGTTTGGTCGCTTGTTGCTTATAACAGAGAAAACTTCTGGCAAACATTTGGTAGTATACCATTCGGCATTAATGCTTCTTTGATCCCGTAAGGGAATTGATACCAAGTGGCCAGTCAAATTAAAAAAGCTAGCGATCAAAATCTTACCCCCGCTTCTAGATCGCTTCACTTTGGTTGGCGTAAACACGCCGAGACGAGCCTGCTTCAAATTTGTTAAGCATATCACGGCACCATTCCACCCGGGCCTGCTTCTGAGCATCGGTGAGGTTGTGCGGCACCCAGCGTGATACTATCCTCCTCACGCGAAGATGGCTGTGTAGAATCTCGTGAACGCTTCCCGATCCAATCTTCAATATGTGTTGAATCTCCTGATATGTAATTCGCCTATTGTCTTGGATTAAATTTTTCACTGCTAGCACGTTTTCTTCGGTAACAGCCGTCAAAGGGCGACCGCTTCTTTCGTCATCCCCCAAAGTTGGTCGACCGCGCTTGAATTCGTTATACCAACGATACACGGTTGCCTTGGAAGGGCCTTCATCCATGAATGCCATTTGAAGTCTATCGTACGATTCATCCGGTTTCAGGCGACACTTGAAATCGTATAAAATCATAGCTCTAAAATGTTCCCGGCGCAGATCCATATTTCAGTGAGACACAATACTTTGAATTAACTCGCAAAAAATGTGGAGGGAAATTTTGAAATTGGAACTTACTTATTTTTACTTATAAATAATCATATTTTCGAAAAACATTATAACTGGCCAGTCTCCCATATATAAAAACTTTTTTTCGCAATACTTTCTGAGGGGCCTGGTATAATAAATCTGTAGAAAAGTATTTTTTGTACATCGAAAATATTTCCAAAAAAATAGCCAGTGTGTTAAAGGATAACCAACAGAACCTATTTCCGGCATTTTTGGAATTTTTGTCTGTTTGTCTGTTTATTTGTGCACGCATCACGTGAAATGTAGGAAACCAATGTAAATAACTCTTATACATAAACATTGTGCGTAACTTAAAGAATTACTTAGTTTTTGTGTCATCGCAATTGGTTCACCTTATCAAAAGTTAGATGAATTTAAAGTGTTCAAGAAGTAAAATTATCACAACACACGCAATTCAGATACTCGGAGAGTTGAACTCGATATTCGATAGATGGCGTTGTGAATTTGAAGTCATTTTCTGAATCACGGTGTTAAGATTCTCCGCGAAAGATTGATGACTATAGAAACAAATATGGTCAGTAGGTAAGTAGGGTAGGCAGGAAGGTAAGTAGGGTAGGGTTGGCAAACAGATGACGGGAGCGAAGCCGCGGGCACAGCTAGTAATTAATAATAGTACACCAAAGACTACCTACAGTACTGTCTTTCCTTTCATTTTTTAAATCCATACAAAGGTTGTCATGAAAAGATCGCTTTTAGCGATAAGGCCGCCCATTGTGCCACCCAGTGTAATATTTTCTTCGTCTATACTTTCTGTAACTTATATGGTGTACATAATAAAGAGTATTGTATTCTATAATTCTATTAATAGAACAAAAACACCACATACAAAGATACGCCCATCTTTGTATCAATAGAATCATTTTCAAAATCGGATCAGTAGTTTACCATAAAGTATTGGAATAAATTTATATAAAAACTTGATTACAAACATAATAATATTTATCGACTCTAGTTATTGGGCGCACGGTTGGCGCAGTGGTTGAGCGATTGACTGCTGCGCTGCGTGTCGTGGGTTCGATTCCCGCACGGAACAAATATTTGTATGATCTACAAATAGTTGTTCCGGCTCTGGGTGTTTGTGTATGTGAAATTATATGTTTGTAAACGCACCCACGATACAGGAGAAATTCCTAGTGTGGGGCAACGTTTTTTTTTAAACTAAACTGTATTTTGTTTGAAAATAAAACGGAATGTCGATAAATAAGTCAACGACCGTGGTACATCACTACAGGAGGACGACTAGTAATGACCTCATTTCGCAAATATAAATCTTATCGGTAACGAAATACGGCTTTAAATTAAATGAATTTATTATAGTGACATCTAGCGGCGGGTAGCGTAACTTGCTCATTAAACTATTCCGTGTGCGCTTTAAACGAAAAAAGTAATAAATACTCAAAAAGAGCAGACAATAAACCATCTCTATTGTCATAAAGCTGTGGTTTATTTTCAAATAAGCGACGACTGACATATTTTCTACTTTCATCTAAAAATTAAACTACCAATCACACCAAAGATTTCTTAGTGTTATGAAATACAATTATCTGTATATGTGTGAGTTTGGGTACGCTGGTTCCGATACTAATAAAGCTATATGCGATTTCTACTGTCTTCTCTGTTCTGTGATTTTCACCGATATCTCCGTATATCTGATATCTCCGTCAATAGTAAACCGATTTTAAAATTATTTTTTGTTCAAAGAGTATGTTCCGAAATTGGTCCCATTTTAATTTGGTAAAGATGTGATGAAGAACTTCGAAGATATACAACAGAACTCTTCAATAAAAAACGGCAAATCTGTCGGGACTGCTGCAATCGCATGTCTGTTTATTGTTTATACCATATCATAACATAACATCACGCCAGAACGCTCTTAAGGGGTAAGCAGATCTCTCATTTGATCGGTTTTGTTCAAGTTTCATGATATTCGGGTAATCTATTCTGGCGTTATAGGAAACTTACTAAACAGCTTGGCTATATGTAGTTTTCTTATTTGGAAGTCGGAAGTATTTTTTTGTAAAAAAGTTTTTTTTTAGTATTATTTTCTTCACAAGTGTGTTGCAAAACGTCGTATGATACACGTGTGTATGGATGATTTCCGTCGGTCTCGGGTCTCAATACATTACATACTTGTACCATAATGTACTATTTTTGTTTATAGGCAAATACCAAAAAAAATCTAATGTCCACATAAATGCACAGAGTATTCTGGCCCACTTCCCCGATATGCTGGCAAGCTTTGACTTTAAGAATATTCATGCAATTCTTATTTCAGGATCATGGTTAAAACCCTGTCTTCCCTCTTCTTCCTATTCTCTTCCAGGCTTTCAACTTATCAGGAATGATCGTGCAGTCGGTGGTGGTGGTGGGGTGGCCATTTATCTTCGTAATTATATTCCTTTTTCTATTGTTAATATGTCTGCACAGCCGCCCTCGCCGAACGCTGGTGAACATCTTTTCCGGGAAGTTGAATTGCATCATTCTAAGATTCTCCTTGGGGTTCACTACTGCTCGTCTCTTCGGATTAATTTCTTTTCCTCTTTCGAACGAATTCTGGAAGATTGAATTCCCTCTTACAGTCATTGTATCATAATGGGCGACTTTAATACTTGTCTTCTTAAAAAAGATTCCCGCTCCTCTTCTCTTCGTCATATTATTGAATCTGTCAATGTCTCTACTCTCGATCTTGGTGCCTTTCACCATTTTCCTAACTCTGTTCCCTCACTCCTCGATCTTATTATTGTCTCATCTTTAGATCATGTCACTAAACACGGTCAATGTTCAGCTGACGCCTTTTCCTACCATGACCTAATTTTCACTTCATATAAAATTCGACCACCTAAGCATAAGTTCAAAACGCTTCTGCTTCGCAATTTTGATGGCATGGACATTGATCGTCTTCGAGAGGATGCCAGTAACATTGACTGGACACCGCTGGTGACATCGTCATCCGTCAATGAACAAGTTCAAATCTTGACTTCTACCTTAATTCAGCTTTACGACAAACATGCACCTATTCGAGCCGTGAGAGTTAAGCATCTTCCAGCGCCGTGGTTGACTGATGAAATTAAACTTTTACTAAGTAAAAAAGCAGCTGCGAAATCTAAGTTTAAAATTAGGCCCAATGACGTCAACAGGCAAAAATACGTCTCAATCAGGAACCACTGCAGCAAGGTGTGTGTATCCATAGTAAAGTTCAAAATGGTGATCCAGCTAAGGTCTGGAATTTTCTCAAATCATTAGGTATCGGGAAAAAGTCTCATATCACGAGTCCTAAAGATTTGAATTTACTTAATAGTCATTTTTCTACTTCACCCGTATTGGATGGGACCACCAAAGCTACTACGCTAAGTAATCTTTCAAACCTTCCGGTACCTGATTTTTCCCCTTTTGTCATAAGTCAATTCACTGATTGTGATGTTAAAAAGAGTATTGTATCAATTACTTCCAACGCTGTTGGTAGTGACTGTGTCAGCTGTAAAATGATTATCCCCATCCTTGATGACATTCTTCCTGTTATCCTTTACATCCTCAACTTCTCTATTTCCAGTGGTGTCTTCCCACAAGCCTGGAAAGATGCCCAAGTTATTCCTCTACCCAAAAAATCTCATCCTACATCTTTCTCTGACTATCGTCCCATTTCTATTCTTCCTTTCCTATCCAAAGTCCTTGAAAAACTTGTCCACCATCAACTCAGCCCGTTCCTTTCCAAAAACAAACTACTAAATCCCTTCCAATCTGGTTTTCGTCCGGGATACAGCACTACCTCAGCACTTGTGCACATTACTGATGATATCAGGTCAGGCATGGAAATGGGCAAGTTAACTGTACTTGCTTTGCTTGACTTTAGCAATGCATTCAACACGGTTGACTTCGACATTTTACTGGGCGTCCTACGCTCTTTTAACATATCTCCTTTGGTAATTGACTGGTTTTATAGTTACCTGTTTGGCCACCGGCAGCGTATTTGCATTGAGGAATCATTCTCTTCTTGGTGCCGCACCTCTGCCGGTGTGCCACAGGGTGGCGTTTTCTCTCCTCTACTTTTCGCACTCTTTATTAATGCTATCACTCAAAGACTATCTTCTTTCTACCACCTGTATGCTGATGATCTCCAAATTTATACCCAAGCACCTCTCGGAGAGTTATCTGACGCAATTGAGACTATTAATATGGACCTGGCTTGAATAAGTGACTGGAGCACTGAGTTTGGGTTGAAGATCAATCCGACTAAGACTCAAGTGGCTGTTGTAGGTAGTTCCCGAACTGTCTCTAGGATTGATTGGGCGTCACTTCCCCAGGTTTCTTTCAACAATACCATTGTTCCTATAACTCACACTGTGAAGAACCTGGGGATTTATATCGACCGCACTCTTTCTTGGACCAAACAGCTGCAGGAGGTTAGTCGCAAACTATTTGCTTCTGCCGGTTCCCTGAGACGCCTTCGTAATTTTCTTCCCATGACCACTAAAGTTGCGATAGCACAATCTTTACTTCTCCCTATCCTGGACTATGCTGATGCCAGCTATCTTGATCTCACCCAAGACCAATTGGACAAGCTTGAGCGACTTCAAAATCTCTGTGTCAGGTTCATATTTGGCTTGCGCAAGTATGATCATGTTTCTGAATTTCGAACTAAGCTCAAATGGCTTTCTATTCGCCTTCGCCGGAATGCCCACATACTTTCTTTGCTATATAACGTGCTCTTTAATCCATCTAGTCCTTTTTATCTTAAAGAACGCTTTCAGTTCCTTTGTGACACACATTCTAGATCCTTGAGATCGTCGGCGAATCTAAAATTAAGTATACGTATGCATTCCACATCCTTCTTCGACAAATCTTTTACAGTTCAAGCAGCTTGTTTGTGGAATGCATTACCTATTGAAGTGAGGCGTGCTCAATCCTTACCAACATTAAAAAAAATGGTGAAGGAGCATTTCCTTTCACTATAATTAGTCTTCTCCTTTCTCTGTGATATTTTTGTTATTTATTAGTATATTATTTATTATTGTATGTATGTATTTTATGTTATTATGTCTAAGTATTATTATTTAAAATTTATTGTACACTGACAACCCTAAATTCATCTCCTCTCGTACAGTCCATCCAAAGGTTGTCTGTAAGAGATTGCCCTGTGCGATAAGACCGCCCATTGTACACTTGTTTTTTTTTCTGTATATATATTTGTGTGGTGTACAATAAAGAATATAATAAATAAATAAATAATCTTTTAGAGATAAGTACAGGCATTATCTTTCGAGATTCCAAACGTGTTCTTAGAAACTCATCTCTTCTTCTTTCCACAAGCTGCAGACAAGGCCTGCGACACAATTCTCACTTTCAGTGGCTTGAGTGTGGGGAACTTTTAAGAAGGGGTAAAATCATCAACAAAATTTTTACCGGCGCGGCGCCTGGATGCATTCGTTAAAGATTGTAGAGTTTATTTCTCTGATGATTAGAGACTCTGTTACTAATGTTACTATCACATTTTTCCAGGTAATAATGTCAATGTAATCTTCAGCACTGAAATTAAATTTAGGAACTCTAAACATCCTCATGCTGCTAATAGCTGAATCTCGCGATTTTAGTATTTTCTGCAACGCTAAAACTCTTAACATGTTTTGTCGTCAGTCAATATTGTTAGTTTAATGTTCTCTGCATGACCAAAGAAACCATACATGCTACTATATCGAACAAATATTGCGCGTTTTCTTTAAATAATTGAAGACTAAGCGTCTTCAATAATTTATATGAATCGAGATTTTTTGGTTTGAGTATACTGCTGCGATATTTATCATGATATTCTTTAATTTCTTTAACTAATCGAGGTTCAGTAGTAGGAATCGATGCAAATTGCCACACCGACAAAAAAAAATCAGAAACCTCTTTGCAAGAGTCGGTAGCACGATTTCGTTTTGGTTTTTGTTTATTTCGACTCATCCACACGTATAATATCTTCATATGAAGGTAAAATATTGCGTTTATAATCACGCCCTTAGCGAAATAAAGGACACTGCAAGTCACTACGAAGAGAAGACAACGACATTGTTAATTAATTAAAACACAAAAGCGAAATCCGTTCCGGTGCAAAGATCGCCACATGGTGGCCACGTATTAATTATACAAGCTTTTTATTATTAACTTGCAATGTATGTATGTGTGTTCGGGCCAACACTTGGAACTGAATTTTAAAGCAGTTATCCTCAACCAATTAAGATGAAATTTTGCATACACGTCTGGTTTGGATGACAATACACGGTAAGCTAAAAAGCTTGTTTAAAAAAAATCGCCGAAATCTCTAAAACTTCTGTATATATCGTTTTGCTCTTGCAAGATACGTAATAAGCTTGCCGTACGGCTGTTATTACTGAGCTAGGAACTTCTCTTATAAATAATTTGTATTGTTCCCACACTGCTAAACTAACAGACATAAATCTAACTAGATGGCGCGATTGTATGTACTTCGTGTGCCAAAAAACGGAGTAAAATTACACGTGATCTGAGCTTTTCATTTAGCATTATCGGTACCGGAAATCTAGAAAAACGCCTCTTTATTCCATATTTTTTCTAACATTCTTTACAGCTCGTAAAGAAAAAGTTTGCTGAGGCATTGGAAATGTTTTCTTTCATTGGTAAGTAAATTTATTTTTAAATTGTTTGTGAAAAAGTGGCATACTTGGTTTTCATACAGATGGAGGGACTCGCGTTATCTAGTTAGATTTATGTCTTAGGCTAAACTACTCTATTTGTGCCATCGTGCATACTTTGTGGCCGGCTAATCTCGCAGTTTCGGAACCGACGGTTGGAATAACTGTAAAACAAATGACATTTAGTGAAATAATTTAACTTCCCCGATGGTGCATTAGGGCACCATTTTATGGTTAATACTTACTTGTACAATTTACATATTTTGTTGAAAATATACAATTCTTGAAACACGTAGAATGTAACCTTACCATTAAATTAAACTAGAACATTTTGTCGACTCTGCCTTTCAGTAATTTTCACTTAAAATGCTTGTAAGAATCTAAGTATAAACTATAATGTATGTACCAACTTAATTTTTAAATAAAAAACAAAAGTATAAGGCATTAAGGCTTACTATTGAAAATAAATGCTGATTTATTCTTTAGAAGAGTTTCATTTATTTAAAAGAAAAGAAAAGAATAAAAAAAGAAAAATTGTTTATTCTGCACAATCTAAACGCACAATACAAAATAAAGTAAGTTAATGACATTAAATTACTTATGTTAAGAGAGGAAAAAAAGAAATGGACCAAAACAATCACTGAGGTATACCCAAGGGATGTAAAAAGGAGCAAAGGACGATCAGTAAAACGTTGGGAAGACTAAGGTGACGTCAAATGGAAGGCTGGTCCAAAATAGATACGGAAGGCGGAGACTGACAGATGTGGAAATCTTTAGTGTAAATAAATCTTTCTAATAGTGTTCCGAAACAGTCATTAATAAAGTAAATTAATTGATTTTAATTAAGCTATATATGCCAAAGGAGAGGCGAAACAATGGACAAAAAGCAATGGGCCGCAACAAGTGGAGGGAATTAGAGGAGGCCTATGTCAAAAGTCAACCTGACCTGGTAGCTCTTAATTAGTTAAGATTTAATTTAGATTAGTAGTAATGTATAGTTATCATAAGCTAGATCATGATCATCACAATGTAGGACCCATTAATATTAATGCAAATTTTTATCCGTGGTGCTAGGCAACTGGGCTTATCCCAGTTGTAAACGACCCTTTGTGTCTATTGGCCTTGTTTGTTCTGTCGCCTGCTTGATATGGAGGGAAGTGGAAATTTGTACTTTTGCCTACTCCTCCGTTATTATTTTCTGATTAATTTCGTTGCGGGATCCAAGACAGTTAAATTCATTCTTCGGGACTTCGTCGAGCTTCATTGCCTCGGCGCTTTTCTGGTGGTCGTTACTGTTGACTCTGGCTTTCAGGAGTTGCAGTGGTTTGGGAATAGTTCGGAGGAATTGTCCCAAAAAAAAAACAAAAACATTTCCACTCTTACTGGATTCAGCTGAGTACAAGTATTTTACATGGAGCGACTGCCTATCTGACTGCCACAACCCAGTAACTGGGTAACGATACCCCTTGGCAAGACTGGTGTCTGATCTCAGGCTTCTGACTACCCATATCGACTGTCAAAGATATTCAAATGACAGCCGGGACCAACGGCTGAACGTGCTTTCCGGGGCACGGAGGAAACTCGGTATGTTGAAATGGTCACCCATCCACGGACCGACCTTTTATCATAAGCTAGATATAAGATTTAATTTATAAAAATTAAAACCGACTTCCAAACAAAAACACTACAAAGTGAAAAATAACTTTAATTTCGGAAGTCGGTGTTCCTGTTTTTATTTCTTCGTTTTTTGACACCGTAAAAAAGATTTTTATTTTTTCACTTTTTAGTTGTGGTACATAATGGACCAGTTCTATAGGCTAGGTACCTATAACGCCCAAAGTGAAGCCAGAATAGATTAACCCAACAACATGAAACTTAAATAAACAAAACCAGTGGAATGAGAGTATACCAGGGTGAACTGTTCACACCTGCGTACCCCTTTAAAGCGTACCAGTGGGATGTTATGTCATAAAATGGTGTAAACAATAAACAGACATGCGATTGCAGATATCCCGAGTGATTTGTCGTCATTTATTGAAGAGTTCTGATGTATATCTCCGAAGTTCTTCATCACATTTTGATGAAAATTAAATGGGACCACATGACAAACACTAGCTTTCGAATAAAAGAAGAATCATCAAAATCGGTTCACCCAATAAAAAGTTCTGAGGTAACACACATTTAAAAAAATAAAACAGTCGAATTGATAACCTCCTCCTTTTTGCGAAGTCGGTTAAAAAGTATTGTGAACAGGTTACAGGGAATAAAGGCTATTTTAATTTTATTCTAAGATATAATATGGAAAATTCTTTTGAAAACTCTGTAGAACCAGCAATAGAGGCAAATTTTAATTAATTCACTTTTACGAAGCAATTTAGCAATAGAATTACAGATAGAGACAATGATTTTGGCCCTTTTCGCAGATATTGGACGACAGGCAATCAAAATTAACGGTTTAGTACAATTTTATTCACCTACAAACAATGCTATTTAAAAACCGGCCAAGTGCGAGTTCTACTCGCACACGAAGGGTTCCGTACCATTATCGCAAAAAAAAAACAAAACATCACGTTTGTTGGTTGGAAGCCCTGCCTAAATATTTATTTTATTCTGTTTTTAGTATTTGTTGTATAGTGGCATCAAAAATACATCATCTGTGAAAATTTCAACTGTCTAGCCATCACGGTTCATGAAATAAAGCCTGGTGACAGGAGGACCGCGGAGTCTTAGTAATAGGGTCCCGTTTTTTACCTTTGGGCACGGAATCCTAAAAAGGAAGAATGTATTAAAAACCTTTTCTCAAAAACAAGGCTTTGGCCAAAAGGAGGAATGCCATTTTTGGAATGTTCCACGGTCGAGTTCAAGATTGACGATAGTAGCGTGTCACGTAGGGTTAGATTATGCATAGTCACCGCCATATTTTATAGCACCTTAAAGGTAGACAATACTGCCTCGTATTGTGTACCTAAATTATTTGCCTAGTACCTAGACAATTAGCTATTCATTTTCATATCGCAGACGTGATCTAATAACTAATAATATTTAGTGCCTAATTCAATTCTATTAGATTTCCATTTGTGAAACCGAAATTCTCATAAGCTGAAGGCGAGCTGTTTCAAAGCATTCCTTGATCTAGTAAGGACATAGACAAGTGCGACAAAGATAGATAAGCACGAAAATGTTTGATAATTTTTCCAATACCATTTATATTGGAACTAAACAAGGCGCAATGTAAATAAAATTGAAGGTGAATCTTTTAAACGTAGTTAATGGGTGATTTAAGCGGGTAACTTAAGCGGGATGCTGCAGTGTTTTGTCAAACTTCTTTCTTACGTTTTTCTTACTCTCTGAGTTCAAATTACCTTATTTTTGGCCAATCCTTGCATAGATTTGTATTGATAATTTTACTGCGGTGAATACAATATTTGTTACGGTTACGGCCTCGAGTAACTTTTTTATTACCACACAGTATATACTGACCTAACACTGATCTGAAAATTGAAAAAAAGGTAAGAAAATTTCTTTGAATCGCGGGCTGCCCAGGCGCTTAATACATAATTACCTATACAGTGCATCGTAAAAGTTTCGACCGACTTTAAAGGGTCCTTTTAGTGCTTTGTATTTGAAAAAGATAATTTTATTAATGGTTCTGTGGACCTAGTGACGTAGTACTCGTATGTTTCATAGCCCGCAAAAAATAGCTAATAAATGGTAGAATTAATTAACAACTGCTAAAGTAGTTCCCAAAATTTGTAATTAAAAAAAATATATTTTGGTCGTTACCTACGGGTTTGGTTTTCTCGCTAAAAATAAATGAGCTGATAAACGTATTTTAAAGGTTTTTAATTATATTTTATGACAAAATTATTGGTACATCAATGATATTTAATAGATTACAGTGAAAATTATATTTTACTTAACATTTTAACAATCAGAAATATATAATAATTGGTAGGTACTAGGAAGTAGTAAAATGAAAGTAAAAAATTGTAGCTCTTTGTTCTCTAGACAGAAGGTACATGATCAGGTAAGTTCAGACTTGTGCAATTGAATTTTAGAAATAGGTATCACCTGTAGGGGCTGCAAGTTATTTTGAGATTTTCATTGTACGTCGTTTAAATGTTTGTATATCTTCGCCCAATAACTGTTTTGCATATTATAATAAGCATTGCACAAGCCCGACCATAATTAATACTAAACATGAACTTGGGGTTAATAGGAGACAATAATAACAATTGGTAGGGTAGATCGGGGTCAGTTTTGTATCATGTTTGGAGCAATACTATAAATAACTCAACACTGTGACAGGGTTACGAAGGGTCTGCAGGGACAGACACGGGAATCTTCTCGCATTTATCAGCGTTACGCTTGTGAACACAGTTACATGTACCTAGCATGGTTGAGTGAAGTCCATTTTCGGCCATAAATTGTAAGGTTAAGACAAAAAGTGGATACTTTTACCCTAGTCTTTGTAAAAGACAAAAAATGGCTGAAGTTCACTAAAACGAAAGTAATTTTCAGTTTATTGGGTATGGCGAAGATTTTTACTCAGACAGCTACAGCACAATTAAGGCCGATTTCACTAATGAAACTAATCTCGATTACTTCAACTAAACTCAGTTTATGCAAATACAGCATTCTGATTGGTAGTTTCTCAGCGATCTCAATCAATCAGAACGCTGTATTTGCATAAACTGAGTTTAGTTGAACTAATCGCGATTAATTTCTTTGTTGAAATTGGTCCTTAGTATTATTCAGCTAGCGTTAGATTCCAGTCTTGCTTGAGAGCAAATGAGGATGAAATTCAAAGTAGAGCACGATCGTCTAGGAGCTTATTTGTTTCTGCCTAACGCTTCTAACTGTGGTAGTAAAAGCTCAAGTTGTACCCGTTTGAGGACAAATTAAAGTCATTTTATCGTCAAAAGCTCGGTTTCGTACGTAACGACCTCGCTACGGGCGCCAACATTCAAATGTTCCAACTGTCCCCCGTCTCCTCTACTTTAATTCTCAACTACTAGTAATATGTACATTAATGTAAACTTTATTATTACATAAAGACAACGAGAACAACTTGGAAATGATTTCGTACATCGTGCCTTTCGTGAGTAGCAAAGCTCTCAGACGCCATGACTTGTTAATTTTGACATCGTGTTTTCGAAGAGAAGCAAATTACCAAATATAGCATCATTCATTGTATTTGGAGAAGATGATTAATGTTGACATAATGTAACAAATAGGATGCCATGTTGCCCACATGGCATGCTACAAAAGTGAAATGTTGTTTTCCGTGTTTCAGGTTGTTTTATTTCTTCAAACGGTTTTGTGGCAGTTTAAATTATAAGATTTATTTTCTTTCACTGGGCAGTAAGTTTTCCTACTCTCTGAAAAGGCACGTTGTACACGTATACGAATAATACACATTTGATCTATCTGCCTTAATTTTTATTTTCATAAATCTATACAATAATGTTCGTACAGTCCAATTATGAATTAAGTATAATTGTGGGAAAATATACGGATTTCGAATAAAACATAAATCTACACTGGCGAAAGTAAATAGATAAATTTCAAGCCAATGTTTTCTTATGAATTTATGGTTATTTGGCCATTGTTTGCTTTATTTCTGCGATTAGGCGGAACTATTACGAATAATATTTACCTCAACTGTATTAAGATCTAATTTGCGTATCAAAATGTTTAGATATGTTCACTATTTACACGATAAAACTTTAACAACAGAACTTTATGCTTACTTATAGTTACAATTAGATATTTTAATACGTCGTGCGTGATAATATTCATAGTAGCCATTTAGATTGTATTTATCAATTTATTACTTAATTCGTATATTTGAAATTGTTATTATAATATTGTCAGCTATCACTCCCCTAGAACTTGAATCTAGTTGTTAGGTACGTAGTACTTCGTAGCCTACCTGCTACTAGCGATAACGGGGTAAGCGGCATTCGGTGTTGAACATAAATATTGCAATTCAAATTCTCAGGCCAAGATGTCGACTCGATGTGGCTTCATCTTGAATCTTTGAGAGCCGATTTTCTTCGATTCAAATTGTAACGTACTGTTTTGTAGCTCAATGTATACATGTCAAATAAAATCTATATTTGCAACTGCACAAACTATATAATAAAACATTATTTATGAGTGTGTAACTCATAAGTATTGCCTTTTATGTAAATTTGATGATAATTAATAGCATATTTACACTTTTTACAGTCATTAGATTCTCATACATTTAACCAGGTAATTTAAAAACATTATTTATCAAACAACAAAGTCATAAATTTTCATCGAATAGGACTAACCAAAGGATAACCGAAAGATATGTTACATTTGGTCTTAACTCATTCGCTAGCCCTGGTTAATCCATGAAATAACAAACGTATTCTAACTCTTTAAGCTCGCGAGATCACTTAGTTCACATCACTCACACTCACTCAGTTAGCATCACAGTGCTTATCAGCGAAGGTTACTAAGAAGTCTTAAAATTTTTTTTTTTAAGTAATGGACAGCGCTTGCTTCGCTTACGTGTCTCAGTCGTACAGATCTCGTCTGGATACGGTGGAGACCGTGTAGAAGCCGCTGCTGTCCGTCACTTCGTCGGTGCTCTCCGTCAATCAGGAAATATCAATGTTTTCCACCTTGTACAGGAAGCGCCGTCGCCGCATGTCTCATGACTCGCCGTTTGGCGCGATTGTGACCGTGCTGCAGTTGGCGCGGGTGGAGCGCGTCGAACTCCTGCGCAGACCGACGCCACCCACCGGGTTTAAAAGAATCAAGTTTTCGCTTTTCCTTTTCCCATGACAGTTGCAGAATATTAACTCTTTCATACCTTTCCTGAAGTTTTTGGATAAGAAAGCGTATAAGAGTGGGTTTATACCGGAATTGAAGTATGTGATGAGGAAAGTGAGGGGGGTGAGTAGAGTGCTGAAATCGCTGGGGCCCTCGTAGCCACTGGACCAGTACTGCCACATCTTGCGTGCGTGGAAAGGTAGGTTGCAGATGGCAAAGGTGAGCACGACGACGATGAGCATGCGCACGACGCCGCGGCGTGCCCGCAACACGTTGCGCGACAGATGGCTCAGGTGGTGACAGTTGCGTGACTCGTGGCCGCGCCCCGCTTTCGATGACGTCTTGCCCGTCTGACTGCTGCTGCTCTTCGTCACCACTTTCTGTATTGAAAAAATATTCAATGAGTAAATTGTACAGATACAACTGTAGATATGTGGATTGATGGTATCTAGGGTAACACAATACACCAACCATTGAAAATACATCTTAAATTAAAAGTAGGTGTTTAAAAACAATTGTTTACCTACGGGTAGTTATTAGTTTTCTGTCTATGAAACCATATTATCAGCTACTTATTTCACATCACATCACCAGCCTATTAATGTGTGCTACGTGTTTTGTGTGTATTCGGACAATATAAATTAGCTGTGAGTACCTAACTATCCACATTGACTTTGATTGCGTCTTCACCTGCACCAACTCACGTTTCCAAACTGGTGACCCTCGATTATATACTAACGTGACCTTTTCCGCCTGATCACTCAATTTTTTTTTCGCCTAAATCCTGCTGCGGTGCCAAGCCACGTTTCGCCTCTTAGGAAGGCGATAACGCAATTAGTTGCAACCTGCACTGCGTTTTACTGCTAACTGCTTTGTTGTGACGCGCGAACTCAGAATACTTTCTCGCTCACATACGTACTATCGGTTTCAATATCTTTGTTGGTTTTAAAGAAAAAAATGCTTGCCATTGTTGTGTCATTATCTCTATAAAAAAATATTTTGTTGGTTTATAATAATAAACAATCCTTTGACCCGACTGCCAAGGAAGGGTTATGTTTTTCGCGCGTATTTTTGTAAATTTATTTTTTTCCTCGTATCTTCCAAACGGCTGGATGGAGTGCGATAGTTAAGATATCGTTAGATTCGTCTAAAAACCCAAGTGTGTTTAGATAGGTGTTTTAAAAATAAAACATTTTATTTATTTATTATGCCTGTACGCACCGGGACTTACAGCTTAGTACGGCCGTTATTCCAAATTCGTACAGTGTGGCTATGTTTGCACCAATTGATCCAGGTTATACAAACCACACCAAACGTAGGTTACGTTGGTTTTACGTGCAGGAAGTCTGTTACAAGGAGACCTACGGTAACAGACGGAATTTGGGTAGGAATAAGGGTTTGTGTACGTCGTGCAAAGTACACAGGAAATGGTTTGATGATGATGATGAAAATAAAAATTATATTGATAGGTAGAATAAATACTTCCGGCTATTCGTTGCTAACTAATTTGAATTTAAATATAGAAACCATTAAAGTAGTCGTTAGACCCATCTTAGACAGAGTGAGAACTTTTGATGAACTAATTGAAGAGTCTACTTAATAATCAGTTGTACCTACTTTTCAAGTCAAATCTCGTCATCGCCCTAACTTAGGTTGGCTGATGCCGCTGATGGACAATTTTGAGCTGAGTTTACTCAGTATTTAATAAGTTATTATTAAACCTAGAGCACAACAAATAAACTTCATTCTACTCTTCTGTATTTTGTTTAATATTTATGAAAGGCTAACCACCTCCACATATATATCTCAGTTTGTCTGTTTGAGACGAGGCTTCAAGTAGCGTCTTTTCATTGACTGAGACGAAAATGTTTGCCGAGTAGAAAGTTTGAATCGTGGCAGAGGAACTTCGCTCTTGTGAACACTACTTTATTGTTGAGATGGTGAGAATATAACGTGTGTAGTGGGAATATCTTCTTAAATACATGTGGGATCTAATAAGTAAAAGGTATGGCAGGATGATTGTCGTGTAGTATAATGTAATAATGTTTGGCACTACCTCGTATATTTTTCTAAATAAATAGAGTAAGGGACACTGAAAGAAATGAATCGCGATTTAGACCCTTTGCGACCGATATACAACAATAGAAAATGATCAGACCATGTAGCGGTGAAAAACAGAATCAAGTATAAAGTTTTTTACCAAGTGTGTCATAATTATTGAAGGTTATATCAACGTAATATTTTGAAAGAATACTACTACTTTCTTTGCGGAAATAAACCAGAGTGATCTCCACAATGCGGTCCGTCTATCGCGAGCGAGCTCATTCACTTGCTAAACGTACCATCACCGCAAGCCGTCGCTCGTCACAATTCCTGCTCATATCCGCCGCCACACGATTACACAAACGTTCCAGCTGCCTGCACACAAACTTTATACCTGCCAAATAATCCTGGAACTTGATCCTAAGATCCCAACTGACAAAGGAATTTCAGATCAAAAGCATTTCTCGAGTAAACAGAAGTACAAAGTTAGGAAGCTTCCTTCATAATATTGTTTTCATTGGTATACGATTGGCAACTTCCCGTATTGTACCTACCAATTATTCCGTAAACACGTTCGCGGCCAAGAATTCGCCTTGCGCGAGACTCAAAGGCTTTTTAATTTTTTCAGTAAATACGGCAACAAACGTGATAACCGCAGTCATGAATATTTTAATTAAATCAGTGGGTAAAACTTACAATGAAAACTCGAATTGATTGCATTAATTTATGCAAAAGAGGCAGAGGGCACACCTGTGTCACGCAGAATACTGTTTACCATCAAGCCGCAGAATTATTTGGCTTTTAGTATGTGCCTTTGTTTTTGGTTTTTAATTAAAGTACAAAAGGCGGCCCAACTTTTGTCTTACTTAATGTTATATAGAAGAAAATTTTAACAGGCTTGCTGCTTAGAATTTTAGAGTACTTTGGTGCCAAACCTATGAATGATTTCATAGTTGGGCGAATAATGAAAGACGGATAGACGGTTTTGTACACACGAATTATTCAGTCTAGTGCTTTAGTATCTAACTGAATTATGGATTGAATGAAAAGCCTGGACTAGATCTTAATAATTTCACAGGTTTTTGAGGCGGGTAAATAAAGCTTGTTTAATAAAGTATGGTAATTGTTGGCAGACTGGATTGATGGTACGATGACCTCATTAAACAACTTTATTAGAATATGTAGAGCAAAAAGAAAATAGAGTTTCTCTGTTTTTCTATCACAACAAAGTTTAGTAAATATAGAAGAAGAAGAATATGTTAATAGTAACCTTTTCATCAGTGCCGACTAAGGGCCGGTTGGGATCAAAGGGTGCTGTTGCTGACTTCTCCGGGCGTGGAAATTGCGTCCCACAGCACTGAACCCGTTCCAAATGCTGCAGTGCGTGAGAGCTCTGCCATAGACCCACTGCGATGCGAGTGTACAGGACCTGAGACAAGAACAAGCTTATTTGAGAAAATATAAAGTTTTTAATACACAGTGTAGGTTTTTGAGAATAAAAACAAAAACATATTTCCTGTTCATACAAAAACGTTCATAGAACTAATCAAAATGTATAAAAAAGCTGTTGCTGCTTTTTCAATATTTTACGGTTGTTTACATAAAACCTAATTTTTTTCCAAATGTATTTATTTAATTAATACTTCATGCACACACAGAGGCGGACTTAATGCCTTAGGCAAATTGAGTAGGTCGTTACTAAATTACACCCGATATATTTGTAGATCTTTAGAATACTTGTATAACCCAGTAGGGTAGATTTAATGATCTGCGATGCCATAAATTGACCGGACCATAAGTGCTAGGTGTGATTCAACTCGAGTCCAATCCCCAGCATAAATAAAACTGGTCAACTGGTTTGACAGTAGATTATTGCATCGAGCACAAAGTAATTTATTATTGCACCGAGTGCCTGATTTAGAGCCCGAGCGTTAGCGAGGGCTCTAATCTAACAGGCACGAGGGCTATATAAATTACTTAAAGCGAGGTGCATAATCTGCTTAAACCTATAGGAATAGTAGATAAAAGAAACTCATATCAAACAGTTAAAATAGAAGTTTAATTATTGAAATTAAAAGTTATACTTGAGCAATTATTAAACGTAAGGTTAAGAGTTTTATTGGGCAAATTTATATTTGTTTATTTAACTTGGGACTGAATAATATTATCAGACGAGGTAGATGGGCCTGGCTGATTTGTTACAATGAAGTCGTTATCACGGGAAGTATATGGGCGCGGCGATGTCGAAAATCACTTTTTTAAATTTCTTTCATTTTTAAATCAGAGTTAGCAGCAACCATTTTTTAAATTTGGAACAAGTAGGATAGAAACGAATAATACGTACGTAAAAAAAAAAAGTATTGATATCGGCTGGCTGAATAGAGCTAATCCACTGAGGTTGGCACCTTTTGGTGCGATAAAAAAAAAAACTGTGCATTAATGAAATTTCATACATTTTTATTGCTCTAGAGCATTAAAGACTCGCTTTGTACTGAGTTTTTAGTGTGATTGTGATGAAATTAAAGCATAGTTGGAAGAAAAAACATTTATGTCGTGGCCAGATCTTAGAATTGATCACTTTATGATGTGTAAATGGAAAATATCCGCTGCCCACATCATGATATAGTCGGGCCGGATCAATGAATAATCAGCGTTTGACGATATGAACAGCTAAACGCGCGGTTACTTCATGATATGATCAAACATTAGTGATCATAATTATTATCGTAAAATTGTTACATTATCCACCGTTAGAGGTGCTAATATCATTTTGTTTTTGCGATGCATAATGGCGGCGGACGATTATTCTGATAAAAAAGTTAATAATAATGCACCAATTGAAGATTACATAGAAGTGAAATGTCGTTACGACACAAGATTACTTGAATTTTATGAAAGTTGCATAAAAAACGAGCGTGACGTAAAAAATCTTGGAGTTCTCAACATTAATGATATGGCCAAATGTACATTGACATAATATCATTAAACGTTCACGTTTAAACGATACGGTCAGTATTAGCAGGCAATATCATGAAATACAACCATTTCATGAAATAGTCGGCCGCATCAGTAATCAATTCTAAGATCTGGCCACGACATAGATTACTGCTGTAGTAATCTGTTTCATTTTTTAGATTCAACTTCTCACCGCACAAATTTTTCAGTTTAAAATGTCTATTACACTCATCGCAGTTCTGTGTAGGTGAGTGTTTTTTTTTTTAATTTGGTGATTAGTTTCAGAGGTTACCCCCTTGACTTCCAAACTGCCAAACTTTACCTCTTTATCTACCTACGTTGCCATATATAGACGTAGAAAAGGACTGGCGACTCAATATCACTCTAACAGCGTCTAAATGACGAGATCATTGATTTAAGTAGAAATTAGCTAATAGATATACCTACGCCTACATGAAGAAATTAAATCAAAGTAGATAGCCATGTAGTCTAGAAGAATAGAATGCCAAAAGCAAAACAATGGTACCCGTACAGCGGCTTCGCCCACGTGAAAAGTATTGTATCATCCCAAGGGAACATTATACCGGGATGAAAAGTAGCATATGTGCTAGTCCAGACTATAATCTATCTCTTTGCCAAATTTCATCCAGATCCGTTAAGTCGTTCTGGCGTGATTGAGTAACACACACATACATTGAAGATATTATTTCAATATTGGTGAAGTATCATACTAAAGTGGTTCAGAGAATTCAAACTAGAAGCCCGACTTTAATCAAGGTAGACTATATTTATATAATAGGCTCATTCATGGAGTGGTGAGCAGGGCAACCTCCCGCAACCTCGCTCTTGCAGGGGCTTCGCGCGACAACCCAAAATCTTACAATTGAAACTTTTGTTAACAGCTAAGAAAGCAAACAGCTATTCGTAGTATTTCATAGTAATGTATTTTATTTCTCGACGTCAAGTGACAAGTTTTGCATTTCTCGTCTATCATCACTTCATCCAGACTTCATCACAAACTCGTACTTTGCAAAAAGGACAAGGGTTTCTAGCTTTGATGTCAACACGACGCAAAAAGCCAACTTCGCAGAATGTCAACTTCGTAGATTGACAATTTCTCATACTGACAACTTCTCAAAACTTCAACTTTAGAAAATGACAACTTCGCAAAATGTCTACCCTTTCAAAACGTCATTATGGACAAGGACCTCGCAAATGCCTCTCTGCGGTTAAGGCTACCCCTGGCTCGCTTGTTATACAATTTGTCCGGATATGTAGTAATATAACTTTAAGGAAATAAAATACAGTAAATTTTTTCGATCAAAACACCCCACTTAAGGAGTAAAATCACCACACCCTCAAAAATAGAGCAGTTCAACCATAACTTTGAACCTAGGTGCCTAACCCTCGGTTTCTCAACACTCAATTATCGGGCTGTTAACGTAATCGACGAATAATCACCGGTTGTATGCTGAGATTGGCTGTTGAAAGTCCATTCAACCATTCACAGCAGATAACGCGTGCTTGACAATTTGTCACATTAATTCTGCGATAATTTAGCGATGAGAAACCCGGCCACAGACGCGTACATTTAATGTAATGTTTACGGCAATATCATAGACAATCTAAAACATAACACTCAAAAGGTAAGATATTTTTGTATCGAGTCATTAAAGACAAATTGTAAATGTAATTTCACAAGCTTTTATTACATTTCCTAAAATTCTGCAATTTTTTTAGGGATTAACACACGGATATTTTGTTTCTGTTTGACTTAGTCTACACACTCACAAAAGAATCCAATAAGTTTTAATTTTATTATTGCCTTAAAATATCCCCTGCATATTTTTGCCTTATTTGTGGCGAATTTTAGGAAATGCAATAAAAAATTGTAGGAATTAAACCTTCTTATGTGGGGTGCATTTATCGATACAATTAAGTGTATTTTACGGCCTCAATGTTTTATTACTACAAGCCCGGATACATTGAATGACTGCCGAATATGAGTGGGTATATACCTCTATCTACCCTTACGGAACACGGGCGTAGTGTAATTATGAAAATTTCCGGTTTCTTTATTCAAGACGTAATGTCTACTGTTAATTTCAGAGCAACTCTACAAACGTTTTGGACAATAAAAAAAGATGTTGTCGCCTAAAAGTGTTATGAATACAAAATTATTCATGTTTATGCAAATTGTAAGGCTCTACGCTTCCACTGTTTCTGCGAAACACAACCTTTTAGCACTTGTCGCTTTAATTTTTTCACATCTAAGGACCGTGAAGGAAAGTGTTACGAAGTCATAATCATTCTAGAATGAGATAGAGATATACAGAATGCATAGTGGCATTCGCTTTCACTTGTATTTACACAATTTTACTGGGAAATAGCTGATAACCGATGAAAAGTCAACTATAAAGACAGACACAAAACTGGTTTCTGTCAGTTATTTCACATATTATTATGGCCACAAAAACAATCAACAAAACATCAATGCCCTTTCCCCTTCATGCTCAAACGTGCAAAGCAAGAAAATAAAAGATAGGAAATATAAAATATCTACTATAGTGCGCGCGGAACTAGTTGGCCGCGCCTTAGGTGGCGAAATGGGTGAGGGGGCGGGTTAGGACAATTGACAATGACAATGTCAATGGGTCAATGGGTCATCCCGGGTTTTACTGGCGACCCCGCCGCTCTGTCCCACCGCTCACATACCTAAGGCGCGGCCAACTATTTCTGCGCGCACAGAAATAGTTAATAGCTTATAACAGTGGCTCTCTAGTGTGCAGGTTGAAAATGCGCAAGGTGTAAAATTATCTCAGGAGAACGTACTACTGACTACTATCTAAGATTTCTTAGCAGATAAAGTTTTTCCAGATCTTCGATATGTTTTGTTGTAAGTTAAGTGCCAATTACCATTTTCCTAACTGTACTCCTTCACTTCTTGATCTCATATTCGTTTTATCTACTCAAAATGTCGCTGAGCACGTCTATGTACATCAGCTGTACATTGTCCGTGCTCAGCGACATTTTGAGTAGCCTTCTCCTACCTTTTATTTCTTTCCTACAAAATTCGCCGTCCGAAGGCTAAACCTAAAACATTCCTTCGGCGTAGTTTTGGTAGAATGAATCTAGTTAACCTCCGTGAGGATGGTGGCAACATTGACTGGTTTGATGTCATTGCCACTGAATCGATTGATGTTAAAGTCAATTTACTTCATACCAAGTTTTTTGACGTCCATGCAGCTGTTCGGGCTATAAAAAGAAAGCACCTGCCGGCCCCATGGCTAACAGATGGTCTAAAAGACTTATTGCAGAGGAAAGCAGCAGTTTAATCAAGATATAAAAGCAGACCAAATTCTCTTACTCGCGAGAAGTTTGTTGCAATTTGCAATCGCAGCAAATTGGTGTATAGAGATGCTGAAGTCTGTTGAAAACGGTGATCCAGCTAAAGTCTGGAAATTTCTTGTATCAATTGGAGTGGGAAAATCGTACCAAGATTCTATTCCTAAAGATCTTGAATCACTTAACAAACATTTTACCACTTCCTGTAACTTCAATGGTACTATCAAAGCAAAAACGTTAAATAATCATTCATCTCTTTCGATTCCCGATTATTCACCATTCGTCTTTAATTCGCCGTTTGTGATGATAAGAAGAGTATAGAATCTATTTCGCCTAATGCTGTTGGTAGTGACTGTATCAGTCGCAAGATGATACTCCCTATCCTTGACGGTGTCCTACCTGTCATTTCCCATATCCTTAGCCATTCCGTATCCAGCGGTGTTTTCCCCTCTTCTTGGAAAGAAGCCGAAATTACCCCTCTTCCAAAAAAAGCGTAATCCAGCTTCCTACACTGAATTCCGTCCTATTTCCATGTCACCGTTTTTATCCAAAGTCCTTGAACGCCTTATCCATAATCTACTTAGCACATCCCTGCGCAAGAGCCACCTCCTTAATTTTTCCAATCCGGGTTTTGCCCATGACATAGCTAGGACAGCTCTTGTTAGCATTATGGACGATATTAGACTTGGTATGGAAAATGGAAATCTGACGGTACTTTAGATATAAGACTTCAGCAATGCTTTTAACACCGTTGATTTTGATAATTTACTCGGCATACTCAGCTCTTTTAACATATCTCCAACGGTAATTGATTGGTTTCGTAATTTCGCGTCTGTGTGGTCGCCAACAACGTATTTGCATTGAAGGTTCTTGATCGTCATGGTGCAATACCTCTGCAGGCGTACCACAGGCAGGCGTTTTACTTCCTCTTCCTTTCACTATTTTTAATAATCCTATTTCCAATGACCTTCTCTCGTCCTAACACCTTTACGCTGACGTTTTGCAAATATATTCTCAAGTTCCGGTAGATGAATTGTCTGAGGTAGTTAATATGATAAATAAAGATTTAGGTCTTATTTCTAAGTGGAGTTTGGCCTATGGTTTTAGGGACAATCCTGCGAAAACTCAAGTCATTGTTGTTGCCAGTCCTAGGTTGCGCTCAAGGGTTAACTGGTCGCAGCTCCCCCGGATTGTTTTTGATTGGTCAGCTATTGCATACAGCTACTCAATGAAAGACCTGGGTATTTTCGTTGACAAAGACTTTTGTGGGGCCGCATGAGGTCAGCCGCAAGGTGTTTGCGTCTACAGGGTCTTTGCGCAGACTGCGCAAATTCCTTCCAACTACCACCAAAACTACGCTTGTCCAATCTCTCCTTCTCCCAATCCTCGATTATGCAGATGTCAGTTATTTAGATCTAACTGAAGTGCAGCTAGGTAAGCTTGAGCGATTCAAAACTTTTGAATTAGATTCATATTTGGTTTACGAAAATATGACCATGTTTCTGAAATTCGTATTAAAATAAGTGGCTGCCAATTCGCCTTCGCCGGAATTTCTACATTTTATCTTTAGTGTTCTGTTTATTCCTACAACACCCTCTTATCTCAAAGAACACTTTAAGTTCCTTCACGACACACATTGTAGACACTTGAGATCATCAGAGAATGATGTCTTTTGACGTCTGCTCATTCTACTAAGTTCTACAATAAATCGTTCATGGTCCAGGCTGTGCTAATGTGCAATGAATTGCCGATTTCAATAAGACAAGCCATTCACTAGCATCTTTTAAAAATCTTGTTAAGAACCATTTCCTTTCTCTTTAATGTTTTTCTGTTTCTATCATTGTTCAACCCTTCTTTGAAATTTTGGAACATATAATATTATGTGTGTACGTTTATTTGTAAGTTTATGTATAGTATAATAGCTATATAAGTTTATGTTTAAATATATTTTTATGTAATAGTACACCATAGGCTACCCCCTGCTTTATTTTAAGTTCTTTAAGTCCATCTAAAGGTTGTTTGGTAGATATCGCTGTCAGCGATAAGACCGCTTTTGTACCCATTGTATTAAGTTTTTGTAAAATAGATGTGTTATTTCATTTTTGGTGTACAATAAATAAGTGTTTGGTGTACAATTAATATTGATATGTTAAAACAAAATAATATCACCTCTGAATTTGAATGTTTACTTCTTAATTATAACCTAAGACTTAAGATAACCGAACCTACCAGAAAAATCAGCAAAACATGTATAGATAACTTTGCTCACAACTACCACAATAAGTGTAAAGCTGAAGTGATTGACTTTGCATTATCTGACCACACGGCTCAGATATTGAGGTGTCAGGTCAAAAAAGTGTGCCTGATAAAAAGCTGGAAAATTAAGCGTAATGATTACTGTGAGGAAAATCTTAAGAAGTTTAGAAATTGTATAGTAAAATTGTCTTTTTCGGAAATGTACTCGGTCTCTGATCCAAATTTGGCCTATAATGCTTTCAGTGATTTGTTTAAGTTATTTTATGATCTTTGCTTTCCATTTAAATATATTACCATAAATACACATCGTAAAGCTAAGTGGATAACACGAGGAATCAAGACTTGTAGTATCAAAAAACGTGATCTTCTATGGCAATACAGGAAGAAACCTAGCCAGATAAATAAAACTAAACTGATAGAATTTTCAAAAAGATATAAAAAAGTAATCAAATTAACACAGCGCGCACAAAATAATCATTTAATTAACGTGTCGGATAATAAAAGTAGATCGGCATGGAAAATTATAAACGAATCTAAGCAAAATCTACCAAATGAGACTATAACTAGCATTAAAATAAATGACAAAATAATAACTGACCCTTGCGAAATATCTAATGCTTTTAATAATTATTTCATCGATAAAATAGTACCTAAGGATGATTCACTCAACATGCAGTATAAATCTTACATGTCTACTAAGCAAAAGTCTATGTTTTTGAAACCATGCTTGCCACACGATGTATTGCAGATTATTAGGAGTTTAAAAAATACGAATAGTGTAGGTTATGATGGCATATCAACTAAAGTTTTGAAATATATAGCTACGAATATTTCTGCTCATCTATCCTATCTGATAAATCTATCTATTGAAGCTGGAATTTACCCTGACAAATTAAAAACTTCTATTATAAAACCAATTTTCAAAAAAGATATTAGAGAATGCCTTGAAAACTATAGACCTATTGCCTTAGTTCCAGTTATTTCCAAGGTTTTCGAAAAATATATTTACAGGGAACTTAATAACTATTTAGAAAGTAACAATATTCTAGCAAATGAACAAAAAGGTTTTAGACACAACAAATCCATAAATATGGCCATATATGACTTTCTGGATTTTGTTATGGTTGATGTTGATAAAAAAATACCTGTCTGCTCTATATTCATGGATATGACACAGGCTTTCGATTACGTTGAGCATGATATATTATTGGATAAACTTAATGATTATGGAATAAGAGGTAATGTTCTGAAATTATTTGAATCATACCTCAAAGGCCGTCTTCAATACACTGAATTGACTAGAGTGAATATCCTAACAAAAAAAGAAGAAACATTTGGATCATGTGAACGTCAACTTAACTATGGTGTTCCTCAATAACTTACCTGATGCCACTGATAATCCTATGACTCTTTTTGCGGACGACAGTACAGTAACGATAAAATGTAAAGACAAATATACTTATGGAGCTGACATAAATAACACATTGAGCTCAGTCATGAATTGGCTTAGTGCTAATAATCTTAAAGCCAACTTAAGCAAAACTAAATTAATGAACTTTAGACAGCGTTTACCGGCCCCTAATAACCTAAATGTAAATTATAACATGCAAACAATAGAGGAAGTAGACAATTGTAAATTTTTGGGCTTACATATTGATGACAAAATGACCTGGAAGACGCATATTCAACAACTATGCAAGCGGGTGAGTAAATCTGCTTATGCCCTACATACACTTGCATATAAAATAAATCGTAGTGCCCTTTTAATTGCGTATCATGGGCTGGTAGCATCTGTTCTGAGATATGGTATAATTTTTTGGGGGAATTCCACCGACAAAGAGCTTGCCTTTAAAGCACAGAAACGTTGCATTCGGGCTATGTTTGGTTTAAAATCAACAGAGAGCTGTGTGCCTTTCTTTAAAAAGCACAATATTCTACCACTACCGTCACTTTATATATTTGAAATAGCTACTTTCGTTAAACAGAATCCTCATTTATATACCTTAGCATCTGTAGCTTCCAATCGAACCCAAAGGGACGAAAGTCGTCTGTGTGTACCAAGAGCGAATACTGCCTTAATGTATAAAAGTGTCTTTCACATGGCACCAGTTATATTTAATAAACTACCGAAAGAGCTTAAAAAACTTAATTTTAATCTATTTAAACAGAAACTGAGAGGTATGCTGTGTCAAAAGTGTTATTATACTGTATCAGACTTTTTATCAGATAAATTTTGACATTCTGTAGGCAATTGCAATTGCTTTTCTTGACGATATTGTAATTACAAATCATACTTAATTTGAATGCCGAATTATTCTGACATTAACAAATTGCTTTGACTTGATTGTTGTAACATTGTATAATTTGATTCTTTGACAATATTAAATTTATAATTCATATTTTTTTATTTTGTTAAATGGAATTATTTTGACATTTACTTACCAAATAGTTTTTTAACTTAATCTTCTTCTTTGACAATAACTTAATTCTTTTATTTTTTATCTTTTGGCATTTTGACATAATTGTACTTATAGAAGTGAAATAATGTAATCATTTATGTAATTAATTTGTAGTTCAGTGCGAGTAAGCTCTGTTTATTTTATTATTATCTGTTTTTATTACTTGCTGAGTGTAAAAATTGTAATTAATTCTTTTTGTATGCCTATAGCTGGCAGATCATAGCGAACTTTAATAACAAATATGACCAACCTCTGTACCTATGTATCACAAATAAAATATTTCTGATTTCTGATTTCTGATTTCTAAAGTATATTCTATTCTACGTAACACACAAAAGATTTGGACTGACTGAATAAAATTAAAGGCTTTACCCAAATCAACCGTAATAATTGTTGACACACAGAGTCCTCGAATTTTCTTTGTTTCACAAAATAACCTGTTGTCTGACATTTTGGTAGATAGAATAGGCGCCTATTTATATGAAACTATTGATGCTAAATTTGTAACCTACCATCTAAGTTCACATGTGGACGCATTAAATGTTTTGAGTATTGACTGTGATCAGTACTTTTTTAACATCATGCTTACGAAACATGGCACCTGCTCATGAAAATATCTGCTTTTCTGTTCTCTAGTTCTGTTTTGAAAGAATGAAATAAAATATTTATGACCACTAAGAAATGTTACAGCATAAACAAAACACAAGATAGCTTCAAAGCACAGCATTTCCAGTATGGCAAAAGGAGCATGACCGCATGTGCAGCATGGCTACTACGCTGGTCAACGCTGATTTCCAGCCCGCCCCCTTTCTTACAGCATTTATCTTATTAAATTACTTGATAAATACCCAACCCACCCTTAATAAATACCCTTAACTACCCTAAATACTAAATTATACATACCCACAATTATAATAACATATACAATAATTACATCAATAAAATTCCAATTAATTTAAAAATACCAAAAATAATAATCCATTAGAAATACAATAAATAATAATTCATTAAAAATACCAATTACACATACTATTACGATTAAATATTAAGTACCTTAAGCATTTGAGATTTGTTTGCAAAGTATTATTGTCTTAACTCTCGCCCTGAAAGCTGACTGAGAAATGCTCTGTCTAAGCGGTGGAGGCAGATCATTCCATGTTTTAGCAGCACTGTATTTAAAACTACCTCTATAAGAGGCCGTTTTGTGCTGGCAGACAACCAACCTGTTAAGCTAATGCCTACGAGTGGGTCGGTTCCGCTGATCAAAGGTCAATTTGTCGAGAAGGTATCTTTAATTTATTGCAGGTGCAATTCAGTGCAGTGCGTTTTGAACTCGCTGAATGATGTGAGACGTCTTGGCGAACAATCTTGGTCTATACACCGTATCGCAGTAATTAAACTGCGATAACACCAGAGATTAAACCAGGGTGATCCTGACCTTTTCGGAAAGGCACTCTCTTAGGACATAGAGCACTTTAAGACTGTAAAAGGCGTTTCGGATCTTCATGTTTATATGGTCAATGTAGCGTAAATCGCAGTCCAAAAGAAGACCAAGATTATTTGCCTTTATCACTCTTTCAACAGCCGCTCCATCAATATATATCTTCGGCTCATGGCTGATCACGATTTCACGCTAATGTTTACTACCCAGTATAATATACTTTAATTTACTAGGATTAAGAACCAAATTATTCCTTCGTGCCCATTCTGAAACCGCAGCCAAGTCCTGATTTATGAGCTCCATGGCACTTTTAGTCTCACTCGGGCAGAAGGAGTAATAAATTTGGGTGTCATCAGTTTTGGTATAGTAGTAGGTATTTCTGCGTTTACAGGTACCTAATGCTGGGAAGTACAATATTTTGACTACATCAATACCTCTAATAAGATTATTTGAAACCTACGAGTATTTATGTACGGGGTAGGGATGTTACGGAACTGATGATATCGGATCCAAAGGCGAAATCGGAGATTTTAAATTTGGTTTATCGGGATCGGAACCAGAACCAAAATTGGAATTGGAGGTTGATGAAAAAACAGGTTTAATAAAATAACACATACATTGTTGATCAGTCTATTAAATTTCAGCTCAAAACAATCCCTAAACTAATAGTTAACTAGACGTTGAAAAAAAAAGCAAACAAGTTTTCTAAAATCGTAATCAGCATTAATAGTAAATTAAATAAAATGTGTGTTGTACTACACACATTTTATTTATCAAAATGTCAAAATTTATCTGATAAAAAGTCTGATACAGTATAATAACACTTTTGACACAGCATACCTCTCAGTTTCTGTTTAAATAGATTAAAATTAAGTTTTTTAAGCTCTTTCGGTAGTTTATTAAATATAACTGGTGCCATGTGAAAGACACTTTTATACATTAAGGCAGTATTCGCTCTTGGTACACACAGACGACTTTCGTCCCTTTGGGTTCGATTGGAAGCTACAGATGCTAAGGTATATAAATGAGGATTCTGTTTAACGAAAGTAGCTATTTCAAATATATAAAGTGACGGTAGTGGTAGAATATTGTGCTTTTTAAAGAAAGGCACACAGCTCTCTGTTGATTTTAAACCAAACATAGCCCGAATGCAACGTTTCTGTGCTTTAAAGGCAAGCTCTTTGTCGGTGGAATTCCCCAAAAAATTATACCATATCTCAGAACAGATGCTACCAGCCCATGATACGCAATTAAAAGGGCACTACGATTTATTTTATATGCAAGTGTATGTAGGGCATAAGCAGATTTACTCACCCGCTTGCATAGTTGTTGAATATGCGTCTTCCAGGTCATTTTGTCATCAATATGTAAGCCCAAAAATTTACAATTGTCTACTTCCTCTATTGTTTGCATGTTATAATTTACATTTAGGTTATTAGGGGCCGGTAAACGCTGTCTAAAGTTCATTAATTTAGTTTTGCTTAAGTTGGCTTTAAGATTATTAGCACTAAGCCAATTTATGACTGAGCTCAATGTGTTATTTATGTCAGCTCCATAAGTATATTTGTCTTTACATTTTATCGTTACTGTACTGTCGTCCGCAAAAAGAGTCATAGGATTATCAGTGGCATCAGGTAAGTTATTGAGGAACACCATAGTTAAGTTGACGTTCACATGATCCAAATGTTTCTTCTTTTTTTGTTAGGATATTCACTCTAGTCAATTCAGTGTATTGAAGACGGCCTTTGAGGTATGATTCAAATAATTTCAGAACATTACCTCTTATTCCATAATCATTAAGTTTATCCAATAATATATCATGCTCAACGTAATCGAAAGCCTGTGTCATATCCATGAATATAGAGCAGACAGGTATTTTTTTATCAACATTAACCATAACAAAATCCAGAAAGTCATATATGGCCATATTTATGGATTTGTTGTGTCTAAAACCTTTTTGTTCATTTGCTAGAATATTGTTACTTTCTAAATAGTTATTAAGTTCCCTGTAAATATATTTTTCGAAAACCTTGGAAATAACTGGAACTAAGGCAATAGGTCTATAGTTTTCAAGGCATTCTCTAATATCTTTTTTGAAAATTGGTTTTATAATAGAAGTTTTTAATTTGTCAGGGTAAATTCCAGCTTCAATAGATAGATTTATCAGATAGGATAGATGAGCAGAAATATTCGTAGCTATATATTTCAAAACTTTAGTTGATATGCCATCATAACCTACACTATTCGTATTTTTTAAACTCCTAATAATCTGCAATACATCGTGTGGCAAGCATGGTTTCAAAAACATAGACTTTTGCTTAGTAGACATGTAAGATTTATACTGCATGTTGAGTGAATCATCCTTAGGTACTATTTTATCGATGAAATAATTATTAAAAGCATTAGATATTTCGCAAGGGTCAGTTATTATTTTGTCATTTATTTTAATGCTAGTTATAGTCTCATTTGGTAGATTTTGCTTAGATTCGTTTATAATTTTCCATGCCGATCTACTTTTATTATCCGACACGTTAATTAAATGATTATTTTGTGCGCGCTGTGTTAATTTGATTACTTTTTTATATCTTTTTGAAAATTCTATCAGTTTAGTTTTATTTATCTGGCTAGGTTTCTTCCTGTATTGCCATAGAAGATCACGTTTTTTGATACTACAAGTCTTGATTCCTCGTGTTATCCACTTAGCTTTACGATGTGTATTTATGGTAATATATTTAAATGGAAAGCAAAGATCATAAAATAACTTAAACAAATCACTGAAAGCATTATAGGCCAAATTTGGATCAGAGACCGAGTACATTTCCGAAAAAGACAATTTTACTATACAATTTCTAAACTTCTTAAGATTTTCCTCACAGTAATCATTACGCTTAATTTTCCAGCTTTTTATCAGGCACACTTTTTTGACCTGACACCTCAATATCTGAGCCGTGTGGTCAGATAATGCAAAGTCAATCACTTCAGCTTTACACTTATTGTGGTAGTTGTGAGCAAAGTTATCTATACATGTTTTGCTGATTTTTCTGGTAGGTTCGGTTATCTTAAGTCTTAGGTTATAATTAAGAAGTAAACATTCAAATTCAGAGGTGATATTATTTTGTTTTAACATATCAATATTAATTGTACACCAAACACTTATTTATTGTACACCAAAAATGAAATAACACATCTATTTTACAAAAACTTAATACAATGGGTACAAAAGCGGTCTTATCGCTGACAGCGATATCTACCAAACAACCTTTAGATGGACTTAAAGAACTTAAAATAAAGCAGGGGGTAGCCTATGGTGTACTATTACATAAAAATATATTTAAACATAAACTTATATAGCTATTATACTATACATAAACTTACAAATAAACGTACACACATAATATTATATGTTCCAAAATTTCAAAGAAGGGTTGAACAATGATAGAAACAGAAAAACATTAAAGAGAAAGGAAATGGTTCTTAACAAGATTTTTAAAAGATGCTAGTGAATGGCTTGTCTTATTGAAATCGGCAATTCATTGCACATTAGCACAGCCTGGACCATGAACGATTTATTGTAGAACTTAGTAGAATGAGCAGACGTCAAAAGACATCATTCTCTGATGATCTCAAGTGTCTACAATGTGTGTCGTGAAGGAACTTAAAGTGTTCTTTGAGATAAGAGGGTGTTGTAGGAATAAACAGAACACTAAAGATAAAATGTAGAAATTCCGGCGAAGGCGAATTGGCAGCCACTTATTTTAATACGAATTTCAGAAACATGGTCATATTTTCGTAAACCAAATATGAATCTAATTCAAAAGTTTTGAATCGCTCAAGCTTACCTAGCTGCACTTCAGTTAGATCTAAATAACTGACATCTGCATAATCGAGGATTGGGAGAAGGAGAGATTGGACAAGCGTAGTTTTGGTGGTAGTTGGAAGGAATTTGCGCAGTCTGCGCAAAGACCCTGTAGACGCAAACACCTTGCGGCTGACCTCATGCGGCCCCACAAAAGTCTTTGTCAACGAAAATACCCAGGTCTTTCATTGAGTAGCTGTATGCAATAGCTGACCAATCAAAAACAATCCGGGGGAGCTGCGACCAGTTAACCCTTGAGCGCAACCTAGGACTGGCGACAACAATGATGACTTTACCGAAGAAACAGGTGAGGCGAGAAATAAAGACTTTCGGCGTTTCACCAAGACTTTTCAAGAAAGTTTTCTCGAGAGCAATGCAACCAAGACGTTCTAAACAGGTTGTTCCTAATGTCAGATTCCTTCATGAGTAGCATAAGGCCGAAACTATCGAAATTATCAAGGCCATATAGCGCAGCAGCCATGGAAATGTTATAGCCGAGTGAAGTTGAGGCATCAAAAAAAGTAGGTGTTTTTTTTATGATAACGTTGTCCCACACTAGGAATTTCTTCCTGTATCGTGGGTGCGTTTACAAACATATACACTCACATACACAACACCCAGAGCCGCAACAACTATCTGCAGGTCATAAAAATATTTGTTCCGTGCGGGAATCGAACCCGCGACACGCAGCACAGCATTCAATCGCTTAACCACTGCGCCAACCGTGCGCCCAAATTACTGAAGATATCGATGAAACTAATATTTCTATTTATGGAGACGAGTGGGCCTTTTTGGTCACAAATAAATACTTTTTCTTTCTTTCTTTTCTTTATCCGCTGTCATTATATCTTGTATATTAACAATTTTATCAAGCTTTTTAATGTTTTATTACACTTTTTCCGGAAGAAGTAGCTTAAACACGTTTTGCGCGTTGCCATTTTCAAAACCCCATTAAGTAAAAAATAAATTTTACTATACATACTGTTTTGAGCTTATTATATGTCATTTAAGACCGCAAAATAATTTTGTCCGTATTTTTGAGTCAAATATGCGTTGAGACATATCTCTCACACGAGCAAATGTAGTTTGTAAGCTGTGAATGTAGTACTTCTAAAACATGTCACAAGGTAACCAAAAATATAGCATTTCCAAATATCCATGAAAAAGGACGGCTTATAATATAAACTCTAAAAGAGAATTTCGTAAGCATACGAGCATATTACATCGGATTTTTATTGCAATAAAGAGAGTCCTATGTCAAGTAGGGGACATAGACAACAGTTTGGGCCGTAAAGCATTTATCTATGTTAACTGCCAGCTACTTGGTTTTACTGACCAAGTACTAACTGTTGTTACAAAGTAATTAGATAAACAGTAGTAATAACACATATTTGGCCGTTAAGATTGTTAACCGTGTTGTTGTTCACGTGTTTCTTAGTTTAGTGTCTGAAATTAAATAATATTCAGCAATATTATACCAACTTATCATAAGCATAATCAGCCTTCTAACTTTTCTAGCGCTGGGATTCTGGCCACTTCTCTGTGAGAGAGGGAATGAACCTGGCCTAATTCACACGGGCTCAGTGCGGGTTGGTGTAAATCACATGTCATAAAATTTTTGGTTTTAGGACATATACCGGTTTCCTCACGATGTTTTCCTTCACTGTTTTTAGAGCAGTGGTGATGAAATAATTTATACAAAGTAAAGCGCCTGCCTAGGTTCAAACCCCGACCTACGACTCGTAAATCGGAGACGTAATCACTGGGCCACCACAGCTCCTCGTATAAAATGAAACTTATCGTAGATAATAAAATATTCATATATACTTCATTGTTCATTTTATTTCGTTGCGGGATCCAAGACAGTTAAATTCATTGTCCGGGACTTCGTCGAGCTTCATTGCCTCGGCGCTTTTCTGGTGGTCGCCACTGTTGATTCTGGCTTTCAGGAGTTGTAGTGGAATAGTGCGGTGCAGGAAGTAGTTGGGAATAGTGCGGTGGGATAGTATCAAAAAAAAAATGTACACAAAATATAAACATATACAAAAACCCAATTGTGGGTCGCCTTTGTACATAAGTTTGCATGTACAAAGGCGACCCACAATTGGGTTCTCTGACCGCAAACCTCAGTGTCAGTGTTAGTAATAATATTTAGTAAGTTCGAATAAGTCTGACGAAAATAAAATAATATATTGCTACATTTTCTAGACTTAATATGGTAGAATAAGTTCCTTTTTAAGATTAAAGCATGAGACGACACAGCCACTGACAGGCAGCCTTTTTGTAAAAGCTATCTGCCCAGTGACCAACTTAATTTAAAATTCTCAGCTGGTCTCAACCGAGATATTGCAACCACGAGAGACATACAATTTAAAATAGACTATGAATTTAAATGAGCCTCTTCCTTATCTACTCATAAATTATTTCACTTTTAATTGCAGATTTATTTTGGGAAGGTCTCCGAGACATTTTTGATTTTTCTTATGTTCGTTGACAATTTCATTTTTAACTTTCACTTAATCTGTCATGCAATTTTGTCTAAACTTAGAGAATATTACATTCAGGTTTGAGAAACAGAATACGGACTTAATTACAATAGAAGAAAACTACAAAACTAGGACACATTTTGTATTCTTCCATTGCTATGCTGTCTCTTAATGAATAAGAAGAAACAGTAAGTTAATTAGATGTTGTTTCTAGTTGGTACGAAACAAAACCTCACTTTGATTAATTATTCTGTTATTGAAATGCTGAAACAGTGTTAGTACAGACTGCATTTATCAAAGTACAGCTTGATTATTTAACAACTACGTTTCAGGACCTGGTGGTTTGGTTACCTCTTGTATCTGAAAAGGTGCGACTGTTTCCCTAAGATTGTCTTACTTATCTTACAGCTTCAGTATCTAGTTAAGTAACTGCTTGCTAATTGCCTCAACATAATTAGCGTGTTTAAGCTGAATGACGGCGGATGGTCAGCTAACTTTCGATCGTTAGGTTGCACAAGCAAATTCTCTAGCGATGTATGGGAGCGCATTCGTGGCTAGACTTGATCTGTATACATACAGATCCACTTTTAATACATTTTTAGGGATGTAAACACGGGGTTTGAATACGAAAAAAACTAAAACATAAAAATAAATCTGTTTCGTAAATTTTTATTGGGTTCACATTTTTGTTTGAAACAATATAGTTTAAATTTCTGCGCTTAAAATTTTTCTTATCATGAAAAATTTTATACTCTTATAAGTATTTGAATTAAAACATGATTCTGGAGAATGATTATCAACCCTAACTAATATCAAAGCTCAATTTTAAATTAGGTAAGTTTTCAGTTGAACCTTTTGGTATTGACTTAGGATAGGGAAACCATCACCTCGTAAGAGATTACTTCGACTCAAGCTATACATCTATTTCAGTTTGAATTATTTTACCTGTCTTCGACTGAATGTTTACTTTTAATTGACTTTGACTTTTATGCATACGAGCCTCTGTTTTTTTTTGGGTGGTGAAATGCTCATGCATATTGCGCTGCCACGGGGCGATAGCGCAAAACTCCACGGTGTCCTCCTGAGCCGCTTAAGGCGGGCACACGGGCACGAGTTGGCACTCATCCGTGAACGCACCGCGGCTTTCCGTTACCGGACGCTCCTCTGGGGAGTACCCCCCATCACTGGCGCACCAGAACACATTGCACGCCGTGACCACCCCAGGGACCAAACCAGCACATGGGCGCCAGACAACCCCGTGTATGGCACCCTTGTTCCTCTGCGACTGGTCAGGTCAGTGGCCCCGCGCGCCGCCTGCCATTTTTCGGCCTCAGAGGATAGGCAGGGGGAGGGGCGCAGAGGGAGAGCGGCCAACGCTATACCGACACTCATCCTCCCCTGCGGCCCCACCGCGTTCAGCATTAGCCGGTGGCGATACCGTCTAGGCCGCGGAAGAGCGGCGCACTGCAATACCGGCACTTCTCGCCCGCCGGGGCCTCCCATACGACATCGCGGCCCGCCTCAGTTGCGATGTTGCCCAAGCGGCACTGCTCCTTGTTGGCCGCTACGTCGTTGGCTTATCGGAAAAAGCCCTGACGAGCGGACCCTCCTCGGTTTCTTATTTGCCTCACCGTGGGTAACCAGCGCTACTGACACCCCCCACTCCCTCCCCAGGCCAAAGATACACTCGTACAGAGAAGGTACGAGTTACGACCACAAGTTGCTCTTGGTTGGCGATTTCAGAATTAATTTAACTATCCAGATTTCCCTTCACCAATGTCAGTGGTGTTCAAGATAAACTTATATATTTATTCATAATTACCACCTGTAAGTGTACATTATGGATACTATACAGATTTGAGGCAAAAAAAAGATAAAAGGCATATTTTCAAAATGATTGAAACTACCACAAGAACAAAAAAAATCTTAAGTTTTCGTTGTATAATGAGTATTATCATATTATTTAGACTTTAAACAAAATTTTAATTTTCATTGATAATTCGATAATATTAGCTTCTAGATAATAATTAATATCCAGTCACTAGAACGTTCAGTTCTCGGAACTGTTAATTCAGAATTAGCTTGAAGCAATATCAACTAAATTAATTGGCTAAATTAGTATAGTAAAACCACTTGCAAATTAATAAAGTTTACTTTGAATTCTTTAATGAATAAGGCGCCCAGACTTGGTCTTTGACCGAGTAAATATTTAGGTTTGCAAATAAACTTACTTCTTTTGAATTCACTGATATGATTTAATTAAATCATATCAGTGAATTCAAAAGAAGTAAGTTATAATTTGCTAGTCTATTTCTTAACGGGTCATAGATTAGGCCAGCACCTTGTGGTAGCAGCTTTTTTGCAAAAAAAAAAGTAAAAGTCAAAGTCATTTAAAAGCTGTTCGCTTGCTACTGAGCTTGGACAAATATTGACGGGCAATCGAGTTCAGGGGTTTGCATTTAGTGTTTACTTTCCACCATAATAAGGGATCGTCACTGATATAAATAAATTTTCCTCTATTGTACTCATTATACATACACACACCTCCGATAAACTCCGATTTAAAAGAATCGGAACGGAAATCGGAATCGGCGGTTTAAAAACAATCGGAACTTTAGACTTTTCAGAATCGGGGCGAACCTCCGTAACATCCCTAGTACGAAGGCTCTAGTTCTAGACAAGTGACATTCTATCAACAAAAGCGGTTCAAAAAAATATCGAAAGGATAACTGTAACTCTACAGAACTAAATTGTGCTTTTCAAAATTATAATTTCGCATAATTCAAGATGACACTGTAATTTACTTGCCATAATAGCTACCGTGAAGTGTCACTCAATTTAGGTATTTCGAATTACAACTATTTAGGAATTTTTTAGAAGAAACTTCAAGTACTCAGTAAAATTTAAAATATGATTTCCAACGGAATATAACCAACAGGAAATTTGAAATGGTTCTGAATCGAACAATCATTTATCGGAAATAATAAGTGCTTATAGAGCGTATTGTGTCGTGTTAAGAATTTAGTTAGGTTAGGTACGTTTATTAATATTTGTTTCGGGATATTTACCATTTAGATTTTGGTTGAGAGCTCGATATTCCAATGATTGTGACCATGTCAGCTTAAAAACTTATATGTATGTTTGTCTGCATATTGATATATTGCCTATTCCGTTACCCTCCTTTCTGTAAGAGGGTGTAATCATATTTTTTCGTGTGATGTTTGTATGGAAACATATCTGATATTTAAGGAGATAATATAACTGCCACTTACTGCATCAGGCTAGAGAAGATTGATCTTCTTTAGAACGTAGGTATTTGCCATCAGGTTCTTTTTTATTTTATTTGCAAACCTAAATATTTACTCGGTCAAAGACCAAGTCTGGGCGCCTTATTCATTAAAGAATTCAAAGTAAACTTTATTAATTTGCAAGTGGTTTTACTATACTAATTTAGCCAATTAATTTAGTTGATATTGCTTCAAGCTAATTCTGAATTAACAGTTCCGAGAACTGAACGTTCTAGTGACTGGATATTAATTATTATCTAGAAGCTAATATTATCGAATTATCAATGAAAATTAAAATTTTGTTTAAAGTCTAAATAATATGATAATACTCATTATACAACGAAAACTTAAGATTTTTTTTGTTCTTGTGGTAGTTTCAATCATTTTGAAAATATGCCTTTTATCTTTTTTTTGCCTCAAATCTGTATAGTATCCATAATGTACACTTACAGGTGGTAATTATGAATAAATATATAAGTTTATCTTGAACACCACTGACATTGGTGAAGGGAAATCTGGATAGTTAAATTAATTCTGAAATCGCCAACCAAGAGCAACTTGTGGTCGTAACTCGTACCTTCTCTGTACGAGTGTATCTTTGGCCTGGGGAGGGAGTGGGGGGTGTCAGTAGCGCTGGTTACCCACGGTGAGGCAAATAAGAAACCGAGGAGGGTCCGCTCGTCAGGGCTTTTTCCGATAAGCCAACGACGTAGCGGCCAACAAGGAGCAGTGCCGCTTGGGCAACATCGCAACTGAGGCGGGCCGCGATGTCGTATGGGAGGCCCCGGCGGGCGAGAAGTGCCGGTATTGCAGTGCGCCGCTCTTCCGCGGCCTAGACGGTATCGCCACCGGCTAATGCTGAACGCGGTGGGGCCGCAGGGGAGGATGAGTGTCGGTATAGCGTTGGCCGCTCTCCCTCTGCGCCCCTCCCCCTGCCTATCCTCTGAGGCCGAAAAATGGCAGGCGGCGCGCGGGGCCACTGACCTGACCAGTCGCAGAGGAACAAGGGTGCCATACACGGGGTTGTCTGGCGCCCATGTGCTGGTTTGGTCCCTGGGGTGGTCACGGCGTGCAATGTGTTCTGGTGCGCCAGTGATGGGGGGTACTCCCCAGAGGAGCGTCCGGTAACGGAAAGCCGCGGTGCGTTCACGGATGAGTGCCAACTCGTGCCCGTGTGCCCGCCTTAAGCGGCTCAGGAGGACACCGTGGAGTTTTGCGCTATCGCCCCGTGGCAGCGCAATATGCATGAGCATTTCACCACCCAAAAAAAAACAGAGGCTCGTATGCATAAAAGTCAAAGTCAATTAAAAGTAAACATTCAGTCGAAGACAGGTAAAATAATTCAAACTGAAATAGATGTATAGCTTGAGTCGAAGTAATCTCTTACGAGGTGATGGTTTCCCTATCCTAAGTCAATACCAAAAGGTTCAACTGAAAACTTACCTAATTTAAAATTGAGCTTTGATATTAGTTAGGGTTGATAATCATTCTCCAGAATCATGTTTTAATTCAAATACTTATAAGAGTATAAAATTTTTCATGATAAGAAAAATTTTAAGCGCAGAAATTTAAACTATATTGTTTCAAACAAAAATGTGAACCCAATAAAAATTTACGAAACAGATTTATTTTTATGTTTTAGTTTTTTTCGTATTCAAACCCCGTGTTTACATCCCTAAAAATGTATTAAAAGTGGATCTGTATGTATACAGATCAAGTCTAGCCACGAATGCGCTCCCATACATCGCTAGAGAATTTGCTTGTGCAACCTAACGATCGAAAGTTAGCTGACCATCCGCCGTCATTCAGCTTAAACACGCTAATTATGTTGAGGCAATTAGCAAGCAGTTACTTAACTAGATACTGAAGCTGTAAGATAAGTAAGACAATCTTAGGGAAACAGTCGCACCTTTTCAGATACAAGAGGTAACCAAACCACCAGGTCCTGAAACGTAGTTGTTAAATAATCAAGCTGTACTTTGATAAATGCAGTCTGTACTAACACTGTTTCAGCATTTCAATAACAGAATAATTAATCAAAGTGAGGTTTTGTTTCGTACCAACTAGAAACAACATCTAATTAACTTACTGTTTCTTCTTATTCATTAAGAGACAGCATAGCAATGGAAGAATACAAAATGTGTCCTAGTTTTGTAGTTTTCTTCTATTGTAATTAAGTCCGTATTCTGTTTCTCAAACCTGAATGTAATATTCTCTAAGTTTAGACAAAATTGCATGACAGATTAAGTGAAAGTTAAAAATGAAATTGTCAACGAACATAAGAAAAATCAAAAATGTCTCGGAGACCTTCCCAAAATAAATCTGCAATTAAAAGTGAAATAATTTATGAGTAGATAAGGAAGAGGCTCATTTAAATTCATAGTCTATTTTAAATTGTATGTCTCTCGTGGTTGCAATATCTCGGTTGAGACCAGCTGAGAATTTTAAATTAAGTTGGTCACTGGGCAGATAGCTTTTACAAAAAGGCTGCCTGTCAGTGGCTGTGTCGTCTCATGCTTTAATCTTAAAAAGGAACTTATTCTACCATATTAAGTCTAGAAAATGTAGCAATATATTATTTTATTTTCGTCAGACTTATTCGAACTTACTAAATATTATTACTAACACTGACACTGAGGTTTGCGGTCAGAGAACCCAATTGTGGGTCGCCTTTGTACATGCAAACTTATGTACAAAGGCGACCCACAATTGGGTTTTTGTATATGTTTATATTTTGTGTACATTTTTTTTTTGATACTATCCCACCGCACTATTCCCAACTACTTCCTGCACCGCACTATTCCACTACAACTCCTGAAAGCCAGAATCAACAGTGGCGACCACCAGAAAAGCGCCGAGGCAATGAAGCTCGACGAAGTCCCGGACAATGAATTTAACTGTCTTGGATCCCGCAACGAAATAAAATGAACAATGAAGTATATATGAATATTTTATTATCTACGATAAGTTTCATTTTATACGAGGAGCTGTGGTGGCCCAGTGATTACGTCTCCGATTTACGAGTCGTAGGTCGGGGTTTGAACCTAGGCAGGCGCTTTACTTTGTATAAATTATTTCATCACCACTGCTCTAAAAACAGTGAAGGAAAACATCGTGAGGAAACCGGTATATGTCCTAAAACCAAAAATTTTATGACATGTGATTTACACCAACCCGCACTGAGCCCGTGTGAATTAGGCCAGGTTCATTCCCTCTCTCACAGAGAAGTGGCCAGAATCCCAGCGCTAGAAAAGTTAGAAGGCTGATTATGCTTATGATAAGTTGGTATAATATTGCTGAATATTATTTAATTTCAGACACTAAACTAAGAAACACGTGAACAACAACACGGTTAACAATCTTAACGGCCAAATATGTGTTATTACTACTGTTTATCTAATTACTTTGTAACAACAGTTAGTACTTGGTCAGTAAAACCAAGTAGCTGGCAGTTAACATAGATAAATGCTTTACGGCCCAAACTGTTGTCTATGTCCCCTACTTGACATAGGACTCTCTTTATTGCAATAAAAATCCGATGTAATATGCTCGTATGCTTACGAAATTCTCTTTTAGAGTTTATATTATAAGCCGTCCTTTTTCATGGATATTTGGAAATGCTATATTTTTGGTTACCTTGTGACATGTTTTAGAAGTACTACATTCACAGCTTACAAACTACATTTGCTCGTGTGAGAGATATGTCTCAACGCATATTTGACTCAAAAATACGGACAAAATTATTTTGCGGTCTTAAATGACATATAATAAGCTCAAAACAGTATGTATAGTAAAATTTATTTTTTACTTAATGGGGTTTTGAAAATGGCAACGCGCAAAACGTGTTTAAGCTACTTCTTCCGGAAAAAGTGTAATAAAACATTAAAAAGCTTGATAAAATTGTTAATATACAAGATATAATGACAGCGGATAAAGAAAAGAAAGAAAGAAAAAGTATTTATTTGTGACCAAAAAGGCCCACTCGTCTCCATAAATAGAAATATTAGTTTCATCGATATCTTCAGTAATTTGGGCGCACGGTTGGCGCAGTGGTTAAGCGATTGAATGCTGTGCTGCGTGTCGCGGGTTCGATTCCCGCACGGAACAAATATTTTTATGACCTGCAGATAGTTGTTGCGGCTCTGGGTGTTGTGTATGTGAGTGTATATGTTTGTAAACGCACCCACGATACAGGAAGAAATTCCTAGTGTGGGACAACGTTATCATAAAAAAAACACCTACTTTTTTTGATGCCTCAACTTCACTCGGCTATAACATTTCCATGGCTGCTGCGCTATATGGCCTTGATAATTTCGATAGTTTCGGCCTTATGCTACTCATGAAGGAATCTGACATTAGGAACAACCTGTTTAGAACGTCTTGGTTGCATTGCTCTCGAGAAAACTTTCTTGAAAAGTCTTGGTGAAACGCCGAAAGTCTTTATTTCTCGCCTCACCTGTTTCTTCGGTCAAGGTTCCGATATGTTAAACAACAAGGGGACCGTGAATTAGTACCTTGTGTACCGTGGGCGTCATGAGTTGCCAGGAGTATAATGATTTCTAAAGATACCTTGCGCCTTTTGCTGCGGTCACTCAAGTCATCGAAAGTTTTCGATGGACGATCCGGTTTTCCTGAACATTGGGTAAGTATTTCCACTGTTCCTTGCAACCAATCACGATTTTACTTTATGGTAATATGTTCAGTCCTGTTGGAAGTGAGCCACCTGGTCTTTTTTTCTGATTTAATATAGGAAAATTTGCGGTGAAACTCTTGTACGAGTGTTTGTTCAACGGAAATTATGGTATGTTAATTATCGAATTCTCCACAAAATCCCATTTCTTTGAAAATTCCCTTTCTGTGCTAATTTTCGCCATATTAGATAAACATTCTCGCGTTTTAATTCTGACACTAGAACCACCTACAACCGAAAAAGTTGACGTTAGAATACAAAAGTGCATAAATAATTTTGTTTTCCCATCAACTTACAAAAACAAAACATATACCGGGAAATGCCCTGAAATTCAACAAAAACTCTAATGTATATATTTTTGACTCAAAATGTCATGAGTTTGTTTTGCGGTTTATAATAACTGAAATAGTAAATATTGCATACTCTCGTATTGTTTTTAATTAATTGAGTAATACAGATAGTACATACCTGGTGTAATAGTATCCATTATAAAAATGATTCTTTAAACCACTCTTAACTTCACCACTTAGTTCTAAATGCAAGACTTCAAAATCGTTCATAAATTATTTATTTACATATTCGCTGCAAGGCACTAAGATAACGACTACCTACAACTTAATGCTGGTCTACTAAAATAAAACTGACGATAGATTTTTGTTCTCTATGCATTGTGGTGTCAATAAGTATCAACCGTTTCCGGGAATTGTTTACTTTGTAAACATTGATTTTAACCGCGTTTTTGGGTCAAATACCCCTACGAGCAATGTATGAAAGAGTTTTCAACTGTAAACTAACCCTGTAAGATGCCGTATTAAATTATACATTCCTTTGAATTAAACCTACTGCACTCATGAATGCGGAACCCACCAAGCTACTAAATAACATAAAATCACACCTGTATTCCTCGAAGGATTAAGCAGACGTGCACCTGTTCAGTGGTACCGTTTTTTTTACGCGTGGAAACCTTCAAAAGGCGCCTGGACTTTTGAGAAAAAGACCACGGAGATGGGCTTTTTACTTCACTCAAATCACCCCGGTGATCACCATCAGCAGAACTTGAACCAGAACCCCGTGACCTTTCAACAGACCACCCCGGAACTCCTTCTGCGCAACGCCTGTCAGGACATATCCCTGGGGAGACTGAAAAAGCGCCTTCTTTGAGCCTCGCTGCAGCACGTGATCACTGTGCCACCGTCTTTCCTAGGGTCAGTTGTTGGGCGGACCTACTAAGTACCTACATCCAGGCTTGCCACCTATTATATGGGACTTGACTGGTGACCTGATAAGTACGTACACGCACATTTCACCAGACAAGTATAAGTCCCATGTGATAGGTGGCGAGCATATTTCCATCAACCGGGCACAAGTCCAGACTTCAGGCTGCTACTTAGGAATTTCAAATTAAAAAAAAAAAACACTGCACACAAACGACAACACTTTTCCCGACCCGGGCATCGAACCCAGGACCTCGTGTTTAGCAGTAGTGCTTGCGATCACTGGACCAACGAGGCTAGCTACAAAATATGTATGTTGAAACTACATAACAAATATGTATACATTAAAAGCTCGAACTCAAGCTGGTTGGCTCCAGGAAAAACCACTTTAGTTAATCGTATAAACAAATGCTTAACTCGTGTATCTTCTATTAATTAATTATTACTAATTAGGTACACTTATAAATAAATAATTAATCTACTCTGTTTCCTTGTTGGCATTTAGACATATATTACGTATTTAAATATGGGCGTCGTTGGTTAGCAAAAGTTGCCAAAGTTACGGTATGTATTATATGCCGCAACTTTGCTTATCTTTTTCTTTGTCTTTATTTACCTACTAGCTGTTTCCCGCGGCTTCGCTCCCGTGGACAAAGGAGGCAGAACCTGTTTTCGGGATTAAAAAAAGAATTTTCAAAATCGGTCCAGAGATTACCCCCTACAACCTTACAAACTTTACCTCTTAATAATATTACTAGCGGACGCCTCGCGGTTTCACCCGCTCAGATTCCGTTCCCGTGGGAATACAGGGATAAAAACCCTATGTCACCCGGGGATATAGTAGATTCCAAACGGTGAAAGAATTTTTGAAATCGGTCCAGTAGTCTTTAAGTTTATTCGTTACATACTAAAATACAAATCTTTCCTCTTTATAATATTAATAATATAGATATAGAAAGAATATAAATAGTATAGGAGAGCAGTGGTGGCCCAGTAGTTACGGCCCTGACTTACTTTTCCTAGGTCATGGGTTCGAACCCAGGCAGGTGCTTTACTTGGTGGAAATGATTTCATCACCACTGCTCTAAAAACGGTGAAGGAAAACATCGTGAGTAAACAATGTCCAAGAACCAAAAATTCGAAGACATGTGACATCCACCAACCTGCACTAGGCCCACGTGGTGGAGATTAAGGGGCCTTTATCTATTCCCTCTGTCACAGAGAGGAGGCCTTTGTCCCAGCAGTGGGAACATTAAAAGGCTGATGATGATATATAGTATTATATAATAATAAAATAGCTTTATTTAATTCCACAATAATTAGATAATTTGATATTTAATAATTATATTACTAAGTAATCAACATAAATTTACTACTCATGCAATTTAATATATTTAATATAATGTGGACCCCCTCAGGGTAAAAGCCTCCTCCAAAGAATTCAATTTTTCCCTATTTTTAGCAGTGGTCATCCAGTCTCTTCCTGCTATGGATACAATCTCGTCCTGCCACCGGGCGCCCGGGCGACCTCTACTTCTCACGCCATGCGGTCCTTTCCATTTTGTGGTGTTAATGGTCCATCGATTGTCATCGTATCTTCCAACATGGCCAGCCCATCTCCATTTCAGAATTTGAGAGAAGTGTAGAGCATCCTTTACCTTGGTCATTTTCGGAATTTTTATGTTTCTTACTCTATCTATCAGCTTTATATTTAAACAGCTCCTTTCCATTGCCCTCTGAGTTGTCTGTATTTTGTGTCTTGCCTTGTGATCAAAAATCCATGTTTGGCAGCCATAGGTTAGACAGGGTAAAATTGTTGTATCCAAAATTATCCTTTTCAATTTAATCTGTATTTGCGATTTGAGAATCTCCTTCTGTGCCAGTCAACAAAAGCTATGTAGAGCGGTTTTCTATATTCTACATACTTTTCGATGACCTGGTCTACGGTGTGAATATGATCTGTTGTGCTAAATCTACTTCAGAATTCCGCTTGTTCCATGGGTTGGCATGAGTCTATTTGTGGGGATATTCTGTGTAGTAAACAGGATGCAAATAGTTTGTACAAGCAAGACATTAAACTTATCGGACGTAATTTCCTATATCTTTAGGATCGCCCTTTTTTTATAGTAAGATGATTTCCGATTCTGTCCATTGTTCCGGCACAATTTCTTCTTCCAATATTTTATTGGAAAAGTATTGTAAGAGGTGTTAATAAGAGTGTTCTACCGAGCTTGATGCTCTCATTACTCAAACTGTTCTATAATCTTGTTCTGTATTTTCCACTGAGCCTGGTGTAGAGCTATAAAGGCTTGTATAGAACTGTGTGGCTATGTTTATGATGTCATTTCGTGATTTGCAAATTGTAGACCCCGGAGTATTATATAGTATAGATAAATTTGCGCACGGTATTCCAGTTACTAGATACTACATAATTTATTTATTTATTTATTTAGGAATAACCAACAGTTACACATTTAAAACTTATGGCTAATACTATAAGAACATGATATAAATGCGCAACTCACACCGTTATCCATAATGACCTACTAACAGTGAATAACTATACCTGTTTACTTATAAGAATAGGAGATACGTATAGTGTATTTTTCGAAGGTGTCAAATTCAGTGAAGAATGAGCTCTGAAAGTTTAATTTTGAAAACATAATTATTTGAAGCTGTTTTGGCTGTTTTCGAGTCCCATTGACTTGAAAGCAGGCTTAATAATTAAAATATGTTGGGTCCAGAAGGTCGCCACGTTGATTGCAGTGTTTGTGGCGTTCATCAGAGCCTCAAAAGTGCACTTGGCACTCTCATTATGACCACTTAGGACACACTCCATCATGCGAGTGTTCTGGACAGGGGCACCGCACTCATATTTGGCTTTACACGGAGCTACAAAAAACATTTTCCAAAGTTATGAACTTACTTAAATGATTTGTTTCTAACACCTGAGTGATCAAAACTTGATTTTATAATCCTCTTTTGTTCGCAAATTACATAGGGCATGAAAAAAAAATTAATACACTGTAAGAATGTATTTCAACACCCAATAATATGTCCAACAACGTTACGTTTCTAATATTGATGGATTAACTCATGTTGGCGTAAAACATTTGTTCCCAGACAGTAGAAAACTGACCTCTTGATGTGTAACGACTTATAAAGGCTTTATCGTCTGTATTTACTTCCGCGGAATGAGGACATAGGCTGCATCTCAAAAATTAATATTTAATCTTTAGCTTTGTATTCTACAGGCTGGCGTATCTATTGTGTGTAGTTAACATGTTTATTATACCCTTTTTTCAGCGAATTCAGTGAGTGATGTTATTGCTTCTTTATATTATTGCATGGCAAACAAGATGGCGCATAACCTGGTTACAGGACTCTCAGGTCAGAGCCATATAAAGTTTACACTAAAAGTAAATCATCAGCCTACAGCAGTAGGTACACTACTAGTCTGCTAGAATCGAACACCATTCGTCTTAATTTTCGAAATAAAAACATAAAACAGCTATCAGTTACCATTAGATGATCGTCGCTCCACGTCGATCGTCGAACTCGCTTTAAGACGTTCCCATGGAATTTCGGGGAACGGACATCTAATTACGCAAAATTAATTCATAAGAAATCATCATAATTCCGTGTAACAGGGCAAACTTCCTACAGGCTTAATCTTATTAGACTTAATCTTTTATCCGGGTTTAAATTTCAAGACTCTTAGACTATTCAGTATGTAAAACGGCAGATTATGAGTCGCATCTCTCTCGATTGGAGCTCATAATAACCACATATATTTATCCGTGTTTATATTTTGTTTCAGGTTATGACAGAGCAGACATATCAACACGATGACAAATGCGGGGAAAATCTTATAACAGCATAATCATAATCGTTCTATAATGTGCCCACTACTGGGACACAGGCGTCTGATCTGCGAAACAGACTAATTGGCGACGTCAAACTGGTGGATGCCAAGCTTCACAGCTTAACTCATCGCCGTAAGGTTGCCTGCTTGTCGGTATTCTACAGACTGTATTTTGGCGAGTGTGCTCGTGAACTCCACGACCTCATCCCACCGGCCCCCTTCTACCATCGGACATCTAGACGCACTGCAAGTTACCATCCTCACCTAGTTACCTCTCCACCAATTCGCACCAAGCGCTTCCAAACATCCTTCATAATGCGCACAGCAAAAGAGTGGAACTCACTGCCTGCGTCTGTGTTCCCGAACGCATACAACCCGAATCTCTTCAAAGTTAGAGTGAACAGGCTACTTCTGGGTAAACTCACTCCATCGTCGACTTTGTCTCTGTCACCTCTGACCTAGACTAGAGTCAAGAGCAAACTCATCTCAAATAAAAATAAAAAAAAATAAAAAATGGGCCGTAGTTCACCGCGAGGACGTAGTTCGGGTTGGTGAATGTCGTATGTCAAATTTGTGATTCTATTCTAGGATACACCATTTTCCTCGCAATATTTTTCTGCGCTCGTTTTGTAGTGATGAAATAAAGTACAAAATACATATAAGGTTCGAGCCCACGACCTACAACTCTTAAAGCGGGGCCGTTACCAAATGGCCACCAGTGTTCAATATGAGGCAATCCTGTCTTAGATTATTTTCCTACCTCTGTATTTTTAGAAATGAACAAGTACGCAATGTTGGCAAATACGAGTACTAATAATTGCAAGTTAATTAAAACTGAGCAAGTAAATACTTCTAACATGTCTGAGGCAGCCCGGCCATGAGTGACTCGGCGGAAAATTCTAGAAATACGGGTTTGTTGATTCGGTCGCGTAATGTGCGGTAAGAGATTTCCTTTAGGTTTAAAGACATTTATTTATTTTTTATTCCAATAATAAAAATTAAAAACAAAATTGTCAAAAAAAGATCATTACTGTTCATCTTTTTTTTTATCTTATATAGGCTCGCGCTTGACCACCATCTCACCTGATGGTAAGCGATGATGTGGTCGATGATGGAGCACGCTTGCCTAGAAGTAACCTATTCACTCTTGACTTAAAGACCCCTAGGTTGTAGCTATCGGGAAACACAGACTCCGGCAGGGAATTCCACTCCTTAGCTGTACGCATAATAAAAGTATTTTCAAAACGTTTAGTGCGTATGGGTGGGATGTCCACCATGTACCGATGGCGCATCGCCGTACGTCTGGTAGTCCGATGATAAAACGGGCTGGGCGGAATTAGATTATGCAATTCCATCGCACATTCCCCGAAATGTAATCGATAAAAAACCGACAAGCCGGCAACTCCGCGACGATGTTCAAGGCTCTGGAGCTTTGACTTAACCAATGCCTCATCGCCGAGGAGCCTCTTGGCCCGCTTTTCGATCGACTCTAGTGCATTAAGTTGGTATTTGGCAGAGCCGTCCCAGAGATGAGAACAGTACTCCATGCATGATCGAACTTGCGCTTGATACAAGCTGAGCAGCTGTTCTGGCGTGAAGTACCTTCTCACCTTTGCAAGGATCCCCAGCTTCTTGGCAGCCAGCTGAGCCTTTGCCTCAATGTATGGGCCAAAATTGAGAGTCGATGTCAACGTAACGCCAAGCAGCTCAAGATGGTCAGTTATTGGCACGGTCACACTTCGGAAAGTTGGAGCCGGGTGAAATTGACTCTTTTTTGCGGAAAAAAGACACGCCTGGGTTTTAGCAGCATTAAACCTGACCAGATTGGCATCGCCCCATTCGGAGACTGCCTGCAAGGACAGGTTTGAGCGCTCCACCATGGCCTCCCGGAGAGACTGGACCTGAGGCCCGGTAGTACGAGCGTTGGACTAGTATCTCTCAGCAACAGTGCTGTCGTCTGCATACCCAAAGGTACCGGGTTTTAGCAGATCGTTAATGTGCAGCAAGAATAAAGTTGCTGAGAGTACTGACCCCTGAGGGACACCGGCATTAATATCCAAGTGGTCCGACGAGCAGCCATCGATAACCACTCGAATGGACCGATCTCTCAGGAAGTCTGCAATCCAATCACACAGACCACCGGGCAAACCGAATGAAGGAAGCTTACCAATAAGGCTTTCGTACCAGACCCTATCAAAAGCCTTTGAGATGTCGAGGGAAACGGCAAGCGCTTCCCCATGCCTCTCGATGGCCTCACTCCAGATGTGAATGGCATACGCTAGAAGATCCCCAGTAGACCGATTTCGGCGGAAGCCGTATTGGCGGTCACTCAGGATATCGTTGGTTTCTAGGTATGCCAGGGGCTTAATATTGAGTACGCGTTCCATACTCTGTAAGAGTATGGAACGCGAGGTTACAGATATGGGTCTGTAGTTGGCCGGGTCAGCTCGGCTGCCCTTCTTGGGCACGGGCTGTACGTTAGCCTGCTTCCAAGCATTCGGCACTTTTCCAGATACGAAAGGCGGAATAGGCGTGTCAAGATCGGAGACAGTTCAGGCGCACAGGTTCTAAGAACAATTGCTGGTATTCCGTCAGGGCCGCTAGCCTTCTTCACGTCGAGGTTGCGCAGCACCCTACGGACGTCCTTTTGATGGATACGAATGTCCGACATACTCGTCTCGCATCCATCAGGAGAAGGAGGGGGCCGCGCGTCACCAGGATTCAGACGTGAAGATTCCGCAAAAAGAGAGGCAAATAAATTTGCCTTATCCTCAGCGGAGTGGGCCAGCGACCCGTCGGGTTTTAGCAGTGGTGGTAGTGAGGGACGGCAGAAGTTCGACTCGACCAACTTAGCCAGAGACCAAAACGCTTTACTACCTGCTGGGTAAGAAGCAAGTTTGGTCCCTATTCGGCCAATGTGGTCGAACCGAGCCCTTCGCAACACTAATTTGCAGGACTTGGCAGCCCTGTTGAAGGCCCTCTTCTTCAGACCCACGTCACTCGCCTAACGCGATCGAGCGTCGACCCAAGCCAGGTACGCCCCATGTTTAAGCGCGTCGGCGCGCTTACATTCGGCGCCTAACCATGGCCGGTCTTCGCTAGACATTGATACGTCAGAGAACGGAATGTAGTACTCCATTCCCTGACGCAACACATCCGTCACGGCGTCCGCGCACGACGATGGATCAGTCGAAGAAAAGCAAGTAGGCTGCCAAGGATAGCATGCGAAGAAAGATCGCATACCATCCCAATCTGCTGACTTGTACCGCCAAACCCGCCGGGTGCCTCTTGGGCTGGGATCGGGCGGGGAATAGACGGATACAGACTTCACCAGACAGTGGTCGGAACTACCTACCATCAATAACTACCATCTAAAATTGGCAATTTATAAAATATATACCTACTTAATTCTTCTCAAACAATTCACTGTAAAAGCACACAATTAGAGATTAGGGAGGAGAAACTTTCTTTTAACAAATAATTCTGTGAAAACTTTCAACGAACGAAAAAGTGTTCATAACCGTAACGCATTGTGGGCACTTCAAACCATCCACAACACGAAGTTTTTGTTGTACCACTGAACTTGTAAAAACGGCCACAAAGGGTCGTAATGAACTCACTCAGATTGACCACAAAACTTATGTACACAAAGAAAAAATGTGTCTTACCTACAAGGTACAAACACACTTTGTCATTCAACCTACATTTAAACTACGGGTACATTTGCATGGCTTTAGTAAGTATGAGAGCACTGGAGCACTAAACACTAGCTGCATGTCTGCCGCATCCTGTCAGTTGCCGCCACTTATAAGTGAGGGAAATATCGGACTAATTTATACAGCTGTCGACTTCAGGAAGTTAACATTTGATGTAAATGTTTTATAGCTATTGGGAATGTTTTGAAGTATGTTTCTTTTACTTTGAAGTATGATTTGTTATTGAGTGACAAATAGAGTCTGTTGCATGCCGAACGAACCGTGGCCGCGTGGGCTCGTTTAAGATCCCCTACAATTATCACGAGCTAAAAACAGAAAACAGCTACTTTTTCATTGCAAATTTCTCAATAATTACAAGATATATGGTAAATCTTTTAATGCATATTTTTGCGTCACATAGTTATCTAGTAAATATACATTACATATTTTTGATAACTGCTCAAATTAAATTAGGAAAAATAAAAAGTAATACCAGCGATAAACAAAATTCTCATGATATAGATAAAATTAAATTAGATAATCAATCTTATACTCAACCTGAAAAGATAGCTGACATTTTTAACAAAAAAATTATTGACATTCCTAAGTTAAGACGGGCTGGCGTACGCAACTCCACGTCTAAGCGCGTATTTTGCGTACGGAAAATTAAATTATTATTAAATAATTTTTGACATTACTAATAACACTATTGACCCATCTATTGACTACACACCACCGATGACCCAGCTAATGACACCAATGTATATAAGATAATAAACTCCCTAAAATCGACCAACTCTACAGGCTACGATGACATTAACACAAAAATCCTTAAATTATGCTCAAAATTTTTATTAACTCATATTAGCCACATTATTTACTTCATTTATGCAAGGTTTACTGAAATACAAAATTCTGAGTGAAGATCAATTTGGTTTCAAAAAAATAAATCGACCACAACAGCTTGTTTTAATCTATTAAAATTAATAACGAAAAGCCTTAATGATAAACTACCAATTGTCTCCATTTTTCTAGATATATCCAAGGCTTTTGATTTCGTGAACCATAAACTGTTAATTTATAAATTAGACCGACATGGCATTAGGGGTAACGCGTTGAAATGGCTCGAAAGCTACCTTACACATCGACAGCAATGCGTTGAGATTTCGGGACAAACAGGAAATCAAAAGCTCGCATATAGGTCTCAGTATCGCGAAAATAACTGCGGTGTTCCCCAAGGGACCATACTGGGGCCGCCTTTATTCATGCTATATGTTAACGACTTGCCTGGCGTAACTGCCCACAATTGCATACTATACGCTGACGATACGACCCTCAGTATTATAAAAGAAAATGACGACATTGTTGAGTACCAAAATGAAATAAACATGACATTAAATAAAATTATTACATGGCTTGAACACAATAATCTTCATTAAGAAAACAAAAATGATACAATTCCAGACATATAAAAGTATACGGATTAAAATATAATATGGAAATGAGACAATAGAAGAGGTTGATTACGCCAAATTCTTGGGGATAATAATTGACAAAAACTGTGGAAATCTCATATTGACGATATATTATGTAAGAAGATAGCTAGATTTGTATTCGTTTTATATAGACTAACACGTGTGGCTAGTGTTAATGCGGCACTGTGTGCATACCATGGCCATGTCTCATCAGTCTTGCGCTACGGCATTATAATATGGGGTAATTCTGTTGACCTTAATAGAGTGTTTCGAGCTCAGAAAAAATGTGTATGCTCAATTTGTTGAGCGCACCCACTGGTCAGTTGTCTTCCACTATTTAAAAAACTTAAAATACTGCCACTTCCGGCACTATACATTTTTGAAATTTGTATCTTTGTACACCAAAATAGAAATGAATTTGACTTGCATAACGATGTTGTATCCAGACCCAGTCGCAAAGTGCATATGCTTAATGTTCCTAGGCATAGAATTAAGTTGTTTTCTGATGGTGTATACTGCATGTCCTGTGTGTCATGTATTTGACATTATTGCCTATAAATAATACTTTATCTCCTTGACTTCATTGAATTTTGACTTATATAATTAATCTCTTTTACTTCTATTGTTCAATTTATTTAAATTATTCTAATTCCAATGATTAATGACTTAATTTCAATGTAATGATGACCCATAATTTTACAAACCATATTTGTACGCCGGAAACGGCAGAATATTATGATCGTAATATATAATTCACTTTACAGCTTTGTACAATATTCTGACAAATAAATGCATTCATTCTATTCTATTCTAATAAATTCCTAACACACGTTTTTACGAAATCCTGAAACACCAGATTTTTCAATTGCTTTTTCAGCTTACTGGTGGCGAATAATAATCTTCAAAAATGGTATAGACTGGGCATATAGTATACTAAAGCTATATATATGCCTAGCTATACTATGTACGTAAAAAAAAATGTTGTCCACGCGGAAAAAAGGCAATTTTATCATGTGCGAAAGCGTCGTCTACGCGTAAAAATATGTTGAATATAAAAATAACTGGTAAATAATTTGAAATTTGAGGTGTTTATCAATCGAATCCAATTTTTATATTATATTTTTGAGAACTTATTTTACTGTAATAAATTGTCCAAATAATGCCTTACAAACCGTTGCGCTCGCGCGAGGCGTCCGTCCAGTCTCGCTCAAGGGCTTGTAGACGATGGACTTGTGTCATTTTTATTTTTGTCATTATTTTTTTATCATATATCTTGTAGTTATTGAGAAACTTTCGCTGAAAAAGTAGCTGTTTTCTATTTTTTGCTCGTGAAACTTGTAGGGACTCTTAACACAGGATGAAGAAGGAGAAGGCTGGCCGTCCTGGAAGTCTTTCTTCAGAAATGAAATGAAGTAGTACAGAACCACGACCACTGGAAGAAATAAAGTGAGACTCCCTTTGTCAGTGAGACAGTACGGACTGAAAATAAATAGATCTTTGATACACCACTGAGTGGCTTAGCGCGTTTCTGCCGCTGAGTTTCATCCGATCCGATCGAAACAGGAATTTCATTATTATTAATATTTTTGAGTTTAATTAAATTAATAGTTTGAGAGGCAAAGTAACGTCAGAAACATTATTATTAATTATAAATAAAATAAACATTAATGAGTGATCTCCGAGTTTCGACAACTGCAATAGGTATTCACACTTTCATTAAGTAGTCTCTTTCACCCAACTACTAACCACAGTAACGTACGTACGGTAGAAATTGGTATAGGTTGTGGTGTGCTGTAACCAAATGTGCTGTCCCATAGAAAAAACACTCACCTCCTTCTGCGAAGCAGTAATGCTCGTGAAGGAGGAGGCGGAAAAAAAAAGGCCTGAATACCGTGTCAGACTTAAGACGATATATACGCCCCAATGTTAACGCAGTACTGGCCGTGTGCCCTCATCGATGCCAAAATATCAATATTTACCTCCTTGTGGACAGTTTTGTTTGCAAAATATTATTTGATTTATATATGCTATGTTAATTATGAAGAAATTCTAGCCATCAATTTTTATGTGTAAAAATATTTTTAAACATCCAAGTCGTTTTGGAGGAGTTTCCAAAACTTGCGAAAAAATATCATTGTGTTAATAATTTTTTTAAAGAAAAACTATTAGTTATACGAAAAAATCTTGTGTTAAAAATTATGTACATGAATCAATATATATATTTTTCAAACCTTTTAACCTAGCCGTTACTAAGGAGTATGCTTTAGAAAGTAACCGTTATACGGCACTAAAACGGATTTAGGCCCATAAAGGAATCTAGAATAAGTGATTATCTGATTAAAGTCTTTGGTATTCTCATTGAAATTATGGGAACACCCAAATACTCCGAAATATTTTATTTCAAATTTCGATGTTCCGTATTTCAAAAGTCCGAATTTCATAATACCTAAGAATTATAATGTCTATTATTAAAACTCTCGAAATTTATTTTACCGTAAATGCGATTTGTTAGTTTTCTGATTTTCATACGTTCAAAGAATCAAATGCTCGAAGGGTTCTCGGTCCGAAAAACAACATTCCGATTTTCAATACTTCAAATAAATTAAAAATTAACATGTTGTGCTACAAAATTTTGTGACAGAAACGAATCGCTGCAAAACCGACTTCAGGCAGTCTTTTCTGACCTACCCTAGAGTGTAATTGTTTTTTTTTTTTTAGTGTTGGGTTAGCCCGCGAGCAGAGGAGCAGGTGGTTTGAAGGGCCGCCTGCTCCTCAGCTGCTTGCATGTTGCGAGTTGTACAAGGCGTTTTTATTTCGGAATTGTATAAATCGGTATTTACTAATTGTAATTCGTATTTTTGATGTTTCGTTTTATCATTAAGTCGGACTTTTTGTTATTTTGAGAATAGTAATGATAAACGTTAGGAATATTGAAATTTAGGAATTATAAAAATAGGAGTAATGATAAGTCGGAGTTGTTATATTCGGAATTTTCAACCATTCGTATTTGTGATCGACGGAATAAAGTTTTTCGTATTTATGTAGTGTACCCTAAAATTATGTAGTTCTTGTGTACAAAACACTAAGTACCTAATACAAATTGTTTGGTGAATAATTAATCAAGAATATATTATGTTAGCACATTGTAGACAGCCATTGTTTCAACATGAAACTTTAGATATTCTAAGATAATAGATAAATGGCTATACCTACTTACCTACTAACTTTTTATATTGAAGTACGCAATTTTGTAACAAAGATTTTTTGCTTGGCCTTTCCTGGGGAAGCAAGTGATTTCTCATTGTTGGCAGAAAAGTGCTTTTAATGTGCAAAGTTCGAAATGAAAAAACACCCCAAAGCCACAATTTTGGCAATTATGTGTCGGCTACTTGATTTAAAGGTTCAGCAAGTATCGCAGATTAAAAATGCATTGGTATTTTATTTTACTAATATAATTTTGAAAGTGGTACTTACGTATTTGAAAATTTAAGTTAATATCAACACAAATAATTTTAATTATATTTAGGATACAAGGTACAAGCTTATACAAACTATATTAAGCGTTAAAAATAAACCTACCGTTAAAAGTATCTGACATTTGCCAAGAAAAAACAAATTATATAAAAAAAAAACCCGACTGCTAAAAATTGATTAACTGAAAAGAGAAAAACAAGTAATAGATATAATTTATACATTAAATATTATGAGGTGCTGCCAGCGGTGACAAACGAAGTTTTGGTCGGGTTTTCTATAATTTTTTGTTTGTCCTGCAGTCGGGTTTTTTGTTTTTATAATAATTTGTTTTATTTCAGACTTTTTATTTAGTTGTATGTAGTAATGAACGACTTCTCCAAATAAGTGATGTTGTAAAAGATTATTAATTTTGCTATCAAAGTTACGCTTAACTTGCATTTGTGCCAAAATAGGAACATTATAGTGTGACAATATATATATTTGGAATGGCCTATTTAGTAGCTTTCATTTGATACCCATATTGTTATTATAACAAAAAAATTGTAGCTCCCCTTTTTGTAGGGCGAGTGCTATTTAAAAATCCAACGACACCTCATAAGTCATAATCCGTCAAGCCGTTTGGGCTGTAGAGCGTGCTATAAAAATGGACATACATACATACGCTCGAAAAACACTAACCTTCCGCAGTAGGGTAAAATAGGTTACTTCCGTTCTAATACCAACAACTAATACCACTAGTATTTGTTTCAACTCATATTTATTTTCTATTCCAAGCGCATACCACTTTTTAAATAATTAAATATAAATTACGAACGAATACTAACAACTTGAATTTGGTACAGTCAGCTCATGACTGAGTACCTAATCAAATTAAAGGACAATTTCTGTTTGGACGTCGTCATTCACTGACAATACCTAAGCAGATAGATAGTAAATAGTGAATGGATATAGGCAGGTACAGTAAGTCACAGATGATGTCTCATTTAATATACATTTATTCTTACAAGCCGGCACAGTGCGTCGAAGGTAAATTATAAATTGAGTTTGGTATTTAAATTTCATAAACAAATAGTCTGTAAAATTATCGTGTAACCTACCCTATGGAACATGGACGTGAGAAAATCCATAGCTAACGCATATAAATAGTACCAAAAAAAAAATAGCAGGCCTTCAAAAATGCCTAACTGCCCTGTATTGAGCAGTAAAAAGTCTCCAAAAAATGTTGGCTGAAACAATGGCAACATTTTTATTTATCGGTGAGTAAATTTGCTCTTAAATTGTGTACAGAAAAGTGTCACGCTTTGTTTTCAAACAGAGGACCTTGATTTATATCTGTGCAGATATCCCAAGAGCCTGCAACCTTCGTTATTTTATAAAAGCTGGAAGTTTATATGTGTATGTACTCAATACGGGTAAGAATGATCAGGGAATATGGAGTTTGGATCAGGGTGGCTTTGGGAGATATCGGTACCAAAGGTACATAAAATTGCACCTCACCACAAGCCACCAAGATCCAAACAAAAAATGAATACTGATGCCCATACAGAAACTGACCATGTCCGTTAATTTGATTAGGTTTGAATGAACTGACTGTACCAAATTCAAGTTGTTAATATTCGTTCGCTTATTTGTGGTATCTGTTCGGAATCCTTATCCTTACATAGTATAAAACAACGTCGCTTCCCGCTGTCTGTCCCTATGTATTCTTAGATCTTTAAAACTACGCAACGGATTTTGATGCGGTTTTTTTAATAGATAGAGTGATTCAAGAAGAAGGTTTATATGTATAATACACGCGGGCGAAGTCACTGAAGGAAGCTAGTATAAAATAAATACGAGTTGAAACAAATACCAGCGGTATTAGTTGTTGGTATTAGAACGGAATAAATCGAAAAATATCGGTATTACAGAGATATTTTGTCAGCTTATCGCCTGATAAATAAATAGCTTATATTTAAAAATTGCTGATCATTTATAATCTCAAAAAATAGGTACCAAAATAAATTGCCTACCGGTTACACAATAAAAAGCTATGTTTTTTTTCTGAAACCTTTGTGTTAAAGTAATGAAAAACTTATTCATTCCGAATGAACGGAGTAAAGGATGTATATGTTAGTAAACACGGGGCATAACAAGTTGAAGGATTACTGTCCAAGTGGATTTTTATCTTAAACTAGTAATTTTCTGATCTTTCCTAGAACGGAATCTCTTCAAAGTTAGAGTGATCAGACTTCTTCTGGGTAAGCTCACTCCATCGTCGACTTTGTCTCTGTCACCTCAGACTCTAGTCTAAGAGTCAAGAGCAAACCTATCTCAAATAAAAAAGGGCTTTGTTAGATGTAGTAACACGATTATGAATACAAAGGAAATTTATTTATCTTGCATCAAATATTATTCACGTTTAAGTGTCTATGTTTAGATGTTTGTTATCCAAACATGCCTAAATAGCTCAACGGATTTGGATAAAAGAAAAAAAGAACACACGTGAAGAGAACACGGGCGGATTAGGACCAAGACCTACTTTTTATAGCAGTGATTCTTTATACTTTATATCCTGGGGTAATTTTCAACTTTCACGCAGGAGAAGCCGTTGGGCACGTAGGGTTCCGTACCACTATCGCAAAAAACAGCAAAAAAATCACGTTTTTAGTATGGGAGCCCCACTTAAATATTCATTTTATTCTGTTTTTAGGCGGCAATAGAAATACATCATCTGTGAAAATTTCAATTGTCTAGCTATCACGGTTCATGAGATACAGCCTGATGACAGATAGACGAACCGTGGAGTATAAGTAATAGGGTCCGTTTTTACCCTATGGGTACGTAACTCTAAAAACTACTTGCCGTTGGTCTTTTTTTTTTACTATAGATAGGCTCGCGCTTGACCACTATCTCACCTGATGGTAAGCGATGATGTGGTCGACGGTGTAACACGCTTGCCTAGAAGTAACCTATTCACTCTTGACTTAAATACCCCGAGGTTGTAGCTATCTGGAAACACAGACTCCGGCAGGGAATTCCACTCCTTAGCTGTACGTATAATGAAAGTATTTCCAAAACGTTTAGTGCGTATGGGTGGGATGTCCACCATGTACCGATGGCACATCGCCGTACGTCTTGTAGTCCGATGATAAAACGGGCTAGGCGGAATTAGATCATGCAATTTCATCGCACACTCCCCGAAATGCAACCGATAAAAAACCGACAAGCTGGCAACTCGACGACGATGTTCAAGGCTTTGGAGCTTTGACTCGACCAGTGCTTCATTACCGATGACGATGAGCCTCTTGGCCCGTTTTTCGATCGACTCTAATGCATCAAGCTGGTATTTAGCAGATCCGTCCCAGAGATGAGAACAGTACTCCATGCAAGATCGAACTTGCGCTTGATACAACTTAAGCAGCTGCTCTGGCGTGAAGTACCGCCTCACCTTCGAAAGGATCCCCAACTTTTTGGCAGCCAGTTGAGCCTTTGCCTCAATGTATGGGCCAAAATTGAGTGTCGATGTCAACGTTACGCCAAGAAGCTCAAGATGGTCCGTTATCGGTACGGTTACACCTCGGAAAGATGGAGCCGGGTGAAGTTGGCTCTTTTTCGCGGAGAAGAGACACGCCTGTGTTTTTGCGGCATTGAACTTGACCAGATTGGCATAGCCCCATTCGGAGACTGCCTCTAAGGACAAGTTCAAGCGCTCCACCATGGCGTCACGGAGAGACCGGACCTGAGGCCCAGTGGCCCGTGCGTTGGACAAGTATCTCTCAGCAACAGTACTGTTATCTGCATATCCAAAGGTGCCGGGTTTTAGCAGTTCATTTATGTGCAGCAAGAACAATGTCGCTGAGAGTACCGACATTGGTGGTCATTGTGCTAGTACTCGATTAGTTTATCAAATTATTATAAACAGATCTTGATAAAATGGAATCTCATTGCATAACCCTGATAAAACCATTACCCAGTTACATGAAAACGTTTGCACAAGAACTGTTATTATCATATTTGCACCGTAACACAGATTAAAATGGACCTCGCTTTACACAAATGTGTGTATCTACTTACACCTGCGAATTGTTTTTAAACAAGATAGCAAAAGCTTAGAGGATTTTAAATTCGAGTTTAATTCGGTAACCAATGCGACGTAACTACAATAGGTCATTGAGCTTAAATAGGATTTGCGTATAAACGGGACGACTGTTTAGCACTCCAATGCTTCCAAATCGTTATTATAGTGAGTGTTTAAATACAACTGTTACGTTATTAAAACGAGATACTAAAAGTAAGACGGGAGCAAACACTAAACAAGTTTTGCGTTTTGGTGCTAAACTGCTGAAACAAGTGAAATAACAACTGAAAAATACGCATGAGCTTTCATATTTCGCCCTAAAGCGCGATACGACAATGCCACAATGATGTGACAATACTTTTCATTGAAATTGTTCTTAAACTGCTGTATACGATAGATAGATACATTTATATGAAAACACTTCGACGCATCGTTGTCAGTTGCTGGAAGGACCCTTCAGCCCCATGTCACAATCCTTTGCAAACAGTTTAATACAGAACGTGGAGACGCATACTGACACGAATGCAAAGCTCATCTCGGTGTATGGGACGTAGATGCTTGTTAAGTCCCTCTTCTAAAGTTGTGATATGGATTTAGTGTTCCCATAATTATCAATCTACTATCCTCATATGTATATTTCTTTACACAACTGAGGTTTTCTGTTAGAGAACCCAACGATGATGGTTTAAGTTCGTCTTTGTGCATAAACTGTCCAATTGTATTTGTATGTTGTGTGTACAATAAAAACTTTTTAACAAAAAATGAAACCGACATTTGTACCCATTGTTTTCCGTTTTTCGACACCGACTTCGGAAAAGAAAGTAATTTTTTGCTTTGTAGTTTTTTGTTCTGGAAGTCGGTTTGATTTTATGTTAAAAAGTTTTTATTTTTCTCTTTTTAGTTTTGGTAGGTACCTCCAATTAACATGATTATCATTTAAAGCCAAAGTACATTTCATGACGAATCCAATAAGCCCAAACACGAGTAGGATACATTGTTTTATTTCGGGGTTCCAGTGCCTACCTTCCGGCTTCATCATCAGATCAGTTCGATGGTGCCATTTTTATCAGTAGGTACCATTTATTTATAAGTATATGCTTCATTATAGTCGGTTAACTATTCGAGATATATTATGCCCGTGACCTACTTAGCATTTCCTGTGGCCATCTGTGGTTTTCTTCATCAGTTCCACTTTACTAAATGATACTTTCTGAGTGCAAATGATTGCATTGTTGATAAAAATACCAAAATCGCTATATGTATGCCTATAATATTTGAGAAGTTTCCTCGATTTCTCTAGGATTCCATCATCAGATCCTGACCTGATGACTATGGGACCAACTAGAAAGTATAACCTTTCAAACAAATGAAGATTTTTTTTTAATTTTTGAAATCGGTCCAGATGTCTTTGAGTAATCGAGGAACATACATAAAAAAAAAGATTCCGACGAATTGAGAACCTCCTTCTTTTTTTGAAATCAGTTAAAAATTAGAATAAGAAAAGTCTACATCATATACAAAAACTTGCATCGATGGGGTATAATTTAAATCAAAACTTTCTAGTCTTTTCTGTGTTATGTTGGAGTCTTTACAACCCAGTATCTGAGTGACTTAAGTAGCAGTGGACAGGGCACATTCCATTCCATTAGGTGGACCGATGACCTGGTTATGGTTGCAGGAAGGCGCTGGATGCGAGACGCACGGGATTGGTCAATGTGGCGACGCCTGGGGGAGGCCTATGTCCAGCACTGGACGTATTTCGGCTGAAATGATGATGCTGATCTGAGTAAACAATAGGAACCCAAGACTGGTGTCAGATTTTTTGGCTTCTGATTACCAGTAATGATGTTCAAAGATCTACATATGACAACCAGGACCAACAATTTAACGTATTTTCCAAGCCACGGAGGAGTCTCAGTGTGTAATGAATGGTCACTCCTCTTTAAGACGACGACTGTCACCAATGACTTTGAGGGAATAAGTTATCTTAAAATAGCAATAAATAGGCCATGCATATGATTTAAAGAATGTTCTACAACATTCTCAAAACATTGTAGATGTCTTATTAAATATTAACTTATTTGGTTGTTAATTATATTAGTATATTTCGATGTGTATTTTTTTGTTTGTCAATGTAACATGGAATCTTACGTTTTTCAAGTAATTAAAGTGTAAATTTTACTAAATAGCTCAAAATTGTACATAGATTTAAAAAAAAATCGGGTTCGAGTTTTTCTCTTCTCTTTGCATTTTCTGAGAACCATAGTAATGTATATATTTTTTTTACATTATCAGAAAGTAGAGATTTCAACGAACAAAAAGTTCACCGACTTTTTTAAAAAAGCAGATATTTTGAATGAAAATTACACGAGAATTTTCGATTGAAAATTGGGGTAGTTTTTTCGATATTAAGTAAAAATAAGATGAAAAAATAAATATTTGAAATAAAAAAGTACAGTGTATTTGGGACATGAAAAGGTAAGTTTTTACCAAACTATACGAAAAAAAAAGATTGTAAAAGATAAAAATAAAAAACCAAAAACTTGGTTATTTGAATTTTTCACATACATTTTAAGGTTATGTGAAAAAAATGTAAATGCAAAAGTTGTAGATCTTTTAATTATCTACAAGTTTGCCATTTAACTTTTTTCCATAGCACTTGTAGTTTTGCCGGAAATCGAGATAAACCGTTTTCACCCTTAAAAACTCACCCCCTACCCCTTCCCGACCTCAGATCGCCCGATCAGATTCCTTTTCCAATGGGTTTCATCCTACAAATACAATTTTTTTTTTACCGTTTTCAAAGGCTTCGACACTGGTCTATTAGACATTAATTTACAAATTATTTACACTATGATATACGAATAAAATTCTAAATTTTTTAAGATCAAATAATTAAATAAACTGTCTAATGTTACATAATATGTTTTCCAAAAAAATACGACTAGCCGTTCAGACGTGATTCTCATTTAAAAATCAGCTACTGAGGAGTATTTTAGTCTTAAATATACAGACAAATATCTTAAAAAAGCGGTTAATAAATTAATCCAAGCGTCCTTAGATGCCAAGGCTAAGTCACCTACCCGATGATTGATTATGTTTAATAAAAAGTCTTTAGAGAGAAAGTTAGTGATTGTTTTAACAACATCATCATCTTAGAAAATTAAAACTTTACACCACTGAAATCACGTAAAGTTTCAGTAATCTTAACTTAACTGAACGTAATGAAGACGGCGGTCAGAGGTAATTAGCACAAGTTTGTAGTTTACACAAGTTAGCCCGTTCCGCACAGTTTCAACGGGACAGAGGCTCATCATAATTCTATTAAAGGAATTTCTATCTGACTTACTTATACTGAGTGAATTATGTGTAAAGTGTATCTCACCGAAAACATTTTCATGTAAATATAGCCTAGACGAGACCATATGGCTCGTTCTGTCAAAAAGTTATCAGACCCAAGAGAGCCAAGCTTGGAACTCTACACGCCCTAACTTCACAAACTCTACATCTTAGTCAAAATATGTGGCTCCGTCGTTTCGCTACTGGCACATGCCTTGGTACTAGAAGTCGCCACTTATAACTCTCACGTATTTTGTATACGCAACTCCTCGTCGCCATGTTTCGTTACTACAAGGATTATTGTATAACAGAAAAGTAATGAATAGTGAATAAATTTTTCACCTCAAACCCATGTGTCGGTAGCGAAACGGCCAAGCCACACATTTTGACTAAAGTGTAGAGAGTTTGTGAAGTTAGGGCTTGTAGAATCAGGGTGTGTAGAGTTAGAAGCTTGGCTCTACATGAGATCTGATTACTTTTTGACAGTGCGAGCCATGGTCTCGTCTTGGCAACATTTTACACGAAAATATTTTTGGTGGGATTTCACTTCTTTTTGTAAGTTGCTTATGACAAGATTTTTTATTTTGTTATTTTTTTCCATTCCCTAATTTAAAGGGTGGAGAGTGTGATTTACTAAAAATCCTGAAATAATAATAAATAATCAATGTTTGTTCAGAAATTAGAAAAGGTAATAACACAGTATCAATCATAGATAACTAATATAGCATAATAATGTAAGATGCCTGTACTAGGTAATCCTGTATCATAGGCTGTAGGAGCTCTCAAAATATTCTTATCGTAGGACAACAGAATTTAAACAATATTTAACATATGAAGTCTAAAAATAGTGGCAAGATTGTATAATTTTGAAAATTAATTTTATTTTTCTTAAAACTTTATAGTTTTTAGAACTAAACTACTAGGTCATAATATTACTTATTGTCTTATTTATCTATATTGCAAAATAGTGTACTTTGATTACACTTAATTAAATATTGGGAAATAATTGCTAAGCAGAGTTGTAAAGTCAACATTGTAAAATTAAAACAAAGAAATATGTATTTTATTATTTATAACAAGGAGTCCCTATATCAATTTTCAGACTTCTGGCATCAAAATTTGCGGAAGTCTCATACAAACTTCCATCCCCTAGTTTAAGGGGTTGAGGGTAAAAATTCCAATTGTTAGTTTTTTGTGTACTAATACTAGCTTACATACCAAATTTCAGCTTTTCGAGGACTACGGGAAGTAACTTAAGAATTTAGATGATCATCAGTAAGTGAGTGAGGCAGTGAAGAAATCGGGGTTTTTAGATATCAATAAAAAACCTTTTAACAAAAAAATAAACCGACCGTTCCGAAGTCGGTACGTTTGTTTTTACGGTTTTCGGCATCGGCTTCGGAAAACAAAGTACTAATACTAGCTTACATACCAAATTTCAGCTTTTCTAGGACTACGGGAAGTAACTTAAGAATTTAGATGATCATCAGTGAGTGAGTGAGTGAGGCAGTGAAGAAATCGGGGTTTTTAGATATCAATAAAAAACCTTTTAACAAAAAAACATGATGTACGTTTGTTTTTACGGTTTTCGGCATCGGCTTCGGAAAACAAAGTTATTTTTCTCTTTGTAGTGTTTTGCTTTAGAAGTCGGTTTAATTGTTTTGGTAGAAAGTTTTTTATTTCACTCTTTTTAGTGTTGGTACCTAATATTACCATGAAAATATTTAATAGCCAGAGTACATCTCATTTCAATTCCAATAAGCCCAAACACGAATAGACATTGTTTTATTACGGAGTTCCAGTGCCTACCCTCCGGCTCCATCACCAGATCAGTTCGATGATACTATTTTCATCGGTACCATTTATTCATATGTATTTGCTTCATCATAGTCGCTTAACTATTAGAGATATCTTATACCCATGACATACTTATTAAGGAGTTCCAGTGGCCATCTGTGGTCTTCTTCACCAGTTCCACTTTACCAAATGATACATTCTGAGTAAATGCTTGCCATGTTATTATAAATACCAAAATCGCTATATGTCTGCCTACAATATTTGAGGAGTGCCCTCGATTTCCATAGGTACCCATCATCAGATACTGATTTGGTGTCAATGGGACCATTTCGAGACCACTCGACTAAATTTTGTAAATCCGTCTATATATGACGGAGTTATGCCCGAATACGTATAGAAAAATAAAAGTAAATTGAAACATCCGAATTTTTCCTCCTTTTTGGGAAATCGGTAAATCTAAAGTATTAGAGCTATGCAATTGAAATTTTACATGTTTGATAAGTCTGCTATATATTGTCATCATATCTCGAGAATTTTGTTTATTTTGGCTCGTCTTGGCGGGGGCACTACCGTGCCTCCAGATTTTATTTATAACAAAGAGTCCCTATATCAATGTTCAAACCTCTAGCATAATTTCTAATGAAATAAGCAGTACCTTTGTGCTCTTCAATCTGTATTATTTCTTTTCTCTGTAAAGTGTTTTTTGTGTGTACATAAATAAATAAATAAAAAATTGCGAAAGTCTCATATAAACAGCCATCCCCTAGTTTAAGTGGTTGGGGGGATAAAGTTCCAAGCTTTAGATTTTATTATTGTTTGTGTACTAATACTAGCCAAATTTCAGCTTTCTAGGACTTCAGGAGTTACCCTATGAATTTTGATGATCATCAGTGAGTGAGTGAGTCAGTGACGAAATCGGAGTTTTCCAGATATCAATAAAATCTAAAGTATATGAGCTATGTAATTGAAACTTTATATGTTTAATAAGCCCACTATTAAAATCATATCCCGAGAATTTTGTTCATCTTGTATTATCCAAACCCAAGTTATAAGAGTTCCATGTCTGGGTTGCGGATAAATTTGAAAGAGAGTAACCGCGGCCCTGGCACAAGCAACTGTAGGAACATGGGTGGGTTTTAGTCAGTAAAAGTCTGACACTCTCCCGCTTTACCCAGGGCGAGAGAATTCATTGGATGATTTCAAATCACAAATAAATTAAAATAAAAGTTATGAGGTTTCAAAAAAACGACGAAGCGCTTCGAGAAAAGACAGGTGGTTGCTTGCCCTTGCGCTTCGCTTGGCTCGCCTTGGCGGGGGCACTACCGTGCCACGGTAGTTCATTAAACTTGTGACCCAGTTACTGACGTTACCCGTTCAAACGAACACTTAAACTTTACAGTTTCTACCATATGAGCTTGTAATTTTTTTCCTATTGATTCGCGACTTTCAGGCTTTCAAAGCGCACAACAATTAATAAGCAAAAAATATTGTGAGTGTTTTATATAAAAAGTTGAGTGGTCATCAGACGTTTTTCCTCGGTGAGAAACTTTTTTATCGGCTGTATAATTTGTGGCTCATGTATATTTTCAGGACTTTCTGCAATAGCAGAAATAAATTGTTACCACGCACGCCAATTTTCTTCCTCATCACGAAAATTCCGCCCTAACGAGGATCATTAGTGTAAGCACAACATCGTGATAAATAACGAAGGAAGACATGATTCGTCTAATGCCAAAAGTTATTATAACGAAAAAGATGCCCAAGAATCCCCAGTCACCTGCCCCAAAAGTCAATTCTTCTGTTAATAAATACCATGGAACGTAAATTGGGGCTATGAATATAACATTAGGGACCTAATAGGTATTACTAGACTTTGTCAACAACACTAAAAGCATTACGTTGACATTTTCTTAAGGTTTGACATTACGTAGGTAATCAAAGCTTATAGGTTAGTGAAGCGATTTATATTACGACGAAGCGGACATTTTATGATTTTGAGTGTTCATTTAGTCAGTCGATGTTATGGTGAGTGTCGCTTACAATAGGCAAATGCAACACACATACATATACATCTACATTACCAAAGGCATTTTAGGTATGTGTCTATCCCGGCCACAAAGCGGGAATATCTCTTGTGCCCGTAATTACACCGACACTCCCTCCAGACTTGAACATAGCAACACTACTAGCAATATTTTCTTTCACGATTTTGACTTCGACATATTTTCAGGCAACGTCACTAAGTTTAAAAGAGCTGTACTCAATAATATGTAATTCTTGCTCAGTAATGTTTCTATTTACTTATTTTTTTCTGTGTATGTTTATTTTATTTTATTTTTTATTTGTTATTTAACTCAATCTTATCTAATTTAATTTAAAATTCAAGTTGATAATAATTGTAAAAGATTATTGATATTAATGATATTATTGTTATCCACCATTACATTAATTATTATTGTGTAGTGAGATCTAAATAAAATGCTGTGCTGATGATAAGTATTATGAATGCCCTTGTATGTTTTTAGTTGGTTTGCCTAAATAAATAAATAAAATAAACATTGATATGTATTGTAGCAGTAGATACTGCCCTCCCGAGACGAACATATTCACAAAGAGCTCTACTAGAACAATTTTATTATACCAATCAAATAAAATCGGTGTGCTTAGCAAATTAAATATTAATGACCGCAATGCCCTTCCTTCTGGCTTAATCCTTTTGAGCACCTTCTAAGAGGCCTCTTGACGTCAAAAGGGACATTTTTTCTATGCCAGAAACTACACGGGTCCTTCCTATCCTACTAATGGAAATTTCAAATCTGTTAATTAATTATTTCACAAAAGGACATTCAACCGCAAATAATCGTGTTTCAGTTGAACGGAATGCTGGCCAATGAGTACTCAGTAATTTAGCTCCTGCTCATTTGTGGCCAATCATTGATCAAAAACATTTCGAAACTAATTAGTGTCAATTTGCGTTAAACTTTACAAATTTAAATAAATTGTTAATAAAGCGGAGTTCTGTGGTTCACAAAGTGTGTGTCTGAGAGAGTAAATTCAGATATAAGCTAGCAATTATAAATTATAGCGAGGTAATTAAACAAGCACATGGGGACACGAAGTTTGACAGTTAAATGTGCCGGTTAAAATGTAGTAATATTAGTGAAGAAGAAGATAGAAGAAGACCTTATGTGTTTGCAAGATGGTGGGACCAGAAGAGGATTCGCCATCTTCATTAGGTACGACAGCTTATAAAGATGTTTAGTAGAAGATGACATAATACGCCGATTAAAAAGATGATGAAGTCTACGTTGTAGTTGTGATGTTTATCTTGACCTCACAATCATAATTTGATTTTTATGGGATCATTTTGTAGTTTATGAATCTGCTAAGCTAAAATTAATATACGAAAAGTCATAAATATGACTGCTCCATATTCCAGTAAAAAACACGAGCTCTTATCTCAACGCAATAAAAAAATATGGTCCAATCTAATTTGTTTTTTTATTGATATTGGGTCGCTCATCAGAACCTTTATAGAAGGTTCCCTATTGACCTAAAATTTTTAAATTGTTAGGAAGTTTTAATACTCAAGTTGGCTAAAAAAGCCTTAGTTTCATTTTAGAAGCAAATTATCTGAAAAACAATACTTTTATAAAAACAAAAGAAAATTAGTCAGAGAATTTGATTCTCATTTAATTGGTTACCTGGCAACAAAATCTAACATTGTCAATCCATTAATGAACCCGAGTATAACTCTGCAGTAAGATTATAATTAGGTATATCTGTTTCTAGTCGCATGTGGCAATTCTATACAATTTGGAGTTCAATGCCGAATTGTATTCAACTAAAAGCAAAAGAGAAAATGTCTATTATATTAAATGTGATAATGTTATTATCTTAGTAACGACTGGAATTTAATACAATTATAAGGGTTCCCGTTATTTTAGTGCACTGATCCCTATCCATGAATAACTTTACTCTGTGCAAATTATATCTATAATCTAAATATTCCGATTGTTATTGGGGTTCTAAGTTAAGCTGGACAATTCAATATTCTTTCATTCTAAAGGTTGGTCCTAACTTTTTATTCCTACCCATTAAAGTTATATCAGTAGTATCGGAAAAAATATTATACAGATTTGTGCCCCGGGCTCACTTTTCTTGTCGGGCAAAGAGTTATTGCGTTTTTCCATTCTGTGTTATTCTTTGCTGAAGGTTGTGTCCATCCTGAAAAACTTTGAGGAATTCACTGAAGAGCTGCTTTAAGATAACACTGCCTTCGGCTCTTCTCAGCGCAGTGGTCACGATAAGTCCGTAAATCAACCTTTATTTGATATGACCAACTTGTAGGTGAACAGCCGCGTGGTTAAATAAAATCATAACTAAGGTAAAACTACCTGAAAATTAAACAAAACAAACAATTCCCAAAGAATTTAAAATAAAAATGAATAATATTGAACTATCAAATAAATGTGATCACTAGATTCAGTGCAAATTTATGGCCTATATGATGTTGAATTGAAATGCCCTTTCATAAAATAAGCATATTATTTAGTTAAAGCTGAGACTTATGAAAAGAGATTTCAAATGAGGGTGATTTTAATTCGGACCTACGTGTGTATGAGCACTTGACGATTATCATCATCATCTGCCTAGCCTTTTTTCGCAACTATATTGGGGTCGGCTTCCAGTCTTACCGGATTCAGCTAAGTACCAGTGTTTTAAATGGAGCAACTGCCTATCTGACCTCCACAACCCAGTAACTGGGTAACACGGTACCCCTTGGCAAGACTGGTGTCAGATCTCAAGCTTCTGACTACCCGTAACGACTGTCAAAGATCTTCAAATGACAGCCGGGACCAAACCGAGTGACCGGGAAACTCGGTATGTTGAAATGGTCACCCATCCACGGACCGACCTCGTCAAGCGTTGCTTAACCTTGATGATCGACCCGTGCGGCTGTTATTACTTAGCACTTGATGATAATTACCTTAATAAGCACTGACGCGCCGCAGAAATAGAAGTAGGGTAGAAAGATCAGGGTGAGACAGATTTTTAAGCAGTTATTCGTGATTAAGCTATGGTTGAGGTGGTGTCAAAACAAAAAGTCGTCTGAAAATGGAAAGCGCTGTGACAGAAAATGTGAATAAAATATATAAAACACAACATGTGAACCGCTAGGAACTTTATTTTACCGAACCAAAACACATTGTTGTACCAGACTAAATTAAAAAAACAATTGCTTCCATTTATTTTTGTAATAACAAACTGCCCACTGAAAAGTTGTCTGGCCGTGATTTACATGTTTTTCACATAAAAAATATAAAACGTTAGTGTAAACCCGGAATGGAATTGATTTTCAGTGTGCCGATGTTAACATGTTTGCTCGTAGGCCTAAAAAGATTGGTTTACAATATTGTTTGTCTTTTAGGCCATCGCTGCATCGATTGCATAGTGCTTAGGTTTAAATTATAAATTTAAAAAGCCTGACCTATACGCATTAAAATACCTTAGATGAGGAGTAAAACAATCTTGACTATGAACAATCTGCTCCAACACTAGGTGACTAGGCAAAACTGTTCTGCTTACTTCAGCCGAAACTGTTTTAACCCCCGACGGAAAAAGAGGGGTGTTATAAGTTTGACGTGTGTTGCTGTGTATTTGTGTGTCTGTCTGTGGCATCATAGCATCCAAACGGGAGAACCGATTATGATTTAGTTTTTTTTTGTTTGAAAGGTGATTTTGTCGAGTGTTTTTAGCTATGTTTGAATAAAATCGGTTCAGCCGTTCAAAAGTTATGGCCGTTTTACTGTTTGAATCGGGGTGTTTTCGCAAGATATCGAGTCATAATTACGTGTTCAATAGATTGCCGATCGAATCGTATCTACTATGTACTAGATAAATTATGAAGCATGATATAAAAATATGTCGGGGGTCTTTTAAATTTTTAAATTTTACTTGTAACTCTCATGTGCATACTGTCATATAAAACTGTCGATTTCCTATCACGTGAAGAAAATTAATGGGATACTATCTATCAGTTAAACAAACATAACAGGTATGTTACAAAGATTAAAGTTCTAAGACATACAAATCGGTACTGTATGAACGTAAAATTTACCAACGAGTGTAAGTGCAGGTACAAATGTATGTATTTACTTAGGCATTCCTCTTCAATCGTTATTATGGAATGAAATTACAAGGCTCGGTCGCCCTACAATGAATCTTCTCTCGTCCTACAATGAGTCTTAAATTAAGATTGAGAGCCTTAATTAAGATGTTATGAACTAACCTTGGGGCTTTACACAAATTAAATCTAATGAATAAGACACTGTCTAATAAAATAGTATTGTTGTAAGTAATTGAAACACTCACAGGTAGAAATATTTAGGTACAGTTTTAATTTCAATGTTCCGTGGTTTTTAAAAAGAAGTTTTTCAGGTGTTTGTCATCCCTCGCAGTTCTCAAGATAGAGTTAATAATAATTATAAAGGTCATAAAAAAATAGGATTGCTACTCGTGTGGGTGAGTTCTGGCTTTTCTATACTCCATTTGAAATAACATTAGAATTTTTTACCACCCCTTTTTACAGTCTGATTATACAACCGACTTTGAGATATATCCCTTAAATATAAGGATAAAAACAAAAACTTGTTACCAAAACTAACTATACAGCTGCCATTTGTTATATCACCAACGTAATAAAAGTCAAAATCGGTTGAACGGGCTGCAAAATGGGATTATTTAAATGTCTAATGTTATTTCAAATGGAGTATCTCGTATATCAATTGAAAAAAAAAATATGACGTATTCCGACCGACTAAACCCCCATGGTATTACTCCTGGCCATTACGGAGTCTACTCGCACATCCTTCGCACCAACGACCGGAATCAGTTTGTTTTTCATGAATTTCAACTGGCCCTGCCCACCCACACGATGGGTATGGAAGAGAAAATAATTTGGTCCCCCAGAATATGGCGAACAAAATCCGCCATTTTTCTATTTTCGATTTTTTATGTAGCCAGTGACACTTGCAGGGTTGAGACGAATCGATTGACGTAAGAATCATCAAAATCGGCCAACGCGTTTGGTCTCTAGAACGCCACATACATACATAGACTGATAAACACTTTACCCTCCTTCGGCAGTCACCAAGGCATGACGTCATGCGATATTTTAACACACTGTATCGTCATAATTTTTTGTTTACGTGACAAAAGAAAAAATACATGTCCACTATTTTTTGGAAATCTAACTGACGGACCAAAAACATTATTTTAGTCATCATCCCTATTATCACGAGTGTTTAACGGAGTTAAGCCCGTAGATATGATAAAATAAAGTATTTCAAGAGTATGGATCTCCGGTCTTTTATTTGTTAATATACAACTTATATGGTGACCACTAATTCGTCTGTCAAGCATCGTGTTTATCGCGATATATACGACCTTTTGAATGACCATTAGGCAGATTAGCCGGACGTTTTGACAAGATAATGATATAAAAGTATTATCTTATTATCGGGTCAATGGCCAGCAATATTGGTAAAATATACATACGAATTTTGCAGAAACGGATAGGCTACTTTTTCGGGATTATGTTGTCAGTCTAGCATCTTCGATCACTAATAAAATTAGTAGGTAATCGAAGCCTATGACACTCAACGGTAGTGTAGCTATTTAAAAGGTAAAATTTTCTTAATCGGGTCAGTCCGTCTAGATATTACCCATAACAAACAAACCTACAGTGATGGCCCAGTGGTAAAGGCCGTGACTTACGTGTCGTAGTTTGTGGTTTCGAACCCAGGTAGGTGTTTTACTTTGTCACCACTGCTCTCAAAACGGTGAAAGAAAACATTGTGAGGAAACTGGCATGTCCTAGAACCTAAAATCCGAAGACATGTGACATCCACCAACCCGCACTGGGTCTGCGTGGTGGATTACGGCCCATTCCTTTTCAGAGAGAGGAGGCCTGTGTCCCAGCAGTGGGAACATTCAAAGGCTGATGATGATGAAACAAACCTACAATTTTACCTCTATATAACACAATATTTATAGTTACGTGCTCGACCTTATTATTCTTTGACTGCACTTAGTAGAAAGGGCTAATTATTCCCTACGGTCTACGTATATCCAGAATAAAAATTAGTACCTACTGTATCGTTATAAAAAAAAAACTTTTTTAACGCAACGATAACGTATAATTTTGAATTAAAATAAAATACAGCGAAAATATAAAAAATCGAAAAATGTAAAACACATTATTTAAAAAAAAGGAAGAACCGAGTTATGTTTCGGCGGCTGGGGATTTAGTTAAAAAAATGTTTATTTATTACACAATTAATTTAATTATAAAAATACAGGATATTTAGCTGGTGGCTGATGCAAGACTGAATATAATGCAAAGAAAAATAATTATCTCCAATTTCCGGAAAATGCATAGTTGCAATACGACGCATGTTGACGGTGACTGCGTACTCAGCGTAAACGTCTGTTACGATGAGTTAACTACCGCAATAATAAATATCGAATAAACTATTCTAAATATTTAGTTTACAAAAACAAGAGTTTAATTTTGGCAAGGTTTAAAAGTAATAACGCCTAATCTTCAACGCAGTTGCAACCGGTTTAATGATGGCTTAAGCATAGAAGTAAAGTAATATACCATAACGTGATATAAGTAAGGTAATAGAAGTTTTAACGTAGTTTAACAACTTTAGCAACTTAAAACGTTTAAAAACAATTAAATGTAATATACGATAACAGCCATTCGTGCGGAATCCACGCTGGATGAACAAAACCGCCCGGCCAAAATTCAGGATTTTTTAAATAAAATATGTACGGAACCCGTTGAAAGATGTTCGGAATCCCGAAGACCGCAGGTACTCCAGGGGTCCCGGGGGTATAAAGCCGAAGAGTCGGCTCAACTGATATCAGTTTTGATTCATGATGCATAAACTCTTGTCAGCGACATGGTTTTTATGATAAGCTTGTCACCAGTCTTGGCAGGACTGACCTATCCTTCAGTCTGTCGAACGGCAACTGTGGAGACATGCGGTCCGCGAGAAAGATCCTCGGCCTAACGACAAGGAATGAGTTCCTGCCATTTTCGCAGAAGAATTGACAAAGCCGTGGTCAAACTGTTGCTGGCCATTTTAAAACACCATTTTAAACAGTTACTTTAAAAATACCAATAATAAATTTAGTAGAGGATTTTACAAAGCCAAACATTTTTTATAAAAGTCCTTTCTGTCAGTACTAGAAAAATTGTCTTCTGTTTTCTTGACAAACGAAAAGTTTTGTAAAAATCATAACCGGCCTGCTTTGAAAAATAAGCAAAGCGACTTGTAGCGATCACGCTACACTCATAAAGATGTAGTACCTGGGTGAAATTAGAGAAAGCGACGTTTTCTAAAAATGAAACCTAACTAGAAAGATATATCGCCCCCGAAACCACTGCATACTAAATTTCATGAAAATCGTTGGAGCCGTTTCCGAGATTCAGATTATATTTATACATCAACATCATCATCATCTGCCTAGCCTTTTCCCAACTATATTGGGGTCGGCTTCCAGTCTTACCGGATTCAGCTAAGTACCAGTGTTTTACATGGAACGATTGCCTATCTGACCTCCACAACCCAGTAACTGGGTAACACGGTACCCCTTGGCAAGACTGGTGTCAGATCTCAAGCTTCTGACTACCCGTAACGACTGTCAAAGATACAAGAATTGCTCGTTTAAAGGTATTAGATACTATGCACCCCTGAATTGTTCAGTGGAAATGATAATAAAGGGTGCTTTAACTTTTTTCTGAAGTTTTTGGGGCACTGCTGGTGGTCAAACAAATCCCTATCAAAAAGTAAAGCGTACAACTTTTTTATTGAAATACTTTTGTGTATCTACGAGAATTATTTCAATGTTGGATTAGAAAGCTGATTTTTTATAACTCAATATCCATTGGTTATTCTTTATTTTTATAAAAAAGACAAAATATTCGTATAACAGGTAGAAGAGAAGATGGCGGTAGTCAGCCTAGAACTTTCTAGACTGGAATTTAAGCACAATAATTTTACATATGTCATTATGTACGTTGCTGAAATATAAGTCGCAGTTAAAATAAATATAGTCCTTCTCACATTCAAAATAAACTAAATATTTCCCAACCCTAGAAAAGCAATCTAAATTTATCTTTCTAACAATGTATTGGAAAAAAACTTTGAAAACCTGATCCGTTATTAACTAGAGTAACAGATTAAGATTAGTTTTCAAAGTTTTCTTGAAACAAATACAAGCTTTTAAGTCATACCACAACCTTTAGCTCGGTTTATTTAAAATCTTGGTTTTCTTGTTGTAGTCAAACGAAATTAAAAAAAAAAACAAGGGGTTTTTGGCGGGATTTTTTCGAGTGAACTTCAGCGGCTGTTAATATTATTTGCAAATTGATTCCTAGTGGATATTGTGATATAAAAGTGGTGTAGTTTTGTGTCTCAACTGTCTACGCAACTGGACAATATGTGAAATCATTGACAGAAGCGATCTCGGGATAGTGGAGCGGAGAATTTTATTGTAGTATTGACTACCTCCGCAAAGCTTACTGGGAAGGCTGACTTGATACAATTTGCTGCCAAATACTCCAAAAAACATTAGAATACGTTACATCCGCATTCTAATGCATACCAAAGAATTCAAAAAATATACTTATGACTAGGCTGTATGGGCTAGATCCCTTTGCCTTCCCGAAAGGGAAAAGAATTAAAAAAAAAAAAAAAAAAAAAAAAAAAAAAAAAAAAAAAACAAACAAATGTCATTTGTTATCTATCTATGCAAAACTTTACTAATATTAAAATGGTTGTACCTACCTAACTAACCTCATTTTATAAAATTTCGATTAAAGGAAATGGCTTCACATTATTTTCGATATATCTCAAATCAATTTATGTTTAGGGGTTCCGTCCCCAATGTGTATTTATGTGATTTTGTTTGCTACATTGAATATATTTATCTGCAACGTGATCGTATAGTGAAATTTTCTTCCTTGCCTACCGATTTAGTGATTTTCGCTTGCTTCCATACGCACGTATGGATAGGGTACGCGGACGTACTTGAAATCGGCTAGTTTTTAAGGCCCGTTTTGCAATACTAGGAACGCTTCAGTACTTTGGACCAAAGTAGTAAAAGTGTTTAATCAATGTCTTTGGTTAAGCACTTGTCTACCTTTCTTTAACTACCATTAATTAGTAACTAAAATGAAGCTTAATATAAAGCCACTTAAAACTTTTAACGGTCACTTATAGTTCTTTTGTTCTTCTTTCATTGATCCGCTTATTTTTACTATTAGACCACTTACCCGCATAATTGCTTAATACAGAGACGAAAATAATCCAGCTTCATCAGATACGAAGATAAGCACCTCTCGTACTGTATAAATAATCCTATCTACAAATACCTACTTATCCAGTGTTCTGATATGTTTGTTTGTCTGAGTATACAAAAGAAATAAAAGCGATTACAAGGTGTTTTTGTTTGTGTTTGGGAATGGGTAGTATATAATAATGTTATGTGTTACGTTAGAATATCTAAAGAAGACTTTGATATTTACTAGGTTACTACGCCGTTATCTTGCATATTTTTCATCCTTTATAATGCGCACAGCGAATGAATGGAACTCACTACCTGCGGCTATGTTTCCGAACGCATTCAACCCGAATCTCTTCAAAGTTAGAGTGGACAGGCTTCTTCTGGGTAAGCTCACTCCATCGTAGACTCTGTCTCTGTCACCTATGACCTAGTTTAGAGTCAAGAGCAAACCCATTACAAATAAAAAAAAAAAAAAAAAATTGCAACCCTAAAAATAGTTCAGAAGCAGTAAAAGAATCGGAGGTCGCAATTATTACTTTTGACTCTTTTTAACCGACTTCCCAAAAAGGAGGAGGTTCTCAATTCGGATGTTTCTATTTTTTTATGTTACTCCGTCATTTATCAACGGATTTGCAAAATTCTTTTTTTGTTCGAAAGAAGTTTATTACGCAATGGTCTCATTTAAATTTGGTAAAGATCTGATGAAGAACTTAGGAGATATACAATAGAACTCTTCAATAAATGACGGCAAATCTCTCTTGTTTGCTGCTATCGCATATCTGTTTATTGTTTTCACCAATTCCTAACAAACCATCACGCCAATATGCTCTAAACGGGTACGCAGATGTGCACAGGTCACCCTGGTACACTCATATCACCGGTTATATTCAAATTACATGTTATTCGGGTAATCTATTCTGGCATCACTGTGGGCATTATAGGTACCTTGCTATAGAACTTGTCCATTATGTACCACTAAAAAGTGAAAAATAAAAAACTTTTTTAGAAAATTATACAAACGACTTCCAAAAAAACACTACAAAGTGAAAATTAACTTCAATTTCGGTAGGCGGTGTCAAAAAACGAGGAAACGAAAACACGAACACCGACTTCCGAAATTGAAGTCATTTTTCACTTTGTAGTGTTTTTTTCGTAGTCGGTCGTATTTTTTTGTAAAAAGTTTTTTTTAATAATATATTTTTGGAGTGTTTCGGCTATTGTCTGTTCTAAAAATAATATTGTGAGATTAGGTCTAAGGTTATTCTAGAACGAATCTCATTGATGAATCTTGATCTAAAACTATCTGTAAAGATAAATATCAAATGTGACATTTTTCAAACGAGATTCGGCTGAACACCGTTCTTGTTTTCGGGCCTAAAAGCTTAGGGTACTTACACGTGTCTGTTGCCTACCTACTTTGTTACTTTGTGTACACGCTCATGGTTAGGCGTTACTACATGGTTTGGTTTAATTTGAAGCGACCGCATCAGATAGCAAACAATGAAATTCAGCTCAATGTTACTTGGTAATAGTAACAGCCTGTATACTGTATAGTTTCATATATTGGTATGAGAAGTAATAGTTATGTAACATTTAATTAGTAGGTACTACTTGATCATACTTAGTGTTCGATGTCTCTTATTAGTTAGTTAGTACCTAACAATTCTCGGTCTAGGTCCGAAATATGTCTTAATAATAGGCATAAAACTACTAGCGAGACTGATTTGATCGATATGGAACACGACGTATGATGTTTGAGCAATTTGGAGAACTATTGTGTGAAACGTCCGAGATACTTGTATCACAGAGAAACTTGTGTGCAAATGGACCGCTCTCGGGTCTGCCGATTGATTGTGTAAATAGAATTGCTGAAAGAGGGTAGGCGGCAAGTGCCCATATTGTTGTTACCCTACACGTGGTCCCCGGGTGGTGCTAATCAGGTGACACTTACTGGTGGTAGGCTTCGGCCGAAGGCTTGTGACCACCCACCGGGCAAAGACGTACCGCCAAGCGGCCTAGCCGTGTTCCGGTACGATGCTCGGTGTAGCCACTAGAGGAGTTGGGTCGAGATAGCTGTTCCACTGCATGCTGACCAGTCTGATTCGCGCTGTTTTGGGCGTATCGGGAGACTAGTTGCGGAGGGTAGCGGGATCCGAGGCACGGTGCGCCGCTGGCCGACCGCAGGTAGTTGGGGGCCCAAGTAGTGTGCCAGCCACACACGAAAGGCTGCCCCGCCAACTGTCGAAAAATCCCGGAATGCGCCATCGTGCTGGTTGGCGACCAGTTGGGAGGGCCCGATGGACATCTCCGGGGGGGCTCGGGCGTCCCCGCAGTCTCCGGACTAGTGCCCCAATGATGTCGTCCTTTCAGTGCGTGTCTGTAGGTTAGTAGCGTGGAACCTCATCTCACTTCCTTCTCCTCTCCTTTCACTCTTTTGAATCTCTGAATGGCAGGTCATAAAAAGAAAACTGGAGTAAAACAGCGGCTGCACCCCCTCCCACACAAAGTGCACCTCACCAATATTAGAGGTCTGCACTCCAATCTCACCTCAGTCCACCATCACCTGGAGACTGAAAAGCCAGCACTGTTTTTCCTTACGGAGACGCAGATAGGAAGTCCGTCTGACGTGTCGTACTTATCTTACCCAGGGTTTACCCTGGAGCACAATTTCAAACCACGCGCGGGTGTATGCATGTATGCCCGAGACGACACTTGCTATCGGCGTCTCCGTAATCTTGAAGACTCCAGGTTCTCAGTGCTGTGGGCTCTGGTGGACACAGGGCTGGATAAGATTATCTACGCCTGTGTCTACCGCTCGCACAGCGGAGATCAGGAGACAACCAGGCTCACAGAGTACCTCAGTGAGGCGGCTGATGCGGCACAGCAACGGTACCCTTCCGCCCAATTAGTGCTACTGGGGGACTTTAATGCCCACCACCAGGAGTGGCTCTTCCCATACCAGTGCACTGATCATGCTGGACGAGAGACGCGCAAACTTGCGCTAGCGTTAAATCTCACCCAGCTGGTCCAGGGGGCAACGAGGGTGCCAGATGTTGATTCGCACACAGCCAATTGCTTGGACCTTCTGCTGACAACAGATCCAGACCGATACTCAGTGTCGATATCTTCACCGTTGGGTAGTTCCGACCACTGTCTGGTGAAGTCTGTGTCCGTCTACTCCCCGCCCGATCCCAGCCTAAGAGGCACCCGGCGGGTATGGCGGTACAGGTCAGCAGATTGGGATGGGATGCGATCTTTTTTCGCATGCTATCCTTGGCAGCCCACTTGCTTCTCTTCGGACGATCCATCGTCATGCGCTGACGCTGTAACTGATGTGTTGCGTCGGGGGATGGAGTACTATATTCCATTCTCTGACGTAGCAATATCTAACGACAACCGACCATGGTTTGGGGCCGAGTGTCACCACGCCAACGCGGTTAAACACAAGGCCTACCAAGCATGGGTCGTCGCTCGAACGCGCAAGGCAAATGACGTGAGTCAGAAGAAGAGAGCCTTCAACACGGCTGCCAAATCCTGCAAAAAGGTGATGCGAAGAGCACGGTTTGACCACATTAGCAGAATCGGGAACAAACTTGCTTCATATCCAGCGGGTAGCAAAGCGTTTTGGTCCCTGGCTAAGTCGGTTGAATCAAATTTCTGTCGCCCCTCACTACCACCACTGCTGAAACCTGACGGGTCACTGGCCCACTCCGCTGAGGAGAAGGCAAACTTGTTTGCCTCCCTTTTTGCGAAATCTTCGCATCTGAATTCTGATGGCGCGCAGCCTCCTCCCTCTCCTGATGGATGTGTGACGAGTATGTCAGACATCCGCATCCATCAAAAGGACGTCCGTAGGGTTCTGCGTAGCCTCGATGTGAACAAAGCGAGTGGCCCCGACGGGATACCAGCAATTGTACTTAAAACCTGTGCGCCTGAATTGTCTCCGATCTTGACACGCCTGTATCGCCTTTCAATAGGGACTGGAAAAGTGCCGAAGGCTTGGAAGCAAGCCAACGTACAGCCCGTGCCCAAGAAGGGCAGTCGAGCTGACCCGGCCAACTACAGACCCATATCTGTAACGTCCATCCTCTGTAAGAGTATGGAACGTGTACTCAACGGTAAGCTCCTGGCATACCTAGAAGCGAACGACATCCTCAGTGACCGCCAATACGGCTTCCGCCGAAATCGGTCCACTGGGGATCTTCTAGCGTATGCCATTCACATCTGGAGTGAGGCCATCGAGAGACACGGGGAAGCGCTAGCCGTCTCCCTCGACATCTCGAAGGCTTTCGACAGGGTCTGGCACGAAAGCCTCATTGGTAAGCTTCCTTCCTTCGGTCTGCCTAGTGGTCTGTGTGATTGGATAGGGGACTTCCTGAGGGATCGCTCCATCCGAGTGGTTATCGACGGCTGCTCGTCCGGTCAGTTAGAAATCAACGCCGGAGTCCCTCAGGGGTCAGTGCTCTCGGCAACATTATTCTTGCTGCACATTAATGATTTGCTAAAACCCGGCACCTTTGGGTACGCAGACGACAGCACTGTTGCTGAGAGATACGTGTCCAGCGCACGAGCTACTGGGCCTCAGATTCGGTCTCTCCGGGAGGCCATGGTTGAACGCTTGAACCTGTCCTTGAAGGCGGTCTCCGAATGGGGTGATGCCAATTTGGTCAGTTTCAATGCTGCGAAGACCCAGGCGTGTCTTTTTTCCGCTAAAAAGAGCCAATTTCACCCGGCTCCTTCTTTCCGTGGTGTAACCGTGCCGATAACGGACCATCTCGAACTTCTCGGTGTTACGTTGACATCAACCCTCAACTTCGGTCCATTTATTGAGGCGAAAGCTCAGGTAGCTGCAAAAAAGTTGGGGATTCTTGCTAAGGTGAGACGGTACTTCACGCCTGAACAGCTGCTCAACTTGTATAAAGCGCAAGTTCGGTCATGCATGGAGTACTGCTCTCACCTCTGGGATGGATCTGCCAAATACCAGCTTGATGCACTTGAGTCGATCGACAGACGGGCCAAAAGGCTTATTGGCAACGATGCACTGGTCGCCTCAAAGCTCCAGAGCCTCGAACATCGACGCCGAGTTGCCAGCCTGTCGGTTTTTTTATCGGTTACATTTCGGGGAGTGCGCGACGGAACTGCACAATTTGATTCCACCTAGCCCTTTCCATCATCGGACTACAAGACGTACGGCCATGCGCCATCGGTACATGGTGGACATCCCTCCCATACGCACAAAGCGTTTTGCTAATACTTTCATTGTGCGTACAGCTAAGGAGTGGAATTCCCTTCCGGGGTCTTTGTTCCCTGATAGCTACAACCTTGGGGTCTTTAAGTCAAGAGTGAATAGGTTTCTTCTAGGCAAGCGTGCTTCACCGTAGACCACGTCATCGCTTAACATCAGGCGAGATAGTGGTCAAACGCGAGCCTATAGACTATAAAAAAAAAAAAAAAAAAAAGTGCCCACCGCTGACATTGGCACGAACGTCCGTCCACTTTCTTTCAAGCCGAGAAATACAATTTACATTTCATATTTTCGTCAAATATTCTAAAGACAACACTTAGAGCATAGGTACTTTATGATAGATAGTATGTAAATATCAAGAAGAATTTTTTCTAGCCTTGATACTTTAATTGAAGTTCTCAAAACATTAGCAATACCAATTCAAATTGTTGTTTACCGTAGAAAAGTTTCACGGTTACAGAATAATTTCAAGAGAAAACAACAAACTATTTCGTATACGTTGGAGATTTAAGTAAGCTCAGCAAAGTGATTATTCAAATTCGATATGAAAACAGAACGTCCTCACTTGCTGAAATCATTATTTCGAACAATGGCTGAATAGAACCGCGGGCAGAGATATCCGCCGGGAACAACTGCAACTATCGGCAGTTTATATTGCATATTGCGGTTGCATGGATGAATAGGCGAATACATTTATTTTTAATTTCCTAGTGGTCTTCAGTCTCAAAAAGATCAGCTTTATGGATGAAGGATTATAGATGGATAATAATAAGATCTGCCTGTTTGTCTCCCACTGCAGGTTAATTAGGGCAAATGCCTCTCCTCTGCAGAGAATTCGCTTGCTCATTTGGCCGGTTGAAAATTTTAGACTTATATAACAGAACTTATTTTGTAGGTATCTTTAAATATATTTAGAAATAAAAGTCCTGACTCATTCATTCACTGACATTCAACGCCCACCACAGAATATATATACACAGACCTAAAAAGTTGAAATTTTGTACAGAGGTTCCCTTTATGATGTTTACAAGGAATAAGAAAATTTAATTTAACTCCTTAAAGGGTGAATAGGAGTAGCAAAGTCTGTGTGGAAAATAATTTGTTTACGTTGAACTTCTTAATGGTTTTTAAAACAATCAAACCATTTCCAACGTTTTAAAACAATCTTTAACCCCTTGTGTGCCCGAAATGTTTCTCCACGCGAGACTAAAAATAAATATTTTTGACTTTGACTTTGGTAAAAGCTAGTATTAATTACAAGCATAAGTGTTCTTACATTATTTTTCCTTTATCAATGTCAGTGCCATCTACGAAAAACTCAGATACCCAACTAAAATTAGCACTTAAGCCCGTAATCTGGTTGCTCATGTTCGTACTCCTCAATAACTCACCTCAAACTGGAAATGGACAGTTGTGATTGAATGGCCTGTTTTTCTTGACATTAAGGTGCTCAAATCCAAGATCCTAGACGCCACAGACGTTACTGAATTCTTTTAACACAAAATCAGTGGAATTCAGTAGTGTTATCATGTACTTGGCACATACTCGTACTTGCTAACTTGGACTTTAATTTTCATTTATTACTTACGTGAGGTTTGTTTTGAAATAATTCAATAAGATCTGGGGCTCTGGCTCTATTGAGTACATGTATGTCAAGCTGAAGAATCATATGCCAAACTCGACAGTTGTAATTAGTTGGTGATTTGTAGGTATGGTCAATTTTGAGTTTGAGTCGAGTATAAGCAACCGGAATACGGGCCTCAGGCACATATTCATTAAAATGTCAGTACATTATAAAATATTTTATACTGAGAACATCTTGAACCTGAGTCCATTAATGTTGCGGGGAAATAAAGCAAATTAATGATCGAAGTCAGCGATATTTATTGCTGCATCAGTACCTACTTTTGCACACAGTATGAAAGTTCCAAAAAACGAGCATGTTTGTTAGGTATAACAACCATCAGGCACTATATAATGTGCCTAATATCGATTGGGGCGTCACATGGTATCTTTGAAAGTACCCTCTCCGAACTCGTGTCCAAACTTTCGCGGTTGATGATATATTATATTATACTTGCAAGACCCTTAGCGATCAGCATACCACGTCCTAAGACTAAACATATTTTTGTTAGAAACAAGTTTGCTCAAACTCATCTCGATATTTTCCCGAATATCGACTCGCTCGACGTCTATCATATTTCGATACTATCCTGCCGACGCTTTCTATTTTTCTTTTTACTAAGTAATTAGTGGACAGAATCCAACTTCTGAAACGAAAACTATCACAAAATAATGTAACAAAATAACAAACGATTGGTTGAATGAATTTCCGAAGTCAATTGTCATCTACTCATACTTTCACGAGTCGATAATTTCTTTCTTTTTTTTGTCGTTTTTTCTGTGCCGTTGGACAGAAAAAACTAGCCAAGTGCGAGTATGACTAGCACACAAAAGGTTCCGTACCATTGTCGCAAAAAAACGGCAAAAAAATCACGTTTGTTGTTTGGTAGCCCCACTTAAATATTTATTTTATTCTGTTTTTAGTATTTGTTGTTACAGCGGCAACTGAAATACGTCAGCTGTCTAGCTATCACGGTTCCTGAGATACAGCCTGGTGACAGACGGACAGACAGACAGACGGATCCCGGAGTCTTAGTAATAGGTTCAAGTTTTTACCCTTTGTGTACGGAACCCTAAAAACAGAAGGTTCTGGCAAAGCCAGGTTTTATGTATTTCTACAGTAAACATAGACAGTTTCATATTCAAGGTATTTTCACTTTATAAGCTTTAAGGTTTTCGGAATTGCGTCGCACGACGCTGTAAAATTTTAAGTCCGCCATTCGAGCCAAAGGCGGCGTTTTTATTATAAGTATTAGAGCAGAAGTCTGTGAGGTGTAGTTAGGTACCATTACATTACCGTTCAATGTTATTTTGGTCGTTTGTACAATACATGCATTTTATGTTCATAAGGATTATTATGTATTATAAGCGAGAACGAGAACAGTGATGCTGGTGGCCCAGTGGTATCGGCCGCGACTTACAAGTTGTAGGGCGTGGGTTCGAGCCCAGGCAGGTGCTTTACTTTGTATAAATTATTTCATCACCACTGCTCTCAAAACGGTGAAGGAAAACATCGTGAGGAAACCGGCATGTCCTAGAACCAAAAATTCGAAGACATGTGTCATCCATCAACCCGCACTGGGCCCGCGTGGTGGATTACGGCCCATTCCCTCTCACAGAGAGGAGGCCTGTGTCCCAGCAGTGGGAACATTAATAGGCTGATGATGATGATCAGCGACTTCACCCGTTTGAAATGTTGTCCTAAGGAAAAATACTACCGGTATAAAATGTATTCTAACCCAGGACATGATCTACTCGTGTGATAATGCTTCTTCTTCCAAATCCGTTCAGCCGTTAAGACGTGAAAAGGTAACAGACAGGCAGACTGGGTTATTTTCATATTAGTATGGATGAAGGAGTAAAAGGCTGATACTTTCTATAACCCTATTTACCTGACTACGTCGAAGTTGGAAGGGTATTGTTAGTTGGTGATATCGCTGGGCGAATGACTCGGAAACTTGTTGAAATGAGTTTCTGAATGGGTACTTGAAATAATTAATAACAGGTATTACTTATGATTTATAGACGAGGCCTGGCCGCCATGCGTCATCAAAGACAATACCCACAATAATTTCTGTAACACATTTGTGTCTTACTTTTCTCAATTTCGAATGAATGATTTGTAATAGATGTTGTATGTTTAGTATTGGTAATAAGTACCTTTGTAGGTAAATACGCGTGTCTTTCTGAAACAATCGGTTTTTGTTTGTGTTTAAAACTACCTACAGTTCCATTGTTTCAAGGTACAAATCATTCATTTGATATGCATACTGTTAAAACAGTGTGCATGTTAAGATCGGAAACATAATAGTTTCGATCCTAACATATCACCATTACATGACAAACATACATAAGATGCAAGTGCAATTCGGCCAGATTATTAAGATTTTCTTTGTTAAAAATCAATAAGCTATGATAGACGCTGATCTTGACCAGAATGTATCACTCTCACATCTCAGTTTATTAGTCGTAGTGGAAGTGCTCGCAGTTTACCGACAAACAAACAGCCCACACGAGCATTAAAATTCTGCTTTACAGACATCCCGTTCTCTGTATTAAAATATTCAGCAGCTGACGTTAGAGTTAAATACAAACGAAGTTCCAATTAAACGGTGGCATGAAATACAGAACGTTGTCTGTCTTCAGTCAAAGGAAAAGTTGATTACGTATTTTTGTTGTTTCGGAGCTATAAATGGAGGACTTCTGAAATTTATTAGGGACTAGCTGTGCCCGCGGCTTCGCTCCCGTAAACGGCCTACTACTACAAATGCACAACGCCATTTATCCGAGTATCTGCATTACGTGTGTTGTGATATTCTACTTATTGAACAGTTTAAATTCATCTAACTTTTGATAAAGTGAACCGAATGCGATGAAAAAATATGTAAGTAATACTTCAAGTTACGCACAATTTTTATGTATAAAAGTTACCTACATTGGTTCCGTACAGTTTAAGTGATGTGTGCACAACTAAACCGACAAACATTCCAAAAATGCTAGAAATATCCTTTAACACCCTGGCTATTTTTTTTGGTAATATTTTCGATGTACAAAAACGACTTTTCTACAGATTTATTATATTGATTTTTCCCATCAGAATGTTGCTCAAATACTAATGTGTTTTAAACTGAAAAGTCGTAAATTATAAAACCTGCAAAACTTATTCGATAAATAAAACCTACACGAGCAAAGTGACGCCTTTAATATTCAAAAAATTGCAAATGTAAGCTCTAAAAGAGATATATGCACCACCAGCTTGCAACCGAGGCACTTCTGAAGCCGCGTTCGAAACAGCATAGAATAATCTTACTCGCCTTTTTTTAATAGATGTTTTGACTTTCGACATAAATCCAGTTCCTTTAAAGTTAAATGTAGAAACTAATATCTGAAAACTTGTCTACTTTTCATAAAGACGGAGCGCTGAGTGCAAAATGCAGTATCGGGGCTATTTTTTGCTTGATAAGCTCTTTGTCTCTTTGTCCAGCTATCCAATATCTGTCGTAATTTGCTTCCGTCCGTCACACAATCCGTGACGTCAGCAATGAAAAAGGAATGTTAGCGTGGAATGAACTTCATGAAAACCGAGGCGAATGGTACAAAGATTTCTTTGTGGGATATTCGTAAACATGTTGTGGTTACACGCATCTGATTCCCGCTATTTCTTTACCTTTTCCTTCCTTTTAGATTTTCTGACTATATCAACTTAATTCCACTATCTTATAGATATTTAGTTGTATTAAGTTGACTATTAACATAAATTCTTAATAATAAAGAAATGTCATTTATATTAGAGATTCTAAAGAAAATCATGTCTTTTTCCGAAGCACCAACGTAAAATTAAGTTAATGCTACGAAGATAAAAATACTTTTAATAATAATGGACTTAGCTCTGTATCCCAGTTACTGATCTATCTAATATTAACAAACAATAGTTATGATGCCGTAACGTTAAAATTAATGTAAAATATATTTTCGTGTAGCAAAAAATTACTTTGGAAGATAAAATGGAAATAACTGTGGGTAGTGCTTTTATCCATGATTTGTATGAGATTTGAACATTTTGAACAATAGATAAGGTAGTAGGTATTGTAGGGGGAGGCAAACGAAAATTTTGGGTGGTGCATTTTGAGATACGTTTTTGAGTCACATAATTTACGCTGTATTCCTTTTCACATGTGTCATACGGCGACGCAATATCAGTTAAATCTTTCTAACTTAGAATAATTATTCTAACTTTTTAATGTAGTGTATAAATTACGCGACTCAAAAAACGTGATACAAAACTCACAAAATTACGTCCGTTTGGCCAGAAGCCTACAGTAACACTATCTTAACTAAAGGTTCCCATCCCACCAGGTGCTGATCCTTTCATCATGCAGGCTGAAAAATGAATCTAGCTGGATCGATCGCTTGGTCGATCCGAAATACTCATTTAGAATCGACCAATCACATGCGAGATGAATGACGCGATGTGGATTTCCGTCTGTGTGATTGGTCGATTTGGTCGATTGGATAGCGGTCAAACTCTTTGCGTTGCCGTATTCACTTACGCAATACGGCTGCTATTCTAGTCTATACTTCAATGTCAACGTTTGACAGTACTTCAGGCTAAAGTAAAGTTTGACAAATACTCAACTACGAATTCTTAATTCAAAATTCGGTAGTTTGACGTGGTTATGTAAATTCGTTATCAACCATAGATATAGTATGTACAAGATACACAGAGTCAGATGGAAAACGAAACCAAAAATATAAAATCTATGTGTGAGGGAATTTGTCCATGTGTTAGTTAAAAAAGTGTTGATAAAAAGTCCATGTTCAATATCGATATCGATACTTGGTGAACACCATAAGAAACACGATTGCTGGGCAAAACCCATGCTTTGCTTTAATTAAAATACAAATTACAAAATAATGTCTCGCATGTATTTAAAATACGAAATACAAAATATTTTTAAGTAGTGTATTTAAAATGTAAAATACAGTATTTTTACTATTTTTATTTAAAATACAAATAACAAAATACAGTCGGTCATCCATCGTGACATTCGTACTAATAAACTTAATCAATACACAGAAGTTCGGTGAAAATAACCGTTTGAAATGAAAATGACAATTTACAAGGTACTTGACAATTTGACGTACGTGGTCGCCATTTTGCTTATGAAAGCTATCAAGCGCTATTTTCTGCAGAACGCATCTATTAATAAAATCGCTAAATGTATTTTGAAGCCACAAGTATTTGAAGTACTAATAAGAAAATACCGCAGCGTCAGGTATTTGAAATTGACGACACGATTGGCGTAGTGGTTGAGCGATCGGCTGCTGCGCTGCGTGTCGCGAGTTCGATTACCGCACGGAACAATTTTTATGGCCTGCAGATAGTTCAATGATAAATGATATTATTTCTGTAAGTTGGTTTGTACAAACACGTTTACATATTTTATAAAAGTAGATGAGGTCGGCGTTTCCTATCTGACTACTCCGAGAAGAAAGGCCGAAACAAACTCAGAGGTCACAGTCTCTTTTAAATTCTAGACAAAATGTTGGTTAGATCATGTGAAGACCATGTAGACTGATATCTGAAATGGTCTTTTGAGGAAAGAACCAGCCAGATTGAGTGGACCTGTCCAGTCAGTGCACGGATTTGTCAATAACCGTGCAGCTCTACTCAGAATTTAAGGAGTTCAACGATTCGACGAACAATACCAAAGAAAGGACATTCGGGTAGGCCGCATAAACTACTCAAACTTCCAGACCATGAAAGGTTTTCATAAATATACTGAGAAGCACAGTATACACATAAATATACAGTCATTACATTAATCTCCTTAAATTTCTCTCTGAGAGAGTGTCTTGCGCTTAATTTATAAATTGATCGAACAGCTCTTTTCTGTAAAACAAAGATAGTCTGGATGTCGGCGGCATTTCCCCACAACAGAATACTGTACGACATTACACTAATTACGAATTTTTCTAACAGCATATGCTGCGGAGCTTAGCTTTTTTGACAATTTATCTATATGTGGGCCCCATTGTAGCTTAGCATCCAAAGTTAAGCCTAAGAATACTGTTGATAAGGCCTGGAATATACTTGTTCCGGATCTGGGTGTCTTGTGTATGTAAGTTGAAATGTTTGTAAACGCACCCACGATACAGGAAGAAATTTCTAGTGTGGGAAAAGTCTAATGAAAAAATAAGTTTACCAATTGTTTCAATCGAGGTAAGCACACATTCCCACACATTATGAAGTTCTCAAAATAATATGTTTTCATTTCAAAATAATTTTATTTTTTGTGAAAAATTATTAATTAAAAAAAAACAAATTACTGTCCTCTAAATAGTACAGCATTATTTAATTGAGTTCTTAAAGTTTGTCTATTAAACTTCAAATATTCAACTTCTATACAACTTCTTCTTTTACTTCGACACGCTAAGAAGAAGAATATAATGACATTCCTAGACCTACTCAAAGTAACAAAACATCAAAACTCTCTGATTTTTTTTGAAAAATAAAGGCTAATATAATAAAAATGCAACTTTAAGTACAGTTTCGATAAAAACATCTTCTCAATCGTAACTTAAATCTATTTTAACAAAACCTGACTAAATAAGTTTGTATTCATGTCATGATGTCACTAAAAACGATTAAGTTTTTATCGATACTCATGACGTCACCGCTTTGTCAAGGCCTAGCGTAAACAAACAATTTTCTCTTTTACATAATATTTTCGCCAATTTTGTTTATATATACGAAATATACTTATATAAAACATTGGAAATCAATATACTATTGTAAGACTCTTTTTCTGAGCCGATTACTAGCAGAAATTCGTCAAAATATGGATCAAAACAATCCAAGGACAAAATTGTATTTACATGTGAAACGTGTATTTATTGGGGTTATTTCGTCTTGTAACGTCACAAGTAATTAATATTATCAATTTAAATCTAAAGATTATTATTTAAATGCAAGAAATTCACCGCGGCGTAAAACAGATGGGCCGCTAGGTTTACTTATTCGAGAAAAAAATGACATATCGGTACGTCATTCACTCTCTCTTTTTCTCTTGGGCGGTTTGTACTTGATTAGAATTTCTCGCTCGCACGCTTCGTGTATCTTTTTGCGTAGCAAAAAAAAATTCTAAATCTATGTTATCAACAACCACACAGCTAGTGGCTATGTGGTCGATGTTCGTTTACCATTACTAGCTGTCCCACGCGGCTTCGCTCCCGTTAACTGGCTACCTACCTACCCTACCCTGCCTACCCTACCCTGCCTACCCTACCCTACCTACCCTATCCTGCCTACCCCACCCTACTTACCCTACCCTACCTACCTTACCTTACCTACCCTACCCTACCTACCCTACTTACCCTACCCTACCTACCCAAACCTACCCACCCTACCTACCCTACCCTACCTACCCTACCCTACCTACCCTACATACATGATTGTTGCGTAACCGGAAGCTCTCAAAAAGGAATATTTTGCCCGTTTTAGCAACATTTTTCATTTATGCTCCTTTCCTATTGGTCGTAGCGTGATGTTATATAGCCTATAACCGTCCTCGATAAATGGACTATCCAAAAAAAAAGAATTTTTCAATTCCTGAGATTAGCGCGTTCAAACAAACAAACAACTCTTCAGCTTTATAATATTAGTATAGATAAATTTTAATAGTCAGAAGACTCTCTTTCTGTAATAGCTGAAAATCCTTCAACCCGGTCCTGTAGAGCGCGTTATAGCTTTACAGTACAGTGGTAAGAATAGTTAAGTTCCTATTATAAATATCATATTAGGTAACTGACTTACCGTCATGACGCACAACGGAGTCACGTAGAGAAGCCCGAAGTTCACCATGTCGAACAGCTCTGAGTTGTACTTTCTTCGGTGGGGAATGCATATTGTCTCCATGTGACCATCGCCGAGGTCGTTGGTGATGGTCTCTACCCAGATGAACTTGGGGGCGCTGTAGGCTGCACTTGTGATCCACACGCCGAGTATAACCAACTGTTTCAAAATAGAATAAGATTTAATCAGCATTCTAATTGCTTAAAGACTCCTGAGACAGGTGGGTGCCAAAATGTGCAAAAAATACTTTGTCACGTCCGTCGTGCCGATCTGTCTGACCCTTAACACCCTCGCAATAGCATTATCTTTTCATTTTGGTAACTCAACAATATTAATTGTGTTATTTTTGGTGTAGTAGACGAAATTTTCAAACACAATAGTATTTTAATTTCGAGTGTGATTCAAAACACGTCTTAGTAACATCTAATACTTTTATTTTTGTTTTCATTTTCACACAGCCTGTTTAAAACAGAGTTGTTAAACGACAATAACTTTGTTTCACAGTTGGGTAGCCTCATAATTTATCAAAACTTTTTAATTGAAACTAAATCCAATTTAATATTTTGACACTACAGCTGACTAGGACGTTTTAGTAATATTAAACAGTGATATTTATTCTAAAAGCTGAAGCTTGAGTGAAATCTACATATTTTCAGAGGCAAAGGGAAGTCAATCTGGCGAACTTGCTAATTATATTATATTCAGGCAACACTGACGCCACAGCGCTATTTGGATTATACTTGTGTTTGGCTTTGGGTTATGTTGCACTGGTCGCAAAATTGCTTTAAAAGTTAGTTGCAAAGCCTGCAATATTCTAAAATAATTTATACTAAATGGTTTTTTGAGTCAGGTAAGTATCTACCGAACTTTGACTTAATAGATGATCTGTTAAATGAGTTACGATGGCTACTAAACTATGTCAATATCACGACGTAACGGCGAACAGTGACGTGAAAACTACGCCATTTGTCGACCTGAATAATGTTATACCAATTCATATGGTTCACGAAAAACACCGGCCTATCCAGGCGTCGCTCGCGGGGGAATTGAGGAAGTCAATTCAAATGAAATCGTTCCCTCGCTGTTCGCCGTCTGTGAGGTCGTGACACACTGGATCTTACCCTGAGCCGCGTTGAAGTGAGGATTTGTTTGCAAGTGATGGGGTGTATAATAGCGAAGTATCTCTCCGTGCAAATCACCACTAGAATGAATATCGACGCCGTGTAGCTCAGCGAGTGTACGAACTGGTACATTTTGCACAGAAAGTCGCCAAACACCCAGCTGAAAATAAAAAAATATGTTCACGAATCGCTGAATTTTGACGTTGGGTTAGATCGTTTATCGCCAGCTGTTATTGCTTCGCGAAATTCAAGTAAATCTTCATGAGATGCCTGAAGCAAACACCATTTTCAATTTGTGCGGTATTATAAATTTGCTGTTCGATTTTCTGCTTAGGTGAGGTATATTCGATGGATGTACTTCTGGCTGCAAATGTTTCAATTTCGTAAAAGGTGATAAAGCGATTTTGCAGGTAAAACTCTTTATTTACTCTCTGGAATAACTAATCTGTTTATCAAGCGCAGTATTAAGGGTCTTCCACCGCTTTAGTGCCGTAAAACGGTTACTTTCTAAAGCATAGTTCTTAGTAACGGCTAAGCTATTAACAGATTTCAAAAAAAAAATGTATTGGTTCATGTACATGAATCAATATATAATCTTTTTATTTGTCATACATTTATGAAACATATTTTTTTCATGTAACTTATAGTTTTGCTTTAAAAAATAATTGACAATATATTTATTCGCTACTTTTGGATATGTTTAACCGACTTTCCAAAAAGGAGGCGGTTCTATGTTAGACTTTATGATTTTTGATTGTTTTTTGTGTGTTCACCGATTTATCCGTCTGTTGTGGACCGATTTTGGAAATTCTTCTTTGAAATCTTGTTTGAAAGAGTATGTTACCAAACTGATCCCATTTTAAGTATGTGAAGATCTGATGAAGGTCTTCGGAGATATACAACCGAACTCTTCAATAAATTATGGCAAATCTCTCGGAATTACAGCAATCGCGTGTCTGTTTTTGTTTATACCATTTCATAACATAGCATCACGCCAATACGCTCTTAAGGGGTACGCAGATGCGTACAGTTCACCTTGGTACACTCGCCAGTTATGTTAAATTATCATGCTATTCGGGTAATCTATTCTGGCAATTTAAGGTACCTTACTTAAGAACTTGGCTATTAAGTACCACAAAAAAAAAGTAAAAACAAAAAACTTTTTTTTACACAGATAAAATTATGCCTAGAATTTCTTAATAACTGAAATAGCGTAAATCAAAGAATATTTTGCAAACAAAACTGTCCAAAAGGAGGTTCAATATTGATATTCTGGCTCCAAGCGGGCGCAATGCCAGTACTGCGCTAACATTGGGGTATATTTACGCTTTAATAAGAGAGCGATAACTTTCGCTCGAATGTTCGTTTTCCCAAAGAACTGATGGTTTCATTGATTGCTTGAACATTTGAGCGATTGATCTCAGAATAAGTGGACTTCGGGCAATCGTGAACACTCGATTAACACCTATATCGCTCGAACAGACCGAGTTCCTTCTTTATGTGACTTGACGAGCTAATGTGAGATTATATTATTTATCATTTCTGACTCTTCCAAGATCTAATAGCTATCTATCCAAAATATAAATAAGTGAACCGCGCAGTTATCGTAGGTAACCACTCCAATTTGAATTTGAACATCCTACGCAGCAATGGCATTCTGCCTTTATAATGGGCAGAAAATACACCACTTTCTAAATGATATAATAAGGTACACATGACCCATTACTGGAAATTGTTGAAAACGTTCTAAACGGACGGAGAATGAATTCGTTCATCCGAATGGGTTAAACAGTGGGCGTTAAGCTCATTTCTATAATTTCTACATGCGAGGCGGCTGTTATGCTATTTATAGGTCTGAAGAGGCTACAAGTAGATTTGATCCACTTCGTAAGTACGACATTGTTACTCATGCCCAATCAATTAAGGTATTTATTCTTCAGATGGAGTCTATAAATGGAACCAGCTACACTTCAGCACTGCTTTTCTATCGTCAAGCTATATGGTCGATGCCCGGGCGATAAAAGAATGTGGGACTTAGAGATTTAGAAAGAACCTGTCACATTGGATATTGGGTAGGTACGTGTGAATGAGTCGACGATCTGCAAAGCCGACTTTTTTCTAAAATTCGATGGCATATTGACAGCAGGCTGTGTACTGTTGGCCTCGTTTTTATGTTAACATGTCTGATTCATTATTTCGGTTTCAATCATTTAAACATGTTATTCTAGCTCAGCTGTAGTCATCAATCATCACTCGCCGGGTCATTCGTTAGGATTGCCAGGCACGTTTTCTCAGGATACATACGAGTAATCCTTTAATATTTCGGAATCCGACCGAAGGACGGACCAATCTCTCAACATGACTAGTGACTAGATTTGTGACTATTTTTATTTATTTATATATGCTTTATTGTAGGTACACCAAATTAAAACATATAAAAGGAAACTTAAAACTAAAATACATACAACGGGCGGCCTTATCGCATACCGCGATCTCTTCCAGGCAACCTGGAATGGACAGTGATAGGCCTATAAGTCTATGACAAAACCTTATTTCAGAAGGGTCATGCCTACTTCCGGATCTTTGGAATGGAAACATTTTCCTCGATATTCCTAAAATTTTTTGATGAATTGAAGGAAATAAGAGGCTTTGACATGAAAACATGAGAGGTGGATGTGATTATTATTATATATTGACTATGTTATTCGTAGCGCAAAATAACACGGAGTTCCACTTAGAGGATAATTCCGGCAATGTTTGGAAGCAAGTTTGAGTCTGATAGTGAAAGGTTTGACCCTTAAGTTCAATCGGTTTAGATTTTCTCACAGGAAATAACACGTCTATTAATGCTTGATGTATCTACCTAAAGCAAAAAATATCGCTTCTGCAGTAGGTTAATTACTTACTGATATTATATTATACACATATCATGACCCATATTACCATGTCTGCCCTTGCGATAAATAAATAAGTATAGGTACATACAAGCGTGATTTACGCGATGATTGTGACAATAAATCATGTCCCCGACGCCCACTCACTCCCCGCACTCTCCAATAATCACATCCACCTCTCATGTTTTCATGTCAAAGCCTCTTATTTCCTTCAATTCATCAAACAATTTTAGGAATATCGAGGAAAATGTTTCCATTCCAAAGATCCGGAAGTAGGCATGACCCTTCTGTAATAAGGTTTTGTCATAGACTTATAGGCTCCTCCCTATCTGTAGATTTTCAATTCTATTTCATTTATCATTCTGGCTTCAAACTAAGTAAGCATAAAGGTAACTTAATTTATTGCCACCTCGATGTTGAATTTAATCCTGCTGAATTAATTGTCTTCACAGAAAATGATTTTCTAATTGGAAGGATAATCCATATAATCTTCAAGCGAGACTAATTGGGTTGATAAGTTAGCTCTTACCAATATATCAACCTCAAGCAACTTTGAAAACTTGGAAAAAAGTTTACCTAATTAAAAAGATTTTTTTAGCAAAGTGTTAAACTTTTCGGCTTTTATACCCGCAGTAACCTTCAAAAGAGGGTTACAGCATCCGAATTATGAAAAAATATAAAGTCAACGTTGTTAACGAAGCGCAAACAAAACGTTCATTTAGGATTAATTGAACGGACATGCGTTCGACATTAGACCTTGTTTACTTGCGTACGTGTCACACGATACGCAAATGTAATATGTGACTGCAGGTCAAGCAAATGTATTCATGAAGAAAATAAAAAGCAAATCGTGATTTTTTTACAATTTTTGGATCAATATAAAAATATAATCTGTTCAGAAGGTTTTTGCTCGCATAACTCGACAAAATGTTGGGCACAGCTAATTTTCTTTATCTTTTTTGAGAGTTATTTTTTGCATCAATTGCGTCTTTGATTGTAAATGCCTCGAAAAAAATTTAATGGTGATAGAAAATTCTTCTAGTACACACCATTCAAACGTGTCGCAACTTACACATAATTGGGTTATAGGTAATCCGTGACCTATTTCTTGTTGTGATATTTACGTCTATCTCACGTACACAGCGCTCGCTGCCTACAAAGTACACTCCATTTACCAAAACACCTCTCCTCGCAGCCATTATTTTTACATTTGACCGCTTCGGGCCTTCCAACACACACTAATTCATTCAACATGCTGTTTTAACTGTACGCTGTGTTTACAAGCCTTGTTTACCTTGTGCTTCGATTCACTCACCTCGGTATAAGATATATTGTCAGATTTTGGAAGACACAAAACACGCCAACGCATAAATCAGCCACGGCCAGATTCGCCAAAAAGAAGTTGGTTATGGAGCGCAGGCGCCGCGATAGTGTTACCACGAGGATAACGAGCAAGTTACCTGAAACAAACATTTATGAATTACTGGCTGTGCTCGCGGCTTCGCTCCCGTCAACTGCCTATCCTACCTACTCTACCTATTTACCATTTTTTTTTCTAGAGTCGTTCTTCCGCGGAGAATCTTAACACCGCCATTAAGAAAATGACGTCAAATGCATAACGCCATCTATTGATTATAGAGTTCAACTGTCCGAGTATCTAAATTGTGTGTGTTGTGATAAATTTTACTTCTTAAACACTTTAAATTCATGTATTTTTTGATAGAGTGAACTGATGAAACTAAAACTAAGCAATACTTCAAGTTACATTTTACGTGATGCGTGCACAATTAAACAGATAAACAGACAAAACATCCAAAAATGCTGGCAATGGGTTCTGTTGGTTATCCTTTATTTGATAACCTGGATTTTTTTTTTGTACAAAAACGACTTTTCTTCAGATTTATTATATTATGTAGTGATGCTGATTGATGATACCTATTACGAGTAATTACAGAAAACTTTTGTACCGGTCGTTTTTCAATACAAAAAGGCCGTACTTATTTTCTCTCCGTAAAAAACGAACATATTTTGTAAAAAATAAAAACTAAAATACTACACAAAGCAAAATAAAGTAAAGTATTCTCCTTCTAGGAATCGAAAGAAAACATCAAAGTTGTCTGTTACTTAGTTATATATGTCTCGTAAAAGATCGTCTGATGTTCATGTTTTGTAAGTTTTATTATAAAATTGTTTCAGAAAGGAGACGGGGATTTCTGGGCCTGAATGTAATAAGTTGAGGTATGGTTTAAAAAAAGGGTTATATTTTTCTAATTCAAAATGTGAAAAATCAGCTTAATTCACAATCTGGAAAATGAGAAATCCAAAAATTAAGATGGTTACGAAGTAAATCTAATATCAATTAAATTATAATCGATTAACGTGACGGAGTTCATACTATTTAAGAAAATGCTCTCACCAGATGATTAATTCAATTAAAATAATTAAATCTATTAGAATTAACGTATTAAACAGTTTACACCAATTAAATATCTACATAATTAAGATAAATCGATTCACGTTTACTAATCGATTATTGTATTTTTAATCTGTGCTAACTCTGACTTGACGTTGATATGCATGACATGACACTCTGTCATTATAGTCTATGCCAGTGTTTTTCAACCTTTTTCATGACACGATCCCCATAATATGAAAAAATATTTCGCGAACTTCGACACTTGTTTTTTTTTTCAAACGACTTCAAAAATGATGAGGTTCTCAATTCGACTGTATGTATTTTTTGTATGTTTGTTCCACAATTACTCCACCGATTGTGGAACGATTTTGAAAAATCTTTTTGGGTTTGAAAGGTTATACTCCCGAAGTTGTCCCATTGACACTAAGTCAGAATCTGATGGGATCCCATGGAAATCAAGGGAACTCCTCAAATGTTATAGGCATACATATAGCATTGCTATTATATATATTTCATCAACAATACAATCATTTGCACTCAGAATTAATTATTTTGTGAATTGGAACTGACGAAGAAGACCACAGATGGCCACTGGAACTTCTCAATGATAAACCCTTATCACGTCACGAGTATAAGATATCTCGAATAACCGACTATGATGAAGCATATTCCTACTCATAAATAAATGGTAATGATGATAATGGTACCATTGAACTGATCAGATGATGATGCGGGAGGGTAGGCACTGGAACTCCGAAACAAAACAATGTATCCTAGTCGTGTTTGGCCTTATTGGAATTTGCATGAGATGTTCTATATTTTTAAACCTTATTGTTTTTTTACTGAGGTAGTTTTCGCGACCTTTTGCGACCCCCCAGGGGGTCGCGACACACGGGTTGAGAAACACTGGTCTATGCTGATACATAGTCGTTTCGTACATTGAGGTATTAATGTACTAATGTAATATATAATATAATGGTTTCGTATCGTCTAGTGCGTGTGCATTTTAAGTGTGTTTCCCCCCATAGTTTTATTGATATTTTCCTCGACCCCTGCTTTATATTCTACGGACTTCTGATCTACCTTCTTGTACGACCCTTGCCTTGCTACCATACCGGACACTGAGAACTCCGCTTTAACGTTGAACTTGGATTATATTATATACTTGGATATTGACACCATGGATCGTTGTGTAAATTGTGGCATAGCGACTAGTCGCTGTAATAAAAAAACTTTTTTACAAAAGTAACTACCGACTTCCAAATAAAAAACTACAAAGTGAAAAGTAACTTTATTTTTGGAAGTCGGTGTCTTTCGTAGGTACCAATGCAAATAGCTTTTTTATTTTCCCTTTTTAGTTGTACCTACATAATAGGCAAGTTGTTTAGTATGTACCTATAAAGCCTTTGGCCTTGAACATACCCGGTGAAATGAGAGATCTGCGTACACCTTTTGAGCGTACTGGCGTGATGTTATGTTATGAAATGATATAAACAATAAACAGACATGTGATTGCAGCAATCTTGAGAGATTTGCCGTTATTTATTGAAGAGTTCTGTTGTATATCTCCGAAGTTCTTCATCAGATCTTGACCAAATTAAAATGGGACCAATTTCGGAACATACTCTTTTGAACAAAAAACGAATTTTGCAAATTGGTATATAATTGACAGGTCAAAAATCGGCTGTTATGTATAGATTGTTACGTAACCTCACTTTTTATTAATCTCTTTTATCTCGGCTCTCAGATTGCCAAAATCTGCAAAATTTTCAGTGAATGTTTGATAATATAGTAGCTATCAATTAACACCAATTTCATCTTTTTACATCCAGGCCCAAAATTGTATGAAAGCGTATCCGTCTCCTTTCAGGTCAATATAGAGGTGGCGAAATCATTAGGCAATACATTGTCTATCTGTCGCAATCAATACATATCTGTTAACAATTAATTCAGCCATTAGCACACTTTTAATTCCGAGAGCTTTCACATTAATTAAAACTGTGGGATTAATAGATAAACGTTATTTTATGAGAGTTTTGGTATTAATTTCTACGAATGTTTTAGATTTAAATATTAAATTAAATATTAAATATTATTTATTTCTCCATAAAATTGTACAATTTGAACAATATAATTAATTTTTAAAGCTATTATGAATATGCACAAGAATGAAAAATGAGCAACTGCGCCTGAGCTAGGCCGAGCCTGTATTTCAGGACGCAGTTCACTTTACAGAAATTTTGAACAACAGTAGTTTCGTTTAACATAATATTATATCATTTTAAAGCAAAGGAAGGTTTTACAACAAACAGAGGGAGTGTTGAGCGAGTGTTGTGTATTGTATGCTTGTGTTGAGTGTGTTTGAGTGAGTGTGGTGTGCGACGGAAAAAGACGGGTGTTACAAGTGTCACGTGTTTGTTTGTGTATGTGTGTGTGAGTTTATCTTTATCTTAAGGTTTTAAGAAGATCTTCTGTAGTTTCGTAATCACATGTAATTAGGAAGTTCAATAGTTTGAGTTTGCATTCTCGTTTACTTAATGTATAGATGTTAAGAATAGTATTTAATTTATTATATAGAAAAGGACCGGTGAAGCAGAAAAACCTATTTATAAATGAGTGTTTAAATTGATGGGACTGAGGAACTACAGCATTTCGACGACGCTTATGAATAATATTCCTGTCAAGAGGGGTGAAGGAGTGTTGCTTTAGGATTGTAGCTATGATGTAGAGTTGACGAACGGTCGGTAGGTTCCACGACTGATACAAAATATTTAACTAGCTGTTCCCGGTGGCTTCGCTCCCGTGGACCACCCAATAGGACCCGTTTTCGGGATTAAAAAAAATAGCCTATGTCACTCAGGAATAATGTAGCTTTCTATTGGTGAAATAATTTTTCAAATCGGTCCAGTAGTTTCGGAGCCTATTCGGTACAAACAAACAAAAACATCTTTTCACTTTATAATATTAATTATTATTATATATATACATATAAGTATAGATTGAGTAAGTTGCTACGGCTATGTACAGTCTCTCTACTTAATAAACATATTAAATTCACCCACTGAGAGACAGTATGAAAGACACAGTTCTTATAAAATATAACGAAAGTCAGCACTAAGAAAAGATTTTTACAGGAGCTAAATATAGCAAACTAGTTTGTATTGTAGTTTTTTTTTTTGTCAATGCGATGTCCCATCGGGCACAAAACTTTGTACCTACTAAAAATTTAAAGACAACCCGCAGCCTAATTGCGTAAGTTAATTCTCCAAAGCAAACAAGTCGATTCTTTCCCAAAAACGACTTAAAGTATTGCATATTACACTCTGAAACGGAAAGGTTATGCTACTTTCCATTACCAATATTTTGACGTAGAATTTATTGTAAAGAATGAACGAAAGCGGAAGAATCGAGACAAAACTTCACTATTGGTATTGAGTTTGATGAAACATAACGCAGTAGATGAACTTCAACTCAAAGGAGGATGTTTGTAGTTTTTCAAATTAGTTTCGCAATACCGAAAAAGTTGAAAGAAATGATTCTGATTCTTTGAAGGAATCGACTCGTTTGCTTTGGAATTCACTTACGCAATTAGGCTGCCGGAGAATCATATCGTGTTGATTAACGTATGTGATATTGTTAATCTTGTCACGTATATTGTTATCTAATAGAGTCTGGCAAACGAAAGTAGACACTCTAATTATTTGCAAACTTTTTATATGGCAATGCTATACTAATGTCAAGCCCAATTTTCCGTATAACGCTACTAAATTGATACTTTGTTTCAATTCGTAATCACAATTTATCTTTTTGTAAAAACATTTTCTCTATTTAATAATTTAAAAAGTTTCATTATTAATGTAGAAAACAATGATTCCTGTGACTCTTATGAATCTTTTCACATGGGTATATTACATTCAGATTTTGATTGATAGTGAATAAACCAAAATTATTATAGAATACTATTGTTTTTTTTTTATTCAGATTGATATATCTAAAGTATTACCTACCTAAATGTATTTAGGTTTGTATTATAGTATTTTTATTCAGACGAAGTAATATAAATAATTCTAAAGTATCAAATTAGGTTATTCCAGGTATTGCATACTAGTTTTTGGGGTTGCTATGCTGATATTTTTTAAATTTGCCGCGCTTTTTCAGTCTCTACTTTCGTTTGCCAGACTCTAGTCAAATTCGATAAATAGTAGAAGAGTCATAACCACGTTGATTTCTTGTATTAGTTTTTCTCATAATTATGTATGTATTTATCTTAGTAGATACTTTTTCTCTGTTTAGGCCACTGGCATCTTCTACTTCTACATGCCCCTAAGGTCGAGTGGTAGAAAATGTACGTGTAAGTACATCAAGGCCTTACCCCGACCAAAAAATCAGCATGAGATATGAGCATACCTATTGGCCTAGCGGCACTGGTGGCGCTTGAATTACGGTAGTGAATACGCCCAGATTTTAGAATAAAATCTTTATAAAATCGAATATTGGTATTTTGAAAAAAATAAAACTAACAAAATGTTCGTTATCAAGTTGTCTATCCATTAGTGTTAGTATAAAAAAAATATTAATGAACATTTTACGAGGAGATGCATGCTATCAATAATTATTTCACATTTTCATGGTTTTTTCGGAAGGAGATTAGTGAAACATATACTCTCTTTAAAAAAAAAGTGTACTACCATTTTAGAATCAACATTATGTAGAAATTAAATGTATTTTTATTAATTGATATTGCTATTTGAATAAAGAGTAGAAAGCTCTTAAAAACTGCACAAAAACGACTAGCGCGGCGTTTTGCTCGGGGAGGCGCCTTAAGTCAAAGAATTTTGGTTCCAAAGTAGCCGTAGTACTTCTTGTAGGGAAGCTTATGCACTACATCCGAGCTCTTAAAAAAAATCTCTCACTCCGTCAAAATCCATACTTAATATTACAAATGCGAAAGGGCTAATAATATATTATATAAAAATCTCTAATATTTACAAGATATAATTCTATAATTTTATTTGATATAATGATCAGTCAATATAATAAACGATTGATATAATTTTAAAGAAACTAATGTTTACAAGCATAACATACATTGAATATAAAATCGTTTGAAATCACTCAAAATACATAAGACCTATTTAGTCTAATATGATAAAACTGCAAAAAACATGCAACAAGCATACACCATGCATGCAGCAGACATGCAAACAAGCATAAACCATCCATTAAGCAGCATGCAAGCAAGCATGCAGCAAGCATGCAACATGCAGTAGGCATGGTTTCTGTCACGGCTCCGGCGCGGCGGGGCTCCGGCGGTCCCATGCGAGCTTATCGTCACAGATGTGTTTCACGCTCACCACCGTGGCTTCGGCCTCATCCGCGGCGGCGAGTGTTATTAAAACCACCTGCTCCTCAGCTCGCAGGCCACCTCGTCCCTCCGCGCCTACGCGATTTTAAATAACACTCTTGGGGTAGGGCAGACAAGACTACGTGGAGTCAGTTTTGCAGCGATTCGTTTCTGTCACGCCGCTCCCGCAGCACGCTCACTTCACTCGTTTGCCTTCGTGCGTTAATGGTACACTAGTCGACGGCACGAACTATTCTGTGCGCGGTGTTAAAATGCATTTTGTGATATCAACCGACAACACGTGCGGAAGAGATAGATGCTGTGATGAGCAGTAGGAAGCTAGTTCGCGTACGAATACACACTTTTGCAAATATTTTAGCGAAATGGATAATGATTTAGGAGGAAACCGAGCGCGCGATATTTTATAAACAGACCTTTGGCAGTCTAGATATCATGAAGAAACTACTAAATCTATCTGTTCAAAATAAAATTATTTGCTTTGTTTAATTTCTAATCTATCCCTGTATGGAGGCCGTTTTGCATTTCTTCGTCTTCATAATGGTATTATTTGCGCCCAAAACTGCTTTAAAATTAGTGTCGAAATGTGGAACTTTCGACGCTCATAACTTTCAAATATTTTCTTTTTTTAACTTTTTTGCTTCCATACAGGGCTAGATAATGATGAGACAAATTGATATCACTTTTTATTTTGAACGTACATCGTCAAACAGTGGAATAGTCCCTAGAATTCTTCCTACGTTTGTATGTAAGAATTTTCGACTAGTGTAACCTTAATGGTCACTGTTCTAACCACAGAACAGATAAAAGAGGTTTTATAGATAAAAGACCTCTTTTTCTGTTCTGTGGTTCTAACCAAACCTATCCCAAATGATTCACCAACATAGAGGGGACCTGGCACTCCGCTCCGCTCCGCCTTAACCTTCTACCATAATATAACCCATCCGAGTCGGATTGCATTGAATCGGGGTGTTAACCGTAATGATGGTATCTATATATTTTAAACGAAAGGCCTAATGATTTTCGATTAAATAAACGATATACCAATATTATATATTTTAAACGATAGGCCTAATGATTTTCGATTAAATAAACGATATACCAATATTATATATTTTAAACGATAGGCCTAATGATTTTCGATTAAATAAACGATATACCAATATTATATATTTTAAACGATAGGCCTAATGATTTTCGATTAAATAAACGTTATATCCAATAACGTTATACGAAATAAGTTTTAGAGTATATAAATGTTATATCTATAGAAATTATATCAACAGTTGGTATACTTACGTTTATTATATCTTGTGAACGTTATTGAAATGAAAATAAACCAAATAACTGTATATGTTACTAGCTGTTCCTCGCGGCTTCGCTCCCGTGGACCACCCCACAGGACCCGTTTTCGGGATAAAAAAATAGTCTATGTCACTCAAGAATAATGTAACTTTCTATTGGTGAAAGAATTTTTAAATCGGTACAGTAGTTTCGGAGCCTATTCGGTACAAACAAACAAACATGTTATAGTATATAGTAATTATAGTATAGTATAGATGAGACGCACCCAATGCGAAAGTCTGTTTTATCTTGACACGCTTAAACCGCTAAACTAATTTAGATTAAATTTGTCATGGAGATAGTTTTAGATCCTGGGAAAGACAAAGGATAGTTTTTATCCCGGAAATCATCCTTAAGGGAGTGAAAAGAGGGGTGGAAGTTTGTACGGAGAACTAATAATTTCTCAAGCTAGGTGGCTCTACAATATTATTGCGCGATATAAAAAATTGTCTTTCATAATTCACAACATTTTGAACAAGGCACTCACGGATCACGGACGCGGACGGGTAGTACGTAACCGCCCTTAGAATGAGTGTCCATATTTAGGTCACAACAACGTACCCAGTGGTTCTAATGAAACAATTTACAAGCACGTTGCGCGAATGTGTGCAAGCTAACAATGCATTAGTCGCCATGTTCGCAGTGCACAGCCAACTGAGAACATAATAGTCTTTTACTTGCATGTGACAGAGCGTCAATAGAATAATGGGAATTTCAAATTGATTTGGATGTTTCTGGGGACAAATAATTGTGGAAACTATTTCCATTCCATCGAAATAGATATTTAGCTAAAATTGTTTGTTTATTGGTCGTAATTTCTGGAAGTTTTGGCACAATTACGAAAATTCTTTCATTGATTAAAAGCTACTCTATGACTGAATGGCATTAAACTCACCACCAGATAACAAAACAATAAAAGTCGTTAACATCCGTCTACCAATGTATTCCAATATTTCAAAACTATAGGAAAAACATGAAAGGCAATGTCGCGATAGCGATCAAAACAAACGTATCACGGTAAGAGGCGTCCTTGACCCTTTCACTTGGCATTCTGTAATGAGTTAATATCTAACACGTGAGCCGATGTACATGCAGATTTAAACGAATAAAATGCTTTCTACATATGGCTATACCTTTCATTTGAGACCAAAATTATCAGAATATCTCCACTAACAAAAAATCATGTTTTTAAGTTACGTAATTATACTTTTTGGTACTAGAATCGAATCAATGACTTTAATTTTTTTGCTAATAGGGAACATTACTGCCAATTGCTCCCGCCAGATGGCGCTTGACGGCTCTGAGTAAACAAAAACATAACAACATGGCGTCTGCTACTGTTTGTGGTTACCGAACTCTTTTTTACTGTTTTTAAGATAACTTGTGTTCAAAAACAAAATAATAATATTGGGGAAGTTAGTTAGCTTCATTTTTCTTTCACTATTTGTTTTATATTTTGTATACATAAACTGCGAAATTTTGTCGCTGGTCTTTTTGTTTTTTTTTTAGGGATGTGTCCGATATATCTAAACGTAACATATATCGGATATGTGTTAGATATCATATCATATCAATATGGATATCAAAATAACCGATATTACAAAAGCTGTATCTAATAAAAACCTTACTAGCGTGTGAGAACGAATAATTCAAAACTTAAACCCGTAACAATGCGAAAACGTACGAACTACGAACAAAACGCAAACTTCACAAACGTTAGAAACCATATGCGTTACTTATCTTTCTAAGTATTATTTCGTGTTCGTTGTTAGTTTACTCATCTAAATAACATTTTAACTTTTGCAAACTGTACTACTGATATCGATATCTGAAAACCGTTTTCGATATCGATATGAAAACACATACATAACCGTTTGCGCAAAAAACCGAAAACGCCCTTCCCTAGTTTGTTTACGCAGAAACCTGTGGCGCCATCTGAGCGCAGCTTTGCGGATAGTTCCCTATTGGCGGAGACTTTAGGCTTCATTTTATCTCGAAAAATTTACATTTATTATAGTGTTAAACGGAAACAAAGTCACGGAAAATAATATATTATGGAACTAGTAAATAAAGTACGGTTTTAAAGCGAGGCTCTTGATATAAATCTGTTTTATTCGAGAGTTCCATACCATACGTTATACCATGACAACGGGAAAAAGAAAGATTTAAGTCAAAAGCACAAGAAGTTTGTATGTCGAGTATTCTTTGCACAAGGAGTTTGTGTCGAGTGTTTTTTGCACAAGGAGGTTGTATAGCATTGAGATGTAGAGTATAGTATGCAACTCTTGAATAAAACAGATTTATATCGAGGACCATGAATCACTCGCGTCGCTCAGGATTCTAACACGTGAATCACTCGCTACGCTCGTGTTTCAGTCGTTAGAAGCCTTAACTTAAGTCGAGTTTCATCTATGGCCCTCGCTTTAAATCCGTCCTTTATTCACTAATGGCATAATATACTATTTTTAACAAAACGAATTCTCATAATTACATTAATGTTGACAGTATTGTTTCCATTTTCAATGAGGTTGATTTAAATTTTGCTGTTTATTTAATGAAAATAACAGCCTCGTTATTATACCCAATTAAATTAATTGAAAGCAACCTTTTCACGAAATCATTTCAGTTTCAATAATAACCTAATTCACAATAATTATAGACATTATTATTAGGCATATAAATGCTCCAATAGTGAGATACTTTACAGAGTTTTTAGGTGAATGAACCCGAATGTTGATCTGGAAATTGATGATAATTATAATGTCTAGTGTTTGCAAGCGCTCTACTGAGCATGAGGTCTTGAGTTTAATGCCCGGATTGGGCAAAGTGATATTGGAAATTTTCTTCAGGATTTTTTTAGACTCTGCCCCCAATAGGAATTTCTTCCTGTATAGGGTGCGTTTACAAACCGCCGGAACAACTATATGTAGGTCATACAAATATGTGTTCCGTGCGGGAATCGAACCCGCGACGCGCAGCGCGTTTTCTTTACTAACGTAATTTAAATACTTACTAATATTGGATACCGTTAAGGGTTTAATTTAAGATGTCGAAAATTTTGTATGTCGTTATTGTGGCGAATAAACACTTTTTCTTTCTTCTTTCTTCATTCAATCGCTCAATCACTGCGCCAACCGTACCCCCCATTTCTTTTTTTTTTAATTAAAGAAAATTGTTATGATGGCAATAATCTCACCCCCTATTACAAGGGACTTACATAATTTAATCGTTAAATGTGGGTAGGTGTATATAACTGTCAGCGGGTTCGCGGTGAGTGCTAACGCGTGCCCGTGTTCCCGCCATAAGCGGCACAGTAGGACACCGTGGAGTTTTAGTGGGTTGGAGTCCCACATAACTGCACTATCTCCCCGTGCATACTGCACATGCATGAGCATTTCTCCAGGCAAAAAAAAAGGTGTATATAACTGTACCTCTACCTAACCCTTGGAAGAATACACCGCTGCTATAGTAGTCACAGTGGATCTTGTGTCTCTGAAGTTGGCTGCAAGACCCTGACCAGTTACTATGTTTTTGTCAATGTTGAAGTAGAAGATAGCATTGTATAACTGCCTCTTTCACTCACTTACGTTTGTCGTATCGACCTATCTCGCTTACTCGGTGACAAACTGTTTCTTGCGCAATGGTTCGCAGAGCCGACTTCAGAGACACAAAGATCCGCCGTGACTACTATACCATTATTTATTTTAATTAATTTTTACCAACTTTGTAATGGACAGGTAAACATATACCTACTTGTTGGAGTAAGGGGCAGGTAGATAGGAAATAAATACCTAATATAATGATTAGATGTTCAGAAAAAAGTTAACAAAAGAGTAAATAAAAGGAAACCAAAAATAAAAATAAAATCTCACACAAAAGAGTTCCTCTACGTTAATAGCAAGAGGAATGAAAGCATAACGAATTTAATTAATGTCATGAAACTTAATTAATATAATGAACACATTTTTTTAATTATTTTATAATCAGGCTCTAATTTCCTAAAAGAAAAATATGTAAAAGGAAATTCTGATGATAAATTCTTGATTAATATTTAAAGAGGTTCGTTGACATAAGAAAAACAAGTTATTTTCCAAAACCAAAGACAATTAGTTTTTATTTTATTTTAGTTACTCCAATCATATTTATTATGAAGTGCCTAGTTAGTTATATTTTATATATGAACAGACGACTACAAATATAGAAATCTAATTATAGAACAAGTAACTAATTTGAAATAAAACTAAGTCTCCAGTGCTCAGTGGTAGAGTTACACAAATAAAATACATTAGGCCGAAATAACGCTAGAAACGGGTGTAAGGCAAGGATAAATCAGTTTTCGTTATTTCAGTAATATTCTGTACATTTTCCTTTTAATATCGACCTACAAATTCTCAGACTTATTACATCATTTCTATGAATCTCTCCGGGCTAATCTGGGCAAAGTTGCGAAAGTGTGAAAACTTATGCTTTTGCTAAAGTTTTATGGACGGAAGGGTGTAAAGGCCACTTAATGGTTGTTTGTGAAGTCTCCCTTCTTAAATGGCTAGCCGTGGTAGCTCGCACGGTTTCAGCTCAAGCCTGCAACAGTTCACGATTACAGTAAGCTCGAGCAACTCAACCCGCATCGTCTGCATATAAATCAGGTAAGCTGCTAGGAACTAGGTTTACCCGGCTGGAATGGTCTGACAAAGTCCGGCTTTTCGCTCAGCCGTCCAAAGTTTAAAGGTTCTAAACCTTATTCGCTTAGACTTTTCGCTTTTGAAGAAACTTTCCAGAAAATATAACTAATAAAGTTAAGACAGGATTGAAAAATAAGTGCCGAACTTTTTGCAAATGCCCGTCTTATTGACAGGACGTTTCTTTTCATATGATAACCCTACCTGAAACAGCTACCCTCGTAATGAATATCTGTCTGCGCAAGAAAATCTACAAGACATAGACTGAATTCACCTATGAATTTACAAAACAGTTTTGTTATTAATCTGTAACTTAACCGTTTATCCTTGGCTTCATTCGTTTGTTTTGGATAGTAATAACCAAAACATGAAGTCTTGATTAACTAATTAATCTAGAACTTTAACATGAGTCGTGACAGTCTAAGAAGTCGGATTTGACAGCGATAAAAATCTATATATACAAAAATATGAATCCCTATTTCCCTGGTGTAGGGTAGGTAGGGTAGGTAGGGTAGGTAGGGTAGGTAGGGTAGGTAGGGTAGGTAGGGTAGGTAGGGTAGGTAGGGTAGGTAGGGTAGGTAGGGTAGGTAGGGTAGGTAGGGTAGGTAGGGTAGGTAGGGTAGGTAGGGTAGGTAGGGTAGGTAGGGTAGGTAGGGTAGGTAGGGTAGGTAGGGTAGATGAATGTTTGGTGTTTTTATGGCAAGACAAAGTTTGCCGGGTCAGCAAGTACTTAATAATAATTCAGTATACTTGATGCTTACGAATGCTTTTTTTCGTTGTTATAGTGTATTAAATATAGTAATTAATTAGGATTATTAATTGGATTTTAATTTCTTACGTACAAAGTTATCGCGGCATGTAAAATGAGAAAAGTCATCGGACTTCTTAGATTGTCACGATTAAAGTATGTAATAACTAAACTCAACAGAATAAAGGCTTCCTTTCCAACAGAATAACACAAATTCTCACTTTAATTGGTTTGTGTTATTCGAATTGTTTAATGTAACAATAATAATAAGTTATTTTAACCTCTTTATAGTAATTGGAATTTCTCTTCTAAAATTGCTACAAATTATTTCATTGCTTCATTGAAAACCACCCATTTTTGTAAAAACGGTTAATTACTGCTTTTTCTTATTAAACCCAAAGAGCAAATAATGATTAAAAAGAAATATTTTTATTAAAACCCGTTCTTGAAGTTGAGCACCCCTTACTTAACACCTACCTATTTAACCTTGTTTGTTTAGAGCTTCACTCATTTTCTGTAAGTAGGAATGATTATCCTTCAAATTTTTTGTTAAAGTTAAAAACGTTTTCAATTTTATTCATGATTGTTATGTAACCAACACGTTGTAAGACAGCTATTGTAGCTAGAAATATTTAAATTAGTCACCATTAATCACATTAATACTTTTTACAAGTAAAATCCTCATTTTCTTAAGCAAACACAATGTTCAAAGAATGAAAATGAAAAATGTTCTTTATTAGAACATTTTATTGGGAGACAATATTTTGATTGTGGCTTCCTGGCTTCTACCTCCACTTTCGCTCATTTACAATTTACCACAACATTTTGAATCCAACACAAAGAAAAATACATTGCTATTTTAAGAAGTTTCAACAAGTACATAAAATTACAATTTTCATCCAAATTTTATACAACTACGGCTACCGACGTGATACTGAATAAAAATTACCCAATTTATCACCCAACTTATAGAAGTGGCCGCACATTGTTCAAAACTGAATCTACCTCGTCTATTTTATATTAAATAGTGCGATGGTATGGCACACAACACGCAGAAAAAAAACAATTTCAACAAACAATATAGCCGTTGAAGAAAAAACTACATCGTCTTATGAGATACGAACCTTCCGTCTGATTTAAGACAAGCCCACACGTGTGTAATGCGCCCGATTTTTCTTCTCTTTTGGCTCCGTTATCCAGGTAAAATCCTACATTTTGTAGTGAGTTATAAGAACTGGCAACCATTAAGCGTCATACCCATTTTAGATAGAAAAGCAAACAGTTCTCGGCAAGTAGCGCTTCATTCGAAAATTATGAATCTCGTAAACATTTTGTAGAACACCCGTATATATTTCACAATACGGTATTTATAAAGAAATTCGAACTTTGCTTCTTCTTTTAATCTCGTTGATCTCGGTACAGTAGTACCTATACCATAATATAACTATCATAGACAGTATATATAATATCTGGCACTAAGCCTTTAGATATCATTAGAGTTTTGATCACTTGAATATTAGGTACATATTTATCTACGAGTATAAATAGGTAATCCTAATATATTACTCGTAATAATTATGTCTGGCTTGAGTACGTTATATATATTACTAGGTATTTATCTATCAAACAAATTTGCACACAGTCATGTCTCATTTTAATCGCTACAAAGCAAATATTTCTCATAATAATTCATCGATACGTTGCCAGATATTAGAGAATGTTCGAGAACATGTTGTTACCTAGAATATACTCGTATTCGACTTGGTAATGATGTCAATGTATATGGACATAATTGATGAGTGTTTACATCATTTGTACTGGTAAAGGTAGCCATATGTGTATGAGTTATAAAGCCAGCACTACTAATGTGTGTGCACTGTGCAGAACACACATTACTTAACCTTTTAAAATTACGTACTAATCCAATCAAGTTACGCTTTATAGCAAATTTTTGGTACCCTTTCAGTCTTATTACAAAAAGTGGTTTAACTAAAAACCCAGGTTTAAACCTTTAGAAACTTCGTAGTTTATACAAGACTAGCTGTTGCCTGCGGCTTCGCTCCCGTGGACCACCCCACAGGACTCATTTTCGGGAAAAAAAATAGCCTATGTCACTCAGGAATAATGTAGCTTTCTATTGGTGAAAGAATTTTTCAAATCGGTCCAGTAGTTTCGGAGCCTATTCGGTACAAACAAACAAACAAACAAAAAAATCTTTCCTCTTTATAATATTATTAGTATAGATTAGTATTAGTATAGATTTATACCTGTGTTTTAGTTTTTATCTACCTAAAAAGGCCAGCCCGTCTAAGAAGCAGCTTTTTTTAAAAAGCTTCTGCAAAAACAAAACTTAAAAGAAACGGCGAGAATTGTAAATCCCTAAGCATTTAAAAAGTAATCAATTAAGTACAAGCCACAAAATGAGAAAATTTCTTACTTTTTGACTTGAGGAAAATCTGTAGAGGCGAGAAATCACCGATAAATCAAATATAAGGCCGAAAATCTTTTAATTTGGAAGTATTCTCCTTGGATATCAGCTATAATCAGATTATACGGTAGTCCCTCTAACTCAAGATTTCATATGATCAAACAAGAACATGATAATATTGCTAAGCCTAAAATGTAAGATAATGTCCCATTAATACATTCTGAGACAAGAAACTTCTAATTAAATTATATTGTTCAGAATGAAGAATGTAACGGTGTAAATTACAATCATTTTGCATAATTATGTGGTGCTTAAGAATGTATGGCAGAGTTACTTCGAGAAAAGGGTGTATGGTGCTCCCCCAACTTGACAGGATAAGGTATACCTACCTATATATGTTTACTTATTAATATAGGAAGTTTTCTGCCGGCTTTTCTCGTGTGCAACATGTGTATTCCTTTTTATTAAGTTTTATGCTCGCTAGTATACTTATGGCTATTTTGTCGCAGTAAACTATTTGATTTAGAATCGGCAACCTTTTTATCTTGTACGGCTAATTTAGACATCGTTTATTTAATGTCCGTCTCACTACTCTGAAAACCATGTCTGGATGTCTGGATGTCTGCCTGTCTGGATCTAAGTCCTTAGTTACCTTTTACAGCTCATTACTGGATTTGAATTCAAATTGATTCATATATTAGTACAACAGAATCTAACCATAACATCAAATGTTCAATATTATTTCAAAATTAAATTATTTTACTTACCAAAGAAACAGCAACAGAACACGATCGTATACAGCGTAATGAATATGGCTCGAACGTCCGTTCTGTCGAATATATACTCGTCATCACTGAGCGAGTATATTGTCTGGTTTACTCTCGACACATTAACAGCACCCCCGTCGACAGCCTCTGTCTTGTTAACAGACTCCCATACATTGTTCTGCTTAAAATCTTTGGTTACGAATAACTTGATACCGTACATATTTTCAGTTGACGTGTCGATCATGGTTCATTCTTTACTGAATCACGCGCTTCGTCAGCCATCTCCTGAAACAATAAGAAATTTTAACATTTACAATGCGCTGAGACGATAAAGGAAAAGTAAATACACAATCTTAAAAATACGGCACGTGTATTCATAACAAACATGAGAAATCGAGCTAGAATTTAACCGTTATCGTAAATAAACAACCGTATCCTAGTATTTACAGTAATTATTCCACATGGAGGTTATTTTTGCAGTGAATTATCCAACACATTTTTCTTAGACATGTGTTATTTCAGACGTTGATACTTATGGCTTTATATACTAAAAAGGAAAACATGAAATTTATGTAAATTCTCAACCTTTTATAGCTTTTATGGCTCATAAGGAATATACATTTTTATGTAACAACGGTTTTGTCGTTTAATCATGAAATACAATAAAGTGGAGCTCTAAAATCTTGTTCTGTGAGTTTTGTTTTAGAATTTGCTCGCGGAACAGCCCATTTGCCAGAATTATGATTGCATGGGCACAACCTCAACGGCTGATACTCGTAGGATTACATCGGAAACTGTATGTCACAATACAATAGTACTTCTGAATGTTAGGCCTACGATGTCAAAACTTCCGCACCTGACATAAAAGGGTTAAGTTGTAATGGTATTTGCCCTGTGTATTACATATTCAGATGTCATAAAAGTGAGTTATATCAGACCCAACTTATGACGAAGTGACAATCTTTATTGATCTATTGTGATGATATCCGTCCGAGAATTTAAACCTTTATTGGTACCATTATTTTCGTGCCATTGTTGTATTTTCTTCTATGTTTTCACAATCTCTCTCTCTATACATACTTTACCTTCCTTTTCCTTTTGTGTAGCAACGACTCGTAGTAGCAATAAAAGTTAAACACAATTTAGGATTCTTAAGAATTTTTCCTAAAACGAAAACAGCTGTAGTGAGAAGCGATTGCTATTTATGCGAAGTAATAAATAACAAAGCTTACAAAAAGAAACACTTCATTAAAAACGTCTGGGTTTCATCAGATTCTGTTTTGAATACTTAACTTCCAGCTCGTTTTAATATTTCCTTTCGCATATAAAATACAACTCTCCGGTATTCGTATAGCAATAAAATACCTTCAACGTATTTATGATACAGTTTGCTGGGCGCAACGACCCTATGCAAATAAATATTTAGAGGGTAGTGTGAACCAGAGAAGTTTTGCAGAGTATGTTTAGGTACGCCATTGTATATATTTCCTGTAGCAGGATCTGTTGGAGCGGAAAAGTTGATAAAGCAAAATCAGAATTGAAAAAGATACGAAAAGTCTCACAATGAGATAGGATAGAATAATTCCACATGAAAAATTACCGTCCCATTGTCGTATTTCGCCACGAAAATATCATCTATATATATAATAAAATCATAGAGACGTAAAATCGTAGATACGTCAAAACTGTACATTGAATATTTTTGGTATATGAAGTATATTGAAGAATTTTTGCTGTTTGTCTGCTGCAATGCATTCAATTGACTCCAAAACTACAGAACAGATTCTGTTAAAACTTTGCACATACATTTCTTAGAGGTCAGTGCAACATATAGGCTAAAAATTATAATGCTGTTTGCCTTCTACTATAATTCAGCGTGGGCCGGAATAAAAATGACATACATAATGCAAAACGTTCACTATAGGTCTGGTAAACCTATAGGTTATTATCTTGCTAATTACTATGGAGGACAAACAATATTACATTATGTCTGTTTTTCTACTACTCTTTAGCGCAAGATTGTAATTACTCAAGAAAAATATTGCAAAATATTCCCTAATGGTCTGGCCACTGTATAGGCTAAAATGAGAGATTATGGAGAGTTAGTATTACCTATATATCAATATGTAGATCGGGACATGTATTGGAACTGCTATTTTAATCCACTGTCAACGGAGTACATAGCTTGGTGGTTGCGAAAGAGTTGGAAGTCTTATATCTAACAAGACTGCCAACTCTTGTGAGTTCGAATATCTGTATTTTTTTTGATCTTGTTATTATACTAATTGATCGACAAACAAAAATATATGTCGGGTTTAGTCTATAGTACGGACATCAAGTCAAATCAAAAGCACGCCCCTGGCGGCAAGCAAGAGCAACTACGCATTGGCACGCTTTTTATAAGCACTTGCGTGGTGGGGAATATGGCAGTTCAGTACTGACAGCCTTAGAGCGAATACGTCGTAGAATCAGTGTCGATCCGTAATATTAGTAAGCAAGAATGTAACTTGTGTCTATTTGAATATACTCAGTGTATAGAATAATTTGTGTGATTTCATTTTCACGATTGACCTACCTACCTGCCCACACACGATGTCTTAACCTAAGGGAATAACATCCTGACTGCCCGATGGTTTGCATCTATCGGCCACCCTTGATGCGACATATAATAGATTTTTGCATACATTAAATATAAAATCAAGTATTTTGCATTTATTTTGTCAAACATTTCTTTTGGAAGTGCCTACCAAAATAATTCACGCCACCCAATGCACAATTTCCACCCCGTCAAATTTTGGCACTAAATATCAGTGCTCCAGAGACTAATAACCACCAGAGACTAGACGCACGCACCCAAGAAATCTCTGGTACCTATATAAGGGCTCCCATATCTGCGAGCTCACACGTACTAAATCTATCTAAAACGCATCGCATCGCATTTATGTGAGGGAGCCCTAAGTCTCTGGCGCACTGATATTGAATGGCGATAACTAACGTGGTAGAAATTGAGGAACCGGTGGCGGAAATTAGTCTATAATTAGCTAGAGGGTAGGAGTTGATTAAATCTATAACCCAACTTGAACCGCCTGAGTGTCTTCTACCTTGGCACGCGTTACTAAAGGAGACTTGGCAGTCTCTAAGTAGACTCAGAACATAAGTCGACCGTAACAAAGATATTCACCACATATAATCGACAGCCCAGAACTAAAATGTATATGCGAAGTATCTTCTTCTTGAATTGCATTATTTGCTATATAGCTCATTCAATTGTAGTATCTAATTATCTATCTATATCTGTCATCTTTTTTATTTTTCTAAATTTTATGCTTATTTTTCGTGTCTCCTGTGCGGGTCACAAATAAATATTTTTCTTCCTTTCATTCTAATTATTTCAGCTCACTTATAGACTAGATTAGTAACTTTTCTACACTGACTGCTTATTAACTCGGCCAGATAAACGGTTTTATACATTTTGTTTCGTGATTTGGTTGATCAGATTCTACTTTAGGGCAAGTATATACAGCCCGCCTCAACAATAGTGAATGCTATTTCTTGCGTCTGTTGCCGCATACTTTTCGAAGCCCACTACATTCACCTTTCTCAAAATAGTTGGTGGTGTGGAGCATCCAACATTTCAAGCAGCATGTATAGCACTTCACTTGCTTGTAGCTGACCAACACTGGGACGATACTCTTGAGGAGGCCTGTGTCAGCGATAGTCCCAAATGCTTGCGTCATTTGTTTGAAGTTAAATTGGTTTTCTGTTGTGTTGCAGATCCTTTGATGTTATGGGAAAAATATAGACCATATCCATGTGAAGATTTCGTACGCCTTCTAAGGCGCAATTCAGAGCAGGAAATTAATCCAACAGACGAAAGGGTGACAAATAATTCCCTTTGTGCTATTCAAGATATCGTTTTTTTCAATTCGAGGAACTCTGAGTGAATATGGCTTGCCTTTTCCTCAAACATCTGAGCAACGTCGCGTCATTCGTGAATATACAGCTAAGACAAACTACAGCTTTACTGAATTGGCCGACATAGTTAACGATCAATTATCCCATTTTACGTCGGAACAAAGGGAAATTTTGCACACAGTTGTTCAAGTTTGGAAGAGAAGATATTTTTCTTAGACGCCTTAGGCGGCATTGGAATGATCTACCTAACGAAACAAATTTTCGCTGCAAACAAACAACAAGAAAAAAATGCGCTGGCTGTGGCTTCTTCAAGCATCGCAACCACGTTAATTCCTGACGGTGGAACGGCTCACACAATGTCCCAAGCGATTTAGACAGCAACGAAACACCGCAGTAAAACGAAATTGTGATAAAGCAAGAATGTTTCAGGATTGTTGTCTTATCGTTTGTGATGAATGCTCAATAGCAGATAAGAAAGCCGTCGAAGCCGTGGACGGGACGAGATGAGAGGACGAGAGGAGATGGGCAAGGTTACATTACTTTTTCCTGTAAATTTCAGGTAAACCCTTCCTGTCACAAGTCGGCGAACTAGAGCTGATGAGATCAAGGCTTCACTAAAGCATTCTTTCTAATGTTCTTGAATAGAAAAGATGCTATTAACAACTATCATGCGAACTCAGCATTTACACGCTCATGAATTTGCCGATGTTTTGTTGAAGGTAAGAGGATGAACACGGTCAAGTTACTCTTCTCGATACACTTTGCATAATTGTTTCCAGCGATGAACTTATAAGTTCAGCATTCAGAGACCTGTCAAGAATAACGGATCAAGAAAATTCTTGGTTGTGTGAACGCGCTATACTGCCACCAAGAAACAATGAAGCCGTTGCAGTTAATGACAAAAAATAGCAGATATGGTATCTACATCTTTTAACAGTGTCCTTAAACTCACTGCAGGTCGGCTTCCGTCACACAAAATCGAACTTAAAATCTTACTCCACCCAAGCTGTGCAATGGAACCCAACTTAAGGAAACTGCTCTTTAGAAAAACATTATCGAAGCCGAAATTCTCACTGGGTGTGGCTCAGGTCAAAAACAGTTTTTATTCCGCGCATACCTCTTATTCCCAACCACTTCCTCTTCCAGTTCAAGTGTATAGAATTTGCGGTAGCCGCTTACAAGAGCCAAAGGTAGACCCTAAAAGGCGCTGGTGGCGACCTAAGGTCTAATTGTTTTTGTCACGGCTAACTGTATGTATGTGGCTTGCTCGCAGGTAATTCAAATTCAAAAGTCATTTATTCAAACTAGGCTGAAAAACAGCAGTTTCCGAACGTCAAAATTACATAAGACAGACCCCCAAAAACGCCCGCCCTTCACCACTTCCTAGTGCTTTTGCTGGGAAGAAGAAGTGGCGCAACAAACTCCCCACCAGCACAGCTGTCTGTTCAGTTAGAAAAAAAAAACAAAAACTTGATTCTATATAATATTTTTATACTGTGATAATAGTATGCAAATAAATTACATTAATCAACACAGAAATATATTTGCCATAATGACAGCTAGCACACGCCAATATACCAACAAAAACATCGAAATCTAAATTCAAGCGAAAATAAAAACTAAAAATAAAAACGTAAACGGAACTTAGTACCCGAATTATAAAGCCTCCAGGCATAAAGGGCGTGCCCGCCTACATATAGCTCAGTAATGTCTCAGAAGGAAAAACAATCATCGTTATTCGAGTATATAAAGATTTTTTTTATGTATCTTGGTTTACTATCTAACTTCTTTCAAAGTATATTATTAGGTACAAGGTAAACTTATCCGTCTGAGATGGAAGAAAAAAAAATGTGTGAAATCGCGGGCAACTGCTAGTTATCAATAAAAGCGCTCGGCGAAAATAGCCAGTTCTTGTGCGATGTGTTTTTTAGGGTTCCGTACCCATCAAGGGTAAAACCGGGACCCTATTACTAAGACTTCGCGGTCCGTCTGTCTGTCCGTCTGTCACCAGGCTGTATCTCATGAACCGTGATAGCTAGATGGTTAAAATTTTCACAGAATAATATAATTTAAAAACAGAATAATATAAATATTTAAGTGGGGCTCCCATACAACAAACATGTTTTTTTGCCATTTAATGCGATAATGGTACGGAACCCTTCGTGCGCGAGTCCTACTCGCACTTGGCCGGTTTTTTATCACTCTTTAGGGATTCCTCAGGGCTTCTCTCCTATTAAAGTTTTATATCTATGACAATCTCGACACTAACCTGGATTTTACGACGACGAGAAGATTTTATATCAATTGGATGATCCGTTCTCACTTACATCCCTCAATGTAATTTTATCTTATAGAAACACTTATACGAGAATATATATTTTAAGAGGTGAAACTGTGAGATGAATGGGTCGTATTCTTAAGTAAAATATTCCTTTGTATTTTCTAAAAGTAGTAAATTAAATCTGTTCTAGGGGCTTTCAAGGCCAGACAGTTAAAAAAGCTCTTTAAAAGAATTTCGATATTTGCCTTTAAGCGAAGACTGCACAAATTCATGTAGCCAAGACTTGTTACCCACAAAAAAAGAATTATTTATTGCCAGACTAAAGGCAATAGGCATAATCCGCTACACTGCCAAATCCCCTTGGAGAAATGCAAGCCCAGGGAATTGAACTTGATAGCATTAACTTGAAGAAAATACGAGGTCAGAAACTAAACGGAAAGCTTGGGAAAAATAAGGAAATGTTATGTTTTATTAGTAACATTGTTATACTTCTATCTGTTACCTATCAACAGGACCTAAGTGAGTTTTTGATCGTATCATGATGGATTTATTTATGACTAGTTTCTGCCAGCGGCTTCACCCGCGTGAAATTCGTAAATTATCCGGAGGGAACATATTCCCGGGATCAAAAGTATCCTATGTGCTATTCCTGACTATAATCTATCTCTGTGCCAAATTTCATCCAGATTCGTCTATCGTAGTGTGATGTGATCAACCTTTGAGTATTCCCATATTAAAGCCCCAGCTAGATAAAAAAAGTCATTGATTCAACTTGTACCAAAAAATATAATTATGTAACTTAAAAACATGTTTTAGTACGTAGAAACATTATATCCATTTAAATCATGTACATTGGTCCACGCGCGCGTTTAGGAGATATTAAGAGGAAATATGGGCAGAGAGCGTCGACTGAATTTCCTTAGTAAAAAGTTATAATTCGAGGTATGGCTCTCGTCTCTTTTCTCCTCCAATATTGGACCATACAGACATAGTATATATTTTTAATTTTCAGTTTACGGAATATCTTTTAAACTGGTCCATTATTGGAGGGGGAAAGAGACGAGAGCCAAACCTCGAATTATGACTTTTTACTAAGGAAATTCAGTCAGCGCTCTCTGCCCCCGTTTCCTCTTAACTCATTTCTGAAAATTATGTCGTCAAGGACACCCTTACCGCGATACGTTTGTTTTGATCGTGTTAGCGACACTGCCTTTACATTTTTTAACCGACAAAAAGAGGCGGTTCTATGTTCGACTTTATGTTTTTTGTGTATGTTCACCGATATCTTCATCAATTGTGGACCGATTTTGAAGATTCTTTTCTTGTTTGAATGAGTATGTTCAGAAATTGGTCCAATTTCTAAGGTATGTCACAAAAAAAATCCTGTGAAATTAAAAGTATGCAAATAATTCCTGGAATGTCTCTGTACATTTTAAACAAATATTTTGAATATTTCACGCTGCAAATTCCAACCAAAAACAATTTACGGGGCGAGCAAAACGAACGGACATTCCAAAATATATTCTTCCACGAATCTAACATAGCGAGGTACGCGTTACATAAATGCCTGCGCCCATTTTACAGTTTAATAGCTTTTTCTGTTATTGTATGAAACGTTTATTATAAACAGATTACCGTGATTGATAAAAATAGAGATTCCCTGAATCAAGGTCATAAGCTACCGAAGTATTGAAGATATTTTTACAAATCCTCTGTGACTCTTTAGAAGCTGGACAGTTGCTACACTTTCAAAACTTTATTATATTAATTATCTAAAAATTAAAGAAAGATTTAAAGCAATGTTGAAGACATAAAGCTTCTTAGTCAGTTATTTTAGGATTTAGAACGTATAAAAAAGCTGCCAAACACGCAAGTAAAGTTTGTAGATTGAATCGGTCGCAGTCGACACTTAGGCAAGGTGACCACTGTAAAACAATATTATGTTGAGCCACTTATAATATAAATGGCATGGCTACATACGTATATTATGTAGGTGTAGCTTATACCGACTGGTTGAGTTTTCCAAGCGTGATAAAATCAGAAAATATATATTAAATTCTACTTCTACTAAAATTTCAGTATATTTTAGTAGAAGTAGAAGTTAATATACTGAAATTGAAATTTGTCTCAGGCTCGATTTTAACGAAAACTAAAACGCTAGCGCCTGTTTCCCAGCATTCGATTATCGGGCTGACGAATAATCGGCGGTTAATTCTAGTTTCAGTTTCTCAAAACCCAAATGTGACAAGCGTTTAACATATTATCACACTTGGCGGAAATCACGAATTAACCACATGTTACAAGCATTTTTGAGTTTCTGAGAACCTTTTTCAATGTTAATCTCTTGTCAACGAGCCTATATTATTTATAATTGTTGGAAATTTATCGATTATTCGCATATTAAAATTAATATTATGATTTTAAAGGTTATTTTACAATAAAAAGATAATAGGGATCAGCGAAAACTGTGGTACGGGTTGAGTTATAAAAATATATTAATTTAGATAAATTATTTAATTACCAAGATTAAAAAAATGTAGGTTATTACATACTTTTTAAATTAATTACGTTATAAATACTTTACACAATTATCAAAAATAGTTATTTTGTAATTAAGTAAATAAAAATAAAAAAACAAGCGATCCAAAAAAAAATGGACACCCATACCAAGACTGACCTTGGTGTGTGTTGCTTACCCTGGCGGGGTCACCCATCTAAAAACAAGCTAACCCAAAAAAAAGTGGTCACCCTTCCAAAGACATTAAAATAATTTGAAATTATTACAAAGAAAACTGACTTACTTTTTGTTACTCTCTAAGGCCCAGTTTTTCAGCCATTTTGACATTTCAAATTAGCTGACAATTTGTCACAAATTATCCAACCGTCAGTTGTCAAGCGTTTGTTTTGGGTTTCTCAAAACTGCATTATCGAAAAATTAACATAATCGCTTGTTACATTGAATAATCGGCATCAATTTATTTCGTTTGGCTACCCTAGCTGCTATTCATTCCCTTCATTCCCTACTATAACGTAATCAGTAACTATAAATAGCATTTATCTTGAGCGGCTAGGTTAGTGAAGCTGCCAAGTTAGGCAAACCTTACCAGGGACGGTTTTTGGATGGGTAACCATATTTTTTTTGGCTTACTTGTTTTTGGTTAGGTGACCCAATACAGGTTAAGCAACACTTACCAAGGTTAGTCTTTAGATGGGTGACGACTTTTTTGTGTTTCGTTTGTTTTTGGATGGCTGACCCCGTCAGGGTAAGCAAAACTTACCAAAGTCAGTCTTGGGATGGGATACCACTTTTTTTGGATCTCATCCAAAGACTGACCTTGGTAAGTGTTGCTTGCCCTGGCGGTACTAGCCATCCAAAAGCAACGAACCAAAAAAAAGTGGTCACCCATCCAAAGACTAACCTTGGTAAGTATTGCTTAACCTGTGCTGGGTCACCTAAATTGATGCTAATGTTATAAGCGATTATGTATTTTTTTTCATGCAGTTTTCACCCACTGACAACTAAGGGCTGGCTAATTTGTGACAAATTTTCAGCCAATTTGAAACATCGACGGATTCAGAAACGGGCCCTAAGTACCATTCGTTTTTTCTACCCCAGTGTAGTAAAATATTATACCTGTCTGTCTTGTATATGCCGCGGTTGACAGGTCGTAAACTGGTAGAACACAGGTGGTACTATCTAAGTTGCCAGTACAAACTGACAGACCCTACTCCTATCAACTATTCCGGTATTACATTTTTAGTACTGAACCCTAGCAAATAAATGTAGGGGAAATAACTTTACAGCGTCGTGAAAAACTGCCCAGCTAGCATAAATGCAATCTAACGATGCTATGCTACATTTTACCAAGCTCTTGATTTCTTTTGAGGGTTCGTGGCTACTCGAATGCATTATAATGATAGGTACGAGTACTTATGTCTCCCTAAGGCGCCGCATCCTTCTTAATAAGTTTATTTGAATACCTGGCTTTAGGGCTGGTTTTTACCAAAGGAAAGATGAGAGCCTATTGATGTTGATGAGACCTCCTCATCAACATCAATAGCTTCCAGATTGTATTGTGTTGAAGCTTACGGAAACATTTGAAAATTATGTAAACCTAGGTTGTTTGAGTCATCTCCTTTTCTTTCCACTTTCACCTTATGCTCCAATTTCAAACACATTCCACAGAAAATATGATATTATCATTAATTTGTATTACGTCCGTCCCTCCGTAAAATATTTTTTTTTAGAAAACAGATGGAATTTTTATTTCACATTCTGTAAAATAATGTGTGGAATCACATTCCGGGTAAAATAATGTGAAACACTTTCAACTAAAGTCGTATTTTATCTTTTATCACCAGAAACACTAACAAAAATTTTCGTTTTTTAAAAATTGTTGAGACTGTGTAGGCGGCGAATTTTAGTAGTAGAATAAATTCCTTTTTAATATTTCTACACAAAAACAATAAGTGCCTACATAAAATAATTTTATTAATTACGTAACCCGTTTAAAAAAATCTATACTTTTTACGATCGGGTGTAGTCGGCCCAAAATAAAATTATAAATAAAAACTAAACTCAGTCTGTGTGGTCATACATTTTAATTAGTTCTCCCTACCCTAAATTACTTTAATAAAACTATTTTGGCAACAATATCAAGGCACTATTTCAAATTTAATAAAATGTTTTTAGGAATAAAATGTTTATTCGACCTCTGGCTTTACGTGACCTACCAAAACAGAAGGTGTAAAATTTTTGTTACCCATCTAAAAGTAGTATAAAATTCATTATAGAGGCTGCGGATTGCCAACCTAAATTCTTTTTATATGGTATTTTACTTTAATATGAGAAAAATCTATAAATATATTATTGAGATAGTCTTGGCAAAAAGCAGCGGGAAATGTTAGTTTTAGTTCATAAAATAACAAAGTAAATTGTAAAATTCAATTCAAAGTTTTCAGTTTTTTTAATCTGTTTTATAACACCATGAAATATGAAATAGTAGCCGCCATGTTAATACGTCATACGGCTGTGTAAACTAAAAACCTGTCAGGAGTTTATGGCGGGATTTTTTCGAGTGAAGTTCAGTGTGATATAAAATTGGTGTAGTTTTGTGTCTCGACTGTCTACGCAACTGGACAATATGTGAAATCATTGACAGAAGCGATCTCATGATAGTGGAGCGGAGAATTTTATTGTAGTATTGACTACCTCCGCTAAGCTTACTGGGAAGGCTGACTCAATACAATTTGCTGCCAAATACTCCATAAAACATTAGAATCTGTTACATCCGTATTCTAATGCATACTAAAGAATGTTAAAATTGCACTGAAGACTAGGCAGCATTAGCCTGTTCCATCAGAAACAAATACAAAAAAAAAAAAAAACCTGTCAACTGTTCTGTAGGCGCATTAGTTTACAAAGCCTACTGACGTCATGACAACAGAGCAGTTTTCATCAAACTACCCACGATATTTGAAAATGTAAAATTATTAATGCATTTTTATGGCACTTATCGATTCAATAAAAATGTTGTGTTTTTCAATGGTATATTGGTACTATAGAATTGAATTGAGACACTTTTCAAAAATGGGTGTAATCATCTGCCTGCCCTATTCCCAAAATTGTTGAGGTCAGCCTTTAATCGGATGCAGCCAAATACATCTAACCTTCACAACCCGGTTAGATAACACGATAGCCTTTGGCAAATCCGGTTATCAGACTTTCGGTAAACAGAATACGTAACACGAAGAAATCTTAGTTCCGTGTAGGTTTAGGAACTGAAGCGCAAGTTGGTAAAATTTTCGCTGACCTTAACCGCTGTCCTCATTACGAGGCTCATTATTTCGGGTAAGAACGGACCATCGTTAATACGGACATTACACGTAAGGCCCGCTACACAACAGGAAATAGAGATACTGGTAAATAGTAAGTAAAAATTACAATATATTCTGATCTAAACAAATACAACACAAAACTGTCCCCAGGCTGATACAATTTTAGTTTTTCCTAAGTTTATCTCACATTTTAGTTTTAGGGTCGGCCTTTCCTAGTAATATAAAAAGGTAAAATTGATTTTTTATTAAAAAGAAGTTACTTTGGAAGTAGTTGCTGTTCCAATTACAAAATATCTGATAGAAGGTTACAATACCGCTGAGTCCCATGGGCTACATTTTATCCTGAAAATTTCAGGATATAAAGTAGCCTTTTCTGCGTGATAGGCCACAGTAACGAGCTCGAGGGAAAATACTAGTACCTAATATGAAGAGATAAAGTAGTAAGTACCTATATAAAAGTTAATCTCTAGAGATCGTGATCCGATTACACAGATTGAAGATTCCTTCACTAGTAGAAAGTTTCATTACTTTCAAGTTACATACCTAACAGTACAGTACAAACATTTTCTTAATGTCCCTCGGTAAACTTCGTGTTTCGTCAGTCGTCGGATTTCTATCAGTTGCACTTTGCCTTGGTGCCACAGAGTACTTTTTTATATAGCTTGGTGCAGATCGGACGCTCTCAATCAACTTGGAAGTATATAGAGTTGTTAATACTCTTTTAACATATTATAATTATTTATTAAAAAAATGCTAGGAAAGCTGCTAAAGATGCTATTTTTACAGCTGTATATATTTCACTCGGAAATCAAAACAAAACAATAATAAAGTACTTAGTTCTGAATTCAAATTATTTTACACGATAAATCTAATAACTGATGGACATGGAAATTAGTATTCGTTTGTATTCTGAAATGCGATTTTCGCCGAGGGACATTATGAATATACCACATTTCATGATAGAAAAAATCATGAATCGCGTATTAAAACAAAACGGCAGGCTTATTACGTATCTTTTGCAAGAAGATCAAACGCTTTATGTCATAAAAGTTGGTATTACCTGCAGTGTAGGTATGGTAGGTCCTACACAATCGTTAATTTGCTAATCGCTAGCTGTTTGTTAAATGTACTTATTTAAAAAATAACCGCCAACTATTCTACAACTTCTGTATGGAAGAGCAATTATTGCGCAAAAATCGCTATCGTTTTGCTCTTGCAATAGATACATAATATGCCTGCCGATATCACCAAAGTACGTAAGTGGCGGCTTACGTACTTTGTGATATCGTAAATAAAAAAATATTTTAAGTCCATAGACGAAATTGCAAAGGGTATGAAACTTTGCATAATAATAATATGTTTTAAGGCATCGAGCTCACAAATACGTTATCTCCGACTCCACAGCATAATTTTCTTCTTGTTTCAGTACATATTTTTAGTTCGCTTCTTAAGCAGTCGGGTTTTTTGATTTAGTAACTTTTTTTCACATTTATATTTTTGTCGACCTTGGTGCTTTTCACATTTTTATATTTTTGGTGGGATCATTATTACACCATAGTTACGTCTTGTTACCAACCAATCTTCATCGTATGTGGAGTCATGATCTTTAATGGATATTTGATGCTCTACCTTCTAAGGCATGTAAGCATGATATGATGTATGTTTAGACGAATCGATGTATTTATGTTTGTAACTTATACAACCTATTCTTTTTTTTTATTCGTATTCAATATAGCAACCTTAGTGAAACATTTTTTTTTGTTTAGCTGTCAATTTTCGTAACGGCGCGCGGCGGGAGTGGCCCTTCTGTATACTTTCTACTTTGTGCCGATATGAAATTTTATTCGATTTAAATATTCTTCATACCGTACAGTACCGCGCTACTATTTGAATAAAGAATTTTCTTTATTATTTTGATTAAAAATAGAAAATCAACTGTCAATGTGGATTCCTATAAGAGTGTATAATAGCGCAATTTCTGCATCAGAACTGTTAAAATTGCATCGATATAAATCGATATAATCGATATAAACTTAATTACTGTCATGTTCCTTGTTCTTAGTTTATGTTTTCTGGCGAACACTACACTGAAGACTTTACTACACACAGTAATATTCACACCACTCTGTTTTATCCAATACCAGCTATATTTTCACTTTGTTTATTTACAGAAATTTCTTACATAATTCACCATTATTTATCTTTTCTTTTTTTTTTCTCATTTTGACAGCCGACGTCAACCACAGATTGGCGCGCTCTCTCGTTTGTCTACGGTTTCGACAAATGAACAGGCTTCACCAGAGCTTACCCAGAGGTAAGCTCGCTCCATCGTCGACTCTGTCTCTGTCACCTTTGACCTAGACTAGAGTCAAGAGCAAACCCATCACAAATAAAAAAAAAAAAAAAAAAAAAAAAATGACAATTGAGCCGTCGGGTTTTTGGTCGTATATTTATTGTGTTTTATTTACTTATTTGTTTTATAAATTATACGCAAACATACGGTAACTCACCTTCTGTGTTTGTACTATTTTGTTATTTGTTTTATTCTATTTTATTCCTAATATATTGTATGTTTCGTTTCCGTGAGTGTGTCCCTGGCATCAACAGTGGGCCCTATCAGAATATCAGCGCAGTGATATTTTCTTTTTAATATCGTTGCACATGCTGAGATAGGAGCCTTTTTGGTCTCGCACGGGGTTTTTTATATTTTATTATTGTTTGTGTTTTGCTTATCTCGTGTCTCCTGTGCGGGTCACAAATAAATATTTTTCTTTCTTTCTTTCTATCTTTTCTTTCTTTCTTTTCTTTCTTTCTTTTCTTTCTTTCTTTCTATATGGAGCGACGACATCATTTGATACGAGAAGAGATGATGAGAGCTGTCGGAATGTTGCAAGCTGATTCCAGGCAACCATATCATATAGGTAAACTTCAGCATATCATGTAGGTAGTACGTACTTACCTACTATCTATAGACTCCTTTGCTACCTTAACTGCCAGGTGACCGACAAACATTACATTTTCTACTTTCTCACTGTCTGGCAGTTAAGATGTTGAGGGACCTTTAAGTGTCGTTTCTGAGGGTCTACTAAGCACGAAGTCCGTAGTTTTGGCCTTCGTTACGGGCGTGTCCTACTCCGTATCACCTACGGACGGATGATTGCTAAGAATCAATGAAAACACAATTTGACAGCTGTACCTACTCCCGATGTACGTCCGAAAAATTGAACTTAACACCTGTTTTTTCCACTCCTAAGTTTCGGTATACTCTCGGACGGGGCCCGTAACTTCGTTGACGGATAGGGAGTAGACCCCCTGTATCATTCAGGCAAAGCTTTTTCCTCTTTTTGAGACATTTGTCATGTCTAGCTAACTAATCGCAGGCTCTTTATCCTTATTTGCCACCATGGTTGAGCTTTTTCGTGGCCTTGAGTACTTGACACCGCAATGAGAGTGACCGCCTTAGGGGGTGACGAACAGGGCAATCGCCCGGGGCCTCGCTCTTGCAGGGGCATTGCGCTACAACCCAAAACGCTTACAATTTTATCCTTAGCAAACAGTTATTCGTAACAATAAAATAAAGTTGATCGATTAGGTATTTCATAGTATAGTATTAATAATAATAAGTGGCAAGTTTTATATTTCTCGTATATCATCACTTCATCTTATACATTGTAAAAAGGACAAGGGCCTCGCAAATATCTGCCGCCCGCCCGGAGCCTCGCAGCGGTTAAGGCCACCCTTGCCACAATCAGTTTGTGTTAATAGCTAGATATTATGAAAAATTAGGCAACCTTTTCCAGTGGATTGTTATTTCAGACCCTTTCACTAATAAATTAAAACCAGCTCTATTCGGTTAAGTAAGACTTGTAATTAAGTGCATTTTTTTTTTTAAGTTTGAACATTTTTATTCTCTAGCGATGCCATTCATACAAGTTTGCGAATAAAAAAGGAGTGCTGAAATAACGGCAACGTGGCGACATCATTAAGCTGCAGTACCTACCTACGGAAACTAACAAACACGGAGTTCTATCACGAGAACGACGAACTAACCCGTGTATCGAAATCGATACTTTTTAAAGCAAACGTTCTTGTGATATTTTCTTTCAAATTATTAAAGTAACCTTGAACCACTCAGTTTTGTACTTATTTAATGTAGGAATGTCTCTAATTGCTTATTTAAAATGAGCAGCATTTGTTGTAAACACGCACAACTAAAAATAGCCAACATAAGACAACACAAACATCAATATATTTTGGTGTTAACACAAATTGCATTCATCAACCATATTGCGGAATAATTAAGTACGCTTGCAACGAAATTGAAAAGTTAACTGTTCAGTGAATATTTAAGAGACCTCATACAATTGATTGCTATTTTTATTGCGGTCCGAAACATGCTCGAAATACATATCAACCGTCTGGTGTGTAGTTCACTTTATTATGGAAGAAAACAGATGTCTTTAGGACTCAAGACAGCTACCCATGTCTGGTTAGGATATTGGTATTACCCAAATAAATATTACTCAGCTGCAAAAGATTTCTCTTCTCGGAATGTAAATAACTCGATTTGTTCATACTGTAATAAATTTTATGTGGATACTAACGTTATTGTTAGGAAAATTTTAGATGAAAATCTTTTTAGCATCGGAATGTGAATCTATCAGGTTTATAATCATAGTTATTGGTAAGTTCATACCACCGCGGCTCAACGCACACTCGACCGGTTTTTATCAATTCAAATGGTGCACTTGACGCTAAAGCACATACGTATGTAGATGTGGCAGAAGGCTACAAGGTTTGTCACCACTCCACTACACTAAACACTTGGCTTGAGTGGTATCTATTCATTGACAACGACACGCTCGCCTCTAGTTCTGACAAATACATTGAGATACAGTAATTGATAAAAAAAAAACACTATACAAAAAACTATTTCTTTTGGCCATAACTTTTCCATTTTTAGAGATGATGTAAATCTTGTTGCTCACAAGCAGATCATTTATGTCAAATCGACGTTAACAAGAGACTTGCTCTGCGATATATTTACGGAAAGTTGACTTTCTCCAATTTTGCCCAAGAAAAACAATCCAAATAAAACTTCTGCAATAAAAAGTTGCTAGAGTGAACACCATGCATAACAATGCTATAATTTGGCACTTTACAAGTCAAACAAACATTCAAAGTAAATGAACGGAAATAATGATATCTTCAAAAGATACTCGAGTGGCAGTGAAAACTTCTGTAATTTTTTTGGAAGTCGCATTTGACCTTGTAACATTCTTGCTACATAGATAGTTTTACGTTGTAAGTTCACTAAATAGTTAATAAAATCATATATGCGACTCTCATCCTGAATAAATAATGGTATGGTATAAACCCTAGCATCCTAGCATCATAGGTTATCGTGATTGGTGAAGATTTCTATAACACATCATAAAAAAAGATTTCATCTTATATTATACCTGTACTTAGCTTAGTAGTGCTCAATCCCCCGCGCTGGCTAGGTATTAGAACTCCTTTTTGACCAAGGTATTTAATCGAAATCCTTATCTAGGTATAGCTAACCTTTCATATAAATTCTTACCCTATAATGTCTCGACTAAATGAGACCTAGAACACTAAGAATCCCTCTCGAAGGACTAATTCGTTGAAGCCCCAAGTACTATTAAGAACAAGTATTAGGCCGCAAACTATTTTAATAAATGAAGAATTATGATCTTAGAATAAATCTTCTAAACTTGGTAGTTAATAAATTAAAGAGAATAGAAATCGCACTAGCCGACAACGACTGTATTATAAAAACTCTAAAAAAGAAACTCTAAAACTCTTTCTCCAAAACTACTAGTCCGATTTTGATGCAGTTTTCAGCTATGGGTTCGGGTTTGATTGGTGCATGTTCTTAGATCGGTGTAACGGTGATAACTCACCAGGGGGCACTGCAGAAAATAATTTTGCCTTTACCGCAAAGGCATATAGCGTCTCCATTCCGTCGTGGGTAAAAATAAAAGAAGTCGCACCAGCCGACAACGACTGTATTATAAAAACTCAAGTGAAGTGACCGTGTGTATCCAAGCATGTATACTACTTCCTCCTAGGCATGCAGTACTTAAGTATATTCCTTACTGCATAGAACAACTCGTGTTATGTTGCATGAACATAAGACCGTAGTTTATATGAAAGCGTTTTTCTTTTTATCAGGAAACATAACACATTTTTGCTTGTAGCGGTTGCCCTCAATTATTTTTGCTCTCTTTGTGAGCACACTGCTTTCATTTTAGGCTGTGGTCCCTATATTTTTTTGGGAAATTGGAGACTTGTGCCCTTAATTAAATGGCCAAATGCTTGGCAGTCGTTCCTCATTAAATTGTCTATTTCTTTGTTTAACATCGATATTGTTAGAGAAGTAAGAATGTAGAACACCTACAGACAACGCGACCTAGTTAAGATCTTATTTAGATGAAAATGGGTTTTAAATTTAAAAGGCCATTTCTGAAAATGAAATGCCGTAAGTAAACAATACAATATACATTCATAGTCAAAGGTACCCCGGGGGCCTAGACTAAACTATAATTTTAGATCGTGTCTGAGATAAAAATGTAATATTCATGTGCCAATGATTTTTACTCGGCTATTCTCTACGGTTGCTTTCCCAGAATCGGTGTAATTTCCTGCAATAAATTACCTAAAGGTGTCATAAACAGTTCCACGGGAAATGTGTTTGTATTCTTTTATGTTTCCATTTTAATTTGTGGCATTTACGCATTCTGTTTCAGAATGTAAATCAGGTAACGGGGTAAATGTCAATGATCGCGCTACATTTATTATGGTGACCCACATAAAGATGCTGAAGTCAACGTTAAAACACAATGGATAATGGACCTTATGGGTTGATTATTTCCATGTGTGTTTTTGTTTTGTTTGGTAGATAACAAATTGGTACTTAGTCACTGGATAGGGAAGAAATCTATCACTATGTTCTAATATTAACTCCTGGTTGCTTTATATAAATAGCTAGACCCCCCACACGGTTACTTTGCAGACCAAATCCAAGTAGATAAGTTTTCTAAAACTTTGGCCTTATCCTCGACGGAGCAGATTAGATTAAAAATGTTAACATACTCTTCTGTAGAAACGTCGATAAGCCAAACTTGGGAAGTAGCATTACACTTTTAGCAGATAGGCATCTGCTACTTAGCTACAAAAGTTCCCGCTAAAGTCTTATTTTTAATTAGAGAGTACTTAGTTAAGGCTTTCTCAGGTGTTACACGACAAGCCGACAAAGACGACGAAATTTTGACAAAATATTTTCCACGATTGATAGCAATTCCTTAGCCCTTTTAAGAGGTTATTGAATTATCACACTGTTAAATATGTCAGTCTATAAAAATAATTTTCTGTTTTTGACAGTCCATGATGTCAGGATGACTAAACTTGATTCCCTTGTCAATTAGTTAAAATAATTTATTCATTAAAAATATTGTTTTTAATTCAAGCTTTTTTCGTATTCTTCTCAGCAAACCCTTTCATTTGATACCCAAAATATAACTAGTCCACCATCTTGGGCCGTCCGCCATATTGGATTTAGAATGACGTCAAAAATCTAACCATGCATTGTCATCCAAAATAAACGTGTATGCAAAATTTCATCTTAATCGGTAGAGGATAACTGCTTTAAAATTCAGTTGCAAGATTTGACGCAAACACATTTACATACATACATTGCAAGTTAATTAAAAGCTTGTAATAAGAAAGCGTCTTTTAGTTAGTTATAGTGTTGACAGGGCCTCTCAGAAACTGTTATTAAGTCCTAAAGTAACACTTTACATAATTATATAAACTACACTGCTTTATGTCAGCATTTTTTCGGGTGAAAAACGCCCGCATTTATTCAATTTCTTCCTTATTTATGAAAACAAACAATAATACCATAACTCCTTGGCGTGGAGGCGTTCAGTTTTATTGCGAGCCCTTTGAGATTGAGCACGCACAACCTTTCATTGACTTGAAGTGGATAATTGTTTAGTAAGGAACATTTGAGATGATGCATTACATTAGAAGCGACAACCATTGTTGACTGTTTAATTTATTGTTTGTATAGCGTGTCAAGAAGATCTACAGACGTGTTCTGCAGTCCTATTCTATAAACATCTCACCGTGAACACTTACGTGAAGTTAGCAGTCAGTCCAATAACTTGAACCGGTCTATTCTGTAAAATTCTCAGCGTGAACACTTACCTGCAGCAGAGAGCTTGAAGTAAACCGTCATTCCACATTGATTGGTTGTATTGACGGTTCATTTCATTTTCACTTCAGACAAGTTTTCACAGTGATATTTTGACGGAATAGCACTAATGGTGGAATGGCAGGTCATCTCACTCTCACTTAACCTAATCCTTCACGGAGACATTTCAACAAAATAAACTGTCTGTTTAACAGTGGTGAAAGACGGTGAGAATATTTAAATACTTTAGTAGAAGTTATTACAGTTATTATGCTTTAGAAACTTAAAGCGGTAAGGTATTATGATTCAGAATTATGAGATTAGGTATGTCCTCCATTAAGAATATCGAACCGAAAATAAATAAATTAAAACGCTTTCATTTGATATATCTATCTCTATTCTACTTAGTATCAAAATAAAACTCTAGATTGACTGTATTGCTATGAAAAACAACGTTATTTAATGGCAAAACAAGTTGTTTTTACGTTGCTTTTCCAAACGTACTACCTTGGGCTTTCAGTTGACCTAATAGATGCCTTCTTGTGAAGGATTAAATAACAGTTTAATAATTCTGCGTATATCCTTGTGTAGTGTTAGTCAAACATTTCACTCAACATGTTTTATTGAGAAAATACTAAGGATGTTCGACTAGTCGGCGAATTTTTGGCAAAGAGCGCCGACTATCCGGCTTCTTACTTTGTATGTATTTCTCAATAAAATATACATAGGAAGAAAAAAAATCCATACACTAGATAGACTTTTTTTTTACAGGTCTAAATTTTAATTTCACATTATTATTATTTCGACAGTCTCGGGACCCTGGGGTCTCGGGGTCCTTTGAAAGGCATGCGAGGGCTGAAGCAAACTTGCAGAGGCTTTGTTAGGCATGTATCAGGAAATGTGACACCAACCGACGATTATCCCTGTATGCACTACGCTAGTGCACCCAAGGGCAATCCCCGGTTGGTGCTGGACTATTGCAAAATATGGAGAAAAATGTATTGGGCTATGGGTCTGGTAGGTTTAGTGGATCGGTTGTCTTAAACTATAGGAGGATTACTAGCCCCTGCCTGACCACTGTTGAACTACATGGCTATAATATGGCAGGGGGTGACTGGCACACTCAATTAATGGGCCCCCATAAAGGGTCGCTAGCACTTAAGTGACGTAGCGCCAAGGAGTCAAACTATCCGGAGGTGCTTGAGGAGTGGAGAGATATACCACGGCTATCAGGACAATCCTGGAAGTACGGTCAAGATCCCTACCAGCATCTTACAGGGTTAACTTCCTTCCTCCGAGCACGTTAGCTCTGGCGAATCTCTACTCAAGCCAGCCAATTAAAGCAAGAGAGAGGTGGGAGCTCGGGTCACCGTCGGATTTTGTGACAGGGCCGGATTTAGGGGGTCTAAGGGCTCTCACAAGTTTGTATGAAAGTCATTCATTTTTTGAGCTACAAATTTAAAATTTGGCAGGGTGGTAGTTTATAGTTAGTAGACGTCTGCTTCGACAGGGCCGGGTTTAGGGATCTAAGGGCTCTCGCAAGTTTGTATGAAAGTCCTTCATTTTTTAAGCTACTAACTTTAAATTTGGCAGGTAAGTAGTTTATAGTTAGTAGACGTCCGCTAAAAACAAATTTTGCGACAGGGTCGGATTAAGGAGGTTTAAGGGATCTTGCAAGTTTGTATGAAAGTCCTTAATTGTTTGTGCTATATACTTTAAATTTGGCATGGAATTAGTTTATAGTTAGTAGATGTGAGCTAAGAACGCATTTTGGGACAGGGCCGGATTAAGGAGGTCTATATAAGCTCCTTAATCCGGCAACACGGGGCTTCTTTTTATGATGTAGGGGACCACTAAGAACGGATTTTTGGCGATTCAACCTTTAAGAGGGCGAAACTAAAAATTCATCTGTAAGATAAAATACGGATCACGCAAACGAAGTCGCGGGCGAAGTGCTAGTGTACAATAATGTATTGTTTTTTTTTTTACTCAAAAACAGCGCTCTGACCCGTGCAAAATCAAAAATCAAGAAACAATGCGAAGCAAACAAAAATGTCCCGACATGCTCGCAGCGGAGGTTGCGACTTCCGCGCGGATCAGCTGTAAACGAAGGCTCACGGTAATTTCCGAAAACAGAGTAAAATGGCCGACTGGTTGGCCTCTTTACAACCGACTAATCGGCTAGTCGGCTAAAGTCATAGAAAGCACATCTCTAGAAAATACCTATACACTACTCAAGAAAGGAAATGTGTCCTAGGAGATAACTCCCCGTTTTGTCCGCAAGAACCAACGCTTTGGAAACAATTGTTAACTTCAACTTTCTGACTGGTCGAATCCTTGAAAAGTCAAAATTCATCCACGAGATGTGTTAGATGGTTAAGACTAGTTTCTGAATTGAGAGTGTGGAGCAAAGAACGTGTCAAACCGTACTTTAATTAATGTAAACATTTTGGGAGGTTTTCAGGCCTGAAGTAGATTCTGATAATACAAATAAACAAAAAGTGCCGGCAAAATTTACCAACTGATAAATCTCATGTGCAACACAGCAGTAACTGTTGAATTGTAACCAGTTGACAGAAGATTAACACATAATTAACTTCAATATGCTAAAGCCGCTTGCTTTTACACGCTAAGAAAAGTCACTATCCAAGAATTCGTGTCGTTTATACACACGAACTGTGTACCTTTTTTTTTTTTTTTAATTACATTGCCACGGTGCTAAACAAGAAAATTTATTTTCTGCGCTAGACAAGACGTGCTTAGGTCCCACAAAACTCATGTCGTGTACATGATGAATTTGGTCGTGTACGACACGAATTCTTAAATATATGTACTCATCATTATTCATTTAAATTAGTCACAATGTTACACTATACAAACCTACACTATCTCGCCGAGAGACAATTAGTGAATGTAATCGGCCCGTATGCAGATTGCAAAGCGTGTGGACAAGTATCGAAGTATTAACGCGCTCAAAGGATTCCGGTGGCCGCTGCGATAACACCACTCCATTTCAATACTAAGAACTTTAACTGCTGTACAAACACATGATAAATCAATGCGGTATTTTAAATAGTGTACGACCGCAGTTTCTGTTATTATTTCGGCCGACCTCGCTCGAAATCGTGGTTTGTTCAGACACGAATTTCACCTATATGTATGAGAAAATACACTTCCATTCACACAGTCAAAATACCTTTTCTTTAACCTATTTTTATAAGTATTAATTTGGAGGATTTACACCTGGTTTCCCAGCTCTCGATTATCGGGCTATTAACGTAATCGACGAATAATCGCCGGTTAATTCTACTTTTAGTTTCTCAACCCCAAGTGTGACAAGCGGTTGACAATTTGTCAAATTTGAGATAATCTCGAACTAACCACATGTTACAGCAGTTTTGGGTTGCCGAGAACCTTTTTCAATGTTGATCTCTTGTCAACGAGTCTAATGTATAATTGTTGCATATTGGTCGATTATTCGCAGATTTCAATTAATATTAAGATTTTAAATGATTATATTACGATAAAAAAATAATTAGTCCGGTCAAATTAGACATATCAAAGTGCATTAATTCGCATAGAGCTGCAAAATTGGTACGAATGTTCGGAATACCATTGTAGCGACTCCATTAATTGTTTATTAATAGAATAGGTATTACTTTAGGGAACTTGCATATAAATAATATTATAAGTTAACTGTTAATTACCGCTAGTTTAATTATTCTCACGGCCTGCGCGCAGATGTAATTGCATGTTATAATAGGTTATTGTAATGTGCAAGGGACCCTCCTTTGGAACAATGAGTTTAAATTATCTTAGTTTTAAGAATTTAGCTAAGGTTTCTGTGTGATGCCGACGGTTCTTTTGTTAATGTATAACTTTCTATATTTATTATGCAACCCATTATAGCTGTAAAAACCTTTGTGTAACGTGCCGCCCGATCGCATCCCAGCTTTCAACAATTGTGAAGATTCAGTCTCATTCGGTCTAGGGAAGCGGTCGGTCGGCACTCTTATTCTTTGTAATTTATCTTGAATAAACTAACTCCAACACGAAGTTAACCAAGTATTCATTTTCGCGATTCACGTAACGCCGATATAGCTAAGTAACGATACGTTCCCGAAACCATTATAAATGAAATGTAAAAAGTCCACACTTGCAAATTTTTTTATTCAAGGTTAAAGTTCGCAAATACCTATGGGTTTTTTTGTGTTTGTTAGCCGAACGGTAACTTTTATGATAAAAATAGTTCAGACAAAATTGTAGATTATGCATTTATATATAATTTTTTGCAATTGTAAAAATGGATGTAATGCTAAATTCGGCTGCAAAAAAGTAGGATGGTTTTGTTCTTTAGCATGTACCAGTTGTCAAGGTCAGTCGTGCTCCAATGTTGAATTGCCATCAGAAGAGGATTCGTACGATATCAGTGAGGAAACATCTGATACGATTTACACAACAAAACAATTTACTTCCACCCGGCAGGAAGAAGAACAAGGAGAAGAAGAAGTACAAGTAGACTAACAAGTACAAGAAGAAGAGGACGCAGAATTATCAAAAGATTATGAATGAGACGGATAATTTTACCTATTTTCTTAGAATTCAAATGGCTTTCATCATTTCCAATAGTACCAGTTTTTACATAATTTTGAATAGCATTGAATAAAACAGGATCACAATAGATTGTGGAATAGGCCTATCAGGGACGTTTAGGAGAAAAATTTAGAGACGATTTTTATAGATAATTACATAATCTACAATTTTGTGCAACCTATTTTTATCAAATTACCGTTCGGCTGAAAAACGCAAAAAACCCATATTTGCGAACTTTGACCTTGATGAATTTTTTTTGCAAGTGTGGGATCGATGGGGACTTTTTACATTTCATTTATAATGGTGTTCCGAACATTCGTACCAATTTTCAGCTCTATGCGAATTACTGTAAACCAACCCTATTTTTGGTCTAATTTGACCGGACTAAATAGGGGTCAGCGAAATTTTTGGTATCGGTTCAGTTATAAAAAATATGATAATTAGATCAATTATAGTTGATTAACAAGATTTAAAAAAAAGTGTAGGTTCAAACTTTTTAAATTAATTACATTATAAAAACTTGACACAATTATTATCAAAAATAGTCTTTTTGTATGTAAATAAAAATAAAAACAAAAACTGTTACTAATCTGGGAATCGAAAATTCCTCACGTACATTAATGTTGACTGTACCTTGTACTTGGTACTTACTAAGGTCAGTTTTTGGATAGGTTTGTGTTTAACTTGTAGCGGCCGGGAAAGCTGACCCCGTCAGGGTAAGCAACACTAATCAAGGTCAGTCTTTGGATGGGTGACCCACCTTTTTTGATTTGCTTGTTTTTTAAAGGGTGATCCTGCCAGGGTCCAAATCCACCACCATCCAAATACTGACTTTGGTAAGTGTTGCTTACCCTGGTGGGGTCACCCATCCAAAACCAAGCAAGCCAATAAAAAAACCAACCATTAACAAGCGTCCCAAAAAAAAGTGGTCACCCATCCCAAGACTGACTTTGGTAAGTGTTGTTTACCCTGGCGGGGTCAGTCATCCAAAAACAAATGAAATACAAAAAGTTGTCACCCATCCAAGAAATAACCTTGGTAAGTGTTGCTCAACCTGTATTGGGTAACCTAACCAAAAAAAAAAAACAAAAAAAAATATGGTTACCCATCCAAAAACCGCCCCTGTTAAGGTTAGCTTAACTTGGCAGCTTCACTAACCTAGCCGCTCAAGATAAATACTATTTATAGTTACTGATTACGTTATAGTAGGGAATGAATTGAATGAATACCAGCTAGGGTAGCTAAACTAAATAAATTGATGCCGATTATTCAATGTAACAAGCGATTATGTAATTTTTCGATAATGCAGTTTTGAGAAACCCAAAACAAACGGTTGACAATTTGTCACAAATTATCCAACCGTTAGTCGGTTGGATAATTTGTGACAAATTGTCAGCTAATTCGAAATGTAAAAATGGCTGAGAAACTGGGCCTTAGAGAGTAACAAAAAGTAAGTCAGTTTTCTTTGTAATAATTTCTAATTATTTTTATTACTTCATGTTCTCATTCTCATTATTAATTTGCCCATTTATTTCTCTTCTAAACTGTATAGCTGATAACATTTTAGTCAAATAAATGACAATATTTGATTAAACTAGACTCGATAAATTTCACGGGCCGACCTTTGCCAATTAAGTGTGTAAGTTCAGCTACAAAAGTGAATCTAATAGGTAAAACTATGTTGGGTTACCTGCCTGCTTAGTTTAACAAACTAAAATCAGTCTATTAGACCTTGTTAACATACTTAACTATACTACTGGTTGGATCAAAAGTAACCCTTACCACTTCAAAGAGGTGTATGTTGAGTGTGTATAAAAGGTAATCAAGATTCCTTTCTTTTTAAAGGCACTCGCAGACAAGTGCGACGTGACATGGCGTTTACATAGATAACAGGGGGGTGACCATAAGCTCTTAGAGCGGTATCAATTTGATATCGAGTAAGTGATAGATGTATACAAGTCATATACATCTGTCCCTTATTCGATCTCAAAAAGGTCACCCCCCTGTAGACAAATTTAAGACAAATTATTCTATAAAAATCGTTGTCGCATCGCCGTTTCGCACCCTGTCTGCAGGAGACTTGTCGTTCGATTCGATTGATTCTTCGATGTTTGAGGCACGAATCCCGAAGGAAAATGTCTATCAGTTCTGTCACTAGCAAGTAACGAGAAAAATCTAAAGCTAAGGTAGATATGCTGCGATTCGAGAATCTTTTCGTTTGACACTTTCGGCATTCATACTTCTAGATATACTGGTAAATTTATAAACCACTAAGGTCGTTATACACTTATCGCCGAAGCACGAGCTACCTTCGCACAGCTGAGACTTGTTTGGCAATCACGGAAACTGATTCCAACACATGATTAAACTCAAATTTTTCGTATGCAATGTCAAATCCGTGCTGCTCTACGGGTGCGAAACGTGGAAGGTAACAAAGGTGATCTCACGCCAAATCCAGATCTTCGTGAACCGATGTCATCGTCTCATACTCGGAATATAGGTACTGGCCTGAGACTATCTCTTATGTAGAACTGTTAGAGAGAAACCACGAGAGCCCGATCGACCGACAAATCAATTGTCGTAAATGGAGATGGATTGGTCACACGCACCGGAGGGATTCCGTTCACATTCCTAAACAGGCCATGGACTGGAAACCTCAAGAGAAAAGGAAGCGTGGCCGTCCCCGTCAAACCTGGCGACGCACCGTATTGGGTGAAGGAGCAAGGAGCGGCAGAATGCCGTGGAGCGTGAAGGTCAAGACCGATTTCGATGGAGGACATAGGATCTTAATCAAGTAAAGGTCAGTCAGTCGGGTAAGTCAAGGTCGTTGTTATATTAAAAAATATGCTATTTTCGGTGGTTATTTGAATGAATTTTCAACAGTCAGTCGCGTAACTTGCGTTTAAAATGTCTCGTGTCGATAATTTCTATGCAGAAAACGAGCATACCTAAATGTGGCTAAAACACAACAAAATTATCGAAGTCTTTGTCAAAGACTTACTTAGTCCAAAATAAGATAAGGTTTTAGGATTTGTGCCCATTACAAATACAGATTATTTTTTCGAATAGTCTGTGATCTACAGAGCCGCCGAACCTGTATAATCTAATTTATGTTATAAAGATTAGCTCATAGCGACAAATTACTATGTCCTAACTACAGTACCTATTAGAGAAAAAGATTCTGCCACAAAAATACCAGGAATCCAATAATAGCTTATAAGCTGGTGACGACTTTTTATCGATTTTAAGTAGGGTAAGATCGGATACTAACAAGTTGTCACCTAGCTAGTTAGGTCTTTGAATGACAGGCGATTTCTTCGACAAATCCTTCAAGAGTAAATAACATATCAAGATTTAATTGGATATTACTGTAGTAAATAACGACTGATAATGTGAGATTTAAAAGCGCGTTACAGTGTGCGTCACAAAAGTTTGCCACTCTGTAACCTAGGGCCCTATTCCACTGTGACAGAAATACGGAGCCATACAAGACGAATAGCAATATCCCTCTTTTACAACGGAATCATGATAGCATTGACATTTCTTTACGAGGTGGCTATTTAATAAAGTGGTCAGACGACAGGTGACCTGTGACAATGCGGCAATCTTGTTCATTCCTGTATATATTGCCTGGTTTATTAACCAGCTTCTGTCGCAAAACCGTGACAATGATGCCATATTTTGACAAATATGTCGCTTTGACAATCAAAACTGTGACAATTATCAATGTCATTTTTGACAAATGCGACATGCATTCCTAGTTTTTCCGATGTGTAAAAACATGGAGTGCTACTGTATTCAAACCCCTTTCAGAAACCGCTTGATAGCATCGTTTCATTAAGAGCTGCAACTCACCCTCACCGCACCCTTAATCGTTAGTTCATTAATGCAATAATTAGTACTAAATCTATCCAGTAGATAGACGCTGCGGTCTTTATGTAAATGAGGACCTATTTCTACAAAGAGAAATGCTCATTAACATATACAGGATGGGCCAAAAATCGTGGATCAAACGAAACAGGACAATATTTGGGGCTATTTGCAAGGTTATTGTGGCTGTAAAGCGAATTCTCCCCTTTTTTAAGGGATCTCTCGATAAATATCTAACATTTTATCACTCCAAATTAGGTGACTTAATGTGCTACTCAGATGCTAAACATGGAGGAGATCCAGACACTGGGCACTCTACTACGGGCATGGTATTGCCTGGAAGAGTCAGAAGAAAACCTCAGTTGCTCTGTCAACAACAGAGGCTGAACTTGTAGCAGCAAGCGAAACCACACAAGAAATAGTGTGGTTGTAGAAGCTTTTGGCAGACCTATATAACACAGTATTTTTAAAGTTAACCTATGTATTGATAATGAGTCTACTGTAAAACTATCATCTAATCCACCATACGAGTGTCACCGTCGAACAAAGCATATTAGTTTGAGACACTTCTACATTAGAGAATGTGTATCAAAAGGCGAACTACATACTTGTAGCAAGCAAGTTGCAGCACAAGAAGCTTTTGGTATCGGGCCACACAAATCACTGTATAGAATCTGAAGTGGTTCAGAAGTGCGAGTCAGTTCTTGGTTTCCCGACCATAGATTTCATTTTGGCTTTAATACACACTTCACATTCTTAGGTCATAGTGTAAGAAAAAAAAATTTTTTTTTTTGTTTTTTGTTTACCACTCGTAACCCTAACAATCGCCCTGTTTCGTTTTATCCACGATATTTTGCCCAGCCTGTATATTATTAGTCGATAACATAAGGTGTTGGGTTAACTAGAAACAAGCTAAATATAGACAATTCTCTGAATTCAATCACTGTGATGTACTAACCTAAGTTGTGGTTTAGTTTCATGTCACCAACCACTACAAATTCTCCAAAATTTGTAGGATCGTAATAACATCCGAACGAAGGTAGATGTTCAAGTTTAAGCAATGATTGCCAAGGCCGATCCGTGGATGGATGACAATCTTAATGTACCGAGATTCCATCGTGCCTCGGAAAGCACGAAAAGCTGCTCGGCTGTTATTTGTAGATTTTTAAGAGTCATTGTGGATAGTTAGAAGCCAAGAAATATGACACTAGTCACGCCAAGAGGTAGTGGTTTGCCCTGATACTGGTTCGGTAGATCTGATAAGTAGGCGTTCTATGTAAAATACTGGTACGGATTGTTAGAAGCCAAGAAATATGACACTAGTCATGTTAAGTGGTAGTGGTTTACCCTGATACTGGTTCGGTAGATCTGATAAGCAGGCGTTTCAAGTAAAGTACCGGTACGGATAGTTAGAAGCCAGGAAATATGGCACTAGTCATGTCAATTGGTAGTGGTTTATCCTCATATTGGTTCGCTAGATCTGATAAGTTGATAAGTAGGCGTTTCATGTAAAATGCTGGTACGCATAGTTAGAAGCCAGGAAATATGACACTAGTCATGCGAAAAGGTAGCGGTTTACCCTGATACTAGTTCGAAAGATCTGATAAGTAGGCGTTCCATGTAATTTACTGGTACTCTGCTGCATCAGGTGTGACTGGAAGCCGACCACGACATACTCGTAGCTGTGATAAGGCTAGGAGGCAGATAGATTGACTAAAAATAAGTGGTTTGCCTACAGATTTCAATTAAATTGGCGAATGGTTATAAAACAAAATAACTGTCTACACTTTTCATTGCCTTTTTGTTTTATCTTTATTTTAATTTGATACCGATAACCACCTCATCAGCGGAGTTTCAATGGCTTATGTAATTTTACCCTTATTTTAATTCGAAAACAATACCTACCCGAGCCAAACTTGACAAAATAATTCTATTTTACTCCGTAACTAGACGAAGAATGTAGGTATTAACCTACATTCTTCGTAGTAAAATCCTCTTTTATAGCGGTATAACCCTTTTTGGTAAGCTTTTTAGCGGCTCATAGGAAAGTGGAATCCTTCTGACCGCTCACACAAATATGTTATAAGACTCCTACCACAGGTGCGACGCCACAGTGCGACAATTATGCGACTGCGCGTTTTGTTGGTTTCGATCCAAAGATGCTTTACAAAAGCGACAATTTCTATGAAACGTATGTTTAACACATCGCCGCATTGTCGCGTCTAGCCTTACTGTGGGAGGCGTTATCCCAATATCACGTCCAGACCACACCACACTCTAAAACAGGGTATGTAATAATAACCTAGGCACTAGTTTTAGTTCGACTGAATAAATAATTTGGTCTAAACCCTTTTACCGAATAAATGGGGATAACCATTTTTCTTGTGTTATCCATAATTAATGATCACAAAGAAATCTTATTTTAAAAGTTACTCACCTATAAAAAAAATATAGATAAGTAATAAAAAAAACGGGAGAAAGCGAGTCTGACGCACAGAGGGTAGTATAAACAGCTACATTCACCAAAATAAATAGGTAAAATTGTTACGTTCATGATCAATACATTAATATACATCACATCACCCATACATCAATATACATTTTTTCTACTTTTCCATGTACATTTTATAACTTGGTCGACTATTACTCGTAAACTTTTAAAGTCTACTTAGATGTGATAGTTTTCCTTTTAATTTCGTTATATATACTAACTGTGATTTTTTTTTACATACAAAAAAGCAACCATTTACTGGCAGGGGGAGTACAGTTGACTCTAACAAAAATTAGGCATTTATAGCTTAATTTTACGCAAACGGATTCCTGGATCGAAAAATGATTTTGACGGCATATCGAATGATACCCCACACCGTGGGACAGAGGAGGATAAAACATTCACATTTTACGTGTATTGTGGGGACGTAGCCAGGATACTACGTAATAAAAGGGAAAATTTACTTTTATCTCATTTATTTTGGCAATAACTTATCATTATATATGCACTTACTTCTTTAAACAACGGTCATTAACTGGACCGATGATGTCAACTCGACATCCTTTGCAAAGGCTATGCCCCGTTAGCAAAGTTGCTTTCAGCTACAACCATTCCTCTTCTTCCACCAAAGAGGGATTGTATTTTATCAATAACAGTGCCCTGGTGGTAGTTCTTCCTATACGAACTTGCTTACTAATTAAATAGACGTTTCTTCGATGCACAGTTAATGTTGCCAGCCTCTTCTTTACCCCGCAAATCCACCACTTGTAGGGACGTAGCCAGGATACTACGTAATAAAAGGGAAAATTTACTTTAATCTCATATATTTTGGCAATAACGTGCCTGCCTTATGGGCGGCTCATCTAGAAGACACATGCAAGCTTAGCAAAAAACATCTTCACTTATTTTTATGTTCGAAATTCATTTACCTATCAAGACTCTTTTTCCGTTGCCAGTCTTAATATATGCAAGGAGTCCTCACATGAGCTACGCCCCTACGAATAGATGTGCAGAATAATATGAAGTGCTTCTATTCTATGTCTTGATAGGTTATATTAATCCTACCTTATCCTAACCCGAACATTTACCTAACAGCGAATCACATTTACAATTATTGAGGTACGACCCTTAAAAGGGGAAGGCTTAAGTCATGACAAACGAGTTATCGGATGCTCCGATATGTAACTTCAGCTGGAGTGCGCATACGCACTAACAAATCCTACGCCGTCATGCTTGAACCTCCTTGGCCAAAACCCTGAAAAAAGAACATGGCGTCCTCCCGACACTAACAAAATGACTCGTCAACTCACATCGACCCGGATGGGGTTTAAATTTCCAAAAATTCAGATATGATAAAAAAAATTGATCTCGTGCGTTTATCAGGCCAGAGAAGGAAAGGCTGGATCGCATCGAATTTAAATTCTACTCATGGAACTTGCACCAGGGCTTATCATTGTACATGCACTTACTTCTTTAAACAACGGTCATTAACTGAACCGATGATGTCAACTCGACATCCTTTGCAAAGGATATGCCCCGTTAGCAAAGTTGCTTGCAGCTACAACCATTCCTCTTCTTCCACCAAAGAGGGGTTGTATTTTATCAATAACAGTGCCCTGGTGGTAGTTCTTCCTATACGAACTTGCTTACTAATTAAATAGACGTTTCTTCGATGCATAGTTAATGTGGCCAGCCTCTTCTTTACCCCGCACCTCGACCACTTGTGGGGACGTAGCCAGGATACTACGTAATAAAAGGGAAAATTTACTTTTATCTCATATATTTTGGCAATAACGTGCATGCCTTATGGGCGGCTCATCTAGAAGACACATGCAAGCTTAGCAAAAAACATCTTCACTTATTTTTATGTTCGAAATTCATTTACCTATCAAGACTCTTTGTCCGTTGCCAGTCTTAATAGATGCAAGGAGTCCTCACAGTACCTACAGAAGACACAAAAAAAAACTTGTTTTTATTTTACCACTTTGTTGGCGACATTAATATGTATATCCATGTAAAATTTTCTTTCTAGTACTAAGTGTGTCTGAGCTAAGCTGCGGAGGGACGGACATGGCGAAATAAAAAATTTGTTGTTGTTTAAATTCTTTATGAGGAAAATAAAGTTCTTAAACCATAAATAATAATGTTGACTACGAAATCCAAAAAATATTAAAATAAGAAAATCTAAGCCACGGTCGTGGCGAGCTTCATGTCTTCTATATTTATAAATGTATACGTTTACACTATCCTACTGTTGTTTGTTTTCAATTACATTTGGATATCCACAGCTATGTCCAATATCAGTCAGGGATCAGTTTAAAATACAACATCAAAACAATAATGAATAGTTTCTACTTATTGCAGTGTTTCCCGTTAGTCAGATTTATGGTAACAGTAACTAAAATATGCGGGTCAAGTTCAATAATCCAACACATCTGACTAACAATCAAACCACTATGTTAAAATGAAACTATGATGTTTTCTGTTCGTGCTCTACACCGAAATTGTGCAATAATGTTTTTTTTATAACTTGATGGCTGACAGCTACACGCATCATTTTATTACCTGCTATTATTTCGCGATCCGTATTTTTTAAATGTGTATTTTCGGGGTATGCATTATTTTCAGTGTCTGTTTTGGTATCTAGAAACATAGGAAGCACAGAAAAGGCTCGCCTTTGAAATATCTAACTATGATTCTAAAATAAAACTAATCATTAAACCATTGTGAACAAAATACATAACTGAATTTTCATACGAAGTAAAAAATAAAATGAAATGTAATCTTAATGTTCAAATGAAATTACGAATTTTTCGGTTCGTGCTCTACACCAAACCGATACAAATAGGACTGTTAAACTTGAAGACAAACGCTCATAGCACCACGCATCTTTTTGTTATTTCGCTATCCATCCATTTTATTCTTTGATAAAGGTACTCATTTTCTGGCTTTGAATTATTTTCAGAGTGTCATTGATTTGAGTGAAAGTAAAGAAAAAGCAGCAGTGGAGCAGTGGTGGCCCAGTGTTATCGGACGCGACTTACAATTTGTAGGTCGTGGGTTCGAACCCAGGCAGGCACTTTACTTTGTGTAAATTATTTCATCACCACTGCTCTCAAAACGGTGAAGGAAAACATCGTGAGGAAACCGGCATGTCCTAGAACCAAAAAATCGAAGACATGTGACATCCACCAACCCGCACTGGGCCCGCGTGGATAACGGCCTATTCCCTCTCACAGAGAGGAGGCCTGTGTCCCAGCAGTGGGAACATTAATAGGCTGATGATGTGATGTAATGTGAAAGAAAAAGTGTTGCTTTCGAAACATCTGCGAACACTTTTTCATATTTTGGATCCAGGTTGTGATACAGATAATAATATAGTTGTGAATGTATGGTCCCTGTTATTCATATACTACTCGTATCATCGTTCCTTACAGAATAAGAAATAATTTTATGAGCTATTTCCGCCCAAAGTTCTGTATTTCTCCTTTATTTGCATAGAAAACACGATGTCTGCAAAGATGAACCGTAGCCAAATATTTTGTAAGAATTTTCGCGTTTCAGTTATTAATTATCTTGTCTTTTTTTACTAGATTAATGTTCCGGATGCGCCGCGTCAAATATTCCTAACTTCCCACACAAAATGCTGAATTTCATTCACAAACTATGTTTTACGTGTTATTGATCGACGAACGGTGATTAATCATATTCGCTTTTAGCGTCAGCTAAACGAGACTAAGCAGATCAACTTATTGTGTAAACAAAGAGAAGAGTGCAGACGGAAACGTGTCAAATTATTTGTGAAAAATATGTTTATTTGAAAACTAGCAACAAACATCGATCTCTGCTTATGACTAAACAAAGCCCACGTTCGATTAAATCATAAATTACGTCGATACGGTAAAATTTGTTGCTCCAGTAGTGTGTGGGTATCTTATCATATATATATGTATATATATATTGACTATTGAATAGTTACAGAAGTCAAACAGTGTGTTGAAACAGTTAATTAAACGTATTTGTCGAACAATCGCAGACGACACGTGTTCGCGCACTATTTGCATATTTGTTGAGACATTAAGTTATGTACATATTTACAATAATAATTTTCCTCTATATCTGTGCCATGTCGACTTAGATGACTGAATAACACTGAAATTTACTGATCCGCGTAAACAAATTACAACTCCCAAGCCCTGGGAAATTCGTCAAAATCAAGACGTTCATTAGAGATCCGGAATGCAAGCTCCTAATAGAAAACTGTACTACATTTTGTACTTCTGAGACCAGGTTTCCTACACTCAGAAACGTCAATTAAGGGTACAACAATCGACGGCACGAACTATTTTGTGCGCGTGGTTAAAATGCATTTTATATCAACCGACAACACGTGCGGAAGAGATAGATGCTGTGATGAGCAGTAGGAAGCTAGTTCGCGTACGAATACACACTTTTGCAAATTTGTAACGAAATGGATAATGATTTAGGACGAAACCGAGCGCGCGAAATTTTATAAACAGACCTTTGGCAGTCTAGATATCATGAAAAAACTACTAAATCTATCTGTTCAAAATAAAATTATTAACATTGTTGAACTACTAATCTATACCTGTATGAAGGCCGTTTTGCAATTTTCCGTCTTCTTATGGTATTTATTCGCGCCCGAAAATGCGTTAAAATTAGTGTCGAAATGTGGAACTTTCAACGCTTATAACTTTCAAATATTTTCTTTTTTTACTTTTTTGCTTCCATACAGGGCTAGATAATGATGAAACAAATTTATGTAACTTTCTATTCTGAACGTACATCGTCAAACAGTGGAATAATTCCTAGATTACGTTTGTATGGAAGAATTTTCGACTAGTGTAACCTTAAGGTTAATGGTCTTTGTCCATACAATTATACAAATTATAATGGCTCATTATAGGTACCTTGTGTAATAAGAAAACAGGATACCCTATTATCTTTTAGGTAACTGGCGTTATTGATTCCAAGAAAAATAAGAAAATTCAGTAGGTAACTAACAACGAATACTTATTTAAAATTCGTTTGAACCATTGCCGTTGTATGTTTTCCGATGTTGCAGTAATTAAAAGCAGTACATGCAATATTTTACTATTTGCTTATACTACATACAAACACGCTATAATTGGGACGTAATAGATTTATAGGAACACATAAAAATCTGAAATGTATCGCGAACCTGCCTCGGTGTATAAATATTTATATTTTTCCTACAACAAATTTTCAAAGACCCAAAAATATATACCTACTTCAAATTCAAATGTACACAATTCACATTCATTATGTCAGTAACACAGGCATTGTTAGCAACTGCGGGACCAACAACCTTATTTTTTGTCAAAGGGACGAAATTGCTAGTTTTATTTTCTACAGTTATTCTTTTCATACATTTTCTCACGAGAGCATTATTTTCCATAAATAATTGCAGCTACTTTATTTGTCTCAAAATAAACAAGCCTGAAGACGAAAAGACTGCTTGCTTATATTTCCGCACGGAAATGGAATTGGAATCCGTCACGTTGAATGTACGATGGGCTTTTTGCCTCTCAGTAAAGTCATAAGCTTCAGAATCAATCTCAAGATTTAATAAATAACATTTCAAAACATGAGTCAACTTGAGCGCCTCTTTGTAAGTTTTCCGACTTTTCATATTGTGAACATTACGAGTTGGAAACGCATGTTGAAATGTGTCAGCTAAATTATTCAAACAAACTTCCATTTTAAATCGTGGGCTTCTTTGAATTAAATTTTGTTCACAAAGTAACTAGTGTAACTATAGATAGGTTTACAAAGTGAATAAAGGTTAACAGGTATGTACATAACTAAAACGACACCGTGGAAATTGCCCTCCATACGGTTGCAATAAGGGCTCTACTATTTTATCTTATCGGGTTTCCGGATAAAGTGATCCCTCATAAATTCGTAAACACTCAGAGATATGTAATTACACGCTTTACAGTTTCCTCGTAAATTACTCGGGTAATCTGTCTCCAAAATGTTCCGTCGTCTGTCGACAAAAATAGGACGCCGCGTCGCATGGACTAGTTTACCCGGTCCGTTTCCGTTTAGGCACAATGCAAGACAAATATGAGTTGCATTTCAGTTTTTAATGGTATTGCTGAAACGTGTAATAGGAGTCTAATTGCAATCAACATTCTAATTCCTACTAATATTATAATTTATACGGCAGTTTGAATGTTTGATACAAATAATCAATCACGGCTCTAACGGCTGAACACTGAACCATTCTATAATTTTTAGCCCAGGAGGAGGTATGTTCCACTGGGATAATTTTCCATTTTAGGATTTGGTGGGGCCGCTGGCAGCAGCCATTTGTAAAATAAATGTGTGATTATCTAATACAATATTGAGTTGAATGCTAGGAAAGAGTTAAGTTAGAGTGAACAGGCTTCTTCTGGGTAAGCTCACTCCATCGTCGACTTTGTCTCTGTCACCTCTGACCTAGACTAGAGTCAAGAGCAAACCCATCTCGAAAAAAAAAAAAAAAAAATTACAAACCTTGAAAATAAAATGTAATACTAATCTATCTAAAACTAAAGAATCTCATCTACCCCTTTCCAGAAGATAGCAGAGCAAACAAAATTCTGTGACAATTGATTTAGATTTCATTTATCTCAAGAATAAGACAGCTTGTCTTGACGTTACGACGACAAGGGTAGACATCCCCAGAGCGCTCCAATATTAAGTCACTGGGTCACTGTGGAAATAAAGTTAAAGTTTTTCACGAAGTGTCTGAGAACCCTGACAGACAACCTGCAGATGACCTTAAGGCTAGCATGAGAACCTGGAAAAATTACGTCTATTAGCAACACTATTATTATTTATTTTTGGCATCTTTGTGTGGTTTGTCAACCGGGAGCAATGTCAATAAAAATCCCCCTTTTTTCTTGACATTGTTCCCGGTTTTGGCCAATTGCGGTTGAGTTATTAGATGCCAGCGATTACGATTATAAAAACTTCATTTATATAATCAACATGCGCTATCGGAATCTCGCGTGGTCTATCCCAAACATTTTGAACTGTCATTCAGCCGTTATTCGCTCATAGAATGTCACTGTTTCTAGAGCCGATGGTCTAGTTCCGTGGTCATTTAACATTTAGATCTGTGTATCCTTATCAAAAATCATGTGTGAGTCACGAGTTCTACGCGTCTACGGATCACTCCCTAAACGAATCGTTTAAACTGAAGGGATAGTTAAGTGTGTGTCCAGTCCACATCCGATCAGACCTACGAGACACGAGTTCATTTCAACAGATTGATTTATATATAAGATACCTATGTGTATGTATACCTATGAGTAGGTACTTCGCAGAAAGCAAATTTCATACTAACCTTTTAAAAGTCTATACTTAAAATGCACTCAATAAAACTCATATTTGTTTGCCTTTTCAAAGAGAAAATTGGCAAGTAATATGCCATGTTATTTCGATAAACCTACAGTACAATGAAACAGATGATTTTTAAGCATTCCGCAGATCATTAATCGCATCTACGTAAAAAGCATATTCATGATAAAGAACACACGATTCACGTGCTTTTCAACATGGAGAAAATGGTTCCGTTCTATAAACATAGGTATAAATAGAAGGAAGAATTTCTTGTTGTATGTAGAACAAGATTATAAGAATTGGTAACAATACGGATGTTTATACTTGTACCGACCTATATGTTATAATTTTTATTTTGAAGTTTCGCTGAGGTATTGGAAAAGGTAAACATAATATTTTACCGTATCACTAATTTATTGTTCATATCAACACGCGGTGAGCATGTGTGGTGGGCGTTTTGCTGTTCGGGAATCTTTTCGCTTCAGCCTGGCATCTACCTAACTACAGACTAGGTATCTATCAGATCAGCTAGACATTTTGTATTACACCTGAAGACCAAAAAAGTAACATGTTCATTACGAATATTTAGAAGGTTTTGGAATGTAAATTTTGGTTCTTAGTTTCAGAGATCCGTAGTTACTCAACTATGAAGGGACTGGGTTGGCTTATGAGAGAAAACCAACAAGCTCAAAGAACTTAAACTAAAGACTACGCTTTGTCCAAATAGGCCCTATTATTTAACAAAAATCACAGCAGAACAGTGTTGGGGACCTACCTAATAATACTTTAATCAAGTCCACTGAGCCGTATAGCCGTCCACAAAGTCCTTTTAAAACAAAATGTAACCTTTGTGGACGTTCCGTTCACCAAAAGTACCTAAGTAAACACTTTTTGTTACACGTCACACGTGTGTAACGTGAATACTTTCGGCCTAGCGATGATGAAAATATAACCAAAGGGAAATTAATTTTTGGAATACAAAAATTCAGTGTTGAAAATATAATATTTATACCCCGACACTATAAGGTACTATAATAAATAACATGTCTACAAATTACATGATGATAACTTAGGTTTTGGGAAAGGTTATGGGTTAACTAAAATAAAACCCAAAGAAATCTATTTCTGATTGAAGATGATTTTCGTTTTGGCTTGTGTGTTGATAGTACGTGGATATGAGTAGTATGACGTGTCTATTGTAACAATATAAATACAAAACAAACATCTTAATCAAAACTGAGAACAGGTAGTCTTCCTGCATAGGCATTGCGAAACGGATGGATGGATTTGACAGGACTTTCGACGGACAATCTCCTCTTTTAGATTTTGTGTGGCCCCACCCAATAAGAGGCTGGCGATCCAAGGGACGAAAAAACAAACTCGACAGTATTTCTTTCGCACATCCTGTTGTCATCCAATCTAATTTTTCCAACACTCTACAAATCATCGACTCTCAACTCAATCTAAATTTCCTTGTTACCAAACCTTGAAATTTAATGTTGTTTTACAACATTCAAGGGGACCGAGGCGTTGGCTATTATTATATTATAAATCTCAAAGTCTTCAAACAAAATTATCTTTTATTCGGTCCTTGGTATTACTAAAATCCCCTCAGTGAACTCCCAATGAACTTACCAAGAAAATCCATTTGATTTATCCGCAAGCTGAACAAAATCGGAAATTTAAAATGTTTTCTGAACATTTTATTCGCTTTGACAAATGAATTGGAATCTAATTCATCTTGGTCACAAAATAACAGGCTTTAGACAGTCCAATATTATTTTCAATTATTTTATTAGACGTGGTTATTCTTCAAATGATTACATTTTGGCTTTACCCTATTTTCACCCCCTCAAAGGTCGGTTTTCGGAAAACTCTATTCTAAGAAATGGACCACTACACCCTAAAGAACGACAAACAAACGAAATCAAAAGGGTTTATATACCTGGATGTTTATTAGATTATATGGACACTGGTCACTACACTCAATCATTTCCACAACGATCCCCAAAACCCATTAGCTCATATCTCAGCAACAAAAAAAATACTACAGTAAAATAACAAATCGTTTTAATGCGAAACAAAAATAACCGGCCGTTCATAATGTGCGAGCCATTAATTTCAAATGTATACAATGGAGCAGTCATGTGGAAGATAATTTTATGAGTGTTTTTAAACATGGAATAGAACGTCTGTCGTCGGAAGCGCCTCCGGCTCGCACCTGAAACGGCGTATCCGTTTCACGTGCCTCACGGCATCGGCATGTAGCAACCGGTTAGTGTACACAAGCCGCTAAGAAGTTGAAAGATTATATTCGCGCCATTGGTTACTAGGTGTTGTGTTATCATTATTTTTAGCAATATTTGTATGATTATGCTAACATAGACGCTATAATAGCTATATATCTAGGCATTAAATTTTACGAGTTTGTTTAAATAAAAAAGTCTACATTACAATTTCGTATTAATAGCATCCCAACTACTTTACCTCTAAATGCTAAACTAACTTTCCTAAAAAATACATAGATAGCGCTGCGTAGGTAAGGCAGCATCTTATATCAAGTCTTCGACAGGCTCTTGTTAGGGTTCCGTAGTCAACAAGGAACCCATATAGTATTGCCATGTCCAACTGATCATCCGTCCGTCCGTCCGTCCGTCTGCAGCTTAGCTCAGAGACTCTTAGTACCTACTAGAAAGCTATAATTTGGCATGGATATACATGTTAACCACGCCGACAAAGAGGTAAAATAAAACCATGAAAAAAAAACTGTTCACGTTTAGTAGGGCTGTTTTTTTTCTCGTCTATCTCATGGTGTGCCAAACGATACCCCGTTTGATAGGCCATTCAAAAATATTACGGGTCTGTAAAAACTATTTCTTGATTCAGGGATCCATATGCGTAAAGTTAAGCATTAAATGGCAATTTTTTGTTAAACAACTGTTCCTGCCAGCTAAATGGTTGATTTTAGATACGTGAAAAAATTCACACAGTAGTATATTTTTTTTTATTTGTGATGGGTTTGCTCCTGACTCTAGTCTAGGTCAAAGGTGACAGAGACAGAGTCGATGATGGAGTGAGCTTACCCAGAAGAAGCCTGTTCACTCTAACTTTGAAGAGATTCGGGTTGAATGCGTTCGGAAACTCAGACGCAGGTAGCAAGTTCCATTCATTCGCTGTGCGCATTATGAAGGATGTTTGGAAGCGCTTGGTGCGAATTGGTGGAATGGCATCAAGGTAAGGATGATAACTTAAAACGAAATTAAAATGAAAGCTATCACAGCTAAGTAGGCTTTACAAATTTACGTGTAATCGTCGACCAACTTATAAAAAGTACTTGGAAAAGTAAAAATGTTGTATATTGATGTACATGGAATGAATGAATGAATGAATGAATGAATGATATATTTATTTGCAAGAATATAGGTAGCTAACATAAGTTCTTAAGATCTATAAGGTTTCACTATATTCGGCATTTCAGCCGTGCAAATTTCAACCGTTTTCGAACCCATTGTCCCTTCGTTAAAGCAATGTTCGGTGCTTTCATTGTTTATGAACGTTAGTAATGTTACCTATTTATTTTGGTGAATGTAGCGCGAGTCAGACTCGCACTTGACCGGTTTTTATCTCTAAGGTATCATATTTTAGTCACTCTGGGAGCAACAGTGACACAATTTAAGGTCTCAAAGGCTTCACAAAATGGTGTCAAGCTCTAAAACAAATTATGTTGACGGCCTTATGAAAAACACTCGCGGGTCACATAATATGTGTCGACGAAAATATCGTTTCTTTTTTTTTCTTTTTGGAGCTTTATCGCAGGAAATCATTTATAGGTCTATTTGGACATAGTAAAAGAGTTTTATGGCCACTTGTTTGTCAGCCGACGATCTAGCCTTTGATGACTTTTATTACTTAGTAGGCGGCTTTGTTGTCCGAGTGATCGTAAACATTCTTCTCTCTGAATTGGCCATATTGACAAAAGATTCTAATGATTATCACCCTTATTTATTAAAATCTCGGCCATTTTTTTGCAATTGATTAAAAGATTCTAAATTCAGAAACAGAATATTTTAATTTAACATCTGCTAAGCAATGAGGGTTTTCTGAAACGTGAGATGGCAGCACTGACACGTCAAGTCCAAGCATCTGTCAAAGCGCTTATGTTTTCCGATGTAGTTGAATTGACATCAACGACATGCTGTGTCATAATAGTACATTGTGATACAAGACTGGAAAGTAGGTTATTGCAAACGAGCTATAATATATATAATATTTATATTTTGTTATGTTAAATTACAGTTTTTTTTTATGCTCTTCCTCTTGGGCGTCGGATGAGAGGTTCGCTAGTGTTTTTGGCGATGATAATTCTCTAAATCTTAGAGACCTCCTATCTTCTACATTTTTAAATTGTAACAAATTCTTTAATGCTGTTCACATAAATGCTCAAAGCATTCCTGCTCATTATTCTGATCTGCTGTTGTCGTTCGACTCAGATCTTGTACACGCTATCCTTGTATCCGAAACTTTTCTCAAGCCTGCACTTCCTTCCACGCAGTATTGTCTGCCTGGATTCAAGATAGTGATAGTGATGTGTCAATGACAAACCAACACAGAACGGGCAAGGGCTGTGGAGTTGTTGCCAGTTGACCTGTCTCCGAGTGTCTACACAAAATTTGCTGAACACATTTTTGTTGAAATAGTCTTCCAACATACTAAGCTACTTTTAGGAGTCTATTATAGTCCTTTTTGCCAAATTGATTACTTTTCGTCCTTCGAAGCCGATATGGAAAATCTTTTCGCACAATATGAGCATACGATTAGTCTCGGAGAGTACAACACTTTTCTGCTAAAGGGAGATTCGCGCAGCCGTAAACTCCAATCTCTTCTATTAAGGCCGTACCCTGACCAAAAAATCAGCATGAGATATAAGCATTCCTATTGGCCTAGCGTCACTGGTAGTGCATGAATTACGGTAGTGAATACGCCCAGATTTTAGAATAAAATCTTTATAAAATCGAATATTGGTCTTTTGATAAAAATGAAACTTACAAAATGTTCGACATAAATTGTCTATCCATTAGTGTTAGTGTAAAAAATAATTAATGAACACTGTACGAGGAGATGCATACTATCAATAATCATTTTTACATTTTTATGGTTTTGTTGGAAGGAGATTAGTGACATATACCTCTTTAAAAAAAAGTGTACTACCATTTTAGAATCAACATTATGTAGAAATTTAATGTATTTTTATTAATTGATATTTCTTTTCAAATAAAGAGTAGATAGCTCTTAAAAACTGCACAAAATTCAACTAGCGCGGCGTTTTGCTCGGGGAGGTGCCTTAATATGCATATATGTACTTTATTTAAATGCTACTGACAGAGCTCCTCAACTCCTCTTTTTTTTTTTTTTTTTTAAAAACCTTGCCTCACACTAGGAATTTCTTCCTGTATCGTGGGTGCGTTTACAAACATATAAACTCACATATACAACACCCAGAGCCGGAACAACTATCTGTAGGTCATACAAATATTTGTTCCGTGCGGGAATCGAACCCGCAACACGCAGCGCAGCAGTCAATCGCTCAACCACTGCGCCAACCATATTAGATTACATCCTAGTTTCTGACCCTAACAAAAAGCTGCATATGGACAGCTTGCTGCTCCTTTTTACTACCATGACCTCACTTATCTGTCCTATAAGATTCGACCTCCTAAACGCAAGGCCAAATTTCTTTCTCTTCGTAATTTTAAAAACATTGATTTGAAGCGTGTGAGAGCTGATGCGGGTGGCATTGCCTGCTCTCCTGTGTTGGCCTGCGAGGATATGGACACCATGGTGTCAGTCTTCTCCAGGATATTGATGGATTTATATGAGACACACGCCCCCCTAAAAAAGGTGAGAGTCAAACACCTTCCTGCGCGATGGCTATCTCCAGCAATAAAAAGCCTCTAGCAAGAGTTCTTCTGATAAAATTTACTTGAATGCACTTAATGCTCACTTTCTTTCCCCAATTACCCTCGACGACCATGTTAAATCTTCCACTCTCAACGATCTCTTTAATCTTCCATTGCCAGCAAATACTTCTTTCTCTTTCCACCCAATTACTGAACATGACATTAAATTAAAAAAAAATAGTTCTGAAAACTAAAACACACGCTTTAATAGTAAATTGATCTAAAAAGTCGCTAATCTTGAAGATCCTAGTAAGGATACTGGGACAAAATATTTAAATTATTGCATTTTCATCGGTCCTTGATAAGTGTGCAAAGTTTCATATCAATCCGACGTTTTAAAGGGGGTGAAAATTACGTTCAAAGATTCCGTTACATTGATACATAGATACCAAGCTAATAAAAGCGTGTTATTAAAAAATTATCCAATCCATCTCCACAAAGGCGGTAGGTGACGATGGCCTTCAACTGCAAATGTTCCTACCTATTTTGAGTGAAATAGTTCCTGTCGTAACTAATACTGTAAATTTTTCTACAAAAAAAAAAAACTAGACAAATTTACAATAAGAGTTGCTTTCCTTCAGCTTGGAAGAGGGCTCACGTCCTACCGCTTCCCAATGTTTCAAATCCTTCATCCCAATTCCGTCCAATGAGAGTATTGTTCAGAAGCAAATATCTTGTTATTTATCCTCTGATAGCCTGTCCTTACCAATCTAGTTTCAGACCTGGTCATAGCACCGCTACGACTTTAGTCAAAATATCCGATGGCATACGACTGGTTTTGGACAATAAATGTTGAACTATATTGGTTCTACTGGACTTCAGCAGCGCTTTTGACTCAGTTGACTTTGACACTATTCTCTTAGGAATCTTTTCCTCCCTTAATGTCTCTGCTCGGGTAATTGAGTGGTTCAAATCTTATCTCCGGGGTTGTTCGCAGTCTGATCGATCCGATGAAAATTCCTCAGAATGGTGTGACTTGGCTGCGGGCGTTCCTCAAGGTAGTGTTCTCTCTTCTCTTCTCAATTTTTATAAATGCTATCACTAAGGTCCTAACTTCTAAGTTTCATCTCTATGCAGACGACTTGCAGTTATTTCGCCATTTTAAAGTGGGTGACCTTGCCGAGTCAGTAGCTGCAACACAACAAGTGGACTCAGTCCTTTAGATTCCTCCTGAACCCAACTAAATCTCAAGCGCTCATTATTGGCGCAATATTAGGAGTCCGGATCAACTTTTTTTCAATCAAAACAGTATGATTGACTTTAACATCACCAAATTTAATTAAAGAAGCAGCTTCTCTGCACATTTCACTTAATTCTTATTAGCTTCAGTATTGTACAGGGGGGTGACCAATTAGCTCTTAGAGTAAGGTTATTTTGAGTGTGCGTAAAGGACACATGTATACAAGTCATCTGTCCCTTACACACACTCAAAATAACCTTACTCTAAGAGCTTATGGTCACCCCCAGGTTGACATTTTACTAGATTTAGTTTAGTGAAACGACATATCATTGTAATTATATTAGAATTTTGTCATCATATATCACTAAATACTTTAAGTAAGAAAAAGTTATAAACAAGAATATTCGACATCTGCCGTGATTTCTTGGTATCCCTAGGGATTTCGTGAAATACTTGGTATCCTGATTTCCCTGCGATATATATACACATTACATTTATGTGTCGCCTAGTTTTACTGAAAACGGCCTGGTGTTTAAGATTATTTTTGTTTTTCTTTAAGTAAATTATAAATAATGTCCTAGTTGCATAGAATTATGTATTATTATTTTAGTATTTATGATATTAGTTAGTATTTATTATTGTAATATTTATTTTATTAATATGCATGTATACAAGAGTATATATTATTATCTATACAGTATTCTTCTTTATTGTGAATTGTTTAATATATTTTTCTTTTTATTCCCCTCTACACACGTTGTCTACATATATTTTTAGGTTGCCGTACCCAAAGGGTAAAAACGGGACCCTATTACTAAAACTCCACAATCCGTCTGTCTGTCTGTCCATCTGTCACCAGGCTGTATCTCGTGAACCGTGATAGCTAGACAGTTGAAATTTTCAGAAATTATGTATTTCTGTTGCCGCTATAACAACAAATACTAAAAACAGAAGAAAATACATATTTAACGGCAAAAATATCACGTTTGTTGTATGGGAGCCCCCATACAACAAACGTGATATTTTTGCCGTTTTTTGTTCGATATTAATAACGGCAACAGGTAGACGCTTGAAATATTCACGGAATATTTAATTGTATATTCACTTCAAAAAGTAATTATTATTAAATTAAAATAAAATAAATTGAGGGAGGCTCCCATATAACAAACGTGATTTTTTTGCCGTTTTTGCGATAATGGTACGGAACCCTTCGTGCGCGAGTCCGACTCGCACTTGGCCGGTTTTTTTTGCCGTTTTTGCGATAATGGTACGGAACCTTTCGTGCGCGAGTCCGACTCGCACTTGGCCGGTTATTTTTGCTGTTTTTTGCGATAATGGTACGGAAACCTTCGTGCGCGAGTCCGACTCGCACTTGGCCGGTTTATTTTGCAACTCTCCTCTCGCAGGTATGCTGGAAGAGATTTCGTTAGAAATAAGCATACCTTTGTACCTATTTTCCGTTCCTTCTTCTTGTCTGTGTATTATGTGTATGTACATGAATAGTTAAATAAAATTAAAATTAATTATTTAGATGCACTTTCATACATACTTAAAATACGTTAGTTAGTCAATTTATTTGACAGTCTAATCAAAAATGCTGGAACAACAATAAAGTACCTTTCTCTGCATATGTTACATCTACATTATGATACGGGTTCGTATATTGGGGTAACTCCACGAACATGGATCCAGTATTTAGAGCGCATCAAGATGTGATTGGGCGATATGCGGTATAAAAAGCACGGAGAACTGCAATCCGATATTTGCGAATTTCCGTATCTTAACAGTAAGTAAGCAACCATGCCTATACATGTGTATAAACTTTCACTTATTTGAAAAACTACACAGCTCGCGACATAGAAATAAAAATAAGCAATAGGCAACACAAAAAAGCAGTTTTCCATAAAAAAATCTTAGGAATGGCACCAAATTTTTATAATAAATTATCTAATGCTTTGTTAAATATTAAGGATATCAATTTATTTAAGAAGCAACTCAATAATCTATTGATCAGTACACATACTACACTACAAATGAACAACTGACAGATATAAATATGTGTGTATATTAATAATACATAAAATTATGGTGAATACTTGAGTCCGTTATCAGTTCTTAAAATTATCCGTATACAGTTATTAAAATTAATTTTATGTGTATTGTTACTATTAGATATTACTTAATTATTATGACATTATAAACGCGAACCGGAAGACTATGCGTTTGTTGGCCTCCCACTAGGTGGACCGATCCCCTGGTTGTTAAGGTTGCTGGAATCCGCTAGATGCAAGACGCCCGGGATCGGTCAATGTGGCAACGCTTGGGGGAGGCCTGTCCTACGTCCAGCGGACGTCTTTCGGCTGAAATGATGATGACATTACATACTCTGACATCACTTACTTATTGACTTGAATCTATGACATTGCTTCATCATCTGCCTAGCCTTTTGCCCAACTATATTGGGGTCGGCTTCCAGTCTTACCGGATTCAGCTAAGTACCAGTGTTTTACATGGAGCGACTGCTTATCTGACCTCCACAACCCAGTAACTGGGTAACACGGTACCCCTTGGCAAGACTGGTGTCAGATCTCAAGCTTCTGCTGACAACCCGTAACGACTAGCAAAGATCTTCAAAGGATAGCCGGGACCAACGGCTTAACGTGCTTTCCGAGGCACGGAGGAAACTCGGTATGTTGAAATCGTGACCCATCCACGGACCGACCTCGTCAAGCGGTGCTTAACCTTGATGCCATAAGCAATGTCATAAACTCCTTAATTTATGTCATTGCTTATGGTATCAATATTGAATTTTTGACATTGTATAATGTATTAATTGGAAAATTATACAATACACTAATATTGTATAATTTTAATGATATTTTTCAATACAGTTGTTAAGCATGGCGTACTTTCAGAGGCTATAAGTATGATTCGAAAGTTAAATCTTTTGTATAGGCATCTTTCTGTTACGCGGTCGTGACTTTTGTTTACGAGCTCGATCATTACTTTTGCAGTTGAGTTTTAAACTTATAAATCAATTTAAAAAAGTTTAGTGGCAAGGTGTTTTCATACATAGAATAAAATGGTATAGATTTTATACGAGGAAAAATTAATGATTTGGTACGTTTTAGCATTGAATTCTCATAAGTCTTTTAAATGGTGGTTTAATATATTTAATTAACAGTTTTAATTTAATTATTTTCACATCAACATTTGTCAAAAATCGATTAGGCTGTAGAGGCTGATTTCGTTGTAAAAAATATATGTACAGTTGGAAAAACGCGCCATTATTTATAAGTCAATTTAAAAAAGGTTATAGCAAGGAGTTTTCATACATAGAATAAAATGGGATAGATTTTATACGAGGAAAAGTTAGTGAATTCGTACGTTTTACCATTGAATTCTCAAAAGTCTTTTAAATGGTTGTTTAATATATTTAATTACCAGTTTTAATTGAATTATTTTCACATCAACATTTGTCAAAAATCGAATAGGATGCTTTCGTTGTAAAAAAAAAATGTTCAGTTGGAAAAACGCGCCAAATTTCTGAAAAAAATATTTTTTGTGAATCGAATTCTTTGATTTGTTTTTACTATTTCCCACAACTGTATTGAAAAACGTCGTGTGATACACGGGCGTGTAGGTTATTGCAAACTTGTATCACAATGTACTATTTTGCATGCCTGAATTGGTAAAACACAGTGGACTGCGCATTCACTTGTATCTAGATATATATGATTATGTATTGTGTTGAACAATAAACATTTTAATTTGGCATTACCTAATTATCTTAGATTGTCAGCGTAATTTATCTATTTAGTGGATTTTAAATGTATTCTGAAAAGTTCTATCCAATTTCTACTAGGTTAACTGCTAAAAAGGTTGCGCTTCTTTTGATGATGATAGTATCAAATAATTGATGAGACATATTTTATGTGATGAGACAGGCCAGTTGACTTCATACGTTACCTCTTTAGACGATGGTTACCGTAAAATTAGTGACGTCGTCTTCCACGCTAGTCTACGATAAAATCTGAGTTTTACGGTTTTGTCTAATGTACGAAAATAGCCCGCAGTAGTCTAGAACGTTTGCGTCATATTCTAAGTAGTTAACATAAGAACGTTGAATTGTTATGTTAATATTATAAAGGTGAAAGTTTTATACATTTTCATGTAAAACCGCCCAAGCCAAATTACCTACATTAAATTTTATTCCCGCCTGCTTGATGCTCCCTGCTCGCAGCTAAATGTATTTGGAATATAATAAAGCTTTATTATTTGAACTAAAAACAAAGTCATCGTTTCATTCATTATGAAAATGACTGAAACCGTTGATCTATGAAATGTATTACAAAGATACTAATGAACAACTATTAAAGTCGTAGCCAGTACCTACATTAAATTGGCCATTTCATAAAGTGGCTGGTGATTTTATGAAATCGTTTTTGACGATGTAACTTAATTATGAATTTACGATATGATCGTGCAATTTTTATCGCATGATCATATCCTGAATTTATAATTACATTATTCACTACTATTCTTGTAGTTTATAAGGAACATTTGCATCGCAGTCAAAATATATGAAAAAATTAAGTTTTTTGTCAGTTTCTTAAAAATATGGAAATTGTCCACCTGGCTGCTACATAAAGATAGTTACGCTGTGAGCGGCGATATACTGCATGTATATGGTCCTCGTCTATGAAGACATTAGTGTGTAAGGTACTCTCCAATCTTCTTGGCCAGCCTGAAGTTGGCTACAATGGCTGTGCAGTAGTAAATCTCATACTAAAACAGCAGCGCGCCATACCATGCGCTACGGAAAGCCTATGTTCAGCCTGGCCAAAAAGATTGGACAAAAGGCTGCCCATAAATAAAGATATACAAGAGCATAAAATAATATATTCAGTATCATTAATACATAAAATAAATCTGTAGAAAAGTCGTTTTTGTACATCGAAAATATTTCCAAAAAAATTGCCAGGATGTTACAGGATAACCAACAGAACCCATTTCCAGCATTTTATGAATTTTTGTTTGTTTTAGTTGTGCACGCATCACGTAAAATGTACGAAACCAATGTAGATAAATTTCATACACAAAATTGTGTGTAACTTGAAATAATACTTAGTTTTTGTTTCATCGCAATTGGTTCACTCTATCAAAAGTTAGATGAATTTATATTGTTCAAGAAGCAAAATATTGCAACACACTCAATTCAGATACTCGAACCATTGAACTCCATGTTCGATAGGTGGCGTTGTGCATTTGACATCATTTTCTGAATGGCGGTGTTAGATTCGCCGCGGAAGAATAGGACAGGGTACGTAAGTAGATTAGGTAGGTAAGTTAAGTTGGGTAGGGTAGACGGCATAGGCAATTAGACAGTTGACAGGAGCGAAGCCGCGGGCACAGCTACAGCTAGTTATAAAATATTTTTAATTAACTTACCTTATTACTTACTAACTTAAAATTTAGCCATCCACATGGTATGCCCATAATAACCTAGTCTAGTAGAATGCCTCACACACAATACAGAGGCTAATTTAAAACCTCAGTATCGTTAGTAATACAAAGAAGATTAATACAGTACAGCAGTGGAATGGTATGGACGTGCCGCTCATATCTATGTAGGATGAACAAGAAACCTTGATTAGACGGTTTACCTGAATCATGCAAAACTTTCGTCTGCTGGAAGGAATTGAACTGCCATGAAAGCAACTTCACCGAAGATATAATGGCGTATAGGTACAGTCACTAGTATTAATTGTTACCTTCGATTCACGCAAATTCAAAAGCAATTTCCTTATGGAATAATGATCATCTATAAGTTTAGTAACATTCCCATTTCATAATAAAGAAGACTCGTTACGCTCCATACAAAATTTACCCATCCCCGGCCCAAATTATAGTAATCTCAAAATTTTGTATATATATATTAGGTAGATTAATTACTGACATTCGCCATTCCCAAAAATAATAACATATTGTGTTGTTATTGTTTAGTCTAAGCTTGTGTCAAATAAATGTGTTTTTCAATACAGTTGTTAAACATGGCGTACTTTCAGAGGCTATAATTATGATTCGAAAGTTAAATCTTACGCATAGGCATCTTTCTGTTACGCGGTCGTGACTTTTGTTTACGAGCTCGATCATTATGTTTGCAGTTTAGTTTTAAATTTATATGTCAATTTAAAAAAGTTTAGTAGCAAGGAGTTTTCAAACATAGAATAAAATGGGATAGATTTTCTACGAGGAAAAATTTATGATTCCGTACGTTTTAGCATTGAATTCTCAAAAGTCTTTTAAATGGTTGTTTAATATATTTAATTACCAGGTTTAATTTAATTATTTTCACATCAACATTTGTCAAAAATCGAATAGGCTGTATAGCTGTATAGGCTGTTTTCGTTGAAAAAAAAATGTCCAATTGCAAAAACGCGCCATAAGTCAATTTAAAAAAGTTTAGTAGCAAGGAGTTTTCATACATAGAATAAAATGGGATACGATTTTATACGAGGAAAAATGAATGATTCCGTACGTTTTAGTATTGAATTCTCATTTTTTTTAAATAGTTGTTTAATATATGTAATTACCAGTTTTTAATTAATTATTTTCACATCAACGTTTGGCAATAATCGAATAGGCTGTATAGGCTGTTTTCTTTGTAAAAAATATGCCCAGTTGCAAAAACGCGCCATATTGAAAATTTTATTTTTTCTGAATAAACAAATCTAATTCTTTGATTTGTTTTTACTGTTTCTCACAACTGTATTGAAAAACGTCGTGTGATACACGGGTGTGTAGGTTATTATATTTATTTTTATACAATAACCTACTTTCCACCCTTGTATCACAATGTACTATTTCAATACAGTTGTTAAACATGGCGTACTTTCAGAGGCTATAATTATGATTCGAAAGTTAAATCTTACGCATAGGCATCTTTCTGTTACGCGGTCGTGACTTTTGTTTACGAGCTCGATCATTATGTTTGCAGTTTAGTTTTAAATTTATAAGTCAATTTAAAAAAGTTTAGTAGCAAGGAGTTTTCAAACATAGAATAAAATGGGATAGATTTTCTACGAGGAAAAATTAATGATTCCGTACGTTTTAGCATTGAATTCTCAAAAGTCTTTTAAATGGTTGTTTAATATATTTAATTACCAGTTTTAATTTAATTATTTTCACATCAACATTTGTCAAAAATCGAATAGGCTGTATAGGCTGTTTTCGTTGAAAAAAAAATGTCCAGTTGCAAAAACGCGCCATAAGTCAATTTAAAAAAGTTTAGTAGCAAGGAGTTTTCAAACATAGAATAAAATGGGATAGATTTTCTACGACGAAAAATTAATGATTCCGTACGTTTTAGCATTGAATTCTCATATTTTTTTTTATCTAGTTGTTTAATATATTTAATTACCAGTTTTAAGTTAATTATTTTCACATCAACGTTTGTCAAAAATCGAATAGGCTGTATAGGCTGTTTTCTTTGTAAAAAAATATGTCCTGTTGCAAAAACGCGCCATATTGAAAATTTTATTTTTTGTGAATAAGCAAATCTAATTCTTTGATTTGTTTTTACTGTTTCTCACAACTGTATTGAAAAACGTCGTGTGATACACGGGTGTGTAGGTTATTGCAAACTCGTGTCATTAAAAACCCACGCCTTCGGCTCGGGCTTGTTAATGACAGCTCGTTTGCAATAACCTACTTTCCACCCTTGTATCACAATGTACTATTCTTTCTTTCTTTATATTAAAATAACTTTTTATATTAATACTAGCTGTGCCCGCGGCTTCGCTCCCGTCATCTGCCTGCCAACCCTACCATAGTTACCAGCCTGCCTGCCTACTCCACATACTCAAAAATATACATACTACATAGCAATTTTTTTTCTAGTGTGATTCTTTCGCGTAAAATCTTAACACCGCGATTCAGAAAATGACTTTAAATGCACAACGCCATCTATCGAATAGCGAGTTCAACTGTCCGAGTAACTGAATTGCGTGAGCTGTGATAATTTTACTTCTTGAACACTTTAAATTCATCTAACTTTTGATAGAGTGAACCGATTGCGATGAAACAAAAACTAAGTAATTCAAGATACGCACAACTTTTATGTATAAAAGTTATCTACATTGGTTTCGTACATTTCACGTGATGCGTGCACAAATAAACAGACAAACAGACAAAAATTCAAAAAATGCTAGAAATGGGTTCTGTTACACCCTGGCTATTTTTTTGGATTTTTTTTCGATGTACAAAAAATATTTTTCTACAGATTTATTATATGTATTGATGATTAATATATATGATATTTTTCGCATGTTTTTGTTTCGATAGTTCTATGATAGCCATTTAAATTAAAAACATCAGAATGAAAAAACATGGCATTCTTTTTTTTGTGTCAGGGTTTGTCGATTTTTGGGTCAGATTTGACGAGTCTTCTTTGACTTTAAAAATACTATATTCATAACATCGTATTTAAATCAATAGGTATACCTATAAGGAGAAAGGCGCTTTTGAATACACCGTAATTATCATGTAAGTTATTTATGTTCGTGAATGTACGTCATCGATGGGCACAACACAACTCATAACGACGAGGGGTTCATTAGTAGGTAGAAAATTACTTCCCGTTTCCTAAAACTTTCTCACTGACTGACCTTTTTTTTGAGTCGGCTGTTCATGGCTTCTTTTTATACGAATCTCTTTTCAAAATTGTTTATTGACTCCCTAATTCATGTGATTGAATTCATTTGGGTGTGTAAATGCTTAAAAATCAAAACATTTTCCAGGTATTTTTATTTTTCTTCCACCGTTCCTTTTCACTTGCATTCATACTTTAACTCCCAATTATTTTAATTGGATTGAATTTCGTAACTTAAAATTGGCATTGTATTCAAAGTGTTTTACATTTATAAGTCTACACAAAATAGAAAGTTTAGCCACTTACGTACTTTCTGGTATAGTTCTCGCCAAACTTCATGGCCGGCCTTTTTTTATTGGGACAATCCCACCGCACTATTCCCAAACCACTGCAACTCCTGAAAGCCAGAATCAACAGTGGCAACCACCAGAAAAGCGCCGAGGCAATGAAGCTCGTCGAAGTCCCGGAGAATGAATTTAACTGTCTTGGATCCCGCAACGAAATTAATCAGAAAAGAAAAACGGAGAAGTAGGAAAAAGTACAAATTTCCACTTCCTCCTTCTTGGCCGGTCTGAAGTTGGGTTTCCGATGCGCAAGGCGCGGCGCGGTGCTGTTTTGTATGGTCTTCTGTATGTAAGTTCAAATATTTGTTAACCACCCACGATACAGGAAGAATAAAAAAACTAAAATTAGTGTAGGGCAATGTTTTTATTTAAGAAGAAGAAGATGACTGCGCGGTGTAGCCAACTTCAGGGCGGCCTAAAAGTATGGCGAGAACTATATCAACCAACACAATATGACACATTTCTACATTACGGATCCAAGCCGCGTCTTCCAACACAAGCGGCTGAATAAACTAACATATTTCTTTTTTTAATTTCATCATTGTATTATATTGAATTAGGATCAAAGGACGACTCCTCGCAGAGCTGCCGTGAATACTTACGCACACTTTAAAGAAGAAACTTATTGTCTATCGTTCATATTCGTTATTGATCCTACGTAAATAGTTTATCTATACTAATACTATAAAGAAGAAAGATGTTTTTGTTTGTTTGTTTGTACCGAATAGGCTCCGAAACTACTGGACTGATTTGAAATAGTCTTTCACCAATAGAAAGCTACATTATGCCTGAATGACATAGGCTATTTTTTATCCCGAAAATGGGTGATGTGGGGTGGTCCACGGGAGCGAAGCTGCGGGCAATAATGAAAAGAGTGGCGATGTATAGATTACTCATCAAGTATAGGTATCGTCACGACAAAATCCCAGAAGGGCTAGGAAACAATTCTACACCCACGTAATGTCACTGTTAGATTTCGACCTCAGATTAGGTTATCAATATTACATCAATATCTATTTTATCGACTAAAACACCCAGAAACTAAAGCAGTGATCGCGCGACTCTTCAATAAGGAACGAGGCAATTTTCCGTATTTCCCAATCGATAACCTCAATAGCGTTTTCTTAAAACAAACTGCCATTATTAAAACGCGTTCTATTGTTACACCATCCTTTGAAAACGAACTGTCTACGTGGCCTTTATTTCAACACATGGCGTGTGGATATAAAAACAGCAGTCTACAAGCTATCACGTCCGGTTGCACCCTAATTTGAATAGAGAGACGGAACAACTATGATAACACCATAAATCAGCTACTTTATAGGCGCTTATGTAGTTGAACGAACACACATTTACTTGGGCTCACGTTCAGGGTTTGGGCAGCCAAGAATAATATATTACAGTATCGAGCTCATAACTTGCGACAGCTATAAGTTCGGTGTGACATTATTCCAAAACTCATCTTCAACTGCCCATTAGTAAACTAATTTAAGTTCAGACACAATTTATTGCGGGCCTTTATTCAATTTTGCTCTAGTGTCATCGAATATTGAAAGAAAATTATTTCCTTTTGCAAACAATTTGATGAAGCCAAATAAACCCAAGCTGCTTAACGGATTTAATCTCAAAATACCTTCGAGAAATCCTAGGAGGCATATTACACCGCTGTCTGCTCCATTTAGGTGAAAAGACTACGATGAAAAAACAGGTTTCCAGAGTCCTGAAGTGTATTATATAAAGTGTATACTCGCAGGCAGGCAAGCATGAACGCGCTTATTGTATAGGTACCTGATTTGGATCTTCTATAAGAGCTTCTTTAACCTTGATAGGTTTTTGTTATGTAAGAAGTAGGTACAGCGAATATACCACGAAAACTTTTCGCTATCAATTTAAACAGAAACGTTTGCAACAATGGTTATACAACAATTTATTACATTTTTATTATAAAATTATCAAATTACCTTTTACAACAAGCGGAAAGAACTGGAAATCTGGCTATTAAAACTTTGTTTTTAATAAGCTATGTATTTCGGAGAGAAAACCACGGCCTTTTTTTCAATAAACTTGGCAAAGGAAACAAATACCGCCTGAGGGGAAAATGCCTTAAAACATCGAAGATATCTCACAAAAGAGGTTGTTTTAACCGATTTAATTGCAAACCTTTGATGCTGGCTGAACAGTCGTATAAGAAAGTAATGAGTGTATCGTTTTACTTATTGTTATTCTGCACACTTCGTTTTTATAGGGTGAGCTGTATGGCTGTATTTATTGAGGCAATAAGATGCGGTTAGGGTCAGTAATGCAATATTTAGTTGGTACCGCGCCAAATAAATGTAACGAAGACTGCCACCTGGTGCGGGGTTCTACATCAACTAAGACAGGACGCAAGTAAATATTCATTAGGTCAGCAACAAGTCGTACCCTCTAGGGTATATAATCCTCATGTATGTACCCAAGAAATAAACAAGCTAACCAACTACATAGTTACCTACAGTTATGGTATGGTTATGTGGCTCACTGATCCCCAAAAATCATATGGATTTATGAACTGAAGAGGAAGGCAGTTTTGTGGAAGGCATTTATTGGCAGTTATGCAAAATATATACGCATAACCTACGATATACTTATTTATACAAAATTTATTCGTCCCTTTCCATAAATCTTGAAGATTTTTTGTACGGCACATGTACATACCTACAATCATACTTCGATATTTCTTTTTTAAATCTGTAGTGATAAAAATGCATACCTATTAATGTTTTTTATGTCAATAGACAAGCACCTTAAAATATTGTCTGGCAATGGGCCAGCAGATCGTTAATACTTAAAAGCTTGAGCCGTATTCATTAAACTCAGGTGCTTTACAAAGAATGTGTAATATATTGCCCAAGCTGCTGAAAAATGGTTTTTATTTCAGTTTATCTGACGTGTGGTCGACGTCGTCCTAGTCCTGTCTTAATTTCAATGTTCGTATATACAAAATCGTAAAAAACAGTTGGTACAACGCTTTATTTCATTGCTAGTTGAAGTTATTGCAGGATCATTAATAAGCTTTCGTTATCAAACAATAGAAAAAAACTGGCTAAGCGCACATAGTGCGAGTCGGACTCGCGCAACAAGGGTTCCGTACAAATAGCTACATTCAGCAAAATAATCAATCATCATCATCATCAATACATATAATAAATCTGTAGAAAAGTAATTTTTTAACATCGAAAATAATTCCAAAAAAAATAACCAGGGTGTTAAAGGATAACCAACAGAACCTATTGCCGGCATTTTTGGACTTTTTGTCTGTTTAACGTAACTTGAAGAATTACTTAGTTTTTGTTTCATCGCAATCGGTTCACTCTATCAAAAGTTAGATGAATTTAAAGGGTTCAAGAAGTAAAATTATCACAACACACGCAATTCAGATACTCGCACAGTTGAACTCGATATTCGATAGATGAAGTTGTGAATTTGAAGTCATTTTCTGAATGGTGGTGTTAAGATTCTCCGCGAAAGAATGATGACTATAGAAACAAAAACGGTAGGTAGGTAAGTAGGGTAGGCAGGAAGGTAAGTAGAGTAGGGTAGGGTTGGCAGACAGATCACGGGAGCAAAGCCGCGGGCACAGCTAGTTAGGTAATATTACTGAAGTTCATAAACTATGAAAGCGCCGCCGAACAGTGCTTATATATTAAGGTTTTACACTAGTCGACGGCACGAACTATTTTGTGCGCGGGGTTAAAATGTCTTCTATCTCATCCGACAACTCGTGCGAAAGAGATAGATGCTGTGATGATCAGTAAGAAGCTAGTTCGCGTACGAATTAGCACTTTTGCATGTTTGTAGCGAAATGGATGAAGATTTAGGACGAAAACGAGCGCGCGAAATTTTATAAATAGAACTTTGGGAGTCTAGATATCATGAAAAAACGACTAAATGTATATTTTCAAAATAAAATTATTTTCATGAACTACTTGAACTACTAATCTATTCATGTATGGAGGCTGTTTTTGCAATTTTCCTTTTCTTATGGTATTTATTGCCGCCCAAAGATGCGTTAAAATTAGTGTTGGAACTTTCGACGCTCATAACTTTCAAATATTTTTCTTTTTTACTTTTTTGCTTTCATACAGGGCTAGATAATGATGAGACATATTGATACAATTTTTATTTTAAACGTACATCGTCAAACAGTGGAGTAATCCATAGATTACGTTTGTATGAAAAAAACATCGACTAGTGTAACCTTAAGGGACAAAATTAACTTTGCCGTTGGAAAATTGTTGTCCCCCATACATCGATACTCTTATAAGTCCCGGTTAGTTTACCAACTGTAAATAAGTTAATGATCTTTTTAACCGACTTCTCAAAAAAGGAGGAGGTTATCAAATCGATTGTATTTTTTTTTTTTACTTTTTATTGGATGAACCGATTTTGATGATTCTTTTTTTATTCGAAAGCTGGTGTTTGTCATGTGGTCCCATTTAATTTTCATCAAGATTTGATGAAGAACTTCGGAGATATACATCAGAACTCTTCAATAAATGACGGCAATTCACTCGGGATAGCTGCAATCGCATATCTGTTTATTGTTTACACCATTTCATAACATAAAATCACACTGGTACGCTTTAAAGGAGTACGCAGGTGTGAACAGTTCACCCTGGTATACTCTCATTCCATCGTTTTGTTTATTTAAGTATCATGTTATTGGGTTTATCTATTCTGGCTTCACTTTGGGCGTTATAGGTTCCTAGCCTATAGAAATGGTCCATTATGTACCTACCACAGCTAAAAAGTGAAAAATAAAAACTTTTTTACAAAAATTACAACCGACTTCCAAACAAAAACACTACAAAGGTGTTCCTGTTTTCGTTTCTTCGTTTTTTGACATCGACTTCCGAAATTGAAGTTATTTTTCACTTTGTATTGTTTTTGTTTGGAAGTCGGTTGTAATTTTTGTAAAAAAGTTTTTTTACTCTTTACTTGTGCAATAAGATATTGATTCTTGCCAAATTTCATGGCTTAGGTAGGTCAACGGGATTTACTCTATAGGTTTTCATTCTCTTGAGATTCGTCAAATTTACGACATAAACGGCGAAATCTTTTGATTCCGTTGGTCTAGAAGTTTTATTTTATCACAGTTGCAAGGGGTTGCAGTCTTAAGTATAATACATTAATTTTTACTTGATACCTCCAGAACTTCCAGAGAAAAAGGTCTAGACACAAGGAAGGACAGACAGACAACGAAGTGATCCTATTAGGGTCCCTTTTTTTTCTTGAGGAATGGAACCCTAGTAAAAAGCACATCCATTACCCATTTACAGACTTTTCCAATTTGCCGGAAAACTTTTGAGGGTTTTTCTTTCCCTAAGACCCTTCAGGTCTATCCACACATATCAGGACCGTGCCCGGGACGTGACAGGGCCGGGCCCAGGCATTGAAGCTCGTATTAGTCCCCGTCAGTTCACTCTCACGTGCACGGACGTGTGTGAACGAGTTCATATAAAATCTACACACCGATATTTTTTGAGCCCCTGACGGGGCATGGTCTGTCTACGTCCCGGGCACGGCCCTGATATGTGTGGATAGACCTTTATCCGGACTTTAACAATCTTTATGACCAATAAAATTACCAAATCAATCCAGCCATCATGTGATGCGCATACCAACAAAGATCATTGCATTTTTATTTTTACAGATTTCTGGAAATCTTTAAGTCTGGAGTGAATAGTTTTATTCTAAGCAGACGTGCCAACAATCTTCAACCGCGTGATCACTGGATAAACTTACCAATCACTAACTAAGTATGAATACACCCACAGACTCCTCGCACGTTTCTTGAAAACTATCTACGTATACCTAAAATCGCGACTCGAGACTAACTTCGAACATGAGTTATTAATAGATGCAATCCGGATATCGTTAATCTTTATTGGACTTACGTTCACCGTTGTGAACTATCTATTTCAATATAAGTTTTTAAGCTGACATGGCCACAATCATTAGATTTAATATTTGTTTGTTTGTGTTTGTTGTGTTTATCTATTTCAATATCAAAGTCAAAACCACACTAGCTTAGCTAATACATCTTCTGTGAAAAGCTGTTCGTTAGTAAATGTATCACTTGAGAACGGCTGGACCAGTTTGGTATGTTTGTAATGATCATAATAGTACTTACGAATTAGGTTTAAAAGGAAAGAAAAATGGAAAAATTGGCAGAAAGATTGGAAATTTTTATAAAATCCGAAAGTTAATTTTTCTAGGGGATTTTTGTACTCATGACAGGACAACATTGTCGGGTCAACTATAATAATATGGGTTCTCATCTCACATAAAAAATCGACATTAAATTTGCATTTTATTGATTGATGAAAGTAAATGTTTGTCGAGTAGGTGAACCGTTTACCAACAAGGGCGGTGTTCAGCTGTATCATTATTTGCTAGCTTGTTACACAACACAAGTTACGTGGGCTACTTAGGAGCATGTTAGCTTCAAGTAACAGCATGAAGCCACAAAGTACGTAAGTGGCAGCGCGCTGATGTAGAGCACTGCAGTTCACTTACTATAAAGGTACAGAAGGACGCATGTCAATGGTAACAAAACTGGAAAGCGACATTTTATCAGTGATAATGATTGTCCAAAGTTTATAATGTACATGCTCTACCGATATACCTTGACGTCACGATTTATTCCATTCTAATACCAAAAACTAATACCACTGGTATTTATTTCAACTCATATATATTTTTTATATCGAACAGATTTAAATAATTAAATTTAATGTGCGAACGAATACCAACAACTTGAATTTGGTACAGTCAGTACAGTCAAACCTAATCAAATGAATAGGTTTTCTGATATTTTTATGTGATCGGAATATAATGCTATCCAAATTCACTTCATTCCAATATTTTTACAAAAGGTATAGGTAAGATTTCAGGTACAAGGAGGAACTAAAATTTATAATTAATTTGATTATCTATACTATATTACTATATACTATATAATATTATAAAGAGGTAAAATTTGTATGTTTGTAAGTTTGTATGTAGGGGGTAATCCCTGGAACTAGTGTTCCAATTCTAAAAATTTTTTCACTGGTAGAAAGCTACATTATTCCTGAGTGCTATAGTCTATATAACATTACGCTACGACCAATAGGAGCGGCGCATAAATGAAAAACGTTGCAAAAACGGGAAAGAATATTACTTTTTGAGGGCTTCCGTTGCGTACGCTGCGTAAACAGTTTCAGTTATGCAATCATGTATGTAGGGTAGGTAGGGTAGGTGTGGGGAGGTGTAGGGTAGGTGTAGGGTAGGTGTAGGGTAGATGTAGGGTAGGTGTAGGTTAGGTGTAGGGTAGGTGTAGGGTAGGTGTAGGGCAGGTGTAGGGTAGGTGTAGGTTAGGTGTAGGGTAGGTGTAGGGTAGGTGTAGGGTAGGTGTAGGGTAGGTGTAGGGTAGGTGTAGGGTAGGTGTAGGGTAGGTGTAGGGTAGGTGTAGGGTAGGTGTAGGGTAGGCTAGGTGTAGGGTAGGTGTAGGGTCGGTGTAGGGTAGGTGTAGGGTAGGTGTAGGGTAGGTGTAGGGTAGGTGTAGGGTAGGTGTAGGGTAGGTGTAGGGTAGGTGTAGGGTAGGTGTAGGGTAGGTGTAGGGTAGGTGTAGGGTAGGTGTAGGGTAGGTGTAGGGTAGGTGTAGGGTAGGTGTAGGGTAGGTGTAGGGTAGGTGTAGGGTAGGTGTAGGGTAGGTGTAGGGTAGGTGTAGGGTAGGTGGAGGGTAGGTGTAGGGTAGGTGTAGGGTAGGTGTAGGGTAGGTGTAGGGTAGGTGTAGGGTAGGTGTAGGGTAGGTGTAGGGTAGGTGTAGGGTAGGTGTAGGGTAGGTGTAGGGTAGGTGTAGGGTAGGTGTAGGGTAGGTGTAGGGTAGGTGTAGGGTAGGTGGAGGGTAGGTGTAGGGTAGGTACGTAGCCAGTTGACGGGAGCGAAGCCGCGTGGGACAGCTAGTTAGTCATATTTTATTATTATACTACGTTTGCTAACTTAATTTTATTATTTTGGCTTCAACTGTTTTTTTTTCAATTAAAGGTCTTATATTTACATACAAAGCATTTTTACTGACTGTACCTTATATCTTTGTACTTGTTTTGGTATTAGTTTAAACCATGTTATCCGTTCGGAATACAAAAGAAATGTGATTTAAAAAAAATACCAGTGGTATTAGTTTTTGGTATTACAACGGAATAAATCGACGTCACGTGGTTAATTCAAAAAGGATGTTTTGACAATTTATGACTGATTCACAGGGTCACACATCCACGGACCCCACTTGCGGCAAGCCTTGGTCAACCACGGAGATCGGCCCGTGTGGCTGATATTATTAAGCCACGAGCACCTTCTTGTTTTGTCCATCTTATACCTACATACTTTGATAACTTCATTTTACACAGCTAAACTTACCTACAAATATGGCCACAGCTTTCTAACAAACTTTAGATTAATTTGATCACCTATCACTTTGGTTCGCTTCGGTATTAGAAAACTTAGTTCCGAGTTAAGCTCGTCAGTTATCCTACATACAATCTAAATAGGAACTTTGTAACTAATTATGTACTGAATATTTTTCAGAGAGACAAAGTCATTTAATTACATTTGTTATTTAATCGGTTTAACTAATAAAGTCATGAATAAGTACATATTTATTTATTTGGGAATAACAAATAGTTACACATGAATGGCTTAGGTACATGACATTTACAGTAATTTTTGCCAATGCCACGGAAGTTTTCCAAGTCGTATGTGCTCGTTCACACAGAGGTCTGTTTTTCAGGTCCGCTTTGCCGTATACGTTATTATTGGGCGCTGACGTATGTAGTTGTAGCTCACACACACGGCAGTGTTCGAAACCTAGTAAAATATACCGATCCGACAAAATATACAACAGTCCGTTTTACAGGTCCGCTTTATCGTATGCGTTTTTGCAATGGCGTAGGTAGTTGTATTAGCGAGTTCACACACACAACAAACAAAGTTGGTGGTACACTGACTAAATGTGTTGTGAATATTACCTCCAGTAGCGTCGGATCCGTTAAAACGGGACTGTAAATGCGGTGTGATCATCACCACCAATAGCGACGGATCCGTTAAAAACGATCCTGTAATACGGATGTTCTGAGTGAACGTACCCTAAGATTTATCATTCAGCCTTTTCACAATCTGTTAGTGAACAAGTAAATCAGCCTAATAACTACATTGTTAGTTCAGAACACAAAACCTCTGTAGTCTATCAAAAACTTGGCAACGTAGCCGAAATATTTTCCTATTCTTACATTGAAAAGAATCGCTCATAGCCGAATAGTTTTTTTTTTGGTACAAAACGAAAAAGCTGTTAGCATTATTAGGCGTTAGAAAATATTTATTTCCGTTCCTAACCTACATTAATGCGTATAATTAAAACCTAATGGTATTTTACGCTGCGGGTTACCAAACCATTATATAATAGGAATGCTACTGATACATTGGTTTACTGTTTAAAAATATTACTTAGTGGCGATACTGGCATTTAAATTTGATTAGTCACATTTAACGCTTCATCGAAAATAAGAACCTAAAATCGGTTTATTCATTTCCATATTTATGACTTGCTAGTTGGTATGAAACAACAAGCCGCATAAACGCTTTTAAAGTTAAAACTTCAGTTGGGATGCCGTGTTGGTTCAGAGATCGCAAGCGCTATTTTGAACGCTGGTTTAATTACCGGGACGGATAATAAATAACAGGTATAGCCTCTTTTTCATAAGGCTGCTGTAACTGCGCGGTGGAGGGATTTGTAATTAAACCCAACATAACATAACACCTGCTTCTTTCTGTAATTTAAAAGCTTAAAATATCCGTATTATTAAAAATAGGTCAATGATTGAAATTCCCTGAGGCGTACGGAAGGATCGAGCGCTTCCTAATTTGAGTTTTCGACTGCAGATCACCTGATGCCAGTACCTGTCTAATAAGAACTTAAAGAATTTCATTTGGGAAGAAAGATACCATGTGAAAAAGTGAAATCTTTTGTACAAAACAATCTACATTGTGTGCTGCACTTTTAAAACCTTTACCTTTATCATAGTATAGCTTCCTTTACCGGGATAAAAATCAGGATTTTCAGAACGCGATATTTATGGTTAGACAGGTACCGCTATCCATCTGTGTGATCTATCAACTTGACGATCTAATAAGTTAATGTTAATTGGCACCAAACGACCTGGTAACGAGTTTCCTCAAATTTGCCTTTAATTAAATCAATATGTATTGACATGTTCATGGTTTTAGTTCAAAAACCGGCCAAGTGCGAGTCTGACTCACACTCGTGATAGCTACATTCACCAAAAAAAATAGGTAACGTTACTGACGGTCATAAACAATGAAAGCACCGAATATTTCTCTAACGAAGGGACAAAATTAACTTTGCCATTCGAAAACTGTTGTCCCCATACATCAATATACAAACATTTCCAAGTAGATTTTAAAAGCTGGTCGATTATTATTACTCGTAAATTTGTAAAGCTTACTTAGCTGTGATAGATTTCCTTTTAATTTAGTTATATACGAGTTTGTCATGGACCAAGTTATTAAACAGTGCACTATGTATAATGCCCGGGCCTGCCCTATGTACATTGCCCGATTTAACTTGACTTGATTCATTATGAATCAAGTCAAGTTAAATCGGGCAATGTCATAATACTGGTTTAAATTTCTATGTTTATCATATTGTCTGGTCATTATGAAATTGCTACGTAACGGTTGGGCAATTCAATAATTATGGTGAGTGAATTAGTCCAAGATCGAGTGAAGCGAGCTCGGGAGCTTAGGGCACCCCGACGGGGGTGAACCCGGTGGGGTCGAAGTGAGGTGGCTCAGTAGCCGTGGCTTAATCACCCACGGTGAAGCGAAGAACTCGAGGAGAGGCCGCTCGTCAGGACTTTTGCTGACTAAGCCGAAGACGTAGCGGCCAAAAAGTAGGTTACGGTGCCGCTTGGTAACAGAGGCGACATCGCAACTGAGGCGGGCCGCGACTTCGTATGGTGCGTCCCAGGTCCCATACGATATCGCAGCTGAGGGTTTGAGACTAGTTTAGATAATTTTGCATGCAACTCTAAATTAAAATGTAAAACCGAAATAATGGATTTTGCATTTCTGATCACACTGCTCAGCTATTAGAAGTTAAGGTTATTAAATCATATAGAATAAATTCATGGCGCATCAAAAACGCGATCTATCTGGTGAAATATGGCTAGATTTAAAAAATGTCTTAAATGTCTTTCTTTCTCTGAAATCTACCAAACCGAAAGTGCTAATAAAGCATACGATTATTTTCTGTCGCATTTTCAAATGCTGTAAGATCTTTGCTTTCCTTACAAATTAATAACAGTTAAGTCTTATAAGAATATTAAATGGGTTTCAAATGGTATCGGAGTGTGTAGTAGGAAAAAAAGACTATTACTATGGAAATACAGACGCAAACCATCAAATTGTAATAAAAATATCTTAAGAAATTACTCGCGTAGGTTTCGAAAGGTTATTAAATTTACGCAAAGAGCACAAAATCATTATTTCATTAACACTTCAAGCAATAAATCGAAAGCGTCATGGCAGGTTATAGATAACACAACCCGAATAAAAGTTCAAAATACTACCATTACTAATCTGACAGACATTGCAAACGCCTATAAAAAGTATTTCATTGACCAGTCACAATATAACATGACGGAACCACCGGACACTACGAACTTGACAAGTAACCCCAACTCACTTTTTATGCATCCAGTACCGCAAGATATTATGAGAGCGATACAATCATTAAAAAATAAAAGCAGCACTGGATATGATGGCATATCAACAAAGGTTGTAAATTTTGTATCAGGCGACATCGCCTTGTATTTGTGTGATATACTTCAATTATGTATCAGTACTGGAGTATTCCCAGATGGTTTAAAAACAGTAATAGTGAAGCCACTTTAAAAAAAAAATGAAGATCTAGCAAATTATAGACCAATTGCTTTATTAATACCCATTTTTCCAAGGAATAGAATAATTAGGATAGAATAATTTATGACTCAGTTAATAACTTCTTATCCAAATATAATATTTTAAGTGCGGAACAAAAGGGTTTCACGAAAAATAAAAGAATAAATACAGCCGTTTACGATTTGATAAATGTCATATTGCAGAATGTAGATAAAAAAAGTACCAATTTGCGCAAATTTTACAGACATAACGAGGGCATTTGATTGTGTTGATCACGAAATTCTCATAAAAAAGCTAGAAATCATAGGCATCAGAGGAAACGTACTTAATCTCTTAAAGTCATACCTTAGCAATTGTAAGCAACATACAGAAATATTTAGAATATGTCTAAAACTAAGCACGAAGAAAAATATTTATCTAAGGCTAGAATTATTAGGTATGGCGTACCACAGGGTAGTGTGCTGGGCCCTTTATTATTTTAGTTGTATATAAATGATTCACCTCGCCACATTGAACATCCTATGGTCTTATTCGCTGACGATAATACTGCCTTGATTAAATGTATTGACAAAAAAACATATGAACATGACATAAATGACACTTTAATAAATATTATACGCTGGCTTGACCAAAATAATTTAATGATAATGACCAAAGACAAACATAATGCATTTTTAACAACGGATTCCACCAGATGTCTTACATTTACATTATAATGGACAAAAAGTTGACCAAATACTAGTTGTTAAGTGCCTTGGCATTATGATAGATAGCCAATCAATTTGGAAGCCACAAGCAGAATGAGCCGTTACGAAACACATAACCATCGCCCTCTCTCGCCAACATTTATGCCAAGGGAATCCGATGAATCGGTACAACTATTAAGTATGACAGATAGTTTACCGAAAAACAGTACACAAGTCACTAACACCAACATTACAGTACATAACAAAAATATTGCACTCAACTTAAGTAACTGTAGCAACGTTATTTTTAATTTTTCTTATTTATTTATTTAGTCATTTCCTCGCTGAGGTGGGATGAAAAGTTACGTGTTGCACTCGAGTGCATAGATTTTTCACCTCGTGCTCTTTTGATTCCCTCGCGGACGCTCAGGATTCTAATTTTTGAATCTTTCGCTTGTTCGGTCATCAAAATCGAGCACGCGGTTAAAAAGCAACTTTGCACTCTTGTATAACAAATAACTATTAATTACCACTTTGTCCACGTTACTAATATGTACATCCATGCCAAATTATAACTTTCTAGTACTAAGAGTATCTGAGCTAAGCTGCGGTCGGACGAACGGAAGGACAAACGGATATGGCGTAACTATAAGGGTTCCTTATTGACTACGGAACCCTAAAATGGAACGATTTTTTAAACCTGTTTTTAATTTATAATTAAAAGATTTGTCTAATGTTTAAAAAAATGTTTTTAACCGACTTTTCGTACAATACTTTACAATCACTGTTAAAATAAAATGCATTTACTATATTTTCACGATTCATCATCATCATCTGCCTAGCCTTTTCCCAACTATATTGGGGTCGGCTTCCAGTCTTACCGGATTCAGCTAAGTAACAGTGTTTTACAAAGAGCGACTAAAGAATAAAATTAAATGATTTGATCAATTGAACCCAGCTCGAGGCTAGAGAATGTGATGAAGATTGGGATAAATAACCCAATTCCAAGTAAAAGTATAAATGAATCAAACAAAACATTCAAACGCAACAAGCGCTGGAGAGTGTTAAACAGTTGTATTTCAAAGCCAACAGCAATTTGGACAAATATGATAACAAACTTGTACAACAAAACGAAGACTCCTTCAAACAAGGGGGAAAATATTTATTGAAAAATTTGTTATGTTGTTGCTTGTGTTTTCGGATAAAACTTCTTCTGTAAAATTAATAAATATTAATGAAACATCCACGAACACAGTGAGCAAAATTTCATTTTTTTTTTTCTTTCAGCACATATTTATTAAAGCGAAGACAACAAAGGCAATATATAGGTACCTTCTTAGGTAGGTACCTACCTATTTCCTTTTTTGATTTGTTTTAACAGATGTTATCTTTAACATCTATTAAACAAAGAAAATTAAACAAACTTTGAAGAAAGCATTTATTTCAATTTTATTAAAACAATTATTGTATCAGTGTTACAATTATGGTTTCAGGTTCAATAACTACTTTCAGGTGAATTTCTAAAATAACAATTTAGCAAAGTTTTCTAATCAAAGATAGAACAAAACATCAATTTGATACTGAAAGTTTATTTCACGCTACGTATAACGAAACAATTAATTTCAACAATTAATAAATAATTTATATTGCAATTTGGTTTTATATTTTTTAACACCCTTGCTCGTAAAGCTGATGTAATTACACCGGTTTTAAATATGTAAAGCGGGTCATAAAAAACGCGTGTGTTACCAAAGCAAATAGTTAAGTTATGGTCCATACAAATTCCATAACAGTATTATTTGCCATTTCAAATATGGAACTGATCGCCGCCTTACGACTCCAGCTAGTCAGCAGTGCGCTGTTGCTATTCAAATTTCTAACTAATCGCCGCGCGGCGCCAGTCAGTAGGCAGCGCTAGCGCGCTGTTAAAATGGCGGGAAAGCAACAGTGTGCATTCACAGATTAAGTTTATTTAAAATAAAAAAAAAACAGTTTATTCGGTAATTTAAAAACTTGGCTGCATGCTCTAGCGTCTTTGCCAACATTTTCACGCAGCTACGGCAGAAAATAATCCTCGCGCCATTTTTCTCAAATTTTCATTTCTTTGTACTTGTTTTGTGAATATCTAAAAATGACAACTTTTAATGAAGATGAGCAATATATTACTTCAACTCCACCGGATATACTAACAGAAGCGCGAACCGCATGCGACAGCTTGCTGCCGTCAATATCCAAGGACAGATACATAACCACGTATGAAAATTTCTTGAAGTGGAAATACATGAAAAATGCCAAGTCATTTTCCGAAAATGTAGTTTTGGCGTATTTTAATGAACTAGCTAGTAAATATAAGCCTAGCTCGTTGTGGACAACATATTCTATGCTGAAAAGTACCCTCAAGATGAAAAATGGTGTCGATATTAATTTATATACAAATCTCATTGCATTTTTAAAGAGACGCTCTGATGGTTTTATAAAGAAAAAATCTAAGGTACTGTCATCAAATGACGTCGAAAAGTTTCTAAAAGATGCTCCAGATAGCCAGTACCTGGCAACAAAGGTCAGTTTGCCTCCTTATTTTATGTATTGATCTACCTACTGTACATACATACTCTTTTACATATTTTTTAACGACCGTCTGTAAGCTAAGTACCTATACCTTATCTAACACATTTTTATTTCTTTTCAGGTTGCGTTAATATTTGGTATTCATGGTGCATGTAGACGGCAAGAGCTTCACAATATTACCACAAAAGACATTGCAAATCAAGGCAAAATGCTTTTAGTTAAAATCCCAAACACTAAAAACAAAATACCCCGATCTTTTATTATCGACGGCCCATTTTATGACGTGGTCAAAAAATATGAAGCTCTGCGTACGACTAAGACAAATAATAATCATTTCTTTCAGAATTACCAAAAAGGTAAATGTACTGCGCAACCTATTGGCATAAATAAATTCGGTGCCATGCCAAAGGAAGTCGCCAAGTTTTTAGGATTGCCGGATGCTGATTGTTATACAGGGCACAGTTTCAGAAGAACGTCAGCTACATTACTTGCTGATTCGGGAGCTGATATATTGACTTTAAAGCGGCATGGCGGGTGGCGTTCTAACTCAGTAGCAGAATCTTATTTAGAAGATTCCATCCAAAACAAAGCAAATATAAGTGCCAAAATAACTCAGGCAATAAATTTGGAACCACAAACGAAGAAGTTTTGCCCTGAGCCGCGCTCCTCTACTTCTACTGATGATACTTTTTTATTTACAACTAATGACGAATTACAATGCTCTTCTGCCGCCTTTCAAGAAGTTTCGTCGTCTCCAACATTTACCCTAACACAAAACAATGACATGAATAGTAATAATAATAATAACATAATTAAAAAACCAACTACAACTACGTATCATTTTAATAATTGTAACTTCACTAACTGTTTCAATAATTAAAAATGAACAAAATATAATAATTTTTTTTCTGTTTCCTCGCAAATGTGTTAAAAAACGTCGTACGATATACGTGCGTATTGGTTATAACATGCTCGGCTCAATTACGCCCTCGCCTTCGGCTCGGGCTGAAATTCCGCCTCGCATGTTATAACCATCTTAACGCACTAATATCGTAATGTACTATAGCGTGCGCGTGGAATACCGCTTCTGTAATTTTTATACAGAATGTAGGTATTGTGAAAATCTAAATCTGAATGAGTCTTAATCCGTTACCTGTCAAAACTGTCTATACTGTGATTTTTTATTTCGTAGAAACAGCTACCAATGACCATATATTTTTTAAATGTTGCAAGCGCGGAGCTTAGTGTTGTTTGTAAGGCTCAATCATATACGTGATTCATCGAATCGATGTGACATGACACTTCAATTTAATTTTACTAATTGGTGTAAATAAATGTTTTATGCATGTAAACGTAATATATTAAAATATAACAGTACATTTTATTGTGTTAAATATGAAATCAGTAGTTATATAATGCGATCGATAAAATGAAGTCTGACATAAATGAGTAGAAACTAAATAAGGACCGCTATTTCCATAACAAATTTATTTTTCAATACAGTTGTTAAACATGGCGTACTTTCAGAGGCTACAATTATGATTCGAAAGTTAAATCTTACGCATAGGCATCTTTCTGTTACGCGGTCGTGACTTTTGTTTACGAGCTCGATCATTATGTTTGCAGTTTAGTTTTAAATTTATAAGTCTATTTAAAAAAGTTTAGTAGCAAGGAGTTTTCAAACATAGAATAAAATGGGATAGATTTTTTACGAGGAAAAATGAATGATTCCGTACGTTTTAGCATTGATTTCTCAAGTCTTTTAAATGGTTGTTTAATATTTAATAATAATATTTTAATTACCAGTTTTATTTTAATTATTTTCACATCATCATTTGTCAAAAATCGAATAGGCTGTATAGGCTGTTTTCGTTGAAAAAAAAAATGTCCAGTCGCAAAAACGCGCCATAAGTCAATTTAAAAAAGTTTAGTAGCAAGGAGTTTTCATACATAGAATAAAATGGGATACATTTTTATACGAGGAAAAATGAATGATTCCGTATGTTTTAGCATTAAATTCTCATATTTTTTTAAATAGTTGTTTAATATATTTAATTACCAGTTTTATGTTAATTATTTTCACATCAACGTTTGTCAAAAATTGAATAGGCTGTATGGCTGTTTTCTTTGTAAAAAAATATGTCCAGTTGCAAAAACGCGCCATATTGAAAATTTTATTTATTGTGAATAAACAAATCTAATTCTTTGATTTGTTTTTACTGTTTCTCACAACTGTATTGAAAAACGTCGTGTGATACACAGGTGTGTAGGTTATTGCAAACTCGTGTCATTAAAAACCCTCGCCTTCGGCTCGGGCTTGTTAATGGCAGCTCGTTTGCAATAACTTACTTTCCACCCTTGTATCACAATGTACTATTTCAATACAGTTGTTAAACATGGCGTACTTTCAGAGGCTATAATTATGATTCGAAAGTTAAATCTTACGCATAGGCATCTTTCTGTTACGCGGTCGTGAATTTTGTGTACGAGCTCGATCATTATGTTTGCAGTTTAGTTTTAAATTTATAAGTCAATTTAAAAAAGTTTAGTAGCAAGGAGTTTTCAAACATAGAATAAAATGGGATAGATTTTCTACGAGGAAAAATTAATGATTCCGAACTCGTGTCATTAAAAACCCTCGCCTTCGGCTCGGGCTTGTTAATGACAGCTCGTTTGCAATAACCTACTTTCTACCCTTGTATCACAATGTACTATTTTGCCGTTCTACTTCGATTTTCGATCAACTTTCGATCACTCAGGATAGTCAGGATACGACACTATTTTTTATGTAACGTTATAGTGATAACCCCCAAATTTCAGTTTAATCTACGAAATTGATAATCAGAGTATAGTTTTAGAATCAAAATAATATCAGAAGTCCAAAGTTCTGGACGTATGGGCCCTCTGGGCCACACGAAAATTTTCTGAGACTGATTCCCTTGACGGTGCTCAACACAACGGCTTTGGGATCTCTTGTGGAACTCACCTGTCTCCAGCTACGCCTTAATTAGGAACGTCCCAAGAGAAACCAAGTATTGTGTCCTCCAACAATTTCGCGGTGCAATACCAGGACAGCGGCACGTACAGTAGTGGTTACTGTTCTCCCCAAGGTTGCTTTACGGATGATCCGACTATGTACTGAGAGCGCAGTAATAACTCCTATCTATACGTTTAGCTTGGAGCCTCTCACTTGGCCCAAGGCAGACACACGGGGGTTACATAAATCAGATTCAAAGAACAATGGCGAATTCTTAGCTGATTTAAATTTGAACGTCTGAAAGTGAGTTAAATACGAAAGAAATTCCAATAATTGACTACGTTTTTTGAGTAAAACATTAACTGGTTCATTACGGATAAAAAAAAACATTATAAATGTAAGTTATTTGATTTCTACTAATATAATTTTACTTTTTTTATACTAATGTTATATTGCCCTTTTACTTCCACGAAATTGAATAATATTACCTATTAAACACATTATTTATAAAAAAAACATTATAGATGTAAGTTATTTGATTTTTACTAATATAATTTTACTTTTTTTTCATACTAATGCGATATTGCCCTTTTACTTCCATGAAATTGAATAATATTACCTATTAAACACATTATTTATAGTTACCCAGACATAACCTACAAAAGTTCTTGACTGAATACGAGTATCTATTATTCTCGGCAATCTTGAACAAAAATTATTGCACAAACTTATTCAGAACATGACCCTGAATTAAACAAGATATTTTTCATCTAGAGTCGTTGGAATTTAATCTCAGCTAAAATAATGTATAGGCTTCTGCCGTTGTTCTTTAACTCTTTGGAAAGGACTTAATTGTATTGTTTCAAAGTACAATTAAATATCCAATAAACACTATAAAATTCGAATAATTCATTAAACTCAGCCCTTGGTAGTACGTACAGTTTCTGCAGCTCGTCGGTTCGACGGGTTCAGCTACCCACGCCACGTTTTCCGATTGACGGTCTTCACTCAAAGACTCGTCTGCTCCAACGAGTAGGTAATGGCCAAAAATAATTACATAAATCCCCATTCACCCTTGAAGTATTGGTTGAACTATCTAACGTCCACAGACGAGACGGCTGGCCATTTTGGTTTTTAACTCATATCTATAGTGGCCGAGTTCGATTTATTGCAGAGAGACCTATATTTGCGGACCTAATTTATCGAGAAAAAGAGTGTAAACACTTATGGCCTGCCAAGACACGAAGTGCCGCTTTGACTTTTGTGCTTTAATAATAAGTATCTGCTTCTTGGCACTGACCCAAGTATTGAGGCGCAACTTTGAAGCAGCCTATGTCCGGCCACCTAAGTTAATTGAATGATTAATTTGTTATTACGGTAAACCAAATGTATGCCGTGTTAAAGTAAATCCAAGCCTAGCCAAACATACACATTAGCTACAAAATGTTAGGCATTCAGACTTAGAAGTGACTTACGCTGCCTTTGTCGCGAGCCAACTCTCGAAGTTGGGTCTGAACTATTTACAGCTCTAGACAACAAATAACCTTCTCTTCCCTATTGGGTTACCACTGACTGACGCCTGAATTACGGCTTAATCTGAGTTAAACATGAGGCTTTATGACATATGTTGAATTTTGGGTTTATTTGATCACGTACTGAAACCGACCTTGTTTACCACGTTAATCCAACCCAACTAATTTATTGCGACCCCCCGTATGTGCCACACACTATCGTGACTATTTAAGTCAACATAAGTGCCACAGCAATTTCTTTTTTATTATCCTACCCAGAATTTATTACGAATCATCTAAAAGCCTTATCGAACTCAAACAGAACTCCAATTACAGTTTAATTACATTGTTATTTTCATAGAAGTCATTCGTAGGTCAGTTGATAATACGAATACAAAGAAAGTTACGTACAACAAAAAAAATATATTCTACGGAAAATCAGTTTAAAGACTGTGACAATTGATTCACAATCTCGGTTATCGAGTTACTAGCAAAATACGAATACATTTCCTGAAATAACATAACAAAATAATCTGTCGGATCTGTCGACATTTCTTGTTCGTAAAAATGCCGGGAAACTGAATTGTTAGTGGCATTTGGTCACACAGTGAAAATCTTTTGTTATATTGCATCAAAAATAGAAAACATGTCACTGAAATAGGAATAAAACAAAAAACACGTTCATAGCGTTCAGTAAAGTTTGTTTTGGACACGTTTAGTACACAATAACCCCACTTCTCCATTTGTCATTGTAAGTTGGTCTACTGCGTAGGGACCTAGGCTAGCCCCCAGTCAGTCTAAGTGTTATTAAGTTTTTCATTATGAATTCTGTGACACACCAAAGTCTGTTTTGTGCCCGGTTGAAGGCCACGGGCCCGACTTGTTTTCCCTTTTACATAAGATGATAACTCTTAAATAATACCTACTATTTGTTTTAAACCTAAATGTGAATTTACTAAGTAGATATACCTACAGATACACCACTGTATACCCCTGCCGAAAAAAATCGTGGGACGGTAATGGTGTTTCCTATTATAAATCGGAACTTCCCTGTTGACCTTAGTCTATTAAAACAACGGCATATCCGAAGATAAACTGTTTACATAATACAGCATTCATTAGCCAATCTGGAACCAAAACAACACGAAAGTGCGTAAAATCACAGCGAAAAAATTCAAGTCATATGTCAGGACTAATAATACTCCATCGTGCAATATATACAACATTTGGAATAATGTATTGGCATCCAATATACAAATTATCTTGGCAATAGTTCCCGAACTATTTACCTCACGTCAAAATTGTAAAAGCTATCGATTTGTTACAAAACGGTTTCTAGATAATGTTTAATAGGTAATAATACTCGTAGCTAAATGGAACTGGGTAATGATATCGACTCCGAAACTGAAACTGTTAATGCATTTCATGAGTTCATACAACGTAATACGGAAGACCTATAAGCATTCGGTATTCGCCACAATCTGCTGTTTATGACGATAAACACTGCATGCAGATATGACTTGGCAGATGAATAATAGCAATATAATCGTTAACGTAACATACTGTGTAGATTGTGCCTAGTGTTGTCACTGCTATGTAGGTCGCTTCTCGTCAAACCGGATACAGTTCTTCAATTTTACATGATGTGTACTACCTTCCATAACACCACAACTCAGTAACACGATACCCATTGATGACAGTGGTTGTGAAACTTTCAGATTTCTGAGTACTAACACGTTCTCATAATATTGCTCATGGATTTTATAGCGTAGTACTTAGATTTTGCTTTGTCTTCCTTAAAAAAACTGGAATTTCTTTCAGTTATACCATTATCTAATCGGCAAAAATTGCCGCGGGCACACCTTTGCTAATATAAAATTCATGTCAGCATATTGGAGTCAAATAAATCATTCTCTGGCAGCACATTAGCTATATCGCGTCGTAAGCGATAGTCACACGAACTTCAATCGAATGTTAAAGCGATTTGCAAACAAAAGTATGCACTCGTTTTTTTTTATTTGCTGTCTTTGGTGTAAAGTCGTGGCGAATGAGAGTGTAACGCTTCTACACCTAAACAGCTGAACGGATTTGAATTAAACTTGACAAATGGATTGACCAATATCTGGATTGGCATATAGGATGTATTTTTATGTCGGAATAATGTTCAGTGTTCACGCGGGTGAAGCAGCGGGCAGAAGCTAGTTATTCAATAAATAAGCAACTTCACACTTGTTTTTGCAATAAGGACTCCTACGGGCAATGAACCTACATTATGTAACTATGTCATAACTGAGAAGGAAGTAGATATGAATATGATAATGCTTTCTCATGTGGAAATTAATTTTCGGAGGAGGAGAAGAGGAGAGAAGGAGGTCGTGGCTAAATAATAACAGCCGCACGGGTCGATCATCAAGGTTAAGCAACGCTTGACGAGGTCGGTCCGTGGATGGGTGACCATTTCAACATACCGAGTTTCCTCCATGCCTCGGAAAGCACGTTAAGCCGTTGGTCCCGGCTGTCATTTGAAGATCTTTGACAGTCGTTACGAGCAGTCAGAAGCTTGAGATCTGACACCAGTCTAACCAAGAGGTATCGTGTTACCCAGTTACTGGGTTGTGGAGGTCAGATAGGCAGTCGCTCCATGTAAAACACTGGTACTTAGCTGAATCCGGTAAGACTGGAAGCCGACCCCAATATAGTTGGGAAAAGGCTAGGCAGATGATGATGATTTGGAAATTAATTTTCGAGTAAGCACGAGATATAAATTATATTGCTACTGCATAATGTATTCAGAAATTTTAATTATTTACCCCGAAGGTGTACTTAATTTCAAATTAAATATATCAAAGTAGAGTCAAGGAAGTCATTTGCGGTATTTGTTGGTAAACAGACTCCTAATGAAAGTACAATTTTCTGAAAACAACTTTAAAATTTAATTGGCCGTTCATTACTTGGTAGAAATACTTCCTTAAAAGGAAAATTGGATCATATTGTTAACGAATTTCTCTCGACTTGGACTGCCAAAATAAGTGAGATATAAATACAACGGCACTTCGACTCGATACGAGTTCTAACGCTGGAACTTCGTCCATGATCAAAATCCCATCTAAATCGGAAGCGATGACCACCACTTATCGTACTTGATAAGTATAGGTTCTACCTACTTACTTTTACGACACGATATTGACCTTAGAAGTTATGTTTGTATGTTACTTACCTTAACTTGACAAACTTGAGAGTGTCGTATCTATATTTTCACAACAACAACTGCGAAAAGACAGTGTCAGACTCTCTTCAAGATTCTCAAACAGATAAAATTCAATATAATGGCGGCTCGAAACACTCGCTCGTAGCAAATTCATGTTACAGCGAGGGTGAGTTGTTGGTTACTGCGCAGTAAAAATCGAACTACACAGACGTCATTAAGTTTGAATCGCACTATACCATTTGTAACCCTATCGGCGAACCTCTCAATAAAAACACTTATTCGGGTCTATACGACCCACATCTTATTGGGGATATACTTATTGCTCAGCTCACAGAGTAAATTGTAGTTCTAAAAACTAAAAAACACGCTTTAATTGTAAATTGAACTAAAAAGTCGCTAATCCTGAAGATCTTGGTAAGGCATTTGGGACAAACAATTTAAACGCGCACGGTAGAATCAACTTTTATTACTTGCAAATTTTATTTTTTTAGACTTTCAAAAGTACTTTGACTTTGACTAAATTATTGCATTGTCATCGGTCCTTGATAGGTGTGCAAAGTTTCAAATCAATCCGACGTTTTGATGTGGGTGAAAATCACGTTCAAAGATTCCGTTATATTGATACATAGATACATAGTTACATAGATACATACCATGCTAATAAAAGCGTGTTAAAAACACGTTTCTTTACAATTTTGCCACGTTCATACTCGAATAACTAATCAAAATATGGGCAATGTAACGTAATTTATATAAGTTAATTGAAATCTCGATCATGATAGATTCTAACGTTAAGAGGAAATATGGGCAAAGAGCGACGACTGAATTTCCTTAGTATAAAGTCATTATTCGAGGTTTGGCTCTCGTCTCTTTCCTTCTTCAATATGGGACCAGTTTAAAAGATATTCTATAAAATGAAAATCTAAAATCTTTATCTATTGAAGTGCAAATTATTAGAGCCAGCGTGCACTAGCGACTTTTTGTTGAACGATAGTTTGCTCGTTCACGGAATCAGTATGGAGCTATATGCGTTGCCAGTTTTTTTTTTTTGGCAAGTCGGAATTTTGAAACTTTTAGAGTGAAAAAGCGGGATTCTTTCGTCGAAAGCGGGACATAGTAGTTTTTTTGTGTAAAACAACTTATATAATCAAAAGTTTTTATGTATTTTTCTTTGTATTTGAGTTTTAAATTACGTTTACATGACAATAGATAGCAAAAATGCACATCCCACCCGACACATAAAAATCGGGACGTCCCGCCGAAATCGCGATGTCTGGCAACGCTGATTGATGTGCACATATATGGCGATTATAGGTCTATACTGATTCCCTGAACGATCAAAAAAATCGCTAGTGCGCGCTGGCTCTTACTGTTAATAAGAATTATTTCGTTCTCGGGACATTTTAGTGGATAACCTATACCTACCTACTGGTTATATTCTGGTCATATTTTAAGAGCTGACCCAAATTGTTCATAAAGGCACGTTCCTATAACGTTCGAAAGGTCTTTGAGGATTTATTATTTCATTTGTCTAGGTACTATGCTCATCGGAATGCGATTAGGTATTACTAGACTTGGCATGTCATTGGCTTTTATGCGATAGAAGTAACTTCAGAAAATATCCTTAACAAAAACCTAAAAAGGAGAACTTAGAGAATTTTCATCACTATAATAACATAAAGCCTGTTTTTAGGGTTCCGTCGTCAACAAGGAACCCTTATCACATCATCACCCTATTAATGTTCCCACTGCTGGGACACAGGCCTCCTCTCTGTGAGAGGGGATGGGCCGTAATCCACCACGCGGGCCCAGTGCGGATTGGTGGATGTCACATGTCTTCGGATTTTGGTTCTAGGACATGCCGGTTTCCTCACGATGTTTTCCTTCACCATTTTTGAGAGCAGTGGTGATGAAATAACTTACACAAAGTAAAGCGCCCGCCTGGGTTCGAACTCACGACCTACAACTTGTAAGTCGCAGCCAATACCACTGGGCCACCACTGCTATCTATCATTTAACCCTTATAGTTTCGCCGTCTCCGTCAGTCCGTTTGTCCGCAGCTCAGCTCAGAGACTCTTAGTTCTAGAAAGCTATAACTTGGCATGGATATACATTGTCATACCACGCCGACAAAGTGGTAAAAAAAATCACGCACAATTATTTTTTTCTACTTTACACGTAAAGTGGGGATGTTTTTATCTCTCATTTATCCCATGGAGTAGGTTATCGTTGGATAAGCCTTTAGAAATGTTAAGTTTCTTTAATTTACGTTTATGAGTGATAGTCGACCAGCTTTTAAAACGTACTTGGATAAGTCAACATTTTGTATATTGATGTATGGGGACAACCGTTTTCGAACGGCAAAGTTAATTTTCTCCCTTCGATTTAGCAATGTTCGGTGCTTTCATTGTTTATGAACCTTAGAAATATTACCAATTGATTTTTGTGAATGTAGCTGTTTATACGATAGCCTCTGTGCGCGAGTCAGACTCGCACTTGGTCGGTTTTTTCTCATAGAAAGCATTACTACCATCCGAAAACAAAATAACAATAACTAAACATCAAAACCCAAGAAACTGTTCAAAGTTAGATATCTAATACACTCTGAAGATACTTGGTTGTTTTAGGCAAAAAACTTCAAGCAAATTGAGACCCTACCCTCTTGTACCTACTACCTACCTGACATTTTGTTTACACAGACTGTATAAATAGGTAAATATTTATAAAAACTCCCAGATTTACCAAGACTTGACCTCAGCTAAAATTCGGGCAACAAGTAGTACTCGTATAATTTCCTATCAAGAAAAACAGAGCCTTTGTGTACAAAGGTTCTTACCGACGTTTTTTTACGGATTTAGGTACTTTTACGGTCAGATAATTTATTCCTATAAAAATGGTCCTCGCATCTGAGTCGCACTCTCAATTCCCGCCATTCTGTCTGTGGGAGCCTTAATTCGTGAAACTTAATAATCGAGACACATTTCTAATTTTGACGTCAAATCCTAAAAATAAACTGATATTTATAAAGTACAGAACGGCACTTCAATCTGCTTTTGATTGACACGTTTTATTATTGTAAAAGCTTTATTTATGTAAGTTATTATGTGTCCTTAAAATTAACTTGACACCTCCACAATCCCCGTGTTGAAAATTCGTGTTACCAAACCGAGGACTTCCTCGGTTGGTGGTTTGGTTAGTATTTACCAACAAATCTTAACACTTCCATTGCCTCCCCAATTTTCACAATATCACAGATTAATTAATTTGAAAAAGTTTGACGATATCCTGTGCGATACTGCCTTAAAAATCTTAGGTGCGTTGTAGGCTTCTGGAGGAAATTTTGACCAACGCGTTTGCGGCAGTGATACTTTCACTTAGGTAGCAAACACACAGGATGGTCTAAGATACAAAAACGGGAAAAGACTCCAACAGAAATAAAAATTAAATCGGTTTGATTGTTTGTAATGAAAAGCCATTAAACTTTACGGAAGGCCCTGACGAAGAGCCTCTAGGTACAAAAAATTTACGGTCATTTACCCTGAAGGCCAGTAATTTGAAAGCTTATCCTTAAGGTTTTATTACAATGGAAATAATTGACCTACACAGGATTATACCGAAAATCCTTTCGCCTTTCAAAATGATGTACAACATACAGGTTAATTATTTTGAAATGTAGCACGTTTCCAAGAAAAAACGGGTGAATTTTACGAAATGGGCAGTTAAAGATTCCTCCTTATTTTGGTAAACTTTCAATGAATATGTTACCATAAAAGCCCGAACTACGGCTATACCAGTAAATCCTAAGATTTACCAAGTCATACTGGTAATCGTCCGAAATGATCTATGATAATGGCTAATTTCAGCCTTTCTCCAGCAGTCGCATGGTAAATCTTAAGATAATATTTGTTTCATGATAAAACATCCTTCTATGAGTTTTAAACATTTCCCGTTAAAAGCTTGCGAAATTATTTAAAATAATGTTGGTATTTTACTGTTAATGAATAAATAAGTGAAGCTAATCAATCAGTCCTTAATTGTTCTCATCATTTGTTATCATAGTGTGTCACAGACATAACAATTTTTGAACATTTACAATTCAAGATTGCTATTAAAAGCCCGAAATTAACGATACCTTAGATCATTTCGGACTTTTACCATTAAGAATTGGTAAATCTTAGGTTTTCCCGTTAAATCCTAGGTTTTACCGTAGTTCGGGCTATTACAGTAACAATACATTGATCCGGCGACATTTTGATAGCAACCCACTGGTAAGGATTACCTTTTTCAAACGGCTTACCCTACATTTCAGTGGATTATAGGCTGTTACGGGTACTGTAGTTTTTTAAAATAGATTCTTTATAACAGCGGACAAAAGCTCTCGTCCGCCATACAAACTTGTAAAACTATGCTGATGCATTAAAAATGGTCTCCTAAGCTCGGCCAGCCATCTGTCAGATTAATACAAAGCGTACTGAAAGTGCTCCTTTTTTCTTCAATAAAATAGGTATGTGCCCTCAATCTAACGTTTGAACAAATTTATTTTTATTTTTATGAAATTTGTTAAGTGAAATGATAAACAATGAACCTCTTATAAGGTTACTTTTTCTGAAGGTTGTAATATAGTAAAGAAGTCACATTACTAGGTAATGTGTATTTCAAAAATTTTGCGAAGATATCGTGCTAAAATTTAATAAAACCTAAGCTTAAGTAACTTTAATAATGATAAAGCTTCTAACAAGGCACTTGTGAGCATTAAACTCAAATTACTCAAAGAAATATCTAAGCTCTAGGGTTTTTATGTTCTTGGTGAAGCTAAGTCAACATGAAGAGAAAGGCTTTTCACTAACATTCTACGTTCACGATGAATGTATTACACGCACATATCGCGTCATTTCCTCACGATGTTTTCCTTCACCGTTGCCTGTGATGTCCAAGATAAACTTAGAAAGTAGATATGAATAACGCCTGGACTTACATAGTTAATGTAAGTCTGAAATCTGTGGGGTGCCAGGGGCGGCTTAATTAACTCTGACACCAGAGGTGGCCACACCTCACACGAAAGAAGAAGAAGATCGCGTCATATCACACTAACTTTTTTGCACAAGTCCCTTTATTAAGAGGAATCCTAAAGACGCAGAGACACTAGTACTTTTATAAATCTATTTTAACTTATAAAGCTCCGATTATGCCATCAATATTTACTATTCCGCATTTAACAGTATAAATAAATGCTGTTTTAACTTAAATGAGCGACTCTTGAGGGAGGTGTACCTTAAATAGTGGAGATCTTTCAGCTGAAGAGATGATGAGGTAGTAAATACAACTCAAAGTTTCGGGGCTTTGATGATATCATAGTCGTGATATAACACCCGATACTTTCTCTACATAAAGACGATACGTCTTTGTGCACTAGAAACAAGTAAGTCAATCAATAAAGTCATATAAAATTCATCAGGCAGGCTAGAATCGATCGGAACCTAGTACTAAAATGCTATTCATACTTACGAATACGTTGCTATTTTGCAGTAGGTGGGTACATTAGATGCCTGTTCTTAAAGACGTCGAAAGCTAGTGACAGCCTTGTCATTATATTTCAAGGGACAAACCAATTAAAATGATTTTAGCACCTACAATAAGTACTTACGTACTTAAGTAGTCAAAGCAAATGATTGTAAAACCATTAATTTCATTGTGAGGATTCTCTTTCAATCAAGTACCTACGTACTTACTTAATAGAAATATAATTAAGATATCTCGCACAGATATTCATTGTTTTATAACTTTTGAGAATCATCATTTACAAATAAAAGGCACTTTAGCTAGAATCTTTTGCTTAATACACTGTCACTCAAATTTAGATAATAGATGGGCAAACTTTTTTAAATGGTCATAAACAAATCGTTAAATTCAACTAACAGCATTTAGCTTTACAATAGAAATAATAAAAGATGTCTGATCGTCATGTCACAGGTTGTTACTAAGCAGACCCGCACCTGACTATATGAGGTCACGCCATCTATGGGCAGCTGCGATACCTACGTCGGCATTATACAAAATTGAAATGTCTTATTTTCGCGACATTATCCATCTTACATTCGATTTGATCGAGATTTGGGCTGTACTGCAGTCTCTCCAACGGTACCAGATATACTACCGGTGCATCGAGGTGTTGAAGTGTTTGTACAAAAACGCCACCATGTCAATCAGACTTCAGGATCAGACTTCGTAACTTATCCTCCAGCGCGATGTGATACCAGGTGACGTCATTTCTCCGAAACTATTCACTGCTGCGCTGGAGGATATCTTTGGAAAAGGCTAGGCATCATCGTTAACGCAGTATATCACTCACCTTCGGTTTTCCGACGACATAGTGGTCATGGCTGAGACCATGAACAACGACAGTACAATGCTCGATGACCTCAGTAGAGCTTCCGAAAGAGTGGGTCTTAAAATAAACAGGGACAAAACCAAGTTCATGTTGAATGCCCATGTAACACCCACTCCTATTAAGATCAGAGACTGTAGAGTCTCTCGAAGTTGTAAATGTTTATGTCTACCTGGGTCAAAGGTCAAACGGTACAGTTGCGTAGATCTAACTTCGAGAAAGAGGTCAAGCATAGAATCCGAATACTGGGTGGCCGGCCCCGGATTCGCACATCCATCGCTTCATCCAGAGGGAGGTCTCCCTCTAGATAGAGTGGTGAACTGAACATCTGGATATCTTCATCATTTCAGCCGAAAGACTTCCTCTCTGCTAAACATAGGAAACCTACAAGCGTCGCCACATTGACCGGACCCGTGCGTCTCGCATCCAGTGGATCCCCGCAACCTTCACCTTGTCATTGGTCCACCTGGGAGGGATCTCATACAAGCTGACGTCTGGGATGTCCTCGATATAGTGTCGGGTCAATCTAGCTCTTGGGTTGTTTGCTAGATTCGCGACGGGTTTACTGATTGACGTGTATCTACAACTGCCCATAGAATATCTCGATACGCGGCAAACATAGAAGTTAGATTCTTGTGATCTAGTTGTTCTTCTAAACATATATATTCAGCAAATGCAGTTCGTTGTAATTTATTAATTCGTGGTACTGCGGGTAAAGTTCTTAGAGAAAGAAAAAAAGGAAAAGCTGCCAAAATTTATAAAAATCTGAAAGAGCTTTTTTCAATGGGACTTTTGAAAGAACTCAGTTTGCTTTGGACAAGATAAAGTCTATCGGTCAGCTAGTTTTTTTTAGAGAGACTTATTCAATGAAATACCAATGGAATTTAAAGGCCATTACAGCTATCATACAATATGTACATAATGCAAATGTTGATCAACTACTTGAATAAACTTAGACGACTGATAGATACCTAAATTATTTTTCGGAGAACCTCTTGAGCCGTCCATAGAAAAAAGAAAATAAGCTTGAAATTCTGATAACCATACGATTAAATTATCTTAGAGAAAATATGATGTGCATGAACGTGAAATAAGCCTTTTTACGTGCCATTCGCTTGGTATTTTTCCAAGCCAGTAATTTAATTATTCATGTATATTGGCAAATAAGGGACGCCTACGTGCTTTTGAGTTTGTTCACACAGGTCAACAGCATCACGATCTTTCTCATAATCATCTACTCTGAATTATCTAAGGAACAGTTTAATATTTATTATAAGCCTGAATAAGAGTCCCCACGCAGTTGATTTCTGAAGTTAGAAGGCGTTGCCGATAATGGCCCAGAAAGATGTGGTGAGATGATTTGGATGTTTCACATGAAGGCTGGTTCGAGACGGCTCGGGCAAAGAATATTTTGAAAGGAATTGAGGAATCACTTTGCCCAGCTGAAAGACAGCAACAGCTTTGCCCAGCTGTAAATCAGCAATAAATTTGCCCAGCTGTGAGACAGCAATTGCTAGATAAAAAGAGTGCGGCTTTTTTATTTAATCTGCCAAGAGAATCTAATCTCAACGTGCTTTGCGAAGTTTTAGACACTTTCTAATTTACCGAAAGTATTAGCAACGAATCATCATCATCATCTGCCTAGCCTTTTTCCAACTATATTGGTGTCGGCTTCCAGTCTTACCGGATTCAGCTAAGTACCAGTGTGAACGAATAATAATAATACATAAATATATATTAGGTACTACGTTAGTGGACAGTAATAATAATGTGGCAAACATGTACCTACTACCTAGTCCATCCCTTATGAATTCCGCCAAAAATTGCGACAGGCAATATCACGTAAAAATTGTTGTCATTATCGTAAAAGCTTATGTTATAAGATAAAACTTATATATTTTTGGGATACGTTTGAAAACAGGCCTCAAAGGTATTTTAAGGAATGTGGTAACCAGAGCAAACGCCTAATACACCAAAGGGTATTTCAATACTTTGCCAACCTAAGAGACATCGCTAGAATATTTCATATGCCTGTAATTTTACTAGTACCTTTAATGCCTTTATCCATAACTATCTAACCTCCACATATCAATACTGCTTGGGGGTAGAAAAGAGTATAATGTCATAGTAGATACGGTTATTTTTGTAATGGAGCAGCTACCTGCAGTAAAACACAGCTAGAGAAAACAGTCCTTAACTTCTTAAGTACCTACATAAAGGGTGTTTTTTTAGAGGTATTAAACTTTAAGTTGGCCACACTGTTTTAACTGGCGGCCATTTTGTCCGCTGTCAAGTGATTTGTGTTTAGTTTGGTTTGGCATTTCAACATGAATAGACTGACTCCTGAACAACGCTTCCAAATTGTGCAAATTTCTTGTTTTATGCAAATTGGCCAGAACTTTACAGTCAATGGTGACCGATATAGAGCCCTGATTACTGTCTTTTTCGTTCCTCATTTGAACAACCATGATGTGCAAGAGCTGTGGTTTCAACAAAACGGCGCAAGATGTCACACAGCTCGTGCCACAATTGATTTACTGAAGGAAACGTTTGGTAGCTACATTGTTTCACGTTCCGGAGGCCTCGAAGATCGTGCGATTTAACGCCGCTAGACTATTTTCTGTGGGGATATGTGAAGTCGCTAGTCTACGACGATAAGCCCGAAACGATCGACCACTTGGAGGACAACATTTGCCGCGTTATTGCCGATATACGGTCACAAATGTTGGAAAAAGTGATTGAAAATTGGACCTCCAGATAAGATTACGTCCGAGGCTGCCGTGGCGGTCTTATGCCAGAAATCATATTTAAATTATATGCCAAAAGATTATCTTTTGAATGAAGTCAATTTCATGTCAATTTTAAAAATTCATCCTTGTTTTATTCCATTTCAAAGTTCTATACCTCAAAAAAAAACACCCTTTTCTTCCTCATAGCATTGACAAATTTTGAAAAGGCCTTGCTGCCCCGTCCAAAAAATAAATTAGAAATATTACTGGTGGGTATTACAAGCATAATATATTTAGGATCATACATAGGATCCTATCTCTTATCCTAAATATATGATCTCTAGAATCATATCTGTGTATTACATTATCATAGATCTTTGATCCTATTTTTTATCATATTTGGTTGTAATGGAGGGCAAGTCGGTTATGTGTACTATACTATTGCCTCGGCAGTGTGTACAGCAGTGTTCCCCACAATAATTTTAGGATTCCACATCCATTAAACATATTTTGAACGGAATAAAGTAAATACAAAGAAATTTTGGCGTAAAATTTCGTTGTACTTATTTTTTCCGTGAATAAAACCGTCACAGTAATAAAATTAATTGCCTTAGGATTAAGAATATGGCAGTAGCAAAACTGAAAAGGCAAAATCACATAATTTTATGTACAGATTTTGTATTAGGAAATTATGAAAATTTTGTGTGACCGCTCTTAGAGCAAGCTTATTTCGAGTGTGTGTAAGGGACAGATGTATATGACTTATTGTTCATAGAAATAGGAGCAGGACGGAGCTAATTGTCTTGTACAGCTCTGTCCTGCTCTTGTTTCTATGATCCTATGTAACAACAAATGTCAAAAATCTTTTATCAAAGACGATGTGAGTTATATGTTTGTATTACGATATTATATAAATATAACTTATAGATAGAGATATATGATTGAAAAAATGAAAAAGTGATAAAAATATAGGGATTAGACAAACGATAACTAATAACACTTGTCTTCTAGCCCATAAACTCCTCATTTCAAAACTATCCGTTACTTAGTAAACGTTATATTCAAAGAGAGAAAGATAATAACTCAGTCACGTAGAAGCAGACTAGACTACTAAAATAATATCTAGGTAGGAATAACCGTCTAGCTATCACAAGGTAGAGCCTTGCTACAAAAAAATATTTACCGACTTTTCAATCGTCGAATAACATTTAATAAAGGTATTGACGTTTTGACAGCGGAAAAGTTAGCTGACAATTGAAAATTCAACCCTACCAAAACTTGATTCCCAGTGGGTGTGTCCTCTCGAGATATGCGAGCATTGAAATATTGTTGCTGAACTGACAACTATTGTGTGTGTGGTTCCAATTTCCATAAATTTCGTACAGGTAACCAGTAGTCAGCGGTGTTCCAAAAAAACTCGATGACTAAAATATTGGTATAAATAAAATGAAGTTCCGGCCACTGGCTTTGCATTTTTGCAGACAGCACGAAACATTTAGAACATGAAACGGGTAAAAAGGGTTCTGTGGCGAAATTTTTGATTCGTCCCATGTCCAACATAGGAATTTTTTAAGGAAAAATTGCCTTTGTAATTTTCGGTGATTAAGTATATCCTGAAGATAAAATAAAATTCTAACTTAAGAAGATATTTTAAAAAGAAAAAAACTATCAATAAATTTTTATAATCGGTTCGGTTAAATGATATAGTTTTTGAAAATGTACACCACTTTTCCCAGTTTTTTTTTTACCGCTTTGTGATACTTGTGATAAACTAATTTTAAGTGAGATGAAAGTAGGTAACTAAACTGAACTCCTATTTCATTTAATATGACGGATTTTTTTTTACTATAACCCACATATTACGGCAGGCCTAAATAATTCTGTCAATATTTTTTTTTTTGATCAGCGGTTTTGAAAATGAATGAATATGAAAGACGGATATAGATTTCATTAATTTGTAGGTACGGCGTTTTAATATCCACGTCGTAATATTGGAGATAATTCTAAGGTACGTCGAGTAAGCTCCTAGAGCTGTATAAATATTGATAGATATAAACTGCTTCGCGGGATTTCTTAGCACTATTCAAATAAGGCATGAATAGATACCGCAGTTTCAGCAACCTCGCGCTGTTTAGAATAGAACCAGCCAGACGTGAAATGATACTATTCAGGTCCAACATTTATTTATTTTGATGGAACATTTACGTAGGTAAGTTTTTCATGGTTCTAAGACAAGCATATTAATTTAAAACGTCTCAAATAGTAATGAGTAATATTTAGATACGAGTACGTCCCAACTAATTAAAATATAAAAATTAAGGAAAGTTGTTATATTTTTTAATTAACTCATATATTTTTATATATATCCGTAACGTTAACAATTTAAATGCTAAATAGAAACTTGCATGCAAAGCTTACCTTTTAAAAATAATTGTAGTTAGATAAATATTGTTTTATAAACTTTAACTCCATAAACTTTTTTTTAAACCAAAACAAGTAATTCAGAATCAATATTTGCATAAACTTTTTCACTTATTAATAACTTTTATAAGCACCGCAGCGAGATATTTGCGGAAGTTTATCGAATGGCTCCTGTGGACGCGACGGAGCGCGCGACGACGTTCGAAAGCACTGAACCGGGGCCCCGCTACACGAACACTGAATGTGAAAATGTGAAATGAGAATCAAAGCGCAGCTCTTCCACAGATGCGCTGAAAACACACGAATAACAACAATTATAAGTGTTCTATTACTGAAACTCATTCATGGTCAGACATTAACTAGTGTTTTAACAATGCCTGTTACTATTTAACGCATTACGCAGCGTCAAGTGCGCGGTATCACCGACGTCAAGTCTTAAGCTTTAGTAATTGTTACGTAAAAGTAACATTTGAGAGTACTGTAATAAAAAATATTGGTATTTAAATCATTTCTATATCTAACTTTGTTACTCAATAATGGATTTACTTTTAATGGAATGGCTGCAGTGTGGGGCTTTTCGTAGGCACCTTCTGACGCCGCACAGAGATCTCTAGATTTTCTGTGTTGAGTACGAGTACCTATCAATAAAAAAAATCTCACATTGCAATATTCTTTTTCATTGAAATATTCTTTTTCATTGAAATATTGATTTACAACATATTGCAATGTGAGATTTTATTTATTGACAGGTACTCGTCCTCAGCACAGAAAATCGAGAGATCTAAAGATAGGTAAGTATATTAAATCCTTCACGCCTGGCTCACCCTTATTTCGATGCGATGAGAGTTGTCACATTATTATTTAAAAAAAAAAACATTTGCGATTTTCTCGTTGACTGATGCTTTGACAAATATGTTCTTTCTGAGTATCTATTTGATCAGAATAGAGGATTGAAGAAACTATGCGTACCAACCCTCCCCTGTTTGGGTGAACTGGGGGACATTTTAAGAATTCTCGGAGGCGTTGTACCCTGCAAATATTTATTAACAACGTTAATGTAAATTCCTTCCAACGGAATTTGATAATAAAGGCTAATTTATCGATAACGTATTAACCACTTTAGTACAGCAACGTGCTAAAATGCTCTAACAAGTTTTAAGATGTAGACCACCGATTAACACAGCTAACGTGATAGTGGGTTCGGTTACAAGAGTGAGCTTAGACACCATTACTAGAAAAGTAGGTAACCTAAGAAGAATATCTACCAACTTTGTTTAATGGCTACTGAATATATCTTTTTCTACATAAATAAAATGCTATTCGTTGGTAAGCGAAACGAATTCGGCGCACAATGCCATATTCGCAAAATGACATATTGACACCAAATGACACATTCGCAAAATGACATATTGACGCAAAATGACACATTTGTAAAATGTCTTTGCTCAATATGCCACACTAGCAAAATGACACATTCGCAAATTGTCTTTCCTCAAAATGACACATTCTCAAAAAATCATGTAACATAATGAGCGATTTACTTTAATGACAATAAAATATTGTTAAAGTCATGAGTGTGATTGACTTCTTGCAGTAGACCGGTGATTTATGAATAAAAAATGCATTAATAAATAAACATTAATATCGCAAAGATTGATGTTCTGAACTTTGCTGTGTTGACTGTACAATTTAATCCAAAATAGGCTTGGTAGTGTCGTTAATTGGCAACGACACTACTGGTAGTGCGGCTGGTAGTGTCGTTGCCAAAAAATGGGATTTTTTGTATGTTGTATGGGGCCAGTTAGGGAAGTGTTAATCCAAATTTATAACTTTGAAAAACGTTAGCTCACTGCGATATTTTAGCAGATAGAGAAGGACATCACCGAGTGGGCTTGGGAAATAAGCTCCTGTAGCCTCATCCCACTAGTAACTATAAATGAGCCAGATCTATCACACCTTCTCAAAATTTTAGCCTGCAAATATAAGAACGGATGCCAGGTGGGCAAGCACTTGCCTGAGAGCTGGGCTGAAGAGTTTCTTAAAGTTTGTTAAATTTGCAACAATTTAAGCCCAATCGCAGCTCTATGAACCCGATAGGGACCAAGCTATGGCCCTTCGAAGATGGTCCATTTTTCCCGATTTTTTTAGTTTTACTCCAGTCCGGATCAAGATATTGGCAAATCACTCGTCCTAAAAGAAAAGTCATTAGAAATAAAGTTGTAGTACATTTAATATCCTTTCATTAAAGCACAGAACGAAGTCTGTGAGACTAATAATAAAATTAATCAATTTATTGACTTTATTGAGAATTGCAGCATTAATTCTACAATTTGCTTGTTATCAAGTAGTTCTTACAGTTAAAACATATTAGAGTGCGCGCAAGATGAGTATACGCGCGGCCAAAATCGGAACTAATCGTTTGTCATTTATGCCAGTTGTCAAGAAAGTGTGTTGTATTCCGTATTTTTATTCGTTTCCGAAGTAAATAATCGCCATCATTATGCCAAAAGTAATTTAAAGTGCTGGCAGGGACAATTTCTTGAAGTGAACAAGACAATAACGGGCCTACGGTACCGTTTTACAAAGATAGAGCCCGCGTTGCTTATTTGACAGGTAACTTTTAGGGATACCATTATACAAAAATTTCCCTAACTTTTCGTACCGGTGCCCAGTATTGGTTTTTGGGTGATAAATATACAAGCGGCACAGGACCGGCATCATGTAATATAATGCATCATTGTTATTTAGTTTAAGGCGTTTCTGAACGCACCGTCACCCAAATAACTCAAGAGTGTTGTGTGAGCTTCTTCAAAAATTGTTGAAGAGGAAATTAAAAAAGTAATGGACGGTAGCCACTGCAGGACCATTGTTAGACCAAATTTAACAGTAGGTACTACCAAGTATTCAATAAAAGATTTACAATAATTGAAAAGTTTTGAAGATTTTTCATCATATTCTATGCAAGTAGACAAAGCTAGTAATTAATTATGCTTAACTTAAATTACTTTCAGTTTTGAGTAATAAAAAATGAAGAAAAAAAGATCAGTTATGCTGGCAACATTAAGCACGCCACCCGTCGCGCGCAGACTTATCTTGCGCGCACTCTAACGCGCAAATTAAAAAAAAAATACGTGTCCGAAGTGACATTTCAAGAATTTGACATTATGCAGAAATTGCATTTTACTAATGTGACGTTTTGCGATGTGGCGTTTTCAGATTATGACAATTTGAGAATATGACGTTTTGCGAAATTCCTATATGACATTTTGTGAATGTGGCATTGTGCGCCTTATCCAGCGAGACACTTGAGAACACTTGGACCGATTATTTTTGTTTTGAAATGTTCGTTATATTCCGAATCAGTTTTAATGGGCGGAAAAAATTACAAAAGATTCCCAGAAAATGAAAATGAAATTTGGGTAAAACTGGAGGTGTTTTTTTATGGGGTGTTTGTAATAGTACAACATCTGTCGGTTTTCAGTAACAGAAAGGTAAACTCAATCTGAGTAATAACTTTTGTAGGTAATAGTGTGGTAGTGTTTGTAAGTTTGGATTTATTTCAGCTTTCAGCTAGAAAACTGTAGGAAAGGTAAAGTCTACCTAGTGTGAAAATTAAGGAGGTACCTAACTTCGCAATTTATGGCGATGAAACCGAAGCATTTCGTTACTACTCATCAATTTATTAACAACTGGGTTCGATTCGAACTTAAATTATAAATTTAATGACTATTAAAATGAGTGCTTGCTTTCGTTCGAGTCGATTTCTCCTGTTACTCAAGATAATTTTGAGGAATGAAATCAAATATCAGCGCCATGATTGTTTAAATTCTACCGAGTTCGTGTTTACTTATCGTTCTCTCATATTTGACATTATTTCTAACACAGACGTTGAGAAATGCCGCTCAACAATGATGATCATGGATTTCCTCTCATTAAATGTTTCAAAGAATTCTGCTTTCTGTAACACCTTTGCCTATTTTTTACAAAACTTATTTTATTGGCTTTCCAGAAAGAGACGTGTTGCAGAAGATTTTCGTTTCTCCCGTCACCTTTTCGTCTCTCCTGCTTTACTTTTTAGGGTTCCGTACACCAAGGGTCCAAATGGAGCCCTATTGCTGTCACTCACGCGTCCGTCTGTCTGTCCTTCGTCAGTCAAACATTTTGTTCTGTTGAATTTTTTCACTTCCTATTGACCTACTTGAAATTTGGTAATAATGTTTATTATTATGTATATTTTACTAACAAATACCAATATATTCATAAATTGGTATATGGCACGCTAAATGTGCGAAGTCCGACACGCACTTGGCCAGTGTTTTTCCTTATTTCAATTACTTAAGAGGTGATTTAATAGCCTAAGAGCCGACTGCAGAAATTTGCAGGAATGAAAGTTTTTGATTATACTTAATTTTCATGAATGATACTTGATAGTAGAATAGATTGCTGCAGGGTTGCCTGGAAATATTAGATTCAACTGTGATTTCATTTTAATTTTACAAAAAATTATTTTCGTTTTAATTTTTACTCTTTTGTTATGTTCTATCTTAAGTTTTAGTTAACGGTTAAAATGTATTTTATATTTCTTTATTTTTTTTGTAATATTTGTTTTTTTTTATATGCATGTTAAGATTCACATCTAGTAGGTGTCAATTAGACATCTTTTGTTGTACATTATTTTCAGCATAATCGATTGTAGGTACATCAGATTTGTAAATTACAAAAAAAAAAATAGCCGCAATAACCATAACTAAACAAATTTAAATTTATGTTTGATTAAAACATAACCCCCCCATCGTTGTCGCGAGCAGACGTGTTTTTTGTGACCTCCGTATATTTTATGCGATAAAAGTTGTTAATAATACAGTAAACAGTGCAATTAACAAATATATACGTGATCAGCTTGTCAACGTATATTTTAGTGGAAAAACCACAACTGTGCATAAATAATTACTCGAGTTGTTAACGAAAACATTATATAGAAACGGTTAAAAGTTAAAAAAAGTGCAAGTTCAGTGTGGGTACCAGGTTAATGACCTTCACACTAAAGAAACAGGTCTATGACACATTCCGCGGGACACCAACAACTAATCGCCTAATTCGCCACACAAACTGTTACTACTGTGGTCTAGCGGCTCAAGCGGCAGATAGTGTGCTACGAGTCGCAAGTTCGAATCCGGTGAAGAGACTATATTACTTTTTGTCTTTTCTTTGTTTAAATATATATTTTTTTTCTTCTTTAAATTCTTACGCTGAACAATCGAAATGTCTCAAACACCACCAAAGGGTTCTAAAAATAACAAACAGTTAAGCTCAGAGCCGGAAACTCGAAAAGAATGTTTTGCAGATGAAGGTAAACAAACCAACATTGCCCAGCGTGAGCGCGCAAATTCTAACAAGCGTCGCCGAGGACCTGGTGACGTTTCGAACCCGACTGATGAGCTTAGGAATGAATTTAGGGACAGGATTGAAGAATTGAGAATTTCTCAAAACGAGAGACTGGACAGATTAGAGACCCTTATAATGGACATTAAATCTCAATACACGGACATAAAGGAAACTAATTTTGAAATCGAGAAATCTGTTACAAGTATATCGGACCAGTTGACCTCACTAGAGGCAAAAATTACGGGTTTGGAATTTGAACGAAACACTATGGCGGAAAAAATGAGCTCTCTCGAAGAAAAAATGGACTCCTTGGATCGTCACTGCATTAAAACCTGTGTTGAACTACGGAATGTCCCCAAAGTACCACAAGAAAACAAGCAAACTTTGTTTGCTTTTGTACAATTCCTATCAAAACAATTTGAAACAAATGTCCAGCTATCTGACATTCGAGATGTGTCAAGGCTGCCATCTAAGAAAGAAAGCAAAACATCGAACATCAGTATTGAGTTCTCTAATACACTTCTGAAAAGTAATTTTCTTACATCAGCAAAACAGTTTAACACCAAGAATCCTGGTAATAAGATAAATTCGACTCATTTGGGTCTTGCTGTGCCACCTACACCTGTATATGTTGGTGAGCAGCTCACTCCACTGTCTAAAAAATTGTTTTACGCCGCACGAAGCTTTACAAAGGCTAACAACTTTAACTTCTGCTGGACGTCAAACGGTCGTGTTATGATCAAAAAGAGCCCTGAAAGTCAGTACATTATAGTTAAGAATGAACAACAATTACAGCAGTTGACGTCAGGAAGTAAGGAATGACTAGTGTACTGTAAATTATTATGTTCTGCTATATTTTTAAATTTATACTCTCATTTGTTTTTTAACTTGTACCGGCTTTTGTTTTTAAAATCATACTTTCATTTGTTCCTTAGCTTATACCTGCATGTGTTTTTTAATTTATACCGACATTTATTTTTTAATTTATATCTTGATTTGATTTTTGGTTTATACCTACATGTGTTTTTTAATTTATACCGACATTTAGTTTTTAACTTATACCGACATTTATTCTTTGCTTTGTACCGACATTTGTTTTTTAATTTATATGTTGATTTGATGGTTGGTTTATACTGTAACGGATGTGACGTCGGCCTACGTGCAATCGACCAATACCCGCCGAGCCCGCCGAAGCTAAGCGGCCATATTGAAGCCTCCCCTCCAGTCAAGCCATGTCTGCAACGAGGACTGTGTTAATATAAGCGATTGCCCATCTTTTATTTGTCTCTTTCGATTGTGAATACAAGATCTGAACAAAGCTCTGCCCGGTTTTTATTTATCCGTTTCACTCAGAAGTGGTATGAACAAAAAGTAATCTTCTTTTAATAACACATCCACGCCACAACCGCAATATCACCTGACTCTGAAGAAAAATCGAAGAAGTTTGTGTTATTCACGAACGGAACGACACTACAAGCTTCACGGCGTGAGCTACACTCTGCCATCGACCCAACTGCACGCCGAGCAAGACTGCATCAAACCCTGTGCTGCGTGTGAGTGCAAGGAGAGGTCCTAACAAGGGCCGAGAGCTGCCAGGAGCCACAGCCAGTCTGCCAGGAGCCACAGCCAGTTTGCCAGGTACGTTGTCTTTCTCATTTCCATATTCGCAATATCGATAACTCTAATTCTATCCAGGATTTGTTTTATTCGTCGCCATATTTTCAATAATAAAGATAAAACTAGTTTGCATACCCAGCATCCATGTATGTGCGTGTATGACTATGTTTTTACGTAAACGAAACAAGAGTTATAAGGATAGTAGCAGATGGCGTTCTGTAGTTTGTCTACCCTCATGGGAAAAAGGCGTGACTTCATGTATGTGCTTATTTACTGTTCCCTGATCTGAGGTGCTTATAATTATTCTTATTCTAGCCAGGCCATAGCCACTTAGTTTAGCAGTGGGAATAAATAGATGAACCAAATACAAATATTGTTTTGCTTCGGGTACACACAACTGATCAACCCGTGTATAGACATGAGACATCCTTGGATACTGGAATCTGAATCCAGTTACGTTTATCCGGTGAACTAAGTAAAAAAAAGAACGTCGATATTAAGCTTTGACACAAAATAGAACGCCGCCGCTTACATACTTTGTGCCTCTGTGTTGATTACCTCGCTTTAAATGTCCCTGTAAAATGAAAGATTTCCGTTACCTTGTAAAGATGATCAAGTTTCTCGAGTTATCTGGCGAAGATTACTTCAACTGTTACGTATCAGTATGGTCCAAAGTTAGCAATTAATCCAGATGATACTCATAAACTAGCAAAGGTTACTACTTATACTACCTACTGGTAGTATAAGTATACCGGGGTTCCATTTAGTTTAGAAAAGAGGCCTTCAGTGTGAGATTTATTAATATAGTACCTAGCATAATCTGTAAAAGTTCAAAGTAGGTATTAAGTAGGTATTGGCATTTTTAGAAGATTTACTTCTACCCTCAACTGATTTAAATTCTGGTGTTATTATTTTATAAAATGTCTAATAAAAAAGGACTTAATACTGAAAGTTAAATATGAATACTCGTTAATACACTAGATTTAAAAAAAAAACAAATCGCTTAAATGGTCAGGTCAAATTGCCACTAGTGGCAGACAGCCGAGTTGGCAGTTTCAAGTTTCACTTGCCTAGTAATGTGTGTCATGTGGGTACGTCAATTTATCGGATTGTGCAGTTATTTTAAGAAGTGTATTCCAAATTTCGCGTTGTGTACCCGTTAAAGGATTAGTTTTGAAAGATTTCAAAATATTTCGGGTTCTAAGCCTGTTTTCGCATTGTATGACCCCGCGCTTCCTACAGAAGTACATACGGATGCGTGTAAGTTAGGTGTCGCCGGTATATTGATGCAAAAACAAACTGCAAATAAAATTCATTACGACCAGCCTAGCCAGGCAAGCCAGCCAAACCAGCCTAGCCAGGCAAGCCAGCCAAACCAGACTAGCCAGGCAAGCAAGGCAAGCCAGCCAAGCCAGGCCATTAAGCGGCACTTTTGAATGTCAAATATTGAATGTAAAAATAAAACTTCAGATAACAGAGTGATAATTTGTACAAAAGTGTTGTTTTTATGACTACAATTAGTGCAGCTAGAGTCAATACAAACTGGATGACTATTATTCAGGACATAATATAGTAACTAAAGTCAATGTCAAACCCATAGCCGTGACATATTTATTATAGCCATTATTTACATTGAATGTGGTACAATGGTTTGCAAGAATCTGTTAAGTCCATATTGAAAATGCATTATGTAAAGTAGTGGCATATTATATATACAGGATTATAGACATAAAAGGTTAACGTGGTTCCAAAAGCTCACGGGTGCTTCGACTGTAAATGCGCTAAGGCCATATTATAGAAGTAAAGCACCTATATCAGACAGTAACAATAGTAGTGACACTAATACCTAATTGATTTATATGAAAGCTAATGAATGTGTTTTGCTCCCATTGCGGGAGCAATGATTCCAGGATGGCCGAATGTAACGGATGTGACGTCGGCCTACGTGCAATCGACCAATACCCGCCGAGCCCGCCGAAGCTAAGCGGCCATATTGAAGCCTCCCCTCCAGTCAAGCCATGTCTGCAACGAGGACTGTGTTAATATAAGCGATTGCCCATCTTTTATTTGTCTCTTTCGATTGTGAATACAAGATCTGAACAAAGCTCTGCCCGGTTTTTATTTATCCGTTTCAATACCTACATGTGGCTTTTAATTTATACCGACATTTGTTTTTTAATTTATACCGATATTTATTTTTTAACTTATACCGACATTTATTTTTTACTTTATACCGACATTTATTTTATAATTTATACCTTCATTTGTTTTTAAATTCAAACATCAATTTGTTTTTTAATTTATACCCGCATTTGATCTTAATTTATAATAGTATGTTTGTTGACAGCAGTTTTACTCAGACATGTCTTGATATTTTGATCGATCATAGTTTGATAACCATTGTATTCGAGTTACCTGTGATAACTACAATCAGTGTCCTATGTGTTTGTTTTGTATATAATGCCAACGAATCAATGCCAGACTTTGTACAATTTACTTTGGGTGATTACATAATTTTATTTTTAAATGGTTAGAAACAAAGTGATGAATTTAACCTTAGGATTTATAAATGTAAGATCACTGAATACTGGCAAAAGTGAACTTCTCTATTCGATGGATATGTATAAACCTGACATTCTAGCGCTAAATGAGACATGGTTGAGGGATGGTGAAGGTAGATATGCTCCCGATATACCTGGCTACGTGCTCAAGCACAAGCCACGCTCTAAAGCTGGTAGAGGAGGCGGGGTGGGTTTTTATGTGAGACGCGAATTGCGTACTCGCGTAAAAACTTACCCAGCATCGGCGCTTGAACAAATGTGGCTGGAGCTCAACGCGCCTGGCGGGCTGCGAGTGGCTATCGGGACGGCGTACAGACCAGAGTCAGTATCCGTGACTAGCGCTATCGAGGCACTCAGCGAGTCGGTAAGTGTATTTGGCTATTGCAAGCATATTATAATCCTGACTGATTTCAATGTCGATTTATTACGCCCGGAAAATACCCGCGCAGTGGAACTGTTTATGTTTTTGAAGTATCATAACTTGGAACAATTGGTTCAAGAACCAACGCGAATTACGGCACAGTCGGAGACCTTGCTGGATCTAATTCTGACAGATGCTCCATCTATTTGTAAAAATATAAAAGTACACCACAACCCGGAACTAAGTGACCACGCTCTAATCATATCGGAATTTGATATCAGAAGACCAAAAAAAGCCTTTGCTTTTGTGAATAGGCGCAGCCTACATAATATCAACGAAAAAGAGTTTCAAGCGGACTTAACCGATATATCATGGGACCAGGCTAAGGATGCCTGTAACATAAATGACAAGGTGGAGCATTTCAATAAGATGCTGCTAGCTCTCTTTGATAAACATGCACCATTACGTCGACTCCGTATAAAGACGCATCCTCAACCGTGGCTTACAGATGTAATTAAAAAGATGATGTCACTACGGGACGCTGCACTGAAAAAAGCACGCAAGACCAAGCTCGATGTCCACTGGGACTACTATAAAAGCCTCCGTAACCTCGTAAATATTTCCGTTAAACGTGAAAGAAAAGCTTTCTTTTCGTTCTATGTAAACGACAATGTCAAAGACCCATATAAAATGTGGACTTATTTAAAACGTACCTCAGTTAATGGTAGCTCGTCGCTTCCTGACATACCAGATAATTTAAATGCCCCAGATAGTATAAATAACTTTTTTTTGGATGTGCCGGGGTGTTCTGATCTGGACATGGATACATATAACCACTTCATTCAAAATAAGTTTAATGACAGTGTTTTCAACTTTGAGGAATGTAGTGAGGAACAGGTACTTAAAATCATCCGAGACATAAGTACTAATGCTGCGGGCCATGACAATGTAACAATACAGATGTTACGTATGACGTTACCACATACTTTACCTATACTATGCAACATAATTAATAAATCGCTAACATCTAATGTTTTCCCTGACGCATGGAAATTAGCAAAAGTAAAGCCCTTACCAAAGAGTAGCATTGTTGAAAACTATAAAGATCTCCGTCCGATTAGTATTCTACCGGTTGCATCGAAATTAGTGGAAAGAGCAGTATGTGCACAATTAACATCTTATTTGGAAAGTAATGGTGTGTTACCCAGTGTCCAGTCGGGCTTTCGAAGCGGATATGGTACTGATACGGCACTGGCTCATGTGACAGATGATATACTGTCAGAGTCCGATGCTGGTAGAAGTACAGTCTTGGTTTTATTGGATTTCTCAAGGGCTTTTGACTGCATAAACGTTGAACTTTTGTTAGCAAAAATGGCTTACTATGGGATATCACCGTCAGCTCGAGACTGGTTTGCGTCTTTTTTAATGCAGCGAAAGCAATATGTGGCTACACAAAACGCTAACGGAGAAGAAACATCTTCCAAAGTGGGCGATGTTAAACGAGGAACGCCTCAGGGCACAGTTGTAAGTCCTTTATTGTTTATTTTGTATACCGCCGATCTCTGCAAGCATATAAAAAACTGTAAAGTGCATATGTACGCTGATGATACCCAAATTTATTACTCCTTCTACCCGAGTGACACTAAAAACGCCATGGAGCTAATAAATCAAGACTTGGCTGCGGTTTCGGAATGGGCACGAAAAAACAACTTGGTTCTAAATCCTAGCAAATCAAAATTTGTTATACTGGGCAGTAAACACCAGCGTGAACTCGTGGTAAGCCATGAGCCGGAAATACTTATTGATGGAGCGACGGTCGAAAGAGTGGTGAAGGCAAGGAATCTTGGTCTTCTTTTGGACTGCGATCTACGTTTCATTGACCACATAAACACGAAGATCCGAAACGCCTTTTACAGGCTCAAGGTGCTCTATGGCCTACGAGAGTGCCTTTCCGAAAAGGTCAAGATCACTCTGGTGGAATCTTTGGTGTTATCGCAGTTTTATTACTGCGATACGGTGTATGGACCGAGATTGTTGGCCAAGACGTCCCAAGCCATTCAGCGAGTTCAAAACGCGTGTGCTCGGTTCTGTTTCACTATACCTAAACGGGCGCGTATCACACCGTATCTGAACGAAAAGCGAATTCTAAAAATGGCTGGGCGAAGAGAATTGCACCTGGCATGCCTTGTGCAAAAAGTTATATGGACAGGAGGACCAGGGTACCTCTTTGACAAGGTGACCTTTGACCAGCGGAACCGACCCACTCGCAGTCATTTGCTTAACAGGTTGGTTGTCTGCCAGCACAAAACAGAGGTAGTTTCAAATACAGTGCGGCAAAAATATGGAATGATCTGCCACCACCGCTTAGACAGAGCATCTCTCAGCCAGTTTTCAAGGCGAGAGTTAAGACGAAGCTGCTTCTCAAACAAATTTCAAATGGATAATATTGGAAACTATACTTACTGGTTGCTACCTCTGTCTGCTTAAAACTATGTCTCGTTGGGCAGGGCCTCAAATGTTATCTGTATCATAATCTTATTCGTATGCACGTTAATAATCTTATTGTTATATTGACTATTTTTGGTATTTAAATTTTTTTTTTTTTTTTTTTAATGTATGTTACAGTGGCTTTTATGTATTTAATTTAATTTATGATTGGACTTTTTTGCAATTTTTTACTGGATATTTTTATCTATTATTTTTGATTGGAATGTTTTGTTATTTTTATTGGCTTTTCTTTTTATTATTTGCGATAGACATTTTGAATTCTTTTTTATTTTGTTTGCCATAAAATGTGTAGATATGTAGGTATTATTTGATATTTGTGGTGGGGAATTTATTTATTTATTTATTGGGTCACTATAATGTAGTGAAAGTGTTGTGAGAAAGGGGGCGGGCTGTAAATCAGCGTTGACCAGCGTAATAGCCATGCTTTTACACTGCTCAGCATTTGCTGAGCCCGCTCCTATTGCCATACTAAAATGATATTGTGCCTCAGAACTAATTTGTGTATTTTTTTTTGTTCATGTACAGTTGGCAATAAATGTTTTCTTTCTTTCTTTCTAAAATATAAAAACTTTTGTTTTGTTTGGAATTAGTGTTTTTTAGTAATGCCATTTTAAACCTCAAAAAAGTACCTACGGCAAATCTGGCGATTATACTGATTCTTACTGTACTTGGTTTTATTGCTATATTCTCTATATATATTATGTGTTTAAGAAGCTTAACCAGCTTAACAGGAGGCTCTGAATCTTATGAAATTTCATGTTTGAGCAGTCAGAAAAATTCGCAGCGAATCTAGAAGCAATTTCTTTTTTTCTTTATGCCATAGCTGGATATTTTATAAAAACATTTGACATATTTGTAATGTTTTTTTTGAAGATTGAAATAGCATTATAATAATTACCGTTTAATGAATATCTTTTGCTGATTGTTTGTAAAGTTGTTACCAACTCTATATTATTGACTTTTTTTTTTCCTTTTTTCACTTTTGCATTTATAATGGAATTTAAATACAACTATTGTTGTATTTTTGTTTGACATGTCTGGATACTACCTACATAAAAAATATTTGACATATTTTCATACTTTTGTGACATTGTTAAAGAGTTAGCAGTACCTATTGTTTCATGGATAATTCTTGCTGATTGTCTGTAAAGGTTTCATTTCTGTCCTTAAGACGACATTATATTTTACGATTGACATCTCTAATGGAATCTGAATTTATCTGTTTTTATATTTGCGTTTGACATTTTTTATTTGACATAATAATTTTATATTTGAATATCGATTTGACATCATTTAATACTTGTCTGACTATTTGAAGGTTGAAATAGAAGTGTATTATTTTTTATTGTGAAATTTTGGCTCATTGTCTTGTAATTCTTTCAAAGTTAGTTTGTATCGTGTTGTGGTGCTTGTTGCCAATTATGATTTTTCGACACAATGTAAAAATTGTTTGGAAATAAAGTAAATACAAATACAAAAATAAATACAAATACAAAATGAGTTGCTGACTAAGCAACCGAAGACGTAAAGATAAAATTAGGCAGTCAACGCGGTTTGAATAAGGTTACCTAACATCCCTCCAACCCAACATTGACAAATATGCTAACGAACTTGAGATAATTATAGCGCCCTTATGATTGCCATCGTTCTACCATCTACTTACGTTATCTTAATACTCGTGTAATTGTTGAAGTACTTACTTCTTTGATTGTAATCTTAGTTGCTCTTTCTTCAGCCAGGGATCAAATCTGGCTGAATAGGTAGTAGACCAGGGTCAAAGCCTACAAAAATGGTAAAAAATGAAAAAAAATTACAGTAGGATGAAACCCATTAGAAAAGCAGGGGAATATGATCAAAATGAGAGGAAAAATAAATTACATTAAATGATTAAAAATTTTTTTTCGAATTTGAGGTTTTTTCAATTTTTTGCATTTTCTAAGAATATTTCCTATAGTAACGTATATTTTTCTTTACACCATCAGAAAGTAGATATTTCAACGAACAAAAAACCCCAAACTTTTTGAAAAAAGCTGATATTTTGACGTCAGAATTTTCGATTGAAAATTAGGGTGCTTTTTTGATATTAAATTAAAATGAAGCGAAAAAATGAATATTTTTAATCAAATAAATTACAGTGTATTTGGGACATAATAAGGTAAGTTTTCACCAAATTTCGTAGAAAAATTTTTTTTTTTGAAAAAGATATATTTAAAAAACCAAAAACTTGGTTTTTTGAATTTTTCACCTAAATTTTGAGGTTATGTGAAAAATCTGCAAATGCAAAAGTTGTAGATCTTTTTATTGCCTACAACTTTGCCATTTCACTTTTTTCCATAGGACTTGTAGTTTTGCCGGAAATCAAGATAAACCATTTTTTACCCTTAAAAACTCACCCCCTCCCACTTCCCGAACTCGGATCGACCGTAATTTATTTTTCCTTTCATTTTGATCATATTCCCCTCCTTTTCTAATGGGTTTCATCCTACTGTAATTTTTTTTGGTTTCAAAAATTATCTACCCTGGTCTATAGTAAAACGCCTTGGTTTTGAAATAACAATATTGTTGTAAGGAGGTACCTGGGGGGTAACCATAAGCTCTTAGAGCGGTATCAATTTGATATCGAGTAAGTGACAGATGTATACACGTCAGATACATCTGTCCCTTGTTCGATATCAAATTGATACCGCTCTAAGAGCTTATGGTCACCCCCCTGTTCACAAACCCATGTTAAACGTAGTTTAATAATGTACGTTTACGCTCCCATGTCACAAGAGCTTTTCATAATTATTTGAGTGTCACTCTGACGGGCGTCAAAACAAAAGAATGCTACCGAACTGCTTCAATTGTCAAAATGAGGATTCGACAGCACAAGCTGCGTTATTATCACTTGAAACCGCGTGTAGTACTAACTACCAGGGAACTGAAGCGATACGTGGTGGTTGAATATTTATCAGTACACAATGGCCCAACAAAGGCCACAATACCTTCCTCTGTTGGTCAGCTCTTAGAAATGTAAATAGTCTGCCATCCGTCGCTCACGACTTCGCTTTCTTGATGAGGTCAGGCGTCAGCAATAAACAAGTATTGCAATATTATACAAACTGAATATTGATATGTAGGTAGTTGTAAATCATTGGTCTACCAATTATTTTCCAGAATGACATAGGTTATCTGTGAACTGTAACACAGGACTATTCTACTTCAGCAAGGTTTCTCTTAAACAGTATCAGTAATATCATGAATTCGAGAAAAAAAAAGATTTATTTTTCTTTTTTATTTAGGTACCTACATTTTAACTACATTTTGAAATATTTTTTTAAAAACAAATCATACAAACTAATTCACCAGCGTCGGGAGCAGGGCCGAATTTATGATTATTAAATATAATGATTATTAGACGGCAAAATATCTTACTTTTCTTGCTTGGTAACTAAGGGACTTTGGGTAACAAATTGTTTTATTTTTTTAGAAAAAGCTTCTTGAAGGACAAAGTTAGAGTATTAATTTCAATTATTCTAGCATTTTCAACTTTTAAGTTGCAAATGAGCCTAGTTTTAACATCTATGCCCAAACAGATACTAATGTCCATGATTTTGTACTAAAAGGTACCTATGTGTTAAGATTTCATGGATAATGTTAGAGCATCTTTCTTTTTCTACCTGAAAATGTAAGAGAATCTATCCGGTAAGTGAAATACTGTAATTTTCTTCAGTAGTACCACAGAACAGAAGGCGTTTTTTTTGTTCTGTGAGTAGTACCTTAGTATCGCTTGGCACCACACGGATGCAAGTAATGTCACCCACTCCAGTTGATAGCTATCGTGACTTGTTGTGTGACGTAGGTTCCTACTATAACTCTACTACCCAAGTGAGACTATGAGCTCGACACTTAGTGACACTAACTAAAGAATGAACTACGAACGACCCCATTGTAAAATTAAGTCAAGTACATGGGAAGGCTTCGCATTTTTCTCTTCAAATTAACACCTAGGCTTCCAGGAAAATATTTTGACTGTCCTAATTTCATCACAGAAAAGTCAGCCGGTCCAGCTCAGTAACGGAATTGTTTGAAACCGCCAACCACGCGACCGGGATTGTAGTATAACCCTTACCAGACTAAAAGACCGAAATATTAAAAAAAAAAAACACAAACATTACAAAAAGCCTGCTTAGCCACAACACAGGTACAAACACTACATTACTTTTATTTATAGACTCAAAACAGTAACTGGGCCATTTAAAAGCTTGTGCAAATTTTAAAGCTTACATTATATCCAACTTAAACCGTAAATTAAAAAGCAAAACAAACGTTGTGGTTTAAAAGAAGATGTAGTGACAAACATTTAAAAGAGTATGCTAAGATTGTTTGACCATGTTGAGAGGATGAATGACAAAGGTTAAAAACGGGACCCTATTACTAAGACACCGCGGTCCGTCTGTCCGTCTGTCACCAGGCAGTATCTCATGAACAGTGATAGCTGATAAAGGTTGTCTGTAAGAGATTGCCCTGTGCGATAAGACTGCCCATTGTACACTTTGTTTGATAATGTTTAATCTGTATGTTTTTTTTTTGGTATACAATAAAGAATATAATAAATAAATAAACAGCTGGGCAGTTGAAATTTTCACAGATGATGTATTTCTGATGCCGCTACAACAACAAATACTAAAAACAGAACAAAATAAATATTTAAGCGGGGCTCCCATACAACAAACGTAATTCTATTGCCGTTTTTTGCGATAGTGTACGGAACCCTTCATGCGCGAGTCCGACTTGCACTTGGCCGGTTTTTTATAACTGAACCCATATCATAGTTTTCGCCGACCCCTATGATTTTTTTATCGTAATATAAGATTTTAAAATCATTATATCAATTTTAATATGCGTATAATCGACCAACAATTATAAATTAGGCTCGTTGACAAGAGATTAACATTGAAAAAGGTTCCCAGAAAAACAAAAATGCTGTTACATGAGGTTAAATCGTGATTTTTTTCAAGTGTGACAAATTTTTAAACGCTTGTCACATCCGGATTTTAAAAAAACTGAAAGTAGAATTAACCGGAGATTATTCGTCGATTACGTTACGACGGATAGACAGACAGCAGATAATGCGTGCTTGATAATTTGTCACATTGATTCTGCGATAATTTTGAGATGAGAAACTTGGAGTCAAACTTCTACAAAATATCTTACATAGGGCCCCGCTCTTAAAGAAAAAAAAATACAAACAAAAACGATTAACTTAAAACATGTACGTGTATGGGTGTGTCGTGTAAGTGCGTAAGTGGGTGTGTGTTGTGTAAGTGTGTGTGTGTGTGTGCATGTATGTAAAAAGTGTGTCAGAGTATTCGGCGGTATGTTTGTGTATGTGTCACTTATCATCAGATCATCACACGGCAGTTTGTAAAAGAGTTTCAATGTCGTCATAGTTTTTGATTTTTAGCCAATTCGTCAGAGATTTTTTACAATCTCGATAAGTCATGGAGAAATTATTTAATAGTTTATTTAGTTTGTTGTAGATGAAAGCGGATTACCTGGTATATTGTCTTTTTGCGATGTCGTTTTAACGGAGACTTCCGGCGCAGCAAGATATTTCCTTCTTTTTTGTCGAGGTTGATATCTGGTGTATATTCTCTATATAGTATACAGTTACTAGTCACCCTATGTCACTATTTGCTGATGACGGCACTGTGACTATTAACACAAATTCTGAAAACTACAACGACGAAATTTCTAAAACTATAACCTCCATAGTACAATGGTTAGATAATAATAATTTCTAGATAAATATTGAAAAGACACAATTAACAATATTTAGCCAACGTTTAAACACAAATATGAATATATACTATGACAGCCAACGCATATCACAAGTAAACACATCTAAATTCCTAGGTTTAACAATTGATAATAAATTAGATTGGAAAACACACACAGAGGAGCTAACCAAACGAATTAAGTAAGTCTGCCTATGCCCTATACAAACTTACCACAGTGATGAGTGTTCCACACGCTTTAGTCACAGCATAATCATGGCTTGGCGGGTTCAGTTCTGAGATATGGTGTTATTTTTTGGGGAAATTAAACCAATAGAGAAATAATCTTTAAAGCACAGAAAAAGTACATCATTACAATGTTTGGATTACAGGTCATAGATACATGTAAACCATTATTTATTAAATTTAAAATATTGACTCTGTTTAACAAAATGGCGGACATTAATAACCGAAGTCGAAGGGATAACAGTAGCTTATGCGTAAGAAAGTCCCACACAGCATTCATGTATAATAGTATATTATGCAACTAGTAAATAAAGGACGGTTTTAAAGCGAGGGCCATAGATGAATCACGAACAAGTAAAGGATTCTAACAACTGAATCACTACCGTAGGGAGTGATTCATGGCCCTCGATTTAAATCCGTTTTAATCAAGAGTTGCATACTATATTTTATACCATGACTACGAGAAAAAGAAAGATTTAAGCGAAAATCACAAGGAATAATAATAAATAAATGTTTAATTACCTTTAAAATTTACAAAAAATTTGAAAACTCAGGGTTTCACATTTTTTGTAAATTAAAGCTGAGCTAGGTAACAGCATATGTGTTTCAGGGGCCAGTGACCACCTCCGTTACGTTACATAATTATAATTAATTAAACACCAATGCAATTAACATTAAAATTACAATCCAAATAAGTATTCACTAAACATCCCAGACTAAAATCAAAATCATTATAGAAATCCTAAATATTAACAAACTGAAAATTAAATCGATGAAGAAGTTTGAAAGTCGAATATTATTTGCACAAGGAGGTTGTATAGCATTGAGATGGACGTCGAATATATATTGGTGTGTTCTAAATTCAAACACCAAAACAATGAGTAAAAGTGCTTTTTATTCACTGTTTTCAGTGAATAAAATAAGCTATTAGAGGGGGAATGGTATAAAAGTGTATTTTGCATGGCGCCAGTCATATTTAACCACTTACCACGGACAATCAAAGAATTGAACGTGAGCTAATATAAGAAACGACTAAAATCCTTACTGGTGAGTAATTACATTATGGTACAAGTGTGCAATGTTGGTTAATACCGCTGAGGCGCCATTGAGACCTGAGCCGTAGGTGAGGGTTTTAAGAGAGCCGAGGACGGTAATCATTAATACACACGTGTATCATACGACGTTTTTCACCACACTTGTGAAGAAAATAATACAAAAAAATCATTTTCAACAGTAAAAACGAGTTGTGAAAATGTTTTCGCAATGGCGGGCAAAATTAATCAGTTTTCCTATGCGCGCGCAATTAACAATGCCGATCGGCCATAGACTAAAAGAATGAGGTTATTTTTTTTGGCTTTTCGTGGATAGTGTTTTAGCCACGTACAAAATAGGGAATTTCAATTTTTCTTAATTACAGAGCAAATAAAATTTATATTTTAGTGAAAGTTTTATTTATTAAGCACGTACAACTTGACATTATCTATTTAAATACTAAGTTGCATGAAATGAGCAAGCAATAGGTACATTAATTTATTTGTACTATTAAGCACGATCTTTTTTATATCGAAACTTTTCAAAGAACAAAGCACATCAACCAATAAATTAAAAACAAAAACTCTATAACTCACTTGTGAATAATAGCAATGAAAAAGTCACAGTTTGATAACAGGTATCATTATGTGCCTACTTGCGGTGAAATTAGAGCCACTTTATGAGCAAGTGTGTTGAAATAGTACATTACTGCAGAATCCAGTGAGTAAGCCTTCCTGGCCAAGTATGAGTTAACCGGACCGAACCGCAGGAAAGGTCCGGTTATATACGAGGCCAGGATGGATTTCTTACTGGTTGAGGCTTGTATAATGCTTTTCTCAAAAATGTAAGAAAGTTTAACAACAAATTCGTTAAATTAATGTTGAAGGTTACATTCATATTAGGGCAATTACTGATAGATATTGTGATCGATTTGCCGGGGGCATTTATATTTGTTTGTTGTACGTCTTGATTAACGGAATCAAAAATATATCTATCTCATAAAATGTCATACCAAAAAGAGAGATAGATATATATTTGGAGCTTCCCTCCTATAACCATGTTATAATGGCTAAATTCTAATTTGTGTCAGGCTGGTACTATATTTTTTTTTCTAAGCAGATCTGAAGAGGATGACTTACTGACTAGAGATGGGTGTTTTCGGTTTTTTGCACAAACGGTTATGTAACCGATATACAGTTTACATATCGATGTTATTTAGATTAGCAAACTAGCAACGAACGCGAAATAATACTTAAAAAGAGAGGTAGCGCATAATTATGGTTCCTATCGTTTGTGAAGTTTGCGTTTTGTTCGTACGTTTCCGCATTGTTAGGGTTTTAAGTTTAGACATATTCGTTCTCGCACGCTAGTAAAGTTTTTATTAGATACAGTTTTTGTAATATCGGTAATTTTGATATAGATTTCGATATGATATGATATCTACCACAAATCCGATATAAGTTACGTTTTGATATATCGGACCAATCCCTAATACTGTCCAGTAAGTAAATTACATACTTATTACTGGACAGTAGGAGATTCCAAATTTAAAATCTCGCTTCTTACTGGACAGCTGTTGTGAATAAGTCTCCGGTAGAGTTCACTTTCTGGATACTTTTAGAGATGTTATGACAACATTACATACCATTTCTGAGAAAAGCATATTACAGTATTTCGGCATATTTTACAGACAAAAATCTAATGACAGAATTACTGCTAATGAAATACATAACTGTTTGTACCTATAAATAAGTTTTGTATATTGACATTAGAATTGTATATTGATATCGGCTTTGTATATTGACATTAGAATTATATATTATCATTAATATTGTATACACACATTGAAATTTGTACCTATATTGACATAGTTATATTCTCTGTTTTTCAGCCTGTGTCTTGACATGTACTGTATTGACATTTTATTTTTTTATGTTATTGTTACTATTATTATTTTTCTTTTTTTATTGACATTGATATTTACATTGACATTGATTTCTATTAATTTGTATTATGCAATTCTTTATGGTTGCGCCAACATGCAAAATTTTATTGTTGTCCGCTATTTCCTATACCTATCCCTTTTCCACACATACCTCGCGAGTGAATAATTACTAATAACTAATATTTACTCCGTCATTTTGTTTGGAAATGACTTCCGAATTGAACCGCATCGCGTACGCATATGGCGTTCCCCGCTCCGTAGAAAAATATTGATAACTTTGGAATTACCGCGTTTTCGCATGTAATAAGATTATAATCAACAGTTTGTGTTTAACGAGTGATGACAGTAACTTGAAGCCCAGCTGCCCTTGAACCCTGGTGAAGTGTTTCAGTGCCACGACAACGCTTGTGCTTCCTTCCCTAATTATTTTCGGGTTATACTCTGTTGTCCAAAACCCCTGCAACTCGAATTACCTATCATCAAGCGTTTGTCAATCGTTTTGCCCCACACCGCAGATACAGTACACTAAACCAGCCCTACGCGCCACCATTTTTTTTTGGTCCCTCTCACCGGATAATTAGATATTTGAATTAGGTACCTACATATTTGTTGTAGTTTAGTATTTATTATTTATTCCATTTGGGAATAAACGCACCGCAGTTTTATACCGAACGTAATTCGTTATTCGTTCTCATATTGTTCATCTATTGCCTACGTATGTAAACAATACCTACATACGTACCTATCCTTTTTAGAATACCTACATATCCTTTTCAGAATACCGTCTAATATCCGTCCTAACATTCCTGTCCAAAGTACGTTTAATCGTACGTCACGTCCTAGGCGACCACTGAAAATCACCGCCGTGCTGTGGGACTCCCACGGCACAGCAATATGCTGAGTGGAAGCCTTCTTTTCACAGTCACGACATGCATCTGCTTGTACTTACTCATCATCCTAGTACTGTACTCAAATTTGGTATTTAATTTTAACCTTACTTTTCTATACTAACACAATTTGAATACTTACTAATATTGGATACCTACCGTTAAGGGTTTAATTTAAGATGTCGAAAATTTTGTATGTCGTTTTTGTGGTGAATAAACACTTTTTCTTTCTTCTTCTTTCTAATCCACGACCAAATTAGTACTTTTCTATCTAAAAATAATCTCCTCAATCCCTTCCAGTCCGGCTTCCGTCCTGGTCACAGCACCACCACAGCTCTTCTCAATATTACGGATGATATAAGGTCAGCCATGGCAAGCAGTAATCTGACGGTCTTGGCATTGCTGATATAATAACGTAATTTTCTTCCGACTGCCACCAGGATTGCGCTTGCACAATCTCTTCTTTTACCCATACTTGATTTTGCTGATGCCAGCTATCTTGACCTTACTCAAGAACATCTCGATAAACTTGATCGGCTTCAAAATGTTTGTATAAGGTTCAGATTCGGGTTGCGCAACTATGACCATGTTTCCGAATTTCGTGTGAAGCTCAAGTGGTTGCCAATTTGCCTTCGCCGGAATGCTCATATTCTTTCCCTTTTATATAATGTGCTCTTTACTCTTTCCACCCCTTTGTGCCTTAAGAAACGTTTTCAGTTTCTCCGCGATTCTCACACAAAATTTATTAGGTCATCAGACAACTTAACGACTTCAAATTCCAAAACATTGCACGACTTTTTTGGATAAATCCTTTACTGTCCAGGCTACTCGTCTGTGGAATGCATTGCCAGATCCAATCGAACGTGCTCCAATGAACTAATCGGAAGAGTCAGACTTTTAATCTGCCGGTGGGAGGCTAAATAAAGAAAATTAAAACAACTTGTTTGTCTTTTCTCTATTTAATTGCCCGTAGCTTCACATCCACTAACCAGTATAGTTAAAAATACAATAATTCTTATACTTATTAACTTCACTAAATTAAGAGGTCTCTCAGCACAAACCAAGACTGGTAAATGAAATGACAATTACAACATCCAGGGTAATGTTCAGCCATATGCTTCTTCATGCGAGATCCTACGGAATCCAGAGAATGTATCCCGCACCCTATCTGCAAATGACATTTTTATACTCTCAGTTGGTTAACATGACAAAAATCCATACTTGTTGTTAACTAATCTGTTGTTAAGTAATTGTGTAGTTTATGCAATTGTACAATATTGATATTGAATGTTACAAAAAATAGGTATCTTAATGTTAAAAAACTTAATCATGAACTAAAACAGTTTACAAAAAGTTTCAAGAATTGTAAGTTTATTGAAGTTAATCAGTTAGATATAAATCATTATAAAAGGCTCGTATTAATTACTTACAAACTTAATATATAAATTTATTATATGCAATATGAAAAGACTACAAAACTAGCTTTAGCTGCACGAAATTCTCTTCATGGGAATGGTTTTTTTTTTTTTTTGTAATGGGATTGCTTTTGATTCTAGTCTAGGTAAAAACAATAACACATTTTATCGTTCCTAAGCCCCCATTAGTAAAATTTCCGTTCCCGTCATTAATTATGGTAAATCAAAACAGGATTAGTAGTAATCTACGAATCCTACATCAAAATATAGCCGGCCTCTGCAACAAACTAGACATGATAGAAGTAACTTTATCTGAATTAGTAGGAAAAAACAAGGAGGTGGATATTCTATGTTTTAGTAAAACTTTTGTTAAGAAAGGTACGGAAGCTAACATCAACTCGATAATTTTAAATTGGCTGCAGTATTTAGTCGAGATAAATGTAGAGACACAAAAACATTAAGGATGCCTTCCTTGGCAACAGGCGACATCGCAACTGAGGCGGGCCGCGATGTCTGATGGAGATTCCCAGGTCCCATACGATATCGCGGCTGAGGGTTGGAGGCCGCGGCGGGAGAGGAGTGCCGGTATTGTGGCGCGCCGCTCTCCCTACCTTCCGCGGCCTAGACGGGGTCGCCACCGTCTGATGGCGGACGCGGTGGGACCGCAGGGAAAGAGGACTGTCGGTATAGCGTTAGCCGCTCTCCCTATCCCCTGCGGCCGCAAAATGGTAGGTGGCGGGGCCATTGACCTTGACCCGTCACACAGTGGGACCAAGGTAGCCATACACGGGGTCGTCTGGCACCCATGTGCTGATTTGGTCCCTGGGGAAGTCACGGCGTACAGTGTGTTCTTGTGCGCCGGTGATGGGGGGTACTCCCCCGAGGAGGAGGGTCCAGTGACGGACAGCCGCGGCGGGTTCGCGGTGAGTGCTAACGCGTGCCCCTGTTCCCGCCATAAGCGGCACAGGAGGACACCGTGGAGTTTTAGTGGGTTAGAGTCCCACATAACTGCACTATCTCCCCGTGGTAGTGCAGCATGCATGAGCATTTCTCCACGCAAAAAAAAAAGGTATAGCCACGGAATTCTATTTTGAATGCTGTGGTGAAGAGGTAATTTGTTTGAGCCTGATAGTTGTAAATATCTATAGAATACCCGATTAAAGAAAGGCGTAAACCGATGTATTTCTACATAAACTTGACCATTTGCTAAATTACTTGACGGACCAATACAATAGAAAAAATAATGGGGTGATTGGAATATAGATATTTTAAAGGATAATTCCGTAACAAAGGAACTTTTAATTTAACTAAGTAACTACGATTTTGAAGCACACATAAAATTCTTCTTCTACGAGTTGGTGACTCGGGCGAACTCGTGCATTGACCAAATTTCCAGTAACATACAGAGTGTCCAGTCAGAAATTCTTCACCTAAGCTTGTCAGATCACGAAACAGCACAAACTGTTACTATAAAGACGAATAAACACAAAACAATATCTTGTTGGTCTGAATTAAAACGTGACTACTGCGCGGAAACCCTTAAGTAATTTTGCGAATGTATGTCTTCTCTCTCATTTTCGGAAACATTTAATTCGGATACTCTAACAGAAGCCTTCAATTTACTTTATGAAACATTCACATTATTTATTACGATCTGTGCTTGCCGGTTATTAAGGTTAAAGTTAATAATAAACCAATTACACAAAACTGGATAACAAAAGACTTTAGAAAATCCAGCGAAACGAAAAGACAGCTTTATTTAAAATTTGGAACTTGTAAAACGAAGTCAAAGTCAAAGTCAAAGTCAAAGCCATTTATTTGCATTAAATGCGGTACAAAGATGGTATAAATAAGTTATTAGCACAATGACACATTTCGCCATAAGTTGGCATGCAAATATTAAGATACGAGTTAAGGTGCTTACAATAAGCAGATCTCATAACACATTATTTTTATTAGGTATCTAACCTGTTAAGTTTAGTAAACTCTTCAAAACACTTAGTTTACTTACTTAAGTAGACTATGAAATTATATGGTTAACAACACATAAAATATAAATCAAATAATATCATAAAAGGCAGTAGGTAGAAATTACAACAACTAATAACAAAATAATCTACAATACATTCCTGTAATGATAAGATTGACATGGAGTTTTTTTTAGAAATTCGTTTATAGAATAAAAGCTGTGAGAAATGAGCCACTTTTTTAAAACTATACAGAATTTTCTGTAAGGGAGATCGGTTATAAAGGAGGGTATAGAATTATAAATAAGAGGCGCCATGTAAACACAACTACGCCTAAATAATTCGATTCTGGGTACAGGCAATTCTAATACATACTGTGTAACTTTTCGTTTATTATTGTTATTTTTAGTATTAAAAAGTGAATAATTAGTTTTTACAAATTTAGCGATTTCATATATATACATACAAGGAACGGTGAGGAGATTGTGTGCTTTATATACTGGTCTGCAGGAATCAGTCCAGTCCATATTAAAAATGGTGCGGATGCATTTTTTTTGTGCCAACAGAACTCTACAAAGTTCAGAGGAGTTTCCCCAGACAATGATGCCGTAACGGATGACGGAGCAAACATAGGCATGATACACCATTAGCGCAGTTGGTTTGGATGTCTCATCTTTAACTTTTTTTAGAGCAAAAACAAACCTATTAATTTTCATGCATATTTCATTGATATGCTCCCTCCAGGTGAAATGTTCATCCAGTGTTATACCCAGAAATTTTGTTGTTTTTATCTGTTCTACTATTTGATCCCTATGTTTTATTTTAAGATGAATATTTTTACTCTTTTGTGTTTTAAAATTTAATATTTTAGTTTTATCAACGTTCACTTTTAAAGCATTTATATCTAACCATGTAACTATTTTATTCAAACAGGTATTTATATTAGTCTCATGTGTTTCATGATTTTTACCATCTAGGATAACTGTTGTGTCATCTGCAAATAAAACACACTCTTGTTCTATTTTTTGAGGAAGATCATTGATATATACAAGGAATAATGGAGGGCCCAAGATGCTTCCCTGCGGAACTCCAAAGTAATTTTGCCGAGGCTGAGAGTTGAAGTTGATGAGACTGTTAACTTTGTCATCAAATTTTGTAATTTGGGTAGTCTGAGTTCTATTGGATAAATACGATTTAAACCATTCCAGTGCTGGTCCCCTAATACCAATTCTAGATAATTTGTCGATTAGAATGGAATGATTTACAAAGTCGAAGGCTTTACTTAGATCTAAAAACAAAGCTGAGGTTACACTTTTAGAGTTAATGTTATTTATTATAGATTTGACTAAACTAAATGCTGCTAGTGAGGTGGATTTATTTTTCCTAAAACCGTATTGCTCTTTTGCAAGCATATTATATTTGTCTAAGAAAGAGAGGACTCTTTTGTACATGACTCTTTCAAATACCTTGGATAGAATTGGAATTAGAGCAATCGGTCGGTAATTGTTTTTATCAGTTTTAGAGCCTTTTTTATGCAATGGTTTTATAATAGATATTTTGAGTTTATCCGGGAAGCAGCCTTGTTCTAAAGATAAATTAATAATATATGAAAGAGGTTCTGCAATGAATGGGGATATATTTTTTAAAAGGTCTGTAGATAAGTTATCATAACCAGTGGATTTTGTGTTTTTTAATGATTTTAAGATACTAAAAACTTCAGCAGGGTTTGTTCGAAAAAAAACATAATGAGGAAATCTACAAACTTTATAATCATATGTTTAAACGATGTGCACAGAAAGCTCAGAAATGAATGAATACAAGACGTATACAAAAGCATAAGAATAAATGTAAAGCCACTTGGAATGCAATCTCCTCAACGATAAATAATAATAATTTGTATAAAAATGGCATTGATGAAATAAATTCTAATAATGTGACATATAATAATCCATCTAACATTTTCAATATATTTAATGACTATTATTAATTTGACATCTAATCAACCAATTAATTCTAATAATATTAAGCTTAATCAAAAAAACAAAAATCATAACACTATGTTTCTAAATCCTATAGATGCAGAAGAAGTGTATAAAATTATAATGTCCCTAAATAATGCATTTTGGTTTCCGTAAAGGTTGTTCAACTGCTCTTGCCATTTTCAACTTTATTAAACTCGTAACAGAAACTATTAACAATGGCAATCCAGCAGTGTCATTATTCTTAGATATTAGTAAGGCCTTTGATTTTGTTAATCATGCTAAGCTATTAAATAAATTAGATTTCTACGGCATAAGGGGTAAGGCATATGAATGGATATCTAGCTATTTAAGTAATAGGAAGCGAAACCATGGATATGTGTCATCTATTCTAAGGTATGGACTTATCATGTGGGGTAACTCGACCGATACGGACAGAGTTTTTAAGCTCCAGAAACGTTGCATCCGGGTCATAAACAAGGCATGGTTTTTAGATAGCTGTAAAACTCTCTTTAAAAAATGTAAAATCGTTCCACTGCCCTGTATGTACATACGAGACATCTGCATCTTTACAAAGAAACACATGCATTATTTTATGCAACATAGCGAAGTTGTGCCAAGACAAAAAAGGGCTAAGTTTCACAACCTATTATATCATCCATCTGGTCATAAAGATATATACAAGAAAAATGTGTATATTGATTTATACTAACATACCATCTCATATTCCTAGTTCGGTGGGCTGTGCTGGCGCTGCTGCTGCGGCTGCTGAGGCCCTCAAGCGGCGCAAATACTGTAACCTAATTGGTAATTACAGTTTTGAGCCGTTTGTGATAATGCACTTAAAACAGCTGATCTACCTGTTAGAGATTCGTTCTTATGTTATGTAGAAAACATGGATAGTTTGCGCATGGAATTTGAATCCGTAATTCATGATGTTAATGTTTTAGGGTTAGAATTAAATCCAGAATACGCTGTGAATTATCAAGCTTTGGCGTCGTTCGATGATTTGTTCTGTCGCATCAAACGTGTCGCGAGAAGCTTGAAGATGCCGTCTATCTGTCCATCAGAGCCAGGCAGACCCTTCAGGTACAGAAACCTAACAAAACAAAACTGCCACGTCCTGTTTGTGCTTTTTTCGGTCTTTGCCTTTCGGAGGATATTGCTCGGGCCATCTATAAATGGAATGCAATGGAATAGTAGAAAATTAAAAAAATATTTTCGAATATACGCCACAATATATGTTTTCGTCCACTTGCCTTGGCGGCAATATTTTCACATGCACCAAGTTTCCTATATTCCCTCAGGCTCAAAGCCAAAAACTTCGCACGAGGATTAAGAATACATGAATCGCAAATCATTCTTGCTCAATTAGTGTTAGAGCTTTTATGTAAACCGTAATTATTGTTTTGTTCTCAATGTATCTCAAATAAGTAGGTAATTGATTCTAAAGTATTCAAATATATTTTGGGTTTATTTACGTCTCTATCCTTTAATTTCTAGTCAATTAGGTATATTCAATTATAGTCGTTAATCACGAGTCTAGTACTAGATTTACAGTAGATACTCGTCATTAAGTTTAAGTATACCTAATCTACAGATATTCAGAAATTCGTCGGCGTGTAAGAATCACCAATCTATGTAATTATATTTTCTCTGATACTGCTATACACTTTGAAACCTTTTAAAATGGGGCCGCCTTATCATAAAATAAAGGTCTAGCAACAATATTTTCACTTGCCCCTATCTCCGGCCAACCGAGTCTTTGTGTTTAGATTATAATCAATATCCGTCCCGCATGGAAGAATAAACTAAATTCGTTAAGGTTTAATGATTCTTTAACATCATCATCAGCCTTTTATTATTCCCACTGCTGGGACACGGGCCTCCTCTCTGCGAGAGAGGGAATGGGCTGTAATCCACCACGCGGACCAAGTGCGTGTTGGTGAATGTCACAGGTCATCGAAAAATGTCATATATTATGCCGTATATTCGAAAAGTTTTTTTTTATTTTCTCCTATTCCATTGAGGATATCATTTATCGATGGCCCGAGCAATATCCTCCGAAAGGCAAAATCTGCATTGAAAATCCTTATTTGGATAGTATTTATTCACTTTGATGCCAGATTTTCAGTTCAGAAACACTTTGATGCCAGATTTTCAGTTCAGAAACACTTTGATACCAGATTTTCAGTTCAGAAACACTTTTAAAAAGTTCAGGAGTCCGCATCGAGTCCCAGAGGAAAACTGAAACGTAGACGAAACCTAAAATAACTTACTAACCGGGACTCGTAAACGTCATATTGTATACTAGCTGTGCCCGCGGCTTCGCTCGCTCCCGTTAACTGCCTGTCCTACCCTACTTACCCAGACCTATCTACCTTACTTACCTTTCTGCCTACCTAGATCGAGCGTTCGCTGCACAGAATACTATTTACACTAAGGAGAAGAATATAGACTTCATACAAAAAAAGTAAGGACAGATTTGCTGCGCGTCATCTAGTAGCTTCCAGAACATCACACCGAAACAAAAACAAAATCATTTTTCAAAAAACTACTACCGACTTCCAAATAAAAACACTGCAAAGTGAAAAATAACTTTCTTTTTGGAAGTCGGTGTCTTTGGTAGGTACCAATTTTTTTCGTTATGGTAACTGAATATCATGAAACTTGAACATAACCAGTGAAATGAGGTTGTACCAAGGTGAATGTACACATTTGCGTACACCTTTAGAGCGTAATGGCGTGATGTTATGTTATGAAATAGTATAAACAATAAACAGACATGCGATTGCAGCAATCCCGAGAGATTTGCTGTCATTTATTGAAAAGTTCTATTGTATATCTCCGAAGTTCTACATCAGATCTTCACCAAATTAAAATGGGACCAATTCGGGAATATACTCTTTCAAACAAAAAAAGAATTTTCAAAATTGGTCGTCAATTGACGGAGATAGCGGTGAAGGTAAAAAAAACATAATGTCGAACATAGAACTTCCTCTTTTTTGGAAAGTCGGTTAAAAAATATCTATCCATAGCTTGAACTCGAACTCGCAACCTAGTAGGCCACCACTTTATCATTAGGCTATTCAGACGGGTAATAGCGGTAGCGAAATTACGAACCACATTGTACGCACGTCAACGTCATTATTGACGTTATAGTAGTATGATTAGAGACCTAAAATCTCATAAAACGTATTTTTTTGTCTCTTGCATTTGGTCCCGAATTATTATTTTTACTCTAGCCACACTTGAAATAGCCCTTGAAGGTATATCGTTGATTCGACATAGAGAGTTGACCCTCGTGGTTCTCTGCGACCCTACATGGGGGCGCGGCGGCCGGATTTTTGGGACCCTAACCACCTACGAATTTTTTTCTATGGTCATTCTTCCGCGGAAAATCTTAACACCGCCATTCAGAAAAAGCCATCTATAGAATATGGAGCTCAACAGTCCGAGTATCTGAATTGCCTTTATTGCGATATTTTACTTCTTGAACAATTTAAATTCTTCTAACTTTTGATAGAGTGAACTGATTACAATGAAACAAAAACTAAGTAATACTTCAATTTACGCACAATTTTTATGTACAAAAGTTATCTACATTGGTTTCGTTCATTCTACGTGATGCGTGCAGAAATAAACAGACAAACAGATAAAAATTCCAAAAATGCTGGCAATAGGTTCTGTTGGTTCTCTTTTTCTGGCAATTTTGTAGGGTTCCGAAGTCAACAAGGAACCCTTACAGTTTCGCTCTGTCCGTCTGTCCGTCCGCAGCTTAGCTCAGAGAATCTAAGTACCTACTATAAAGCTATAATTTGGCATGCATATACATATTAATAATTCCGACAAAGTCGTAAAATAAAATCATGTATTTTTTTTTCGGTTTCCTCCCATAGACGTAAAGTGGCGATGATTTTTTTTGTTTCTCTTCTATCCCATGGTGTGGGGAATCGTTGGATAGGCCATTGAAAAATATTATGGTTGTTAAAACCATTTTTCGATTCAGAAATCCGTTTGCGTAAAATTAAGCTTTAAATTGCAAATTTATGTTAGAGTCAAGCGTCCCTCCCCCCTGCCAGCGAAATGGTTGCTCTTGGCTATGTGAAAAAAATCATGGCAGTAGTAAATATAACGAAATTAAAAGGAAAACTATCACGGATAAGTAGGATTTACAAGTTTACGAGTTATAGTCGACCAACTTATAAAATGTACTTGGAACAGTAAAAATTTTGTACAAATGTAATTGAAAAATTACTTAAATAACGTTATTAGCTGTGTAAAACAGAGTAAATATATGCTTATGAACCATGTAAAAATAAACAAAAATAAAATCATAACAATGATTTCTAAATTAATAAAGTGTAAGCTCGAATAACGCATTGGAGTGGCCGAAGTCATTAACAGTACCGGTCCGTAGTCCATACGGCGCATGCGCGCAGGGGAGTCTATTTTATGTGTTAGTGCAAAAGTATTTTCGACGTTTTGTAATCTAAAGTCAAATAAGATTCGATTTCCAAGCAAATTACTTATTTACTTTTGTCGATATCTATCTATAAAGTCAATATTGAATACATCACTAATTGGGTAGCGTAAAACTTTCCAGAACGAAATAGTGAATACCGCATATTAGAAGTGAATACATAGGAAATTTTTCAAATTCCGAAAGAGAAATAAACGAGGAGCGTGCGCGCAAGGATCCAGGAACGAGCCATTCCCCGTGGCTCTAACGCGCGCTCGTATCGGCTACTTTCGCAATTCGCACCCGCGGTGGTACTCAAATAGATAATATTTTTCTAACTTCAGTTGCGAAGTTGTATTTTATAACTCCTTCAGTTACCAGTTAGTCCTTATTTAGTTTAAGTCAATACTGAATAGGTTACATCTAGACCAAAGTGCTTCACCGTAGACCACATCGTCGCTTACCATCAGGCGAGATAGTGGTCAAACGCGAGCATATAAATTTAAAAAAAACATCATCCTTTGTTGTTAGACGTTGTGTGCCGCTGAAACCGTTTTCATGTTTATGTAACAACAACAAAACCCTCTTCTTAGTCAATTTTTATGCAACTTCGGCACCCTATTACTGCGCGTGGCCCGACACGCACTTGGCCGGTTTTTTTTAATATTTTCGTTGTACAAAAACGACAGATTTATTATGTGTATTGATGATGATGATTGATTTTCTAACAACCATTTTGTTGACTTGTTCTTAATAATTAGCTTTATATATAGACTTACTATTTTTAATCACCCAGGTACATATTTGGTTCCCTAACCTGCAATTGTCCAGTGCTAAATGATTTCCGAAATACCTCTCTACCACCAGTCCACCACGGCCAAGCCGCAATTAGCCTAAGTAGGTACCAGGTGATTATACATCGCAGTAACTATCTACTGAGGTACCTATTTTTTTCGGCAAGGAACTACATTTGGTCTGCCCGCAGACTTGTAAATTAAATTCAAATTTTCAAATTCTAAATTATTTATTTGCCAGCATAGGTAGGGGTAAAGATGTTATACATTTGTTTTTTTAATGTTCTCAATGCTCTGCCGTCATATAGGCATGCAAAATCTTACACATAAATTACAACCTAGTATCAAAATACAATAAATATTTAATATCAAGCCGAATAACAACAAATATTACAAAATCATTAAACCATTCTATTTTTAATGTCAAGGAGTATCCAGTAGTCAAAAATTAAATAAATGTCAGAGTAGATAATGTAATTAATGTCGATAAAATAAAGAAAAGTCCTAGATAAATAATAATTGAATGCATAGTATGTCATTATTATTGTCATAAATATTATCTGCCATAAGGATTCCCATTTAAATACTCCTTCACACTGTAATACGCCTTATCAGTTAGAAATTCCTCTAGCTTCCGCTTAAATATGTGCAAATTGTCAATATCTGTAATACAACATGGCAATTTATTAAAAATCTTGGATGTCATACAATAAACACTGGAGCCCATTAAATAAGTTCTGCATGGTGCAATCTGAATTTTATTTTTATATCTAACACTTCGGAATTTTTCATACTTATGCATATTACTTTTGACAAAGACTGATATCTCATAAATGAAGAGGCTAGGTAAAGTTAGAATCTTAAGTTTTTTGAAATATGGTTCACAGCTATCTGTGTTTTTAAGTCTACACATTGCACGTATGCATTTTTTTTGGGCTTTAAAAACAGACTCCCATTCTGTCGAGTTCCCCCAGAAAATTAAACCATATCTCAGCGTGGATACCACATAAGCATGGTAGGCTGTCATTACCGTTGACCTATTTACAATTTTTGTGAGCATGTATAGCATATAGGAATATTTATTTAATTTTAAGCAGACAGATTCTACATGTGATTTCCAATTTAAATTACAATCTACATTCAAACCTAAGAATTTTGTTACATCAACTTCATCAATTTTTGTTCCAGAATAATGAATGTTTAAGTCTGTTGGTGGTTTAGCCCTATTTCTGAATATCATCAAATTAGTTTTCTTTAAATTAATTAGAAGGTTGTTTGTTTCCAACCAATCGACAATGTGAACCAATGTGGTGTTAGCGTCATTTTCCAATGAAGCATAATCTTTATTACAAAATATGGCTGTACTATCATCTGCAAAAAGAATCATCGGAAAGTTCACAGTTTTCGGCAAATCATTAATGTAAATTAAGAATAATAAGGGCCCGAGGACACTGCCCTGTGGTACACCATATATCACTTCTACGTAGTCTGAAGCATTGTCAATTTCTTGTTTTTTTATAGAACAGAATTTCGTTATTAATGTGGCTTGTTTCCTATTACTTAAATATGACATAATTAGATCTAAGGCGCTGCCACGTATGCCATAAGCATATAGCTTGTTTTTTAGTGTGTTATGGTCCACATAGTCGAACGCTTTGGTTAAATCCATGAATAATGCACAAACTGGTACCCCCTTATCAACACTTCTGGTCACTTTTTCAAGAAAATTATACATTGCTTTATTAATATTTTTATTTTTCCTAAAACCCATTTGTTCATCGACCAAAATATTAAATTTTTCTAGGAACTGGTATAAGCTATTATAAATAATTTTTTCGAGAACTTTGGAGTATACCGGTATTAGGGAAATTGGTCTGTAACATGACATAACGTCTTTATCACCTTTTTTAAAGAATGGCTTGACAATAGTTTTTTTTAAAATACTAGGGAAGTGACCATGCTCAATGCAGAGATTAAAAATATGACTAAGGACTGGACTTATTACAGTGCTTACGTATTTCACTATTTTAGTAGCTATGCCATCAAAGCCGGTTCTGTTTGTATTTTTAAGCGATTGTATGATTCTGTGGATGTCAAATGGTGCAACTGGACTTATAAATATCGAGTTATTTTGTGTACATGTTGGTTTATTTGGGTTGCTATCACTACTGTTATTAATTGATTTCAAAGGTCTGACTTGGTCAATAAAATACCTATTAAAATTGTGAGCCTACCTAGCTAGTTACCTACCTAGTTACGTACCTATTATATAACTCCAAATAGCGGGCGTTAGGAATTAGGGAGATACTTTGAAGATAATATAGCTCAAACATACACCTAGATAACATACGCCTAGATAATCCTAGAAGTACTTTTAAACGAGCAATATTTGTAGTATACCTACATATATTTGTAATCAAGTATAAAATAATATAATTTTGTCTGCCACGGCACGTGTCTGGCACGCTCAGCGTCTGTAGATATAAACGGACCTTTAATGGCTATACGCAATTTTTTGTAAAAAATATATGTTATATAAGACCATTTGCTTCATAATTTTGTTTAAGAAAATTTTGAGTTTTATTAGTAAACCATAGTGTAATAATTTTTTAAAGTTATGTCTAACCAAAAACGCTGAGTGTATTTTAATGAAATCATCACCATCTCAAAGACAATTTAATTATCTAAATTTTGATCTGAAGCTTAATTTTTAACTTCGCAAAATGGAGGAGGTTATCAATTCGATTGTATTTTTTTTTTTTTGTCTTACCTCAAAACTTTTTATTGGGTGAACCGATTTTGATGATTCTCTTTTTATTCGAAAGCTGGTGTTTGTCATGTGGTCCCATTTGATTTTAATCAAGATTTGTGAAGTACTTCGGAGATGTACATGAGAACTCTTCAATAAATGACAGCAAATCACTCGGAATAGCTGCATTCGCATATCTGTTTATTGTTTATACCATTTCATAACATGACATCACACTTGTACGCTTTAAAGGGGTATGCAGGTGTGAACAGTTCACCCTGATATACTCCCATTCCACCGGTTTTGTTTATTTAAGTTTCATGTTATTGGGTTAATTTATTCTGGCTTCACTTTGGGCGTTATAGGTACCTAGGCTAGGTACCTATAACGCCCAAAGTGTTCCATTATGTACCACAACTAAAAAGTGAAAAATAAAAATCTATTTTACAAAAATTACAACCGACTTCCAAACAAAAACACTACAAAATGAAAAATAACTTCAATTTCGGAAGTCGGTGTCAAAAAACGAAGAAACAAAAACAGGAACACCGACTTTCGAAATTGAAGTTATTTTTCACTTTGTAGTGTTTTTGTTTTTAAATCATAGAATAATAAGGAAAGTACAAAAAACTTATAAATTTTGGGTCACGCGGGTGTGAAACGAGTGCGCGGTTTGTTCCCTCAAGGTCGTTGGCGTTAGTCGTCGTCCTAACTTAGTTACCGAACGAGCCATCAATAACCGACCGATCCTAGGTATGGTACATATTCGCGAGCTGGCTGACCAAAACCAAAAAATGTATCCTCCGACTGCAAACCATGATTTCCTTGTTTACGTCTTTTTAGTTCGCTTCATAAGCAGAAAGAAGAAAACAAAAAACCCGATATTTTGATTTTCTCTTTTTGTTAATAACTTTTTAGGTAACCTTTTTTTTTCAAACTACAAACACACACATTTGTTCATTTAAACATATTAGAAGTGTTATATATTTTTAAAATCACCTCTCAGCCAGGATATCAATATTGAACCTCCATTTGGACAGTTTTGTTTGCAAAACATTCTTGACTGACATGAAAAAAAATAACACAAATAATGTACAATATTATATTTTTTTAAACCTAGCCGTTACTGAGGAGTATGATTTAGAAAGTAACCGTTTTACGGCACTAAAGCGGTGGAAGGATCCTAATATGAGGAGCATGAGCGCGTGGTTAGGAAATAACAGCCGCACGGGTCGACTAACGCCAACGACCTTAAGGGAACAAACCGCGCACTCGTTTCACACCCGCGTGACCCAAAATTTATAAGTTTTTTGTACTTTCCTTATTATTCTATGACTTAAAACAAAAACACTACAAAGTGAAAAATAACTTCAATTTCGGAAGTCGGTGTCAAAAAACGAAGAAACGAAAACAGGCAGTTTGCGGGATTTCACACCCTGTTCCGCATACCTCCAAAGACAGTCGTTACGAGTAGTCAGAAACTGAAATCTAACACCAGTCTTGCCAAGGGAGGTCGTATCGACCCGTTACTTGGTTGTGGAGGTCAGATAGGCAGTTGCTCCGTGTACTGATACTGTAATCCGGTTAACCAGGAAGTCGACCCTAATATAGTTTGAGAAAAACACTAGGCAGATTGAGTCCCACATAAATAACCAACTATACGGTTCGACACTTTTTAAAATCTATTTTTTTGTTATCTTTTAAAATTTTGTAATCTAACTCTATATCTCTGAGTACAAAAAGTAATGCTGGCTGGTACTTTGGTTGTTTATCTACAAATTAATGAAATGTTAAAAACATTATCTTTATTTATTGCCTGAGTATTAGTGATTTTAGCTGACTTCTATGTTTTGGGACATCTATCCCACACAGGGCTGCCTATTCCATGTTTAATACGTTTAGAATAGATGCCCCACCGAGAAACAATCTATTCCGCAAACATTTTCATCGCATTTTTTACATGAGACTAGTGTCCGACCGAAACTGGTTTTTACAACCGAAACCGAAACCGAATTTCGGCAACAGACTCGGTTTCGGCCGAAACCAAAACCGAAACTTCCTTACAAGGATCATATTTTGAGGGAAAAAATAAAGAAAACGCTAGTACTACTTGCTAGTGAATATAATTTATTGCACTGTTTGCACTTTTTTTAACGACATTTTCCTTTCCTCATTGATGATTGAATATTACAACAAAAGAAAGATTGTCTATTAGGTGTGATTAGTACTTAATGCATTTTGAATTTAGGTATTTATATTCGTTGAAAATCATGACATATTGCACTCGATTTTAGTTTGGGGGTAGGAAATAAGGTTTTAAAAATCGAATAACAGAAATGAAATATTAATTTTATCATACGGATACTAAGGAGGTACCTATGGCAGTACCTATTCATTAAATTATAAGTGTGTTAATTTTATTAAAAAAACAATTAGGAACGCAGGTAAGTATCTAACTGTACTTGCCACTTGAACACCTTGGTAATAAGTATTTAAATGAATTTTGAAACTCTGAATCCATAATATTATCACCACTAATGAACTATAGTAAGTACCACGTACTTACCTAATGTTTGTTTAGGTATATCATTAACAAGATAGTTAAATCAACCAAAACAATATTTAGATAGGTTAAACTTGATTCTACTACAATCTACGTATTAGTTATAATGAATCATTTTTGATGTTTACTACCTACTCTTATTCTATATCACGTAACAAAACTTACCGAATTTGAAATAAATCACACGAAAACTCACAACAGACAAAACGAACTGCAAACACAAGCCAGTCACGATATGATTAGGCACGTGGACGCGCCCAAATGTCTTCGTCGCTTACTCGCTTGGATGGAATTTAACGCGCCGATCATGACCGATCTCCGAACTCCCGAATGCAGCTTCAGCTTCGGTCGTAGTTTCGGTAGGTTTGCCACTGAAACCGAAACTAAACTGAAACTTGTTTTTTTGCCGAAACTCGACCTAAACCGATACCGAAATCGAACTTTCGGTCGGACACTACATGAGACACGGTCAACTTAGTAATAGTTAGAGTATTGAGTTATTAATCTATATCACGGGGTCTCATTGCTAACAAAGAAAAGTTGGTTCAAATAAATCTCACTAGTTGGCGCAATATGCACCTGTCTGTTATTGAATGTGTGTAAAATTAATATTTTCTGGAATTACAACATAAAAATTGTATGTTCTTGTTTAATCAACTCTCCTAAGTACAAAATTATGGAATATTGTGCTCTTAATTCACATTTCAAAGATTATTTCAACGGATCACTTAAAATTGATGCCAATAGATGGCGCATTTTAAAATTTATGAGGCATTCCACTAGATTGTTAAAATTTGCATTGTAACACATTTTGGTGCAAAAAAACTGTAAAAACGTGCAAAAAAATGCTATGAAACGAACCTTCACTGTATTTAAAGAAAAAAATGTTCACGAACCTAATAAATCCTTTTACTTGCGAGTCGCTGCTAACACTATCTATCTATCACCGTGAAACAGAACCGAACGCGTTCGATGTACAAAAAAATAACAAGATTAATCAGATGAAAAACGATGGGATGAGGCATCTGTATGCTAGTATTATATTATCTGTGTCTATAATAATAATAAAACAGCTTGTGATTCATCCGTGTGACTAGCGTAATTACAATCGGGGCAACTATCCTGGTTTTACCCTAATTAAGAGATATAATATTTACAGCGGATCTTTGTGTCTCTGAATTTGGCTCTGCCACCATTGCGCATGAAACAGCTTGTCATCGAGTATACTGCATAGAATAAGCGAGACAGGACGATGTGACAAACGCTAGCGAGACAAAGAGCCGTTTTGAATATTATAAACTTTTTTGTTAATGTTTATAAAGGTCATCTCTGGCAGTATCTACTGACCGTACGTTCGAGCGTTTTTGCTATACCATTAATATTAATACAAATTTTCATCCGTGGTGCTAGGCAACTGGGCTTATCCCAGTTGTAAACGACCATTTGTGCCTATTGGCCTTGTTTGTTCTGTCTCCTGCGTGATATGGAGGGAAGTGGAAATTTGTATTTTTTCCTACTCCTCCATTATTATTTTCTGAATAATTTCGTTGCGGGATCCAACACAGTTAAGTTCATTCTCTGGGACTTCGTCGAGCTTTATTGCCTCGGCGCTTTTATATTGGTCGCCACTGTTGATTCTGGCTTTCAGTAGTTGCAGTGATTTGGGAATTGTGCGGTGGGATTGTCCCAAACAAAAAAAGTACCTACTGACCTGTATACTAAAATATTTAAGTGACAGAAAGATATACTATAGTATATCTTTGTATCACTTTTAATCACTTTGTGTCATCGGTTCTTTTTATCCCGGCAAATGAATGATTCCTAGGGAATAAGCCTCGAAAGCGAAACAAAAGCGAACACCCGCTCATAGTAATATCTCATTATCCAGTAACCCAGTAAACTATGGAACCATAATGACATTCGTGTTGATAATTATCCCTTAATTGTTATGCTCTTTGATAACTGTCTGTCTACTGGGATTTACGTAAGCCCTATACCTACATAGGTATTATACCGCTTAACGTACTATTAATCCGTCCCCTTATTAATGTGTGGTCTATTGAAGCAATACGCTGGATGTCTCCTATGACGAACATTTGCACCTACCTACATGAAATTTCTTAGGAAAATTGCCAGAGAATTTTCTTTTTCATTAAGTTGGCAATAAGTAATAATCTGAGCCCGCTTTGTCTTTATTGTTGGAGATGAGTTGACCGTCGTAAAATGTTATTTTTAGGATAAATAACAGAATATCAATAAGAACTCATAGCTTTTAAAGATAAGATATTATTTCATAATGTGGTCTAGATAGGAACAAACGGATAAGTACGGAGCCTACTGCTACTAGGTACTAGGTTACACTGAGGCTAGGTGTACTAACGAAAACTGAAGATTCTAAAGACAGACTAACATACTCGCTTGTCTTGAATCGGATAGAGATGGGTTACCTACACTATATTTGTTGTAATACTCTACAATTTCATTATTGTTAAACAAGCTTTGCCACATTGAACATAAGACCGACATGTGAGAGAAATAGTTACGTAGATATATATTAGGTACTGAAACGGATAAATAAAAACCGGGCAGAGCTTTGTTCAGATCTTGTATTCACAATCTAAAGAGACAAATAAATGATGGGTAATCGCTTATATTAACACGATCCTCGTTGCTGACATGGCTTGACTGGAGGGGAGGCTTCAATATGGCGGCTTAGCTTCGGCGGGCTCGGCGGGTATTGGTGGGTTGCACGTAGGCCGACGTCACATCCGTTACATTCGGCCATCCTGGAATCATTGCTCCCGCAATGGGAGCAAAACACATTCATTAGCTTTCATATAAATCAATTAGGTATTCAGTGTCACTACTATTGTTACTGTCTGATATAGGTGCTTTACTTCTATATGGCCTTAGCGCATTTACAGTCTAAGCACCCGTGAGCTTTTGGAACCACGTTAACCTTTTATGTCTATAATCCTGTATATATAATATGCCACTACTTTACATAATGCATTTTCAATATGGACTTAACAGATTCTTGCAAACCATTGTACCACATTCAATGTAAATAAATTATGGCTATAGTAAATATGTTATGGCTATGGGTTTGACATTGACTTTAGTTACTATAATTATGACCTGAATAATAGTCATCCAGTTAGTATTGACTCTAGCTGCACTAATTGTAGTCATAAAAACAACCCTTTTGTACACATTATCACTCTTGCGTTATCTGAAGTTTCATTTTTACATTCTATATTTGACATTCAAAAGTGCCGCTTAATGGCCTGGCTTGGCTGGCTTGCCTTGCTTGCCTGGCTAGGCTGGTTTGGCTGGCTTGCCTGGCTAGGCTGGTTTGGCTGGCTTGCCTGGCTAGGCTGGTTTGGCTGGCTTGCCTGGTTTGGCTGGCTTGCCTGGCTAGGCTGGTTTGGCTGGCTTGCCTGGCTAGGCTGGATCGGCTGGCTTTCCTGGCTTTACTAGGCGTAATACTAGGTCCTACTAGGCGTAGTACTAGGTCCTACTAGGCGTAATACTAGGCCCTACTAGGCGTAATACTAGGCCCTACTAGGCGTAATACTAGGCCCTACTAGGCGTAATACTAGGTCCTCGACTCGACTTTTCTTTACTAGCCTCGACTCGACTTTTCTTTACTAGCCTCGACTCGACTTTTCTTTACTAGCCTCGACTCGACTTTTCTTTACTAGCCTCGACTCGACTTTTCTTTACTAGCCTCGACTCGACTTTACTTTACTAGCCTTTACTTTGCTAGGCTTTACTAGGCTCGGCTTTACTTGACTTGGCTTTACTTGACTTGGCTTTACTTGACTTGGCTTTACTTGACTTGGCTTTACTTGACTTGGCTTTACTTGACTTGGCTTTACTTGACTTTGCTTTACTTGACTTTGCTTTACTTGACTTTGCTTTACTATAATCATAAGCCCACCAAGCATTATAAATGGTTTGATTTCTACGTTTAAAGTAACCAATAGCATGAGGACCTGCAATATCATTTAATGTGTACCTAAACTGTTTAACAAACCACGTTTGCTCGTGAAGGCCTTAATATACCTTAAGGTACCTCATACCATGATTGGGAGAACCAAAAAGGCAAAATATATTTTTCAGTGTCCGAATCGTCACGATAGAATCGATGGTACGCAAGTGTCGACTCGGCAATAACTAATTTGGAAAACTCTTCGTCCTACAATCATTACCAACTGTACACATGGACACATGTACATGGAGTTTCTTGTGCGTTCTTCACCATAAAAAGCTACTTTTCCGAATGCACTGTAGAATCAATTTTTATTACTTGTAAATTTTAATTCATATATGTATGACGTTCAAAAGTGCTGCTTACCGGCCTAATTGAAATAAATATATTTGACTTTGACTTTACTGGATTCAGCCGAGTACCAGTGTTTTACATGGAGCCTGCCTGCCTTCTCAACCCAGTAACTGGGAAACACGATACCCCTTGACAAGACTGGTGTTAGATCTCAAGCTTCTGACTACCCGTAACGACTGTCAAAGATCTTCAAAAGACAGCCGGGACCAACGGCTTAGTGTGCTTTCCGAGGCACGGAGGAATCTCGGTATGCTGAAATGGTCACCCATCCACGTACCGACCTCGTCAAGCGTTGCTTAACCTTGAAGATCGACCCGTGCGGCTGTTAATATTTAGCCACGAGACAACTGTACAAATACCCCTTTCTTTTTAACAAAACTGACCTAAATGGTTTACATGAATCATAAGCATTGGTTCAGACGGTTTAGGAATTTAGATGTAATGTTCGTTCTTTCATACACTAACTGCCCTTGCCATATGCACAATGAAGACGTGCGGTCATGTATTTTCTAATGAATTGTGTCATTTTTGGTAACCAATATACTAATTTATTAAAATCATGGTGACCAAAGTCATCATGATGCATTTGCACTATCTTATCTATCTACCCAAGCTCCGAAGCTCCTACCAGTCTACTGCCATTTAGGGTTTTTCTATAAAGCTTCTCGTCAACAATCAAGTAATTGCTTATTATGTCCGGATCGACGGTGTTGGTTTTTAGCTGGTTAATTAGTGAACTAAAGCTTGTCGTCATGGCATTGTAACCATTGTATAGAACCAGTATCAGTGACTTACTGGTTTTTTATTCATTGTTTCGACTGGATTTCTGCCAAGTGCACCTACATGTTTCATACGATGGGCCGGCCTATACTCAACACTAATGTTATAATATTTTATCAAAAACCACTATCCTGCGATGCGTGATCGTACCTTGGACCGCTGCACAATCAGTAACAACCTTTACATGACATATTTACCTATAACATACACGCGAAATCTACGTAACGAGTCAAACAGCGAGAGTTTGAAGCTCATAATAATGGTCCATGCTATGCTCACTTGTAACCCGACTGGTCGTAATGAATTTTATTTGCAGTTTGTTTTTGCATCAATATACCGGCGACACCTAACTTACACGCATCCGTATGTACTTCTGTAGGAAGCGCGGGGTCATACAAAGCGAAAACAGGCCTAGAACCCGAAATATTTTGCAATAATTCAAAACTAATCCATTAACGGGTACACAATCAACGCGAAATTTGGAATACACTTCTTAAAATAACTGCACAATCCGATAAATTGACGTACCCACATGACACACATGGCAAATGAAACTTGAAACTACCAACTCGGCTGTCTGCCACTAGTGGCAATTTGACCTGACCATTTAAGCGATTTGTTTTTTTTTTAAACTAGTGTATTAACGAGTACTCATATTTAACTTTCAGTATTAAGTCCTTTTTTTGTTAGACATTTTATAAAATAATAACACCAGAATTTCAATCAGTTGAGGGTAGAAGTAAATCTTCTAAAAATGCCAACACCTACTTAATACCTACTTTGGCAGATTATGCTAGGTACTATATTAATAAATCTCACACTGAAGGCCTCTTTTCTAAACTAAATGGAACCCCGGTATACTTATACTACCTACTACCTTTGCTAGTTCATGAGTATCATCTGGATTAATTGCTAACTTTGGACCATACTGATACGTAACAGTTAAAGTAATCTTCGCCAGATAACTCGAGAAACTTGATCATCTATATAAGGTAACGGAAATCTTTCATTTTACAGGGACATTTAAAGCGCGGTAATCAACACAGAGGCACAAAGTATGTAAGCGGCGACGTTCTATTTTGTGATAAAGCTTAATATCGTCGTTCTTTTTTTTACTTAGTTCACCGGATAAACGTAACTGGATTCAGATTCCAGTATCTAAGGATGTCTCATGTCTATACACGGGTTGATCAGTTGTGTGTACCCGAAGCAAAACAATATTTGTATTTGGTTAATCTATTTATTCCCACTGCTAAACTAAGTGGCTATGCCCTGGCTAGAATAAGAGTTAATTATAAGCACCTCAGATCAGGGAACAGTAAATAAGCACATACATGAAGTCACGCCTTTTTCCCATGAGGGTAGACAAACTACAGAACGCTATCTGCTACTATCCTTATAACTCTTGTTTCGTTTACGTAAAAACATAGTCATACACGCACATACACGGATGCTGGTTATGCAAACTAGTTTTATCTTTATTATTGAAAATATGCCGACGAATAAAACAAATGGCTATGGCCTGGATAGAATTAGAGTTATCGATATTGCGAATATGGAAATGAGAAAGACAACGTACCTGGCAAACTGGCTGTGGCTCCTGGCAGCTCTCGGCCCTTGTTAGGACCTCTCCTTGCAGTCACACGCAGCACAGGGTTTGATGCAGTCTTGCTCGGCGTGCAGTTGGGTCGATGGCAGAGTGTAGCTCACGCCGTAAAGCTTGTAGTGTCGCTCCGTTGGTGAATAACACAAACTTCTTCGATTTTTCTCCAGAGTCAGGAGATGTTTCGGTTGTGGCGTGGATGTGTTATTAAACGAAGATTAATTTTTGTTCATACCACTTCTGAGTGAAACGGATAAATAAAAACCGGGCAGAGCTTTGTTCAGATCTTGTATTCACAATCGAAAGAGACAAATAAATGATGGGCAATCGCTTATATTAACACGATCCTCGTTGCTGACATGGCTTGACTGGAGGGGAGGCTTCAATATGGCGGCTTAGCTTCGGCGGGCTCGGCGGGTATTGGTCGGTTGCACGTAGGCCGACGTCACATCCGTTACAGTACATATATTATGACAAACAGTCCTCGACGTAATTCTCAACTTTTTGGTTTTCCTTAAGTATAACAGAAGATAGTGTGAACATAAAACACCTTGATTGAAGTACTAAAGAACAAGAGTTCAATTTACAAAATCCTAGCTTTATCTATGAGTGAAATGAATACGTATCATAAATTATATTTATGATATATAACTAACATTTATGATGCGCATTTTACGTCGTACCTACGTGTTTTCGCATAAATGCGAAAATAACTCAGTCGATCTGTATATCCCTTACCTTATCACCCCCTAACGTCTGAAAAAATTTGGATGAACCTGGTTTCGGATTAGGATACCAATAAGTTACTTTTATCACGGTGGTATAATTTCGAGGGCGAAGCCACGTGCAAAATCCAGTTTAGTATAACTTCGAGTACGCGGTTCACCACCGCTACCTACTGACATCCAATTACCTGCCTTGTATAATTTTGCCCTCAAGAACAGCCTTCACTCAAACTGAAAGAAAATTATACCATTCTTTATAAACGTACGCATCACATGTTTTCAGCCCTATTTGACTTCTGAAATACGTACTTTTACCTCACAATTACAATAAAAGCTCACACGCGACTCCGGGCGTCACTGACTCCTACCTCTTACCTCTTAGCACTCACAAACTGTTCGAGGGTTGAGACGGCTAAAAAGTCGCTTTGTTACATTCCACGTCGCGCAGATAATTGTAAAGTGCAATATTTTTTGTACCTACCTACATATTGTAGCAATTTGCTACAAGACACATCGTCATAGCCTTTTTTTATTTCACATACTGGTTGGTTACATATTTCAAATATTAAATTTCGTTTGTCAAGAAATAGAAGACAATTTTTATTCTCACAATATGTGATTAATAAAAAAATCTTGGCACAGAAATCTTTAAGCAAACTATTGATAATTTTATAACAGTTGATAAAGCGTCGATTGTATTTGTAAACGCGAGCAATATGTTCAGACAGGCTCTAGACTTCGTATTAGAAATCAACCTCTCGTTTTAATAAAAATAATAGTGTTATAATATGAAAACTGATATCAGTTGACAGAAGCTGACTCCGGCTTCACCCGCCGGGCAAAGCCCATGACCCCTTGGAGCCAGCAGTCTTCGTTATGCCTTACATTTTACAACGGTTTCCGTATTTTTTTTAAACCGCCTGTGATTTACTACGAGAACTGCGGCGCGGTCTCAGCTCGTAATCTAGTTTTGGAGCGCTACTACTGAAGGCGGTTTTCTTTCATCCAGCGCGGCTTTCCCACGAGTGGCTGAAGTATATATTTTTATTTATAATTATTAAATCTTGTGCTAGAATTAGACTAGTATTTAAGTGTTAGTTTCTACTTTCTTAATTCCACGGGTGTAAACTTAGCTTTACGACGTTAAGTATTCGTTACTAACTGGATGCTTAAGCCAGAATTTAACCGGTCGCAACAGCGTTGAGGAAAAGCACGTGTAATCAGCTTAATACCTTCAAAACTGCCAAAATTTCACTCCTAAGTTTTTATCTTACTAAATATAAAAACGAAAACGATAATAACCTGCGGTGTTTCCTGTATTTTTAGTAATTTGATTTATGTTTTTGAATGGAAGTTTAAAGTATCAATTTATTAACATATATACAATTAAATATTCTAAAAAAATAAACCTATATACAAATACAAAAGGGAGACGGCCAAAAGCTCATTGTGCATCAAAAAATTCGTACACATCGATGTCAATGGGAAACGTGCCCAGAACCCTGGCAGCATTGCCACGTTGTATGGCAATGCTGATTCTCTGGCCGAAGAAAAGGCCAGCCCACTTTTTGAATTCTTTTATATATCTTCGGTGTATTTAGATTTTAAAACAAAATTATACCTCTTAACGTGGCGTTAGGTTTTTTCTTTTTATAACGTCACAACACCTAGGTACTTACTACATCAATGAAGTAGTTAGTTTTAAGCTAAACCTAAATATATGGTCAATCTGGTGACGAGAACAGTTAAATAGTTTCAATGATGAATGGTGATTTTATTTCTGTAAGTTGGTTTGTATGAACACTTTTACAAGTCGATTATATTTTTAAAACTAGATGAGGTCGACATTTCCTATCTGACTACTCTGAGAAGAAAGGCCGAAACAAACTCAGTCACAGTCTCTTTTAAAGTCCAGACAAAATTTTGGTTAGATCATGTGAAGTCCATGTAGACCATTGAAGTCTGAAATGGAAGAACCAGCCAGATTGAGTGGACCTGTCCAGTCAGTGCACGCATTTGTCAATAATACATTTGTCAATATAGTTATTTAGTTAGTTGTACACTTAGACTTGGTTACGTATTTTCCTGGTACCACCTTAGCCCACCGTAGTAACTACACTTCTACCTAACCCTTCATAATATAACATCACGTCTTTATTCCACGAAAGGTTAGGCAGAGCTGAACCCTAATAGTACACCAACATAATACATTTCGCCTGTTGTTTGTTTTTACGCCTTAAAAATAGAGCAAGTATATCAGGATTCACACTCTTTATACCTACCTACATACATACTAATAAGTTGACATGCAACATTCGCAGGTAATACTAAAATAAAACAAAGTGAAAACCTACAAGTAAAGTTGGCAGATGCCCACTTTACTTAGTCTAGTCTATAAAAATACAAAAAAAATACAAAAATATTTATTCATCTCAAACATTGTGTCATACATAAACTGAGGCAGCCCCATTAAGTTACAATAGTACTTGTGTCTATGGGCATACTTTATTATATAGAATCAAATTGGGTAAATAAAACATAGTGCTAATATACCAACATACAACACAACACAACAACACACAACATAACAACAACACACAACACAACAACATCAACAACAACAACATTCCTCAACATTTTTTGAGGTGTAAAAAGTTCTTATCACAGATAGTTAATAAAATTTTATAAAAAACATAAGTCCGGTACAGTTATCACAGTAAAATATCATCAATAGGGATAAAACATAAAAGGTGCTAATTCACAAAATAACACAATTTTGAATGCCCCCAATTTAACTTTAAATTTAGCCCAGTCGGCTTTCCTGGTGTTATACTTTCTGGTTGTCCTTTGTATATGTATTCCTTTATCCCTTTTTAAATTAACATTAAAGAATATCGTGTTGTGGTCAGAGGACGTTGCTCCAGTGTCCACCCGCCAGCCGTCCACCAGGGCAAGAAGGTCGAGTGAGCATGCCGTGACGTCCACATGGCTTTTGTACACTGGTAAGGCATATTACAAGATCCGTACTAGAAACGACCTTCACCCATCAGTTTAATGGATGAAATAGTACATTATGTTACAAGTGTGAAAAGTTGGTGATTACCGCTGAGGCGCCATTGAGACCCGAGCCGTTAGGTGAGGGTCTTAAGAGAGCCGAAGACGGTAATCATCAATACACAAGTGTATCTTACGACGTTTTTCAACACACTTGTGAAGAAAATAATACTAAAATAGTTATTTATGCTACAAATGCGGAAAGGAGGTGATTTCCGATGAGTGGTGGATAAATCGACACGAGTCGGAAATCATCTTACGCACGTGTATCATACAACATTTTACTATGCATTGTGCGAGGAAATAAAAAAATATATCTAAACCAAGCAAGAAATTAATAAAATGGCGCTTATTCAAGGGCGCTCAGCATATCCACAGATTAACTAATAGTTCCTTGGGCATATCTACTGCGCATGTGCAAATAGCTGTCACGTCGTAACGCAAAATATTCATTCAGCCAAACATATTTATTGAATACTAGCTTTTACCCGCGGCTTCGCACGCGTAGACTACTTGCTTCTCGTTACCTAATTTTAACAGTATGTAGAGAAAAGTAAAAAATAATGATGATAAAAATAATATAATGTAATGTGAAAGTGTTTCTTAGGACAGACTACTTACCTACTTTATTATCAATACGCTCTATCCTTGTCCCGTCCCTATCCCTTCACTATTTCTGTGTTTATCCATGACTAATAATAAGTAGTACTAATAATAAGTCCTCTATGGTTTTGTTTAGCCCTGAACCCTCTCAGTACACTGCTGGAGGGTTCAGGCCTGGGCTATCGGTTGAGGAGAGGTGGTCAGGTCATATCACACCTCCTTTACATGGATGACCTGAAGCTCTTTACCCCCAACAACTTGCAACTGATGAAGCTACTGAAGGTAACAGAAACCTTCAGTGACGCCGTCAGGATGGAATTTGGTGTGGACAAATGTGCAGTCATGCATGTAAAGCGTGGGGAGATTATGGAATCCTTGGGAACCCTTTCCTCAACTGAGACTTACAAGTATTTGGGTATGTCGGAAGCACTAGGCGTCAATGTTACTGACGTGAAACAGTCGTTGAAGGAATGCATCTTTGGCCGCCTGAAAAAAGTACTAAATAGTCTTTTATCAGGCGGGAACAAGGCCTTCAACGGCTGGTTCATGCCGGTCTTGATGTACTCTTTCGGCATACTCAAATGGACTCAGACAGAACTTGACGCCCTGGATAGGAGAGTCCGCACATTGCTTACCGAAAATCGTATGCATCACCCACGGTCATCGGTTATGAGACTGTATATCCCTCGGAAGAGCGGGGGTCGTGGCTTTTTAAATGCTAAGACTCTGCACAACCGCGAGGTATGCAGTCTGCACGTCAGCGGCCTGGAAGTATTCCCATACTTCCAGGCCGCTGACGTGGGTATGCATCGAGATGTGGTAGCAGTGGACAAGGGCCTTACCCCGCTCTCCTTGGCTCACGGACGCTTCTACCGGGTCCTACGTGGGCCCGATGTAGATTTTTTGGCGTCCGTGGCCTGGTTGCGATTTGATGACCTTTTTGGGAAAACCGAAGGTTTTGTCTTTGCGATTATGATGACGAATAACTACCGGAAATACATTGTGAAAGATGGCACGGCTGACATCTGTCGGGCAAGTCACCGGCCTGGGGAATCCATCCGTCACATTATCTCCGATTGTTCTAGTCTAGCTAACGGAGACTATTTGCATAGACACAACCTTGTAGCCAGGATTATCCATCAGCAACTTGCTCTTAAATACAATCTTGTGGAATCGGAAGTGCCTTACTATAGGTATGAGCCCGACCCAGTTCTCGAGAATGGCAATGTCACGTTGTATTGGGATCGGTCTATCGTCACTGACAGGACTATTGTTGCCAATAAGCCTGACATAGTGGTGATAGACCGACTAGAGCATCGCGCAATGATTGTTGATATAGCGGTCCCCCATGACGAAAACCTCGTGAAGGCTGATAGAGATAAGAAAAGCAAGTATCTTGATCTGGCTCGCGAGGTTGTCGACATGTGAGATGTGAATACAGCAATCATTGTGCCGATAGTCGTGACGGCCAATGGCATAATAGCCAAGAGCCTCGACGAACATCTGAGGAGGCTCCGTTGGGCAGCTGGATCAAGGGCTTGATCCAGAAAGCGGTACTCCTGGACACGGCGCGTGTATTATTAGAAGGTTCCTCTCTCAGGAGCCCTGACCACTGGTAGCTTGGACCCTGTTCCCGATACCGTTGGGCTACTATTTTTTTATATTTTTAAATGTTTTTTAAGTATTTAAAAATGTAATAAAATAAGAAAGAAGATGAATAAACGATATAGTAATCATAATCATAAGTAAGTAATTAAATTAAAGTATTTCCTTATAGACAACATTTTTAACCATTTTGGATGTCGGCGCCAATATCACCAGACTATTTGATGAGCTAACACGTGAACACGCTACATACAACTGTCGTAGGCATCGACGCCGACTCCTCCATGCTATGGTCGCTGAGGTCGACTTCGAGCTCCTGAAACACATCGGGAGATGAGACACGTGGAGCCACTTCCGGGGTGGTGACGATAGTAGAAACTTTTGAGAACTTGGCACAGCTCGATAGCATCTTAGCTCGTTTGAGCCGCTGTGCCCTTAGCGTCTTCTTCCCACACACTTCACAATAGCTCCATTTGGGAGCTAGGATGTGTTTGCACATATGCCACCTCTCTAGTTCTCCCAGAAGCTCGTCGTATGACTGACTAAATAGCCTACATTTATCTGAAAAAACCGTTGAGAATCGCCGTACTTTTGATAGTAATAATACCGAAAGAAAAACAAATAGGTTCTTATGACGTCCAAGCAGAGTTTTTTGTTGAATGTGGCCAATTTAGCATCTTAAACTTATATAACTTGATCATTTAGGTAACTGCTTTTTAAAATTATAGATATTAACCAAACCATAATAAGTTTATACTTAACTATCACAACATTTATAACGAGAAACCATCTTACCAGTTACTTTTAAACCGCAAATTTGGCTTTTTTCTGAATCAAATATGTGTCTTCAGGCTGCAACATCATTAAATCATGATTACAATAAAAAAACTTTTTTACAAAAAAATACTACCGACTTTGGGGACCAACGGCTTAACGTACTTTCCGAGGCACGGAGGAAACTCGGTATGTTGAAAATGGTCACCCATCCACGGACCGACCTCGTCAAGCGTTGCTTAACCTTGATGATCGTCCCGTGCGGCTGTTATTATTTAGCCACGAGCTCCTCCCTACTGATTTATTTATTATGTAGTTTGAAAATTAATTACCTACCTACAGAAGTAATGATTAGGTACTACATTCTTTTCAGAATACCTATTTTTATTTTTAACCGACTTTCGAAAAAGGAGGAGGTTCTATGTTCGACTTCTTGTATGTTTTTTTTTTTTTTTTTTTGTGTATGTTCACCGATATCTCCGTCAATAAAATTATGGACCGATTTTTAAAATTTTTTTGTTTGAAAGAGTATGTTTCGAAATTGGTCCCATTTTAATTTGGTGAAGATCTGATGAAGAAATTCGAAGATATACAACAGAACTCTTCAATAAATAACGGCAAATCTTTAGGGACTGCTGCAATTGCATGTCTATTTGTTGTTATACCATTTCATAACATAACATCACGCCAGCACGCTCTTAAGGGGTAAGCAGATCTCTCATTTGATCGGTTTTGTTCAAGTTTCATGATATTCGGGTACCTATTCTGGCGTTATAAGAAACTTACTAAACAACTCGCCTATTAGGTAGGTACAACTAAAAAGTGTAAAATAAAAAAACTTTTTTACAAAAAAATACTACCGACTTCCAAATAAGAAAACTACAAAGTGAAAATAACTTTATTTTTGGAAGTCGGTGTCCATAACGCAAAAAAATGGTATCTCCGAAAGACACCGACTTCCAAAAATAAAGTTATTTTTCACTTTGTAGTTTTCTTATTTGGAAGTCGGTAGTATTTTTTTGTAAAAATGTTTTTTTGCTACACTGCTGACCCCTAATGCAACAGCTTAAATGAAATTAAAACGAAATAAACTAAAAATTATTTTAATACAATTTGTTACACGCAAATGTTTAACATTGATAAGTTAGCTTAGATAATAGGTCTATCCTTATCCCGTCCCTATTTAATTCCTATATTTATGCGTTTAGCCATTTTATTGTTAACAACAGACTTTAAAGACTTGAAAGTATATTAAATCATTTTTCCTTTGTAGAAGAAGAGAAGAAGAGGAGAAGAAGGACTTCTGTAAACAACATTTCATCCCCCATGATCCGGCCCCCCCAGACGGGATTTACAAAAAACCTTAAATTGCGATAGATTTTAATCTTCAGCCCAAACCCAAAATTCGAAGATCCTAACTTTAAAACTAACCGACTTTCATACTAACTTTCATCCCCTATTTTACCCCCTTAGGGGTGGAATTTCAAAAAATCCTATCTTAGTTGATGCCTGCAAAATATAAAGTATCTATGTGCAAAATTTCACGTCTAGACGATTTCAATATTCCCATGACTTCATAATCGCTGTGTCACGTGTAAATTATTTTTTAATTTTCAGCCCAAACCCAAAATTCGAAGATCCTAACTTCAAAACCGACCGACTTTCATACAAATTTTCATCCCCTATTTCACCCCCATAGGGGTGGAATTTCAAAAAATCCTATCTTAGTGGATGCCTGCAAAATACAAAGTATCTATGTGCAAAATTTCAAGTCTAGAGACTTGAATTTTGTCTAGAGACGATTTCATTATTCCCATGACTTCATCCCCCTTCATCCTCATGGGAGTGGAATCTTCAAAATCGCTCAGAAACGTGTAAATTCTTTTTCATCCCCTGTTTGACGCCCTTAGCGGTGGAATTTCCAAAAATCCTTTCTTAGTGGATGCCTGCACAGTATAAAGTATCTAGTTATGTGCAAAATTTCAAATCTCTAGACGATTTAATTATTCCCCCTTTTCACCCTCATGGGGTCGGAATCTTCAAAATCGCTGAGATACTTGTAAATTATTTTTTAATCTTCAGCCTAAACCCAAAATATGAAGATCCTAACTTCAAAACTGACCGACTTTCATACAAACTTTCATCCCCTATTTCACCCCCTTAGGGGTGGAATTTCAAAAAATCCTTTATTAGTGGATGCCTGCAAAATACAAAGTATCTATGTGCAAAATTTCAAGTCTAGAGACTTGAATTTTGTCTAGAGACGATTTCATTATTCCCATGACTTCATCCCCCTTCATCCTCATGGGAGTGGAATCTTCAAAATCGCTGAGAAACGTGTAAATTCTTTTTCATCCCCTGTTTGACGCCCTTAGCGGTGGAATTTCCAAAAATCCTTTCTTAGTGGATGCCTGCACAGTATAAAGTATCTAGTTATGTGCAAAATTTCAAATCTCTAGACGATTTAATTATTCCCCCTTTTCACCCTCATGGGGTCGGAATCTTCAAAATCGCTGAGATACTTGTAAATTATTTTTTAATTTTCAGCCCAAACCCAAAATTCGAAGATCCTAACTTCAAAACCGACCGACTTTCATACAAATTTTCATCCCCTATTTCACCCCCATAGGGGTGGAATTTCAAAAAATCCTATCTTAGTGGATGCCTGCAAAATACAAAGTATCTATGTGCAAAATTTCAAGTCTAGAGACTTGAATTTTGTCTAGAGACGATTTCATTATTCCCATGACTTCATCCCCCTTCATCCTCATGGGAGTGGAATCTTCAAAATCGCTCAGAAACGTGTAAATTCTTTTTCATCCCCTGTTTGACGCCCTTAGCGGTGGAATTTCCAAAAATCCTTTCTTAGTGGATGCCTGCACAGTATAAAGTATCTAGTTATGTGCAAAATTTCAAATCTCTAGACGATTTAATTATTCCCCCTTTTCACCCTCATGGGGTCGGAATCTTCAAAATCGCTGAGATACTTGTAAATTATTTTTTAATCTTCAGCCTAAACCCAAAATATGAAGATCCTAACTTCAAAACTGACCGACTTTCATACAAACTTTCATCCCCTATTTCACCCCCTTAGGGGTGGAATTTCAAAAAATCCTTTATTAGTGGATGCCTGCAAAATACAAAGTATCTATGTGCAAAATTTCAAGTCTAGAGACTTGAATTTTGTCTAGAGACGATTTCATTATTCCCATGACTTCATCCCCCTTCATCCTCATGGGAGTGGAATCTTCAAAATCGCTGAGAAACGTGTAAATTCTTTTTCATCCCCTGTTTGACGCCCTTAGCGGTGGAATTTCCAAAAATCCTTTCTTAGTGGATGCCTGCACAGTATAAAGTATCTAGTTATGTGCAAAATTTCAAATCTCTAGACGATTTAATTATTCCCCCTTTTCACCCTCATGGGGTCGGAATCTTCAAAATCGCTGAGATACTTGTAAATTATTTTTTAATCTTCAGCCTAAACCCAAAATATGAAGATCCTAACTTCAAAACTGACCGACTTTCATACAAACTTTCATCCCCTATTTCACCCCCTTAGGGGTGGAATTTCAAAAAATCCTTTATTAGTGGATGCCTGCAAAATACAAAGTATCTATGTGCAAAATTTCAAGTCTAGAGACTTGAATTTTGTCTAGAGACGATTTCATTATTCCCATGACTTCATCCCCCTTCATCCTCATGGGAGTGGAATCTTCAAAATCGCTGAGAAACGTGTAAATTCTTTTTCATCCCCTGTTTGACGCCCTTAGCGGTGGAATTTCCAAAAATCCTTTCTTAGTGGATGCCTGCACAGTATAAAGTATCTAGTTATGTGCATAATTTCAAATCTCTAGACGATTTAATTATTCCCCCTTTTCACCCTCATGGGGTCGGAATCTTCAAAATCGCTGAGATACTTGTAATTGTAAATTATTTTTTAATCTTCAGCCTAAACCCAAAGAAGATCCTAACTTCAAAACTGACCGACTTTCATACAAACTTTCAACCTCTGTTTCACGCCCTTAGCGGTGGAATTTCCAAAAATCCTTTCTTAGTGGATTCCTGCCCAGTATGAAGTATCTATGTGCAAAATTTCAAGTCTAGACGATTTCATTATTCCCATGACGCTAAATGTTAATTTGGAGTCAAAATGTAATTCCAAGATGGCGCCGACTAAAATTTTTGAAACTTTCGTCATGGGTGTCATTTTCATGGTTGTTGGGGTAACTAAATGCTAATTTGGAGTCAAAATGTAATTCCAAGATGGCGCTGACCGAAATTTCAAAAATTTTCGTCATGGTTGTGGTTGGTTGGTTTTTGGGGTCTGCAAAAAAATGTGTGGACTGGGCATATAGTATACTTGTTTATTAAAGTTTATTGTATTTGTAAAGTCCACGCGGAAAAAAGGCAATTTTATCATGTGCGAAAGCGTCGGCTACGTGTAAGAATATGTTGAATATAAAAATAACTGATAAATAATTTGAAATTTGAGGTGTTTATCAATCGAATCCAATTTTTATATTTAATTTTTGAGAACTTATTTTATTTTAATAAATTGTCTGAATATTGCCTTAGAAACCGATGCGCACGCGCGAGACATTCAATTTTGCTCATGGGTTTGTAGACGACGGACCTGTGTCGTTTTTTTTGTGTCTTTATATTTTTATCATATATCTTGTAGTTATTGAGAATTTTTCGCTGAAAAAGTAGCTGTTTTCTGTTTTTGGCTCGTGAAACTTGTAGGGACTCATAAGTGGGGCTCCCATACAACAAACCTAATATTTTTGCCGATTATTGCGATAATGGTACGGAACCCTTCGTTCACGAGTCCGACTCGCGCTTGGCCGGTTTTTTTACGTTAGTTTTGTTTTTAACACGCTTTTATTAGCTTGGTATGTATCTATGTAACTATGTATCTATGTATCAATGTAAAGGAATCTTTGATCGTGATTTTCACCCCCTTCAAAACGTGGGATTGATTTGAAACTTTGCACACTTATCAAGGACCGATGACAATGCAATAATTTAGTCAAAGCCAAAGTCAAAGTCAAATATTTTTATTCAACTAGGCCAATAAGCGGCACTTTTGAACGACAAACAAAAATTAAAATTTACAAATAATGAAAGTTGATTCTATCGGGCGCGTTTAAATAGTTTGTTTGTTGTTTGTTTTGCCTTACCAAGATCTTCAGGATTAGCGACTTTTTAGTTAAATTTACCATTAAAGCGTGTTTATTAGTTTTTAGAACTACAATTTTATTGTCGTTGGAACCTAAGTTGGCAAGAGTCGTTAGATGCGCAGAAGTAGATTTTTTGGTATCTTTGGTAGTGAAGCGGAGCGGTGGGAACGTTTAGGACCGTTCCGAGCGCGCGATTGGTTGCTCAGTTGACACAAGGATTGGCTGACCAATTATAGTCTCGCGTCCACGTTCCGTTCGCTCTATATGGTGGTTGGTCAGTTCACTGAACATGCAAGAACTTAACCCCGCTTCGCCAAAACCTTGCCAACTTACATGCCGGGCACTATAAGTACTAAATTAGTAGGTATAATGTAATTACTAAATTAGTGTAATGTGTGTAATATTCAATCTTTTCAAACGATTTATTATAAATGCGAAATTTGATTTACTTCCCAAGTCACAACAGAGCAAAATCAGACAAATAAGATGTTCCTGAAAAAAGAAAGTAACAAACCATCCAAATACTTACTCGCCATAAATACACCCCACTCGACAGGACTCCCCCAAGCGCGTAGCAAACACCAAACTGCCAACTAAAGATAGTAGAACTACACCTACCATATCGTCGGATGAGGTTTATTAGTGTCGCTCAAGCGTGAACTCGGCGTTCATGAAGTGGAAAGTATTCCTCGAAACATAACACTAACTTATTCACGCAACTATGTAGGTACTGCTATCAAAAAAGAAAACTGCTTTGACAGACAAACTATCACTATAGACCTTTTTTACCACCTAAAATTGTCAAAAAATAAAAGGCCCGTTTTGATAGCTATAAAAATACTTAATCATCTATCAATCATCAAACATCATCATCAATATCATCAATCATCAATACATTTAATAAATCTGTAGAAAAATCGTTTTCGTACACCGAAAATATTCCCAAAAAAAATAGCCAGGGTGTTAAAGGAGAACCAACAGAAACCATTTCCAGCATTTTTGGATAATTTGTCTGTTTATCTGTTTGTCTGTTTATTTGCGCACGCATCACGTAAGATGTACGTACTTGAAGTATTACTTAGTTTTTTTTTCATCGAAATCGGTTCACTCTATCAAAAGTTAGATGACTTTAAAGTGTTCAAGAAGTAAAATATCGCAACATACGCATATTCTATAGATGGCGTTGAGCATTTTGCGTCATCAATTTCTGTGTTAAGATTTTCAGATTTTCCGCGAAAGAATTACCTTAGAAAAAAAGTTTGTAGATAGGGCACAGATTACTAAATAGTTATGGTTAGGGTAACTAAAACCCGCACAGCGAACCAAGGAGGTCAACTCTCTAGGTCTAATCAACGATATACCTTCAAGGGCTATTTTAAGTGTGACATAAGTAATAATAATTCGGCACCTAATGCACGGGACTAAAGAAAAACATTTTTTGAGATTTTAGGTCTCACTACCAATGTCAATTTTTATCGTTGACGTGCGTGCAGTTTGTTTGTAATTACGCTGCCACTATTGCCCGTCTGAATAGCCTAATGATAAACGTGGAGGCCTACTACACTTAAGGTTGCGCCAAGGACCTGGCAACGACCGAACTCTTTTTAAAGGCCAATAAAAGGAAGATCGCTTGGGCGCTGATCCAGGAGCCGTACGTGGGAGGGGCGTGGAGTATGAGGAACTACCGACGTTCGCGAATCTACCAGTGCGAGGTTGGTGGAAGTGGGAGGGTAAAGGCGGCAATTGCCGTCTTTAATAGGGACTTGGACGTCATTACTCTACCCAAAACTCACCAAAAACAACATCGTTGTGGTGGGGATACGGAGCAAAGCCTGGGAGATCGCAGTACTACTTACTACTTCGAGCCAGACCAACCATACCTGGACCAGCTGACCCGGATCAAATCGGAAGTGGCCACCGGTAGATTGCTGATAGGCGGTGACGCGGACGCTAAGAGTTCTTGGTGGGGCAGCATCGTCAAGGACTCAAGGGCGAGGAAATATCCGGAACCCTGGCGGATCTAGAGCTTCATGTGCTGAACACTGGTGACGCTCCCACATTTGACACTGTCAGAGGTGGTCCGCACACCTCGAACGTCTGCAGGAGGGCAGCTAACATTTATAAGCAGAAGTCCCTCGCCACTAAAGTGTGTTGGGGATTGGACGCACAGATCATTCACACAATCTACACTGCTATGATTGAGCCCATAATAACGTACGCGGCCGCAGCCTGAAGTACGGAAAAACCTAGGCTCGGTCCAACAAGTATTCATCCAAATGATCTGTAAATCTTACCGTACTGTCTCCCTGAACTCGGCGGTGCATACAGGACGCAGCCGCCCTGTATGAAGCGAGGAGAGGGTCATCCCGGTTTGTGCCAGGAGATAGGGAGATCGAAAGTGCGGTAAGGTTTGCAGAGGCTCCTCATCCAGCTACACAAATGCCCCTGCAGTTCATGTGCCTGGCAGACCAACAGTTGCTAGACAGCAACAATGTGCAGGCGGTGCGAATCTTCACCGACGGCAGCAAGATTGAGGGGAAGGTCGGAGTCGCATTATCCATTTGGGATAATGAAGGCGAAGTCCGGAACCTCAAACTTAGCTTAGCCGCGGACTGCACCGTCTACCAGGCGGAAATCCTGGCCATCTGCAAAGCGACGGACGTGATCCTCACGCGGCAAGAGACGAGCTATGCTTTGTACAGTGACTCAATGTCAGCATTGCAGACGCTTGCAAGCCATAGCTCTCTCCATCACCTGGCGGTTCACGCGCGCTCCAATTTGGCCCAAGCCCTGGGCCAGAACAAAGCTGTGTCTTTGTTCTGGATCAAGGCCCACGCGGGCTTGCCGGGGAATGAGCGAGCGGACGAGTTGGCAAAGAAGGCAGCATTGTCGTTACGGAGGAAGCCGGAATACGACTAATTACAATTATCAAGCGACATATCCGTTTGGAATCGCTTGATGGAACCGAAGATATGTGTCGGGCGAGACAGCCTCTGTGACGAAAATTTTTCTTCCGGATGCCAATAGCGGCTTTCCGTAAAAATAAAGCTGCCTTTTATATAATTAAAGAAAGTGGGATTCCCACCCACCGTATACAAGAGATGTATACAAGAGATGTAAGCAAGAAGAACAATTACTTTAGTGTTAAGAATGAAAGTACGAGAGGAATGGAATGAAAGAATTTGCACAGAATAGGCGCCAACTTTGTTGAGCAGGATATGCAATTAAAAAAAAAAAACTTGTGATATTTAGCCCACTGTTCCAAAACTTAACAAGTTTATATGAATAGAAACAGTTGCTATTAAATACAGTTACTCCCAATTCTAAGACAGACCTTCTCTCAGTGAGAGAGATCATTTGTATAAGTTTCGCTTTTTATATGACCTTGTTTAGGTACAGGAGATTTAATTTAGAAAACTAGATGTTCAGGTTTTAACAGAAGCTGGTCGAGTCGGTTCGTACCTACCTATTATGTATTAATTTAGCGTATGAAGTTCAGTCTTTTTTTTTTTTTTTTCAATTTATTTAACGGCCATGGATACAAGTCCTTAAAGCCTAACTTAACTATTTAAAACAAATCTGTATTACAATTTTCCTACAGTACTAACAATGAATTTATACAAAGGTTTAAAATACAAAGATTCTGATAAAATTGTTTGCAAATCGTTCGGCACTTCCTTAACGCATACACTTTGTAACTCTGACACTAAGACCAAACGTTCAAAGTTAAATTTTTGACACTTCATTATTATATGATCAAGGTTAGCGACCTCGTTGACACAACAATCACACTTTCCTTCAGGTATAATTTTCAGTCTTGCTAGATGAGCTGGAGTTTTACAGTGGCCAAATCTTAATCGATTAATTGTAGTTATGAAATTTCTGCTATCAGCGTCTTTGTTTTTATGATACCAGGGTCTTAGCGGCGGGACCTCCTGAATTTTTGTGTACCACTTGCCTTTTTCTTGGCTTATAATTTTCCAATACTCATGCCATAATATTTTTAGGTTCCTAGATAACTTTTCATGATAGTCTGTAAAAGGAACTTTAAGCAAAGCAGAGTGATCTTCATCACAAACTCCTCGGGTTGCCCTGTCCACCATTTCGTTGCCAGAGATACCACAGTGAGAAGGTACCCATTTAAATTTAATACATTTGCCTCTTTGTCTTAACTCTAATAAAGTTTGCCTAATGTTAAACAAAATAAAATTCAGATTATATCTATAGGAATTAGTTTCTAAAGCTAACAAAGCACTTTTACTATCTGATACAATTACAATTTTAGAACTATTTACAGAATTTACATACAATAATGCTTTATATATTGCATAGCATTCAGCTGTAAAAATACTACAATTAGAGTCTAATTCAAAGCATTTGGTTTCTTTTACTTGTGGATCATAATATGCTGCAGTAACTCTATTCAAAACTTTTGATCCATCTGTATACAATTTATAAATATTTGGTTGACTGTGTAGGTACTCTAAAAATTCAGACTGGCCAGAAACCTTTTCAAAATCAATAATAATAAAATCACTATTTATACAGTTATAATCAATTGTATATAGTGGTAATAAATTTGAAGAGTATACATTATTGGTTAAAGTTTTGATATTTAATGTTATACATAAGATTTCTGGTAAATGTCCAGACACAAGCTGTTGAGCATTTATAATGATATTATTAGTTAAGTTGTTTGGAAGAGCCTGTTTTGGTAAAATCCTGTTTAAAACAAATAAATTTTTAGTAGCCAGTAATTTAAGACAAAAATTTTCTGCAATCTGTAAACGTCTGAATTTTAGTGGTATTATACCTGATTCAGACTCCATTGCATTTATTGGTGTTGAGCACATGGCTCCAGTGATAATTCTAAGTGCTTTATTTTGTAAAATGTCCAATTTTCTGAGGTGACTAATATTTGCATTCATATAAGCTATAGAACTGTAATCAAAATGACTCCTAACAATACTCTTATATAGCATAGCCAGAATTTTTGGATCTGAACCCCAATGAATACCTGCTAAAGAACGTAAAATATTTAGTCCTTTGCTGGCATTCCTTAAAATGATGTCAATATGACTTTCAAAAGTTAATTTAGTATCTAGACATACACCAAGAAATTTCTTTTCATGTAACCAGTTCAACAAGTTATTATTAAAATAAATAGAAGGAATTTCATCAAGTTCAATGAATTTTTTACTAAATAACATAGCACCACTTTTGCTGACATTAATATCTAGTTTTAAACTGTTGTAAAAACTATGAACCTGATGTAAACCCTTGTTCAAGTTACTTATGGCCTTATTTATGTCTTTATTTACACTATAAACAACAATATCATCAGCAAACAATAAACACTTAACAGAGGATTCTGTTAAATATTTATTAATTTGTGAAGTATATAAATTATATAACAATGGAGAAATAGTAGAACCCTGCATTGTTCCTTTATACACGTGTCTAGGTCCATGTAAAATATTATTATATTTAACATACATTACCCTATCATACAGAAATGTGAATATCCATTTACAGACTTTACCTGGTACACCAACATCACTTAAGATCTGAATAAGTACAGAAGGATTAACATTATCAAAGGCCCCACTAACATCAAGAAAACTACAGGCTGTATAAGTGTGGCTATGAAAGGAATTTTTGATATCTGATATAAGAGACAAGAAATTTTCTGCTGCAGATTTACCTTTGCGGAAACCAAACTGTTGTTCAGGTAAGATGCTATGTTTTTCACTATAGTACTCTAATCTAAATTTTAGCATACATTCAAATAGCTTACCTAAGCAGGATGACAGAGATATTGGTCTATATGAATTACAATCATTTTTTGGTTTTTCAGGCTTTAAAATTGGAATCACACACTGAGTTTTCCAAGAGTCTGGGACAGATTCCGATAACCATAACAAGTTGTAAATTTTAAGTAATGTTAGTTTTGCTTTAGTATGGAGGTTACGAATTAATTTATAGGATATGTCATCAAGACCAGGAGTAGTATCCTTTCTAGATTTAAGAGCAATATTGAATTCACTTAATGTAAAAGGCTCTGATAAAAAGCGACTTTCAGTGTTTCCAGCTAATTCAAAAATGTATTTTAACCTTGTTGTGTCAATATCTTTTTCAGGTGGAGACATAGGAGCATATTTGTCAAGGAAAGAGGGAATCCATTCATCATTTTTAGGAGGTTTTCTAAATGCCACGCGTTTAAATCTACGGATGTAGTTCCAAATCATGCTAACAGGTGTGTATCTATTGAAAGCTTCACATAACAATCTCCAACCAAGTTTCTTTTTATCACCAAGTAATTTCTTTTTTTTCGCATCAACCTTCTTATATTGTATATAATTATCTATTGTAGGATAGGATGTATAGTTTATCCATGCTAATTTACTATTATTGACAGCAATGGAACATTCATTGTCCCACCAGGGAACTGGTTTTTTAATTTTATATGATGATTTGTTCACAATTTTCGGAATATGCTGCAGTTTTATATTGTTCAGTATATCACAAAAACTGTTATATAAATCCATTGAGCTAGCTGTTGTAAAGTTTAAATGATCAAATGCTTTTTCACTTTCAGAGTTATACCTGGACCAGTCAGCCTGGCTATATATGAAGCGTTCCGATGGATAACCTATCTCATATTTTTCTACAGAAGTCTGAATATTTATAATTGTTGGAAGGTGATAACTACCCATTGGATCGTCATGCACTTTCCAGTCACACAAAGGAGCTAGAACAGGACTCACACATGATATGTCTATAGCAGATGGATTATGATGAATGGTGCCCACAGTAGTTGGAACTCCTGTATTTAAAATGCAAAGATCACACTCATCTAATAAATTATAGACCTCATTACCTCTCGAATTCGATGACAAGCAACCAAATGCAACATGATGTGCATTTAAGTCACTTAATAAAATGTTAGGCTTGGCCAAATCGTCAATAATCTTTTTTAATTTTCTACATTTAAATCGACCTCTTGGAGGACTATATGCACTAAGTATAGACAAATCTCCTACACCAGTCTTAACAATAATAGCAACTGTTTGAAGATTATCATAGTAAGGAGTATGAACCACCTTGTATTTACAAGTATTCTTGATTAAAATAGCGACCCCGCCATAACCATTAGGACCATTCTGTTTTATAATATCATAGCCTGAAACACTGAAAGTGCTGCCTTCTTTGAACCATGTTTCATTCAATGAGCAAACATCTATATCATTATCAGAAAGAAAGTTAATTAATAATGGTTTTTTATTATTAGCACTCTGGATATTAAAATGAGCTATTGTTATATATGTCTTATTGTAAGTTTTGTTATAAGATCTAATATTATCCATTAAAGTAAATTAGATAGAAAAACATCTTTTATTTTATTTAAAGTCATCGGCTCTGTTCCAGATGAATTTGCTAATGCTACTAAGGACTTAACTATAGCATTTAAAATTATTTCATTATTAGCAATTTGTTCAATTTCATTCTTTTTTTCTACTACTACATTGGTTTTTTTATTTACAAAAGTAGAGTCATTTACTACATTATCAGAGTTATTTACAATTTTATTTACATTTTTATGTGCAGGCTTAGATTTTAAAATAGGGAAATTATTATCGTCTTTAGCTACAGAGGCAAATGTTCTGTGTTGGTTTAATATTGAATTGCGTTTTTCTTCTAATTTATTCTTTTTAATCGGACAATCCCGAGATATGGCAAGGTGGGCCCCACCGCAGTTAATGCATAATAAGGTATCTACCAAGCATTCCTTATATAAATGATTTCCTGAACATGATGAACACATTTGTTCGCTTCTACATATTTTCGCAGAATGATTGAATTTGAAACATTTGTAACATTGCACCAGAGGTGGAATGTAAGCATTTACTTGGTATCGAAATAAATTTATAAAAACATATTTCGGTAAAGTTGTAGATGAAAAAGTGATAGCCACTGTTGTCAAAGGAACTAATTTTCGGTCAGCATCTCTCTTCATAAATCTTTTTATTGAGATCACGTCTGCATCGGATGTAATTTATTTATTTATTTATTTATTTAGGTAACCAACAGCGATACTTAAAATATTTTACAACATATGCGTATTACAATTCGTATGGCCAATTATAGGTTTCCCTGTGTAACTGGGATAAATGTGTAAAACATGCGAACGAACTAATGCCACAAATTGAAACTAAAAGATGCAATACAATCCAAATTCACATAAAGTTAACTTAAATCAAAATTTTGAATTGGTATAAACAAATAAGGTTGAATAATAGAAGACAGAAGATCGGTTGACTGTCACTCATCTCCATCTTTAGCATTCACGATTCTCTTTTTGAATGTAGGTTTATTGCAGTTAAATATATCAATTTCTGAGAATTCCGAGTTATAAATTCGAGCAATGCGAGTCAGAACACAATTCTTGGCGTAGTTAGTGGAGTGTCGAGGAACGTGTAACATTGGCGTGTGACGAGTGCGCCGTAGGGGAGTGTTAAAAGTTATCTGTGAGACCAACTCTGGGCAATCAAAGCGTCCATTGAGTATGTCATAGAGAAGACACATGTCCATCAATTTACGCCTTTTTTCGAGTGTTAGCAGACCATATGTTCGACAGCTATCTTCGTAAGACATTGGAGGTTTACGAAGGCGATAGTTAAGATGGTTAATAAATTTTTTTTGTATCTTTTCTATTTGGTTCTTATAAATTATGTATTGTGGGGACCAGATTGGGCACGCATACTCTAAAACGCTGCGCACATATGCAAAATAAACAGATTTAAGAGCCCCAATGTTTTTAAATACCTTACATGACCTAAGAACAAATCCTAGGTTCTTATAAGCTTTTGTGCTAATAAGATCTATGTGATCCGAGAACATTAATTTACTGTCAAACATAACTCCTAAATCCCTAACCACCTGGACTTTATTTATGACAATTCCATTAAAGTTATATGAGTAAACAATCGGGTTCCTCTTACGTGTGTAACTGATACATTGACATTTTGCAACGTTTACAGTGATCTTATTTTTTTTGTAATAATTATTCAAGTTATTAAGATCCTCTTGAAGGGCCTTACAATCATCGGATGTTCTTATTTTATAAAATATTTTTTTGTCATCAGCATACATTAAGTGATCAGAGTGTTTAAAAGAATCAGTGATGTCAAATAGATATGCGTTGTAAAAAAGAGGTCCCAAATGAGATCCCTGTGGTACACCGCTAGGGATTTCAATAAAGTTGGAACGGTAACCTCCAACTACGACAGCTTGTGAGCGTTTAAATAAATACGACTGCACCCATCGCAAAAGATCCCCTCGTATACCCAGTCTGTACAGCTTACTGAGCAAGATGACGTGATCCACACGATCAAAAGCTTTTTCGAAATCCGTGTAGATCACGTCAACCTGGCCCCCGCCATCTGTATTTTCAAGTACAAAGTTTGAGAAACTGGCTAAGTTAGAGACAGTCGAGCGTTTCCTTAAAAAACCGTGTTGAGTGCAAGAGATTCCTCTGAGGATATATGGATAGATAGCGTTGTATACCAGTTTTTCAAACACTTTACCAATTGTATTTAGTATAGAAATACCCCTATAATTTCCTATCACTGTCCGCGAACCCTTTTTATGAATTGGAACAATGAAAGCTTTTTTCCATTCATTTGGGAAGGTGCCTTCTTTTAAAGAAATATTATAAATAGTACTAATTGGAGGTGCCAAAGTTTTTGCACAGTTCTTCCAAAATATTGGGGGCACACCGTCGCATCCAGGGCCCTTATCAACGCTTAAGGCACACAACGACCTCTCCACAGTTGACGAAGTAAATTGTAAGTTAGAAATTATGTCAGGACAGTGATCTTTTTCATCCGCTATCAATGAATTAGCGAGGCTATAGTCAGAGGGTTCACCAAATACGTCGTGGAAGAAGTCATTGAAAGCTTCACAAATTTCCCGACCCTCAGAATAATTGACGTTATTGTGAGATAAACTTTTTGGATAATTGGAGCCTCCACGCATGTTTTTTATGTAGGTCCAAAACTTTTTTGGTTCTTTTTTTAAACTACGTTCCATTTCCTGCACATGTTTATGATAACAAATCTTGTGGACTTCTCGGTGTCTATCTCGTAATAATGCGAATTCGTCGTAGTCTAATAAGTTACCATACCGTTTCCATCGCGAGTGTGCCTTGCTTTTTTCTTTAATTATTTTAATTAATGAGTTGCTATACCAGACAGGATATTTATGTGATCCTGACCTTCGATTAAAAGGTACGTATTTATCAACTCCTGTTTGAATTATTTCATAGAATGTATCCACGGCAGCATTTATTGATTTATTGTGTAAAACTGAGTGCCAATCAAGTTCAGAAAAATAAGTATTCAACCGGCTGAAGTCCGCTTTGCGGTAATTATGTCTAGAAGTGGACAATTCACGGAGCGGAGAAACTGCAAGGTCAGATATTTCTATAGTAATTACCGGATGAGGTAGGTCAGTCTTCACAAGGGGTGATAGACACTCAGATATTTCAAGTGGCAAGTTGGAGAAAGCTAGATCAAGAGTATGCCCCCTGTGGTTAGGTAGTGTATTGTACTGTGTTACGCCTAAAAACGACAAATCATTTACTAAGCGCGAGGCAGCGTTCTGCACTTCGACGGCACCCTGTTTAAGAAAAGTCGGTCCGCTTAAATTCCATTTTATACATGGAAGATTGAAATCGCCCACAAGTAGGCAATTCCATGTATTAGTGCTTTGAGTAAATGCTTTCGCGACACTTTGCAAGACGTAGTCGATATCCGAGGGTATCCGATGAGTATCCGGCGGTACGTACGCAACGCTCACGCACAGATCAGCTGTCGCTGACAGCACGCGAGCCGGTATTACTATGGTCAACAATTCCGTGGCAATAGCATTTTGCTCGTGCTCAACGCACCACGCACCCAGCTCGTGTCGCGAGAGTATCATCACACCGCCACCTGAAGATTTGCCAGTCGCGCCTAAATCACGGTCTTTACGAAACACGTCATATCTATCGTCACACAATTCCCTATCAAAAATTCCGCTGTGCAACCACGTTTCCGTTATAATAATTAAATCATAACAATTACACATAATGTTTTGATGGAATTGTGTAGTTTTAGTCCTTAAACCACGGCAGTTCTGATAGTAAACTTTTAGGGTTCGGGGCTTCATTGTAAAAGGTTTCTTCGACTAAAAGCACATCCAGTAAAAATAACAAACAACGGACAATCAGGCAAAAACTGAGCAAAAATAACGAGCCACTCGTGGGTACAATAATAATAATTAATCGGGTCCGGCGACGGCACGACTCCCGGGGAGGAGTGACCCAACTCCAACGCACGATAATTTACAATAAATATAATCTGCTTAATCCATAAACAATAACTACAGATGTTTGGGTTCATTAATAAATAAATTACCATTGCAACATAATGTGGGTAAGTTGCTAAAAAGTTATAAAAGTACGTTGTAAGATAGCTAACATGTAAAATACATGCGCTACGCGTAGGTGCGTCCCGAGACAGTGCGACTATAGCAGTAGTAATGATTTTATATTCTAGGTAGGTCGTATGAGTACGCATAATGCCCAATATAAGATTCCCATGTATTTCCATATAATTGTCACGGAGGCAATAATATGTACCCACACAAGTTGCTAGACTGTATTTTTTTAAAAACATTTTTTTTATTATTATTAGCATAGCCATAAAAACAAAATAACATTTAAATAAACTTTTCAACATCGTATTTTCGTTCCCGTAACAATCACAACCATGAGCTAACAAATTATGTAAGTATGATGCGTACCTCAATCGTCGCACCCTCACTACGCGCGTTTCCTTCACACGTTCTTCAACTACCGCACATTGCTCGAACAAAACACAGAACACGGTAAACACAGACTCGGCAAAAACGAGCGACAAACAACCAACCTCGATCTCATCAATATTATGTAAACAATCCTGTAAAAAATTACAAACAAAAACATAACGACAAAACAAAATATCAACTCCATAAACATTGAGTAGAAGAATTGCCCGACAAGTTAAACGATTCTTTTTAGATCCTCTTCGTCCATGATAAATATAGCAGGAATAGTAGCTGCTTTCCTCACGTGGATTTTGCAGTTTTTTGTCCACGTGAACTGGTATTCCTTAATTTTGGCCATCTAATAATAATATTTCTAATATTTCTATAGATTTCCTCATTGGACATGTCAATGGGAACGAATTTGATAATGCCTACTTTCTCCACCAAGTGGGCGGGGATGAAGGCACGAAGTTTATACTTAATTAAAAAGTTGTCTAACTTTAGGAAGCTGTTAGCTGCAGCTGCTTTCTTGAATATAATGCCCACCTCAAAGGCATTTATACGATAAACGCTTGTTATACCCTTTATATTATCGGTAAATAATTTGGTAAGTTTTATGGGGTTTTTGTTACCAAGTTTTTCCTTTTCTTTAGATTCCACGTAGACTGTATAGTCAACATTGGAGGTATTTTCAAGGAAAAGTCTTGTATAATTAGTTTTAAAATACATTTTGTACCTTTCCTCATCTGTTGGGTTGGATATCTTCGGCATTTTTCTTTTACGATCCGAGGAATCATCATCCCCGTCACTGTCCGACCCCATTTTGGGGCGAAAACGTGTCAAAAACTATTAAATTAAAACTGTTTTCCTTACTTTAAAACGAAAATAAAATGAAATTATTGGAGACAAAATTTCAAGCTCCCGCTTAATTTGACTTCCCGCCAAAAAGTTGAAGTTCAGTCTCTTCCATAGAGTTACCACAGGGCGGATTAGATGATCACTCATGATCTGATGTAGTAGCTTCTTGTAGCTACGATTTTTGGCTCGACCCTAGTTCGATTCCCAGGATCAAAACCGATGCTGCTGTGTAAAAATGCTAAGAGTTTTTAACAAAGCCTTGCCAGATGAAACCTTACGTAGCAAAAATACTAATAATTTTATTGTCTCCTAAGACCTACTATAAAATGAACAATTGTATTGTATTGTTTGGTATTGTTGTATTTGATATTAAACATATTCGAATTCCATATTCGAAACCACAACGTCTGAAATATTTATTCGCACATTTATTAAGTCCTATCTTTACACATTGGCTTAATCTTTCACCAATCCAAGAGGGAAGTGTAAAAGTGAAGTTGAAGTGTATATAAAATTGACTTTTATGTGAAGACGCGGCCAAACGAACTTGAAATCAGGCCGGCCAGTAGAAAATTATAGGATAACGCTGGTCACCCTTTAATAAAATACACGTCATTTGACGTCACTAGTCATTACAACTTTCTTTTCAGATATATAGCATCAGCACTAAAGCCATCTCGCTCCTTTTTACTCTTATTAAATAAATATATTGCTGTCCTGTAGTAATGCTATACATCTCTGTTTTCGAGTTTTGTTTGCACAGTGTTGTTATGTCGCGATTGCATCGTATCGCAATCGCAATACAACGCAATTTGTGTTAGAGTTCAGCCGTAAGTAATCGAATAATTTTATTCATTTTGTACTGTAGCAGTTTAAGATATACCTAAGTGAAATAATATCCGTTATCAATGCCCTACATTCTGATTAGAGGTAATTTAGCATCGTATGGACATAAAAACCCTTGGCGTGTTTTGGTATCCGGCTTGAAAGGTAGATGTTGATAAATTACGAAAGTAAAATGAGAAACAGGAGAGCAATAAAGAAATATTATCTAATAGATTTAAGCACAGTCCTCTTCTCATTTTATTTACTATTTAATATTTGTTCGTTTAAGTCATCATACTGAAAGCCTGATTTTGTTTGAACCTACTTAGCTGGCGACATAGAACAGCTCAAGAGGTTTGCATGTGGCGGCTACTGCGACGATTCCACTATTGTTTATTTACAACATCCTTGTGTTATTCTTAGCGCACTTGAGGTATGTGACTTCAATCCTTTGTACTTACATAACAGCTAATTGAATCATTGCAGTTCTTTAGTTATGAGTCATATTGTCACAGTTTTAATTGATCAATAACATTACAGGTGTTGGGTTACAAGGTTGTAGCGTCTAGCTCTACTGCTGTCAAACAAGATTATAATGAGTATATGTGGACTATGAGAAAAGAGTTCTCAGAACCAGAACCCTCAATAATTGTGGAGCAAGATAATATCAACAACTTTAGCAAGGAGGCTATGCACTTGGGCAACTATCAACACCAGACAAAAGACGACGAAGTGTAAGCTAAAATCATCACATTGAAAATATATCTTGACCAGTTTAATTTATTTTATACTATGGATACAAAGGGCAGCCAGAACCTGTCTCCATGCGACTTGGCATCCGTACCTTTAACTGAAGAAGACAGTGTTGTTTATATCGCTATCAAAGGCTCTTTGCATGCAAATGATTGCTCTGTCTTTGGGCTAGGGGATGAAGAGATACGAGCTCTTTCTAAAAAGTTTCCAGGATCAGGCGTTGTGGTGAACGGAGTTTCAATCAAATCAAATGTTCTTGAAGCTCTTAATTCATTGAGCCAACTTGGTTACAAGATAGTTTCAAGCACCGGTGAGACAGAGATCACTTGGACTCTTCAGCGCATTATTTAATGTAACACTTGACCACTGTATTGTTCATTGCATTATTCTATTTTTGTAACAAATATGGACCATGGAAAGAATTGTGACCACTCAAACTGCACCCATGCTAATGCATCTGTTAGCCAAACATTGTCTGAAATGGATTGGGAGAGAGGCTTGTGGTATGCAGGTAATTAGTTAAATGTTATATTTATTTGTTATTTTTAACATTGCTACTTTATCAGGTGTAATGTGCAACCATGTTTGTATCTCATATTTTGAAGTGTTTCCTGATAAGATAGCTTAACAACTCCCTTATGCATGGGTGTGCCAGATAAAATTAAGCATGCAAACAATGTATATTGGTGTCAGAAATATTAAATAAATATTTTATTATTACAGCCTTTTACGGTGATGAGGAAAGAGTAAGATATTTGATTAATAAGGCAGGAAATGCCAAAGAAATCGTGAACACACCAGATAATTCTGGGTACTCACCGTTACACTATGCTGCACGTAAAGGATATGTGGATATTTGTAAGATATTATTACAAAATGGGGCACTGATTGATGCAAAGACCAATAGTGGGCAAGCTACACCATTACTCAAAGCTGCAGCAGCAGGTAATCACCTTCATCAAGTTAAAATTATATAGAGAACACGAAAGTATTCAATGTATTTCCATATCTCGTCTAAAGCAAATAAGGCAATTAAGCTCAACACTAATAGAACTACTTTTTATTGCATATTGTCAATCACTTTTGAGAGGATTGCTAGTAAATACACAATCACATTTTGAGATAAGAAAGCATTGAATAATGGTTGCATATATTACATTGTATTCATAGACTATTACGAAGTTGTCACTTATCCTTCAATGCTGTTTTTAGGTAAAATTGAAACAATAGAATTCCTTATTAAATCTGGAGCTTGTGTTGATGCACAAGATGCTGATGGTCAAACAGCTCTCCATAAAGCAGTTGAAAACAATCACTTTGACCTAGTGAATTTCTTGATGGAGACATACCCTAAATTGAAAACTCTGAAGGACATTAAAGGTCATTGCCCTTCTGATAACATGTCAAGTCCTGACTGATTTCAAGTCCAGCCAGAGATATGCAAAAGAAATGGCAGTTAGAAGTTACTCATTGATATTTTTTGGCAAGATACTGTGCACCTCCATGCTAGCTTAAGATATTTCTAGTTTGGCTTTATTTTGCATTTAGTTTTCCTTGCTATTATATTGTTAAGTATTTATTTATGCTGAGTTTAATTTGCATGATTAAATCTGCAAAATGGTGTAACCTTATGTTTATTGGTTTGTTAATGTGCTGTATCTTTTAATGCTGTTATTTTATTTGTAAAAATGTTTATCTTATGTTAACATTCCCATTTTTTGCTTTTATTTTGTCAAATTGCGTCATAGAAGATTTATGTTAATTGTGATTTAAATAGATATATATAATTGTTGCCATTAGAGGTGATCACTTTAAGAGAAACAATATAATATTAACATTGTATGTTTAACATTTTAATATTCTGTAATTATTTAGTCACTAATCGCAATTTTCCGTCTCATAAATATTAAGTTATGTGTTAGATGTAAAAATTCTATGGATTTTTATAATGTTGGTATTATGCCCAATGTTATAACTATAGTAGGTAGGTATGTTACCGTCATATAAAATATAAACAGATTAAAAATAGCTTTCGGTGATAAATACAAAAAAGGATTTAATATTGGGGTAGGAATGACGCATCTACCTTCTTTTTTATAATAATAAAACATTGCTTGTGGCCAGATGGCTTTGTTATTTATAATTACATATTTTCTACTACAATTACCTTTGAACAAATGAACTGTAATTGATAGACACAATCAGAATTTTAATGAGTGTGGGTAATATGATTGAAACACTTATTTTCATATGTAGTAGTGTATTTTCAACAGAATAGGTAGGTACATTATAATTTACTCACCCTGTGTAAGTAGGCTTAAAAGCAACTTGGTGTTGCTTTATTCTATGTATTATAATATCTGAATTCATATCATTTATGTATTTTAATTACTAATTGTATTAATAATACATGTATTAATTAGTTAATGACTAGATTCTTATTTCAACCAATTCACATTACTTGGACATTGTTTACAATACAAGGAGAATGAGTGGTTCATTGTTTTGTTAATAAATTAAATCATCCTATATCATTCATTTGATAACAAATATAAATAATCAACATTACACTGTCTACAACTAATTATAAATAACTTGTACCCTTTTTATTTTTCACATGATACAAAACCAGAAGATCCATTTAGCTCTAAAGAAAATATAAATATCTATAAAACTATGCATGTCTGCTCATTCTCCATTAAAAGTAGATATAGATAATCTAATTACAAACTTGAAATGAATATTATTCTTTACAGTTAGGTGTTTTTAACAATCAACTCATTTTGAAGATTTTATGGACAAACATATTGTGTCACATAAGTATAGATATTCTAATCAACAAATATTTTATATTTTACCCTAAGTACACCTTTGTACTACTGTGTAATTTTACTAAATAAAAATGCATATAGATATTTGTAGTTATTTCTTGAAAGCCCAGACTTTTGACTGAATCACATTACTACTTAGTACAGACCTTCGTCTTCAATCATAAGGTATCCTTTTAAGCTCTTTGGTAGAGGGAGAGACGATATAAAGCGATACAATGTCTTACCGGTACTGGCGCCTATGCATCTAATTTTAATTCTACAGAGATCAGAGAGGCTAAGTGGTTGTTTACAAGCATGATGTAACCAATATGCTGTGCATCCTGGTTTAGGAACGGAAGCTCCTTGGTCGGGCATTGTGACGTAATGACCTGCCTTCAGTAACATGGACGCTAGGCTGTACGACCGTCGTCTGCTTGCTATGGACAGATTGTCTATACCACAAGTGTGTAAATCGCAAGTGTTTACGTCTGCGCCATAGCGGATTAGTAGAACTGCAGCTTGATCTCTGAAAAAATAATACCATAAATCAATTTATTTTATCCTAGCAATAATTTCATAGAAAAAAAAGATATAGCGTGCTAGTCTTCACACAATAGTGTCAAGAATATACCAGAATGATATTGACTAACCCAGCCAATATCATTCTGGTATACAGGGTGGGCAAAAAATCGTGGAACAAACGAAATAGGACGATATTTGGGGGTATTTGTAGTAAAAAAATATATATATAAAAACAAAATTGGTACTTTAGGACCTACTGCAAATAACCCCAACTATCCCCTGTTTCGTTTGATGCACGATTTTTTGCCCACCCCATATTTTTTTATTTTTTTTATTTGAGATGTGTTTGCTTTTGACTCTAGTCTAGGTCAGAGGTGACAGAGACAAAGTCGACGATGGAGTGAGCTTACCCAGAAGTAGCCTGTTCACTCTAACTTTGAAGAGATTCGGGTTGTATGCGTTCGGAAACACAGACGCAGGCAGTGAGTTCCACTCTTTTGCAGTGCGCATTATGAAGGATGTTTGGAAGCGCTTGGTGCGAATTGGTGGAATAGCAACTAGGTGAGGATGGTAACTTTCAGTGCGTCTAGATGTCCGATGGTAGAAGGGGGCCGGTGGGATGAGGTCGTGGAGTTCATGAGCACACGACAAGCAGGCAACCTTACGGCGATGAGCTAAGCTGTGAAGCTTGGCATCCACCAGTTTCGTCGCCAATTAGTCTCTTAGCTCTGCGTTCCACCGAGTCAAGCGCGGCAAGCTGATATTTAGCTGAGCCACCCCAGAGGTGGCTGCAATACTCCATGCAGGATCGGACTTGCGCTTTGTAAAGAGTTAATAGCTGTCCAGGCATAAAGTATCGCTTCACTCTGTTTAGGACGCCCAGTTTCTTTGCCGCAATTTGGGCTTTGTACTCGATGGAGGCGCCGAAGTTGAGACTGGATGTCAACTCCATGCCAAGGAGCTCGAGCCGATCAGTAACAGGAACAGATGCACCCCGAAAAGTAGGCGTTTGAATGAAACTAGTCCTTTTTGCGGTAAAAAGACATGCCTGTGTTTTGGTGGCGTTAAAAGAGACCAGATTGTCGTCACCCCAACGGGAGACAAGATTTAAGGTCAAATCAGTACGCTCCACCATAGCCTCTCTCAAGGAACGAACTTCATCCCCGCCGGTTTTTGCCCTGGACATGTATCTCTCTGAAACAGTACTGTCATCTGCGTACCCAACAATACCAGGCAGAAGTAGGTCATTGATGTGCAGCAGGAAAAGAGTTGCAGAGGTAACAGACCCCTGAGGAAAACTGGCATTAATAGCCATAAGGTCAGAGGAGCAGCCGTCAACGACTACTCGGATCGACCGTTCACTGAGGAAGTCAGATATCCAGCTGCAAAAACCGGCTGGGATGCCATAAGCAGGAAGCTTGCTGAGTAGACTAGCGTGCCAGACCCTGTCAAAGGCCTTCGAGATATCGAGCGATACGGCAAGTGCTTCGCCGTGTTTCTCGATGGCTTCGCCCCAGCAGTGCGTGACAAACACAAGAAGATCGCCAGTTGACCGTCCCCGGCGAAAGCCATATTGACGGTCACTGAGGAGCTCATTGTCTTCAAGGTAGGTCAGCAACTTACTGTTCAGTACCCTTTCCATAACCTTACATAGTATGGAGGTAATGGCTATCGGACGGTAGTGGGCAGGGTCTGCACGGTCGCCCTTCTTGGGTACTGGTTGTACATTTGCAAGCTTCCAGGATTTCGGCACCGTTCTTTTTTTAAGAGAGAGGCGGAACAAGCGTGTCAATACAGGAGACAGTTCAGGCGCACACTGCCTCAATACTCTCGCTGGAATGCCGTCAGGCCCGCTGGCCTTGTTCACGTCTAGGCTGCACAGTACTCTCCGAACCTCTTTAGTGTGAACTGCGATCTCCGGCATCGAAGAGTCACAATGAGGTATATTAGGTGGTTGCTTAGAGCCAGCATCCAGACGCGAATTGCTTGCAAAGAGAGACGCAAATAAATTTGCTTTCTCACTTGCAGAGTGAGCCAGCGACCCATCAGGTTTTTAGCATTGGAGGTAAAGTGGGACGACAGAAATTAGTTTCAACCGCTTTAGACAGGGACCAAAACTGTTTACTACCCGGAGGGTGCGATGCCAGCTTGGCCCCGATACGTCCAATATGGTCAAAACGTGCCCGACGCAGAACCCGCTTGCAGAGCTTGGCGGCAGAATTAAAGGCTCTTTTCCTCGCGCGAACCCTACGTGCTCTAATTTAGCGGCTGCGGGCCTTGACCCAGGCTTGGTAGGCAGACTCTTTTCGAGCCTCAGCGTGGGCGCATTCTGCATTATACCAAGGCCGGGATTTGCGACCGAGCGGGATGTCGGAGAATGGAATAAAATACTCCATTCCCTGCCGAATCACGTCCGCAACCACGTCAGCACAGCACGAGGGGTCACCCGAGGAGAAGCACACATGCCGCCAAGGATAGGACGCAAAAAAGTGCCGCATCTCATCCCAGTCTGCTGACTCGTATCGCCATACTCGCCTCGTGCCTCTAGGACTCTCATCTGGAGGAGAGCAGGTCGAAACGAATTTCACCAGACAGTGGTCAGACGTTCCCAGCGGGGCTGAGACCGATACTGAATGACTGCCCGGATCAGTTGTCAGCAGGAGGTCCAAACAATTGGGTGTATGGCCGTCTACATCCGGTACCCGCGTTGCCACATTCACCAGCTGGGTAAGATCTAGCGTTAAAGCAAACTTGCGCGCCTCCAACCCAGCATGGTCGGTTTTCTGGTACGGGAATAGCCACTCCTTATGATGGGCATTGAAGTCCCCCAGAAAAACAAGCTTCGCTGTTGGGTATCGTTGCTGGGCTACATCAGTCGACTCTACAAGGCTATTAAAAAGCGCTGTTGACTCATGGTCACCGCTATGTGATCGGTATACGCCTACGTAGATAGATTTCTCCACGCCTGTGTCCACAAGTAGCCATATGGCAGAAAAACCCGATTTCTCAAAGCAACGGAGACGACGACAACAGATGTCATCGCGGACGTACACACATACCCCAGCTTGCTTCTTGAACTTGTGTTCAAGAGAGTAACCCGGGTAGTTGAGGTACGCCACGTCCGACGGGGTTGTTATCTTCGTCTCCGTTAGGAAAAACAGGTGCGGCTTCTCGGTCTCTAGGTGGTGGTGGACCGGATCAAGGTTGGAGTGCAACCCCCTGATGTTAATGAGGTGCACTTTAAGTGGGAGGAAGTGCAGCCGTTGTTTAACCTTATTTCTTGTCTTTGCTTTGGTCATTTTGTTAGAGTTGCTGGGGAAAAAGTTGAACTATCGAGGCGCTGCTCAGATAACCAAGTGGACCACTAAAACTAACTCAACCTATGGGGAACTCATTTGGAGACTGCGGGGACGCCCGAACCCCCCCGGATATGGCCACCGGGTCCTCCCATCCAGTCGCCAGCTGGCACGGTGGAGCATACCGGGATTTTTCGCGAGTTGGCGGGGCAGCCTTTGGCACGTGGCTGGTGTGCTACTTGGGCTCCCTACTGACTGCGGTCGGCCAACGGCTGGCACCGTGCTTCGGATCCCGCTACCCTCCAGAATGAGCTACCCGGCAAGTTATTCTCAGAGACCAAGACCGGTTCTGAACAGCGCAACTGACAACCTCCTTCTCCCCCAAAGGCACTGGCACTCCCACACACCGACGGAATACAGCAAGCTGCTTGGCGCCGGACTCCGGTGGGATGGTGGTCGCGAGCCAGGCGGCCCCTTGCGGAGCCTACCACCGCTAAGTGGGATCGTTCAGCCGTACCACAGGCAAGCCCGTGGTGCCGTTGCCCGGGGTGGACCGCTAGGAGGTAGATCCCATTCCACCCCATATACCATATACCTAATAATTACTATTTCTTTCAGTGTTCTTATACATTTCAATAAGTTAATATCATGGTTAATAAGTTAGTATCACCAGGAAACTCTTAGTGAACCCAATTTTAGATCTCGCTTTTGTACATAAACTTACCACTGTATTGTGTTATTTGTGTCCAGTAAAATTAATGACAATAGCAGCAGTAATAATTGACAATAGATGAACATAAGAACTTACTTGTGCAACAACAGAGCCCTATTCAACGCAGTGTCGCCCGTGAGAGCTGGGGCATTCAAATCAATTTTATAATCTATTAAACATTTCAACAATTCTTCAAAATCTTCATGGCCAGCTACACTTTCAACGGCGATGTGCAATGCGTTAGCACCTGTGATACTGTTGCATAAGTTTGAATTCGCACCTGCAACAGAATTTAATATCAGACAAGACTACAGGATCTCAGTTACAGTAGTAGAAGAACAATTTATCGTCTCTGTATGGGTACACTAGTCGACGGCACGAACTATTTTGTGCGCGGGGTTAAAATGCGTTTTATATCAACCGACAACACGTGCGGAAGAGATAGATGATGTGATGAGCAGTAGGAATCTAGTTCGCGTACGAATACACACTTTTGCAAATTTGTAGCGAAATGGATAATGATTTAGGACGAAACCGAGCGCGTGAAATTTTATAAACAGACCTTTGGCAGTCTAGATATCATGAAAAAACGACTAAATTATTTGCATTGTTGAACTACTAATCTATCCCTGTATGGAGGCCGTTTTACAATTTTCCGTCTTCTTTTGGTATTTATTCGCGCCCAAAAATGCGTTAAAATTAGTGTCGAAATGTGGAACAATCGACGCTCACAACTTTTAAATATTTACTTTTTTGCTTCCATACAGGGCTAGATAATGATGAGACAAATTGATATCACTTTTTATTTTGAACGTACATCGTCAAACAGTGGAATAATCCCTAGACTACGTTTGTATGGAAGAATTTTCGACTAGTGTAACCTTAAGACGATAAATTGTCTAGCATAAAGAAAAACAGTCTTCTCGCGCCTACTACGACTCATCTAAGAAGAGTTTCGAAAATAAACAAAAGATCATCAGAGGAGAGAAAAGATACTAATGAGTTGCAATCACCTACCTTTACATAACAATATTTTAGCGATTGCGGGCTGTGATAGTCTGGCCGCTAAAAGTAGTGGCGTATCACCATTGTCGTTGTAAAGGTTTATGCCTGCACCGTAAGCAGTCAGCATTTCAGCGATTTCTACCTAAAAAATAATATAAATCTTCACATGAATCAGTTTAAGGAATTTCAAATCATCTAAAATTAAATTAAAAAAATAATAAACCCCCGACCAAAAAACCACTAAAAAGCAACATTTTTAAAACTTTATTTTTATTTCATGCTTTTTAACCGACTGCCGAAGGAGGGTAATGTGTTTGTTATTCTATGTATGTATTTTTGTTCCTATGTGGCGTTCGAGAGACCAACGCGTTGGCCGATTTTGATGATTCTTTTCTCTATCTATTCGTCTTAACCTTGCGTGTGAATGACTACATTAAAATTGGAAAATAGAAGTGGCGGATTTTGGGCGCCATATTGTGGGGTCCCAATTTTTTTCTTTCGTACCCATCGTGTGGGGTATCAAAATAAAGGGTTTTAAGAGATGATTTCAAAAACATATAACACTAGCTAAAAAGTCAATACATATAATAAATCTGTAGAAAAATATTTTTTGTACATCGAAAAAAAATCAAAAAAAAATAGCCAGGGTGTTAAAGGATAACCAACAGAACCCATTTCTAGCATTTTTGGAATTTTTGTCTGTTTGTCTGTTTATTTGTGCACGCATCACGTGAAATGTACGAAACCAATGTAGATAACTTTTATACATAAAAATTGTGCGTATCTTGAAGAATTACTTAGTTTTTGTTTCATCGCAATTGGTTCACTCTATCAAAAGTTAGATGAATTTAAAGTGTTCAAGAAGTAAAATTATCACAGCTCAGGCAATTCGGTTACTCGGACAGTTGAACTCGCTATTCGATAGATGGCGTTGTGAATTTAAAGTCATTATCTGAATCGCGGTGTTAAGATTTTACGCGAAACAATGACCCTAGAAAAAAAAATTGGCATGTAGTACGTATGTACATTTTTTAACCGACTTCCTAAAAAGGAGGAGGTTCTATGTTCGACATTATGTATGTTATTTTTTTTTTTTGTGTATGTTCAGTGTTCTGTTCACCGATATCTCCGTCAGTTGTGGACCGATTTTAAAAAATCCGTTTTTTGGTTGAAAGAGTATGTTCCGAAATTGGTCCCATTTTAATTTGGTGTAGGACTGACGAAGCAATTCGAAGATATACAACAGAACTCTTCAATAAATAACGGCAAATCTCTCGGGATTGCTGCAATCGCATGTCTGTTTGTTGTTTATACCATTTCATAACATAACATCACGCCAGTACGCTCTTAAGGGGTACGCAGATCTCTTATTTCACCGGTTATGTTCAAGTTTCATGATATTAGGGTAATATATTCTGGCGTTATACGAGTAGGTAACTTACTAAACAACTTGCCTATTAGGTAGGTACAACTAAAAAGTGAAAAATAAAAAAACTTTTTACAAAAAAATACTACCGACTTCCAAATAAAACTACAAAGTGAAAAATAACTTTATTTTTGGAAGTCGGTGTCCATAACGCAATAAATTGGTACCTACGAAAGACACCGACTTCCAAAAATAAAGTTATTTTTCACTTTGTAGTTTTATTTGGAAGTCGGTAGTATTTTTTTGTAAAAAGTTTTTTTGAGTATGTGGAGTAGGCAGGCAGGCTGGTAAGTATGGTAGGGTTGGCAGGCAGATGACGGGAGCGAAGCCGCGGGCACAGCTAGTTATAAATAAAAAAGTGAATGCTTATAATCTAAAAACCCGACTGCTTAAAAGCGAACTAAAAAGACGTAAACAAGAAGAAAATCATAATGTGCAGTCGGAGGATATATCTGATTTTGGTCAGCCAGCTCGCGAATATGTATCCTCCAACTGCACATCATGATTTTCTTCTTGTGTACGTTTTTTACCTTTATAGTTCGCGTTTTAAGCAGTCGGGTTTTTAGATTTTTTTAATTACTTACCTTTTTTTAAACTATGTATAATATACTTAGTAATAGACACGCTTCGATCGATAATCTATCGAAACACGTAATTATGACATGAATCTTGCGAAAATACCCAGATTCAAAGAGTAAAATGCGAATTACTTTTGAACGTATGAACCGTTATCAATCAAACATAGCTAAGAACACTCGACAATTTCAAACAAAAAAAAAACTAAATCAAAATCGGTTCATCCGTTTAGGAGCTACGATGCCACAGACAGAGACACAGAGAGGGATGTTATAAGTTTGACGTGTGTTACACAGCAACACACGTCAAAGTTATAACGTCCCTTTTTTCCGTCGGGGATGAAAAAGAGTGTTGGCATATCTGCCTTACGTAGGGGAGAAGGAGGCAGCTTTGTACAGAGGCAGATTTGAACAAACAAGTTTACGCAGTTAGTTTCAAAGCTATTTCAGTACAAAAACTGATTTTGGGGTGGCAGTACTGTTATCCACAACCGTCATGTAGTATCTGTGGCATCTGACAGCTTGCAACCAAGTTATCGGCCATGTTTGTTTTTGTCATTGCAAAGTAAACATTTTTTAAGATGGGTGTAAGCTTGTGAAGGACAAAGTTTTAAATTCTGGTGAGTGTTATCAGTCTAATTTTATTCAGTAGTTATATAGGCAATTTGTGAAAGTATTTATTTTTATTCATCAAATGTTTTTTGGAGCAAAAATATTTAATTTCTATAAAAAGAGGGTATGGGGTAGTTTAGAACAAATTGAATGGGGTACATTTGAACATGTTCAAATCTACCCTATACTAATTGTGTAGTACGGAAGCGTTAGTCATTTAACTGTGAGTTAAATGACTAACGCTTCCGTCCAATTTAGATAGGTTAGGAATGCCAATATTTTTATAATAAATCATTTTGTAATTTGATTAAAGGTAAAATGGTGCGCAATTATAAAAAAAAAAACGAGATCAAGATGTTAATGAGGAAGATATTAAAAGTGCCATTTTGGCAGTCGTTGGTGGAAATATGAAGCTAAGAAAGGCTGCTGCGGTTTATAATGTTAAACCAAACACTTTATTTTATAGAATTATAAAATACAAATGGAAAAAACCTTAAAATTACCAAGTATTCTCACTGTTTCTCAAGTATTTACTAGAGAAGAAGAAAGGATGTTAAAAACATTTATATTACAATATATAATTATAATATATTCCTATTTAAGTTATTTAAAAAAAACTGTTAAAACTAATAAATAAAACTTGTTTATGACCGTTTAAATCTGTTATTCAAAACTACCCCAGGCATGTTCAAAGCCGCCCCTTAATCGGGGCAGCTTTGACCATTTCCCTTCTAACACCAAAATGAAAATAACCGCCTAATCTTGGGGTTATTGTTTAAACTAATAAAGCGATTATGCAGGTTAATGACCAGGTTAACCATTCCGGGCAAGTAAAGAGGTTAAAAGAGTTTATATTTTGCGTCATGACATAAAGTTTCAAAAACATTCAAAACTGCCTCCTTCTCCCCTAACCCTTTTTATTTTCAAAATATGACCCACCTCAAAACATAGTTTTTAAACATAAGGCTGATAAGAAAATGTATGATGATTAACTGAATTTCGCCAGAATCGGTCTAGACTTAGGTTACAAGCGAAAGTTGTCGGTCGCTTATGCATCAAGGCCCGTATCTTTTTATGTATAGAAAAAAAAAGTTTATTTCAATTACATAAAGCATTAACATACGTGATATGGAGATCACCTTTTAAGCAAGAAGGTGCTTGTGATAGGTGACTCCGCTCTTCCACTTAACATTATACAGTGTATGCAATTGTAAACAGAATAACAAAAAAAAAATACAAAAAGGAGCGCGCTTGTGCGATTTGTGCGAGTAGGTTTTGAGTGTGTGTGTAATAGTGTGACGGTATGCGTGCATGAGTGTGTATAGAGTGTGAGTGTAGATTGTATTTATGTTAAATTCGATTACCTGCATATAGATATAAGTTTAGGTTTCAGTTAGGTTAAGTTCTAGGCTTAGGTTAGTGCTGCAAGTGTCTTGGGATCGGAGGGAGCCAGGAACAGCTTCCGCCACTAACGATTTCGTTACTGAGGACTTATTTGTTATTGGACAGATTAAGGAAGCGAAGTTACATGGCCTTAATGTCGTCATAGGTTTTAGTCTTAAGCCATTCAGTCACAACCAATTTACAGTCATGGAGTTTCAGAGGATAGACGTGTAGTTCCTTATTTAATAGATTGTATAAGTGGGAAGATTGCCTTGCATACTGCCTCTTAGCAAAAACTATAACCTAATATCTAATTAGGACAGTTGGCGCGACTAAGTAGCGCCGTCTGCTACTCATGCTCGGCTTTATGGGATCACATACGGAAGAGATTTGTGTTTTCTCAGGATAAGATGGAGTATATAAAGTTTCCTTACAGAAAGAAGGTTAGGTAAAAGCTTTGGGTCGGGCACCAAAGGGGTTTAAAGAGCATAACCTTAAGCAGAGATCTCAAGTTATAAAAAATAATTTTTGTTGTCCCAACCCAGCATGGCAAACAGTAAGTAAGAATTGTAACGGATGTGACGTCTGCCTACGTGCAATCGACCAATACCCGCCGAGCCCGCCGAAGCTAAGCCGCCATATTGAAACCTCCCCTCCAGTCAAGCCATGTCTGCAACGAGGACTGTGTTAATATAAGCGATTGCCCATCATTTTATTGGTCTCTTTCGATTGTGAATACAAGATCTGAACAAAGCTCTGCCCGGTTTTTATTTATCCGTTTCACTCAGAAGTGGTATGAACAAAAATTTATCTTCGTTTAATAACACATCCACGCCACAACCGCAAGATCACCCGACTCTGAAGAAAAATCGAAGAAGTTTGTGTTATTCACGAACGGAACGACACTACAAGCTTCACGGCGTGAGCTACACTCTGCCATCGACCCAACTGCACGCCGAGCAAGACTGCATCAAACCCTGTGCTGCGTGTGACTGCAAGGAGAGGTCCTAACAAGGGCCGAGAGCTGCCAGGAACCACAGCCAATTTGCCAGGTACGTTGTCTTTCTCATTTCCATATTCGCAATATCGATAACTCTAATTCTATCCAGGCCATAGCCATTTGTTTTATTCGTCGCCATATTTTCAATAATAAAGATAAAACTAGTTTGCATAACCAGCATCCGTGTATGTGCGTGTATGAGTATGACTATGTTTTTACGTAAACGAAACAAGAGTTATAAGGATAGTAGCAGATGGCGTTCTGTAGTTTGTCTACCCTCATGGGAAAAAGGCGTGACTTCATGTATGTGCTTATTTACTGTTCCCTGATCTGAGGTGCTTATAATTAACTCTTCTTCTAGCCAGGCCATAGCCACTTAGTTTAGCAGTGGGAATAAATAGATTAACAAAATACAAATATTGTTTTGCTTCGGGTACACACAACTGATCAACCCGTGTATAGACATGAGATATCCTTGGATACTGGAATCTGAATCCAGTTACGTTTATCCGGTGAACTAAGTAAAAAAAAAAAACGTTGCAAGCTTTGTCACAAAATAGAACGCCGCCGCTTACATACTTTGTGCCTCTGTGTTGATTACCTCGTTAAATGTCCCTGTAAAATGAAAGATTTCCGTTACCTTATAAAGATGATCAAGTTTCTCGAGTTATCTGGCGAAGATTACTCTAACTGTTACGTATCAGTATGGTCCAAAGTTAGCAATTAATCCAGATGATACTCATGAACTAGCAAAGGTAGTAGGTAGTATAAGTATACCGGGGTTCCATTTAGTTTAGAAAAGAGGCCTTCAGTGTGAGATTTATTAATATAGTACCTAGCATAATCTGCCAAAGTAGGTATTAAGTAGGTATTGGCATTTTTAGAAGATTTACTTCTACCCTCAACTGATTTAAATTCTGGTGTTATTATTTTATAAAATGTCTAACAAAAAAGGACTTAATACTGAAAGTTAAACATGAATACTCGTTAATACACTAGTTTAAAAAAAAAACAATTCGCTTAAATGGTCAGGTCAAATTGCCACTAGTGGCAGACAGCCTAGTTGGCAGTTTCAAGTTTCATTTGCCTAATAATGTGTGTCATGTGGGTACGTCAATTTATCGGATTGTGCAGTTATTTTAAGAAGTGTATTCCAAATTTCGCGTTGATTGTGTACCCGTTAAAGGATTAGTTTTGAATGATTGCAAAATATTTCGGGTTCTAAGCCTGTTTTCGCATTGTATGACCCCGCGCTTCCTACAGAAGTACATACGGATGCGTGTAAGTTAGGTGTCGCCAGTATATTGATGCAAAAACAAACTGCAAATAAAATTCATTACGACCGGTCTGGTTACAAGTGAGCATAGCATGGACCATTATTATGAGCTTCAAACTCTCGCTGTTGGACTCGTTACGTAGATTTCGCGTGTATGTTATAGGTAAACATGTCATGTAAAGGTTGTTACTGATTGTGCAGCTGTCCATGGTACGATCACGCATCGCAGGATAGTGGTTTTTGATAAAATATTATAACATTAGTGTTGAGTATAGGCCGGCCCATCGTATGAAACATGTAGGTGCACTTGGCAGAAATCCAGTCGATACAATGAATAAAAAAACCGTCTCTAAGTCACTGATACTGGTTATATACGTTACAATGCCATGACGACAAACTTTAGTTCACTAATTAACCAGCTAAAAACCAACACCGTCTATCCGGACATAATAAGCAATTACTTGATTGTTGACGAGAAGCTTTATAGAAAAACCCTAAATGGCAGTAGAATGGTAGGAGCTTCGGAGCTTGGGTAGATAGATAAGATAGTGCAAATGCATCATGATGACTTTGGTCACCATGATTTTAATAAATTAGTATATTGGTTACCAAAAATGACTCAATTCATTAGAAAATACATGACCGCACGTCTTCATTGTGCATATGGCAAGGGCAGTTAGTGTATGAAAGAACGAACATTGCATCTAAATTCCTAAACCGTCTGAACCAATGCTTATGATTCATGTAAACCATTTAGGTCAGTTTTGTTAAAAAGAAAGGGGTATTTGTACAGTTGTCTCGTGGCTAAATAATAACAGCCGCACGGGTCGATCTTCAAGGTTAAGCAACGCTTGACGAGGTCGGTCCGTGGATGGGTGACCATTTCAGCATACCGAGATTCCTCCGTGCCTCGGAAAGCACACTAAGCCGTTGGTCCCGGCTGTCTTTTGAAGATCTTTGACAGTCGTTACGGGTAGTCAGAAGCTTGAGATCTAACACCAGTCTTGTCAAGGGGTATCGTGTTTCCCAGTTACTGGGTTGAGGAGGCAGTTGCTCCATGTAAAACACTGGTACTCGGCTGAATCAAGTAAAGCCAAGTCAAGTAAAGCCAAGTCAAGTAAAGCCAAGTCAAGTAAAGCCAAGTCAAGTAAAGCCAAGTCAAGTAAAGCCAAGTCAAGTAAAGCCAAGTCAAGTAAAGCCAAGTCAAGTAAAGCCAAGTCAAGTAAAGCCAAGTCAAGTAAAGCCAAGTCAAGTAAAGCCAAGTCAAGTAAAGCCTAGCAAAGTAAAGCCTAGCAAAGTAAAGCCTAGCAAAGTAAAGCCTAGCAAAGTAAAGCCTAGCAAAGTAAAGCCTAGCAAAGTAAAGCCTAGCAAAGTAAAGCCTAGCAAAGTAAAGCCTAGCAAAGTAAAGCCTAGCAAAGTAAAGCCTAGCAAAGTAAAGCCTAGCAAAGTAAAGCCTAGCAAAGTAAAGCCTAGCAAAGTAAAGCCTAGCAAAGTAAAGCCTAGCAAAGTAAAGCCTAGCAAAGTAAAGCCTAGCAAAGTAAAGTCGAGGCTAGTAAAGTAAAGTAAAGTCGAGTCGAGGCTAGTAAAGTAAAGTAAAGTCGAGTCGAGGCTAGTAAAGTAAAGTAAAGTCGAGTCGAGGCTAGTAAAGTAAAGTAAAGTCGAGTCGAGGCTAGTAAAGTAAAGTAAAGTCGAGTCGAGGCTAGTAAAGTAAAGTAAAGTCGAGTCGAGGCTAGTAAAGTAAAGTAAAGTCGAGTCGAGTCAAGCCTAATTGTGACAAGGTCCTTCCTTCCATACTCTTTCATCCTTTTATTACTGGCAACTTTTTATAGCAGGCCACTTCATCATTTACTTTTCACACATTATCATTCGATTTTTAATTCAAATTCTGTACGCCACACATGCACTCTCATTCCGCCCAGCGTTCACTTCATCTTGCGAGCCCGCTGAGGCTAGTTACTGCCTGCAATTATAATCATCGTCTTATAATCTTAAATCCTTGTAATCTTTTGAAACACTGTGAATCCTTCTAATAATTTGGTGCAAGTAATAAATATTCTCCGGCCTGTTTTACTGTTCTTTCACTACAACAAATAACGTGGTCCGGTGAGGCATCCTCAAATATACACAAGCTGGCAAGAGGGCAGAGGGCCTACCGGTACAGTATTACGCCTGGTAGGGCCTCGTATTACGCCTGGTAGGGCCTAGTATTACGCCTAGTAGGGCCTATTATTACGCCTAGTAAAGTTAGGCAAGCCAGCCGAACCAGCCTAGCCAGGCAAGCCAGCCAAACCAGCCTAGCCAGGCAAGCCAGCCAAACCAGCCTAGCCAGGCAAGCAGCCAAACCAGCCTAGCCAGGCAAGCCAGCCAAACCAGCCTAGCCAGGCAAGCAAGGCAAGCCAGCCAAGCCAGGCCATTAAGCGGCACTTTTGAATGTCAAATATTGAATGTAAAAATAAAACTTCAGATAACGCAAGAGTGATAATTTGTACAAAAGTGTTGTTTTTATGACTACAATTAGTGCAGCTAGAGTCAATACAAACTGGATGACTATTATTCAGGACATAATATAGTAACTAAAGTCAATGTCAAACCCATAGCCATGACATATTTATTATAGCCATTATTTACATTGAATGTGGTACAATGGTTTGCAAGAATCTGTTAAGTCCATATTGAAAATGCATTATGTAAAATAGTGGCATATTATATATACAGGATTATAGACATAAAAGGTTAACGTGGTTCCAAAAGCTCACGGGTGCTTAGACTGTAAATGCGCTAAGGCCATATTATAGAAGTAAAGCACCTATATCAGACAGTAACAATAGTAGTGACACTAATACCTAATTGATTTATATGAAAGCTAATGAATGTGTTTTGCTCCCATTGCGGGAGCAATGATTCCAGGATGGCCGAATGTAACGGATGTGACGTCTGCCTACGTGCAATCGACCAATACCCGCCGAGCCCGCCGAAGCTAAGCCGCCATATTGAAACCTCCCCTCCAGTCAAGCCATGTCTGCAACGAGGACTGTGTTAATATAAGCGATTGCCCATCATTTTATTGGTCTCTTTCGATTGTGAATACAAGATCTGAACAAAGCTCTGCCCGGTTTTTATTTATCCGTTTCAGAATCGATTGGGCCAGCAATAAGTAGACTTTCTGCAAAAGATTTTTTGAAGCAATGTGTCGCAATGTTTTAAAAGTCCATATTCATTTCCTAACCCTTTTCATGATCAGTTCAGTATGCATATGCCAGGACAGGCGCTGGTCAATCATGATGCCCAGATATTTAGTACACTGTAACCTGTCAATATTTGCACATGAGCAGTCAGGAATTGGGTATCTTTATTTGGAATTCGTGTGGTGGTTGAGTGTGTGCATAGGTACTTGGTGAAGCATAAGTAGTTGGACTTAGAGGCGTTTAGTGTGAGGAGGTTACGTTTGAGCCAATCTGCAATCTTTGACAGACCGGATTCGGCTGACCTTCTAACTTTTGCCCAAGTCTTATCGGCAAAGACTATGGCGGTATCATCCGCGTAAGAGAAAATGTGACCCCCGCTGTGACTCATGTTGCATAGGCTATTTATATAAATAAGAAACGATGTCGGACCAAGGACACTTCCCTAACCGACGCCGTACGAAGTTGTTTCTTCTGAGCTAGTAAACTCCCCTATTTTTACTGTTTGTTTGCGTTTATTCAGGTAGGATTTGAATAGCTCGAGAGAGACCCCCTTATGCCGATGCTTTCAAGTCTGTGCAGAAGTATGGGGACAGACACTGTGTCGAAGGCCTTTTTGAGGTCAAGGAAAACTGCCAGGCATTTGCTACCCTTATCCACTTTGTCAACTATAGTAGATGTTAGTGACAAGACCGCATCCTCGGTAGACCTTCCCTGCCTGAAACTAAACTGAGAAAGGGACAGAATGTTGTATTTAGAAAGGTATTTAATTAAGCATGAGTTTAAGAGTATTTCTAGAATTTTCGAGATAGAAGGCAGTACTGAAATTAGCCTATAGTTTGACGGGTCTGAGCTGTCTCCACACTTGTACACAGGCGTTATTAAGGCTATTTTCAAGGCATCCGGGAAAAGTGGTTGCTCAAAGCATAGGTTTGTCAAATAACTTATGATTGGAACAATTTTATTGTGTGCAGCTTTAATGAATTTAACTGGAATGTTGTCCCAACCAGGGGCACTGTCTAATTTTAAACTCATAAGTGTAGATTGGACTTCGCATGGGTCTGCGTCGAGTAGAGCAAAGGATGAGGTCGATGTATAGTTAAGATCGTTATTATTTACCGTAGAAGACAGAGGTGGTGTGATATTATCGGCAAGAAGCTTTCCTATGTTAGAAAAAAAGCTATTCGTTTTGTTAATAGAGTTCTGTGGGGTATTGGATAGTTCCAAGAGATCCAAGTTATTTGTTTTTTTAGGTTTTCGCTGTGTAATGTTGTTAATAATTGCTCATGTTTTTTTAGGATATTTTTTGTGCTTTAGCAAGTTGGTCTGTCACGTTTTCGTGTTTGTTTTTTTATGATGCAGTTGCAATAATTCCGGTACCTTTTGTAGGTTATTTTTAGTAAGTACCTTATTGAGCGGGTCAAGTCTCAGTCTCCGTCGAATGTTTTTTCGTTTGTGTATATAAATCGCAATAGTCCAGCAGTCATCCACGGCTTCAGGCTTCTAGTGGTAGTACTAAGCGTGATGCAGTTGTGAAGAAGTTCGATTAAATTAGTAGTAAGTGTGTTAGGGTTAGATAGGTTTAGCAGATATTGTCTTTTAAGAGGCCGAGTGCTTTATCAAGGTTAAAAAGTGATTTTATTTTAGTAGGTTTTATTACGTTTATACAAATTTTAACAATTGAGTGGAATGCCTCAGAAATAAAAAAATGCGCCATCTATTGACATCAATTTTAAATGATCCGTTCAAATAATCTTTGAAATGTGAATTAAGAGCCCAATCTTTATCTATACTAATATTATAAAGAGGAAAAATTTTTTTGTTTGTTTGTACCGAATAGGCTCTGAAACTACTAGACCGATTTAAAAAATTCTTTCACCAATAGAAAGCTACATTATTCCTGAGTGACATAGGCTATTTTTAATCCCGAAAACGGGTCCTGTGGGACGGTCCACGGGAGCGAAGCCGCAGGCAACCGCAGGTATTCCAAAATTTTGTACTTAGGAGAATTGATTAATCAAGAACATTAATTTTACACACAATTCTATTGAATTGTGTGACATGTACACACAATTCTATTGAATTGTGTGCACATGTCGCGCCATCTAGTGAGATTTATTTGAACTAAATTTTCTTTCTTAGCAATGAGACCCCGTGGTATAGCTAAATTGGCGTAATAGTGGACAAACCTGTCTTTGTATTATCGCATTGTGTAAAAGTCTATGCGAGTGCGTGATCCTAGCACCAGACAACAGTAAAAGTTCTACAGCTACGGCATACTTTTGCCATACAGCTTCACAAAGGGGTGTGTATCCTGAAAAATAAAAATGCTTTCATTATTTTGATATGATTCTCGTCAAAACGTAAATAAATACAGTTCTTTAGTCTACACTGCGTCAAAACATATTTCTCGACTATGACCATTCAATGTAAGAGAAATTCGGCTTGGTGCGACAAAAAAAGTCATTGTTTGGGGAGAAAATTATTAATTAGGTACATTAGTTCATTCTTTTGATAGTTCCTATATAGAAAAATAAGATTTACCATGGATCTCCTCACTGTTAACATTAGCACCAGCATCAATAAGATACTTGATCACATCCATATGGCCTCTGCCCGCTGCTATGTACAATGCTGTCCTCTCATTTGCATCCCTAGCTTCTAAACTAGCTCCATTACTGACTAGAATCTTTACCTGAAAGTTATTTTAGTCAATTTAATGAAAGCTGGCATCTGGTGTGAGCCGTGTGAGGTTGGGAAGTATCATGACAGATTTAGCAAAAAAATCAACACAGATGTATGGAAGGCCATGGTGGCATGGCATCCATTACTTTGTTCTGCAGTGGAACATTACAGGGTGCAAAAAATATACTTTTGGAGAAATTTTGAGGTTGTTGCTAGTAAGTTTTTAAAGCTCTGGCCAAACTGAAGAAAAGCCCGCACACAATGTGCAACGAAATTTGTATGTGCTGATTGTGTCAAGTTACTTGTATAAGCTGTTAAAATTGGCACAAATAGTGCCACGACTTCCTAATCATTGCAACAATCGGCGTATATATTTTCGTACCAACCGAGATATGCCTCAATGTTGCCGGAGGTTTATTATTACAAAAAGCCTGTGTTTGAGGTACTCACCAAATCTAAGAAACCTCTTGAAGTTGCAAAATGCAGAGGTGTCATACTATCATAAGTTTTGTGATTGACATTGCTCCCAGAATTTATAAGTATATTCACAATATCTATATAGTTTTTTATTACTGCTACATGTAAAGCTGTCACTCCATCTCCTGTTTCAGCATCTACTTTGCAGCCTGAAAATATTTTTGTTTATATATAGTAAAGGTAAGACAGTGGCAAGATATTGTTAGAGTATTACAGCAATGTTTACCAGCTTCTATCAGCAATTTGACAACTCCAGCATGACCTTGTTCTGCAGCATAATGTAAGGCAGTCTGCATGAATGCATCATGCTGGTCAATTCCATTGGTCAGCACAGAAGCTGATGCTATGGCTGCTCCTGTAGACTCCAGTATAGCTGCATACCATCTGGATAATAAAAATGAAGATGATAATTGATAAGGATGATCTGTTTGACATGAAGAAGCAAATGTAAAAAATATCACAAGTTATTTATTTATATACTTTATTGTACACCAAGATAAAAACAATACAAAAAGATGTCATCTTAAAACAAAAATAAACATACAACAGGTGGCCTTATCACAAATGCAAAGAGACAGCCTGGACACAATATGGAATTGAACTTGGTGCAACAAATAAGTAGTTGTAGGGAGTTAGTTAGTCATTCTATTATCACTGCACCACCACAAAGCAAAAGAACAATGAGAAAAAGTAACTTACTTATACATAGAAGACCAAGTTTCATCTTCACTTGTAGTAGGTGCCACATTCCCTATATCCTCATCCCATTCTAAGTCAGCCTGTGGTGATGGAGTCAATGATGATGAAGTTATTGGTGATTTCAGGCTACCCTTTTTACTTTCATCACTGCTAGATCCATCACTGTGTATAAATACAAAGTATCCTTGGTTGGTGTCCGATTTAGTATCATTTTCTTTCACTCCGATTGTCTCATATTGTCCAAAATGAAAATCCTTAAAAGTTCTGTCATTCAAACTTTTGCATTTGACCACTGTCTCATCATGTTGACAATGGTGCCTTAGCTTCCGTTTGTGGCACTTGACTAGCCTTTTTTTAGGAGATCCAGGCATGTGCGATTTTGCTACACTGGCATTAATTAATAGCTTGACAATATCAATGTTTCCATTCTTTGCTGCTTCACCTAAACTAGTTTTACCTTGGCTGGCAGTCTTATTTGGATTAGCACCTGCAATGAAACAAAAACTAGTCAAGAAGGTACTTACATTATTTTCCAATATATTCTAGCTATTATTTCAATGTGAAGTCGACTGCAAATAAAAAATAAAATATTTTACCTCTAGAAAGCGCCTGCGAAACTGCATCCAGATCTTCAGATAATACTGCGCGATATAAACTCTCCTCATATGAGGCTTCCATGGTATGTTAACTGATGGCTTACTACATAAACGTGATCACATATCTAGAAATCTTTACTTCAATATCCTCTCAAGTAGAATAATAATGGTAGAACATTGCACATTCTTAAGTATTTATAACTAATGAAGATTTTCTTGATTAGTAATGGTTTCATGATGAAGGACGATCACTAATTGCAACTCCATTGTCCGATATTAGCAAAGACAAAATTATCATTCGTTTTCAAGCATAAAAGCAAATATTATTTTGTTATTTTTGTTTAGCTGTAGACTTCCAGTCCAGACATTTTGACAGTTTCATTCTCTCTCTCGACTCTCTCTGTTGTCAAGTTGTCAAAGTCATTCATCACTGCTTGACACTGACTTATAAACCTATGGACTTGCCATACCTACGAAATTAGCATGTATACCTAAATAAATCAGGCAATTAAGATGGCTGCCCATTAGCCAATGAGGTAGAGTGCGCGCAAGATAAGTCTGCGCGCGGCCAAAATCGGAACTAATCGTTTGTCAAATATGTCAGGTGTCAAGAGAGTGTGTTTTAATCCGTGTTTTTATTCGTTTCCGAAGTAAATAATCCTCGTCATTATGCCAAAAGTAATTTAAAGTGCTGGCAGGGATGTTTCCTTGAAGTGAACAAGACAATAACGGGCCTACGGTACCGATTTACAAAGATATAGCCTGCGTTGCTTATTTGACAGGTAACTTTTAGGGATACCATTACACTAAAATTTCCCTAAATTTTTGTACTACCGGTGCCTGTAGTATTGGTTTTTGGGTGGTATATAAATATACCAGCGGGACAGGACCGGTATTATGTAATATAATGCATCATTGTTATTTTGTTTGAGGCGTTTCTGGACGCACCAACATCCAAACCAGCTCCTTTAAAAATTTTTGAGTAAGAAATTAAAAAAGAATTGAAATTGACGGTATTAGCCACTGCAGGACCATTGTTAGACCAAATTTAACAGTAGTTATTGTATGTCTTAGTATTTAATAAAAGATTTACAATCATTTCATGAAGCTTTTTTCATCATATTCTATGCAAGTAGAAAAAGCTAGTCATTAATTATGCTTTACTTAAAATACTTTATGTTTCGAGTATTGAAAAATGACTATTGATAAAATGAAGGAAAAAAGATCAGTTATGCTGGTAACATTAAGCACGCCACCCGTCGCGCGCAGACTTATCTTGCGCGCACTCTAGGCCATTTGCAACTGTTTGACATCACAACTACACAGATAAACGTAGATATACGGCACACAACTACCAATTTTACTCGGCAATCAACATGGCGACCGGTCACGCATAGACATGATTTTGACGTCACTCAAAAGTGTTACCAAGTTTAGTCCTTGACAAACATTTAGATGTCTCTCTTTTCATATGCAGCTCTTGGTTAGTTAAAAAGAGACAAAACGCTTTTTGACATGCGTGTGTCGATATTATAGATATTTGTATAACTATTCTTCATATAGTAGAATAGGCCGTCTCCATAGTTTTCCTAACTCATTGCTGCTTGATCACTGCAATGTCAGTTTGTCAATGAGGTAGGTTGCTTATACAGTCCTACCAACTTATCTGTGAAATGCATGAAGGTATAGATAAAAATGGAGAACACACTTCGAATACCTACATAAAGCAAAACCTATGTATCACTATCTCGCTCTCTGTGGGCAGACCCTCTCTGTCTAAGCAGGGTAAACTTCATTTTATTTTTCGCAGGATATCGCTATAATTGTTGCTGTCCATTTAGTGGTTTACAATATTTATACAATTATCTACATCTCATTAATACTAAGACCGAGCCCCTAAAGATTATATAGATCATGATCATTTTTAGATATGAGTAAGGCCTTTGATTTTGTTAATCATTCTAAGTTATTAAGCAAATTAGAATTCTACGGTATACGGGGCAAAGCATATGAATGGATATCAAGCTATTTAAGAAATAGGATGCAGTATACAGAGATATCCAAAGTAGTAAAGAAAAGGGACAGAATTTATTTTAATCAACAGCTATAATAAATAAGTGTTAAGCTCCCTCAGGGGAGCATTCTCGGACCTTTAATTTTCTTGATTTATATTAATGATCTTCCGGAGGCTACCTTTCAGAAATGTATCCTTTTTGCAGATGATACGTCAGTTATTGTTAACGGTCAGGACAGAAACGATTACAACTCAGTTACCGAAAAGACACTGTCAGATTTAATTGGTTGGATGGCAAATAATGACTTGAATTTAAATGTTAGTAAGACATATTTAATGGAATTTAACTCATATAATACGAAACAAATAAGTTTAGATATTAGGTATAAAGGTGAAAAAGTACAACAAGTAGATGAAATAAAATTTTTAGGTATCAATATAGACAAACATTTAAATTGGAAAAGCCACGTAGAATATGTATGTCAGAAACTTGATAAGTTTGTTTTTGCATTAAAAAAGCTGCGACAAAACGTTTCTGTAGAAGCGGCTCTTTCGGCTTACCATGTTTACGTGTCATCTGTCCTAAGTTATGGACTAATCATGTGGGGTAACTCGACCGATGTCGACAGAGTATTCAAGCTCCAGAAACGTTGCATCCGGGTCATATACAAGGCTTGGTTCTTAGATAGCTGTAAGCCTCTTTTAAAAAAAAAATTGAATTCTTCCTCTGCCCTGTATGTATATACGAGACATCTGCATGTTCACAAAGAAACAGAAGCATTACTTTAAACTACATAGCGAAATTGTACCAAGGCACAAAAGGGCTAAGTTTCGCAACCTATTTTATCAACCATCTGGTCATAAAGATATTTACAAGAAAAATGTGTTTAATATGTGTATATCGATTTATAATAACTTACCAAGCGAATTAAAATCGTTGCAGGATAATGTGTTTAAAACGAAATTAACGGAATGGTTACAAAATTGTTGCTTCTATAGCGTTAGGGATTTTTTGGAACATAAAAAATAATGTTAGCAATATTATTGAATGAATTTAATAATTAAATTTTATTTCATATTAGTATAATTGTAAAATTAGTCTTACAAACATTTTAGTTAATGACATTTCTTACTTTTTGACATTTCAATTTATTTTATGGACATTCCAATTTACTTTTTGACATTTCAATTTATCTTGATGACATTATTTTTATTATATTTTTACTTTTTGACATTTTTATAATTTATCAATTTTTGAGGGTTTTGATTGAGTTACCTATTGTTTGATTTCATTTAGAGTTATTCAGTTTTCATTTAATTTATTGGTGTGCATCAGTGTATTTTGGTGTTGGTTGTGTTTTTTTTTTGTATTTTCGTGTTTATGAACAATGTCTGAAAATTAATTTATTTATTATTGGCAATAAATTGCACGCTTGCTTGCAGGCAGAATACAGTGACCTTTGGTCTTTAAGATCTTCCCTTGTAAACAATGTATTTTTCTGGCAAATAAACATTTTTGATTTGATTTGATTTGATAATTATGCATGCGTATAATAAATTAATAATTAATATGTGGCGACGCTTGGGGGAGGCCTATGTCCAGCAGTGAACGTCTTTCGGCTGATATGATGATGATAATAAATTACGAAAGAAGCTGTGTGTGAAAGTTTGGATGTTTCCGAGTTTGTTAATTTGGCTCTCTGTCATTTATCTAATCACGCAGAAAGTTTAGGGTCCACATGGCCAGAATTTTTCGAAGAAATAGATCATGACCAGGACATCGGTTTAGTTACAGTGGCAATACGAAATGCATGACTGAAATCTGTGCGGGCACGAGAAAGAGGCATCATTGTACACATCATTTTATAACAACTGGTACTAAGGGACCTACCCAGAAATTGCGAAAAATAAATCAGATGTTTCATTAATTTTACTGATAGTGAAACATAATGAACAGCTGTTTTTTTTTTCAGGTTACTCAGTGTTAAGGATCAAAGATGGTAAGGAGAGTGTTCAGGTGCTCTATTTTTAATATTACGTATACATATTATACGGGACTACAATAGGAACTGTAATATATTTAAAAAAAAAACAAAAAGGAAACAAAAACACTTGCCGAATTAAAATCATATATTTTATAACTTTTCTATTTATTATACATGACTAAATATTATTGTTCTGTGTAGTTTATGTCGCTTACCACGTAAATCACTGAAAATATTTTCGTTGTAACTCTTTAAGTGAGCACGTCTACGCATGAAAAATAACCAATTAACTATTTGCTTAACTATCTTAGTTTCATGCAAATCATTACAATCAATGGAGTCCGTGATGGGATGGTTAACCATTACCTGCAACAGAGAAGTAAAATATTGTGATACGACATTTTTTTTTCTGTGTTATTTTCTCTAAGTTGGCCCATCAATTTAGCTCGTTGAAAAATTTTGTCCCAGATATATCCTCAATATTGTCACACTACTGCAGTACGACTTCATGTAAACAAAACAAATTAAATTGCACAAAATCAATGAAATTCAATGTAGATGTATTTAATCTTTACCTGTTGACAGCGATGTGGACGAATTTTTTGACGCTCCGTAATTGTACATATGTTTATTCTTATTTTAGTTCTAATATTAGTTTGTAAATAATAATGTACATATGTAAATAAATATCTTTCAAATAAAATAGATAAAAAAAAAAAAAAAATCTTTACATAGTTATCATTTACAATTATTTTGAAAAGACTGGTTAATCGATTTAAGAGGAAATTATGTGAAAATACAAAGAAATATGTTTAAAATGATTCAAAATCAGAAATCACGATTTAAAAACTTACGCTTGAAATCTTATATCACCTTTTGGACACCACGTACTATGGCAACCACTCACAACACAATTTTGCACCAGTTTTTGAATTATAACAATGTAAAATATCGAAAATACTCAAACGAAGCTGTAAACCACAAAGTAAACAACCGCCATATTGGCCTGATTTATTTTGGCATATTGGGCCAATGTTGCCACATTAGCGAATCCTTAAGAAATGGGATTATATTTTGTTGATTTGCTAACCCAGATATGCTGTGACCTACAATTTTAGGATTTTCTATTAAGGAACTAATCTTAGTTCAAGTATTTATTTATAGGTAAATTATTTGACAGTGTTTAACTTCTGGTTGGGCTAGTGTGGTGACTATTTCTAAGAATTTTCTAGGAGATTTAAATAAGAAGATAGCAATACTATAGTCCACACTAGAAAGAGAGGTCGGCCCACAGAAAGCGGGATGGAGATACGTAGGTATTTGCCTCAAGATTTTGTTCTAAGTGTGGCCTCCATCTTTACCTATAACTTCATGGTGAAAATTGTACATATTAAATTAGGGTGTCAGTGGATGGTTTTTTATTTCTTGGAAATTAAACTTCCCTGTAATACAAACTCTCTGGAGTCAATCATTACAACAATAAAATTCTCAGCTCCATTTTGCCGAGATTACGCTTATTTCAATGATTCAAAATAATATTATTATCCAGTTTCAGAGACACTCGGGGATGGGACACAAAGATACATTATATTTTCATATCACAATATCCTCTGCGATTAATAAAACTGCCGCTGAAAATCACTCGATAAAATGCAACCTCAGATTTCTCAAACTTTTATATAACTTCACATTCTCGCCATACTTCTTGGCCACCCTGAAGTTGTGTATCTCATACAAAAACAGCACCAACACCCGTGCCTTGCGCATCGGAAAGCCAACTTCAGGACGGCATAGAAGTTTGGTGAGAACTATACCTTAAACTTCCATGCCATTCCATCGAATTTAATTCTCTCTGGAGTAAATAATTATGTTTGACAGATGATAATTACAAACTCTCTGAAATAGGTCCTTTATCTAAGCTCTGAAATGATTACTATTGCGGCAACCAGCGGCAACCCTGAGAGTAATTGACTTGCTTGCATTTTAAATTAAGACTTTCTATTAAAGACTTGGCTTAAAGGTCTCGTAACCAAGCCAGTGGCGTAGCAATAAATAATTTAAAAAAAAACTTGCGTGCAGGCTTGCCAACTTTGGGCCCAAATATCCGTTAGGCTATTTGGCTAAAAAAATTGGGCTATTTTTAGGGGCATAAATAATATTTTATGCATTACTAACGAAAGCGATTGACGAAGTTTAACGATGACATGATTCATTTTAAAAAGAGATGGTGAATTGTTCGTTACTTTTATCCCAATGCTGAAAATGTTACAATTTTAAACATGTATGACCACAAGAATGACGAAAGCTCAAATGAAACGCAAAGTCAGAACATAAACGATGTATTAACAATACAATGTAGGTCTTTAATTCGTTACAATAAGTTCTAGTAAAAACATAACCCTTTCCTTGCGACTGCAAAAAGTAATTAAAAATATATATTCTATTTACCTTAATAAAACGAGATATTCATTTAAATAATACTCTCGAATATATACCCAGTAATGGTTTTTTTGGGGCTTTTGAACATTGCATCTACGGCTTTAAGGGGTATTTTATCTTATATTGGGTATTTTTTTAGACTTAATAAAAATATCGAAATATTTTCATGCAAACAAAAAATAATGTGTTGTCGCCCCTGATTTCTGACACACAAATTGGCGTTTTGCTTATTCACTCACGTGTTATTTTAAATCTTCCATACCGCTTACTCCGGCGAGCGAGTGAGCGTATTAGTGTCATTTTCCACATTAAATAAGGTAATGCTACTTTTCTCATGGAAATGTAACTTTCTTTTTGAGATGTCTCATGTAAATGTAATATTTGACTATCTGAATTCTGAAGTATCTGATCTGCCACTGGCAACACTGTGTTGTTTGCATTTGCACGCTTGCCGTTAAATTAATCATCGCCTCATCGGCACCTATTGTTAATTATTATTCCAAAGAGTGTGAAGTCTGAACTTACATTTAGCCAGACTTTTGAATATTATTTCTGAAAGGAATAACAAACTACACATCCACAATGTCGAGTACATCACAAAAACATAGAAACTTCGTTGCGGAGCCCATGGGGGAGAAGCCTGTAACCGAATTAGCAGGCGTCGGTGAAGTATTGGGAAAAAGACTGGAAGTCGCGGGATTTGATAAGGTCTGTAAACAGTGAATAATTAACTATTAAGAATATTATGTCCAACTATGCCAATCGTTTAGTTGATAATACATGATGTAGTTATTTTGTCCTCATTTGGTTATGAGAAAATAATTCCTTTAGCTCAAGGCCGCTTAATCCCTGGCCCGTGGACAACGAAGGCCAAGGCATTTTAGTTTGCCTGCCAAGAGTGGTGAGCAGCAAGCATTTATCTTATTAAGCCTTTGGGGAACATGAGCTCTGTAGGAACCCCATTCTCAATATAATTTTTAACTACAATAATAAAGCAGTTGAAAGTTACATGAACCAAACACTAATTAAACATTTCTTTGGAACGGATTTGTTACTGAAATCCTCAGTAGTAGGTGTCCGAAATATCCCTTTAGAAATTGGTATGAAAACAGACGAAGACTTTTCTGTAATTTCTGATATTGTTTTATAGATTGGTGGGTTCTGCATAAATAAATATGAAAATTTATCTGCAACTCTGAGCATTGTGAAAATCAAATACCAACATACTCACTTGCTACAATACCTATTTCAGACTTGATGGATTTAATTATAATTACTGACAAAAAAAATTGCCCAAATACCTCAGTAAAGGTCTCATTAACTTGGTTTGTTTAGTATTATTATTCTATAGCTTGTTATTTCCAGTTAAGTTTTGTTTACTAGATGGTCACTGTCTCACTCAAGTCAATATTATGATCCACATTCAAAGGTTTGGGCATAATCTGACCGCTTTGCGAAGATTGGGGACATTAACCAATATAGTTTCAAACTAGAGATGTGATGTCTCACTGCATATTTTTATATGATTCAAAATCGATGGAGAATCGTTTAAGAAAGTTAAAAATCAAACAATTTCAGAGGACTTCCTTTTTGCCTGTACATTTTGTTAAAATTAGGTATGTTTGCTGTATCGCATATTTGATGTATCATGTAATAATCGGCTTGTTATTTTTTCACATAGAGCGGGTTCGATTCCTGACTAAGAATATTGAGTATTCGAAAATCCCTTGATCTAGTTTTGATACTGCTTTCATGTGAAAGTGATTTAAATCAATATTTTTTTTACTTTAGGCAAAACCTTTGGTAAAATGATTGAACAAGCATTATTTTATTGGGCAAGCTATAGGTAACCATATCTGATATCAGTATACAGCATAATGCTGATCATAAACCGTATTTCTGACATGGTTACTTATTGTTTCTGCAATAATATAGAAGTTATTATTATTTAATGAGGATTTTAAGTGTTCACTTGTTTATTTTACCTTCAGTATCTAGTAGGTTTTTAAGTGCCTACTCTTTGTCGCTACATAGGTCATAGTTATTTTTAGAATATGAACCACCCTAATAGGGTCTGCTGCTGGTTATATTATATTATTACCAATAAAGACATCTATTTTGAATATGAACCCAGATAACCTCCATTGTTAGTTAAATTAGATAACTATATTCTGGCCAAAATAATTCCTGATAAGTACTTAGAAATAGTTTACCTTCATCACAAATTTAACACACTATTATGAATATATGTGTCTAGGTGTGAGTTACACAAATGTAATTTTTTTTAGATTTATCTGCCTGAACATCAGCACAGAAGTGGGAATAGGTTAAAATATAATCCAGCCAAATGCACAATTTAACCAAAAGAATATGTTTTTCAGGCTTACACGGTGCTGGGACAGTTTCTGGTGTTGAAGAAAGACAAAGAACTATTCCAGGAGTGGTTAAAAGACACATGCAATGCCAATTCAAAACAATCGGCAGACTGCTACCAGTGTTTGAAAGATTGGTGTGACGAATTTTTGTAATGAACAGTAATCTCCAAATAATTTTTAATAACATAACACCTTACATACATAAGATAATGTAAATAATATGATCTAATAATTTGTAATTACACATAAGCGATAGGTATTACCTATATTTTTTATGTAATTTTTCATTTATTAAAATTTGTACAAGAATTTAATTTTTTATTGCACTAACCAATGTAAAAGTTAATATTCCCATTTAATTATTGTAAAGCTTGCAGTGTTTGCTATAATTAATTGAGCTTTAGAGCAGAGCATGTTGTTATAACAGTACATATTGAACACATTTACATTGTGTATTTGTGATAGATGTCTATGATACTGGATGACTAAGATACTTTTTAACTTATGCAAACTAAGTTGCCTTATTGATTAGAGGAAAACAATTTATTTAAGTGAAATTAAATTATTCCTTACTACTTACTGGTCATATAATTATTACCAACAAAATTAATTTTATGAATGAAATACATACTTCCATTGCTATTTTATAGTTTTATCTAACATGTTGTTCCCTTATAATGTTACTAACTGCTACCCGCAGCTCCGCCCGTGCGGTACTATGTGATATTCTGAGCTATTATATAACTGAAAAGTTCAGCAAATGCTGTTCAGTAGTTTTTGCATTAAAGAGTAGTAAACATACATCCATTCGGCCAAACTTTCACATTTCTTTTCTTTTTTTTTTCTTTTTAAAAAAAAAAAAAAAACGTTCCCCCACACTAGGAATTTCTTCCTGTATCGTGGGTGCGTTTACAAACATATAAACTCACATACACAAACACCCAGAGCCGGAACAACTATCTGTAGGTCATACAAATATTTGAACCGTGCGGGAATCGAACCCGCGACACGCAGCGCAGCATTCAATCGCTCAACCACTGCGCCAACCGTGCGCCCAAATATTTTATGTTTCGCCCATTTAAAACATTAGTAGGATGGACTATGCATTAAGGACGCTGTTACATTTTCGTCGAACTCAAATTTAGGTATCTAGTCGCACACAGCAACATTACGCGTACGCACTCATTGAAACTACTGAGCGCTCGATTTTATACATCACTCAAATAATGTTGGTCCTTGATATTATTTTTTTATTTTATTGAAGTTGATTCAGGAAGGTTAGTTGTCACTTTGAAAATGCATTTGGTAACTGTTACAAACCTTCGTCGTAAAAAGTAGGTTATTATTTTCAACCGACTTCAAAAAAGGAGGTTCTCTATTTATTCGACCCGTATGTATCTGCGATTTTCTTAAAAACTACTGATCCGGTTTCTTTTTTGTGATTGATTGGGTTTTCGTCGATAAATGTATGTGTTATCAGGGAAGGTTTTTTTGTGTAATAAACACATCAACACGGTCTAGGGATATTTCATACTCAATTAAATAACTCGAAAAGTACTGGCCGCATTGGAATCTTTTATACACCGATTAGTTTGTAATTTATCTCAGACTAATTCCAAATTCAAAATTTTGAAAATTCTTTTGTTTCGGTGGCATAAAAATGTCTTGATGTGTAGGAGAGGGAATTTTCATTTGTGCGAAATTTAGAAAACAGTACGAATTACGTTTAGTTACAGTTTTTTTTCATTTTTAAACGAAAGATAAAGTTAAAATTGAGGTATTGTAGCCATGCAACGCCAACATTTGACGAGGGCGGAGATGTTACGAGCTGTGGGAATGCTGGAAGCTGGGTCTGTTCAGCGTAATGTTGCTGAGGCCATAGGGACCCACCAAAATGTAATTTCAAGATTGTGGACACGCTTTCGTGCCACAGGTGAAGTAGCGGAGAGGCACCGGGGGCCAAGTCGCATCGCTACCCCCAGACAAGACCGATTTTTGCAAATTACTGCGCGATCTCAACCAAATGCAACGGCGACTCAATTGGTCCAAAGGCTGCGACTGGAACACTAAGTGCTTGTGAGTGACCAAACTGTAAGAAGGCGACTGCATGAAAGCAATCTACGCTCTCGTAGACCACTCCGGGTCCCACCTTTACGGAGAGGCAATCGTGGACGACGATTAGAATGGGTTCGGAACCACGTGGACTGGGGCCGTGAGCAATGGTCCAATGTGCTGTTCACGGATGAATCCAGGTTCGGCTTCCATCCAGATTCACGAAGGATGCGTGTTTGGCGAGTTCCTGGACGATGGAGCCGTCTTCAGAACCCTCAGGAAGTTCACCCATAACAAGGAGGAACAAATGGTTTGGGCAATTGCGCACCTCAGAAGGACATGGGACAATATTCCGCAGCAAGACATTGACAACCTTGTTCTGAGCATGCCGAATCGTTGCCGATGTGTTATGAACATCCTGGGCGCTTTCTCAGACTACTAACTTCAAGTTTATAAACACAAATTAAATGTTTTTTTTCAGTTTTTACTCATAAATTAAAAGTTAATTCATATACGGTTTCCGTCTATAGTTCATTTTTTTTCCATAAAATCCTTAAATTTTAATCGAAGTACCTTAACCATTATTAAAAAATGGTAGAATATTAAATAACGTATCTTTTAAATATATACATGTCATATAAATAATTAACACATTGATAGTAATTCGCTTTTTTAAAAATATCCCTAGACCGTGTTGATGTGTGTATATTAGGATCTGATAAAGATCTTCGGAGATAGAAAAGGTAACTCTTCAATAACAAACAGCAAATGACCTGCGATTACTGTGATCGTATGTTCATGAATTGTTTTCACCATACCATAATATAATATCACGCTTGTACGGTTTTAGGGGGTAAACAGATGTATAAAGTATACCCAATATTATTCTCTTTGTTGTAATAAGTAGGTATTTTATAGAAAACGCCACGTGATATAAGTAGATACCTAAAACGAAATAATTGCCGGTCACTAGGATAAAAAAAATGACTTGAACATTTTGCATTACATGGAACATATAAAATATTATTTTCCAAATTTTTTTGGAGCATTACATAATGAGCAGCAGCTAATGATGTACTACCCAAAAACCATGAAAATGACACCCATGACGAAAAGATATCAAATTTTCGTCGGCGCCATCTTGTATTTTGGTTTTGACCCCATATTCGATCTAAGCCACCCCAAAAACCATGAAAATGACATCCATGACGAAAAGTTGTCATTTTTTTATCGGCTCTATCTTGTATTTTGGTTTTGACCACATATTCGATATTAGCGACCCCAAAAACCATGAAAATGACACCCATGACAAAAAGATGTCAAATTTTCGTCGGCGCCATCTTGTATTTTGGTTTTGACCCCATATTCGATCTAAGCCATCCCAAAAACCATGAAAATGACATCCATGACGAAAAGTTGTAATTTTTTTATCAGCTCTATCTTGTATTTTGGTTTTGACCACATATTCGATATAAGCGACCCCAAAAACCATGAAAATGACACCCATTACAAAAAGATGTCAAATTTTCGTCGGCGCCATCTTGTATTTTGGTTTTGACCCCATATTCGATCTAAGCCATCCCAAAAACCATGAAAATGACATCCATGACGAAAAGTTGTAATTTTTTTATCGGCTCTATCTTGTATTTTGACCACATGTTCGATATAAGCGACCCCAAAAACCATGAAAATGACACCCATGACAAAAAGATGTCAAATTTTCGTCGGCGCCATCTTGTATTTTTGGTTTTGACCCCATATTCGATCTAAGCCACCCCAAAAACCATGAAAATGACATCCATGACGAAAAGTTGTCATTTTTTTTATCGGCTCTATCTTGTATTTTGACCACATGTTCGATATAAGCGACCCCAAAAACCATGAAAATGACACCCATGACAAAAAGATGTCAAATTTTCGTCGGCGCCATCTTGTATTTTTGGTTTTGACCCCATATTCGATCTAAGCCACCCCAAAAACCATGAAAATGACATCCATGACGAAAAGTTGTCATTTTTTTATCGGCTCTATCTTGTATTTTGGTTTTGATCACATATTCGATATAAGCGACCCCAAAAACCATGAAAATGACACCCATGACAAAAAGATGTCAAATTTTCGTCGGCGCCATCTTGTATTTTTGGTTTTGACCCCATATTCGATCTAAGCCACCCCAAAAACCATAAAAATGACATCCATGACGAAAAGTTGTCATTTTTTAATCGGCTCTATCTTGTATTTTGGTTTTGACCACATATTCGATATAAGCGACCCCAAAAACTTTGAAAATGACACCCATGACAAAAAGATGTCAAATTTTCGTCGGCGCCATCTTGTATTTTGGTTTTGACCCCATATTCCATCTAAGCGACCCCAAAATCCATGAAAATGACACCCATGACGAAAATTTACCTATTTTTTTTCGGCGCCATCTTTGGTTTTGGTTTTGGCCCCGTATTCGTTATACATACATACCTACATACAAATCGATTAAAATCATAACCCCTCCTCCCACCCATCCAAATCTTAACCTTACTAAGAGCTGCTTAAACCCACCCATCCATTTCTCAACCTTGTCAACAACTGCTTAACACCACCTATCCAAATCCCGATCTTACCCGACATAATTTCTAAATCACATTCATAATAATAGGAAACTCAAACATACTTTTTTTTCGTTACGATAAAATATCAACTCCTTTTGATCACGACAAACGACGCGTGGAGGTACTCACACGCATGCACACTACAATATTTCTGTTACTTTTATCGTATTTATTTTTTGCGACAGAGCGATACGCCCGTCCTTCCACGAGCGCTTCTGAGCGCGGAATGATGAACCCTTAGAGCAAAATGTATGAAGACGTCGGCAAGTGTTTTTATTTTAGCTAATAATTAAAAAATATAAGGATTTAGGTAAAAAATAATTAGCTGAACCTGCAAAGGACTATATATACCGCAATTTCTTATAATTTTAAAGATAAAATATGCTGTAAATTTACCTAAACTGGGACCTATTCGGACCCTACTTTTTAATGTTTTTGCGATTATTGTGATGGGAAAAACGTATTTGTGCGAAAATTTTGTATGATGTCATACAATTTTTCTGATGCCAATCTGGAGTTGAATATATTATCTTTAAATTAAGACCATGATATCATCACATCTATGATTGCATATACATTAAAATGGTACCTGAAAAGCACTGTTATTTGTAGAAAAATGTAATAGCGTCCTATCGCGTCCTTGCGTGCGTTACCCCAGTCAGAAAATGTCGAAAATCTTCATCTAAGTGCAATAGATAATTAGTACAACTTCTGTAATTGGTAAGCAGATTTTTTAATTTGGTAAGTTGATAGCTTTCCCTAAGACTCCGCGGTCAGTCTGCCTGCCTGTCTTTCTGTCACCAGGCTGTATCTCATGAACCGTGATAGCTAGACAGTTGAAATTTTCACAGATGATGTATTTCTGTTTCCGCTATAACAACAAATAAAAACTCGTCTCGTACTTGGCCGGTTTTTTAATTATTTGATATAACAGTTCCGGCTGGAGTAACGTTACCGCAGCCAGATCTTTTGTGGTATGTTGACATAAATGTTATCTAAATAATTAGATATCAATTTGAAATAAATGTTAAAACTTAATTTTGGTATTTGTATATGCTATGGTTGCGAATATATTTAAAATCCTGCGAATCCTGCTACGGTAACGTTTGAACGATTGCTGCATCTCGGCATTGACTAAACGGATAAAATAATATACCTATTTTTTGTACTTACGTGACATCTGGCTAATTAGAAAGTTATTTTAAGTAATTAAAAAGTTACCTATGATGAAACTTCAATTTGTTGCGGCTACGTCGCGCAGCTGATTTATTTTATTTTACGACCTATTATAGTACGAGCGGCGACCGCAAGATCCGCTACGTCTTTTGTTTGATACTAAAATAAGCTCCATGGCACATGATCTTAAAAGTGATGCTAGCTGCCGGTTTCCCAGCTGTTAACGTAATCAATCGAGGATTAATCGCCTGTTAATTCCACTTTCAGTTTCTCAAGTCCCAAATGTGACAATCATTTAACAATTTGTCACAGTAGGGAACATTACTGCCAATTGCTCCCGCCAGATGGCGTTTGCCGGCTCGGGGTAAACAAAAACATAACATACCTACGTCTAGAACTGTTTGTGGTTACCGAACTATTTTTTACTGTTTTTAAGATAACTTGTGTTCAAAAACCAAATAATAATATTGGGGAAGTTAGTTAGCTTCATTTTTCTTTCACTATTAGTTTTATATTTTGTATGCTTAAACTGCGAAACAGCGAAATTTTGTTGCTCGACTTTGACAGTTTGTTTTTTTTTAGGGATGGGTCCGACATATCAAAACGTAACTTATATCGGATATGTGTTAGATATCATATCATGTCGATATCAAAATAACCGATATTAAAAAAGCTGTATCTAAAAAAAACCTTACTAGCGTGCGAGAACGAATAAATCAAAACTTAAAATCGGAACAATGCGAAAACGTACGAACTACGATCAAAACGCAAACTTCACAAACATTAGGAACCATATGCGCTACCTCTCTTTCTAAGTATTATTTCGCGTTCGTTGTTAGTTTGCTCATCTAAATAACATTTTAACTTTTGCAAACTGTACTACTGATATCGATATCTAAAAACCGTTTTCAATATCGATGTGAAAACACATACACAAACGGTTAGTTTGCGCAAAAAACCGAAAACGCCCATCTCTATTTAGTGTACTCCGATTCCTGTGGCGCCATCTGAGCGCAGCTTTGCGGATAGTTGCCTATTGACAAAAATCTCGAATTAACCATATGTTACAGCAGTTTTGGGGGTTTCTGAGAACCTTTTTCAATGTTAATCTCTTGTCAACGAGCCTAATTTATAATTGTTGGAAATTGGTCGATTATTCAGATTCAGATTATTTTATTTTATTCTTTATTGTACAACAAGAAATTACATTAAAACAAGTTGATAACAAAATGCATGTACAAAGGCGATATTAAGATTAATATTATGATTTTAAAGGCTTATATTAATATGAAAAGAAAATAGGGGTCGGCAAAAATTATGGTATGGGTTGAGTTATAAAAATATGTTAATTTAGATCAATTATTTAATTAGTTACCAAGTTTTTTTTTTTTTTTTTAATCTTGCGATCAGTCTTTCAGACTATGAGCAGATGAGATGGTTCGGGTGGCATGTTAGGCGCTACTCCCAATGGATTATGACCCATCTTTTCAAAGTCACTCCTCTGGCTGACTGTTTTGGTCGAAGGTATTCCGCCAGCCGCCGCTTTTTTAGTCGGCGGGTGCTTTTTGGCATTGTAAGCTGTCCTGCGAGATTGTTCGGATGTTTTAGCAGTCGGGATTTGTAATGGTCGCCATGTGCATTTATCTCCTCATTGACCATAGGAATATTGAGGATTTCATGAGTTTCTGTTGTCTTGATAAACCATGGTGCGTTGGATATTTGTTTTAGTAGGTATATAATTATGTGCCCGTTGCACTTTCATTATGTTGGAGGCGCTGGCTGATCGCCAAAGTTGGATGCCATATGTCCAGATTGGTTTCAGTATGGTCTTGTATATTAGAAGTGTGTTATCTATCGCCAGTTTTGAGTTTCTTCCAAGTAGCCAGAAAAGACTTCTGTATTTCAGATTCATTTCTTCTCTTTTTTTTTTCGACATGTTTCCTCCATGTGAGCCTGTTAAGCATGAGATGCATGCCCAGATATTTCACAGACTCGTGGTGTGGGGGTTGGCTACCGTTTAGGGTGACCGGCAGCCGAATTGCGTAAGTATATTATCCAAAGCAAAAGAATCGATTCTTTCCCAAAACCAACTTTACGTAGTGCGTATTGATACGAAAAGTCGTTTTTGGGAAGGAATCAATTCTTTTGCTTTGGATAATATACTTACGCAATTAGGCTGCGGGTCACAATCATATTTGCATAGTGTAAACGTGATATGCACCGATTTGAATACGCTGGCGGCAATTCTCCATTTGGCTAGCCATTCCTCAGTTGCAAATAGACTGGTTTGCAAGATGCGAGATGTTTGTGTTGGTCATTTGTGCGAAGTAAGTAAAGCAGTGTCATCTGCGAAGGTAGCAATTGTGATCTCGGAGCTTTGTGGTAGGTCGGAAGTAAACAGAGTGTACAGTACAGGTCCTAGGACCGAGCCTTGTGGTACTCCTGCGGAAATTTCACGGAGTCCCGAGGTGGTTTGTTTTTCTCTTACTTGAAATCTTCTGTTAGTGATGTGTAACTACAGAGAACAAGTCACAAAAAATAAACAATAATAGTAGTTCTCTCGTCGTCTAAAGTTGATAAGAATCCACTTTTTAATATTACATTCATAGTTCCATTAAAGTTCAGTCGGCTCTTAGTCTATATCATCAATAAAATATTTTGAGCGCAAGTTAAAATTACTTCTAATAGAATGCCTGCTAAGTGCAAACTTGGTTGTAATAATGTGGCGCACGGAACGGCAACGCCGCTCTGTACCGCCTCCGAAGTAATATTTTGATCTTTTTGGCGCGGAAACTATATTTTTGTTTACTACGTGGAAACTACAAGGACTAGAGATTTGAAAATTTTGCTGCCTGTGACAGCTATTATTTCTTATGTTTTAAGCTATAATGCATAATCATATCTTCCTTCGTTCGGAAGATATGACATGAGCAGCTGGGGTGCCGTCACTCCAGCGTACACATATTTTTTGGTTTAATAACGTATAGAGTATTTTGACCAGAGATTTGAAAATTTTGCTGCCAATGGCTGCTATTCTGCCTCAATTTTTGAGCTGTAGTACATAATCATATCTTCTTTTGTTCGGAAGATATGACATGGTAGCTGGGGTGACGTCACTCCAGCTTACACACACGTTTTTTATCAGTTTCAGCACTTTTTAAGTATTATCGTTCAGTTCTTTCCTTCCATGTGCAGCTATTATACCTTATTTTTTTGACTATAGTCCAAAACCCTAACCCCACTGGTTTGCCTGTATTGAATGAGGAAGCTGGGGTGACGTCACTCCAGCTAACACATCCTAAACGACTCATATTAACGAATTTTTGTGGCAGCTAAATTAAGACTCGGAACTTTGATTGCTGCTATTATGCCTATATTATTGGCATAGATAGAATTATTCTACCACATATGAGGAAGCTGGAGTTATGCACATAATTTTGGCGGTCTCTCCAGTTCCGTGCTTATAGCTCTCGCTGGAACACCCATACCGATGTGCTCCGACTTCCGGTACCTAGGGTCGCTTGTCCAAGGGGATGGCGAGGGAGACCGAGACGTAACAAACCGGATCAACTCGGGATGGATGAAATGGCGACAGGTCACTGGAACAACTTGCGACCCACGGATGCCCCTCAAGTTAAAGGGTAAAATTTACAAGTCCGTGATTAGACCTGTCGTACTGTATGGATCAGAATGTTGGGCTGTGAAAAAGATGGATGAAAAGAAATTGCATTGAGATGGATGTGCGGAGTGACGAGAATGGATAAAGTAAGAAATGAGTATATTAGAGGAAGTTTGAAAGTGGCGCTAGTGACAGAAAAGTTGAAAGGTAACCGTTTGTCCTGGTATGGTCATCTGACGAGGAGGGATGAAACGCATGTTACTAAAAGAGTTATGAATATAAATGTGGATGGATGGAGAGGGAGGGGACGGCGAAAGATAAGATGGATGGACTGTGTGAGGAGTGATATGAAAGAAAAGGGAGTCAGTGATAGCGTGACAGGGGACAGGACGGTATGGAAGAAGAAAGGCAGGAAGATGATGATGATGTAAATAAAAATAAAAAAACAAACTGTTACTGACCTGGGAATCGAACCTTCCTCACGCGCATTAATGTTGACTGTACCCTGTACTTAGTACTTACCAAGGTCAGTTTATTTATTTATTTTTTTTGGATAGCTTGTTTATGGTTAGGTGACCCCGCCAGGGTAAGCAACACTAACCAAGGTCAGTCTTTGGATGGGTAACCATCACCACAAAAATTTTGATCATCCATCCTAAAGTCACCCCACTAGGTTGAACAACATCTACCAAGGTCACCCATCCAAAAAAAAAAACGAACCCAAATAAAGTGGTCACCCATCCAAACACTGACCTTGGTAAGTGCTGCTTACCCTGGCAGGATCACCCATCCAAAAGCAAGCGAACTAAAAAAAATGGTCACCCATCCCAAGACTGACCTTGGTAAGTGTTGCTTACCCTGGCGGGGTCAGCCATCCAAAGCAAACGAACCAAAAAAAAGCGGTCACCCATCCAAAGACTAACCTTGGTGAGTGTTGCATAACCTGTGTGGGGTCAGCTATCCTAGGGTTTGCTTAACTTGGCGGCTACACCAACCCAGCCCCTTTAAAGTTACTGATTACGTTATAGTAGTGATGAATGAATACCAGCAGGGCAGCCAACCGAAATAAATTAATGCCGATTAATTAATGTTGCAAGCGATTACGTAATTTCTCGATGATGAAGTGTTGAGAAACTTGCTGACAACTGAGGGCTGGTTAATTTGTAACTATTATAATTGTCAGCGGATTTGAAATGTGACGTCGACTTCAGAAACCGGCCCTAAGTTTACTTAGGTCATTTCATACCGAGAGGATACCTACTTGTGGCATCAAATAGCACTTTATTGGTAGTTACAGAAAAATCTTGTCTGCCAGTTCTTGTATGATCGAAAGTGCTCGGCAGATTGTTTCAAAGGTAACGTTCGGACTCCCAATCTAAGTCATTTGATACAAAGATGAAATTAGTCGCAAATGTTAGGTATTAATAGGGAATCTGTCACCTGAGAGAGGCCCGAGAAGGTGACGTGCTGTGTTCCACGGTCGCCTCTCAAGAGGAACTAAGGCCGTTCGATTTGCCAACGACATAGTGGCCATGGCTGAGACCATGGAGAGCCTCAGTACAATGCTCGAGTTGCGCGGTGTCTTCTCGTCCAACTTACCACAGTGTCTCAAGACAAAAGTCTATGACCAGCGTATGTTGCCAGTGATGACATATGGCTCTGAGACGTGGTCGCTTACAATGGGCCTCATCAGAAAGCTTAGTCACTCAAAGGGCAATGGAGAGGGCTATGCTCGGCGTTTCCTTGCGTGATCGAATCAGAAATGTAGAAATCCGTAAGAGAACCAGGGTTACCGACATAGCCCGAAGAATTGCCAAACTTAAGTGGCAGTGGGCAGGGCACATTGCTCGCAGAACGGATGGCCGATGGGGCAGAAAGGTTCTGGAGTGGCGACCGCGAACCGGAAGACGTTGCGTTGGAAGGCCTCCCACCAGGTGGACCGATGACCTGGTGAAGGTTGCAGGGAACGGCTGGTTGCAAGACGCACGGGACCGGTCACTGTGGCGACGCTTGTGTGATCCTCTCCAGCACGACCATGGATGATTACCTTAATTTTAATGCGGTACATATTCATGAAAAAATGTGTACTTTATTTATTGTACTAGCGACTTTAAAACATGTACTCACATATTTTCGCTGTTATAACATATCGACCGTGGCCGTGCTAGGTAGAACCTTTCTGCCACGACCACTATAGATTTTAGGTATTTTTATCAACTTTAACATGAAAAGTTATATAAATTTATTGTACTGAAATCTACTCCATTTTATATATAACTTTAAGCAGTCATTTACCCGTTTTGAAGAATTTTTTTTTTCTACGGAGCAGCTATAGTACTATGTTACGCTATTACTATTTCTAAGTAGGAAAAATTCAATAAAATTACATTTTGCATGAATTCATAATTGTTTTATACGACACGCAAGTATTACAATCTTATAATAATTATTAAATAGCGGCATACATCAATAAAACCACATTAACATTCTTTTCAACACACTTGCTCATAAAGTGGCTCTAATTTCACCGCAATTAGGCACATAATGATACCTGTTATCAAACTGTGACTTTTTCATTGCTATTATTCACAAGTGAGTTATAGAGGTTTTTTTATATTATTGATCGAGTTGCTTTGTTCTTAAGAAAGTTTCGATACAAAAAAGATCGTGCTCAATAGTAAAAATAAATTAATGTACCTATTGCTTGCTTATTTCATGCAACTTCGTATTTAAATAGATAATTTCAACTTGTACGTGCTTAATAAATAAAACTTTCACTCAAATATAAATTTTATTTGCTCTAACAGAGTTTTAGTTTTTTAAATTTTTCTTAAATAACATTAAGAAAAATTTAAATTCCCTATTTTGTACGTGGCTTAAACACTATCCACGAAAAGCAAAAAAATAGAATCCTCATTCTTTTAGTCTATGGCCGATCGCCATTGTTAAATGCGCGCGCATAGGTAAACTGATTAATTTTGCCCGCCATTGCGAAAAAAAATTCACAACTCGTTTTTAATGTTAAAACTGATTTTTGTATTATTTTCTTCACAAGTGTGTTGAAAAACGTCGTATGATACACGTGTGTATTGATGATTACCGTCCTCGGCTCTCTTAAGACCCTCACCTATGGCTCGGGTCTCAATGGCGCCTCAGCGGTAATCACCAACATTGCACACTTGTACTATAATGTACTATAACATCATCGGATTTCATAACTTTTTTTCTAAATCATCGTAAGTGTTCCACTGATACGATTGCTAGCGATTCATTTCCGGTAAAATCATCACTATCACTGCCATCACTGTGCTGCATAACATTTGGTAGCTCAACTTTGTCAACATTATCACTATCACAAAAAAAGTAGTTATAGTTTCTTTGAACTGATAAATACAACGCCTTTGGAGTCATACGCAATGACAACTTTTTTCCTATAGTTTTATACACATCACTTCCACATGACGGCAAATCATTTACATTATTAAAATCTTCTTTATATACTACAAAACTTAATTTTTGCTCATCTAAAGCGACAGATAAACGTTTTCCCCGCTTCATGTTTTTCAATTAAGTATAACAATACTAAAACGAGTAAAATCTCTAGTATTATTAGTGTGAGGTGGGTAGTTTGAAAAAATACCTAGGTGAATATGACGGTTCCGGGATCTAGTTATTTCACAAGCCAAGTGAAACTAAAATAAAAATTATAATAAAAAAATAATTATAGAAATTATTCGAATCCATACAAATACCTTTAAAAATAGCCATGTAACACACAAGTGAGTAATACCACCGGTCGATAACAGATAGCGCTGAATTTAATTCATTGCATTGCTGCCAATGCTAAAACTTGTGTTTGTCGTCTGTCCGCACATTTTCTTCGTGGCACTGTAACTCCCGAACCGTTTGTCCGATCGAGCTAAGTAAGGTCCTAAAAAATATTCAGCTCGGTCCGGAGATGGTGCGAGTGCGATCGCGCTCACCAACGGTAAGTGTAGAGGGCGCCACCAGCGGAGAGGCAAAGGCAACGCTGAAAACAGGCTGAATGACGGGTGCTTGACTCAAGATGGTAATATTGATACAAAACAAATAATAAACATTATTTCACATCGATCTTCCAACCGGGTTAAAACGGTTGACAAATTGAAAAATAAACTATAAAAGCAATATTTTATTCGTCAATCGACTTTGTTGTCGATAGCCTACGTTAGTGGATCTGCATAAGCCGAGCACTAAGTCGTCGCAAGAAGCAGCGGCCGTACTACGCGATGCATTCGCTTAGTAAAGTATCGTTATGTGATTTTTACATTGCTTGTTCAGTCACTCAGCGACAAACTTAGGTAGTGGTTAAGAAGCAATGTATTTAATGCAAAAATAGTACAGTCGCTGTGCTATTTAGAAACCAAAAATAACATAGTAGAGGCAAGAAATATTTTACGATTTGTTAATTTTCATGATTTTAAAGACAATTATAATAAAATACTTGTAATTACATATGGTAAGTGATTCCATAACTTACAAAGTTTTGATTTAAGCTTCGGTTTTTACAAGAAACCACTGAACAACACGGCATTCTTATAACTTAACACGACCACGGTCGAAAGCGCACTAGTTCGCGGTGACGGCCATTTGTCTATGACATGCTCAGTCAGACCACGTCGCGCGGACACCGACACGCCCCCTTGCCACTTCTCCTGTATTTTATATTTCTATGGCTTTTATCCACTACATAAAAATCAAATTCTAACGTGATATTATTTAATTGTATCGGTAATGTGGTCATAAACTTTGCTATAACCTCCATTCCACCCAAGCCCCGTAATAACTGGTGAGCCGGTTTTATTCGACATGGAAGGTACTTGATTAAGTCCGAAATTATTATAGAAACGCCTGAACCGCTATCAATAAGAACATCGACGGGTATATTCAATATAACGGCCGCAATGACATCGGAGTTTTTACGTTACCCTCATTTTCGCGGTAAAAATTAACCAAACTATTATTTCTAACACGATCTAGCAAAACACCGGCTTTCATGTGCATAACTCCAGCCTCCTCATATGTGGTAGAATAATTATATATATGCCAATAATAAAGGCATAATAGCACCAATCAAATTTCCGAGTCTTAATTTAGCTGCCACAAAAACTTCGTTACTTATTTATTTATTTATTATATGCTTTATTGTACACCATGAAATACATTAAATAAAAAGAAACTTAAGTCTAATACTCATACAATGGGCGGCCTTATCGCATGCCGCGATCTCTTCCAGGCAACCTGGTATGGACAGTAATTGCTTGGACATGAAATGGGGCGGTCATTGGTGTAACAATAACAGTGCTAAAATGATATACTACAATAGATACACAGATAAATACATAAGCTATGTAATAGATAAATAAATACATACATACCCACTTAATATATATTCAAATAAAAATAAATACAAAAAAAGACGACAATCTCCTGACAATCACAGTATCTGTTTGAAATTGACAAGCTAAGAGGAAGACAGCGACAGATCATGTTCCCTTACAAGTCTTTTGAAATACAGGCAATGATTGAGCACGTTTGATTGGATCTGGCAATGCATTCCATAGACGAGTAGCCTGTACAGTAAATAAATTATCCATAAAAGTCGTGCAATGCGTTGGCATTTGAAGTCGTAAGTTCTCTGATGACCTAAGAAATCTCGTGTGGGAATCGCGGAGAACTGAAAACGATTCTTGAGGTAAAGAGGGCTGTAAGGAGTAAAGAGTACATTATATAAAAGGGAAAGAATATGAGCATTCCGGCGAAGGCGAATGGGCAACCACTTGAGCTTCACACGGAATTCGGAAACATAGTCGAAAATATGAGTCGTTTAGTATGTGTTAGCTGGAGTGACGTCACCCCAGCTTCCCGTATGACCAATTTTTTTGCAAAAACCTCATTTGTCTGGACTGGATTTTGTTGAAGAGCTATTAGTGTTGTTTTCATCAGATTTAGATCGTTTAGGGCAACATTCACGTCTATGACCTACCTCGTTACATTGATAACACCGTACCTTAGAAATGTAAGGTTTACGTTTGAACTGGCTATTACCGTTACGATTGGTACTATGAACACTGGGTTTCTTATTAGAATTAGGCACACTACAGTTTACAAAGCTCAACAAGTAATCCACTATGCTTTCAGGAGTTAACTTGGCATTCCTCGCGGACGCACGAACCTGTGGGTCGGTAATACCGCATATAATAATTGCCGTTAGCAATTCACTACTTAACCCTTTAAAGATACGCAATTTCAGTAGCGATTTACGTGCGTATGGTAGAATACTTGTCTGATTCGGTACACATAACACTGTAAAGAATGTTCGCGATATCGACAGACCGTGGGCACAACGTTTTTAACTCTAATTTGAAATTAGACCATGTACGTGTGGTGCTAGTCCACTCGCTAAGCCAGTTACGAGCTTCCCCCTTAAAGCAACGACCTACGCGAGCAAGGCATTCACCATCCTCCCAACGATTAAGCGATCGAGCTTTATCTACTTCATCGCACCACGTGTCGACATCATGAACACTCGGATCAAAATCAGAGACAAAATATTGGTTAGATCTCACCGGGAGTGCCATCAAGGCATCTAGGAGGGCGTTCAGCTACGCTTTTGGCGTCGCTCTCTGTTGGCAACGGCGTGGCAGGAAACTCTTGCGTTGGGGCTGTAGACGCTGGGGGTGCGCGGGTAGGTGTTGTGGCGGGCTCAACGTCTGGCGGTGGCGTGCTCGGCAGGATCAGGGCGTAGCAGGATCCCGGGCTCGCCAAAGCAGCTCGCAGCTCATTCTCTCGCGTCCGCTCCTCCAGATCTCGAAGCCTTTTCAAAATCTCGTTTAAACCCTTAAGAGGCGAGGGAGTTCGTGTACGACACCTCCTTTTCCTCTTGTTATCAGAAGGCATTGTGTCTCGGCTCAACTTATCCAAAAAACAACGGCTATAGAACACGCTAAACAAAACTACCTTCAAATTTATAGAATCAGAGATGATATTCCAGCGGATAAGGCCTTCATACCCACTTCTGAATTATCAATAAAACGTGAAAAACATAAATAGTATATTATGCAACTAGTGAATAAAGGACGGTTTTAAAGCGAGGGCCATAGATGAATCACGAACAAGTGAAGGATTCTATCAACTGAATCACGACCGTAGGCAGTGATTCATGATGATTGAATCACGAGCAAAGCGAGTGATTCAAGTGTTAGAATCCTGAGCGACGCGAGTGATTCATGGCCCTCGATATAAATCCGTTTTATTCAAGAGTTGCATACTATATTTTATTCCATGACTACGAGAAAAAGAAAGATTTAAGCGAAAAGCACAATGAATAATAATTAATAAATGTTTTGTTACCTTCAAAATTTACAAAAAAAAAAAACTCAGGGTTTCACATTTTTTGTAAATTGAAGCTGAGCTAGGTCAGTGACCACCTCCGTTACGTTACATACTTATAATTAATTAAACACCAATGCAATTAGTTTTAGAATTACAATACAAATAAGTATTCACTAAACATCCCAGACTAAAATCAAAATCATGAAAATCATTATTGAAATCCTAAATATTAACAAACTGAAAATTAAATCGATGAAGGAGTTTGAAAGTCGAATATTCTTTGCACAAGGAGTTTGTATCGAGTATTTTAAGCGCAAGGAGGTTGTATAGCATTGAGATGGACGTCGAATATATATTGGTGTGTTCTAAATTCAAACACCAAAACAGTGAGTAAAAGTGCTTTTTATTCACTGTTTTCAGTGAATAAAATAAGCTTTTTAGAGGGGGAATGGTATAAAAATAATTTAATCAAACTCACAAATTACAATTACAGTAAATAATAAATAGACACGAAATGAGCGGAGAAGCAATGCTATAGGCAGGTCTACGACCGATGGAGAAAATGGACGAGTCCACGCAGGCTCCTGCCTTTTAAACGCGTGGCCGCGCTGGCTGGTGGGTAGTCTTCAGTGTTGTCATCTAATGTTATATATGTCGCATCAAGGCTGGCCGATAGATGCAAACCATCGGGAAGTCAGGATGTATTCCCTTAGGTTAAGACATCGTGTGTGGGCAGGTCGGTGGGTACAATCGTGCAAATGAAATCACATAAGTTCTTCGATACACTGGGTTTATTCAATAGACACAAGTTACATTCTTGCTTACTAATATTACGGATCGACACTGATTCTACGACGTCTTAGCTCTACGGCTGTCAGTACTCAACTGCTCTATACTGCTGTCCCCACTACGCAAGCGCTTATAAAAGCGCGCCAATGCGTAGTTGCTCTTGATTGCCGCTTGGGGCGTGCTTATGATTTGACTTAACGTCCAAACTATTGACTAAACCCGACATATATATTTAATTTTGAAGATAAAATATGCTGTAAATTTACCTAAACTGGTATAATAGGTATTCGCATCAAGGCTGGCCGATAGATGCAAACCATCGGGAAATCTAGATGTATTCCCTTAGGTTAAGACATCGTGTGTGGGCAGGTCGTTGGGTAGAATCGTGAAAATGAAATCACACAAATTATTCGGTACACTGGGTTTATTAAAATAGTCACAACTCATAGTTACAATATTGCTTACTAATATAACAGGGGGATGACCATAAGCTCTTAGAGCGGACTGCGAGGATCGATAGACAGACAGGACGATTCAAACGTCATCAACGGTAACATGGTGATCTCACCACACGCGTGACTGCGAGTTTAAAATAATAGCAATTGGACTTTGGAACTTTAACTTTTTTTTTTATCGATAGGCTCGCGTTTGACCGCTATCTCGCCTGATGGTAAGCGATGATGTGGTCGACGGTGAAGCACGCTTGCCTAGAGGTAACCTATTCACTCTTGACTTGAAGACCCCAAGGTTGTAGCTATCAGGAAACAAAGACTCCGGCAGGGAATTCCACTCCTTAGCTGTGCGTACAATGAAAGTATTCGCAAAACGCTTTTTACGTATGGGTGGGATGTCCACCATGTACCGGTGGCGCATTGCCGTACGTCTTGTTGTCCGGTGATGGAAAGGGCTAGGCGAAATCAAATTGTGCAGTTCCATCGCACACTCCTCGAAATGTAACTGATAAAAAACCGACAGACTGGCCACTTGGCGTCGATGTTCAAGACTCTGGAGCTTTGAGGCGACAAGTGCATCGTGGCCGATAAGCCTCTTGGCCCGTTTGTCAATCGACTCAAGTGCATCAAGTTGATATTTGGCAGATCCGTCCCAGAGGTGAGAGCAGTACTCCATGCATGACCGAACTTGCGCTTTATACAAATAGAGCAGCAACCGTCTCACCTTTGCAAGGATCCCCAACTTTTTTGCAGCCAACTGAGCCTTTGCCTCAATGAATGGACCAAAATTGAGGGTCGATGTTAACGCAACACCAAGAAGGTCGAGATGGTCCGTTATCGGCACGGTTACACCACGGAAAGATGGAGCCGGGTGGAATGGGCTCTTTTTTGCGGAAAAAAGACACGCCTGGGTCTTAGCTGCATTTAAACTGACTAGATTGGCATCGCCCAATTTTTGGTTGCAATAGGAACTTTTTTGTAAGGTTCCTAACACAAACATGAATTTTCTCACCAGACATAGTGTCACACAAACTTACAGGTGTCATACAGGCCTACCGTTGCCATGAAGGCCAACAGTTGCCACTTAGGCTCGTAGTTGCCACTCAGGCTCACAGTTGCCACACAACGCTCGGCTATTCCTGATCAAACTGGTTTATTGGGTTCGTAAAATAGGGAAATTTTAGAACTCTACTCTTTAACTAAATCATTACTCTGGGCTATGTACCACTAGTCGCTCTAAACAAACTTTAAAACTTTTGCTGCAGCAACAACTGCCAAGCTTATAGAAACCTTCGAGTAAAACCTTTAACACCACGGCTCTCTAGCCGACCAGCAATCGCATTGCTCTCACACAACGGTCTCCAGACCCTGACCTCCGAATCTCAGAATCCACTGGTACGGTCAATCATAATACGTTCGATAGCCTGAATTACTCGACACCTTAACCTTGCTCATTATCATCAAAATCCTTTTGACATCAACATCGACTGGTACATAACCCGCTGGCATCTTCCTTAACCTAGTGTGCATACTTGTAGGTTCTAAGCGTACCTATTTAAAGCTTTCGGTGTATAGCGATCAATGTCCTGTGTTCAACAACTAAACAAAGTAATTGTAACAATTCTGTTACAATTACTTTGTTGTTGTTACAATTAATGTCCTGTGTTCAACAACTAAACAAAGTAATTGTAACAATTCTGTTACAATTACTCAACTCATGAAAATTCTTCGTTGACCCATCGCCATAGGTTACTCATGAGGTGCGGTCCAAAGTTTGGAGTATTAGTAGACATGTTAATCTGATTAGGTTATCTACTTCTCAAGGTACTTGGTAATTGGGGATCCTTCTCACAAGATTCGCGCTTTTCACACAAAGATCTTAACATACCGACTGTTAATATGAGGGAAACAATTAAACCGGATAATATTTGCTTCCTAATACCTCGTGTGAAGGAGCTTCGCAAATTATCTCTGATGTTTAAAATCAAATATCAACAGTAACCATTAACTAACTCAGTTTTCATGTAAAGCAAACAATCGCGAGATCTACTCTGCTATCATAATATTACTTTAAAAGTAAGTAAGTGAATTCAGATCTGAAGGCGGTTGTGCAAGTCGTTACGCTACATGATGTTTTCCGAATAGGTACAGGTAAATTACCAGTACCGTTACTGATTCCATACAATTTCGTTACCCCAGAACTTAACCAACTCGCTTTGCCACTAAAATTACTAGTTCTACAGTCATTTTGGTTATATCATTTCCTTCTTATGGGATATCTCATTCTAAAGTTCGTATTGTACCAAATGTTGAAACTATTACCGCCAATAGGAAACTCATTAATTACTTGCTTTTTACTAAGTGTGTCTTAATTACCTAGTGATAATGCTAGATATAACCACGACCAATTTTGTGATCAAACATGAACACTCTTAAAGCTAGAAATAGCATCACTTCACTAGAAAACATTCGACCGAAACATCGAAATAAAATAGAAGCGACTCACCAAGTATTCCATTCCAAACTTGCGCGCTGCCGACATCACAGCTGTTTTCATAAATTTCGGCTGCCACCTGCGAACTGCTAGATTGCCGTCGGTCTTAACCTCTTAGATGTTGACACGTCAATCTTCGCGCTCAGCATCTGAATCGCTAGCCTGCTGCGGAGGCTCCACTGCGACACAATATAGTATCTGAAATATGAAAAACACTACGAGATTAAATGTTCACACGGTCATCTTAACCATACACAGCTTTGATGGAAATTAACCAGTACAGCGGTGTAGTAACATAAACTGGCACTGCAAAATGGGTTATTAAGGACACCGAATGCGAGTGCAGAGTCCCTGTCCAAAACATGGACCACACATTACAGGGTCCTAAGTGTCCAGCAGCCTAATTCGTAAGTGAGTTTTGCAAATAACAACGAATGCACATGTACCACTAGTCGCTCCAAACAAACTTTAAAACTCTACTGCAGCAACAACTGCCAAGCTTACAGAAACCCTCGAGTAAAACCTCCAACGCCACGGCTCTCTAGCCGACCAGCAATTATATTGCTCTCACAACGGTCTCTCGGTCTCTCTCTAGACCCCGACCTCCGCCAGAATCCACTGGTACGGTCAAACGTAATGCGTTTGATAGACTGAATTACTCGACACCTTAAGCTTGCTCATTATCATCAAAATCCTTTTGACATCAACATCGACTGGTACATGACCCGCTGGCATCTGCCCTATTAACCTACAGTGTGCATACTTGTAGGTTCCAAGCGTACCTATTTAAAGCTTTCGGTGTAAAACGATCACCATCCTGTCGTAATCACCTATCGCGGACTTAATACAGGGCCTATTTAGTTTTCGTATTAGAGTGTCCCACACAACACTATTCATTAGAAAAAGGTCCGACGATCAACAAGTTCAACAACTAAACAAAGTGATTGTAACAATGCTGTTACGGTTTGTTACAATTCATAGGCAATGTGTACTCAACTCATGAAACTTTCACTGTGATTTGTGCACCAACACAAACCAGAATCGTATCTACCAACGATTCTTTACATATCTGCCGCCACATGTGCTACAACACATGAAGCGCTCTGTGCACCAACACAGACAAGAATCGCACCAACGATTCTCAGAAATCTAGCGAATATGTGCTACAACACATGAATCGCTCTGTGCACCAACACAGACAGAAATCGCACCAACGATTCCTGGTAGACCCATCGCCACATGTTACTCATGAGGTGCGGTCTAAAGTTTCGAGTATGAGTGTACAAGCCATGTTTCATTACCACTGTCATCAACTATGACGTCTAATTCTCAAAGAACTTGGTGATCGAGGATCCTTCTTACTATATTCGCTCTTTTTACTCAAAGATATTGGAGCATACCGACTGTTAATATGAGGGTTACAATTAAGCCTCATAATATTTGCGTGTTAATAACTCGTGTGAAGGAGCTTCACGAATTAACTCGGATCAATATCGTTAAAATCAAATTATCAATAGTAACCCTTTACTATCGCACACTAACTCAGTTTTCATGTAAGGAAAACGATCGCGAGATCTACTGCTATCATAATATTACTTTGAAAGTAAGCAAGTGAATTCAGATCTAAAGACGGTGGTTGTAAATCGTTACGCAACATAAGATCTGTTCCGAATACACGCAAATGACCAGTATCGTTACTAACTCGATACAATTGCCTTCGCCCAACGACTTTACTAACTCGCTTTGCCACTGAAGATGACTAATTGTTAAGTCACTTTGGATAGATCATCTTCTTCATCATCTGCCTAGCCTTTTCCCAACTATATTGGGGTCGGCTTCCAGTCTTACCGGATTCAGCTAAGTGCCAGTGTTTTCAACCGACCTGTGGGGCGTAGGCACTTATTAAGTGGGTCAAGACCCCCTCAATAAGCAACCTTACCACCATAAGTCGGTCGCATATGCGTCTAACTTCCAGGACGCTATCGTGGAAATGCTCGGCGATCACCACTGCCACACCGTTCTCCCCACCAGATGAGCCTGTATAGATCAGCTTGTAGCCGTGCCCAATATTCCGGCTCCTGTTGGCCTTCCACCGTGTCTCCTGCAGGAATGCCACTGCCACTTTACGCCTGGCAAGTATGGCCGCAAGTTCTGCGGATCGTCCCGTAAGCGTGCCAATGTTCCAGTTTGCAAAGCGAATCTTCGTAGTTGGTGCTAACGTCTTTAGCCGGGCTCGCACGGGGCCCGGTAGCCCTCGCATACTTGTCGCAGGGTTAAGGCGATCTCCATGCGCGTCGTTATGCGGCGACGCCCTAGCCCTAAACGTATATTTCTTTCTTTTTCTATCCATTTTTAAGTGGCTTTGTGCCGTGCTGCTTTCTAAACTTATTAATTCTATTGTAAAAAAAATAAAAGAATTAGATTCCCCAATTATTGCACTCAGCGATTCGAGTGTCGTTCTTTCATGGCTTCAGACTCCACCATATAAATTAAAAACTTTTATTTCTAACAGAGTTAGTCAAATAACTGATATCTTGGAGCCTAACTGTTGGTATCATGTCAGTAGTGAAAATAACGCTGCTGATATTTGTTCGCGAGGCGCTTTACCTGATCGATTTATGGAATTTGCTCCGGAATGGATCCGTGGTCCCTTGTGGTTATATCAGGAACGTGGTCTATGGCCTATTAAAACAGTTTATGTTTCTGACCAAAATAAAGTTCCCGAATTAAAATCAAATGATGAAACTTTTTGTTTTAACACTACTGACAACAAAGTAGAGAATTGTAAAATTAATCTAGAAGAATTGATGTTTAATAAAATTTCATCATTCAATAAGTTACAACGATATATCGCGTGGTACCACCGTTATTTAGACTATTTAAAATCTAAACAGTTGGTCTCAGGGCCTCTCACTACCCTTGAGTTAGCTCGAGCTCATGATTCTATAATTAGAATAATCCAAAGGAACTATTTTGAATCTGAAATTGCAATACTTTCTAATAAAGGCAACGTAGTAAAATCCCTACTTAAACTCTCACCCTTCCTTGATGAAAATAAGTTCCTCAGGGTGGGGGGTAGAATTTCACAGGCTGACTTGCCTTATGATACCAAGCATCCTTTGCTTTTGCCAAAAGCATGTCATACAACTTTAATTTTAATAGAATATTATCATAAACTTTACATGCACGTAGGTCCGCGCACGTTGCACGGAATCTTATCTAGGAAATATTGGATTGTAAATGGTCGTAATGTTATTAGATCGGTGTTGTCAAAATGCGCAAATTGTTTCAAATTTAGACCGACTTCAACCCAACCAATGATGGGTACGTTACCCTCAACTAGACTTCGACCTAACAAAATATTTAATCATGTAGGTGTCGATATTGGAGGTCCGTTCATTGTAAAGGAAAGCCAAAAACGTAATGCTAAAACTTACAAGGCCTATTTATGCCTATTCATTTGTTTTTCTACTAAAGCTGTGCACCTCGAGGTCTTATCAGACTTATCGTGCGAGTGTTTTTTAGCAGCTTTTGATAGATTTGTGTCTCGACGAGGATTATGTAATACTTTACATTCTGATTGTGGGACAAACTTTGTTGCAGCCTCCAAACATTTAAAGGAAGTCTGTAAATATTTTAATAGTCAAAGAAACCGTAATGACATTCTCAATGGTCTAACATTGCGATCAGTTAACTGGAAATTTAATCCACCTAGTGCCCCATCCATGGGTGGCTTATGGGAAGCCGGAATAAAGTCCGCGAAGCATCATCTTTTTCGTTCCTGCGGAGATAAGATCTTCACATTTGAAGAACTATCAACGGTTTTTTGCAAAATTGAAATGATACTGAACTCGCGCCCACTTTGTCCAATGTCAGATAACCCTAATGAATTTGATGTCATTACCGCTGGTCATTTTTTAATTGGTCAAAGTATGCTATCGGTTTCGGAGTTTAACTTAGAGGATGTTTCTTTAAGTAGGTTGTCACGTTGGCAATCACTTCATAGAATTACACAATCATTTGGGAAACAGTGGTCTCATGATTACCTTCACACTCTGCAACAGAGAGCGAAGTGGTATTTATCACCACCTAATCTGAAAGAAGGAGACTTAGTTCTTATAAAATCTGATGTCAAGCAGCCTTCCGAATGGCCGCTGGCAAGAATTGATAAAATTCATCCCGGTGTTGACAATATTGTTCGCGTCGTTACTGTCCGAACAAAAAATAGTACCTTTATAAGACCGGTAAATAAATTTTGTTCATTACCATATGCCAATTAGTAGCTTTTAGTTAATAAACCCTACCTCAATTAGGTAATTATTCTAGTTTATAAGGATAATAATAATTTCTTTGTATATAGGTTCGTCCCTTACCCCTTTTCTTATTTTTCACATGGCTCTATCAGGGTTCGTGACCACTGATGTAAGCCTTCTCTGGCTCATAGCCAGATTTTTTATTTTTGTTACTTTATGAGAAATCATCATAGTGATTTCGGTGGGGGGTATGTTCGATCCTTGTCTAGTTTAAGGTAGTTAAGCTCCATTGATTTGTGCCTTCTACCCTCACTTCTGGTGAAGTGAAGGCAATGAGCAGCCGTCTCAGTGCTGCGGGGAGTCGACGTTCGACTACCGGACAAGATACCAGGATTGCGTTGCCATGCACGCTGATGTGTCGATTACCACATCATATAACCTGACTTTTCGTCTGCTATTGTGATATAGTGCCTTCTGATCGTATCAGAACAATCCTAGACATTAATTTGTGTGTGCCTCATATTCGGATCCCGATAGACCTTCTGGAAGCCCATAGTGACGTCACATCCCACCACGCGGCAGCGGACTGCAGCAGCAAGCTTGATCCAAGCCAGGACAAGGGTGAAGCTAAAGGTTAGTGGAGTCAAATTGCCTACTCTAGTCAAGGATCTGAATCTTAGCCAGTTTACACCAAAGTTTTTAATATCATTGGGTATCTCTAAAACCCCCATAACCTCTACAGTCCACTACTCCAAAAAATCATAGGCCATCGCGCCACACCTACCCTACACCTACCCTACACCTACCCTACACCTTCCCTACACCTATCCTACATCTTCCCTACACCTACCCTACACCTTCCCTACACCTACCCTACACCTACCCTACACCTACCCTACACCTACCCTACACCTACCCTACACCTACCCTACACCTACCCTACACCTACCCTACACCTACCCTACACCTACCCTACACCTACCCTACACCTACCCTACACCTACCCTACACCTACCCTACACCTACCCTACACCTACCCTACACCTACCCTACACCTACCCTACACCTACCCTACACCTACCCTACACCTACCCTACACCTACCCTACACCAAGCCTACACCTACCCTACACCTACCCTACACCTACCCTACACCTACCCTACACCTACCCTACACCTACCCTACACCAACCCTACACCTACCCTACACCTACCCTACACCTACCCTACACCTACCCTACCTCCCTACATACATGATTGCATAACTGAAACCGTTTACGTAGCGCACGCAACGGAAGCCCTCAAAAAGTAATATTCTTGCCCGTTTTTGCAACATTTTTCATTTATGCTCCACTCCTATTGGTCGTAGCATGATGTTATATAGCCTATAGCACTCAGGAATAATATAGCTTTCTACCAGTGAAAAAAATTTTAGAATTGGATCATTAGTTCCAGAGATTACCCCCTACATACAAACTTACAAATTTTACCTCTTTATAATATTATTAGTATATTAGTATTAGTATATTAGTATTAGTATATTAGTATTAGTATATTAGTATTAGTATTAGTATATTAGTATTAGTATATTAGTATAGATAAATATATTTGAGGACATTAAATAATGACGTTACTGACATTATTTTCAAAAATGCTCTAATTTTGGCATAGGTTTTAATGGGCACGTCATCTTTGGTCTTTATTGTAGCTTTCAACATTGAATAAATACTCCACATTGTAGTTGGCTGCCTCGTTTTTGATAATTCTATGAAGTACGATAACAGTACAGTCGCCGAAAAAGTGTTTGCACCCTTTTATTTAAATCTTTTCTATTTTTTTTTCTAATTGAACTGGAACTAATCTGAACTAATAGTGTGGGATGAATTCCTACGCGGAGATTAATAAAATGGTTACAATATATTGGTTTTTATAAAAAATGTGCTACATTTTTATAAAGTAGCTATATGGACTTTTAATATTATTAACTTTTAGTATACATTTTGATGTTAGTAGGTAACTGACAATAACAATAACAAAAAAAATAGATAAGTTAAAAATAAGATAAAGCGCTTAAAAAACTGGGATCAAGTCGGCAATATTCGGCGATTTTAGGCTACTTACCATTATAATTGGGCGAATTTAGGCTACTTCGGACGAACTTTTCGGCGACTTGGGGCTTGACAAATCTGACTGCACCGTTTCTGTGCGCGCACGCTATTGGTTGGTGGTTCATGCGGTCCATAAACCATCAACCAATGGGACCCATGCTTTCCGCGCTGAGATCACGCTTCATTCGCTCCCAAAATACAGTCACACACAACTTTCTTTACACGATCATGGTTTTAAAAATGAAGGAAATAAAAATGATTTATTGTATTAATATTGTTTTATGAAGAAAGAAGCTGAAAAAGGACCAGTTGATAATTTATTATAAGATATTTATATATATCCATCGACATAAAAAATAATGCGCAAGTAAACATTATCTATGTATAATTCCACTTATTATGATTCAAAAATAAAACAATAATTACTCACATATTATAAAACAATAGCCTAATATTTTATAACGCGACTGTACCCGTGCGCAGATACATCCCCTCCACCGTCGCTTATTAACTTGCTTGTTGTTTGCATGCTTGCATTTAAATTAATCATCGCCTCATTCGGTATTGTTAACTAGTATTCCAAAGAGTGTGCAAGTCTGAACTTACATTTATCAAGACTATTGTATATTATTTCTGAAAGAAATGGCAGACTCATCGACAGTGGCGGCTACAACAAAAAAACATAGATCCTTCGTTGGTGAACCCGTTGGGGAGAAGTCTGTAACCCATTTAGCAGGTATCGGTGAAGTATTGGGGAAAAGACTGGAACTTGCAGGATTTGATAAGGTCTGTAAACAGTGATTATTGAACTATTTGTAATATTAATCTATACATGTCGAACTATGCCAATTGTTTAGTAGATAATACACGATGTAGAGATTTTGTCCTCATTTGAAAAGAGAAAATTATTCCTTTAGCTCAAGGTCGCCCAAACCCTGGCCCGTGAACTACGAACGCCAAGGCATTTTAGTCTGCCCACCGATAGTTGTCAGCAGCAAGCTAAAGCCTTTGGTAAAGATTAGAGCTCTTTAGGAACCCATTATGAAAATCATTTTTCACTACGATTAATCAGTTGAAAGTTACATGAACAAAAAACGAATGAAACATTTCTTTGGAACGGATTTGTTACTGAAATAGTTTATTGAAAACCTCAGTAGTAATCTGCCGAAATATCCCTTTAGAAATTGGTACGAGAACTGAGATGAAGACTTTTCTGTATATTTCTGATATTGTTTGGTAGAGTGGTGGGTTCTGCATAAATAAATAAGAAAATATAATATCTGCAACTCTGAGCTTTATTAAAAACAAATACCTACTGCTACAATACATTATTCAGACTTCATGGATTTCATTCATAATACTCAAAATCAAAATCATTTTTTTTATTTTACATAGGCCTACATGGGCACTTATAAAACGTCGACAAAAGGTGCACGGTTCGGGTTAGTCGTTTCCTATGGAGAAGAAGCGGCAAGAAACTCCATGGTTACTCTTTTAAAAATGGTTTGTTTTTATAATATTTCCATGTTACAGCATTAGTATTAGTACTTGGATATGGGGGGATAACGTAGGCCCGACAATAAGTCGTAAGAAATTAAAAAAACAAAAAAAATGTAAAACGATATAAAAAGTTAACAAATGTTAACAATCATCTAGAAATCTAGAAGGCCTATAATGTTCACACATTTACAAAACAATCTGTAAAATAATCTATACAAAGGTAAAAAAAAAAAGAAATTAAAAAACAAGAAATATCTGACAACACAAAATTTAACATGTGGCACAAATGTTGTTATCAGTGCTGTAACTATTCTTAGCAAAGGGCTATAAAGATGATTGAAAAACATTGTAAAAGTCTAATTAAAAATGAAAAAAATGATATTGAGAATAGTTAGAGACATCCACATATTTGTGGCGTTTATGAGTTACCAGGGAAGCCGCATGCGCAGAAGGAGCTAAAGCCATAATTTTTATCTTCAACGTAGTCCTTGATTTAATAAAATGCATTTTTAACAAGGACACGTTTGGTGTAGTTTTTGAACATTCCATCGGTCAGTTCTATAACTGACTTTGGCAACTTGTTATAAAAGCGTATACTATTTATAAGAAAAGACTTGCTACTTTTCGTTAATCTGAATTTGGGTATTACAATTTCGTGCTTACTGCGTGTATTTAAATTATGGAAGTCGCTTCTAGTTTTGAAACGCCCTCGATTTTTGCGGACATACAAAATACATTCCAAAATATAAAGTGAAGGTAGAGTCAGTATATCGATCTCTTTAAATTTTTCTCTGAGGGACTCGCGAGGACCCATTTTATAGATAGCGCGGATTGCCCTCTTTTGTAAGATGAAAATTGAGCCAACGTCTGCTGCTGATCCCCACAGCAGAATGCCATAAGACAATACTGTAGAAATAAGCATAGTATACTAGCCTAGCTGTGGCTACATCGGTTAACTGCCTTATCTTCCTTACTACATATGCAGCCGAACTTAACCTACCCGATAGAGTTCTAATGTGCGCGCCTCACTGCAATTTACAATCGATAGTAATCCCCAAGAATACAGATTCCGTTATAATTTCAAGGTTTTTGCCGTCAAGTTTTAGATTAAGGTCACGTTGAGGTACATTTGGTAAAGAGAACTTTAGACATTTGTCATCGAATAAGGGACAGATGTATATGACTTGTATACATCTGCCACTTACTCGATCTCAAATTGATACCGATCTAAGAGCTTATGGTCACCCCCCCAGTAATCGCCTTTTAGGGATGGGCGTTTTTTAGTTTCCATACCCAAGGGGTAAAAACGGGATCCTAATACTAAGACTCCGCGGCCCGTCTGTCTGTCTGTCTGTCCGTCTGTCACCAGACTGTATCTCATGAACCGTGATAGCTAGGCAGTTGAAATTTTCACAGATGATGTATTTCTGTTGCCGCTATAACAACAAATACTAAAAACAGAATAAAATAAATATTAAAGTAGGGCTTCCATACAACAAACGTGATTTTATTGCCGTTTTTTTATGTTAATGGTACGGAAACATTCGTGCGCGAGTCCGACTCGCACTTGGCCAGTAGTTTTTTTCATTACCCGACGACCCATTTAGCGCAGTGGTTTAGAGCGCCGGTTGAGACGCAAGAGTCGCGAGTTCGATTGGATATAGTTACCGGAAATTTCAACTGTCGTAAAGGACATTTTGAAAATAAATTCATCACCTTCCTGCCTTTATCCCATGTTAATCGGGGTCGGCGCAACACGTTTTCTTCTTTCATACCGTCCCCTGTCACGCTATCACTGACTCCATTTTCTTTCATATCACTCCTCATATAGTCCATCCATCTTTTCTTTGGCCTTACTCTCCCTCTCCATCCGTCCACATTTATATTTATAACTCTTTTAGTAACATGCATTTCATCCCTTCTTATCACATTACCATACCAGGACAAACGGTTTCCCTTCAAATTTTTCTGTCATTGGCTCCACTTTCAAACTGCCTCCAATATACTCATATCTCACTTTATCCAATCTCGTCACGCCGCACATCCATCTAAACATTTTCATCTTTGCTACATCAATCTCTTTTCATCCATCTTTTTTACAGCCCAACATTCTGATCCATACAGTATGACAAGTCTAATCAAAGACATTTCCCTTTTGACCTTTTATCCGTGGGCCGCAAGTTGTTCCAGTGACCTGTCGCCATTTCATCCATAATGAGTTGATCCGGTGCATTACGTCTCGGTCTACCTCGCCATCCTCTTGGACAAGCGACTCTAGGTACCGGAAGTCGGAGCAGATTGGTGAGAGCTATGGGCATGGAACTGGAAAGACCGCCAAAATCGCAAAGCAAGTATTCAGTTTTGCTTCTGCTCAATTTCAGGCCAACACTCTCCAGTCTGTGCCACCACACCTCCAACCTGCTCTGGACCTCTAGTCCACTCTCGGCAACCATCACGTCATCGGCAAACAATCATACACCAGGGTGCCTCTTCCTGTATGTCCGACGTCTGACTGAGCGTCCATTAGCAACAGGAAGAGGTAGGGACTGAGGGCCGACCCTTGGTGCAAGCCGACTGCCACACTGAAGCTGCCAGTATTGCCCACTGTAGACCTAACTTGGGTACTGCATCGACTGTACATCGCCGAAAATTAGTTATATATATATATACCTATTTGGAATCAGCGGCGCAAGCTCTATCGATTGGTATATTTAAAATAATCCTATCTTTTAGAAAAAAACGCCTTACGAAATGGATTTTCAACAGCTCTAGCTCGATTTTTTTTACTTTTTGGAATGTAGCCTAAAAATATTTTTTAATAGGGAGCGTAAAGTCGTGTTTTAATTAAGAGTTTATAAATCTCATTTTTGCATTGAACTTTTTATACGACATTTATAAACAATACCGACACCGGAAATTTTTGTAAAGGACAACGATAAACGCGGGATATCAGTAAAACCCAAAAACAAAAAAAATATGTTTTTGTCTAATATCGTTTTCAAACATAATTCTAGCTGCATTCATGAATTCAAAAGAAACCCAACAATTTTTAGTGATCTGACCATATAAATTAACAAAATAAACCAATATTCATTATTGATGAAAATGTAAATCCTACAGCCACGAAAAATTGGTTATGATAAAGTCAGATGTATAGCAAAGGCTTGATCATCAATGGTTAGTAAAAGTCAATTAAAGCAGAGACTAAGGGTGTAGAAGAAACAAAAAAGCTAAAGATATAGTTAAGAAATACCTAAAACAGGTAGTAAAACTAATTGAAATAAAAGGTTTTTTTATTATCAATTTTTTATTCATCAAAATATTTACTAAAAAAACGGTCAAGTGCGAGTCGAACTCGTGCGCACCTACCTACTCTTTAAAGCGCCATAATAAAATTGGTATAGTTTTTATTCGTGGCTAAGTTTTAAAGATATTAGAATTTAGGTTTTCGCGAAAACTTATAAGTACCAAAATTTACCTTAATTTTCAACTTTTTTTTTTTTTAATTTTGGTACTTACAAGTTTTCGCGAAAATCTAAATTTGCTTATATCTTTTTAACGTGTTGACTCAGGACCTCGATTGATGACTTGCTAGCTCCACCAGTTCCTGAGAAAATCGGTGGTGACACACGGACAGACGGACAAGAAAGTGATCTTATAAGGGTTCCTTTTTTTACCTTTTGAGGTACGGAACCCTAAAAAGTGACAAATTTTTTATTCTAATAGGAACTCGAAATTTAAACAAATTGTGATGCCATTTTTTTATTTAAATCGCCAGTGATCGGTGCCGAAACTGAATTTAAATTTATAGAATAATCAGCTAATAAACTAATCTACTAAACTGAAACAATACTTATCATAACAGTATTAAACTTAATAATACAATTCAAATAACCAAAATAATAGGTACCAAATTTCGCCCATCAGAACTCAGAACTCAAAGAATTGACATTGTAAAGTTCAAATTCAAATTCAATCTATTGTATCCATAATGTACTTGAGTCTGGTCATAAGTTTTGTCACATATGGAAAGTTCATAGATTTAGATTTTTTTTTGCTACGCAAAGGAAAGTTAAATAAATGACACAATGAGTGGAAGCCCGGGCAAGAAGCATAGTGCGGGTAAGAAGAATAACTGTTTTTCCATAAATCTATAATAGATGGCGCTTTGACATATTTTCTAGTCGTGTCTCGTGCGACCGGCGACGTCATGACAGTTCAACCAAAACAATACGCGAGTGCATTTGTTGTGAAAAGAAAAAAAAAGAAATATCGTTATTTTGTTACGATTTTTGTGGAAGCTTTGTAAATTAACTTTTTGTATTAATCATTAGTTATCTATGAAATGTTTTACTTATCCAATTGCACGTTTATTTAAGTATTATTTGAGATCGTTACTTTTTGTTTACCTACTAAAATTATTTCAAGTCTTGACTTGATTCTAATATGAGCGTGCTGGGCAAAATGGATATGGGCATAACGGATAGCTATCCGTTTTACCCGTTTAGTTATTTCATTATCTCCTTTAAAAGTAAGAAATATTTTAACAGTATTTTGACAACTTTAATTATAGGAAGGGTATTTTAAATTCAATTTCAATGTAATCAGAAAAATATTATGACGACTTTTTGTTTTAGATGGTTTTTAATTATAAACGCAATGTTTAGTGTGCGCTGACAAATACACTGAAACACCAGCCGAAGATTGGATTCAGTGTAATCAATGCAAAAGTTGGGCGCATAAAGACTGCACTTCTTATGTAGGAGTTGGCAGCTACTTCTGTGATGAATGCGAAGACTGATCTTAACTAATTCAGCATTATCCTTTTTGCCCTTCGGGCGTACCCGTTTTGCCCGACCCCTCCGGGCAAAACGGATAATTGATACTTTTTGATTTTAACCACATTAAAATTATTAGAAATGTCCTCCTCTTGCTTCGATACAAGCCTTCAATCTGCAAGGCCAGTCGTCAATCGAAGCACGCACGACGTTCATATTAATATCGGCGACTGCTTTAATCAGGGATGCTTTAAGTGACTCCAAGTTGCGATGGGGTTTAGCGCAGACCTTCTCCTCTAAGTTCTGCCATATTTTGTAATCGAAGGGATTCAAGTCTGGACTTGATGAGGGCTAATCCTCATGCCTGATACAGTCGATTCCACGGGTCGTGAGCCAGTTTTGGGTACTTTTCGCATTATGAGCCGGCAGAGAATCCTGCTGGAATACCCAGTGCCTGTTTTCGAACATTGTTTGTGAAAGAGGTTCCACAATGTTTGTTAAGACTGTGTTTTGATATACGAGGGCACTGGTTTTCACTCCTTTTTCACAAAAAAACACCGCCGTTGGACCCAAATAGGACACCCCAAGCCAAACCATGAATGTCGAAGGGTGATGACCACGCTGAACAAGTGGCACACGTCTGTTCGATTCTTCACTAGAGTGTGCATACACTTTATCATTTTGTTTGTTGACACTCTCCTCAACATTAAAAAATTTCCGCAACGATGCAATGCAATTACTGCGACTGTCTTCTTTGCGCGTCCAGCCGACCACTCCATTTTAGGAAATTAACAAAATTCCAGAAACCCTTTGTTTTTATTTTCTATAAAAATTCAAATTTCGAATGCCCATAATAGTTTCCTCGGCTTGCATTCTAAATTCGAAATTTTACCTATGTGAAAGAACATAAGGCCCGAACGTGATAAGCAATTCTCCTGCTAAGTTATGCACGCGCATTCGAAGTAAGTGCAACAAGCATGTCTCTTTCCCTAAAATTAATCATCAGTTTTCTATGAGCATACAGGTGGTAAATATAAGTTATATTATATATAAATTAAAATTAGTATATTTAAAATGCATAAGTAGTTTATATTTAATAAAATTATTTTTAATGCTTATTAAGTCCTTATTTTATTCTGAGTGAATTATTAATATTTATTCACCTTAATTAAATTAAAATTAGTATATTTGAAATGCATAGTTTATATTTAATCAAATTATTAATGCTTAATATGTACATATTATATTTTGAGTCAATTGATTAATTTCATTTTACTTATCGGGTTATCTTTATTTTTTATTGAATTTATCCGTCAAATATTCGTCAATTGTTTAACAGCTTTTATTAATTAAGAATTGTTTTAATTTATTTATGGATATATTGATTTTATTTACTTGTTTTATATTTTTCGGTCATTTATTATATATTTTTATCGACATAGCATACGGACTAGAAGAGTGCAATTGAAGGCGGGAGGAGGGTACATCTAGTCTGTTTCTTTGGCGCAACGAATAATTTGTTTTCAATACAGTTGTTAAACATGGCGTACTTTCAGAGGCTATAATTATGATTCGAAAGTTAAATCTTACGCATAGGCATCTTTCTGTTACGCGGTCGTGACTTTTGTTTACGAGCTCGATCATTATGTTTACAGTTTAGTTTTAAATTTATAAGTCAATTTAAAAAAGTTTAGTAGCAAGGAGTTTTCAAACATAGAATAAAATGGAATAGATTTTGTACGAGGAAAAATGAATGATTCCGTACGTTTTAGCATTGATTTCTCAAAAGTCTTATAAATGGTTGTTTAATATATTTATTTACCAGTTTTTATTTAATTATTTTCACATCAACATTTGTCAAACATCGAATAGGCTGTGTAGGCTGTTTTTGTTGAAAAAAAAAATGTCCAGTTGCAAAAACGCGCCATAAGTCAATTTAAAAAAGTTTAGTAGCAAGGAGTTTTTATACATAGAATAAAATGGGATACGATATTTTATACGAGGAAAAATGAATGATTCCGTACGTTTTAGCATTGAATTCTCAACATTTTTTTTAAATTGTTTTATAATATGTTTAATTACCAGTTTTAAGTTAATTATTTTCACATCAACGTTTGTCAAAAATCGAATAGGCTGTATAGGCTGTTTTCTTTGTAAAAAAATATGTCCAGTTGCAAAAACGCGCCATATTGAAAATTTTATTTTTTGTGAATAAACAAATCTAATTCTTTGATTTGTTTTTACTGTTTCTCACAACTGTATTGAAAAACGTCGTGTGATACACGGGTGTGTAGGTTACTTCCCACCCTTGTATCACAATGTACTATTGCATGTCTGTCCGTCGTAAGAAAGACTGGGTATTACCGGAGAAGTTTACATAATTCTAAAATATAAATACTAGTTAAGGTTACACTAGTCGAAAATTTGTCCATACAAACGTAGTCTAGGGATTATTCCACTGTTTGACGAGGTACGTTCAAAATAAAAAGTGATATCAATTTGTCTCATCATTATCTAGCCCTGTATGGAAGCGAAAAAGTAAAAAAAGAAAATATTTGAAAGTAGAGATACGCTCATACGTCGAAAGTTCCACATTTCGACACAAATTTTAACGCATTTTTGGGCGCAAATAAATACCATAAGAAGACGGAAAATTGCAAAACGGCCTCCATACAGGGATAGATTAGTGGTTCAACAATGCAAATAATTTTATTTTGAACAGATATATTTAGTCGTTTTTTCATGATATCTAGACTGCCAAAGGTCATTCCACCCATACGCACTAAACGTTTTGAGAATACTTTTATTATGCGTACAGCTAAGGAGTGGAATTCCCTGCCGGAGTCTGTGTTGCCCGATAGCTACAACCTAGGGGTCTTTAAGTCAAGAGTGAATAGGTTATTTCTAGGCAAGCGTGCTCCGTCATCGACCACATCATCGCTTACCATCAGGTGAGATGGTGGTCAAGCGAGCCTATTTATGATAAAAAAAAACTGGTTATAAAATTTCGCGTTTCGTCCTAAATCATTATCCATTTCGTTACAAATTTGCAAAAGTGTGTATTCGTACGCGAACTAGCTTCCTACTGCTCATCACAGCAACTATATTTTCCGCACGTGTTGTCGGTTGATATAAAATGCATTTTAACCCCGCGCACAAAATAGTTCGTGCCGTCGACCAGTGTACGCTTAAGGTAAGAATTTTGTGTTTTTGGAAGTAAAGCTTGCAACTGTCTGTTTTTTCTATGTTAGTTATTATTCTTATCAGCTTTTTTTGTAGGATAAATATAGAGGGAGCGCCCGTGCTATTTCCCCATAAGATAACGCCATAGCTAAACCAAGCGTGGGCATACGCGTAGTATATAACTAGTGCGGTTAGCAGACTGGTAGTTTTTTTAATTTCACGGAGGGCATATGAAAACTTTGAAATTTTCGATTAAATTTTCTGTATGTGGGTTTTCCAGTTTATATTATTTTTCCAGTTTATATATTATTGTCAAACCTAGGAGAGTGAAATCATTAACTGCTTCTATTTTTTGTTGATTATATGTGTAGTTTTAATTAATTCGATTTTTTTGCCGGGGGTGAAAGGTAATTAATTTTGTTTTGGTAAAGTTAATTTCAAGATTATGCTCGCTCATCCAGTCTATTATTTGATTAAGAATGGTGGTAAGTTTTTCATTTATATTGTCAATCATTTGGCATAAGGTGAGGATAGAAATATCATCTGTAAACAGTACATATGGCCCGTCTATGGTTTTGGGAAGGTCGTTAATGCCCTGAGGAATTGATGCATGTATTGGGCTAACATCTGACCTAATGCGCTGTGTTTCTTTTGTTGCCTTGTCATGATATTCAACCTCGACGAATTGCTCTCTGCCCTTTAAATATGATGCGTGGCATTCCCGCGTATTCCTATTCCGTATAGCTTGTTTAATAGAATTTTAAATTGCACCTTGTCGTACGCCTTGGTCATATCGAGCAGTATTCCTACTGTGTATTGCTTGTTATCTAAAATATTTAGAGCTTCTTGGATATACTTATAAACTGCTAACGTTGTTGATCTATTTTTGCGAAATCCGTTTTGGCAATAATTAAATATGTTATATTTTTCACAAAAGGTATATAGACGATCGCAAATTGATTTTTCAAAAACTTTTGATGCTGTGGGCAGAAGGGTGATTGGTCTATAGTTATTTGGGTCTGTTTTTGCATCTTTTTTATGAATTGGCTTTATTAAGGCTTTTTTCAGTTGGTTTGGGAGTATGCCTTCTTCGAACGATTGATTTATTAACATATAAAATGGAAAGGTAAGTTCATCAGGACACTGTCTGAAAAGATTTGGTGGGCGTTCATCTACGCCGTGGCTATTTTTATTTTTTAGGTTTTTCAAAATCTTATTTACTTCGTCTCCATCGACTGGGCTAAGAAACATGGTGTTTTCAGTGGGGGTAGTCACAGAGGTTTTTCTCGGTTTGAAGCCGGCTGTTTGTGTCCTATTTTGTCCAATGGATGCGAAGAAGTTATTAAATATGTTAGCTACTTGCTTAGGTTCACATTAGGTGTGTCGTTTGAGAAAAGTACTATAGGTACTTGTGGCCTTGGCCACAACTGGGCATTGATGGACTTACGTATGTGTGCTTGGCTTCGCCTCGGCCCACATTTACACATTCATCCATCAACGCCTCTTTTGCTGGCCACTGCAGTAATGTACTATTCCTATTTGAGTTTTCCAAATACTTTTTGTTCAATATTTACACTTCAGATATAAGGTATTTATTTTCTTCTATTATGGGTTGGATTTTAGTCTCTATGGTATTCATTAAAGTTTCAGTTACTTTCTGTGTAATTGTTGTTGTTTGTTTTTCCAACTCAATTTTCATGATTTGAACAATTTTAACATATTTACTGACATACCGTTGGTATCCGTGATGCAATAATTCAAACTGTAATGTTGGGCGTTGTTGGTAATGTTTTCAATGCAATCCGTTTCTTACGAGTTTTTGTAGGCAAAATCAAGTTAATTCGATTTATGTATCATGATTTTTATCCACTTTAGGTTGATGGTTCTTTTTTATAACTGTTTTTATATTTTTATTAAAATTTGGGAGCCGGTAACTGTCGATACTGAGTATACCAGTTACCAAGTATCACAATTTAAAGCATTTATACCTACTTCCTAGAAGATAGCTTGATCTCTGCGACATATTATAGGTTAACAATTACGTATATGTCAAACTGACGTATACGTTATTGTTAACCTGTCAACCGCTATCATTACTGTATTGATACTGACAGCTGTCGCAGAGATCAAGCTATCTTTTATGAAGTATAGGTATGTACTAACGAACTTTTTCAAGGCGTTTTCGTAAGGAGTATTTAAATCTACCGTCTTTAGGAATTGATAAAGACATTATTCTATTCCTGAATCTGACAAGGAACACGATATTGTCACAATTGATCTTTATGATTTTAATTTTAAAATGTTTATCCAATATTCCCAGCGGAAATCAAATCCGTAAACCCGCTGGGAGCATTGAATTTTGGAACAAATAGGATTTTTTCAATACTATAATTTAGTGGTAATTTCGGTGGTTAGATGAGAGAAGACTATGTTAAAAAATATGTTTAAAAAAAATTTAAAAGGTTTTGGGACAAGTTATCTCTCATTTCGAGATAATTGCCCTCATTTGACTAATATTCTTGGACTAGAAACTACTTATCGGATCGTGATTATTCCTTTTTTGTTGGATTGAGTATCTCTCAACTTAGGGAATAGTGTAAGTTTCATCAAAATCAGTCCAGCAGTTTTCTAGATATGGAGCATACAAGCGAACTCCTTAGAGACAAACAGCACGAATGTGTAAATTGAGTTATTATGGGTATTTGATCAATCCTTTAGGTACCGTAGGTACTATAGAAATTGCATTTTTTTAGTCATGATGTACTAAAACTAAAAAATGAGAAGGAAAACATAAAAAAAAAAATGTTTTTTTTTTTTTTTGATATTTTTTTACAAAAATATCAAACCGACTTCGAAGTCGGTGTCGAAAAACGGCAAACAATAGGTACCATAGACACCGACTTCGGCAAAGAAAGTTATGAGGAAATATGGGCAGAGAGGGCCGACTGAATTTCCTTAGTAAAAAGTCATAATTCGAGGTTTTTACTAAGGAAATTCACTCGGCGCTCTCTGCCCCCGTTTCCTCTTAAAGTTTTGTTTTGGAAGTCGGTTTGATTTTTTTGTTATTATTGTTTTGTTTTTGAAGTCGGTTTATTTTTTGTGAAAATGTTTTTTTATTTAAAACTAGTGTTGTGCAGGCGGCGACGCTCCTGTTGTCAGTTATAAAGAAACAGTATATTTTTCGCGATGTTGTACTTAGTATCAGCGTAAGAAGAAATTTCATGTTCGGTTCATTTTTTTTTAATTATTATACTGGTGCCCGAGTGCATACGAGGGCACTAAATTAACACAAGTGCATTAATTACTCACTTTTGCAAGGTGCGTAATTTACCTTTATTTCAACTACCAATCTACTTACCGTGATAAAATATACCTACTCAAAATAAAAACTTAAGTTAATGATAACAAAGTTATCCCGCGACTTTTGCTTCAAAAGGTTATTAACAATTTCATTTGCAGCTGCTTTTATATTTTCTGGTGTTGAATTCATATCGCTATCGATGTGTATTTCCATTTTTTTTTTACTTTTCTTGCTAAATATGAAGTATCATTATCAAGTTTTACAATGGTACAAAATGCGCACCATTTGTTTTTTTTCATCAAGTCGATTTTATTGAGCCGATTTTTATTTTCAGCCAGTATCTTTTTGATCTAATGCATACATTATAAATTAAACTTCATGGGAGTCATTAAATCTCTGTGGTAACTTTATATCTAAATAAAAAATAAAAAAACAGTGCATTAATGAAAAACTGTGCAACAATGAGATTTTATATAACATTTCTGCACTGTTTTGGTTCTAAGCAAAAAATACGTCCTTTGTGATCGCTTTTGTAGTGAAAGAAAAATTATAAACATACAATTCTTGTCTTTATAGCATTAGTTTAATTTGTATTATAATGTTTTCGATGAATCAACAATACCCTAATTGTTTTTTTGTAAATTGTCCTCATTCCTGTTTTATACGAACCATTAATTATTTTTAATCCAGATAATGTAACCAATTACGCCAATATTTCTCATTATTTCCAACTTGTATTTAGGTACTAAAAATGTAGATATGCTATGTGATATTTTATAAATAAAGTTAATTAAGACCTAACGGAACACGAGTTTGGAGATAACATACTAAAAAGCATGTAACAAGGAAACATATTTCGCAATAACAAAATTATTACATGAAATGCTAAACCGGTAATTTTGCCTGTAAATATTTTATTTTTGATCAGCTTGCTTATTTTTTACGTTGTATCATAAAAGTTTCATAGACAAAAAATAATTAATCTTTAAAAATTAATTCTAAAAAAAATCGGCCAAATGCGTGTCGGGCCACGCGTAGTAATAGGGTTCCGTAGTTGCATAATCAAACACAACATTGAAACAGTTTCAGCGGCTCACAACGTCTAAAAACGATGGTAACTGATTAAGGTGTTATAAAATCCAACTACACTAGTGAAGTTAGAAAATATATTATGTATTTGAATACCACCGCGATAATAAAGATTTATAACCAGAGTCACTTAATAATTTGAATACTACAGTATTGCCGTTACGGAGATGGTCTTCGTTAAAATCTCCAAATATTTACTAACCGAAAACAAGTATTTTAGTATGAGTATTTTCAAACAACCTACTCAACTACCAAAAAGTAAAATCAAATTATTCAATGATAGGAACAAACAACCAACGTAAATAAGCTGCAAAAAATAATCTATATGAAGGACGTCAATTGCGAAAGGAGCCGATACGAGCGCGCGTTAGAGCCACAGGGACATAGACTACTATTTTAAACTACACAGGGAATGGTATGGTTTGATCCTGGAACCTCGCACACATGCTCCTTATTTCTTCCTCTTTCGGAATTTGAAATAATTTGAATGTATTCACTTAAGTAATTTAATATTTCTATAAGAGCCCGCCCGCCTCAATGAGCATAATTAAATTAGTACACAATTTCAAATTGATTTGCAATTATGTATATGCTTTTATATTCATACACGGGGACGCGTGGTCAGGGGCGTGTTGTTTGTTATTTTATTTTGCTCAATTTTTATATTTTTTTATTTGGTGCATTAATTTGTGCAATATTGACTCATAAGGTGTTTTGAAAATAAGTGCAACAAGTACTAAAGTGGTGTGAATTGATTCGGTGAAAATAATACGCGAGCGCGACATCGCGCCGTCCGAGAACGCAGAGGTAGGCTCCACCTCACCGGGAGTGAAAGAGACGGGCTGCGAAAAATATATAATTCGTTGCTGTCGCACCGCTGCTGTGAACCGCGAAGTGCTTGGCGGTTTGATCATCAAGATTTGAATTTTTGTTCGCAAAACCAATAAAAATGCCTAATAATTGCGGCGCTTGTGGTTCGCTCATAATGGATTGCTACATGGAATGTACTAATGATAAATGCATGAAAAGGTATGATATAGCCTGTCTAGAAATAAACATAGATGCGTTTAAGGCATACACCCAGACATATAAAATATACATCACAACGCAAAAGGTAAACAAAAGTGGGGCCACGAAGTCGAACGAAATTTTACCGGAAAAAACTTTGTGTAGTGCTAGCTCAATGGCGACTAGACACCTAATGATGAAGCGGAGAAGATCGAAGCAGGATGGACGACTGTTAGAAATAAAAAAAATAACAGGCAACTCAAAGAGGTCAGAAGGGGAACAAATACGGAGTTCAAGTTACTGATCGGAAAAAATATCTACATGTGTGGCGACTGCATCCGGATAACACTCTTGAAGCCATAGCCGAACACGTGAAAAATGTATGTGGCTCAGATGATCGAATTAAAATTGATAAAATCAAACACAAAATCGAGAAAGATTATTCTTCGTTTGTTATTGGATTACCGGAAAAGTGTTTCGATGAGTTGAACTAGGCCGAAATATGGCCAATGAATGCCGAATTCAGTGAGTGGATTTGGTTTCGGAACTCAATCAGAACGAAACCAAACATATTATAGCCACAACATCGATATATTCTATCAAAATGTACGAGGTCTGCGAACTAAATTGGATGAATGCCGAACCAATATTGAGTCATTTAATTTTGATTTATGCGCAATAACGGAATCTGGTTGCAATAATTTCATAGAAGATTCTGAAATAATCCCACCAGGATATCAAATAATACGTTGCAATCGAGCGGATGGTCGGAAGCAGGGAGGAGCGTTTCTAGTGGCCACACACCGATATGAGCTGCGACAAGTACAAATCGCGGACGCGTCGATAGACACCTGCGTTTTTGAAATGGTCAGTGCAACGGTTTATTTTAAAAATAGATTTTTGTTTTTATGTTGTGTGGTTTACATACCACCAGGCAGTTCTGAGAATGAATACTTAACGTTATTTAGATTAATAGAAAAATTATGCGATAGATATAGAGAAATAATTGTTATTGGTGATTTTAATTTGTATTCGTGTCCTGTAAATGTTAAAAATTATTGTGAATGTTTTGTGTCCTATTGCGAGTTCACTAAAAGCAACACAGTGCCCAACCATCTGGGTCGTCGGTTGGATTTGGTTCTGAGCACAGGATTTGTCGGGGAGGTGTCGGTGGTGGCGGCCGACGGCGCGCCCGTGCCTGTCGACGCGTACCACCCGCCGCTCGTGCTCAGCGTGCCATGTGCGCGCGCGCCACCCGCACCCGCCGCGTCCGCCCCGCCCGTACTACGGCAGTCCCGCAACACGAAGTGTTAGGCCGCAGTGGAACTTTTATCGGGCGGACTACGAGATGTTGTATTCTATGCTAACTTCCACTGATTGGAGTATGATTTACGACACGCATGATTTGGAGGATATGTTGAATATTTTTTATGATAGACTGTGTGATATTTTAGATAGATGTGTACCCCGCAAAAAGGTTAAACATGAAAATTCTCGATACGTTTATCCCGAATGGTACACCGCAGATATTATAAGAGATATAAAGAATAAAGCTAGATTTCATAAAACTTTCAAAAAAACAAAGCTGGATAGCGATTATTCCGAATTTTCAAAGTGCAGAGCTCGTATTAAAAATCAATAGAATTGGCACACAAAGAACACAAGTTTAAAATACAAAGTCAATTCTCAAAAGATCCAAAATCATTCTGGCAGCATATTAGGTCCAAAAGAAGTAGGTTAAACAGGCAAATTATCATAAAGGATGGTCAACATCTTTCGGATGAGGAGTGTGCTATACAATTTGCGTCATTTTTTGAGTCGGTGTACAATAAGGAACGGCCGCGGCTGGAGGCGCGGGCTGCGGCGGCGGCGGCGGAAGCGAACAGTGCGCGTGTGCACATTGAGACCCTCAGTCTTCAAGACGTAAGGGAAGCGCTCATAAACCTCAAACCAAAGCGCTCATCTGGCCCCGATGGGATACCAGCTTTTCTGTTCCGATACTGTGGCAGGGTGCTGGTTGAACCCCTGCATCATATCTTTAATACTTGTTTAAAACAAGCAACGCAGAAACGTCAAAATAGGTGGAAAATCACACGAGTGATTCCAGTTCCTAAGGGTAAGTCTGGTTCAGATGTCAGTGGCTACAGACTGGTGGCAGTGTTGTCGACACCTGCAAAGGTGTTTGAGTCAGCCATCCAGCGCTGCGTGCAGGCTCAAGTGTGCGCACAGCTTTCGGATGCGCAGCACGGGTTCCGTCCGGCGCGAAGCACAGCCACTAACCTGCTTAACTTCATGGTGCGGGTGGTGCCGGCAGTCGATGCTGGTGTGCAGGTAGACACAGCGTATTTTGATTTCAGGAAAGCGTTTGATACTGTCGATAATGATGTACTGCTAATGAAGCTGGCAAAAATTGGCTGTACATCGCATCTCTTACGGTTCTTCGCCAGCTACTTGAAAGACAGACAGCAGTATGTTGACTACAACGGGTTCGAATCCGAGCCATACTACACCAGATCCGGCGTGAGCCAGGGCTGCAATTTGGGTCCTCTCGAATTTATTTTAATGATAAATGACTTACCAGACGTAGTCAAACATAGTTTATATTTATTGTTTGCAGATGACAAATTGATGCTCGAGGTCAAGAGTTTGTCAGACTGTGAGCGATTGCAGGAAGACATAGATAGAGTGGTAGAGTGGAGCCATAAAAATAAACTCTATTTCAACACAGCGAAATGCTCAGTGATGTCATTTACGCGCGCGAAGACTGCCTTAGACTACGAATACAAAGTAGAGGAAGCACCATTGCAGCGAGTGTCTCAGGTGCGCGATCTAGGAGTACTGCTTACCCCGGATCTTACTTTCCGGGATCATATAGTTAAGATTTGCAAGAAAGCGTACAGAAACGTGGGTTTCGTGCTGAGACAGTCGCAGGGTTTCACAAATATTACCACGCTCAGGGTGCTGTATGACGCTTTGGTAAGGAGTCACTTGGAGCACAGTGCGGTGATTTGGGCTCCTCATGAAGCGAAATACAATGTCATGCTGGAGCAGATACAAAATAAATTTACAAGACACTTGTATTTCAAACTTTATGGAGTTTACCCATTTTACCCGCTAATGTATCCAACACCGTTCGTACTGGGAATAGTGGGGTACAACGAACTCAGAGTGCGCCGGGAATTTACACTCGCTGCATATGCACTAAAGCTCCTGCGTGGAGTAGTACATAACCCGGGTGTGCTGCGTCACCTGAAGCTGTGCGTGCCAGACCGGTACGTGTGGAGGCGGCGGCGGCCGCCACTGCTGGCCGTGCCTGCTGCTAGAACCAATCTATTGGCAAAAACACCTCTCACCCGCACAATCTGTGTGCTCAACGAATTACATGAGAGGCTGGACATATTTTCGTGCAATTGGAGTGAATTCGCAAGAGTTTTGTTGAATTTTGTTGGTTATAATTAAAATTTAGATAAGTAAAGTTTTATTTTATATTAGTTTAGAAGATTTTAATAGTGTAAGAAGATTAGGTTTATATAATAATTATACATATATGTAAAGTCTGATTTTAGATTAAGATTTTAACCACTCTATTGTATTGGGTTCAACCTGTAAGATAGTGTGTGTAAGTTAAATAAATATTTTATTATAGCTAATTTTTTCGAGTTATTAAATCCAACGGTAGAATCAACTTTTATTACTTGTAAATTATAATGTAACTTTCAAAAGTGCCGCTTGGTGGCCTACTTGAAATAAACAATATTTTGTCTTTGTCTTTGAATAGTTATTTTTAGAATATGAACTATCCTAATAAGATCTGCTGCTGGTTAAATTATATTATTACCAAACAAGACATCTATTTGATTATGGAACCAGATAACTTCTGTTTTTAATTAAATTAGGTACCTATATTCACTGCAATAAGGTGTGTAGGAATGCCAATCGCCAACATATTCATGATTATGTCCAAAATGGGGACGCTTCCAAAGTTTGGAAATTCTAAGGTAATTCTTCATCTATCGATTTCGTCCAACGCAGTAGGAAGCGACTGTATCAGCCGTAAAATGCTACTCCCGGTCCTTGACATTATTTTGCCCGTCATTTGCCACATCCTCATTTTTTCTGCGTCTAGCAGCGTCTTTCCAAGTTCATGGAAAGATGCTCAAGTAATTCCTGTAACTAAAAACTCCAATCCCACATCCTTCTCCGAGTATTGTCCAATATCCGTCTTGCCGTTCCTATCCAAAGTCCTTGAACGGTTAATCCACAACCAAATAAGCACCTTTCTCTCCAAAAATAATCTCCTTAACCCCTTCCAGTCTGGCTTCCGCCCTGGTCGTAGCACAACTACAGCGCTTCTGAATATTACGGACGATATAAGGTCTGCCATGGAGATGGGTATCTAACGGTTTTGGTTCTACTGGATTTCAGTAATGCCTTTAATACCGTGGATTTCGATGTTTTACTTGGCGTCCTTGCCTCTCTTAACATATCTCCATCGGTTGTTGAATGGTTTCGTAGTTACCTGTTTGGTCGCCGACAACGTATTTGCATCGGGGAGACCTTGTCTTCCTGGTGTAGTACTTCTGCCGGGGTACCTCAGGGCGGCGTTCTATCTCCCTTACTCTTCGCAGTTTTTAGTAACTCAATATCCAATGAATTAATTTGTTCCTACCATCTTTATGCAGATGATCTTCAAATTTACACACGATCTCCTCTTGGTAATCTATCTGAGGCTATCTTGACCCTAAATAGTGATCTGGCCCGACTGGAGCAAGAGGCACGGACTTACGGTGAACCCTATAAAAACGCAAGTTATGGTGGTGGGCAGTTCAAGGTTGGTCTCAAGGATCGACTGGACGACTCTTCCCCATGTTTCTTTTGATAACTCTGTTGTATCCTTTAGCGAGAATGTTAAGAACCTGGGGATATTCATTGACAAGAACTTCTCTTGGACTGCCCATCTACAGAAAGTTAGCCGCAAGCTATTCGCATCTGCTGGGTCTCTGAGGAGACTGCGTAATTTTCTGCCGACTGCCACCAAGATTGCGCTTGCTCAATCTCTTCTTCTACCCATCCTTGATAATGCTGATGCCAGCTATCTTGACCTCACTGAAGTACAACTTGATACACTTGAGCGTCTTTATAATTTTTGTATAAGGTTCATACTTGGTTTGCGCAAATATGACCATGTTTCAGAATTCCGCGAGAAACTCAAGTGGTTGCCAATTCGATTTCGCCGGAATGCTCATATTCTTTCCCTCCTGTATAATATACTATTTTTCCCATCTACCCCTCTTTACCTCAAAAATCGATTTCAGTTTTTATGTGACTCGCACACGAAAGTTCTTAGGTCATCGGATAACATGAAACTTAAAATGCCACTATCTTCCTGGAAAAATCTTTTACTGTCCAGGCCGCTCGTCTATGGAATGCATTACCTGTAACAATAAAACGCGCGCAATCACTACCGATCATTAAAAGACTGGTGAAGGAGCACTACCTGTCACAGTGATCTTCTTCTTGTTGGAGCTGTATTGTTTTTTTGACTGTATATTTATATGTACGTATGTATTTATGTATCTTTTTTAGTATTTTATATTTAGTGCTTTTTATGTTAGTTACTTATTGTTTTATTCAAACTTGCACCAAGTGCAACCCCATGTCGTGTCCAGGCTATCTCTCTCCATTCTGGGTTGCCTGGAAGAGATCGCAGAACGCGATAAGGCCGCCTGTTGTATGTTTGTTTTAATTTTAAGGTTTCCATATGTGATATTGTTTTTGTCTTGGTGTACAATAAAGTGTATATAAATAAATAAATATATTCTTGCCAAAAAATTTCCTTACATAGAAATAGTTTACCTTCTTCACCAATTTAACACACTATTATGAGTCTAGGTGTGACTTACTTAAAATCTGTAAAAGCTGATATTTTTTAGATTTATCTGCCTGAACATCAGCACAGACGAAGTGGGAATAGGTTATAAAATATCATCCAGCGAAATGCACAATTAAACCAAAAAAAATTTTTTGCAGGCTTACACGGTGTTGGGACAGTTTCTGGTGATGAAGAAAGACAAAAACAAATTCGAGAAGTGGTTAAAAGACACATGCAATGCTAGTTCAAAACAATCGGCAGACTGCTACAAATGTTTGAATGATTATTTTGATTCATATTTGAAAGGAAAATAATCTACAAATAATTTTTAATAACATCCTTACATCATATATTATTTGCATTATATTATGTATAATATAATGCACATAATATATGATCTAATAATTTGTTATTACACATAAGCCATAGGTATTGCCTGACAATAAAATATTTTTATTTTTTTTTATTTTATTACCTATGTTTTTTATGTCATTTTTCATTTATTAAAATTTTAAGAATTTATTTTTGTCATTGGATTATTGTAAAGCTTGTAGTGTTTCCTATAACCTGTCAATATTATTTTAGACAATAGAAATTACCATTGTCTTTTGCCGATTCGGCGATCTGGGCGGTCAACTGGTAGTCGTATGTACCTAAATGGTATATGATATTCAATTTAGAAAACAAAATCTATGTATTGGATATTTTAATACGAAGCTTGGCTTGCAATTTTCTGTGAATAATACGCGTGGTGGTTAGAAGGTAGCTGTTTAATATTACAGAATAATTTCATGGAGTCATTGATCGAAACACTCGCGAGCAGCATTCTTCTCTACACACACATATGCGTATTACAGCTAATTGTTTTGTAAAGTAGCGAATATTCTCTATTGCAATGCTGATCACTGACCGAGGTTCGATCGCCTGCTCGCTAATGACACGGTCACTTAGTACTCTACCTGTCCAACGACCAGCATACCTGCTAGTAAGCTGGGAATGCGCCTGCCTTTACACAACTGTACAGTACAACTATTTTCTTATAGTCCCTCGGAAAACTTTCCGTGCAGACCGGATGCTCTCGATCAACTTGGAAGTATATAGAGTTGTTAATAATCTTAAAACTTAATGTTATTTCTATAAAAAATGGGAAGAAAACTGCTAAAGTCGATGACTGTCGAGGCATATTAAGAGAATAGTTGTACTGTACATAGAAACGCTTGATAAATTGTACCTGTCATTGAAATTGTTCAAGCAATCTTCGTTACGTTTGTAAGTTAAAGGAATCGATTATTGTTTTTGTCGCATCAGTTGACAAAATAAGCATGTTTTTATTTATTTTATCAAAGCTTACTGCTTCGTGTGACATGTACTTAATGTTTTATGTTAAATAACGGTTATTTTTTTATTAATTAACAATAATTGAGTCGGTGGAGGCTTACAGATAGCTTCTAATTAAGATCTGATACACGGAAATTGTTTTTAACCAAATTGTCCGTAATAATCGTTCATCAACAGTATGAGCAATCTATGTGAACTGCGATAAAATAATACTCTACACAGTGGCTTAGTTTTGTAAAGAGTTGTATTTTCAACGATTCACAGAAATGTATTATTAGTGCCCTTAAAATTTAAATGAAGTGTAATTTATGCCTATACTAAGAGCAGTTGCCCGCCTTAAAGCAATGTTTGTATGGCGACATGTCCGTTCAAAACACGACAAACGATCATCTTGTGTCATATTTAAATATTCATTTGCTTATTGTGATGCTGAATATAGTCAATTTGAAATATGTATATGATTTTATTTTGAATCCTGCTGTGTCTCATAAGTCAGAGATACAGCTACATACATAACAATACACCTGTGTTCCCCGACGGGTTATGCAGAGGTGACCTGAGGGGCGACCATAAGCTGGGGTGACTCGGTCCTGGGGGTGAGTAAGGTTATTTTGAGTGTGCGTAAGGGACAAATGTATCTAAATCATGTACATCTGTCCCTTAAACACACTCAAAATAACCTTATTCTAAGAGCTAATGGTCACCCCCCAGTACTGTACACCAAATTTCGCCAGTTATGTTAGATACATGTAATAGGGGCAACACTATTCCCGTCAACCGGGAACAAGGCTAGACTCCGAGCTGCTACTGAGAAATTCCAGAAGGAAACAAAAACAATAAGGGTGAAGCCAAACGAAAGTGATTTGTGAGTCAAGTAAATGTGTCGCGGAATTTACGCTACATTCGATTTCATAGTAAAGTCCTGTTTGCGACGCAAAATGAGTTGTCTGCTGACTCACGCTCATTATTTCATCCGAATTGCGCTCGAGATAAGGAGGGGGCGGAGCGAGGCAGGCGTCAGCGCCCCGTACGAACATAGAATAGCAACTAAAATTACGTCCTTTACGTCAGCCTAACCGAATTTCAGTTGAACGTAAATTCCGCGACTCACAACTCATAAAATTGCGTTCGTTTGGCCTGACCTTAACACTGCCCAGTCCGAGCATTGAATTCAGGACCACATACCCATCAGTAGAGCTTGCGACCAGAGGTGAGCGTCAAAAAAATGCTAAAACTGAATTGTCCATAATACTGTGTCGTCAAAGACTGCCTTATCGTCTATTAGTAATGTGTGGGTTGATTATGACGTGCACTGCTCTGACCATTTCCCACTTTTTGTTGAGTGTGATCTGGGTAGGTTAATTTGTAAAAGGGAGCGGTCGATACCTCGACCAACAAGGATGTATGGGGGAGCGAACCGCCGATCAAATCAAGTCCTTTTATCGTCAGTGTCATTTTCAGCTTCGGGCAATTGATTTTTCTGTAGAGTTTTCATAATGTTATGATGGTCACTGTAGCAACTGTATAAGACCTTGTTGGTCTTGGGCCATGTATGCTAGAATTGTGTCAATCCTGTCTGATGCCGCTATTGCTTCCTAGCGTGGGGGAGGGCGCAGGAGAGGTGGATATATAGCGGGGTGGAATAGCCATGTAGCTGGTTATTAAAGAGAAACCAGACTGAAATTTGTGTTATGGGTTCAGGCTGGAAAGCCAATAATTAGTCGAGTATATTGTGATATGTGTGAGTGACGGCCGATCCGCATTTAAAAAGCAACTTAAATGGTGTCAGGCCAGGCAGGACGCGGCGGGTTCGCGCTGAGTGCTAACGCGAGCCCGTGTTCCCGCCTTAAGTGGTACAGGATTGGAGTCTTACATAATTACGCTATCTCCCCGTGGTGGCGCAGTAGGCATTTCTCCAAGCCAAAAAAAAAGACCAGATGAAAATGGATATCATAGCCTCTCATCGTACTGACAAGGCTTTTAAATTATTTTGGAAGCAAACCGGCAAAATGAATGCTAGGCCTATGAGCGTAAATGGTATCGGTGCTCACAAATTGTTCGCCAATCTCTTAATATACCATTTTAAGATGACACCATATTGTGATTCCTCCGCGGTCTTTTCTCCACGCTCAGATGTATTGATGCTGAGACTCTTGCACAGAAGCGAGTTGTTAGATTTACTGCTAAGCAATTGCGACAAATAATTCACAGCATGCAGCGAAGGAAGGCCCCCGGTTGCGACAGTTTCAGTTTTGAACATCTATGATATGCGGGTGTTCACCTGCCACGCGTGCTCTCCATGTTTTGCAATCTGTGTTTGTGTCATGGTCCATGGACTCATAGTTATTTGCCCGATGGTCTCACTAGAACGATAGTGTTTTCCGGTTATGAAGAACAAAACTGGAGATATTTCTGATGAGGGTAACTGACGGCCTATTTCGCTGACTACGGTGTTGGCTAAAGTGTTTGGCAGCCTGCTTGATAACATCCTAAGAACGTACATGGCCTGCATGATGCCCAATTTGGTTTCAGGAGTGGGCTTTCTACGGAGAGTGCCATATTTTGTCATAAGCAGGCACTTCGATACCACACTGACACGTGTGATTTCTGGATTTGTCAAGAGCCTTTGATACTGTCTTATATGAGAGGTTTTGGAGGAAGCTACGGGGTGTGGGTGTGCCGGTGGAAATTGTCTCGGTGTTAGAACATTGGTATCGTTGTCAGCGAAACCAGGTGCGATGGGCGAGGCTCTATCTGATGAATACAGCATAGAGGTTGGTGTGCAACCAATATGTCAATGACCTTATCAGTGAGCTCCGCTGCATCCATACGGGTTGTTATGTGTGTGGGATTTGCGTAAATAACATCAGTTATGCAGATGACAAGGTGCTGCTGGGCCCTACGGTGGGGGCTGTTCGTAAACTGGTTGCGATTTGTGAGATATACGCGGCGGATCATAGACTGAGATATAACTCTAAGAAGAGCGAAGTTCTTGTCTTCATGAGTGGAAAGTGTGGTCCAGTCCGTGTTCCGCCTATCATGCTTAGTGGTGTGGCTCTGCGTGTAGTGAAAAGCTTTAAATATCTTGGGCACATTATGACAGACGAGTTGCAGGACGCTGACATAGACAGGGAACGCAGCGCGATGGCAGTCCGGGGGAATATGATTGCGCGTTGGTATGCTCGCTGCTCGAGGGAAGTTTAGATAATTATTTTTAAGGCGTATTGCCAATCCTAATCGAGCAGCTTGTGGATGAATTACACCCATCGGGATACTAGTTCTCTGCGTGTCCAATACAATAATATCTTCAGGCTGCTGATGTCGGTATTGTAGTGCGTCCGGCATGTTTGCGGAGGCGCATACGGACGGCTTCCATGCGGTTGTTTGCAAGAGGTGAGCCTCCTTTTGGCAGCGCATGCGAGGCAGTAGCAATGGCATCCTGTAGATGTTTGCATCTCGAACGGATTGCCCAATCCAGAATAAATGGATGCGCATTGTTATGGGCGCTCACTAACATAGTTTATACGCAATGTACTAACATCTCTCTAAATTTTGATATAAGAATTTTTTAAATCAGTCCAGTTTTGAAGAAGAAAACAGAAAAAAGCGTAACGTCTTTTGGTCAAGTTTTTTGTAGACAGCCTGAATTACAGTTGCTTCTTTCGCACTTTACGGGGGGAGGTTGGAGGTGAGGGAGGGTAAGGTTTACACGTACACCAATAGGGAAGTGGCAAAGGTCGATATTTTTTATCGATACACTAGTAATATACACCGATTTCGATATTTACACTATACAATGATTTTATAGATTGTAAGTATCACATTACTTTTTGTTGTTGAAGGCATTTGTCGAATGATTATCCTAAGCATGCATGAGAACTGGAAAGTGCAGTTGCGATTACACTATCACAAATTGTTAGGCAAATTAAGCCAGGATCTAGAATAATAATGTTGTTGAAAAGAAATCGCTGATTTTTGTTATTATAGATAGGTTCGCGCTTGACCTTGGCTTTATCATCAGGTGAGATAGTCTCACCTGCTGATAAGCAATGATGTGGTCGACGGTGTAGCACACTTGCCTAGAAGTAGCTTCACGCTCGACTTAAAGACCCCGAGGTTGTAGCTATCGGGAAACACAGACTCCGGCAAGGAATTCCACTCCTTCGATTTATGAAATGTTTAGTGCGTATGGGCGGGATGTCCACCTTGTACCGATGGCGCATCGTCGTACCGATGATGTCCGATGATGAAACGGGCTAGAATGCAATTCCATCGCAAACTCCCCAAAATGCAACTGATAAAAAACCGACAAGCGGGCAGCTCTGCGACTTTGGGGAAGCTCAATATTGTTCGTTATCGGCACGGTTACATCTCGGAAAGATGGAGCCGGGTGATATTGACTCTTTTTAGCAGAGAAAAGACACGCTTGTGTTTTAGCGTCATTTTACTTGACCAGATTGGCATCGCCAATCAGGGTGGCCGGGTCGATCGTCTGGTCGGCTAGTAAACCGTCGGGGCCGCTAGCCTTATTTACGTCGAGGTTGCACAGCACATCACATCACACATCATCAGCCTATTAATGTTCCCACTGCTGGGACACAGGCCTCCTCTCTATGAGAGGGGATGGGTCGTAATCCACCACGCGGGCCCTGTGCGGGTTGGTGGATGTCACATGTCTTCGAATTTTTGGTTCTAGGACATGCCGGTTTCCTCACGATGTTTTCCTTCACCGTTTTTGAGAGCAGTGGTGATGAAATAATTAACACAAAGTAAAGCGCCTGCCTGGGTTCGAACCCACGACCACAACTTGTAAGTCGCGGCCGATACCACTGGGCCACCACTGCTCTCAAGGTTGCGCAGAATCCTTTTTTTTCCGTGGGCAACCACGGCACCTTAAGTAGGTACGTCCTTTTGATGGATGCAAATGTCCGACATACTCATCGCACATACACGTCTCGGAGAAGGACCGATTCAGAAAAGAACATAGGTAGTCAAAGACACCGTAGTAAAGATAAGAAAGCTTGAGTTGAGATGGAGTAAATTCAAGGTTCAAATTTAATGCTGAAATCGAAGACAAAATATTTGATAAACTCTTATAGAAATAAAGTCACCTTTTGAATATTATACATTGTTTTTGTCGGAGGATATATAGAGGACATATTATATCTGCATCAACAACTTATGAATTTTTTATTGAAGAGAAAGCACCTGTCCAAAACCTCTGACGGACACACGATAATTGACCAAGCGTGGAACATGCCAAAATTTACATCCAAAGGACGTTGTAAGTTTTGTGTAAAGGGCTAAACTAAATTTATATGTCTGGAATGGCAAGTCAGGAAAAAGGAACACACAGGAAACTTTTTATAATTATCACAAGAAGTAGCGGTGTATAATACTCGTATTATAGGTGTTAGTTACACTTATTTCGTACATACAGCTGCAGAGAAACCTCACCCCCTAGAAATGTATAAAAAGCGACATCTATGGACAGGAGGATATACTACGATGTTTACGTGAGCCGCGTGTGCGCCATCTCTGTGACATCAATGGAACTGTTAAGATATTCTAAAACAGACGGCGCTTATGCAAATGACCGCTGGATAACATCCATTGCATCCTACCTATTAAAATTTAAAACTTCCAAATGTGTTCCACAAACATTATACTAAAGAAGCTATTGTCCATCCAATATATAAGAGCGGAAACAGAAACTGTGTCAACAATTATTGACCAATTTCCATTCTGCCTTCGCTTACAAAAATTATTGACAAGTTTCTTAACAGAACTTAGAGGTTTTTACCTAAACATAGCATTATTGCCGAAAACCAATATGGCATCAAATCTGGGGTTTCGACGGAAGATGCTGTACTGGATCTCACACAATTCGTAGCAAGTAAACTTGATAGTGGGGCTAAGTTTTTGGGTATATTTCTGGATCTGTCGAAGGCTTTCGACACAGTTTCTGTTCCCAAACTCACCTCAAAATTGGAGCATCTGGGTATACGTGGTATAGCACACAATGTTCAAGGATTACCTCAAGAATCGCTCTCAGCAAGTTAAAATAGTTGCTTATCTCAGAAATGAGGATATCGTGACATACGGTGTGCCCTAGGGAAGCATATTAGGTCCCACAATGTGCCAAATTTAGAGGTCATGACCTTTGCATGATGATTCTACCAAACCGCAAGATCTACGCATACGCTGACGATACTGCAATCTCGATCTCGATATTCTCTGGTTGTACTTGGGAAAAGGTTACAACTAATTGCTAGAAGGGATTGTGTAAAGTATCTAGGTCTGCAAATAGATGACGGCCTACGATGGGACAAACAGCTAGATATGATAACTAGCAGGACAATGCGTCTTATGTATGTTTTTAAATCCCTAAGAGAATCGGCTGACATAGACATATTAAAAAGGTTTATTTTGCACTGTGTCATTAGATTATCGGATATTGCATTACAGCATGTGTTGGTGCTATTAAAACAACAAAAAACAAATTTCCTTAGGGCAGAGCGAGCTCAAAGAGCCGTACTTAAAGTTATGTCTAAGAAGCCGTACTTACATCCAACCAAACAACTAAATGATGAATGTAAGGTATTAATAATAATAATAATAAGGGCTACAGAGGGAGGAAACAACCTGACCGCGTACCGTGTCCGGATGCTCTCTTTGTTTCAGGTGCTTGAGCCAGCCGTCAACGTTTCGGCGCAACGACTTTCGGATCAGGTACGGGTCATCCAGCGTAATCGTATGTTGGATGATACTGTGCTTGATCGCCTCCGAACGGAAATGTGTAACCGTGTCACTGCCCCATCGTCGCAGGCCGTGGTGCAACCACAGTCCAATCACGCTGACGAGGATAGTAGTGACAGGGTTACAAACGTAAGTAACCAGTGCAATGAGGAATTGAGGAGTGCTTTGGAGTGTGCTATTCGGGATTATCGCTACATGCCGCTCGAACTTAGGCCACGATTACCTCGTTTGCCCATGCATAACAAAAATAGGGCACTGGTGGCTGTTCTGGATTCGCAGTTGTCAAACTATTTTGATAACTGTGAAGACCTCACTGATACACATTCGATCATGTACTGCGCGGCTGTAGCGGCATGTCGTGTAGCCCACGTCAAATTTGTAGATGACAGAGCTACACGACCGAAACCAGCCGTACCAGCTTGGCAGTGCAGGATCGAACGTCGTATTGGTGGGGCCAGAGCACTCATCGGCAAACTAATTTGTTTCAGGGAGGGCAATAATCGGCCAAGAGTGATGCGCTTTGTGAGACGGGCGTTTTCGGGGACTGATGTCAGCCCCCAAGACTATATATCCCGTGGCACAGAGCGCATCGACTTCCTGAAGCAAAAAGTGTTTGCATGGGCAAACCGTATTCGTAGGTATAGGCGGAGAGTGGAGCGATACACCCAGAATCGTACATTCCAAAGTAATGAAAGGTGGGTTTATCGGGCTTGGGAGCGACCCGACCAAGGTGTGACTGATACGCGCCTGCCGGATGATGACGCTATGTGTTCATTCTGGCGTAGCATCTGGTCGGTGCCTGTCAGTCACACCGAAGGTGAATGGACTCGGGAGGTCGAACGAGCATGCGATCCAATACAAGAAATGGGGGCTATCACGATCAGCCCCCAAGATATAGCCCGTGCAGTCCGCCCGTTGCCGAACTGGAAATCTCCAGGGCCGGACGGGCTGCACAACTTCTGGATAAAGTGGCTACAAAGGTCGCACGCTCGTTTGGCATCTCAGTACCAGGTAGCCTTGGAGTCTGGTTCGCTACCCAGGTTCCTTACAACAGGAATAACCCACCTGCTCCACAAATCTGGTAGCACCGCGGAACCCAAAAATTATAGACCTATTACATGTTTACCAACGGTCTATAAGGTTCTTACATCCATTTTGAGAGTTAAAATTAATAAACACGTCGACGATAATTCGATCATGTCGGTCTCTCAAAATGGATGTAGGAACGGGTCTCGCGGTACTAAGGAGCTACTCCTTATTGATATGGCCATTAGCCAACAGGTTCGGCGTTCCCGAAAGGATCTGTCGACATGTTGGATAGATTATAAGAAGGCCTATGACTCGGTGCCTCATACATGGCTCATGAGGGTGCTAGAATTGTATAAAATAGATACAACTCTACGCACCTTCCTGATGTCGTGTATGGGGCAATGGAGCACAGTCCTTCGCTATCCAGGATGTCGAAATATCCAGAGGAATAGCGAACCTGTAAGGATCGAGCGAGGTATATTCCAGGGCGATAGTTTGAGTCCACTTTGGTTTTGCCTAGCCCTGAATCCTCTAAGCATGCTGCTGGAGAATTCAGGGCTAGGCTATCGGTTGAAGAGAGGTGGTCAGGTTATATCTCACCTCCTTTACATGGATGATCTGAAGCGCTTTGCCCCCAGCAATCTTCAGCTGATGGAGCTACTGAAAGTAACTGAAACTTTTAGTAACGCCATCAGGATGGAGTTTGGTGTGGACAAATGTGCGGTCATGCATGTAAAGCGAGGGGAGATTGTGGAATCCGTAGGAATTCAACTCGCGGATTCCATAAACCTGAGATCCCTCTCTCCAAACGAAACCTATAAGTATTTGGGTATGTCGGAAGCGTTAGGTATCAGCACTACTGACAGGAAGCAATCGTTGAGGGAACGCTTCTTTGGCCGCCTGAAAAAGGTATTCAATAGCCTTCTTTCAGGCGGAAACAAGGTGCGCGCCTTCAACGGTTGGGTCATGCCGGTATTGATGTACTCTTTCGGCGTACTCAAATGGACTCAAACGGAACTCGACGCCCTGGATAGGCGGGTCCGTACACTGCTGACTGCAAATCGAATGCATCACCCACGATCGTCAGTCATGAGATTGTATATCCCGCGGAAGTGTGGAGGCCGAGGCTTTTTAAATGCCAAAAACCTCCACAACCGCGAGATATGCAATCTCAGGGAATATTTTCTACACACCGACGTAGGTATGCATCGAGATGTAGTAGCAGTGGACAAGGGACTCACCCCGCTCTCCATGGCGAATGAGAACTGGCGCAAGCCTGTAGTGCTTGAAACTAACGACCGTAGGGAAGTATGGCAGAGTAAGGAGCTTCACGGACGCTTTTTCCGGGCCCTACATGGGTCTGATGTAGACCAAGCAGCGTCCGTAGCCTGGCTGCGTTTCGGTGACCTCATTGGGGAAACCGAAGGTTTTGTCTGTGCAATTATGGACGAAGTTATCATGACGAATAACTACCGGAGATTTATTGTGAAGGATGGCACGGTTGACATCTGTCGGGCATGTCACCGCCCGGGTGAATCGATCCGCCACATTATCTCTGGATGTTCTCGTCTAGCTAACGAAGAGTATTTGCATAGGCACAATCTTGTAGCCAGGATCATCCACCAGCAACTTGCTCTGAAATACACTCTTGTGGCATCGGAGGTACCGTACTACAGGTATGTGCCCGACCCAGTTCTCGAAAATGGCAATATCACATTGTACTGGGATCGGTCCATCATCACTGACAGGACTATTATCGCTAACAAACCTGATATAGTGGTGGTGGACCGAATCGAGAGGCGTGCAATGATTGTTGACATAACTGTCCCGCATGACGGGAACCTCGTGAAAGCCGAGAAAGATAAACAAATCAAGTATCTTGACTTGGCTCGCGAGGTTGTCGACATGTGGGATGTGGACACAGCGATCATTGTACCGATAGTCGTGTCAGCCAATGGCTTAATAGCCACGAGCCTCGACCAACATCTTAGAAGGCTCTCGTTAGGCGGCTGGGTCAAGGGCCTGATCCAGAAAGCAGTACTGCTGGACACGGCTCGTATAGTTAGGAGGTTCCTCTCTCTGGAGCCCTGACCGCCGGTAGCTTGGACCCTGTTCCCGATACCGGTGGGCCTCTATTTTTTTATATTTTTAAAGGTTTTTGTTTTTTAATTTATTTCATAAAAATATTTAAAAATGTAAATAATAAGAAAACTGATTAATGAAGGAAATAATAATAATAATAATGGTTTATTTCTCACCAGCATAGCAACAAGGAATTACATAGTAAAAGTACTTAATACTAGGTAAGTATGCTAATATCATGCACATTATATAATAATAATCCAGCAGCATTTGTGGTGGTAAAGAGAGGTTTACAGGTATTTTCTCTATCTTCTTCTATGAACTAGGCGAGGCCTGTGTCTCAGAAGATAGTACAACTCAGTTGAAAATTTGCTTATTTTATAACCTAAAACATTGCGTGCTACTGTGTTAATTAATTAATTAATAAAGAATGTGAGTGGGTGTGTGTGTATGTGTGTGTGATTATGTGTGTGTGTATTTAACTATTATGTTTGTGAAAGCAAAAGATGTTCGGTAGTTTGGTAGTCCAATTGCAATAACCATCTTTTCACTGAGATCTTAGCATCATGTTTATTTAAATGTATTATATTAAGATTTTTATTAATTTTGTTATAAAGTATACTGCTCGTTACATAATACTGTCTACTCGCAAATGTTGTGTGATGAGAAGGAGTATGACAAACTAGCCTCTGTTTACGTCTGGCAGTGTCAGGAAGGGAAACTGATCGATGCCTCCTCAAGATGGATTCAAGCACAAATATCTGTCGGACCCTAAGCACCTTGCAGTCAGAATACAGTTGTGTAGTCGAGTATCGAAATGGCTTTCGGGTCATAACTTTAAGGACAGCTCTCTGTGCCCGTTCCAACGCGAGGAACCGTGTTTTTGCAGCACTTCCCCATACTGTGATGCAATACTGAATAACAGATTGACAAAGTGCAATGTATATTTTTGTAAGAAGCTCAATTGATGCGGAATCTCTAAGAGTTTTAAAAATATAAATCATACTCCTCAACCTTGTTTTTAGTTTATTTAGATGTTTGTCCCATCGCAATTGGTCGTCAATTTCTACTCCAAGGTACCTTACAGTAGTAGACCGAGTAATTGTTCGACAATTACAATTTTGTGTTCTATCTAAACAATTATGGGCAACAATACGTTCTAGGTGGCTGAGTGATCTTAGTAATGGCAAATGTAACATAGTTTGTTTTGTCCAGGTTTAGTGTGAGTAGGTTGGAGTTAAGCCATTTTATAACTACCCCAAAACAATCTTCCGCTTTAATTTTGACCTCGTCCCAGGTAGGAGCGCTTATCACAATAGCTGTGTCATCAGCGTAAGTATATATTTTTGCGTTCAGCATGGACATTGTGCAAAGGTCATTAATATATATTTTAAATAACGGGGCCTAAAACGCTCCCCTGGGGCACTCCGTAAGTAACAAATTTCTCCTCACTTAGGTTGGATTCAATTTTAACTTGTTGAGTTCTGTTGCTTAGATAATCTTTGAATAATTGTAGAGGTGTACCTCTGATACCCATGTTCTCCAGTTTGATTAAAAGATTGAAAACTGAGACTGTGTCAAAGGCTTTTGCCATATCCAAGAAAATGCCAAGACATTTATTTTTATTGTCAAGTTGATTTACAATGAATTGGGTTAGATCCAATACAGCATCTTCAGTGGAAACTCCGTTTCGAAAACCATATTGGTTACTGGCAATTAAATTATTTTTGTTTAAATATTTATTAAGTCTTGTATTTAACAGTATTAACAGTTAGGCATCTGTTCATCTTGCAGTTTGTCCTCAGAACTCATAGAATCAAGCCCAGATTCAATCCAAAACAATGCACAAATGTTCCATCAGGAGTAACACATAAAACTACATTTGCTGAACGCCAATATTACGTCATAGGTACTTATATATATAAGAAACTACACAAAATACTAAACATACTTGATTAAAACAGACACGAGCTAAAACAAAAACTCACTCAATGGCTACTACAACAGGACCACCTCACAACGGAGAATCTCCTAGCATAAATCTCGAAAAAATACAATCGCAAAATCCACGCACATATACACACAGCCACACATGCACACTCTCTCATTTATTTATTTATTTAGCCCGTTAAACTGGGTGAGATTAATCTTTATGACTGTATTGTTATAGGATGTCTCTCAACTCAGTGTGCCTTTTGGCAAAGGCCTCCTCCAGTAGTTTCCATTACTTCCTGTCTCGAGCAACTCTCCTCCATTTGAGTCCCGCAGTAAGTTTCAGCACACTGAATCATACCAACACGCAAATACATGAACACTCACTCACACACACACACATAACACACTAAGTAACCTAGCCACTCTTACTTCTTATTTCATAGAATAACTTTAGCTACAATGTAACATCGTCACTGTACCACTTGTTACAGAATGTCAATTATTCACTGTACCCATATCATCGTGATATTGTGAATAGCCAAACCACGGAATCTTTTACAATCACCAGTGCTATAAGACATGGCATTACGCTTACCACTGTCCGAAGACATTTACGTGCAGCTGGGATCCATAAAAATAAACTTGCCAAAAAAATTTAACTAACCGAAGCTCATCGTCAAGCCAGGATATACGATTTGCAACCATTGCAATTTGTTTTAATAATATGGTAAATGTAATGAGATCAAGATTAGAAGAAGTTATAGAACATCATGGTAATCCCCTCCGTTATTAATATAGATATGACTAATATTATAGATTCGATCATTGTGTTTAGGGTTCCGTACCCAAAGGGTAAAAACGGGACCCTATTACTAAGACTCCGCGATCCGTCTGTCTGTCTGTCTGACTGCCTATCTGTCCGTCTGTTACCAGGCTGTATCTCATGAACCGTGATAGCTAGGCAGCTAAAATTTTCACAGATGATGTATTTCTGGTGCCGATATAACAACAAATACTAAAAACAGAATAAAATAAATATTTAATTGGGGCTCCCATACAACAAATTAGCTATAATTAGATTTTTTTGCCGTTTTTTGAGATAATGGTAAGGAACCCTTCGTGCGCGACTCCGACTTGGCCGGTTTTGTAAACAGTTTTGAAAAATCTGGAGATATATTGTGTTTGTTTCAAACATGAGTATCATGTTGGTTCTCTTGTGAAATCTTCAAAACTAAATTATCAGTTTTTTTCAGTAAAAAATATTTGTTATACTAAATTGGGTTACTATATTAATTAATACCAATCTCCTTTATTTTGAAAGATCACCTTATAAGTACCTATACAGTGCTACCTAACTATGCTGATGTTGGTTAGTGCATGACAATTTTGTGTCAACAACGTAAAAATATTGTTAAATGAGTATCTTGCACGCTTACTTGTGGAATCGATGTCATTAACTACAGAAAACAACTTCATTGATGTCGCAGAGATGGCGCGCACGCGGCGCACGTTCATATCGTAGTATATTATATCATCATTATATTATCATCGTTTTTTATACATTTCTGGGGGGTGAGGTTTCTCTGCAGCTGTATGTACTTTTGTTTATCTTTCCTAAGACTGTCTGATTGATACTAGCACTTTGCCCGCGACTTCGTACGCGTAATCTGTATTTTATCCTACAGATGACTTTTTAGTTTCACCCCCTTAAAGGTTTAATTTCCAAAAATCCTTTCTTAGTGCGCACTTACGTCATTTGAGGAATCAGTCTGCCAAATTTTATCTTTATCCGTCAAGCGGTTTTCGATATTTCGTGATGAGTGAGTACCCACTTTATGTACATATATAGATATTATTATCGTTGCGATAACTTGCTTTAACTTTTATGTTTCTACATTACACTGAAGACTGTGATTTTACCTACGTATTTTGATTAATATTTGTGTCTATAAGTCTACATAAATACATATTTTTTATAAAACAAAATGGTTTTTCATTTCCTACCAATCAAGCAGTGTATCCTTTAGTGCACTGTATGGATTTACAAACATATATATAAGCATGAAAACTTCATGAAAACTTGGCAGTGTGCATAATTAGATACCTACATGGTCTTCTTGTTGCAGCTGTATTGTTTTCTTGACTGTATATTTATATGTATGTATGTATTTATGTATCTATTTTAGTATTTTATATTTAGTGATTTTTTGTTTGTTACTTATTGTTTTATTCAAACTTGCACCAAGTGCAACCCCATGTCGTGTTCAGGCTATCTCTCTCAATTCTGGGTTGCCTGGAAGAGATCGCAGAACGCGATAAGGTCGCCTGTTGTATGTTTGTTTTAATTTTAAGGTTTACGTATGTAATATTGTTTTTGTCTTGGTGTACAATAAAGTGTATATAAATAAAATGGTATAAATACAAAACAAATATTGTAAGAATTTATTTTTTAAGTGTCTATTTACCAGGCATCAACCCAAATGTGTAACAGAAACGAAAAGAAATTACATCAATCTCTCTGCCAAGTTAAGGTAACTAATCAGTCGCGAATTCAGTACAGCATTCCATTCAGTACCTTGGCATCTAATCCAACAAGTCTAAGAAACGGTACTACCGAGTGAGCCTCATCCTGTGCCTGGTAACCATGGTATTCACGTGGCCCTGAAAGTCGGTACAGTCATGTACGAAAATCAACAAGAGAAAGTCTTCATTTGATTCTTTTGTGGATCGTTTAAAACACTAAACTTATATCGGGAGTAGGTAAGTAGTTACATATTTTTAAGTATTTATTGTATTGTGTTCAATTTTATTTTTGATTTGGATAACTGCAATGTTAATCGACTTCCGTTGCTGATCGTAGCCAACGTGGGAGTCGATAAACCACATCCACAAAACCACAGGATGATTGACGGCAGTGTCACCGATAACACAGAACTGGCTAACCAACAAGGTAGAACCTTAGCTTGTTACTAAAATTCAGAATGAACGAGTCCTGCTTGCTTGTGTCTGATAAAATGCAATCCTGACTGAGTATGAATACTGTATAGTAAAGCGATAGATGACTGTAATGTTGATAGCAAAAGTTTTATTTTTATACCGACCTTGCGTCCTTTTCGGATACGTAACCAAATCTTGTTTAAGCGATTAGTGTTCCTACACCAGCGAAATTTGTGGTAATATGCAGGCATAAAATACCTATATTATTGTGCACCATTCAGTCGTCAATATTATTTTTATCAACCTATAAAGGCCAATATTATTTTTAGGTAGTTCTAGGTAGGTTATCCATACACGGTGTATTCTGTTATAGCGTAGGTACGCCAAGGCCGATCGCCACATTGTTTTTGGTTATGAGAAATAAAAAAAATACTTTATAACGGTTTTTTTAATATCATTTTAACGATTTTACCATCAAGATTCAGTACCTATGGTGTTTATAAAACTTGTGAACTGTTTTAAGTTTGTAGCACGTATCTACATGGACGATTCTCATGCATAATACATAAATATATAAAATAAAATTATTTACTGTGTCTCAAACGGTCACATAAACAAATGTGTATGAGACAGTCCCAGTAAGTAATCAATAATACTTGTGTTGGGGTTGTCTCGCTCCTTCCCATAATAGACAGTTAACAATATTGAGACTTAAGAAATGCATTTTTAAGAACACAGGGGAACAATGACTTAGAAAGTAATTATCAGCTCTAAGTAGTGTGTGATTGTGAGAATGCGTATGTGTGTTTATAGTAGTGTGTGCGTGTGGGTTTATGTGTGTGTTTGTGTGAGCATGTGTGTGTTAGTGTGTATTTGTGTGTGTGTTTACGTTTTTGCTGATACTGCCATTTTAAACGAAGTTGGAAAATACCAACCATGTAATAACACTATGATAAAGAAGGTAAGTATCCATGTAAGTCTGGCTAGAATATGCTCTGTTTCTTCATATTTTATAGTTTTTAACCACTCAGTTTTCACTTTTTTGCATTGATGCGAGACCTCGTGATGAAAGTTTAGTTTTGCGTTAATTTTATTGTGTATGTAGGCTGATTGGCATACATACTGACGCTTTGCAAAAACCGTACGTACCCGTGGAGCCACAATATCTTTCCGCCTCCTAGCCCGATTTTCTGGGTTATATGATAAGCAAAATGATTTCTCATTACCTTATAGAAGTACACGGTATTCTTGGCAGTTATTTTTACAGGTCAGTAAAATTAAAATTAAATTTCTCCGGTCTCACTAATGTGACATAACTAATGATAGATACGAGATTTTTCTCAGGTAGCTGTTACAATATTATGAAATAGATCGTTTAGTTTCTCGATAGTCTGATTTTAGTAGCAGGAGCACTGGTTTCGTGTCTCTTCAAATTTGTAAATTGACGACGAGAAAATATAACTAGAACTGGACAATTAGCTTCGAATAAAGGTGGATGGATAGGGCTCTTTGATGCCGATGGACATTTGTATCACCAAGGAATTTCTCAGTGCAACGAAACGGAACCCATGCCCTTATGAACTCTTAACAGTAGTGCAACAGCCGGAACTAGGAGGTGAGGTGAAAACTAAAAACCTAGAACAAGCCAAAACTTCGGCTGCCACTATCATGCGCTAACACCACTATTTATTTTCTTGTCTATCAATAACCCCCAATGGAGTTAATGGAGCGATCCATTTGTCAATACATCGATAAAATAAGCGACGTGAATTTGTTTTTTTTTAATTATTATTTAACGATAGGCTTGTGTTTGATCACCGTCTCGCCTGATGGTAAGCGATGATGTGGTCGACGGTGCAGCAAGCCTGCACCGTCCTCCCTCGACGACCTCGACGATGCCTAGAAGTAGTAGTTTCATATGCATTTCCATATTCCTTTATGTATCCAGTCATGGACATGAGTAGTGTGTCAGGCATGCATCGGATAGTGACTACATTCGGAATAGAAAGGACATGAAATTGAAACATTATTTTCTGAGTTTTAATGTAGCCAGTGACACCCGCAGGGTTAAGACGAATCGATCGGCCAACTCGTTTAGTCTCTAGAACGCCACATAGGAACAAACATACATACATACATACTTTCATACATACATAGACTAATAAACACATTACCCTCCTTCGGCAGTCGGGTAAAAAGAAGGCGAAAAATCCATACGTTCTACATACATAAAATATAATTCTTTGCACATAAAATTCGTTGGCAACGACCATCTCATCCGCCCTGTGACATTACGAGCTGATTAGCCATGAAATAACACCACATTATCCTGTTACGAAACGAGTTTAATCAGGTTAAAATAATTTTAAACATACATTGACTGAAATCAAAATAAGTGGGACTAAAATTTTATGGCCTTATTTTTAAAAATTACTGATGTGTTCAGCAACTGCTTAGCAGATTACAAATTTAAATGTTCTATAGAGCATTTAATAGGGAACTATCCGCAAAACTAAGCTCAGATGGCACCACAGACAACAATGTAAACAAACCAAACTGTCAAAGTCGAGCGGCAAAAGAACAATGGCGAAATCATAGCTGACTTAAATTTGAGCGTCTGAAAGTGAGTTAGGACGAAAGAATTTCTATTAATTGACTACGTTTTTTTTTCAAAGTATAACTTTAACTGGTTCACAACGGAACGGATAAAAAAAGCATTATAAATTATAGTTAGATTTTTTCGTTAACTCGCATTAGCTTAGTGTTGCCATTTTACACTTATTCTGCCAAATGACAAGTAGTGAATGTAGTAAGTATATCATTATTGTATTTGTTATTATAATAAATCGGAGTAAATAAATTAACAATACAGGTTATGTCTAAGTGTAGGTGTCCTTGCAGGTAGGTAAGAATACTGTAGTGTATTCGAAATAAATGAATTACTTAATTTAAATTAATGATAGGCAAAAAGACTAGTATACGAATCTAAAAAAAAAAGTAGCTTGGTTTTTGACGAAGATCTTTTGATACACGTCAAAGTCGCTTATATACATAAATATACTCTTTCCAAAGACTATATTTTACATTTCTTGCTGAAATAACTAGGAAAGGGCAATACTATAAGATTTTGCCCTTTTACTTCCACGAAATTGAATAATATTATCTACTTACTAAATGTTTCCCAGACATAACCTACAAAATTTAATGACTGAATATCTATTATTCTCGGCGTTATTGAACAAAAATTCTTGCAAAAACTAATTGACATGACCCTAAATTAAACCAGATATTTTTCATTTAGAGTCGTCGGAATTTAATCTCAGCTAAATCAATGTATGGGCTTCTGCCATTGACCTTTCGCAGGTTAAGCATACAAAATATAAAAATAGCTAACTAAAAATTGAGGAAAACAGACCATACTGCAGCTAAAAACCCGGCTTCAAGAGCGCGGTGCATCAGAAAAAGGAAAAAGAAAACGGATTTTGTCGAAAGGTACGAATATGAAAGCGAACATTGAAAATCTAGTGTAAGTTGCAGATAATTGACTATGTAATGAGATGAATGTACTTCTAATTAATATTCAAAACAATACTTCCAGTTTGATTTTTTATGACTCGCAAAATTAATTCACAGTGGAACCGTCTTGCACACAGTCACATTATGATGGTGGATAGCAGTCTAATGTACTATTTATGCCAAAAGCTGAATCTTCCTTACCACCCTTAACAATAACTTTTTAGAAAGGCGAGTTGTAAAAGTAGATATTATATATCTTTGTTTGGATAGTTCTTACTCAAAAATTAGGAATCTTGTCATTGAATCATAACTAAGTTTATTGGCTCTTGATATACATTTTATTTACAACCTACTGCCTTCATTCTTTCAGGTCTGATCCAAACATAGAAAGCTGGATAGGACTTAAAATGTACTTCAATGCGTATCTGCTGCACGTTAGAAAGGCGTTTGCAGCTAATGCATATGATTATATTTTATCGCACCACCCGGTCTAAGGCCTTCATGAAAATATCAATACCTATCTTTAAAACATGAACAGTATAGATATTATTATTTTGTATGTTTCTTCTGGATGAAAACAGAATTTAACATCAACATAGGCACACAATTGGTCTTGAGTGGTGTTATTTTTTCATGAATGCCATAAGATAGTATCACACCTATTTTCAAGAAGGGTCAAGGGCTAGATAGTTGTGTATAAAATTAGTTCCTACATATACCCAAATTTCAGTGCTGTGCTATTAAATATTCCTACTGTGTGTTACTTAATTATAACAAGAAATAAAATAAATACTGGTCAACCTGAGTAATGTGTCAAAACCATTAAAAATAGACCAGTCGTAAAAGTAAGTAACCGGTGTAACGGGTAAACTTATTATTTCTGAGAGTACTGAATCTGTATTATTGTTCAAGTAACAAATTTAATATTAAAAAAAAAGTTTATTTACAATATTTCACATCAATTAACAAGAGTTTTAGAAGGGCTATTGTCATGCAACTTAGGTCTAGAGTTGGGTCTGTATCTAGGCTATCTAGGTATACCCCTGATATCAAAGTTATTCTATTAACAAAAGGTGTTTTACTTAAATTTTTAAGATATTGTTGTAACTCTTATTCCTAAAAGCACTGGCAATTTAGAGTCCTGATGGTTTCTCCTCAATTTGATCAAAGTTTCCTTCTCTATTTATCTTTCATCGACTTTGTTTTGCTCCAAACAATGGTAGGTACCTATAACCCCCTTATTTAATATTTTTCTTTCTAGTTTCAGTGCTGTAAGAATAAATTAGGTTTTATTGCTGTGTTTAAGTGAATAAAAGTTGCCATAGGATTATACACTGTAATTAATCCTTCTTTTTAGGGTTCCGTACCCAAAGGGTAAAAACGGGACCCTATTACTAAGACTCCGCGGTCCGTCTGTCTATCTGTCTCTCACCAGGCTGTATCTCATCTCTCACCGTTATAGCTAGACAGTTGTAATTTTCACAGATGATGTATTTCTGTTGCCGCTATAACAACAAATACTAAAAACAGAATAAAATAAAAATTTAAGTGGGCCTCCCATACAACAAACGTGTTTTTTTGCCGTTTTTGCGATAATGGTACGGAACCCTTCGTGCGCGAGTCCGTCTCGCACTTGGCCGGTTTTTAAATCTTCTGCTTTAAAACGGTCAGGCCTAAATTTTTTGAAAATTCCGGCGAGGAACAGTAATTGCCCATTGCTTGCGAATATGGGCTTTTTCTGGGATCGTATGGCTGGTTTTATTTCTGCATCCAAAAACACAATACAATTTGCATTCTTGACCAACAGATAGCAATATTATTATTTGGTTTTTGTACACAAGTTATTCATAAAAACAGTAAAAATAGAACGCTAACCACAAACAGCAGTAGAGCCATGTTGTTATGTTTACTCCAATCTGTCAAGCGCCATCTGATGGCAGCAATTGGCAGTAATGTTCCCTATTTTGTTAGATTTCGGGCGCGAAGCGACGGTTAAAATAAAACCTTAGGACTCGTTTAAGAGTTTCTTAGAATAAACGACCCGCGCTTACAAAGTTCGATGTAAGACTACTTATTCTAACTAATTCTAATTATATGCTTAGGTCTAACAACTAAGCTGGTGGCCACTGGCGACAGCACATCCGTCATGTCTGGCTGATAAGGTCAAAAGTGCTGTGTCTGAGATTATTGCTCTACCACAGCGACGTGGTGGGTTCTGAGATTACACTTCTCCCCTTTTGGATCGAAGTTATCGGAAAAACTAGGCTTTTCTGAGAACATCGCAATATAATATTAACAAAAGTATAAGATGTTAAAACTATTACCTAATATAAGAGGATTTATCATAAAATCAGAATAATAGAGTTGAGACACGATAAGATAAGAGGATTAATCATAAAATGAGAATAACAGAGTTGAAAGTTGAGACACACTACTCGTAAGATAAGAGGATTAATCATAAAATGGGAATAATAGAGTTAAGACACTAATAACACAGTTCTCTGAATGACTCTATTTTCCTGCAGTTGAGCAGGATTGTCTTCAACACCATTCGAACGACGATCCTGCCTTATATATATTTTCCTTATAACATACTTATGCATAATTACAAGCTAACAATAAAAAGACGATCGCGTACAGAAAGTAAAGAGCGACACTGACACTGTTACTATTGGTTTCACTTTTTTCACTTTTGACACTATTCACACTATTCTTTAAAGGGTAGTTTAGATGGCATATGTCATCCAGGTTAACTCCTTTCAGATTTACAGGTTCAATATTTGTAGCGTCAGAGGTAAGTTCTCGTAAATCAGGTAAGTTTATCACAGGAACAGGCATGTACTCCGTCTGCAGTGAGTAAGAACGCTGTCCGTAGAGTTAGATATTTTAAAGTACCTGTGTTCTCTTATTATGATCCCTAATTAGTAATTGTTTGTATGCTTTATCAAATTCAGAGTTAAATGTAGAGTTTAATTCAGTATGACTGAACGCAACTTCAAACGGGGTTAAATCTAATTCTCAAATATTTATTGCGTTTCATAATGTATACAGTTGTTAGGGTAATTATTATATTAGTCACATTTATGGACCCTGTCGGGCACAGCATAGATTAGTAGGAGATAGGAGGAAGAACACACTATATAATTGGTTAAGTATTAGTAAGTTAAACTGTTCTATTAATACAGAAATTGAAATTAATAATTATAATTATTGTTTCTAAATTATATACTGCGTATTTATTATCTATTTAGTAACATAGTACAATTTTTTTTCTAATTTGTTCATATTGGGCACTTCATATTTATATTTATATAAAAATAAAAAATGTTTTGTATTATGGGTCGGCAGACATATCTTTAAAAGTGAGTATTTGTAGATACAAATATATAGTTATGAAGTTACTAATTATAATTTATCATTTAGGTATTCGCTTATGCTATAGTAGCATTTGCTAACAAGGAAGAGCTTCAATTTATTGATAAAGATGTTATATTTATTTGAATTCTTTATTATTTCGGGTAACTTATTATAAATGTTTATGGACATGACAAAGGTACTATTGGAGTGCATGTTTAGTCGCGATTGCGGTAAGTTTAGTCTATTTTTATGTCTTAAATTAATTTTCTTTTGTATGTCCTCTCTTTTTGTAAAGAATTCTGGGTACATACGCACAAATTTACAAACTTCAAATATATAAAGACAGGGTAAGGATAAAATCTTTAGTTCCTGAAAGTGGGGTTTACAGCTATCGGTGACTTCAATATTTACCAAGATTCTTATTAGTTTTTTTTGTAGGGTAAATAGCGTGGGTGCATCAGTGCTGTTGCCCCATATTAAAAGATGACACCGTATTAGAGCCACGCATGGCTTTCGCGTAGTACGTTACTAGTGTAGTTTTAAAGTCTGTAGTTTTTTTTAATCTCGTGGAGGGCGTATGAGAATTTAGATATTTTAGCTCTTACTTTCTGAATGTGTGACTTCCAATGTATGTGTTTATCAATGTTTAGGCCTAGTTGTGTGAAATTATCAACTACTTCATATTTATTATTTCTGTAGCTAATGTTTATATTTATTGGTGCTTTTTGGCGAGGGCGGAATGAAATTATTTTAGTTTTATTGAAGTTAATTTCTAGATTGTGTTCAGTCATCCAATTTATTGTAGAATCCAGTATGGAATTCAATTTATCATTTAAGTTAATATTTTGTTCACATGAGGTAACAGGACACACGGTTCATTTATATTTTTAGGTAGGTCGTTTACGTAAACAAGAAACAAGAAGCACCCAATTACGCTTCCTTGCGGGATTTGTTTGCTGTCGGATCTGATTAATTCTATTTCATTATTGCTGTTGTTATAATGTTCGATTTCAACGATTTGTTCCCTATGTTTCAAATAAGATACAAAATAGTCATAATATTTGCCGTGGAGTCCTATACTTTACTTAATCTTACTTTATCGTATGCTTTGGTCATATCAAGCAGAATTCCTATCGCGTACTTTTTATCGTTAATAATATCAAGGGCTTTTTGAATATATTTGTAAACGGCCAAGGTAGTGGAACGGTTTTTTCCCGGTTTTTTTCCATCTAAGGGACTATGAATAGTTATTTTATAAGCTATGACAGCATAGGTCATTACAGACCCTGCATTTGTACATTTATTTTCATATTTTGCCATTCTGTATATTTCTATAATTGTAGAATGAAAACGTTTTATGAGACCCATAAAGTTTGGATTATTGGGGGTCCCTATGTGCAGTTTTATTTTATGTAATTCTGTCAGTTCTCTTAGTAATTCGTTGTTGAATTCAGTTCCAGGGTCAGAACTTATTTTCTGTGGTGTAACGTAAAAAGAAAAATATTTCATTCGTAATCTAACCACTTCGGGTGTTGAACGAGATGGAATTTCTATGGCTTGACCTAATTTAGTAAAAGCATCAATTAAAGTTAGATAATATTTCGATTCTATGCTAAACAGATCTATAAATATTTCCTGGAAAAGTGCATGCAGAGTTTGTATAAGTTGCAATAAAGGCTTAATGGGTTTCCTATCATATTTAGAAGTTTTACACCGCTCACATGAGTTAATAATGCAGAAAACGGTTTCCAACAAATTTGGCCAGTAATAGTTACGACGAATTCGTTTAATGGTTTCGGTAATGCCACGATGACATGTCTTGCCGTCATGTAATTTAATCACGATAGATTTTGATCATCTTCTACGTAAATAACGCGTTCGGTACATTCATAGAAGTTAATCCTATCGTTCTTAAACAGATTAATTATGATATTACTAAAACATTCCTAAGTTCTTGATTTTCAAAATAAATTATATACTTTATTTTTGGTTTTATATAGTCTTTCATAAATGCTTTGATGATGTTATGGTTATGAAGCGGCAGAAATACTTCAGAAATCTTTTGGTTATCCCTAGTTAAATCTTTTATTTGAAGCTCATTATGAAACCAGCAAAAATCAAATATTTGGTTAGGCCAATAATTGCTTCTTTTAAGATGGGTATCCCACTTGATTTAAGATCTTTGGCTGAATTAACTATCTGTATGTAAGAAGATTCGGGCAGTATGGGGTAATTAGGTGATTTGTCAAGTACGGCTTTAGTTTCTGTTATACTTATTGGACTAGCTGTAGTGGTTCTTTCAGAATCGGATATGGAAACAGTTCTAGAGCCGTCTGTATCTTGTCTGGTCATGTGTTTTTGTTCCTCTTCTTCGTCTATATTAACAATAATTGAGCTATTGTCAGAATCGTCGGCTCCTCCTAGTACATCTAAGCGAATGCGAGATAGCGGGTCTGCGCTCACGTTTTGTTTGCCTTTTTTATATATTTAACGTTTAAGTCATATTATTGTAAACGCAAACGCCACCGCGTTAACTTGCTGGTTCCTTAAGTTGATACAACCAGACTAGTGGCCTATGGTCAGTGTAGAAGTCAAATTTGTGTCCGTACAAATAGGGCCTGAAGTGTTTTGTCGCCCAAAGGATTGCCAATAACTCACGTTCAATAGTACTATAATTTTTTTCAGTATCCGTCAACGTTCGACTAGCATAAACTATATGGGCTTGACACTTTTTATAGGTCCCTGTGATTATATATGTATACCGCACCAATAGCGACTTTAGAGGCGTCGGTGGTTAGTTCAAACGGTTTAGTTATTGTAATATGGGTGCATTAATTAAAAGTGCCTTGCATTTTTCAAAGGCCTCATTAAACTTTTGATCTGTGACAACTTTCTTACCCTTTTTCAAACAAGCTGACAAAGGTTATGTAACTCTGGAGAAGTCTTTAATAAACCGCCTGTTATAGCCCACAAATCCTAGAAATCATTTGATATCAGTCTGTGTTCGTGGTAAGGGGTAGTCAAGTACTACCTGTATTTTGTCATTATTTGGTCGAAGTCGGTTTTTAGTCCCTGTATGTCCTAAGTACCTACTGCACTTCCTTACGTAAAAATTCAGACTTATCCAATTGAACCTTAAGATTAGTCTGCCGCAGACTATCAAAGACAGATCATAATCTCTGAACATGTTCTAATATACCATTTGAATTTCATATGTAAATATGTTATCCAAATAGTCCATACAATGTATACCCTGCAACCCTCACAAGATGTTATCCATTGTTTTTTGCAAGTTCTCTAGAACGGTTTACATACCGAAGGGCATACGGCAGAATTTGTAGTGGCCATTTTGTGTAGAAAAACTGTTTTCTGGCTGTCAGGAATTCAATTTGATGGTAACCGGATGCTAAATCTAGTGTGGTAAAATAATTGCTTTTGCCAAGTTAGTCAAATAAGTCATATATGTTGGGAAGTGGGTACTTATCGTCGATTGTTATGCCATTGAGTCGACGATAATCTATAACCATTCTGTATTTCACCTGACCGGAAGCATCAGCCTTTTTGGGCAGCAAATTCACAGGTTCACTCCAGGGTGAGTGAGACTCGCGGAACAACATAATTTGGGTCTTCATTAGTGGTCCGTATATTATGTTTACCTCAGTTTGTAAAGGTCAAGGGCAACTCTTCAAAAAATCAAAATCATTTTTTTTTATTTCTCGTGGGCCTTCAAGGGCCCTTATAAAACGTCATAAATTTATGATACCCGTACGGAATGAAATTTTATATTTATGATGTGGACAACAGATATGATGAATTGATTGGAATGGACGCATGATTGGAATGCATGAAATCAAAAATGGAAGGTAGATCACTGACTGTTAGTTCGTTCAAATAAAATAATTGGTAGCTAAATCCATTCAAAATATTTGTAAAAACTGTTATTAATTACTAATCAAATATTGTACACAATTACTGTATTTTTACAAACTTAAACCTAAAATTAATTGATAAACGAATGTCACCGGTAGTTGTTGCTGTGTGACGTCTTGTCATTTGTTTAAACGTATAATAGTCCGGTCAAATTAGACATATCAAATTGTATTAATTCGCATAGAGCTGAAAATTGGTACGAATGTTCGGAACACCATTATAAATTAAATTTAAAAAGTCCCCATCGATCCCATACTTGCAAAAAAAAAATTCAAGGTCAAAGGACACAAATATGGGTTTTTTGCGTTTTTTAGCCGAACGGTACATTTTATGATAAAAATAGGTTAAACGAAATTGTAGATTATGCAATTGTCTTTAAAAAAGAATCTAAAATTTTTCTCGTAAAAAGTTGAAAAAGTTGTATTCTACATAATATACACACGTTTCCACGCCACCTGGCAGGTAGTGTACTTGGCGCGTCTTTTTTAACGTGGTGTCCCCGATAGGCCTTTTACAACTTTTTCTTCATTTAACAATCTATTGTGATCCTGTTTAATTCAATACTATTCAAAATTATGTAAAAACTGGTACTATTGGACATGATGAAAGCCGTGTGATTTAAAAAAAACAATGGTAAAATCCTTCTCATGCATAATCATCTGATAATTCTGCTTCTTCTTCCTGTTCTTGTGGGTGTAAGTAAATTGTTCTAACAGCGATTTGTCAGATGTCTCCTCACTAATATCGTACGAATCCTCTTCTGATGGCGATTCAAGATTAGAGCATGAATGAGCTTAAAAACTGGTACATGCTAAAGAACAAAACAATCCTATTTTTTTTGCAGCCGCATTTAGCATTACATCCTTTTTTACAATTGCAAAAAATTGTGTTGAGGAGTTTTTCCGGTGCAGGTGGAAATAAAGTCTGAATTGGTTCCAAAGTATTGTTGATTAACTTCCAACCCCAAATGAGTTTCCGGACACAACAAGCGTTTTATTTGAAGGTAAAACGCTGCTATTAACAATACTTAATTCGTGCTTCCGTTAAGACATCTGCCTTTTTGACGTTTGATTTTGTCTGTGGTACTCTTTTCATTTACCAACGCTGTCATATATATAGTATGAAAATTTGTTCGTTTGCATAAACCCCTCCTCAAGTGAAGGTGAAGGTCTCCTCTAAAGAACTCCATTTGTCTCTATCTTGAGCTATTTATACCAACTCGTCTGCCTATATCGTGTGGGGTCTGCCTTTGAAACGCTTGCCGTTTGGACCCTTCCACGTTGTTACCCTGCTGGTCCATCTCTCGTCCTTAAGCCTCGCTACGTGCCCAGCCCACGTCGTCCATTTTAGTTTTTTAGCCTAGATTAGAGCATCCGTCGCTTTGGTGGTTGCTCTGATTTTTGTGTGACGAATTTTTTAATCTTGAGCATTCTTCTTTTTATGCCGCGTTCGCAGGTAGTGATTTTTATTATGGATGTATTTGTTCCAAGTTTGACATGCGTAAGTTAGGCAAGGTAGTAGGCATGTCGTCAGAACTTTTGTTTTGATATTTATTGGCATGTTACTTTTGAATATCTCTCTTAAGGACCAGTACTTGTTCAAAGTATTTTGTAACTCTTCGTTCTAATTCTAGTTCATTTTGTTTTCTATTGAAGCCAATTTGTTTTCCAAGGTAGATGTATTTTTGGTATATTTCAGAGTTTCATTGTCTACTGATATTCTTCTGTGCATACTATTTGTCGTGACCATTGTTTTTGAAAGATTCATGTCTAGTCCTACCTGCTTGCTGGCTGTGTTTAGTGAATCAATCATGGTTTGTAGTTTTGTGCTAGATTCTGACAACAGAACTAAGTCATCTGCGAAGCGTCAGTGGGATAAATATTTGCCATTGATGTTTAATCCAGTCTTTGCCCAGTTTAATCTTTTTATTATTGACTATATAATAGATTTATATAATTTGAGACAGCGGGTCGCCTTGTTTCACTCCTATTCCGATGGAGAACGTAGGACCAGTGGATTTTAGTTTCATTTTTGCTGTACTAACTTTGTAAATGTTCCTGATTATATCTATATACTCTTGTTCAACTTCTTAAGCTTGCAGGGCGGTCCATATACTTGAATGTGACACGGTATCGAAGGCTTTTTTATAATCGATATATACCATGTAGAGCGCTCTTTGCTTCTCTTGGTATTTTTCCATTGTTTGTTCTAGAGTATATATAAATGATCGATTGTTGAAAAGCGCTTGTGAAAGCCTGCTTGTTCTATTGGTTTGTTTCCTTCTACTGTGACACTTATTCTTTTGTTAATTATGGAGGAAAACAGTTTTTAGATACATGAGAGTAAGCTTATAGGCCTGTAGTTTGTGATATCTTTTGAGTCACTTTTTTTGTAGATTAAAATTATTTCCGACTCTATATACTGCGAAGGTATTTCAGCGGTTTTTAATATAAGGTTAAACAAGTGTGTTAAGGGTGGAGTCAGCGGCGGGTATACAGTTAATATCATTTGCATTGCTATGGATATATATGTTACCCTGTGCTTTATATAGGGTTTTATAGAAATGCGTGGCTACATCTATGATTTCTTTGCGATTATTTACGGTACCTTCTTTGCAGTTTAAGCCATCTATCCAATATTTATTTGTTCTTAGTTATTTAAGGGCTTTTTTTGAGCTTCTTGCTTATTCCGAATGTTTTTCGATAGTCTTCGATTTGTAGCTTTTGTAGTCATGTTTAATGGGTAGTATTTAAACGCAAATCAATAAATATCCTTTTTCTATGCAATAAAATTCCGAATTCTCATCAAAATTACTGATTGCGCAGCAAAATATTCAACGCAAAATATCACTAAACACACTACAATTTATTTTCGCAGCGTACAGCGATTTTTCCTAAAGCAAAAGCTTTTTTATTAATGCACAGCTAATAATCTTAATGCACATCATACATGTTAACTCTTTTTCTTTTAAATCCATGGTTAAAGTTTTTACAATTACTATTTATATCGACGTAGCCCCGCTGCGCGGGGCTCCTCTAAAGGGTCTAAAGTAACCTAACACGAAGAAGATGACGGGAGCTGAGTTCGCTCGCTTTGCTCGCTCACTTCAGCTGCCGTCATCTTTTCGAACCTAACCTGTCCGTGTCGGGGTGCCCTAAGTTCCCGAGCTCGCTTCGCTCGCTCTTGGACTAATGACTTCTTGAAAATTAGGACAAATGTGATGAACAGGTTTTGTTGTACTTACTGGTTAATATGCGACTGAGATAGTTATTTTGCTACGAAATATGGAAAATTTGCTGTGCAGTTAGTATTTCTGCTATGTATATTGTAGTATTTTTGTACAAAAATAAATTTAACTGTATTGCATTATGAGGAAAAAAGTAATGTCATATTGATGTATAATTTCGAATTATCTGCAGTTTGAGTTTTGCTAAACATTTAGTAAGTTATTTGATGTAAAAAAGAATATAAATGATGAGTATGTATTGATAGACGATTATTTTATTTGATATGCAATTAATAATATCCCATGTTTAATTTACTTATTAGTTTGTATAGAGCTGATATTTAAATTTTGTGGCTCGAGTTTTTGTCTTAGCATGCTGTAACCCTTTGATAAGTGAGTGTACGCCAGTGTACGCTCTTTAAGATCTTTATGGTTACCTTTTGATATTTCGTTAGGTATTCTAGCGTCTTGTAAGCTCTGGGTTATAATAAGCCTGTAAAGATGTTTTTTCTTGGCATTTATTTATATCCTGTAAGTGAGATGAAATGTTTTGTTTACAACATATTATTTCTTGTTCAGTTTTCAGTTATGAATATCGATTGCTTTTGTACGCTGTGCATTTTTTTTTCTGCTTCGTGATGGACACAGTGCTGCTCTGATTGCTCTGTGGTCCGACGGGTAGTTCAGATTAAAAACTTCTATGTTTTGGTAGATGTTTGTTTGACTCGACAGTACGTAATTTATTTAATTTTTTCCATTCGGTGATCGCCAGGTCCATCTTTGGTTGTATTTTTTATGGAAGAAAGTATTCAAGATGGCAAGTTTGTGTTCAAGGGCGAAATCAATTAGCCTCTAATCTCTCTGGTTTCTTTCACCATATCCGTTTGGTTTCATTATTAGACGTTCATGTTTTCTTGGTTCTCCTATTTTCGCGTTAAAATCACCCATTATTATATAGTTCATGTAAGCTTGGTCGAGGGCTCTATTGACATTCGCGTAGAAGGTGATATTCTCCTCTTCACACGCTTCTTTCTATCGGTGCGTATATTTTTATAATTGATATGGACAGTCCTTGTATGTTTAAGTTCAATAATGCTACTCTATTATTAATGTCCATGAAACTTACAATCCAGTTCTTGAGAGTTTTATAACCGACTACATATTTACCAAGTGTGTGTCCCGTGTGACATAGTATGAAATTATTATATTCTTTTATCCGGGTGCCCGTCCGTCTTATTTAACACAGTCCAATTACGACGTATAAATTGACGCCATTGAGAGCTTCGCTAAGTTCGATTAAGCGTTCGTAATTAGATAAAGTTCTGACGTTGTAAGTTACTATGTAGAGCTGATCTTTCTTCTCGTTTGTTGAGTAAAGTGTTTCTTGGGTTTGTGTCTCTTTTTGTATTATTGAAGAAGTTTGAGAAATCTTCTTTAGAGGGTTTTGGTCTTGATCTTCCACGGTGACCAGTCGGATTGGCAGATTATTTTCGTTGCTTAGTTGAAATTGATTGAATGTTGCATCGCTGAGGGAGGGGAGCGTTGGTTGCTATGTATGTATGTTAGTGTTTATATTGTCGTTATTTTGTTTACGTGGTGTAGTGACGTTTTAATTTACTAGGTAGTTTAGAATGTCTGGTTTTAGAACTCCTTCTGAGACACTGTTTGAACTGGGTATAGATTGGGTTTGATTGTTTTATTTGTTTTTCTTGATGGCTCTTGCTGTACCAGTTACCAGTGCTTGAGGGTTGGGATCTGACTCTGTTGAAGTTGATCGTGTTCTATTGTTGCTTTTTTTAATACACTTTGCTCCACACTAGGAATTTCTTCCTGTATCGTGGGTGCGTTTACAAACATTTAAACTCACATACACAAGACACCTAGAACCGGAATAACTATCTGTAGGCCGTACAAATATTTGTTCCGTGCGGGAATCGAACCCGCGACACGCTGCGCGGCAGCCGACCGGTCATCCACCACGCCAACCGTGTCGACTGTTTGATTTTAATATAACAAGTTTATCGTATTTTATCGTGACTTCATTTCCTTTCTCGCGCTCTCTAGTTGCTTCTTCTTGTAGTTCTTTCCTTTTTTCTAATATGTATTTAGGGTAATCTTCGTTCAAATAATATTGGGTGTCTTTCAATAATCTTTTTTGCTTGAGAATGCTTATCTTTACACTAAGGGTAGAAAAAGTTACAATTATTGGTCGCGGCTTATCACCTTTTTTCCCACTCTCTTTATTTCCTGGATATCTATACAATCCAATTTTAAGGACAGTTGTTTCACTTATGAAATGCATTATATTGTTCTAGTACGGGGCGGACGTGATCACTTGAGGTAGATAGGGATTCTGGAGGTTGTAAGGCTCCTGGTAATGGCTCAGGTGCGGGGGTGTTCTCAGAGGACCTCAACATCCACATAGCCGTGCCACTTGGGGCACACAACACGGTGTTCCAGGCAGAGTGTGTGGGCATCACCCTGGCCGCATCGGCCATTCTAGACAGGAAGTTAAAGGACTTCCCAATACGTATTCTCTCAGACAGCATGGCCGTCCTGCAGGCGCTGGGCAGCCACACCGTCTGCTCCGGACTGATATACGAGTGTCACCAACGCCTAAACCAGGTTGGGTCAAGCAATAAAGTAACCATTCAATGGATCAAGGGACATAGTGACTCCCGAGGCAACGATGCGGCGGATGAGCTCGCGCGTAGGGGGTCCAGTATGGCGGCGGTTGGTCCGGAGCCAATCGTGCCTATAACATTTGGCTACCTCCGCAGTCTGGTAAGGAAACGCATCAAGGAGCAACACCACAAATTGTGGATTGATCACAGTGAGTGCAGGCAGTCCAAGGAGGCACTTCCCTCTTTGGATGGTCGTTTTACGCAGAAGGCCCTACGTCTGACGAAACAGCAGTTGCGAGCAATCACAGCTGTAACGACTGGCCACGGGACTTTTAATAAGCACCTTTTTGTCTTAGGGATTACGGACAGCCCGCTGTGCAGGGCATGCATGGAGGAGGACGAGACAGCATCGCACCTGCTTCTAAGCTGCCCAGTAATCGCCGGTTACAGGGCCAAACACCTCGGTGAACCAGGTACCGTACAGGAGGTAGTCAGCAACACGAAGGCGCTGTTGGCCTTCCTCGAGGAGCTGGGATGGATCGAGTGAGAAAGTTGGTAGAAGGTTAATTCCCACCCGTACGCAAAATACGCGCTTAGTCGTGGAGTTGCGGAAAACAGACCGTTTTAACCTAACCTAACCTAACCTAAGGCTCCTGCTCTAAGCGCGTGGACGCCCTTGCACCTATGTTCAGTTGTCTTCGGAAATTCAGGAACCCAGGAGTCGGTTGAAGGCCGCTAGCGTGTTTGTAGGTGAAGTTCTGATGTCCAGAAAATGAAAGACTTGATTTTTCTTAACGTTTTGCGATGTTTTTCGTTATGCAAAGTTACGTGGATTTGACTTATATTAAAAAATGGCTACAAATTGAACGGTGCGCATGCGCACTATTCAACCTCAACACTTTACCGTAACGAGCGTCTCGAACTTGCGCACACGCCGATTTTTATTTACAAACAATTTTCACTACAAATTTATACTAGGAATCGCCAGAACCTCCCCTACCCCTGAACGGATCAGAGAGTTTGATATACGGTTGGATGCGCCCTGGAATGGCCCATCCAACGAACCTTCAATCAAATTCCTAGCTACTTGCCCTGAAGATATTATCCAGGAAGAATGGGGAATGAAGGGAAATTCTGTCGATTTTGAGACTTAGAAGCTATTTTCTTCTAAACTATATGTCGCATCAAGGCTGGCCGATAGATGTAAACCATCGGGAAGTCAGGATGTATTCCCTTAGGTTAAGACATCGTGTGTGGGCAGGTCGGTGGGTACAATCGTGCAAATGAAATCACATAAGTTATTCGATACACTGGGTTTATTCAAATAGACACAAGTTACATTCTTGCTTACTAATGTTACGGATCGACACTGATTTTACGACGTCTTAGCTCTACGGCTGTCAGTACTCAAGTGCCATATTCCGCACCTCGCAAGTGCTTATAAAAGCGCGCCAATGCGTATTTGCTATATTGCGTATATTGACTGCCGCTAGGGGCTTGCTTGCGATTTGTTTTGACGTCCGTACTATTGACTAAACCCGACACGGCCATCCTGCGAGACAGGCGTCCTCGTCTGTTCCTAATTGTCAGGTTTTAACAGTGTATCGAATCATGTGGAAATCCTCAATGGATGTCCTCAGCCCTTGGGGAAAGCTGAGGGGTCTGTCAGACTCCTACTGACTAAAACCACATTCAATTGAATGTCTCTAAATGTTTTCAAATGACCTTCACGCGCCAGAAATCGATAGTAAATTCAATCTATAGTCTCAACCGACTTACCTTTTTTTTTTTTTTTTTTTTTTCTCAACCTACTTACCTGGGGCAAAGTTAACAGCATAAGGGATTTAGGTATTATACAAGATAGCAAATTACTGGTTGACCAACACATTGACAGTATTGTGGGCAAGGCTTCGAGGGCCCTAGGATTTGTAATAAGAACCTCAGCCTGTTGCCGTTCTCTGAAGCCTATCGAAGTTTTATACTGTTTGTTCGTGCGCAGCCACGTGGAGTATGCATAGCAAGTCAGCGCAATATGGGATCCATAAGTCACGCATTGAGGGCATCCAGAATAAGTTTCTGAGTTCAACACCAGTTCTCTAGGCCGTAATTCCTTTTGAGAGGCGAACGTGGAACACACACGTCGCCTTCTCGGGCCTCTCTCAGATGACAGATCCCCAAATCTATCACCCGCAGGCATCATCTTCTTGTCCTTGCTCCATGCCATCTCATGGTCACCTCGTGTTGCACCACACGTCGTCTTAGTCCACTCCATCCTAGCAATCGCCCATCATACAAGGGATGTTTTTCTGAAACAAACAAAATTTTCAAACAGTATCTGCTCGTCCAATCCTGACTCATACACTAGAGTGAGGAAACATTTTGAAATAATCAAACATGATCATTCATATCTCTGTTCACTACTGCAAGGAACGAGTAAATTCTATTTCCTATTTAAATAAAATAGCAACCTCATCGATTTGGTACCTAAAAGCACCCAATCTTCGTGATTATAAAGTTCAAGTACCACTGATAGTCAAATTGAATCAAACAAAAGAAACAATATACCAGGTTTCTTATTCACGATCTTTAGCCATCACATAGCTCTACTAGCTATCTCATAGCTCTCTTAGTTCTAAATTGCTCTACTCGCACATCTCCACGATGCCGAGTCAACTCTACTCTCTGAACTCAGAACTTGTTCACACAGAGATTTAGTACTTACTACTTTATCTACAATCTCAATTGGTACTTGAGCTTTGTGTGTCTTACAAACACGATCTACGCATAGTAATCAAAATTATAAAACCAAAATTATTTTAATTTTCGTAATAAGGGCTTGACGATTCGAACGTCATCAACATTAATATGGTGACCTCACCACACGCGTGACTGCGAGTTTACTTTCTTTTAACCTCATGACTCAATAGAAACTTTCTGTAAGGTTCCTAACACAAACATGAATTTTCACACCAGCCATAGTGTCACACAGACTTACAGGTGCCATACAGGCCTACCGTTGCCATAAAGGCCAACAATTGCCACACAGGCCAACAGTTGCCACACAGGCCAACAGTTGCCACACAGGCCAACAGTTGCCACACAGGCCAACAGTTGCCACCTAGGCTCACAGCTGCCACCTAGGCTCACAGCTGCCAAACAACGCTCGGCTACTCCTGACCGAACTAGATTATTGGGTTCGTGAAAATAGGGAAATTTTAGAACCCTACTCTTTAACTAAATCATTACCCTGGGCCATGTACCACTAGTCGCTCCAAACAAAGTTTAAAACTTATTCTGCAGCAAAAACTGCCAAGCTTACAGAAACCCTCGAGTAAAACCTCCAACGCCATGGCTCCCTAGCCGACCAGCAATTATATTGCTCTCACAATGGTCTCTCGGTCTCTCTAGACTCCGACCTCCACCAGAATCCACTGATACGGTCAAACATAATACGTTCGACAGACTGAATTACTCGACACCTTAAGCTTGCTCATCATCATCAAATCCATTTGACATCAACATCGACTGGTACATGACCCGCTGGCATCTGCCCTAACCTACCTTGTGTATACTTGTAGGTTCTAAGCGTACTTATTTAAAGCTTTCGGTGTTTAACGATCACCGTCCTGTCATAATCACCTATCGTGGACTTAATACAGGGCCTATTCGAACCAGAGATTCCCACACAATACTTCATTAGAAAAAGGTCCAACGATCAAAAAGTTCAACAACTAAACAAAGTAATCGTAAAAATTCTGTTACTCTTTACCATAATTCAAAGGCAATGCACACTCAACTCATGAAACTTCTTCGTTGACCCATCGCCACATGTTACTCATGAGGTGCAGTCCAAAGTTCTGAGTATGACAAGTGTACAAGCCATCAAATTTGGTCTCACTACCACTGTCATCAACTATGACGTCTAATTCTCAAGGAACGTGATCGGGGATCCTTCTCATAATATTCTCACTACATACCGACTGTTAATATGAGGGGAACAATTAAGCCTGATAATATTTGCGTCTCAATAGCTCTTGTGAAGGAGCTTTACGAATTAACTCGGTTCAATATCATTAAATTCAAATATCAACAGTAACCATTTACTATCGCTTACTAACTCAGTTTTCATGTAAGGAAACCGATCGCGAGATCTTCTCTGGTAATATTACTTTGAAAGTAAGCAAGTGAATTCAGATCTGAAGACGCGGGTTGTAAACCGTTACGCAACATAAGATCTATTCTGAATACAAGTAAATGACCAATACCGTTACTAACTAACTCGATACAATTTCGTTACCCCACGACATTACTAACTCGCTTTGCCACTGAAAATGACTAGTTGTTAAGTCACTTTGGATAGCTCATCTTCTTATGGGATATTAAATCCTAAAGTTCATACTGAACCAAATGATGGAACTACCGCCAATAGGCAACTCATTAACTACTTGCTTACAAGTGTGTCTTAATTACCTAGTGATAGTGCTAGATGTAACCACGACCAACACAGTGGTCAAACATGAACACTCTTAAAGATCAAACTAGCATCTCTTCACTAGAGAACATTCGACCTCACTATCGAAATAACATGGAAGCGACTCACCGAATATTCCATTCGAAACTTGCGAGCGCCCGACTTCTCAGCTGTGGTCGTAATGTTCGGCTACCACCTGCGAACTGCTAGCCTGCCGTTCCATTTAACCTCTCGGGTGTTGACACATCAGCCTTCGCATACACCATCTGAACCACTAGCCTGCAGCAGAGGCTCCACTGCGACGTAATATGGTATCTGAAACGTGAAAAACATTACGAGAGTATATGTTCACACAGTTATCTTAACTATACTCAGATTTGATGGAAATTAACCGGTGCAGAGGTGTAGTAAACTAAACCGGCACAGCAAAATGGGTTATTGTTGACATGAACCACACAGACCACACAGTACAGAACTCAAGTGTCCAGGTAGGTAGATATGGGCTTTAGAGAATCCAATGAATGCCATAGCGTCAGTGGAATTTTAAGTCGCAATTAACGAGGCCTTGTAGGACTTACTACGTTCCAGATAGTTTGGCTTCCTGACTCGAAAAGAAGAATACTATGCTTCTCCTCAAACTTAACCCTCACTGCATAAAACTATCACAGTATCAAAACTAATCAAAATATTTCATTTGGTATTATCATAATTTCCAGAATTATGTGTTCGGTACGGCATTGCTACTATATGGCTATTAAGTCTGAACAATAATATTCAGCTAAGGACCATTACCAGTGATAGTAGAATAATAACTCTTCAGCAACACTAAAACTTGATCGGTGATAACTAACATGAAATTACGACCGGACACGGGCCACCCTGACGATCCACTGACCGCCATACCGTACACTAAATCAGAATTTTGAATAATGATTACTCTTGGCCATAGTCATAACAAAATGAAAACGACTCACCAGATTGGCATAAAGATCAGTGTGTATGGATCTATCCACACGTCTACACGCTCCTCCTTGACCTGTCCAGCTCCTTGGTTGTTGCTAGCCTCCTTGCTGCTCCCTTACGGACTGGTTTTTACATTATTTTATTTTCGAGGGTAGTCGCAACTGACAGCGCGATATTTTTTTTGCAAGAATGTAACCGACATTTTCACTAGCTTTGTTTTTACGTGTGATCTCATTAGCGAATCCCAATTCTGATGTCGCATCAAGGCTGGCCGATAGATGTAAACCATCGGGAAGTCAGGATGTATTCCCTTAGGTTAAGATATCGTGTGTGGGCAGGTCGGTGGGTACAATCGTGCAAATGAAATCACATAAGTTATTCGAGACACTGGGTTTATTCAAATAGACACAAGTTACATTCTTGCTTACTAATGTTACGGATCGACACTGATTTTACGACGTCTTAGCTCTACGGCTGTCAGTACTCAAGTGCCATATTCCGCACCTCGCAAGTGCTTATAAAAGCGCGCCAATGCGTAGTTGCTATTGACTGCCGCTAGGGGCTTGCTTGCGATTTGTTTTGACGTCCGTACTATTGACTAAACCCGACATATACATTTTTAGCACTAGGTTACTACATAGGTCTAGCCCTTCTATAGGGCTATAGAATTGCACTACTTCTATAGCTACATTTACATCTTCCAGGCGCACAGATATATACACTCGCGGACTTTTTTGTAGCTAATAATGAGTACTTTAACTATATATTACATATTTTTTATGTATCATCAATAGTTTTATCAGCGCACGCCATGTAATGAATTTTATAGGCAAAAGAAGATTGCTACTTTGGGTTACATTATTGCAATTAATAAGGATCTCTATTTCTTTTACAATAAATTATAGCCATTATATTATTACTTCTTTATAATTTAGCTGTCTATTGGTGAAAAAATGGTTAAAATCGGTCAAGTTATTTCAGAGCCTATTCGGTAGAAACAAACAACAAAATCTTTTCTCTTCATAATATGTACTCGTATTAGTATAGATTACAAAAAACAATTCTATTACTTCGCACTATTTTCCTTTTCCGATCGTTCTGTGTCGTTTCCAAATCAAAACTGATCCACGACATTTTTTTTTTAATGTCATCCCGCAGTCCAGGTATGGTCATCTGATGAGGAGGGATGAAACGCATGTTACTAAAAATGTGGATGGATGGAGAGGGAGGGGACGGCCAAAGAAAAGATGAATGGACTGTGTGAGGAGTGATATGAAAGAAAAGGTAGTCAATGATAGTGTGATGGGGGACAGGTCGGTATGGAAGAAGAAAACGTGTTGCGCCGACCCTAAGTAACATGGGACAAGGGCAGGTAGATGATGACGTCATCCCGCAGTTCAACCATATGATGACTACTACTTAGCCGGACTTTCCCTGTGAAGCCTCCAGTCAGGCACAAAAACTTAACCTAAGCGACCACGCTGAGAGCTATCCTGGGGGGACAATTAGGGCTGGATCTAGATAAAGTGATTCTACCATCCGTTCGGTAAATACCTACGTGGAGAAGAACGGACAAGAGACTTCATTTAAATCTAGTAATTTAACTACTGCTCAGCGGTTCGCGGGCTGGCTGGATTTTATTAAAAAACACGCGATTGGCTTCGGCGGCGAGGACGGAGCGAATGTGGTTGTATGTATACATATCTTGTATTCTACTCCCTACGGCTCTTATGGAGCAGAGTGGAGGGGTCATTGGGGGTATGAGAATATACCTCAGTTGGCGAAATCATAAGATTTAAAGGATTACGCCTTAATTACGTATGTTCTAATTGAAAGGGTATGGGGTACGACTTAATTGCGTACCCATAGACGTTTCTGAAAACGAGGCTATCTAGCTCCTCTGTCATTGACGGGTACCTATTGAAAAGGTACCGGGCAGAAGCTGGGGTGAGATCACCAGTTTTTTCGATCTCGGAAGCCAGCGATCGGGCGGTCGGGCTTCATCTGTCCAAATTGCGTACGCACTGATAATAATATCAGCGACGCTGCGTCTGGGATTAGGGCCGTTGGACTCAACGTGGGACGGGCTCGCGGCGGCGGCGGTTGTGGGAGCCCCATGGCGGCCTTGAGCAGGCATGGGGGCGGCAGGGACCGCTGGCCTGTTGGTTGATCTGGGAGCCACACTTTGGTGGACTGACCCACGATGAACTGGTTGATCTGGGAGCCACACTTTGGTGGACTGACCCACGATGAACCCGACCGCTGGAACGCAAATGGTCTAACTCCCAACAGAATTGAGGTTGAAATGTTGTTAAAAATGCATGACCTAGATATATTACTTATAATTATCTGACACCCATTTCACTAACAATAGTCAAATAATTATAAGAAATTACAACATTTACACAAAAAATCATCCTGATGGAACTGCACACGGAGGACCAGGTATCATAATTCGATCCTCAATAGAACACCATGAGCTTGCTCAGTTCAAAACAGACCATATCCAAGCTGCCACGGTAAATAACGGACACTTTATGTATAATATAATATCTCATCAGCATTCAAATAGCCTTTATTAACAAACTTAAAACTAATATTTACATAATTTTTGAGAATATCAGACATCGGTTTGTTTGTCTTGCTCACTAGCATAGGCCTCCCCCAGACCCTTCCACAGTACACGATCTTGTGCTTTTCTCCTCCACGCAGCGCCTGCTGTCGATCTGAGATCATCTTCCCATCTACGCACTGGTCTTCCCCGTTTCCTCATCCCCTCTCTCGGGTACCATTCAGTAACATCTTTGGCCCACTACTCTATACTACTATGGAGTGTGTGACCTGCCCACTGCCACTTTAGTCTTTTAATTGTGAATGTCACGTCCATAATATTAGTTTTTTCTTTATGAGTTTTAATTTGACTTTATCTTTTCTCTTCAGGTTTAACACGCTACGTTCCATGTTATGTTGGCATGTTTCTAGTTTGTTTATGTTTTCATTAGTAAGAGGCCAGGTTTGGCAGCCATACGTCATAACAGGAAGGATGCAGGCGTTGAAAGTATGTATTTTTAGCTTTAGAGGTATAGATGGATTTTTTTGAATTTCTTTTAAAGATCAATACCTTTTCCATGAAGAGTTAATCCTATTTTGAATTTCTTTAGTGGTGAGTTGAGTTGGGGAGATAATTTGCCCTAGGTATACATACTCTTCAACATATTCGATGTTATTGTTGTTTATAGAAATAGGTGATTTTATGTGGTTGGTCATTAATTTAGTTTTAAGCGTGTTCAACTGAAGTTCAACTTTGGTGCTCACACTTACTAGCTGTTCTAGCATTTCTTGTAGAGGTTTAGGGTTATCCGTAATCAGAATGAGATCGTCAGCAAAGCGTAGATGATTGAATGTTGCTCTGTTTAGTTTAATTCCATAGCCGTCCCAGTCCAGATTTCTAAATGCCTAGAGAGTCTAGAGTGGCAGAGAAGAGTTTCGGCGACAGTGGATCTCCTTGTCTCACACCCTTCTATATTGCGAATTTTTCTCCTACACTTTCTGTTTTTACTCTAGCTGTCATATTTGTGTAGATTTCCTTAATTATTCTGATGTATTTCTTGTGTACACCTTGACTTAGTAGTGCTTCCCAGATACATAGGTGCATATTGCCCCCCAAAGCACAGAATTACAGAGGAACAGTTCACTGCATACATCAAAAGTATGAACCAACCAATAAACTCAAAGCCACCTCTACGACTCGAAAGAAACAAATGGGCCAGAACGAAACAGGAAAAGTTGAATGCTTTCGCTGATCACTTTGCCAAAGTATTTGTTCCTAACGAGGCCAGTCCTGGCTCTAATGAAGCTGACATAGACGACGTTCTCCAACAAGACCACCAACTTGATTTGCCTCTAAAAGTAGTGACACCAGGAGGAGTAACAAGAACCATCTGTCAATTTGACAATAAAAATGCCCCAGGATTTGACCACATAGACAAAAAGATCCAGTCAGAATTGCCACGAAAAGCAATAGTATATCTGACTACGTTATTCAATTGTATCTTTAGAACATCTTATTTTCCTGCACTATGAAAAGTCTCACAAGTGATCATGTTCTATAAACCTAGAAAGCCAGCACATGAATTATCATCTTACAAGCCAATTAGTGTATTGCCTATAATATCTAAGGTTCTAGAGAAGCTACTACTCCGACGACTCTCATGTGCCATGTACGAAAACTCCGTAACTCCAGACCACCTATTTGAGCTCAGGCCAGAGCACAGCACCATTGAACAAATACACAGAGTATGCAGACATATCAGTGAGAGTCTTGAGAAGAAGGAATATTGCTCTTCGGCCTTCCTTGACGTTCAACAGGCGTTTGACCGGGTATGGCATAAGGGATTACTCTATAAAATTAAGTTACTGCTGCCTCACAGTTTCATTAGAATATACTAGAATCATATCTCAACAATAGAATATTCCAAGTGAAAGAAGATGACTGCTCGTGGGGTTTTCATGAGATACTTGCTGGTGTGCCACAAGGCTCCGTTCTCGGCCCGGTTTTGTACACATCAGATCTGCCACTAACTTTTTTTTTTACTATAGCTTCTTATGCAGATGATACAGCAATGTTAGCTTCTAGTAAAGACCCTGCAGAAGCCACTGCGAATCTTCAACAAAGCCTTGATGAAATAAGCAAGTGGTTCGACAGATGGCGTATAAAAGTGAGTGCTAATAATTCAGTGCAGGCCACTTTCACACTGCGAAGAAAAACTTGTCCCCCTGTTAACCTTAGTAGGAGGCAGTTGACTCAGAGTGACACAGCTAAGTACCTCGGACTACACTTGGACCGCAGGTTGACATGGCGGAAACACATTGAAACAAAAGGTAAACAAAAAAAATAGCTTTATTCATTCCATACATGCATTTCATTTCCTTAAGGTAGTAAAAATTGGTAAAATAACAAATAATAATAAAATCAGTCTTTCATGTGCCTTGATTGCAATCAATTAGTTAATATTAAAATAATTTATACCTGCCAATATTGCTATGATGTCAAGAAATATTAAATAAAATTAGAACGTTAAATCTAGAAGTCTTAAGATTAAATTAGTTATTGATTTATGAATTAGATACCTATTAACATTGGTTATTATTTTAGAATTGATTGTTAAATTAAATAAATATAAATTTTATTAAATTAGATATTGGCAATTGATTATCAAATTATCACATTACATATTAGAATTGATTATTACATTAGATTTTGAAGTTGATTATTAAATTTGATATTAAAGATTATTGAATTAAAATACACATTCAAGTCTCATGCATGGACCCCTCTTGGAACGTAAACAGGTCAACCTCAAATACAAAGGCCTCTACTGGCTCCTGGGAAGAAATTCAAAACTGTCACTGGACAACAAGCTCCTAATTTAAAAGGCTGTCATAAAACCAGTCTGGACCTACGGGATTCAGTTATGGGGGGCCTGCTGTGATTCCAACATAAATATTATTCAAAGAGCTCAGAACTACATCTTTAAACAAATTAGCAATGCACCCTGGTTCATTAGAAATAGTGAAGTACACAAATACAGCATGCCAATGTGACGGATGAGATATAGACATTCGCAGGCAAATACAAAACAAGACTGGACAACCATCCTAACCTCAACAGCTCACATTACCTCATTATCTAAATTGCTTGAAACGGCGCAGAACCTAGATCTCCTAAACGGCGCAGAACCTGGAGGATGTTCCCAGTGGGGTACATCTCCTCATGAATAATAGCCGTTCAACAAATCTACTCATAGTCAGTTAACACTTCGTGAAATAACTTATCAGCCACCGTAGAGGATTAGGGATTGCAAACACTTCCGGCTATTTTGTGAAGAAGTCCATGACAACCAAGTTGTACTTATACCCATTTTGGCTATGCTATACGTTCCCACGGGGCACCAACATTGTAAACCTTTAATGTCCATCTGCTACGAGATTGTGGTCCTTTCACAGCCGCACAACTTGTGAATTTGCGGCACCATTCCTCAACGTCCTCTCGACAATGAATCCAGAAAAATCGTTCTCGAATCTTGATTAGAGTCCTCTTAACTCCCGCCCATATGAGCTCCTGAACTTCCATTGTGATAAAGCTGTAGGACTACGTGCCCTAAAAAGTTCACTTGTTGTCTGAACAACGCTCACTTCTTTGGACTTAGCTTTAGATTAGCATCTCGTATCTTCAACAGCACACGTTCCAGATTGCGAAGGTGATCTTCAAATGTCCGTCCCACGATAATAATGCCATCCAAGTAGACTAGGCAGGCGTCACCAATCAGCCCAGTAACTCCATCAATCTCTCAAAGGTGGCAGGAGCATTACACAATCCAAATGGCAAGACATTGAATTGCCACAATTCTTTGCCTGTAGAGAATGCTGTCTTTTCCTTATCAGGAGGATCTATCTCGACCTGCCAGTAGCCACTCTTCAAATCTAAGGTAGAAAACCACTTCATTCCCGTTAGCGTATCCAGCGTGTCGTCGATCCTTGGCAAACGATAACTGTCCTTCTTCGTGATGTCGTTTAGTCGGTGATACTGGCTTCCCTTTGATAACCAGCTACATGTCTATTCCACCCCGCTACATATCCACCTCTCTCCCGCCGTCCCCATGCTCATAGGAAGTAATGGCGGCATCAGACAGGATTGACACGATTTTAGCATACAGGGTCCCTAACAAGGACTTATGGGCAACATTGCTACCATGACCATCACAATATTGTGAAAACTCTTCAGGAAATTCAATTGTTCGAAGCTAAAAGTGACACTGACGATGATAGGACTTGATTTGATCTCCGGTTCTCTCTCAGCATACACACTTGTTGGTCGAGGTTACGACCGCATCCTTTTTACAAATTTACCTACTCAGATTACACTTAACAACAAGTGGGAAATGGTCAGACCAGTGCATGTCATAATCAACCCACACATTACTATTAGACGGTAAGGCAGCCTTACCCAAGCATCACACATAGCTGTAAAGTCATTGGACAACAAAAATTTTGAAAACTCGTGGCAGTTATGCTTTCTGTACAAGGGCTGTTTATCCGGCTACACAGCTCCTATAATACTAAATTTGGGCCCAAATTAACCAGTCCAGAGCATTATAGTAACTTATTAACAGCTGTCCAGAGCATTGTAAGAGCGCATGGGCAATGACTTAGACAGCTGTCAATAGACCACTATCCAGCTCTTTTAATTCTCTTAGACGGCCAAAAGATCGTTTATGGTTTAGTAACGGCTATTGTTAAATCTACAAAGAAATAGCAAAAAAAACAATTTTTGCAGTGCAAGTGTAACGTAAAGGCGGCCTAGCTATTTCTGAGGACAAATAATAATTTCTAATTTAAGTCAATTAATTTTTCACGTTTGTTTTGTATCTCTATTGGTAAATTGTAATTCGGGTGCCACTTTTCTATTAATATATATAGGTGATATTATCAAATACTCCACGCGCCATCGAAGTAATATAGTTTTAAAATATTGTACAAAATAAATACGGTGTACGAATTATTCATGGACTTTTTTTTTCCTTTTATTGAGCACTAGCTGTCCCACGCGGCTTCGCTCCCGTCAACTGGCAACCTAACTACCCATCTACCCTACCTACCCTACCCTACTTACCCTACCTACCCTACATACATGATTGTTTACGCAGCGCACGCAACGGTAGCTCTCAAAAACGAATATTTTTGCCCGTTTTTGCAACATTTTTAATTTATGCTCCGCTCCTATTGGTCGTAGCGTGATGTTATATAGCCTATAACCTTCCTCGATAAATGGGCTATCCAACACAAAAAGAATTTTCAATTCCCACTAGTAGTTCCTGAGATTAGCGCGTTCAAACCAACAAACAAACAAACAAACTCTTCAGCTTTATAATATTAAAATTAATTAATAGGTAGAGATAATAATATATAGTATAGTACAGATAGTATAGATTAATATCAATTTGTAACAATGGAATAATGTTTTTTTACTTTAATAGCTCTCAAATATCATGAAAATTCAACAGATATCCACTGATACCATATGTAATTGGGTTATTTACATTAAAATGGCGTTAATTTGTTATCCATAAATAATCTATGAAAATGCCCCTGCCCCTTTCTTTTCTGTTTAATGGCCATATATAAGTCTATTAATCAGCTGAATTTACGATAGCTGTACAATGGTGTTCGGTTATTCTAACGACAGGTTAAAGGAGTAAAGTGAGAGTATACAACAGAATCTTAGGGATCTCTAATCTTGACAGAAAACCATTTTGGGCATTTGGTGATCCTACTTATTCTCGCCTGTTATGCCCAACTAGCGCGGTATTAAAATGTATTTTAGTCTCGCACGATTATTATAATGAAGCAGCGTTGCGAGGTTATGATAAAATTGACGTTATCTTATCACTACTAACCTATGTTTACTAATTAATAATTCCAGAGGCTGTAAAATAGCTAATATTTACACTATAAGATTTGGAAATAAAGTGAAGTAAGGTTACACTAATTTATCTCTCATGCAGTCTTAAATGCCTTTAAGCAGCTACTATTAAGCTCATTGAGGTAGCACTATAATAGAATTAGTGTACACCATAAAAAGTCAATGTCAGAATTTGATTCTCTAATACCTACAGGTTAGAAGAGGTGTGTCTTTATCGCGCTATGCAGCCGTTTATGAAATTTGGTTAGGCTGACGCAACGTACGTAATTTCAGTTACAATTCTACGTTTGTACTGGGCGCTGAAGCCTTCATCACCTCGAGCGCAATTCAATTGAAATAATGTGCGTGAGTCAGCAGACAACTCATTTTGCGTCACTGTGTGGCACAAACAGGACTTTACGCATTTACGCGACTCACAAATTACGTTCGTTTTGGCCTTACCCTTATTTTTTGTCCGGAATTTATTAGTAGCAGGTCGGAGTCTAGACTATTGTTACCGGTTGACGAGAATAGTGTTGCCCCTATTACTTGTAATATAACTAACTTATCTGGCGAAATTGGGTGTACAGTATTGGGGGTGACCATAAGCTCTTAGAGTAAGGGACAGATGTATACAAGTCATATACACCTGTCCCTTAAACACACTCAAAATAGCTTGCTTAGCTTATGGTCACCCCTCAGGTCACCTCTGCTTAACTCGACGAGGAACACAGGTGTATTGTTATATATTTACCTGTATCTCTGACTTATGAGACACAGCAGGATTCAAAATAATAACCAATTGCAAATTTACTATATTCATCATCACAATAAACAAACAAATTTAATGACACAATGGATGTTTATGGGTAGGTCTAAATTACACTTCATTTAAATTTTAAGGGCACTAATAATACGTTTCTGTGAATCGTATGAAAATACAATTGATATCGTATGAAAAGTCACTGTGTAGAGTATTATTTTATGGCACCAGTTCACATAGATTGCTCATTGGTATGTTGATGAACGATTCTTACGGACGATTTGGTTAAAAACAATGTCCGTGTTGATACACAGACATTCAGACAGATCTGATGATCTTAATTAGAAGCTATCTGAAGGCCTCCACCGACTTAATTGACGGCTGTTTAACATAAAACATTAAGTACATGTCACACGAAGCAGTAAACTTTGATAAAATAAATAAAACATGCTTATTTTCTCAACTGATGCGACAAAAACAATAATTGATTCCTTTAACTTACAAACGTTCTAAACGTAACGAAGATTACTTGAACAAAACAAGTAAGAGTAAGTAAGTTATAAGGGTCTTAACAACTCTATATACTTCCAAGTTGATTGAGAGCGAAAAGTGAAAAAGTATCATAATTCTAATGGACATCCATCACAAATACACAATGTAAATGTGTTCAATATGTACTGCTATAACAACATGCTCTTCTCTAAAGCTCAATTAATTATACACCACTGCAAGCTTTACAATAATTTAATGTAAAAATAAAATACACCAAAATTTTCATAAATGAAAAATTACATAAAATATAGGTAATACCAGTAACTTATGTGTAATTACAAATTGTTAGATCATAAATTATTTACATTATATTATGTATGAAAGGATGTTATTAAAAGTTATTTGGAGATTACTGATCATTACAAAAATGCGTCACAATAATCTTTCAAACACTGGTAGCATTGTGCCGATTGATTTGATTTGGCGTTGCATGTGTCTTTTAACCACTCTTGGAATAGCTCTTGATCTTTCTTCAACAACAGAAACTGTCCCAACACCTTGGAAGCCTGTAAAAAATATTTTATTTTGGTTAAATTTGGCTGGATGATATTTTATCCTATTCCCACTTCCTCTGTGCTGATGTTCAGGCAGATAAATCTAGAAAATATATCTGCTTCTAGGGCATTTGGGTAACTCACACCTATAGACTCATAATAGTGTGTTAAATTGGTGATGAAGGTAAACTAAGTATAAGGAAATTTTTTGGCAATAATATAGGTAGGTACCTAATTTAACTAACAACGGAAATTATCTGGGTTTGTATTCAAATTTTCCTTTATTGGTAATAATATACTTTAACCAGCAGCAGACCTTATTAGGATGGTTCATATTCTAAAAATAACTATGACCTATGTAGTGACAATGAGTATGCACTTAAAAACCTACTAGATAGTCAAGGTAAAATAAACAAGGGCACACTTAAAATCCTCATGTAATAATAACCTCTATATTAGAGCAGAAACAATAAGTAACCATTTACAGGATTCAATTTATGATCAGCATTATGCTGTATACTGATAACAGATGTGGTTACATATTGCCTAATAATATAATGCTTGTTCAATTTTAAAGCGGCTAAAGCGACGTTGCCCAACAAAGGTCATTGGGCATCTTAGTATGGAAACCACACCCATGGCGTACACAAATTAAATATAGCAGAATTTATTGATATATGGTTCTGTTTTACTGTGGCATAAATCACATTAATGTGACTCAAGGGAATGTCGAAAAAATATAAAATTATCGCATACAGGTTGAGTTTTCCAAATCCGAAACTATGAGGTAAAGTTACAAACACTGAAAGAAGTATCGGGACCGTTTTGATGAAAACTAAAACTGCATAAAAGGAAGGCTCGATTCCTGGCTAGGAAGATCGATTTAAAAAAAAAAACGAATGTCTTAGCCAAGAATCGAGCCCATTGATTTTGATAAAAATAAACACGCTGATTATTACACGATCCAATAGTGTCGCTTATAAGGCTGAAGTTATGCAAAGTAAAGACACACGGCAAACATAAGGAAATACCTAATTTTAACAAAATGAACTCGTTTTTTTTTTTTTTTAAACGATTCTGCATAAATTTTTCTTCATCGATTTTGAATCAAACAAATATATGCAGTGAAAGGTCACTTTAGTTTAAAACTATTTTGGTTAATGTTCGCCACTCTTGGCATAGCGGGTCAGATTATGCCCACGTGTGACTATAGTTCTGGCCAAACTTCTTGGTCGCCCTGAAGTTGGTTACAATGGCTGTGCAGTCGTAAATCTCGTACAAAAACAGCACAGTTTCGTGCCTTGTGCATCGGAAATCCAACTTCAGGGCGGCCCAGAAGTGAGCGAGCATAACAATTAAAAGAAGCCGGTTTCTGAAGAATCAGAGGACTCGGAGAATGAGTCATATTTTTTTTAGAATTAATTTTTTTAGATCACTTGTGTTCGCGCCACCTCTAGGCGCGCTTATTGTTTAGTTACCCACATTTCTCTTAATATTTTATCTACCCTTTTCTTGTCAATTTTCGCTGCATTAAACTACATGTTCGACTTTCGAACAGTCTACGTTCGGCCCTCGTCGAGGGTAGCCTCACCGCTCGTGGAAGTCAACCGCCTGGCTATTCACCCTGGATTCCTCACCCGCTGTGAGATCCCACCGCTTTATTAAACCGCATCGTCTGCGATCGACTCTCGTCGTCGTCGGATTCGTGGTGATCACCTCTGATCATCACCTTGAGCCAGCGTCACGTGGCTCGCCGTTCTACCGCGCCGCATACAGTCCACTCTCGCGTCAGCAAATTGTGCCAGTACCCAGGGAGCTTCAAACCAAGACGTCCAGTGGAACAGAGAAGGAGCGCTGCCAGAATTAACCAGAACGAGCACGAGGAAACCCGCCTCTGAGGTTAGTCGTAGCTTTGTTTAATGCAGCATCTCTCTCAGCATACCGACCCGTCTGTTTTCCCTAGGTCTAGCCTATCTACTTCTTGAACCTAGCGCACCGCGCGTGTTTGGCGTGCTCAGTGCTATTACTGCACTGCCGCGCCGATACATTTATTTCTGGTCTCTTCGAGCCGGATATTAGTTCTGGTTCCTAATCCTATACGTAGTCACTTTGACCTAGGCATATCTAAATATTCCCGCTTCACTCTAATATTGAATTATATTGCCTATTCCATATCGTACACTCGTACGTCTGCTTATCCTATAAGTGTATACTTACGCTTTGTAATATTAAGTAAGATTCTATTCCATTTCGTATGAGATAACTACGTAGTTAAATAACTTAACTAGTAAAATTATAAAACTTATTAATATTTTCTTAGTGAGGGTGTTAGTAAAATTCATCGTTCTGTGAACATTCTCGAACCGGTCACTTTATTGTATGTGCCGTGTATGTCACAGGTATTATCGCGAATTCAGTCTTTTATAATATTTTGCGCTTGAGTTGATTGCCGCTCGTTTTGCAAAATGTCTACGTCTCGTACAAAGGCTAAAGAACATTTTGAAGATGCAACATCACTAGATGTTTTACAAATTAAACGTATTAAATTAACAGGTAAACGTGATGTAATCTTTGCCCGATTACAAATAGTTTACGATCAATCTTTAAAGGCGTTCGATGACGATATTTCTAAAGATTTGTTTTTATGTAGTATGACATCTTTAGAAAGTTTACGTTCTGAATATAAAGAAATTATTGATGATTTAGTTGATGTTGAATTAAATATTGACGCATCTTGTAAAGTAAATTATCAATCTATTAACGCCTTTGAAGACTTGTATTGTCGTTGTAAGTTTACTTTTGATAAATTGGTCAACTCGAAGAATGTCCAACACTCTCATGTTTTACCGCAACATAAGTCTATTCGTTTACCAGAACTCGACATAATGAGTTTCTGTGGCGATCCTATTAAGTGGCCTATATTTTTTGAATCGTATAAGCGGACTATTCACGAAAATCCTGGTCTAACAGATCACGATCGCGTTCAATATTTGATAAGTAAACTGTCGGGTAGGGCACTGTCAGTATGTTCGGGCATCCTGCCCAACGGTGACAATTACCGTGTTATATGGCAGTCACTTCTCGATAAATATGATGATAAGCGTAGTTTAGCTTCTGCTTATTTAGATCAAATATTAGAATTTAAGCCATTTAATATCGCATCGTATAAAAACTTAGACACATTCCTAGATATATTTGGTTCCGCAGTGTCAAGTTTAAACCAATTAAAATTAGATAATCTATTGGATTTCGTTCTTCTGCACCTTGCATTAAAAAAGATCGATCCTAGTACCGCACGATCTTTCGAATTATATAAGCGTGGCACATCTATGCCTACCTATGATCAATTAATTATGTTCTTACGTGAACAAACTAAAATATTAGAACGTACTGCTTCTCCCGCGAATAGACGAAGTGTTATCGATTCCGCAAATAGTTATAACAACAATAAGTTAACTAAAGCCACTCATTCATTTGTAACCTCCTCTAACGTGAATAAAAACTGTACGCTTTGTAAACAAAACAATCACTTAGTTTTGTATAAATGTTCTCAGTTTCACAAGTTATCGGTTGATGAAAGATTTAATTTAATTAAACAGCATAACGCATGCACTAATTGTTTGAGTATCACTCATAATAATCGTGAATGTAAATCTAACTCGAAATGTAGATTTTGTCAATTGCGTCATCATTCATTATTATGTCGTAAACAAACGACTGACAACAGCCATCACTCCCGGGAGCCTCAGTCTTCGAGTGACGGAACGCCTGCTCCTGTGCAGCAGTTGTCGCCGCGCTTCCCCACTGCTATGATTGCTACGTCACATAACCAGCTGTCCGGTTGCACTACTACGCACATTGATGATGTATCGTTATGTAATACTCAATCTATGTTACCGCGTAATAATACCTGTCTATTAGGGACCGTGCAAGTTTATGCGACTGATTCTAATGGTCATAAACAATGCGTTCGTGCACTAATAGATCCGGGTTCTCAAAATAACTTTATAACTTCGGCGTGTTGTCAAAAATTAGGTTTACATTTTAATAAACTATCTCACTATGTAGTTAAGGGCATAGGTTCTGCGCCTAACCCTATTAAGGGGGATACTTCTCTCAAGTTATCTTCGCGACTAAATAATACTTCTGTATTACTTAATGCTTACGTCATCGATCGTATTACTGATAACTTGCCTACGGTAGAAGTTGATGTTTCCGCTCTTTCTTATTTAAATAATCTGCCCCTTGCAGATAACGATTTCTTTTCACCATCAGAAATAGATATTCTGATTGGTGCCCCGCTATTCTCTGAAATCTTGTTGTCAGGTCGTGTTACTGGATCGCATGATACACCTACAGCCTTTGAAACAATTTTCGGTTACTTGATAATCGGTAATGCTCCGATTAATATCTTTGAATACGCATGTATTTCTTTATGTTCCGCCGTGGAACCACCGCACTTAGACTCAGTTCTTCAAAAATTCTGGCACCTCGAGGAGATTGAATATAAACCTACGTTGAGTCCAGCCGCTCTCGAATGTGAAACCTTTTTCACTAATAATGTTTCCCGTGACAATACGGGCCGCTACACGGTATCTCTGCCGTTCTCCCGCGATCCTAACTCTCTTGGTGAGTCATTTGCCACTGCTAAGAAGCGCTTCATGTTTCTTGAGCGTAAATTAAATTGTTCCTCTCAACTACGAGTTGAATACAACGCTATTATCAATGAATATATAGGTAAGGGTTATATTTCAGTCATTAGAAATGATAACCATATGTCTGGCTACTATATACCTCATCATGCTGTGGCTCGGTTAGATAAAACCACCACCAAATGGCGCATGGTGATGGATGCTAGTTCTAAAACCAGTTCAGGTCTGTCTCTCAATGACGTTTTGCATACGGGTGAAAATCTGCAAAATGATTTATTCTTAATTCTTCTAGATTTCCGTTTATATAAAATCGCCTTTATCTCAGACATCAAACAGATGTATTTGCAGATTTTAACTCATGCAAATGACCGCAAATATCAGAAGTTTTTATTTCGTTTTAACGCTTGCGACCAGCTAATTACTTATCAATTTAATCGCGTCTGCTTCGGCCTTCGAAGCAGCCCTTTCTTGGCAATGAGAGTACTCAGACAACTCTGCAATGACGAGTGTACCCGTTTCCCGCTTGCTTCTTCTGTCATAAAACATAATACTTATATGGATGACGTTTGTTACTCTGCACCAAATCTGTCAATGGGTTTGCAGCTCAGAGACGACCTTCGGGGTTTGCTCAAAGCCGGGGGCTTTGAGCTCGTCAAGTGGGCAAGTAACTCATGTGAGTTGCTTGAATCGCTTTCCAACTCTGAGCTTCACACTGATAGTATTAACTTTGAAGAACAGGACCCTAATTTAAAGGTTCTGGGTTTAAAATGGTCACCCACATGTGACGAATTTATGTTCACTGTACATTTAGAAAATCGTCCAATCACAAAACGTAACATTTTATCTGTAATCGCTCGTCAGTTTGATGTACTCGGGCTCATTGCTCCAGTTATTTTATACGCTAAACTTGTGTTGCAAAAACTTTATATACTACAACTTGGTTGGGATGAACAACCACCGCTAGAGATTATAAACATTTGGAAAAACTATTTAAATGAGTTACCTACTATTCAAAGTTTACGTTTTAAACGTCATTTAGATGTTTATGAAAATACAAAAATTTCCATTATTGCATTTTCTGATGCCAGTGAAAAGGCTTATGGTTGCGTTGTTTACCTTCTTATTATAAATGATTCTAATTCGTCGCCAGTCACTCGATTGGTTTGCGCAAAATCTAAAGTTGCTCCACTGAAAACTGTATCTGTGGCCCGGCTAGAGCTATGCGCTTGCTTGCTGATGGCAAAACTAGATCGCCGCGTTATTGATACATACGAAAAACGGCATTATATTAATAATGTCTACTGTTTTACAGACTCTATGGTCGCACTTCAGTGGCTTAGCGCCTCACCGCATCGATTCAAAACATTCGTAGCAACGCGCATTACAAAAACAGTAGCCGCCATTCCCGCTAATAAGTTTTATCACATTCCTGGTGATCAGAACCCGAGTGACTGTTTGTCACGAGGATTAACTCCTGCTCAAATCATAAACCACCCACTGTGGTTTACTGGGCCTCATTGGCTATGCCAACCTACGAATGAGTGGCCCGCCAAATTCATTGGTGATGATAATGCAATTCATAATAATTTACCGGAGATTAAGAAAGTTCTAACTCTTACCGCTGTAACTAATATAAGTGACAATGGTCACCCGCTTCTTAACTTATCAAACCGCATTTCAAAATGGCTGGTACTCCTACGTACAGTCACAAACATCTATCGATTTATAAAAATATTACCGCCTTCTAATCATATAACCCCAGACGCGCTTAATTACGCTGAAGCAAAGGTTTTACTCGCGTTACAGTATTCTTATTTTTCTGACGAAATCAAAAATCTAAAGTCTAATAAAAGCTGTTCTCGTGCTATTCAGAAGCTTATGCCGTTTCTCGACGCTAACGGTTTAATACGAGTCGGTGGGCGGTTACGCAACTCCGATCTCAGCTATGACCAACAGCATCCAATACTGTTGCCTCGTAAACATCATATCGTTGAAATGATTATCTCTCATTATCATCGTCAGAACTGTCATACTGGACCGCTCACTCTGATGTCCATTTTACGCCAAAAGTATTGGATACTTTCATGCCGTAATATAGTTCGTCATGTTATACATAACTGTTATTTTTGCTTTAGAGCAAAACCTAATCAAGTATTCCCATTGATGGGTGACTTACCCGCTTGTAGAGTGAATGAAGCCAAGGCATTCACTCATACCGCTGTGGACTACGCTGGTCCAATAAATATTATCCCGTATCGCAAACGGGGCGTTCGCTCTATTAAATCGTATATTTGTATTTTCGTTTGTCTGGTCGTGCGCGCGGTTCACGTAGAACTCGTAACTGACCTGAGCACTTGCTCGTTTCTGTCCGCGTTCAAACGCTTCTTATCACGTAGAGGCGCTGTGTCTGTCATATACTCTGACAACGCTACCAATTTTATAGGTGCAAAAAATGCGCTATCTGATATTTATACGCTCATTAATTCTAAAGATCATATAGAATATTTAAGAAATGAATTAACTGCTAATAAAATTACTTGGAAATTTAATCCTCCGCGTAGCCCTCACTTTGGGGGTCACTATGAAATCTATGTTAAAGCCTTTAAAACGCATCTTCATAGGGTCGTTGGTTCGCAATTGCTAACATACGAGGAAATGACGACTGTGCTCACGCAGATAGAGTGTGTAATCAACTCACGGCCGCTAACCCTACTAAGTGAAGATCCATCGGAACCTACCGCTTTAACTCCATCACATTTTTTAATGTCAACACCACTTAACCATTTACCTGCTAGTGAGGCATCTAATGAAGCGCCAAGCTTACTAAAACGTTATGCTTTGCTAGACCAAATGGTACAATCGTTCGCAAAACGATGGAAACTAGAATATCTGCATTTACTTCAATCTCGTAAGAAATGGAATACGTTTTCTAATCCCATTACTATAGGTTCTATTGTTGTTATTGTCACTGACAATGTGTCTCCGCTTTCATGGCCTCTCGGCGTCGTTACTGCCACCTATCCTGGTAAGGACGGCGTTGTAAGAGTCGCTTCAGTCAGGACGACGACGGGTGTCTATAAGAGACCCGTTGTTCGCCTCTGTACTCTACCGTCTCAATAACTTACTCTGCCCGCTGAATTCCTTCATTGTTTTCCACCGCTTTTCTCTTACTTTAGTAATTTTTTATGAAAACCGAAGGTTTTCAAGCCGGGGGCATGTTCGCGCCACCTCTAGGCGCGCTTATTGTTTAGTTACCCACATTTCTCTTAATATTTTATCTACCCTTTTCTTGTCAATTTTCGCTGCATTAAACTACATGTTCGACTTTCGAACAGTCTACGTTCGGCCCTCGTCGAGGGTAGCCTCACCGCTCGTGGAAGTCAACCGCCTGGCTATTCACCCTGGATTCCTCACCCGCTGTGAGATCCCACCGCTTTATTAAACCGCATCGTCTGCGATCGACTCTCGTCGTCGTCGGATTCGTGGTGATCACCTCTGATCATCACCTTGAGCCAGCGTCACGTGGCTCGCCGTTCTACCGCGCCGCATACAGTCCACTCTCGCGTCAGCAAATTGTGCCAGTACCCAGGGAGCTTCAAACCAAGACGTCCAGTGGAACAGAGAAGGAGCGCTGCCAGAATTAACCAGAACGAGCACGAGGAAACCCGCCTCTGAGGTTAGTCGTAGCTTTGTTTAATGCAGCATCTCTCTCAGCATACCGACCCGTCTGTTTTCCCTAGGTCTAGCCTATCTACTTCTTGAACCTAGCGCACCGCGCGTGTTTGGCGTGCTCAGTGCTATTACTGCACTGCCGCGCCGATACAACTTGTTTGTTTAGAACGAAACTTTTATGTTCATACCACTAAAAAGTGAAAAATAAAAACTTAAATAAAGTGAAAGTTATTTTTCACTTTGTAGTGTTTTTATTTGGAAGTCGGTTGTATTTTTTTGTAAAAAAGTAAAACAAAAGAATAACGACGTCAAAGAAAAAAAGCATTTTGTTTACTTTTCGCGGCAACCTTACAGTATTTTGTTAAATATATACGTGTTTCTGCAGGTACACAAGAGGTACCAAATTTACTTGTACAGTACACTTAGCTACATATATTGGTTAGCAGTACACCCGCGGTTCTGACATCAGGATGGCGGGTGTACCTAATTTTTAAAATATCATTGTACGTGTGTAGGGACACAGATTTTCAGGAGAGGTACGTAAAGGTACACAGAAGGTACCAAATAACTGCAATAAATTTAGGCAAATCTGAAAAGTACACCCGCGATTCTGATGTACACAACAAATTACCAGTTTAGCAAATGATGTAATCATTTTGTTTTTGCGACATATGTTTCCTGTTACATGATATTATTGAGATGTTAATTAAATTTATTTTCAACACATCACATAGCTTATCTATATTTTAGTGAGTACCTAAATACAAGTTAAATATAATAATACATATTGGCGTAATAACATTATCTGGATTAAAATTAATAAGTGATTCATATAAAACAGGAAACAGGACAACTAACAAAAACAAAACAATTAGTGTATTGTTGATTCTTCGAAAACTAAGATAAGAATTGTATATTTATAAATTTGTAAAAGGTAATCTGGAATTACTGATCCGATCATGAAAATTCTTTCTTTAATAGAAATTATAGTTTAAGTTGACTTAAAAGGGCCGGTTTCTGAAGTCGATGTCACATCTCAAATCCGCTGACAATTTGTCACAAATTAGCCAGCCCTCAGTTGTCAGTGGGTTTCTCAAAACTGCAACATCGAAAAATTACATAATCGCTTTTTACCCGACTGCTAAAGGCGGGTAAAGTGTTTATCAGTCTATTTATGTATGTTTGTTCTTATGTGGCATTCTAGAGACCAAACGCGTTGGCTGGTTTTGATGGTTCTTACGTCAATCGATTCATCTTAGCCTGCAAGTGTCACTGGCTTCATTATTTTGGAATATTGGAAAATAGCGGCTTTTGGGCGCCATTTTGTGAGGCCCTTTTTTTTCCAAACCCATTATGTGGGGTATCAAAATAAAGGGTTTTAAGAGGTGATTTCAAAAATATATAACACTTATATGTTTAAATGTAACTAATTAGTAAAAAAAATAACTAAAAAGATTAATTAGAGGATATGGTTTTGCTCAGCCAGCTTGCGAACATGTATCCTCCGAGATTGCGCAGCATGATTTTCTCCTCGTTTACGTCTTTTAAGTTCGCTTTTCAATCAGTCAGGTTTTATGATTTTTAGGGTTCCGTACCCAAAGGGTAAAAACGGGACCCTATTACTAAGACTCCGCGATTCGTTAGTCTGTCTGTCTGTCTGTCTGTCCGTTTGTCACCAGGCTGTATTTCATGAACCGTGATAGCTAGACATTTGAAATTTTCACAAATGATGTATTTCTGTTGCCGCTATAACAACAAATACTAAAAACAGAATAAAATAAATGTTTAAGTGGGGCTCCCATACAACAAACGTGTTTTTTTTTTTGCCGTTTTTTGCGATAATGGTACGGAACCCTTCGTGCGCGAGTCCGACTCGCACATGGACAGTTTTTTTTTAATTAACCTTTTTTTTACATCGTGTAATCGGCATCGATTTATTTCGTTTTCATTATTATAACGTAACGTAATTCACTACTATAACGTAGGTAATTAATAACTATAAATAGTAATTTATATTGAGCGGATGGGTTGGTGAAGCCGCCAAGTTAAGCAAACCTTACCAAGGACGGTTTTTGGAAGGGTAACCACTTTTTTTTGGTTTGCTTGTTTTTGGATAGGTGACCCAACACAGGTTAAGCAAAACTTACCAAGGTTAGTCTTGGGATGGGTGACCTTGGTAGATGTTCGTTAATCTAGCGGGGTGACTTTAGGATGGGTGACCAAAATTTTTGTGGTAATGGTCATCCATCCCAAGACTGACCTTGGTTAGTGTAGCTTACCCTGGTGGGGTCAGCCATCCGAAAACAAACGAAACAAAAAAAAGTGGTCACCCAGCCAAAGACTAACCTTGGCAAGTTTTGCTTAACCTATGTGGGGTCTTCATCCAAAAACAAGCAAACCAAAAAAAAACGTGGTTATCCATCCAAAAACCGTCCTTTGTAAGGTTTGCTTCACCAACCCAGCCGCTCAAGATAAAATACTATCTAAAGTTACTGATTACGATATAGTTGTGAAGGAATACCAGCTAGGGTAGTCAACCGAAATAAATTGATGCCGAATATTCAATGTATCAAGCAATTATGTAATTTTTCGATGATATAGTTCCACTGGAAACTGGGGGCTGGCTAATTTGTGACAAATTGTCAGCGCATTCGAGATGTGACATCGACTTCGCAAACCGGCCCTTCTTCTTCTTCTTTCGTGTGAGGTGTGGCCAACTCTGGTGTCGAGTGTTAATTAAGCAGCCTCTGGGAACCCCCACAGGCCTCTGACTTGGCTATTTCAGACTTACATTAACTAAGTAAGTCCAGGTTTCATCACGATGTTTTCCTTCACCGTCGCCTGTGATGTCCAAGATAAACTTAGAAAGTACATATGAATTTTAAAAACTCACATTGGTACTTGCCCGGATTTGAACCCACGACCTCAAGCACGAGACGCGAGGTCTTAGCCACTGGGCCACCACGACATTATAAACCGGCCCTAACTCAGGTAAATGCAAATTCTGTTAGAAACAGGACAAGTACTTTTCTAGATATGCTTGTGTTTCTAACGTACAGGCAAACCAACTAAAAGGTTTAATTTTTTATGTAAAATAGAAGTTAATTTCTGTTTTTAGTATGCAACTGTTTGAAACTTAGATAATTATAGAACATGCTTTTACATTTGCTACAGACATAATTTTATTACTCAGGGTTTAATAGCAAACTTTCCAAATGCGCTTACGTAAAAAAATATTTATTTATTTATTTGACCATTAATGTACACACAAATAATACACAGACAAGAAGAAGGAACAGAAAATAGGTACAAAGGTATGCTTATTTCTAACGAAATCTCTTCCAGCATATCTGCGAGAGGAGAGTTGCAAAAAAAGATATGTAGACAACGTGTGTAGAGGGGAATAAAAAGAAAAATATATTAAACAATTCACAATAAAGAAGAATACTGTATAGATAATAATATATACTCTTTTATACATGCATATTAATAAAATAAATATTACAATAATAAATACTAACTAATTTCACAAATACTTAAATAATAATACATAATTATATGCAACTAAGACGGAATGGAAAGATAATGCTCTTTCACTCTCTTTTTAAAAACTGCAAGAGTTTGGCAGTCCCTAATATCAGGCGGTAACGCACCGCGTGCACAGCGGCATTAATAGCGGACGCAGCGACTTCCGCATCTTGAATTGGAAAATGATGGTAAAGCTGCAAGTCGTAAGCATAGAGATGGAAGTTACACGAGATGACTCTAGTGACAGAGTTAATAAAAATTGAAAAGAGAAGAGGAGAGAGAACGCCACCCTGTGGCACACCCGCAGTAAGAGAGTACCAATCTGAAGAAGTCTCGTCGAGGTGTACCCGCTGCGAGCGGCCTCCAAGATAGGAGTTGAACCAATCAATAGTGGAAGAGGAGAAATTGAAAGATTTGAGGATCCCAAGAAGGATATCGAAGTCAACAGAGTTAAAAGCGCTGCTGAAATCGAAAAGTACAAGTAAAGTAAGAGATTTGTGGTCCATAGCCCGGCGGATATCGTCAGTAATCTTTAAAAGAGCTGTAACAGTACTGTGACCGGGCCGGAAACCAGATTGAAAAGGACTAAGAAGATCATTACTAGAGAGAAACAGAGACAATTGCTGATGGACAATGTGCTCAAGAACTTTGCAAAGATATGGAAGGATGGAAATGGGAATTATATTTACTTTTTTGGACTAAATAATTGGTTTTGCCTTTAACTTTATATATTGATATTTACTTTAATAAGTCAGACGGTGACCATCTAGTAAACAAAACTTAACTACAGTGTTATAGAAATAACAAGATATAGAATAATAAACAAACTAAGTTAATGAGACATTTACTGAGATATTTGGCCATTTTTTTTTAATCTGTAATTATAATTAAATCCATCAAGTCTGAAATATGTATTTTAGCAAGTATCACAAGTCTCAGAGTTGCAGAAATATTTTCATAACTATATGCAGAACCCACCATTCTACAAAGCAATGTTAGAAACTACAGAAAAGTCTTCTTCTTAGTTCTCGTAACAATTTCTAAAGGGATAAAATAATTAATTTTTTGTTCATGTAACTTTCAACTGCTTAATCCTAGTGAAAAATAATATTGAGAATGGGTTCCTACAGAGCTCTAATCTTTTCCAAAGACTAAAGCTTGCTGCTGACCACTCTTGGCGGCCTAAAATGACTAAAATCCTTCCAGCCTTCGTGATCCACGGGCCAGGGGTTGGGCGACCTTAAGCTAAAGGAATAATTTTCTCTTTTCTAATGAGAACAAAATGTCTACATTGGGTATTGTTTACTAAACAATTGGCATAGTTGGACATGACTGTAGTATTCCTAATAGTTAATGATTCACTGTTTACAGACCTTATCAAATCCCGCGTCTGCCAGTCTTTTTCCCAATACTCCACCGATGCCCGGCATTTCGGTTACAGGCTTATCCTTCATGGGCTCCGCAACGAATTTTCTAAATTTTTGTGTTGTACTCGTCGCCATTGTGGATGTGTAGTTTGTTATTCCTTTCAGAAATAATATTCAATAGTATTAATAAATGTAAGTTCAGAATTGCCACGGAGCACACAACCAGTGGAGAGAGCGTGCGGAGGCTACCGCGGGCGCCAAACGTATGCATGCAATAATTGCAATATCAATCTCATGCGGCGGAATTTTGGTCAGTCGCAGCATTTGTAGGCTAAACGCACGAACGTCACGCGCTTCCGTCTTTAATACAAAGAAAATTAATGGCTAGTTTTGCAATTAAATGGTGTGAAAAGTGTACTACTACTTCAAGTTACACAAAAGATTGAATAACATTTCACAGTTATGTGGTTTTCTACTCCATTTAATAAATTTCATTAAGTAAAATCAAATATATTTATTTTCTTTTTCTCGTACACTGATTTGCACATTAGCAGTTGCCTCTTTTTTCTTTCGATATGTAATGCTTAATAAGCTTATAAAAAATAATAAGAACTGCAGCTGTGTACGTTCTTTTGTTTGTTATTGTCTAGCCCGTATTTACCTTATCATAAATGTTTTTTACGTACCGAAGATTCTAAGAAATTCGTTGTTTTGTTTGTCTGTATCCCAAAGAAATCCTTATAGACTAATAATAAGTTAAAAAATAAGTATTTCTCAAAAATGGTATGTAATGTTGTCATAACATCTCTAAAAAGTATCCAGAAAGTGAAGTCTACCGGAGACTTATTCACAACTGTCCAGTAAGAAGCGAGATTCTAAATTTGGAATCTCTTACTGTCCAGTAAGTAAATTACATACTTACTAAGTATGTAATTTACTTACTGGACAGGAGTAGGGAATGGTCCGATATACCAAAACGTAACTTATATCGGATATGTGTTAGATATCATATCATATCGATATCAATATCAAAATAACCGATATTACAAAAACTGTATCCAATCAAAACCTTACTAGAGTGCGAGAACGAATAAGTCAAAACTTAAAACCGTAACAATGCGGAAACGTACGAATTACGAACAAAACGCAAACTTCACAAACGATAGGAACCATAATTATGTACCTCTTTCTAAGTATTATTTCGCGTTCGTTGTTAGTTTGCTCATCTAAATAACATTTTAACTTATGAAAACTGTACTAAATGATATCGATATCTGAAAACCGTTTTCGATACAGATACGTAATCTGCATATCGGTTACATAACCGTTTGTGCAAAAAACCGAAAACACCCATCTCTAGACAGTAGGTCATCCTCTTCAGATCTGCTTAGAAAAAAAAAACATAGTACCAGCCAGACACATATTAGAGTTTAGCCATTATAACATGGTTATAGGAGGGAGGCTCCAAATATATATCTATCTCTCTTTTTGGTATGACATTTTATGAGATAGATATATTTTTGAGTCCGTTAATCAAGACTTACAACAAACAAATATAAATGCCCCCGGTAAATCGATCACAATATCTATCAGTAATTGCCCTAATATAAATGTAACCTTCAATATGAATTAAACGAATTTGTTGTTAAACTTTCTTTCATTTTTGAGAAAAGCATAAGCCTAAACCAGTAAGAAAGCCATCCTGGCCTCGTATATAACTGGACCTCACGCGGTCGGTGCGGTTCGGTCCGGTTAACTCATACTTGGCCAGGAAGGCTTACTTATTGGATTCTGCAGTAATGTACTATTACTTACTTATTCTTCTTCTTTTCTTCTTTTAAAAAACGTTGCCCCACACTAGGAATTTCTCCTGTATCGTGGGTGCGTTTACAAACATATAAACTCACATACACAAACACCCAGAGCAGGAACAACTATTTGTAGATCATACAAATAATTGCTCCGTGCGGGAATCGAACCCGCGACACGCAGCGCAGCAGTCAATCGCTCAACCACTGCGCCAACCGTGCGCCCAAATATATTTGCCCCCCTGCCGCCCGCCGCTTCAGGCTGGAGAACACGATAGGATAACCCCCCCCCCTTAACTGTTCACCTTCCCTCCCGCAATTTATTTTTACCCCATTCTAAAATATCAATATGAAAAGTCTATAAAATCGTGCAACAAACCCCACCCCCCACCCCCCCCCTCACTCCTCACCCGCTCTCATTTACTCGAAATCCTTTTCATAAAATAATTTTAAAACATTTTTTAGGTCAGATCGAAAATATACGAACGACCGAACCAACTATTCAAATTGTAAAATCCACATTTGTTAACCGTCACCTAGCGCCATCTGTCGCCATCAGATGGAATTAAAAAACATTAATTTAAGAAATAAAATTGTATCTCGGCAACGGGAGGAGATAGGCCAAATCTGACAACAGATTAGAATAAACTATAAATATGTTATAAATTGTAATAAATATAGTATATTCTAATATATATATGTGTATACACATATGTATATGAACTTCGTTCCATCCGGGTGTCCCTTGACACCTCTCAAGTTTTATCACTTTTTTGAAATCCCTAGAGAACCACTTGTCATTTGGTTGTCAATCTGTCACCCAATCACACTTACATTTTTATTGTTTTCTACTTCTGTTACGCTAGCTACAAAGTTCGATACACGTTTGATATTATTAAAATAATAATAAATAAATATGAGTGAATCCAGAGATGAAGTCTGTTATTTAACACTGGAAGAATTGAAGCAGTATGTAAAAATGCAGAATTAAGTTACTTGCCTGAAAAGTCTCGCGAAAACCATTTAAAAGTTTGTGATTTTTTACAGCAATGGAGACTAAAAAAGGGTGCAAACACTTTTTCGGAGACTGTACTGTTATCGTTCTTCATAGAATTATCACAAACGAGGAAGCCAACTACAATGTGAAGTATTTATTTAATGTTGAAAGCTACAATAAAAACAAAAGATGACGTGTGGTTTGAAATCTATGCCAAAATTATAGCATTTTTGAAAAGAATGTTAGTTGAAGAAGGCCGAGTTTCTCACCTCTAAATTATCGCAGAATTAATGTGACAAATTTTCAAGCACGCGTTATCTGGTATGATTAGTTGAATGAATTTTCAACAGCCAATCACAGCAGATAACGAACACAAATGCAAAAGGTCCAAAATTTTTTTCGGCTTCTCTCATTGAATATTTTTTCAAAGAAGCCCAGACTGCAATTTATAACCATCCGAAATTGACAAAATTAATCTAATAAAACACAAAATTAATAAATTTAGGTACGTTACAAAATCAATCAAGAGAACAGAATCAAGGGGAACAATGGGGATATGAACGCAAAGCTGAGCGCAGATGTCGCTGACGGCGCAATGGCTGCTGTCAAATAATTTTTGCTTTGTAAACTTATGTATTGAAGAGCAATTATTGCGCAAAAATCGCTATCGTTTTGCTCTTGCAAAATACGTAATAAGCCTGCCGGTCTACCATCGTTATTAATAATATGTATTGTCCCTGGAAGCTTAGGGAATTGAAAGACGAACTAAATAAATGAGGAGCAAGGATAACTGGAAACAAAACAGATCTTATTGAGAAGCAGACTTTTATACAATAAAATCATTTTCATCGGTGATATGTTCTTGATTTGGGTTTTTTTTTAGTTGTTTAACACGTGCGAGCTTTGTTTAGTTAATTAATTGTGAATTTATGATTAGCATACTTTCGAATCAAGTTCACTTTGACGATTGCCGCATAGCGACACAGAATAATTAAAGTACAATAGCGATAAAAAAGAAAGAAAGAAAGAAAGAAAACATTTATTGCCAACTGTACCTACATGAACAAAAAAAAACACAGATTAGCTCTGAGGCACAATATCATTTTAGTATGGCAATAGGAGCCATCATCATGTCATCTTGTCATTTTGGTATGGATAAGTGCCGTGAGTAGAGAGCAGTGGTGGCCCAATGGTATCGGCCTACAACTTGCATGTCGCGCATGCAAGTTGTAGGTACATGCAAGTTGAACGTACCTACGACCAAGGTGGATGAAATTATCAACACAATGAACAGTTTTCATTTAGAACACTAAAACTTACATACGAAGAATGCAACACAGCACTTATGTTCACCATGCCATGGCAGCAATTATTTGCCGGCAGCTTGTGAAGTTTTGCTATAATATTAATCTGAGCCTGCTACCAACTGGAGCTCGTACCGACCATTTAGTAGGACTTTAGAGATACCATACGGACGACACGGTCCCCACATACCACTGTCTAGCTTGTCAATCGATTGTAGTCTTTTTATTACGTTAGTTAAATCATCCACTGCGAATGTTTTTGGTGCTGAAGGATTTTTATTTACACGCCTATCTTGAGCAGACAATTCGCGCCATGCTTCGCGATTTAGATTATCGCCCCGTACTGTTATATCCTTAACAAGAACTTACTTATAACCGGGCTAGATGGCTATTACCATGAAACATTCGGTTGCAAAGGTGCATGAGGTATCTTTTTGTGCGTTATGCAAACAACGCAATGCGAAATACATTTTATTTACAAATTTGCTTATATCCGGGAACCAAAACTGTTTGAGGATTTAGATAAAGCATCTATTTTATGAGTGCTCGGCCTAAAGCTTAGCACGTACTGCGATTTTTTTTCCGTCCATTCTGCGATCTATGGAATTGTATGAAGCTACACGCATGGCGGTAAAAATTCGCATCTCGCGGCCGCTTGGCTGGCCACCAGCGTTGCTAATCTGTGGGGAATTCCCCAAACCGCGGGGATTTTCAGTCTGATGAGGTATTTTGTGGGGACAGCGATAAGTTACACTAGAACTGAACTTAAAATTAATAAAAGTAGTAGGTACTAGAAGTATTTATATGTATATTTAATTCAAGCTTAACTCAACGTATCCTGCAAGAAGGTTTTAGAGTTTATTTTATGGCAAAATTCATGACCTAAAAATAAGCCAATTGCTCGTTCACTAATAGGGATTATTTCAGGATTAAAATTTGATCCTTCAAATGATCAACCAAAAAAAATGGCGTGATGAGAGTTGCAAAAAGTAGATTAACTTATGTGAACATGTTTAATTTATATTAACATTACTTTTATATTTGATTTATATTACCATTATTTGATAAAAAACTGTGGTGTAGATGTGGGCAATATTAATTTTATTTTCACCAATTTTGGGGAAAATAAAATCAATATTGGTGGTTTGGTTGGTTGGTGGTGGTTGGTATTGGTAGGTAGGTAGGCAGCTAGGTAAGTAGATAGGTAGGTTAGATAGGTAGAAAAAAAGGGTGGGTTGGAATTGTCTACAGCTAGTGGATCACGATCATATTGACGGGCGCCGTACCAACCTACCTAGTAGGTAGGTTAGTAGTGTAGGTAGGTAGAGTACCTACCCTACCTAGGTAGGTAGACAGGTTAGGTAGGTAGGTTTACAATTCGAACCCACCCTGGGTTGGAAGTGTCAACAGCCACTGGATCACGATCCAAAGTGAAGTGAAGTGGCGGGCACAGCTTTTTGTATTGTTATAACTTATAACTAGGTTAAAATTATTAAAATTTAATTTTAATTTCACTGACCTGTAAAAATAACTGCCAAGAATACCGTGTACTTTTATAAGGTAATGAGAAATCAGCGAGCTTAGTCATCATTATAGGAAGATGTTAACTAATAGGAAAATTACTATATGCTTATCATAATATATAACTCAGAAAATCGGGCTAGGAGGCGGAAAGATATTGTGGCTCCACGGGTACGTACGGTTTTTGCAAAGCGTCAGTATGTATGCCAAACAGCCTACATATATACAATAAAATTAACGCAAAACTAAACTTTCATCACGAGGTCTCGCATAAATGCAAAAAAGTGATAATTTCGGTTAAAAACTATAAAATATGAAGAAACAGAGCATATTCTAGCCAGACTTACATGAATACTTATCTTATTTATCATAGTGTTATTACATGGTTGGTTAGTAATGTCAAAATAATAATCAGATGTCTAATAAAATCTCTTCAAGTGTGTAATAAGTCAGTTTAATATAAAATGAGCTGTGCTAAAATATAAATCAAATGTCAAATAAAATAAATATGTCATACTTATTTAAAATTCGTCAAATGTCAAAAATAGCAATACAAATGTCAAAACAAAAGAATCTACCATAAAATCAGAATAAAATAATAAATAATAAATGTCAACAAAATAATTACAATGTTAAAGCAAAAGTTATATCATTTACAAAATCAGTAATAGTGTAGTAACACTTGTCCAATAACTTTTTTGTCAACTGTTTTTTAAATACATACTGAATGGAATGCTGAACTGTATTCGCGACTAATTAACCCTTAACTTGGCAGAGAGATTGATGTAATTTCTTTTCGTTTCTGTTACACATTTGGGTTGATGCCTGGTAAATAGACACTTAAAAAATAAATTCTTACAATATTTGTTTTGTATTTATACCATGTAGGTATCTAATTATGCACACTGCCAAGTTTTCATGCATATATGTTTGTAAATCCATACAGTGCACTATAGGATACACTGCTTGATTGGTAGGAAATGAAAAACCATTTTGTTTTATAAAAAATATGTATTTATGTAGACTTATAGACACAAATATTAATCAAAATACGTAGGTAAAATCACAGTCTTCAGAGTAAAGTACAAACATAACATCATCGTCTTCTTATTAATTGAAAGTTAAAGCAAGTTATCGCAACGATAATAATTTCTATCAACTAGCTGTCCCATGCGGCTTCGCTCCCGTCAACTGGCTACGTACCTACCCTACCCTACCTACCCTACCTACCCTACACCTACCCTACACCTACCCTACACCTACCCTACACCTACCCTACACCCATCCTACACCTACCCTACGCCTACCCTACGCCTACCCTACGCCTAACCTACGCCTACCCTACGCCTACCCTACGCCTACCCTACGCCCACCCTACGCCTACCAAACGCCTACCCTACACCTACCCTACACCTACCCTACACCTACCCTACACCTACCCTACACCTACCCTACACCTACCCTACACCTACCCTACACCTACCCTACACCTACCACCACTTTGTTTTAAGATTTATTCACAATATTAAACTAGGAAACAAGCTTGATCGTTTGTCACTAATCTAACCTCAGAATACAACATGTTAGCTTTAAAGCGGTTTATTTCCCGTAGAGGAAAACCACATGGCATATTTTCTGACCACGGTTGGAATTTTGTAGGAGCTAAAAGGGAACTTACAACTTTCTTATCTAAGGAGTCTCAACCTATTATTGATTATGCTTCATCTAATGGTATAGAATTTAAATTTATACCACATTATGCACCTCATTTTGGCGGTTTATGGGAGGCAGGGGTAAAATCCTGTAAACATCACATTACAAGGTGTTAGACAATAGTCACTTAACCTACGAGGAGTTCAGTACGGTTCTAGCACAAATAGAAGCTGTCCTGAAATCCCGTCCTATGTACTGTCTGTCCCCAGATCCATCAGATTACACCCCCCTCACACTTGCACAGTTCCTGATTGGCCGACCGCTAACCTCACATGTGAGTGAAGACGTCGCCAGTACTCCACTACACGCATTATCCCGCTACCAGCGCATGGAACAACTGAGGCAACACTTCTGGAGGCGATAGTCAGCAGAGTACATCGGAGAACTGCAAACCCGCACAAAATGGAAAGTCCAAAGGAGTTTTAGCACCTAACACTTTGGTGCTAATAAAAGCAGATAATCTCCCACCGCTGAAATGGCGTTTGGGAAGAATATTGTCTGTGTGCCCAGGGAAGGACGGCGGACCACGAGTGCCCAGTATCCAGACAGCTAATGGAGTCATCGAGAGGGCATTCTCAAAGATTTGCCCTTTGCCCTCCAACAATGATGAGGACGACGCAGCCACGTAGCCTGTTCAAGCACATCGAGAGCAGCTGTGAAGCTCTCAAGGCCCGCCGGCATGTTTACGACATTTACCGCCACCTAGTGACTAAGCGACGCAACGTCGACGCACGGCGAGCGACGCATCGACTTGCTACCATCAATCCTCGCTAGTTCCGGACCAACGGACGAGATGGCGCTGCTCCGCCTATATAAAACCGAAGTCACGCAGCCAGACGCAGAGAATCTAGAAAAACTTCCCGTCGTTAGCGCTAACATTTAATTAATATTGTATTTGAATTCATAACGGTTTTTCCAACATTTTAGTCATTTGTAATTAGAAGCATTTTTAAAGATTATAATATTATACACCAGGAAGAATCGCCTTATTTTACCCTGAAGAACCCAGAAACCAAAACAAAAGGGTTTCTGGAATTTTGTTAATTTCCTAAAATGGAGTGCTCGGTTGGACGTGCAAAAAAGACAGAGTCGCAGTAATTGCATTGCATCGTTGCGGTCACGCGCCAACTGAGATTTTCAAACTGCTGAAATATTTGTAAATTCCCCTGAGATTTATGTAACGTACTGTGCAGGACGTAGCGTGTTCATTGGCCCCGAGAAAAGAAGGGCGTAAACCTTCTGGCCATTGCCGCTGAACGCCCCATCCACATCAACGAAAACAAAGGTTCTTGGATGCCTAGCTGCAGCAGTGACGTAGGGTTGCAAATCGACTCTAACGATTCAACGATGTGTTGGCTGTACTTGAGTTATTTCCAGATTCCGGGTTGCCTACTTCTGGATCAGCACTCCTGGTGTCCAGGTTCCGAGGTTCAGCTCGACAGGATCGAAAAGGGATGTCTTCATAAGGGTTGAAGTCGATGAATTAAATGAAACACTAAGTTATTCAGTACACGGCACGATTCTAGGGCTCTCAACAATTTCTGAGACTTGATTCTATATAAGAATTACTTCTTATTTACTAAGACAAGTACAAGCGACTAGCTTTGGATGACTACAAATTCTATTTTGGGCCCGGGGGTTCTTTATACCCTCGCATCGTGCCATTATTGAGAGCCCCGCAAATTCTCGCCGAAAATAATTTTTATTTATGTAAAAAACCCTTATACATATTTGGTAAATAGGGTTACCGCACCCCTTCCATGGTGCTATCAATAGCTGGATTCCTTCGTACTGTAACACAGTAACGCCCCCTATCTATGTATCTAATCAATATACCTAATTTCCAGGTATTGATAGCTTCCCTAGACTATTTCCATGAAATAAAAGGACAATTCCCTTTATTTCCCAGTTAAAACCTTAATAGTTTTCAACCTAGCCTAAGGATATCTATAGGTTGGGTTGACCTGCTGGTGCCAATAGCAGGCTGTCTGTTGACGTCTAGAAAAAGCTTATTTTCGGGAATCTTCTATGGGATATCATCCCTTATGTAATGAATCTATAAATTCCTAAGTCATTTCACCGACTTTAGGACTTCCTACTTAGGCTAACCAGGCAATCACCGCCTATTATGGGGATTCTGGTAGCCAATAGACCACACTTTACATTTCTAGTGTTTATGTAAGTCTATCTAGGTCATATGCACATAAGGTGCCTTGATATGTACAAATTTGATAGCTGGTCACTTTCTTTGCGCCCAGCTATCAGAGAAATTAGATATAAAAACACTAATAAGATTGGGACAACACGATGGTGCGTTTAACGGGCCATCGGGAGGTCCCCAAAAATTCCTTATTTTCGGAATTCCCAGGGGTGTATAGTCCCGGGGAGTGCCAAAAACTGACTAAAAATTACATTTCCAGAAACCTATTTTCTGGAATTGTACTTAAACTACTTGAGCGATTTTCGCTCCAAAGTGATGGCTTGGTAGCTAGTCCAGCAAGCCATCCGAAAGTACTTACACCATGAGTACATCTATTCCCTTCATGGAGTTATTCCACCTGAAGGGTCTACAAATTTCAACGTTTTACGTTGTTTACATTTTTCACGACTGCTTATCTCGTTGACTATCCAAGCGATTCTTCCCATCTAGAAACCGCCTGGAAGCCCTTTTAGCAAGCTTTCCAATGGTAGTACTTTTACCAGTACACCTATATGTTTCTAGGTACTTAGGGCACCTAAAACCGTAAGCGATTGCCCAAAACCAGATAAACAGCAGTTTTTCTATTATATACTGACTTGATATCTCAAGTAAATGGGCTTTATATAAAAGACTACGCTAACTATGAGGTGTATATAGGCTTCCTGTCCCGGTCTAGGTCCCCCATATACCCTAAAATGACCTAAAACCATATATTTGGTGTTTGAGATATCAAGTCAATATTCCTATTTACATAGCAGAAACTATGTGGTCTTCACATAGTTTCATCATTATGTACTGATTTCATGTCCAGTACATAGGATAAGCCCTTAAAAACATGATTTTAATTACTATAATATTTTCAAAAAACCACCAAAACTATAAATAACGTGTGGTTCCCTCTCACGGGTCATTCGGAACTAATCCGTCGTCGGGCACAGACGTATCGTATGACAGAAATTTATGTTTTTTACTATGATAACTCTTATCAGTATGCTTTCTAATGATTTTACTCTGTTAAGGGTGAACTATTGAACCCTATAACATACTGACAAACACTAAAAACATTATACTACTATCTCAAAAAATGTAGGTAAAATTTTAGTATAAATATAAACGTGCCTCTAAAATTCATTTTAGTATCAGGTGGCGCGCCGTGGTAAGCAGACATGTCTACACATACAAACTTCAATTTCTATGAACCATTTAGTATGGTTGATGACGCTTCGTCGCGAACATATCTCCCGCCGTGCAGTGCTGTGTCGACTCGCTGTGTCGACTCGAAGTGTTGTCGGCGCGGCGCTGCATTCCTTCGGTGAGCGACGGACGGCATTTCTCGGCTGCCGGCCAGGCCCACCGAGAGGACGGTCGCCGCTCCGGCATCTCTGGTTACTGGGGCAGTGGGACGAGTTTCTTCACCGGACGCTTCAAGGTACCGCCAAGCGTGCGTACCTCAGCGGTCCGGATTTCTCCGTCGATTCCTGGATACACGGCCACAATGCGGCCTCGCGGCCACGTATTGCGGGGCAGCTGGCCGTCGGCTATCAGGACAGGGTCACCCACTTTAAATCTGGGCCCACTACTATGTGGCTCCCGCCGGTTTTGGAGCTCCGGCAGGTACTCTCTGACCCAGCGACTCCAGAACATATCAGCGAGGATCTGTGATCGTCGCCATATTTTCCTGCTGTCTATATCTTGCTCGGTGAACGTGCCAGGTGTAGGTAGTCTGGCTGACCCACCGAGCAAGAGGTGATTCGGTGTGATGGATTCATCATCATCACCATCTACCGACACGTGTGTCAATGGTCGGCTATTTACAATGTACTCTGCCTCACAAATCAGTGTGGACAACACCTCTTCGGTGGGGTGTTTTTCTGTAAGTACATTGTATAGTGTGTTTTTTACACAACGAACTAGGCGCTCCCAGGCGCCTCCCATGAATGGCGCTGATGGCGTTATGAAGCGCCATACGATGCCTCTACGACTTGCCTCTGTTTTGAAGGCGTCTCGCAGCTCTCTGTCGGCGCCGTGCATGTTGGTGCCATTGTCTGAGTGTATCTCAGCTGGGCATCCTCTGCGTGCGGCGAATCGGCGCAGCGCCAATATGGCGGAGTCTGCGCTAAGGCTGGCGGCGATTTCAAGGTGCACCGCCCTTGATGTGAGACACGTAAATAGTGCTACGTATCTCTTCTGATGCTGCCGACCGACGGTGACGGATAGCGGGCCGAAATAGTCGAGCCCGGTATATGTAAACGGCCTCTTATGGTGAGCGAGGCGCGTTTTCGGATGGTCGCCGGTCGCAGGTACTGGTGGCTGTGCCTTGCGTATACGGCAATGCAGGCATCTTGCTATCACCTTCTTCGCTGTTGGTCGCATCTTCACGACCCAGTAGTGCTGCCGTACCTCATTAATTGTGAGTTCGGTGCCACTATGTTGTAGACTGCGATGTGTCCAGTCTATGTACAACTGCGTTATGTGATGGTCGCCATGTAATATAGGCGGGCGCATCACTTCTTCAGCTACCTCTTGCGTAGCTGCTATGCGACTTCTTAGTCGCAGCACGCCGTCGACGACCTGAATTTGTAAAGGTCGCAGCGAGCTATTTTTATTTATTTCTTCAACATTCGCTAACTCTGAAGCGAACGATTGTTGTTGTGCGACCTGGACAAGTATTTTCTCAGCTTCTTGGAGAAATTCTGCTTCTATGATTTGTCTGTTGACCTGGGTTGGTGCTCTGCATGCCTGCTTCTGCTTCTGTGCAGGTACAGCGGGCTTCTTGCGCCAGTCTGGGTCCTTTTCAGCGTTTTTTCTCGTCCGTTTATAGGACGTTATCTCTGTTCTATTTTTGCAAAGAGATATAAAACGCAGAACTGTGGCGGTCGCACGAAGCAGTCGCTCCCATCTGGAGAATCTGCTTGGCTCTGGAACGGCTTCTATGAAGCTCTTCTTGTCCCCTTCTGTGACAACGAAAGTTTTTTCTTCTCCCGTGTCGTTTGTAGTCGGAGGTTTCTCTGTGGGCCATAATTCGGGCCCAAGAGACAAAAAACTCGGCCCGCAGTACCACTCGTGGTCCGAGTTGAACCGCAGTGGCACGTCACGGGTTGCTGCATCAGCGATGTTCATCTTGGTGGGTATCCATCGCCAATCTTCGACTTTGCTATTGTCTTCAATAGCAGCTATTCGGTGAGCAACGAAAGGTTTGTATACTCTCGCTCCTCTTCTAATCCAGGTCAGTACGGTCTTGCTATCTGACCAATACGTTACTGACGTGGGCTTGCAGTCGTGTTCACTCATCACTGCTGCGGCTACGCGGGTTCCCAATACCGCGGCCTGAAGTTCGAGTCTCGGTATCGAAAGCAGTTTCAGTGGGGCCACCCGCGCTTTCGCCATAACAAGGCTTATTAAGTGCTTGCCTTCCACGGTCGTGGCCCGCCAGTATATAGCGGTAGCATATGCCATCTCGCTTGCATCAGTGAACACATGCACCTGCATTTCTATAGCGTCGCTATATCCAGGATAGCATCTTGGTACGCTAACGTTTTTTAGTTGGCGTAAATGTTGTACCCAAATTTTCCATTGTAATGCTAGGTCAACATCTAGCCTCTGATCCCAGTCGACGCCTCGCCTCCATGCTTCTTGCAATATTTGCTTCGCCTTGATGGTTACTGGCGAGGCGAGTCCGAGTGGGTCGTATAGCGACGCTACTATTCTGAGCGCCTCTCGCTTGGTGGGCGCCTCTCGGTCCAAGATACCCTCAGGCAGACGCGCGAGTGTGAGGTTGAAACCCAGCGTGTCTTCGCCTGGCCTCCATATGAGGCCGAGTATCTTTTCCGACGTATCTATATCTCCAATGGATACCATCTCAGTTTGTATATGCGATGGGTCCATTTTTTCTAGGAGCTGCGAGCTATTTGAAACCCATTTCTTGAGTTCAAACCTCGCCTGTAGGTGTATTTTTCGCACCATACTAGCGACTTCTGCCGCCTTCTCGATAGTTCTATAACTATCTAGGTAGTCATCCATATAATGACTACGTAGTATAGCATCCACAGCTTCAGGGTGCTTCTCTATATATTTGTTTGCGTTCCAGTTCTTTGCAAAAATTGCTGTGCAAGGCGAACTGGCTGCGCCGAAAATGATGGACGTCATTCTATATTCTTCTGGCGCTCCTTCTCTGCGGTTTCCCCTCCACAGGTAGCGAAGCGCGTCTCGGTCTTGGCTCCGCACCTTCACTTGCATGAACATCTCCGCTATGTCACCGGTTATTGCGACGCAGTGGCGGCGAAACCGCATCATTACGCCTGGCAGCGACTGTAATAGGTCGGGCCCAGTTAACAGGAAGTCATTCAGTGACATTCCTCTCGATTTGGCGGCAGCGTCATGTACGATGCGAAGTTTGTCTGGCTTCATTGGGTTGAAGACATCGAAGTGTGGGAGGTACCAAGTTTTGCCCGGCGTGCTAATTGCGGGTGCCCTTTCAGCGTACCCTTTCGCAATTAGCGAGTCCATCTGGTCTGAGTATCTTCTTAGAAGTTCCTGGTTCTTGTCCAGCTTCTTTTCTGTTGAGACGAGCCTCTTCAGAGCTGTCTCAAAGCTATCTGGCATCTCAGCATGCTCATTACGCCAAAGCATGGCGGTTTCGATGTGTCCATTCTCTAATTGGACAGTTGATCGATTCAAAATGTCCTCTGCCCTTCTTGCTGGGTCAGAGGCGGGTCGCTGTGGGTTTATGCACAACGATTCTATGGCGAAATGTTCGCGCAACTGATGATCCAAATTGTCATCAGTTGTTATTCTATTGACATGATGTACTTGTTGTCGTAGTAAACTACTGTGCGCGCCATGTAGTGTCCAACCCATCGCTGTAAGTGACGCAATTGGTTGGTGTCTTGGACCTCTGCGAATCTCGCTGGCCAATAACAAATGCCAGTTGTCTTGGCCGACGAGTATTTTTGGCACGCCATTGTTGTACATCAACTCTTTTCTCAAGTCGGTTAAATGCTTGCAGCGTGCGACAACCCTATCGCTCACTGTTTGTTTTGCCAAGCTGAGTTTAGGTATAGTACGTGCTTTAAATTGTACCCTTCTCTCTTGCGGGCTAACCAGCGTCACCTTGACTCTTCTTGAGCATGGGGTGGTGAGCATGGTGTTGCCTATCGCACCGATCTTGAGCGGGTCCACAGGGCCCTCTGCCCCGACTTGCCTCGCGATGTCTTCATCCATCAGCGAAACGGTGGACCCATCGTCTAGGAGAGCGTATGTTGCTACCTCTCCCGCCGGTCCGATTACCCGGACCGGCACTATCTTGAGGTACGCCTGGCTCGATGGTGACCCGAAACTGGCCACCGTTTCCTGAGGATCCTTGCGGGATTCAGGATCATCGGGCTTCTTGTTGGCTTCCCTCTGCTGTTGCTTCTTCCTATGAAGAAGCCGATGGTGCGTATCTCTGCACCCGTCTTGGCCACACTGTTTTCTCTTACAAGTGTGGTTGCCTCGTCGATGTTGAAGGCAGCGATAACATAGATTGTGTTTTTTCGCTAGCTCCCATCTTTTCTCGACAGCTACGCCCCTGAATTGTGCACATCCAGTGGCGTAGTGATGTCCCACGTCGCAAACACGGCATTTTCCTACCGGTTGGTCCGTAGCTATATGCGTCCTTTGTGTGACGCGTCTGTTGGTGTTCGCCTCGGCCGAAGCGATGCCTTCGGGTGGGGCGAATGGACTACAGAAGTGTGCCTGTTCAGATATGAAATTACTGAACAATGAAATATCTGGCACCGATTGGTACTTCTCCGAATATGATCGGTACCATTGTGCTCGTAGCGAATTGGGTAACTTCTCTGTTAACAATCGCATAAGCTCCGCGTTCATAAGGTAATGACCCTTTTTTAACGCGCGGAGCGTGACTACAGCACCTCTTACGCGACTTGCAAACGCGCAGATGTCTCTTGGTGACTCACTGCAGCGCGGCAGTCCGCGTAATCTATCTGTTTCAGCTTGCGCTATGGAGTCTGGACGGCCGAACTGCAGCTCGAGTTCCTTCATGATGTCATCGGGCCTGGCATGTCCGATGAGTTCTGAGCTGACGGTTTCCATTGCACGTCCATGTAAGCTTCTCCTCAGCCTCGCTGTATTCTCGATGTCCGTAAAGTACGCTCGAGTTGTCTCATATATGGCCCGAAATGATAGCCATTCAGTATGAGAACCATTGAAATTCGGCAATGTCATGACGAATTTCGACGCAGAGGGGTTCGGTTGGTCCCGCTGTTCTATTTTCCTGTCGGCTAGCGACGCTATAGCGGACGTCAACTCCGTCAAGAATGGACGGAGACTATCCCTCTGACCTCCTGTACACTCAGCTGACGCTGCAACTGGAGGCTTTCGCACTTCTTTCTCCTTAGGATGCTGACCTTCTATTTGCGATTTGGTGGCGGCCGCAGTCAGGGGTCTATGCATAGAATTTCTGGTTCCCCCTTCAACGACGTTATCCTCCTTCTCAGGCTGAGGTTCTGGTGCCTCTTCTAGCCATGAACGCACGTACTCGTCATTCGAGTTTCTGTCATCCAAGTATTCAGCTTCGGAACCCTCTTCCTCCGCTCTCTGAAGTGCCAATTGTGCAAGCTCCAACTTAATTTTGAGTAAGTCTTTGCGAGCTTTGTCTATGTTTTTTCGTGACCGAGTCACTCTAGTTGACGGCGGACGGCTATGTTCGATACGGGCGTCACCCCGGGTAGTCATCGGCATCGCTGTACGTCTGTCTTCTTCGGAAATCTTCTCTTTCTGAGAAGGTTTCAATGTTGTGTCTGAAGCTCCTTCTAATCTGGTTACTCTGGTAGAAACCGCTTGATCAGTTTCTATTGGTTGATGCGTCGGAGTGCTTTCAGTTTGAGGCGCTAGATGGCGCTGCTCGTCCGACGGCTCGGTCCCTTCGGTTGTGGAAGGTGAACACGGCGGCAGCTCATGTCTGATGCCAGCTGGCTGATCCAACTCCACGGTCCATGCCTCCGGCGTCTTGCCTTTGGATCTGGTTATCGGCATTGTTGTTGAAATATTTTCTTTTGAAAACTCGAAGTTAGTTTTCAAAGATAAGTCCCAGTTCCGGGCTTCAGCGTTCAAACCGACGATCTCCAGAAGTTAACCTCCACTTCGATTGACTATAATTCAATCTTCAAATAAAAAATCACTAAAAACTTACGGTCAGTGATAAGTCTTCAGGAAACTTCAGGCATTTGCTATACAAGTTTATTTTTCCCATAAACGTGTATGTTCTATTTGATTGACTATAATTCAATCAAATTCTAAATCACCGAAAAGTCAAGGTTACTTTTCGGTGGTGATGCTTCATGAACTGCTTGTCCAAAGCATCAGAGCCGTGCATCAATCTTCCGAGCACGTATCTTGCTTGATTGAAGAAAATTCAATCTTCAAATAAATCACCGAAACGTCAAAGTTATTTTCAGTGATAGTGCTTCAGGAACCGCTTAGTCAGTACATCCGAAACGTATCTAAGTCTTCAGAGTACGTTTCTTCCATTCACTGACGAAAATTCAGTCTTCAAAATTTTCCTGAAAACATAGGGGTTGTTTTCAGTCATAAGGCTTCAGGAATTATTCTTCAATCATCAAGGATGCACATCAGCCTTCTAAACGCACGTCTTGTATTTTTCTGACGGGCGCTCGTTTTTTAAACAAATCGCTAAAAACATAAGGGTAGTTTTCAGCGATAAGTCTTCAGGAACTATTCTTCCGCGTCAAAGACGTAATCCAATCTTCTGAACGAGTATTCTTGGTTGAATAAACAAGCGTTCAGTTCTAGAACAAATCACTGATAACATAGGGTAGTTTTCAGCGATAAGTCTTCGGGAACTATTCTTGGGGCTTCAAGGATGCGCATCTGTCTTCATACAGCATTTTGCGGCTCACAGAAAATTTCTTCTATTTTCTTACAATTATTGAAAAAATAGGGTATTTTCAATAACTGTCTCCAGAATTTTACCTCTTGGATCCAGCGGCAAATAGGGCACGTAGGACTTGTTCCCTGCAGTGCACGTCGATTTTTGGTTTATTTGTGAAATTAATTTCTCCAAAATTCGAAAAATTAATTCCACCACTGTTTCTTCCTGACGTCCTGGGGCGCTCCAGACTTCGAATTTCGGCTCGAACGGGTCAACGTTGTGTTGCACGTAGCCGACTTAATATGCAGGCACCCAGTTGTTTTTTCTGGATCTGCTGTTCCCGACGTCCTGGGGCTCTCCAGGCTCCAAAATTCGGCTCGAACGGACCATTAAATATGTCCGTCGTCGAATTTTCCGGGACGCCAGGCTCCAAAATCTGGCTCGCAAGGACCATTAAATGTGCAGGACGTAGCGTGTTCATTGGCCCCGAGAAAAGAAGGGCGTAAACCTTCTGGCCATTGCCGCTGAACGCCCCATCCACATCAACGAAAACAAAGGTTCTTGGATGCCTAGCTGCAGCAGTGACGTAGGGTTGCAAATCGACTCTAACGATTCAACGATGTGTTGGCTGTACTTGAGTTATTTCCAGATTCCGGGTTGCCTACTTCTGGATCAGCACTCCTGGTGTCCAGGTTCCGAGGTTCAGCTCGACAGGATCGAAAAGGGATGTCTTCATAAGGGTTGAAGTCGATGAATTAAATGAAACACTAAGTTATTCAGTACACGGCACGATTCTAGGGCTCTCAACAATTTCTGAGACTTGATTCTATATAAGAATTACTTCTTATTTACTAAGACAAGTACAAGCGACTAGCTTTGGATGACTACAAATTCTATTTTGGGCCCGGGGGTTCTTTATACCCTCGCATCGTGCCATTATTGAGAGCCCCGCAAATTCTCGCCGAAAATAATTTTTATTTATGTAAAAAACCCTTATACATATTTGGTAAATAGGGTTACCGCACCCCTTCCATGGTGCTATCAATAGCTGGATTCCTTCGTACTGTAACACAGTAACGCCCCCTATCTATGTATCTAATCAATATACCTAATTTCCAGGTATTGATAGCTTCCCTAGACTATTTCCATGAAATAAAAGGACAATTCCCTTTATTTCCCAGTTAAAACCTTAATAGTTTTCAACCTAGCCTAAGGATATCTATAGGTTGGGTTGACCTGCTGGTGCCAATAGCAGGCTGTCTGTTGACGTCTAGAAAAAGCTTATTTTCGGGAATCTTCTATGGGATATCATCCCTTATGTAATGAATCTATAAATTCCTAAGTCATTTCACCGACTTTAGGACTTCCTACTTAGGCTAACCAGGCAATCACCGCCTATTATGGGGATTCTGGTAGCCAATAGACCACACTTTACATTTCTAGTGTTTATGTAAGTCTATCTAGGTCATATGCACATAAGGTGCCTTGATATGTACAAATTTGATAGCTGGTCACTTTCTTTGCGCCCAGCTATCAGAGAAATTAGATATAAAAACACTAATAAGATTGGGACAACACGATGGTGCGTTTAACGGGCCATCGGGAGGTCCCCAAAAATTCCTTATTTTCGGAATTCCCAGGGGTGTATAGTCCCGGGGAGTGCCAAAAACTGACTAAAAATTACATTTCCAGAAACCTATTTTCTGGAATTGTACTTAAACTACTTGAGCGATTTTCGCTCCAAAGTGATGGCTTGGTAGCTAGTCCAGCAAGCCATCCGAAAGTACTTACACCATGAGTACATCTATTCCCTTCATGGAGTTATTCCACCTGAAGGGTCTACAAATTTCAACGTTTTACGTTGTTTACATTTTTCACGACTGCTTATCTCGTTGACTATCCAAGCGATTCTTCCCATCTAGAAACCGCCTGGAAGCCCTTTTAGCAAGCTTTCCAATGGTAGTACTTTTACCAGTACACCTATATGTTTCTAGGTACTTAGGGCACCTAAAACCGTAAGCGATTGCCCAAAACCAGATAAACAGCAGTTTTTCTATTATATACTGACTTGATATCTCAAGTAAATGGGCTTTATATAAAAGACTACGCTAACTATGAGGTGTATATAGGCTTCCTGTCCCGGTCTAGGTCCCCCATATACCCTAAAATGACCTAAAACCATATATTTGGTGTTTGAGATATCAAGTCAATATTCCTATTTACATAGCAGAAACTATGTGGTCTTCACATAGTTTCATCATTATGTACTGATTTCATGTCCAGTACATAGGATAAGCCCTTAAAAACATGATTTTAATTACTATAATATTTTCAAAAAACCACCAAAACTATAAATAACGTGTGGTTCCCTCTCACGGGTCATTCGGAACTAATCCGTCGTCGGGCACAGACGTATCGTATGACAGAAATTTATGTTTTTTACTATGATAACTCTTATCAGTATGCTTTCTAATGATTTTACTCTGTTAAGGGTGAACTATTGAACCCTATAACATACTGACAAACACTAAAAACATTATACTACTATCTCAAAAAATGTAGGTAAAATTTTAGTATAAATATAAACGTGCCTCTAAAATTCATTTTAGTATCAGGTGGCGCGCCGTGGTAAGCAGACATGTCTACACATACAAACTTCAATTTCTATGAACCATTTAGTATGGTTGATGACGCTTCGTCGCGAACACGTACTATCAAACGATTCAGGGAAGATTCAAGATTAGAAGATAAACAAAGGAGCAGTCGACCTCGTACTGTTCGGACTCCAGCTCCTCCAACGAAATCCTGTCCGCAATCAAAAAATGTTGGCTCTGCAGATGGAACTAAGTAGAACTACTGTTAAAAGGGTGTTAAATGAAAACCTAGCACTGCATGCTTATAGAAAAAAAAAACAGCACATTTTCTTAACGCACAGCTGAAGAAAATCAGACTCGAAAGAAGCCGGGTTTTGTTAAGGCGTTACGCGAAATACCACGAAATGCTTTTTTCGGATGAAAAAAAAAATTAATATTGAGGAGAGTTTCAACAAACAAAATGTTAAAAGTGTATGCACACTCTAGTGAAGAATCGAACAGACGTGTGCCACGTGTTCAGCGTGGTCATCACCCTTCGACATTCATGGTTTGACTTGGGGTGTCCTATTTGGGTCCAACGGCGGTGTTTTTTTTTTGTGAAAAATGAGTGAAAACCAGTGCCCTCGTATATCAAAACACAGTCTTAACAAACATCGGGCACCTCTTTCACAAACAATGTTCGAAAACAGGCACTTGGTATTCCAACAGGATTCTGCGCCGGCTCATAATGCGAAAAGTACCCAAAACTGGCTCACGACCCGTGGAATCGACTCTATCAGGCATGAGGATTGGCCCTCATCCAGTCCAGACTTGAATCCCTTCGATTACAAAATATGGCAAAACTTAGAGGAGAAGGTCTGCGCTAAACCCCATCGCAACTTGGAGTCACTTTAAGCATCCCTGATTAAAGCAGTCGCCGATATTAATATGAACATCGTGCATGTTTCGATTGACGACTGGCCTTGCAGATTGAAGGCTTGTATCGAAGCAAGAGGAGGACATTTCTAATAATTTTAATGTGGTTTAAATCTGTAATTTTATACCTTTTCATTTGATATATAAATGGTTGTAATGCGTAACTCATTGTGTCATTTATTTAACTTTCCATATGTGACAAAACTTATGACCAGACCCAAGTACATTATGGATGCAATAGATTGAATTTGAACTTTCAATTTTAAATGTCAATTGTTTGAGTTTTGAGTTCTGGTGGGCGAAATTTGGTATTATTTTGGTTATTTGAATTTTATTATTAAGTTTAATACTGTTATGTTATGTATTGTTTCAGTTTAACAATCTAGATAAAAATAAACGAGTTAGTAGATTAGTTTATTAGCTGATTATTCTATAAATTTAACCATTGAATTGAATTCAGTTTCGGCACCGATCACTGGCGATTTAAATAAAAAAAATGGCATCACAATTTGTTTAAATTTTGAGTTCCTATTAGAATAATTTTTTTGTCACTTTTTAGGGTTCCGTAACTCAAAAGGTAAAATAAAGGAACCCTTATAAGATCACTTTCTTGTCCGTCTGTCCGTGTGTCACCACCGATTTTCTCAGGAACTGGTGGACCTAGCAAGTTGAAATTTATACCAGATACTGAGGTCTATAGTCCCTATTTGGTATATAAAAATCAAGGTCCTGAGTCAACACGATAAAAAGATATAAGCAAATTTAGATTTTCGCGAAAACTTATAAGTACCTTAAAAAAGAAAACAAGTTGAAAATTAAGGTAAATTTTGGTACTTAGTTTTCGCGATAATCTAAATTAGCCCATATCTTTAAAACTTAGCCACGAATAAAAACTATACCAATTTTATAATGGCGCTATAAAGAGTAGGTAGGTGCGCACGAGTTCGACTCGCACTTGACCGGTTTTTTTTACTAAATATTTTGGTTAATAATAATTGATAATAAAAAAAAACCTTTTATTTCAATTAGTTTTACTACCTGTTGTAGGTATTTCTTCTTATTATCTTTAGTTTTTTTGTTTCTTCTAAACCCTTAGTCTCTGCTTTAATTGACTTTTACTACCCATTAATGATCAAGCCTTTGCTACACTTTCTACACAGACTTTATCATAACCAATTTTTCGTGGCTTTAGGATTTTCATTTTCATCAATAATGAAGATTGGTTTATTTTGTTCATTTATATGGACAGATCACGAGGAGCTCGTGGCTAAATAATAACAGCCGCACGGTCGATCTTCAAGGTTAAGCAACGCTTGACGAGGTCAGACCGTGGATGGGTGACCATTTCAGCATACCGAGTTTCCTCCGTGCCTCGGAAAGCACGTTAAGCCGTTGGTCCCGGCTGTCATTTGAAGATCTTTGACAGTCGTTACGGGTAGTCAGAAGCTTGAGATCTGACACCAGTCTTGCCAAGGGGTACCGTGTTACCCAGTTACTGGATTGTGGAGGTCAGATAGGCAGTCGCTCCATGTAAAAACACTGGTGCTTAGCTGAATCCGGTAAGACTGGAAGCTGACCCCAATATAGTTGGGAAAAGGCTAGGCAGATGATGATATGGACAGATCACTAAAAATAGTTGGGTTTCTTTTGACATCATGAATGCAGCTAGAATTATGTTTGAAAACGATATTAGACAAAAACATTTTATTTTTGTTTTTGGGCTCTACTGATAACTCGCGTTTATCGTTGTCCTTTACAAAAAAAATCCGGTGTCGGTATTGTTTACAAATGTCGTATAAAAAGTTCAATGCAAAAATGAGATTTATGAACTCTTAATTAAAACACGACTTTACGCTCCCTATTAAAACATATTTTTAGGATACATTGATTTGATTTGATTTGATTTGATTTCATTTAATTTGAAATAACCTGCATTTTTTACTGTATTTTTATTGTTATGATCTATTTTGACATAACATTATTTTAATCTAATCTGTATTTCAATGTTATTTTGATTTTAATTTAATTAATTAGATATGTATTATTTTTTATGTATACTCAATAATGTGTAAGCTGTGGTTACCTATAATGGAGTGGGCATAACATGATAATGTTTTTCAATTTATATATTTTCTGTAAGTTTTTGTTATGTTACTCGTGGTGATCCTAAATCAATAAATAAAAATACATTCCAAAAAGTAAAAAAAACGAGCTAGAGCTGTTGAAAATCCATGTCGTAAGGGGTTTTTTCTAAAAGATAGGATTATTTTAAATATACCAATCGATAGAGCTTGCGCCGCTGATTCCAAATATATATATAACGGCGCGTGACATTATTAAATAATGAAAATCAGTTAATTTGGAGAATTATAATTTATGTTGTTATTTTTTAAACATTGGTCATTATTCTGTTATTTTAAAGATTAATTTTAATTAAGAGCGGGTAACACCGAATGGAGTTGCGTCTGTCTTGACGGGCGAACGTCATGTCAATATGTTTGGAAAAAAATGGTTGTCAGCCGTTGCACGTTTTGAACAGTCGCAAACCCATTGGCTCTAAATAGAAAATGATTACTGCAATCCTTAATTGTTGAAGTAATTGAAGTGTGTGTATAATTAAAGTAGTGAGCAGTCAACGCTACAGTGTATTCTTTGAAACGTTTCCCCTAAGTTTAACGCCCACCATGAATTCTCGTGCTGACGAGGTTACGAATCAGCAGCCAGATGCAACAGCCCGGTCTCCCAATTTCCCGTTATCAGAAGTGGGATTACCAGGGAATTCCCAAGAACGTGAAACAGGTCAGAGTATTGTTTCTAACCTAAATAGTGAATGCGACCGTTGGAAAACTTTGTTTGAAATGCAACAACATAGCATGATGGAATTAATTCGTGCTTTATAGGACACGAATACGGTTGATACAAAGCTGGCATTCCCCGAATTCAATCCTGATTCTCGAGACGCCGATGCCAGGTCATGGTGTAGACTTATGCATGCAAGAAAAAAAAATATCCAGTGGTACTCTGATAATCGCCATGAGCAAAGCACTTAAGGGCGCAGCAGCTACGTGGTTGGCTCAAAATAGTTTTGCTGGTATAACCTGGCCTCAGTTAAAAGATTTATTTCTTGCTCGGTTTGACTACGTCGAGACCCCAGCTGCCACCATGTGTAGACTCTTTAATGAAAGTCCAAAAGACGGAGAGTGCATGTCAGCCTATACTACTCGATTCCTGAGTACATTAATGAACCAATGGCATTCTTTATCGACCGAACAAATTGCGATTGCTGTAACCCTGGCTCACGCAGTGAAAATCGAACCACGGTTGCAAAGATTAGTATACACTGAAAAAATTGATACTAGAATGAAATTGCAACAAGAACTAATGTCGTGTAGCTATCGAAAAAGAGGCCCTCCGATGCCAGAAAAGTCTAATATTTGCAGTGACGCTAAGAAACCGCAATTTGAACCGAAGAAATGTTACAATTGTGGCAGACTAGGCCACATGGCAAACGAATGCCACTCCAAAGACTCGCGTAATACCAGCACTAATCTCAAACCTCAGTTTTCATCAACCAATAAACAGCAAGATACTCAAGATAGCAGTGTAGGTACCAAACAAAACTTCGTTGCCTACGTGCTACTTCTGCAACGAACCAGGTCACATCGCCACTCGCTGCCCGAAAAAGGTCACCAAGATTGGCAGTGGCAATGTAGAGCACCGGGTGAATGCCTGCACTATGATACCAGCCACCGATCACCTAGCAGTTGAATCCGGTGAGAAGTTTTCATTTTGTTTTGATTCCGACGCCCTGTGCTCTCTAGTCAAAGAAAATTTAGCAAATAGACTTCTAGGCAAGCGTCATCATACCTCAGTGACATTAATAGGTATAGGCCAATCAAACGTTACGTTCAAATATTGACAACTGTAATTATTACTTTATTAATAATTTTGGGCGCACGGTTGGCGCAGTGGTTGAGCGATTGACTGCTGCGCTGCGTGACGCGGGTTCGATTCCCGCACGGAACAAATATTTGTATGATCCGGTTCTGGGTGTTTGTGTATGTGAGTTTATATGTTTGTAAACGCACCCACGATACAGGTGAAATTCCTAGTGTGGGGCAACGGTTTAAAAAAAAGAAAAAAAAAGAAAAAAATACAGGGATACTCAATGCAGTTATTATTAAATGTGCTAGACTATTGTATCTCTGATTCGATTATAATTGGAAGGGACTTGCTATCAATGGGATTTTCGGTTGAAGTTTGTGAAAGCCAAATTATTTTGAGGAAAATTATAACAGTTTTAGCTTGTGACGTAGGCGTCAAAATTAGTAATTTTTACAATATCAATACTGATATTCCTGCTGAATAATAAACGTCAATTACTTTCATTGCTCGAAGGTAGCTCGGATTAATACAACGGCGTCCTTATCGTTTAAGCCCCGAAGAGAGAGAGTCATTGCGTACTAAAATCAAAGAACTTCTACAAGCTTCTATCATTCGGGAGAGTTGTTCACCCTTTGCGTCACCAATAATACTGGTTAAAAAAAAGACGGAACTAATCGACTTTGCGTCGACTACCGTGAATTGAATAGCAATACAGGACCCGACCGTTACCCATTGCCGCTAATTTCTGACCAGATAGGACGTTTGGTAGGGGCAAACTACTTTACATCGCTTGGTATGGCTAGTGGCTATCATCAGATACCGGTTCAAGAAGAGTCCATAGAGCGTACAGCTTTTGTAACGCCGGACGGGCAGTTTGAATATTTGACCATGCCGTTTGGTCTTCGTTATGCTCCTTCGGTGTACCAACGTGCCATAAATAAGGCCCTAGGACCCTTAACTGAGACATTTGCTGTAGTCTATATTGAACACCGTCAAGGTAAAAATACGGGGCACGTTGATTTTCTATCACGAAATCCCTTAGCTGATGTCCAACGACCGGTCCCAAAAGTAGAGCAAAAGCGAGTCAATTTCACTGAAATCGCTATACATGGTTACAGGCTGAGCAGGAAAAGGATAGCGAAATAAATTCTATAATAGCTAAACTTCAGAATAATGTGCTTGACCTTGACCTTGCTAGGAGTTACGAAATTAGACGAGGGGTTCTGCATAGAAAGACAGAGCGCAACAGCAGAAGAATTTGGTTACCCATAGTACCAAAAGCGTTTCAGTGGTCAATTATAAATCATGTTCATGAAAGCATAATGCATTTAGGTTGGGAGAAAACATTAGAAAAATAATTGTCATTATTGGTTACCTAACATGAACAAATATGTCAGGAAGTTTGTCGAAAATTGCATCACATGTAGAGTGTCCAAATCACATTCTGGGAAAATTCAAGCAGAATTACATCCAATACCGAAAGTAACGGTACCTTGGCATACCATTCATATGGATGCAACAGGAAAGCTTAGCGGTAAGCGGGACTCTAAGGAGTACGTGTTTGTGTCAATAGATGCTTTTACGAAATACGTAATTCTGCATCATACTGTGAACATTGACGCTAATAGCGCTATAAAGGCATTGCAGTCATGCGTGCCATTGTTTGCCCCCCCCACGCGTGTGATTGCCGACCAAGGTAGATTTTGCTGGGAAAGAATTCAAAGACTTTTGTGCTGCACATAATATTAATTTACACCTGATAGCTACCGGTTCTAGTCACGCTAATGGTCAGGTGGAACGCGTGATGTCCACACTAAAAAATATGTTCACGGCAGTACATTAAAGTAAGAAATTTTAAAGTAGGTGACTATGTGTTATTAGAAAATCATGAGCGCAATAAAACAAAGCTGGAACCCAAATTTAAGGGGCCTTATCAGGTGGCTGAGGTGCTAATATAACAAAACACCAACATTATACACTTAGTTCGCAATGAACGTTTTGACTTTGACTTTGATAGTGGTAGGTATTTACTAAAAGCATTGAACTCTAATCGGACGTATAAGTATGCACATGATCTCATACGACATATGCTAGAGTGCTACGTTCCATTGGAGTTGAATGTAGGTTTGGAGGCACCAGCTAATAGTGTGGAGTCAGAATGTGCCGATAACGGCGCAGGTGAATGTGCAGCTAAATTTACTTATTTACTGTGAAGACCTATGCTAACATTAAGCATTGGTGACAATAGCCTGTGTGGCATCAGCCTGTGTGGCAATAGCTTGTGTGGCATCAGCCTGCGTGGCACTAGCTTGTGTGGCACTAACCTGTGTGGCATCATCCTGTGTGGCATCAGCCTGTGTGGCATCAGCCTGTGTGGCACCAGCCTGTGTGGCATCAGCCTGTGTGGCACCAACCTATGTGGCAATATAGTTGACAAGAGCCTGTGTGGCAATAGCCTGTGCGGCACTAGCCAATTTAGAACTAGCCTATGTGGCCTCAGCTTGTGTGATGATCTGGTAAAGGTGTTTCGTGTTATCCAATAACTGTGTTCGCTCTTTGTGATATTGTGATGTTTGATTCAAAACGGTCAGAATGACCGAACGTTGAGTTGATTACTTGAGCTGTTTTATGATTGTCCACAGATAATGATTGATGAGATAAACTATTCACCCGAGGACGGGTGAAGATGCAGGACGGCCGTAACGGCGCGTGATATTATTAAATAATGAAAATCAGTTAATTTGGAGAATTATAATTTATGTTATTATTTTTTAAACATTGGTCATTATTCTGTTATTTTAAAGATTAATTTTAATTAAGAGCGGGTAACACCGAATGGAGTTGCGTCTGTCTTGACGGGCGAACGTCATGTCAATATGTTTGGAAAAAAATGGTTGTCAGCCGTTGCACGTTTTGAACAGTCGCAAACCCATTGGCTCTAAATAGAAAATGATTACTGCAATCCTTAATTGTTTAAGTAATTGAAGTGTGTGTATAATTAAAGTAGTGAGCAGTCAACGCTACAGTGTATTCTTTGAAACGTTTCCCCTAAGTTTAACGCCCACCATGAATTCTCGTGCTGACGAGGTTACGAATCAGCAGCCAGATGCAACAGCCCGGTCTCCCAATTTCCCGTTATATATATAACAAATTTTCGGCGATGTACAGTCGATGCAGTACCCAAGTTAGGTCTACAGTGGGCAATACTGGCAGCTTCAGTGTGGTAGTCGGCTTGCACCAAGGGTCGGCCCTCAGTCCCTATCTCTTCCTGTTGCTAATGGACGCTCAGTCAGACGTCGGACATACAGGAAGAGGCACCCTGGTGTATGTTGTTTGCCGATGACGTGATGGTTGCCGAGAGTGGCCTAGAGGTCCAGAGCAGATTGGAGATGTGGTGGCATAGACTGGAGAGTGTTGGCCTGAAATTGAGCAGAAGCAAAACTGAATACTTGCTTTGCTATTTTGGCGGTCTCTCCAGTTCCGTGCCCATAGCTCCCGCTAGAACACCCATACCAATCTGCTCCGACTTCCGGTACCTAGAGTCGCGTGTCCAAGAGGATGGCGAGGTAGACCGAGACGTAACACACCGGATCAACTCAGGATTGCTGAAATGGCGACAGGTCACTGGAACAACTTGCGGCCCACTGATAAAAGGTTAAAAGGGAAAAGTCCCTGATTAGACCTGTCATACTGTATGGATTAGAATGTTGGGCTGTGAAAAAGATGGATGAAAAGAGATTGATGTAGCAAAGATGAGAATGTTGAGATGGATGTGCGGCGTGACGAGATTGGATAAAGTGAGATATGAGTATTTTGGAGGCAGTTTGAAAGTGGAGCCAATGACAGAAAAATTGAAGGGAAACCGTTTGTCCTGGTATGGTAATGTGATGAGGAGGGATGAAATGCATGTTACTAAAAGAGTTATAAATATAAATGTGGATGGATGGAAAGTAAGGCCAAAGAAAAGATGGATGGATTATATGAAGATTATATGAGAGTCAGTGATAGCGTGACAGGGGACGGTATGAAAGATGAAAACGGGTTGCGCCGACCCCGAGTAACATGGGATAAGGGCAGGAAGGTGATGAATTAATTTTCGAAATGTCCTTTACGACAGTTGAAATTGCCGGTAACTATATGCAATCGAACTCGCGACTCTTGCGTCTCAACCGGCGCTCTAAACCACTGCGCTAAACGGGTCGTCGGGTAATGAAAAAATTAATGGCGCGCGAGTCCGACTCGCACTTGGCCAGTATTTTACTGTACATTACCAAAAAATCAGCATGTGATATGAGCATTCCGATTGGCCTAGCGGCACTGGTGGCGCATGAATTACAGTAGTTAATATGCCCAGATTTTAGCCTAAAATCTTTATAATATCGAATATTGGTATTTTGAAAAAAATAAAACTTACAAAATGCTCGTTAACAAATTGTCTATCCATTAGTGTTAGTACAAAAAATAATTAATGAACACTTTACGAGGAGATGCTTGCTATCAATATTTATTACTCATTTTCATGTTGTTGTTGGAAGGAGATTAGTGATACTTACACCTCTTAAAAAAAAAGTTGTACTGCTATTTTAGAATCAACATTATGTAGAAATTTAATGTATTTTTATTAATTGATACTTCTTTTTAAATAAAGAGTAAATAGCTCTTAAAAACTGCACAAAAACGACAAGCGCGGTGTTTTGCTCGGGGAGGCGCCTTAACACAAAAAACGGCAATAAAATCACGTTTGTTGTATGGCAGCCCCACTTAAATATTTATTTTATTCTGTTTTTAGTATTTGTTTGGTAACTGACCCGTGCACTCCTCCGCATCACAGATGACAAAATCAGCAATATTAAAAGAGTCTATCTCTCTTTGTACATGATTTAACTCATTGAATTTCGCTTAAGTAATAATTTAGCAGGTTCGTATTTGGAGGTTAATTTGGCCGTAGTATTATTTGCTGTTATATTTTTATGTAAAATCAGATTAATACGTATGAATTCCAGTCTCGGTGAATGGTTGCGAATAGTTTTAAAAATGGTATTAGGTACGACATAATATTTAAGAGATTGTATGATATTTTGGGGGCGTGGTTGTGTTATGTAAGTATTTTTTGATAGAATATAGTGTAGAGTATTATTAGTCAATTGTACTGTGGGAGTAACTGTTTTATTATTTTGTATGCAATGTACATGAACAGAGTAATGATAGGCGCTTACTAAATAAATAATGTAAAAATTAATGCATGCAGTTGGAATGAAAACAAGTTTTACTAGTAGGAAAAGTAGTCAAATAATTTTTTCCATGTTTTGAAGATCATCTTCGCAGTATACGCGTAGACGGGGTTGGTCTTCATTACGTTTTAAAAAAAACCTTTCCATACGAGGTCCAACAGTGATCGCAGTTATGTTTTTTGGCAAATAGTCTGGTTACATAGTGAAGACGTCTAATTGAGGCAGTGAGAGATTCAGCCACGTATATTGTCTTTGCTGGTCCTACTATATTCAGATCAGTAGTACTCAAACGTTTTTCACGATTTCCCTTATTGTATGACCCAGTAGCCTTTATAAACTGTTCTCTCTTTATGGTTGATGTGAAGTCCACAATTATAGGGCCCGAGGGTTTGTCTTTCAGCTTTAGACGAGAAACATCTCTAATATCGGAGTCCAGAATTGGAATATTAATAACATTTCCAATCTTTTTTGCTATCTCAACTAGCCGTTTTTTGTTCTCAGATTCAGTGACTGGGATATTTCTTAACTCAATCATGGTAGACCGTGCATTTTGCTCAAAATGTTCCATTTTCGCATCCAAAGTCTTATGGATCTTTAATGAACAGTTTTCCTGTTGAAGAGTTTTCAAATCAGTAAGAACGTCATCGTATTTCTCGGACAGCAACGCCATCGATTTATTTATTTCAGCGTTTTGTTTTGTTAGCTCCTTCAGAGATAGTTCCAAGGTGGTGAATTTAGCGTCTTGCTGCTTGCTTTTTTATTTCGTCCATTTTCGTCAATATGTCGGACAATGAAATATCTGCTGCGCTTGAATGATCATTAAACCGGCGTTTGGTTCTCTTTGAAATTGCGACGCCCTTTGCCCCATCCAGGGGACGTTGGACATTAACCAACCAGTACCAGAAATAATTTTAATATTTATTCAATTCGCACGGCGAAGGCTTGTTTAACACATGCCAGATTACCTATTTTAGTGATCTTTATTTTCGTAGCAATAAGGTTGCATTCATAGGCAAAATAACAGTGAACGGTCTGTCAGATTCTAAACGACAGTTTGAAATAAGAATTTGCGCGATAATGTTTTTCTAAAAATCAACAATCACCGTTAATTCTATAACTCTAAGAATTTAATACTGATGGGTTTATACCTACACCGCGCCCCACAATACCCAAATTGTATTTTATTTATTAAACTAGAGGTGAGAAGTGTTTAAACTTTTGTATGGTGGCAGATTTTATTACTTCGAATGTAGAGGCGCAAAATTATAAACTTGAATTTAATATTTCGCATATCACAAAGTAAAAATACAATGCCTGTATAAACATGTGCAGCATGATACTTAGTTGTTAGAACTTTTGTTGTAAGGTATAACTAATCTCTATAAGCATAATAGGAAATGATTTAAAAAACTTAAATCTTTTGTTGAAAGAGTTACGAACCATTTTCAGTTTTCCAATATTCCACAGTACCTATCTGTTAGCATGTTCATTAATATAAAGTTTAGATACGAGTTAATAAAGACATAGCAAATTATTTAAATTTTATATTATTGCTATAAAAGGAAATAATAGGAAATACCTACTTCGTACCTAATGCATAACTCTAAACTGTTAGCATTTTTGTACATAGCAACGAATTCACATAAGGTATCCACCCGGTAAAAATAAAAAACTTTTGAATTATCTAAGGGCATATTCTTCTGGCTATTGGACTAAATAGTTTAATAAATATATCTGTGTTTTATCATTTTGTTTTTTTTAATTAGTCAATATGTATCTATATTACGTCAAATTGTTTGCCATAATAAACATATTAATCCGTTTTGCAGTCTTAATGCACATGTTTGCGTGTACAAACAAGAATTGTGCCAATTAACATTCAGCATGTAGCCGACAGGCAGGTTGTGAAGCTTGCGGGGTTCCGCTGGATGCGAGATGCACGCGACCGGTCAATGTGGCGACTTTGGTGGAGGCCTATGTCCAGCAGTGGACGTCATTCGGCGTATATGATGATGATGTACCAATAAACGTGATTCACAGCACAACAAATATTATTTAATGTCCTCAAATATATTTATGACATATAATTTTAATTATCAAAGCTACTAATTAGCCTATGCAATCCATACTAATATAATAAAAGCAAAAGTAACTCTGTCTGTTATCTTTTCACGCTTAAACCGCTGAACCGATTTAAATGTAATTTGGTATGGAAACAATTTGAGACCGTAGGTAACTATCCTATGTCCTTCATAGGATCATTTTTATCATGGAAATCTTCCTTAAGGGGGTGGAATTTTGCATGGTGGTGGTCTCTAATAAGGCGGCCCAGACACCTACAATATTATTGCCAGAAATAAAAATATGGCTATTGAAAAAGTCTGCGTAGCAGCAGTACTTCGACTAATGCTACGCAGACGTAGTTGCGGGCAACAGCTAGTTACATAATATATAAATTAAAATTCACATGAAACATATAAAACGCCTGTACGCCAAGAGCTAAGTCGTTTTCCAATATTTTATTAAATCCTGAAAAAGCCTGTAACTATGGATAAAGTCTCTCTCCCGGAATATTGTTTTCAAAGTTGCTGATTCTCTCGCCTGTAAGACTCTGTCAAAATCATTAATGTTTTTAGCTTCTTCTAATAAATGTAGCTTTAGTCAACAAAGCTGCATTTTTTTAATTAATCGAAATAACCTGTTTTAATACAATATTTTATTAATAGCTTCTGCCAGCGGCTTCAACCATGTGAAAAGTGTTTTCATATCCCAAGGGTACATTACCTATATTGGGAAGAAAAGTAGCCTTTTTGCTATTCCTATAGCTCTCTCTGCAAAGTTTCATCCAGTTCCGTTCTGGCGTGATTGAGTAACAAACATACATCCACACACACATCCAAACCAACAGATCTTCCCATCCAAACTTTCACATTTATAATATTAATTAACTAGCTTCTGCCCGTGGCTTCGCCCGCCTCATTAGTTTTTTTATAATCCCAAGGGAATACAAACTATCCAATGTCCATCCCAGGGTCTCAAACTATCTGCATTCCTAATTTAATCTAAATCGGTTCAGTAGATCATCATCAGAGATTATGCCCTACAACCTCACAAGCTTCGCCTGCGTGGACTACACGATTTTGGCTGTTTTTTGTATTTCTGGCGGGATATTACAAATTATTATCCAAACATAGCTTTCCGCCCGCGTCTTTGTTCGCGTAGACTACAAAATTTGCTCAACTTTATTATTTTAACGGATTATTAAAAAATATATGTAAATTGATATAAAATGAGCATAAACTGAATTGCCGTTGTGTTCTAATAGCTAGAGCGATGGACTTTCATTCAGGAGGTCTCGTGGGATCGATTTCCACAGAAGGGTACAAATAGGCCGTCGCCAGAATTGATAAACATTCGGGTCCGATTTATGGCATTTTCCATCACTGTTTCCAGAACTTCCGGCGGATATTATCTTTAAGGGCTTCAAGTGTCTGAGGCTTGTTGACATAGACTCGTGACTTAAAAAAGCCCACTGAAAGAAGCCTAGAACAGTTAAATCAGGCGATCTTACTGGCCAGAGTAGTCCGTATAATGCAGCCCTTAGAATTTCGGTTGTGCCTCCTGCAGTAAGCGCCGTTGCTCTATCCTGTTGAAACCACATGGAGAACATGTGGTTTGAACAGGATCCAGTTTTTTTATTTTATTATTTATATGCTCGCGTAAGATAATTATCGCACCTGATGGTAAGATAGTGGTAATTATAACAAATTTATTCCTTTTAAGCATAGAGGAAGACGTTGATCATGGCTCTGGAACCTCGTCTACTACAGTAGTCGTTTGGCGGCCCGATGACGCTCCTAGCGTAAACAACACATTATTTTTTTTGCCTGAGGATATGCTCATGCACACCGCGCTATCACGGGGAGACAGCGCATTTATGTGGCACTCGAACCCACTTAAACTCCACGATGTCCTCCTGTGCCGCTTATGGCGGGGATGCGGGCACGTGTTAGCATAAATCCATGAAAAACAACACACCATACAGTAACTTTAAGCGGTTGTAATGGCTCTTCCTGGATTATACGCGGATTTTCTGTGCCACAGAGATGATAGTTTTGCTTATTCACATATTCACAGAGCTTGTTCATGATGATTTTCGATGAAAAGTTGTCTTCCTCGAGGTCGTAATTTAGATTGGCTCGTAGATTACACGCGCTTGGACATGACCAGCTATATTTTGTATCTGTTTACTTCACAAATGTCGAAGCAGAATTGTCGAAGAAAAAATGATAGCATCTGCCGATAAAGTGATGCGTTTTGTGCCATTCTGTACAGTCTAGATATGGGTATTCCAATTAGTTTACGCTAAAAAAGTCGTCATCAGGGAGTTAGAATTTAATTATGCACTTCTTAGGTGGTCTTTCCACACATTGGTGGTTTTTCTGTCTGGTGCCAAAATGACCAGGCTGCTAGTACTGACTCTAGAACAGGCAACGTAGAATTGCCCATGTGAGATGCAATCTTTCCTTAAATCTACGTATCTAGCAATATTAAAAGAGTCTATCTCTCTTTGTACATGATTTAACTCATTGAATTTCGCTTAAGTAATAATTTAGCAGGTTCGTATTTGGAGGTTAATTTGGCCGTAGTATTATTTGCTGTTATATTTTTATGTAAAATCAGATTAATACGTATGAATTCCAGTCTCGGTGAATGGTTGCGAATAGTTTTAAAAATGGTATTAGGTACGACATAATATTTAAGAGATTGTATGATATTTTGGGGGCGTGGTTGTGTTATGTAAGTATTTTTTGATAGAATATAGTGTAGAGTATTATTAGTCAATTGTACTGTGGGAGTAACTGTTTTATTATTTTGTATGCAATGTACATGAACAGAGTAATGATAGGCGCTTACTAAATAAATAATGTAAAAATTAATGCATGCAGTTGGAATGAAAACAAGTTTTACTAGTAGGAAAAGTAGTCAAATAATTTTTTCCATGTTTTGAAGATCATCTTCGCAGTATACGCGTAGACGGGGTTGGTCTTCATTACGTTTTAAAAAAAACCTTTCCATACGAGGTCCAACAGTGATCGCAGTTATGTTTTTTGGCAAATAGTCTGGTTACATAGTGAAGACGTCTAATTGAGGCAGTGAGAGATTCAGCCACGTATATTGTCTTTGCTGGTCCTACTATATTCAGATCAGTAGTACTCAAACGTTTTTCACGATTTCCCTTATTGTATGACCCAGTAGCCTTTATAAACTGTTCTCTCTTTATGGTTGATGTGAAGTCCACAATTATAGGGCCCGAGGGTTTGTCTTTCAGCTTTAGACGAGAAACATCTCTAATATCGGAGTCCAGAATTGGAATATTAATAACATTTCCAATCTTTTTTGCTATCTCAACTAGCCGTTTTTTGTTCTCAGATTCAGTGACTGGGATATTTCTTAACTCAATCATGGTAGACCGTGCATTTTGCTCAAAATGTTCCATTTTCGCATCCAAAGTCTTATGGATCTTTAATGAACAGTTTTCCTGTTGAAGAGTTTTCAAATCAGTAAGAACGTCATCGTATTTCTCGGACAGCAACGCCATCGATTTATTTATTTCAGCGTTTTGTTTTGTTAGCTCCTTCAGAGATAGTTCCAAGGTGGTGAATTTAGCGTCTTGCTGCTTGCTTTTTTATTTCGTCCATTTTCGTCAATATGTCGGACAATGAAATATCTGCTGCGCTTGAATGATCATTAAACCGGCGTTTGGTTCTCTTTGAAATTGCGACGCCCTTTGCCCCATCCAGGGGACGTTGGACATTAACCAACCAGTACCAGAAATAATTTTAATATTTATTCAATTCGCACGGCGAAGGCTTGTTTAACACATGCCAGATTACCTATTTTAGTGATCTTTATTTTCGTAGCAATAAGGTTGCATTCATAGGCAAAATAACAGTGAACGGTCTGTCAGATTCTAAACGACAGTTTGAAATAAGAATTTGCGCGATAATGTTTTTCTAAAAATCAACAATCACCGTTAATTCTATAACTCTAAGAATTTAATACTGATGGGTTTATACCTACACCGCGCCCCACAATACCCAAATTGTATTTTATTTATTAAACTAGAGGTGAGAAGTGTTTAAACTTTTGTATGGTGGCAGATTTTATTACTTCGAATGTAGAGGCGCAAAATTATAAACTTGAATTTAATATTTCGCATATCACAAAGTAAAAATACAATGCCTGTATAAACATGTGCAGCATGATACTTAGTTGTTAGAACTTTTGTTGTAAGGTATAACTAATCTCTATAAGTGATGACGCGTGTAATAACGCTGGCTTGTAAATAGCCCACCATATGCAGAATAATTTTAAATGTTAATTATGTGTAATAGATAGTCCATACCTACTTATAAAAGATGGATGACCGCGGTTTTGACGACAAGAATCAAGAGAACACCAAAGTCAATTTGCAATGTGTATGTAAGCCCACTCACCTTCAGACCGCTTCGAGTATCACTTCAGGAAATCCGAAGACGGGAACAGCAGCAGGAGTGGTCTGCCAGAGTATCCAGACGATCGCCGGCCGGCGGAATTTATCGCAAGTAATCTCAGCGAATTCAGGGCACTAACACTATATCAGCATCACGATTGAATGTCTGAAGATTCTAGTTTAAGGTTTAATGTTTATTTTGACACTTGGAGTCTCGGTTATTAATTAAAAATTGTTTTTATTTAACACACATTTAGGAGGAACGATGTCCGCACAGCTCACAAGAAGACAACAACTGTCATTCGCGCGTTCAGCTTTAGCCAATCAGAGCTCCTTATTTCATTGCAGTGTTGTTACAATGAAAGACAGCTTACGCCATCTAGCGAAAGATCCATCGATGATCTCTAACAGCCCTTCAGCTTATGAGCTCAATACACCACAAATATACCTAGTGACTCTAATGATTCCTGTCAATAAATGATGAATAGGCAAAATAGCAACTAGGCGAAATATTTAAATTTATAGATTATACGTGAATGGCGAATGTATTAAAAAAAGGGCATTGACGCTTCACCATGCACCCCGCCTTGGAAGGTCGCGAGATCTTACAAAAGAAAAAGTTGTTATATTCTATTCAGAAATAACTAGAAAGATCAATGAATCCTATGACTGATCAGAAAATCGAGGGCGTAAGTAGTCATTAACAATAAAATTGTCAATTAAATTATATTAAGTATGCGAATAAAAATTTAATTAAGGAAATAAGTGGTAATATTCATGAATTATTTATAATTTATTGCGTCGGAATAGGGTACAGTTTGACAACAGGGCGTTTGAAAGTACCCGATTTGGTCTTCACCATGGCGACACGAACGACATCGTCGGTACCTTTAAAAACTTCGGTAATGACCCCCAATGGCCACGACAAAGGAGCTGAATCGTCCTGCCCTACGAGTACGACAGTCCCTATTTCTACCGGTTTACCTGGAGTAGCCCACTTTTGCCTAACTTGCAATGTGTGCAAATACTCTAAACGCCATTTTTTCCAAAAGGATTGGACCATACTGTCTAGTAATTCTTTTCGCTGCGCAAGACAGATGCGCTGATCGGAAAGATCGGCAGCAGGTAGGTATTGCAACGGGGTTGACATCAAAAAATGAGCGGGAGTAATCACCTCAGGATGTGGATCGGAAGATACAACATTCAACGGACGAGAGTTCAGAATGCATTCAATCTGCGTCAGGACAGTTTACAATTCTTCATAAGTAAGAAGCTGACTTCCAATCACCCTGTACAGGTGCGTCTTCATACTCTTTATATTCGATTCCCACATTGATCCGAAATGGGGAGCTCGAGGCGGAATCATTTTCCAATCAATGCGGCGGGTCGTCAACTCATCCGAGAGTGTCGACTTGAAGCTTGAGTTTACTAAAAAACTATAAAGCTCATCTAATTGGGCTTTAGCACCAACAAACGTGGTCGAATTATCAGAGTACAGACAGGATACAGGACCACGACGGGAGATAAAGCGCTTAAAAGCGTCTATAAATGCGGAGGAAGTTAGTGAAGAGACCAGTTCAATATGCAAACTGTGTGTAATTAGGCATACAAACAGGCAAATATACGCTTTCTGAGCGTGCTGACCTCTACGACGTGAAAGAGTTATGCGTATAGGCCCAGCATAATCGAGACCCGTGTGCACAAAGGCTTTCGCTTCTGACACACGATACGCAGGTAGATCAGCCATCATTGGAGAAGGATGCGTTGGATTTACCTTGAAGCAAGTATTACACTTCCTGCACTGAGATCTGATGACAGTTCTGGCATCTAAAATCCAAAAACGCTGTCGCAGAATCGACATAAGCAATCCTGGACCAGTATGACAATTCATGACATGGTAATGTCGTATGATAAGATCAACGATATGATCGCGTTTTGGAAGGAGGACGGGGTGCTTGGCATCAAATGGAAGATCGGATTTAGAAAGTCTTCGGCCAACCCGTAAGATATCCTCGGCATCTAAGAAGACAGCCAATCGTTGAAGTTTCATGGATGGTAACTTCTTATTCTTGATGCATTTGATGTCATCTGCAAAATGAACTGATTGGACGATGCGGACCATAGATCGTTCAGCGGCGGCCAAAGCTTGAACCGAAAGTGGTTTGATATTATCCTTTGGCCTTAAAAATTTCAGGATATATGAGATGATACGCAGCAATTTTTCCCAAGAAGAAATGCGTTGCGCCATCTCACATAATAGCGGTAGTTCTAACTGCGAAGTCACAGTTAACACATTTGTTTTGTGCTCTGGAAGCTCACTACAGTCAGTGGGCGAAAATGGCTTAATAGGCCATTCCTCCGGAGCAGCGTGCATCCAGGAGGGACCGTTCCACCAGAGGTTATTCGAGACAAGCTGCGACGGGAGCATTCCCCTAGAAAGACAATCACTGGGATTCTCTACTCCAGCTACGTGGTAGAAATGTTTTGCGGCCAAATTTTCCTGACACTGAGCGACGCGGTTACTTACAAAAATCGACCAACGATGTGGGGAGGAATGTATCCACGATAAGGCTATTGTCGAATCTGAGAACGCGTATATTCCTGCAATGGGAACGCGTGCAGCATAAGTATCGTGGACAATTTTCACTAATTTTGACATAAGCACGGCAGCACATAGCTCAAGACGTGCGAGAGTCGTGACTTTAGTTGGTGATACCTTTGACTTAGCGCAAAGTGAGCGGACCCTGATGCCAGAAGGGTAGGTACAGTGTAAGAAGATCACACAACCCATTCCATTCAAACTAGCATCACAAAAGGCGACAAGATTCACAATGCAGTCAACATTGACACCTACATGGCGTGGAATTCGTAAGGTATCCAGCAAGGGAAATTCTTGTACGAGGGCAGAGAAGCGGATTACAATATGTTCGGGAGCGGGATCGTCCCAGCCACTGTTGCACAACCATAACTCTTTAATGAGCAATTTGGCATAGAGGATGACAGGAGCGACCAAACCGAGTACGTCGAACAAACGTGCAACTATTGAGAGTATGCTCCGCTTTGTGCATTTGTCAGTTATCTGAGCGGTGGTGAAGAAGAAATTATCCTCAGAAGGTTCCCAGGAAAGACCTAAGACCTTCGAGGACACATTGCCTTCGTCAAAATCGAGGGATTTGCGGTGCGAGTCAGGAAGACTGTCTAAAAGAGCTGGTGAATTACTGGACCATTTCACTAGATCTAAATCACCCGATCTGAACATATTTATTAGGTCTTGTGACAGCTGCATAGCGGTTTGTTCATTATGAGCAGAATACACCAGATCGTCCATGTAAAGACTGGTTTCTGCGATTTCCGCAGCGTCAGGATAAAGTGGACTCATGTCGTAAGCCAGCTGTCGCACAGTGCGCATAGCTAGATAAGGGCTAGACTTGAGGCCAAATGGTAGGCGGTTGAAAATAAAAGTTTGCACTGGTTCGTTCTCGTTGAAACGAAACAAGATGCGTAGGTATTTACGCTGGTCAACGTGTACACCAATGCGTAAGTACATTTGTTTAATGTCAGCGTTCATCGCGACAGGAAACAAGCGGAATTGCAACAGCAATAAAAACAGATCAGCTTGCAAATTAGGACCTATATGTAATACGTCGTTCAATGACAAGCCCGTATGAGTTTTCGAACTAGCATCTAACACTATGCGCGGCATCGGCTTATCAGGACGCACAACAGCGTGGTGAGGTATATAATAACCTCCGTCAGAAATTTCGGATTCATCGATCGGGCTAAGGTAACCATTGTCGATATATTCTCGAATAACCTGGTTGTAGTTGTCCCTCAAATCAGGTGACTGACGAAATTTCCTTTCCAGTGCCGTAAATCGGCGAAAAGCAACAGCGTGTGAATTGCCAAGTTCAGACGGATTCTTGCTGAATGGCAGCGATACCGTATAACGACCGGCATCATCACGTGTCACTGATGTAGTGAAAATATTTTCGCATTCCGTCTCTTCGGGTGATAACAAACGCCTTGTAGGTATTTCTTCCAGTTCCCAAAACTTCTGAACTATGTCGTTCAGCGCGAGCGCAATGAAAGAAGCGGTAGGTATAGAATCATCACGCGGATAATCTCCCATCAAAATGTAACCAAAAGTGGTTAAAAGTGCAGGTGGGATACGCGGACCGAAGTCAACCTTATTCCCCAGATAAATGTACGGGAAGAGTTGGGCACCTAATACTGCCTGAATGTCACCTGGAACATTCCAACTAAAATCTGCGAGCGGAAGGTCATGGTAATCCACGTTCCGATTCCATTCGATAAATTGCGACGGCAATTGATCCGTGATACATTCAACAACTAAAGCGTGAATGTTGTATTTATGTTGCGGGTATATGCGGGATTCAATATCTAAATATACATATCCAATGATTGGACGCGAAGTTGACCCAACACCTCTTACAAAAGAATTGCTCAAAGGAATTATCGGCAAATTCAAAACCCGACAACATTCAGTCGTCACCAGATTGTTCATACTTCCGTTATCAATTAAACATCTGATGATAGTCTTCGGACCTGTACTACCTTTCGGACGCGCGTAAACTTGAGCGGTTGACAACAATACCGTCGATTTCGGCTTTGATTCAGACGAAAGAAGCACGGCGGCATTATGCGACGCGAGCGGTTGTGATAATATTTCCGCCGGTGCGACTTTCGCGCTATTATCGCTGTTATTGCCAGAAACGCACGAACAAGACGGCTGCGCGCCCTCTGGAGCTGATGACGGCGCGCGACTTGCCGGCGACGTGGGAAGTATGATCGGCGTATGCGCGAGTGTCGGCGGCTTCATGGGAACATTCACGTATGCGGTGTGTACATGAATGCTATTATTTTCATTATTATTTAAAAAATGTAAAAGCGTATGATGTCGTTTTTTACACAACTCACATACAGATGACGAATTACAGGTCGATAAATTATGCGTCATACTCAAGCAGTTTACGCATCCACGTTTGGATTTAATGAAATCATAACGGGATTTAGGATCGCGAGTATTCTTAAATTTAGTGCAACTATATAGCTGTGTGTGAGCGGAGTCATTACAGTATGCGCAACGCATTAAAGCGGGCGGACCTGACAAAGAAGCAGGGGCCCCGGTAGCACCCGGTACCTCGCTCGCGATAAAAGATTTATAAGTATTCGTGCGTGCATTACGTAAAGTAGAAGCCGGCGGTTTATTAGTATTATTTGAATTTCGCGGGTTCGAGTTCACGTAAGCGGTCGGATTCGAACGTCCCAAAATCTTAGCTTGATCTTGTACGAAACCGATCAGCTGTTTTGATGTAGGTATTTCAACATCCCTAGCGGAAAGTTCAAAACCTTGTGCGGTTTGCGTATCTATTTTCCTAAGTGCGCAATGCACTAGGATAAAATCCGTCAGATCAGAAATGCCGAGCTGTTTGAGTGCGGATATTGACGCAGAAAAGTTCTCGATAAATGAATCGAGACTAGCAGCAGTGTAAACACATGCTTTCATATCTAACACATTATTAAGATAGTGTACACCTAAAGCGCGCTTATCCTGGTACTTCTTGACCAAGCTATCCCAAATTATGCTGTAAGTCTCGCCTGTCGGAACAATACCCGCGGTGACGTTCAATGCGTTTTGAGTTAATTTACCTACTAAGTATTGTACGCGTTGCGAGTTACTTAGTCGCGTATTATCATGAATATTCGCTTTGAATGACTCATAAAACGCTGGCCAATTTTGTATTTTACCATCGAATTCCTTAATATGAAGAGGCTCCAATTTGAATACAGGTGCACTATCACTCCGCGAAGGCAAAACTGTAGCGTGATTATTCATTTTATTTCTTACGCGTTTCACTCTCGTGTACAAATCATCAAAGGACTCTAAACAAGCATAATCTGGACTCGCATCAGGGTCTGACGTCAAGTTAATTTGATTAATCTGATCGACAATAGATTCAAACTTATTGCGAAGCTCATCGATAGTTTCTGTCTCAGACATAAAGTTTTCATTTGTCCTTGAACTCTCAAAAGAAGTAATGTTTTTTGACAGGTTATACAGATGGGTTATCCGTTTGAATGACAACTCCCTCTTTTCTCCTAAAATGGCTAACATCGTATCTGTACTTGGTTTCGACATAATTGTTAATTAATCTCTGATGCTAAAAATTTAAACATAAACTCACTAAACCAAGTTACATCTGTTAACAAACAAATAAAATACCGGTAAACTCGTAGATAAGTAAGCGGGCGGAACACAATAGCGAAGCGACGGCTGCCGACTCAATAACAATACCTAGTTATCTTATAATTATATAGTTGTACCAATTATAGTTACGTACAAATTATTTCCGAGGCAATACAAAACATTTAGGCGTAAAACAACAATTCAGAATATTACCAATAATTACGTAAATAATACTGAATGTTTTGAATTATTTGAACGAGATTTTACCAAGATTACGTAAAATACTATTTGTCAAATAATGCGGGTATATGAACAAGTTCTATCAAATATAATTACGAAGAAACTGTCAATAAACCTAAACGTTATACTATCTACCTACTTTGTTATGATAAAAATTTCACCAAAAAAGTACGTAAAATCTATAAATTCACTGGACTATCCGACTCGAAAAGGACCATAAATTATGATGACGCGTGTAATAACGCTGGCTTGTAAATAGCCCACCATAAGCAGAATAATTTTAAATGTTAATTATGTGTAATAGATAGTCCATACCTACTTATAAAAGATGGATGACCGCGGTTTTGACGACAAGAATCAAGAGAACACCAAAGTCAATTTGCAATGTGTATGTAAGCCCACTCACCTTCAGACCGCTTCGAGTATCACTTCAGGAAATCCGAAGACGGGAACAGCAGCAGGAGTGGTCTGCCAGAGTATCCAGACGATCGCCGGCCGGCGGAATTTATCGCAAGTAATCTCAGCGAATTCAGGGCACTAACACTATATCAGCATCACGATTGAATGTCTGAAGATTCTAGTTTAAGGTTTAATGTTTATTTTGACACTTGGAGTCTCGGTTATTAATTAAAAATTGTTTTTATTTAACACACATTTAGGAGGAACGATGTCCGCACAGCTCACAAGAAGACAACAACTGTCATTCGCGCGTTCAGCTTTAGCCAATCAGAGCTCCTTATTTCATTGCAGTGTTGTTACAATGAAAGACAGCTTACGCCATCTAGCGAAAGATCCATCGATGATCTCTAACAGCCCTTCAGCTTATGAGCTCAATACACCACAAATATACCTAGTGACTCTAATGATTCCTGTCAATAAATGATGAATAGGCAAAATAGCAACTAGGCGAAATATTTAAATTTATAGATTATACGTGAATGGCGAATGTATTAAAAAAAGGGCATTGACGCTTCACCAATAAGCATAATAGGAAATGATTTAAAAAACATAAATCTTTTGTTGAAAGAGTTACGAACCATTTTCAGTTTTCCAATATTCCACAGTACCTATCTGTTAGCATGTTCATTAATATAAAGTTTAGATACGAGTTAATAAAGACATAGCAAATTATTTAAATTTTATATTATTGCTATAAAAGGAAATAATAGGAAATACCTACTTCGTACCTAATGCATAACTCTAAACTGTTAGCATTTTTGTACATAGCAACGAATTCACATAAGGTATCCACCCGGTAAAAATAAAAAACTTTTGAATTATCTAAGGGCATATTCTTCTGGCTATTGGACTAAATAGTTTAATAAATATATTATCTGTGTTTTATCATTTTGTTTTTTTTAATTAGTCAATATGTATCTATATTACGTCAAATTGTTTGCCATAATAAACATATTAATCCGTTTTGCAGTCTTAATGCACATGTTTGCGTGTACAAACAAGAATTGTGCCAATTAACATTCAGCATGTAGCCGACAGGCAGGTTGTGAAGCTTGCGGGGTTCCGCTGGATGCGAGATGCACGCGACCGGTCAATGTGGCGACTTTGGTGGAGGCCTATGTCCAGCAGTGGACGTCATTCGGCGTATATGATGATGATGTACCAATAAACGTGATTCACAGCACAACAAATATTATTTAATGTCCTCAAATATATTTATGACATATAATTTTAATTATCAAAGCTACTAATTAGCCTATGCAATCCATACTAATATAATAAAAGCAAAAGTAACTCTGTCTGTTACCTTTTCACGCTTAAACCGCTGAACCGATTTAAATGTAATTTGGTATGGAAACAATTTGAGACCGTAGGTAACTATCCTATGTCCTTCATAGGATCATTTTTATCATGGAAATCTTCCTTAAGGGGGTGGAATTTTGCATGGTGGTGGTCTCTAATAAGGCGGCCCAGACACCTACAATATTATTGCCAGAAATAAAAATATGGCTATTGAAAAAGTCTGCGTAGCAGCAGTACTTCGACTAATGCTACGCAGACGTAGTTGCGGGCAACAGCTAGTTACATAATATATAAATTAAAATTCACATGAAACATATAAAACGCCTGTACGCCAAGAGCTAAGTCGTTTTCCAATATTTTATTAAATCCTGAAAAAGCCTGTAACTATGGATAAAGTCTCTCTCCCGGAATATTGTTTTCAAAGTTGCTGATTCTCTCGCCTGTAAGACTCTGTCAAAATCATTAATGTTTTTAGCTTCTTCTAATAAATGTAGCTTTAGTCAACAAAGCTGCATTTTTTTAATTAATCGAAATAACCTGTTTTAATACAATATTTTATTAATAGCTTCTGCCAGCGGCTTCAACCATGTGAAAAGTGTTTTCATATCCCAAGGGTACATTACCTATATTGGGAAGAAAAGTAGCCTTTTTGCTATTCCTATAGCTCTCTCTGCAAAGTTTCATCCAGTTCCGTTCTGGCGTGATTGAGTAACAAACATACATCCACACACACATCCAAACCAACAGATCTTCCCATCCAAACTTTCACATTTATAATATTAATTAACTAGCTTCTGCCCGTGGCTTCGCCCGCCTCATTAGTTTTTTTATAATCCCAAGGGAATACAAACTATCCAATGTCCATCCCAGGGTCTCAAACTATCTGCATTCCTAATTTAATCTAAATCGGTTCAGTAGATCATCATCAGAGATTATGCCCTACAACCTCACAAGCTTCGCCTGCGTGGACTACACGATTTTGGCTGTTTTTTGTATTTCTGGCGGGATATTACAAATTATTATCCAAACATAGCTTTCCGCCCGCGTCTTTGTTCGCGTAGACTACAAAATTTGCTCAACTTTATTATTTTAACGGATTATTAAAAAATATATGTAAATTGATATAAAATGAGCATAAACTGAATTGCCGTTGTGTTCTAATAGCTAGAGCGATGGACTTTCATTCAGGAGGTCTCGTGGGATCGATTTCCACAGAAGGGTACAAATAGGCCGTCGCCAGAATTGATAAACATTCGGGTCCGATTTATGGCATTTTCCATCACTGTTTCCAGAACTTCCGGCGGATATTATCTTTAAGGGCTTCAAGTGTCTGAGGCTTGTTGACATAGACTCGTGACTTAAAAAAGCCCACTGAAAGAAGCCTAGAACAGTTAAATCAGGCGATCTTACTGGCCAGAGTAGTCCGTATAATGCAGCCCTTAGAATTTCGGTTGTGCCTCCTGCAGTAAGCGCCGTTGCTCTATCCTGTTGAAACCACATGGAGAACATGTGGTTTGAACAGGATCCAGTTTTTTTATTTTATTATTTATATGCTCGCGTAAGATAATTATCGCACCTGATGGTAAGATAGTGGTAATTATAACAAATTTATTCCTTTTAAGCATAGAGGAAGACGTTGATCATGGCTCTGGAACCTCGTCTACTACAGTAGTCGTTTGGCGGCCCGATGACGCTCCTAGCGTAAACAACACATTATTTTTTTTGCCTGAGGATATGCTCATGCACACCGCGCTATCACGGGGAGACAGCGCATTTATGTGGCACTCGAACCCACTTAAACTCCACGATGTCCTCCTGTGCCGCTTATGGCGGGGGTGCGGGCACGTGTTAGCATAAATCCATGAAAAACAACACACCATACAGTAACTTTAAGCGGTTGTAATGGCTCTTCCTGGATTATACGCGGATTTTCTGTGCCACAGAGATGATAGTTTTGCTTATTCACATATTCACAGAGCTTGTTCATGATGATTTTCGATGAAAAGTTGTCTTCCTCGAGGTCGTAATTTAGATTGGCTCGTAGATTACACGCGCTTGGACATGACCAGCTATATTTTGTATCTGTTTACTTCACAAATGTCGAAGCAGAATTGTCGAAGAAAAAATGATAGCATCTGCCGATAAAGTGATGCGTTTTGTGCCATTCTGTACAGTCTAGATATGGGTATTCCAATTAGTTTACGCTAAAAAAGTCGTCATCAGGGAGTTAGAATTTAATTATGCACTTCTTAGGTGGTCTTTCCACACATTGGTGGTTTTTCTGTCTGGTGCCAAAATGACCAGGCTGCTAGTACTGACTCTAGAACAGGCAACGTAGAATTGCCCATGTGAGATGCAATCTTTCCTTAAATCTACGCCTGCCACCCTTAATGACTGACCCTGAGATTTATTTTTGGTCAGTGCAAAGCAGACCTTAAGGGGGAATTGTAATCATTTAAACTCAGACATAGTCAGAGAGTATCAGTGGTATTCGAGGTATAAAAACTTATTCTCCCCGAGCACATCCAGTAGGTATAATCATTTATACAATCTTTAACACCCCTTTTTACCCCTTTAAGGGATGAAATTCAAAAAATGCTTAAGGACGTTTTTCTTTAATTGTATTGAAGAGCAGAAATTCTAAGATTTTGAAGATAAATTTTTCATACAAATTTTAAGTATACAAGTTTCGAGTGCCTAGGGAGCTCCGTGGACGACTACGCCGTCGGGTTCGTGGAAGCTGTCCATACGGTCGGGTCTAAGTTTTTCAAGACCCGTCGTACAGATAGAAAGAAAAAGCTCTCTGATCCTACCCTCAAGCTTATGAAGGAGAGGCGTGAGATAATCCTGCAGTCTTCAGATGAGGCGTGCAAATACCGGCAGCTCAATAGACAGATCTAAATCTAAATCCTTGAAAAGAGACCTCCGCCGCTTTAATACAGAGCGTATTAAAGACGCGATCGATCGAAATAAAGGCTCCAAGGCTTTTTCAAGGTATCTAGCTATTGGGCAGAGCCAGCTCACGAAACTGAAGACCGACGATGGCAGAATCGTATCCGCCAAACCGGAGCTTCTGAGGGAGATCGAGACATTCTATGGGCAGTTGTACACATCAATCAGCAAGCCCGTTGCGAGTCTAGCAAACGACCCAAGAGCTAGATTGACCCGACAATATAACGAAGATATCCTGGACGTCAGCCTGTACGAGATTAGGATGGCTCTGAAACAGCTTAAAAACAACAAGGCGCCGGGTGATGACGGAATCACGGCTGAACTCCTGAAGGCGGGTGGAAAACCGGTCCTTAAGGCCCTTCAGAAGCTGTTTCATTCCGTCATACTCGAGGGCAAAACGCCACAGGCATGGTGCAGGGGTGTGTTGGTACTCTTCTTCAAGAAGGGCGAAAATGCCCGGCTGAAGAACTATAGGCCCATCTCACTTCTTAGCCATGTCTACAAGTTGTTTTCAAGAGTCATCACGAATCGTCTCGCGCGCAGGTTTGACGATTTCCAGCCTCCCGAACAAGCCGGATTCCGAAAAGGCTTTAGCACCGTAGACCACATACATACGCTGCGGCAGGTTATACAGAAGACCGAAGAGTATAACCTGCCTCTCTGTTTAGCGTTTGTGGACTACGAGAAAGCCTTCGATTCGATCGAGACTTGGGCTGTACTACAGTCTCTCCAACGGTGCCAGATCGACTACCGGTACATTGAAGTGTTGAAGTGCTTGTACAAGAACGCCACTATGTCAGTCCGTCTTCAGGATCAGGCCTCGAAACCAATCCTTCTCCAGCGCGGCGTGAGACAGGAAGAAGTCATTTCTCCGAAACTGTTTACTGCTGCGCTGGAGGATGTCTTCAAGGTTCTGGATTGGAGAGGGCTTGGCATCAACGTTAATGGCGAGTACATCACTCACCTTCGGTTTGCCGACGACATTGTGGTCATGGCTGAGACCATGGAGAGCCTTAGTAAAATGCTCGTTGACCTCAGTAGAGCTTCCGAAAGAGTGGGTCTTAAAATGAACATGGACAAAACCAAGGTCATGGTGAATGCCCATGTTACACCCACTCCTATCAAGGTCGGAGACTCTACACTCGAAGTTGTGGGCGACTATGTCTACCTGGGACAAACGATCCAATTGGGTAGGGCCAACTTCGAGAAAGAGATCAACCGTCGAATCCCTTAGTAGTACCTTAGTAGATACCAAAACATTTCTAACGGCTTACTACGGCATAGTTGAATCTCACTTACGCTACGGTATCATTTTCTGGGGGAACTCAACTGATAGAGACACTGCATTTAAGGCCCGTACGCGTTCGATTTTTGCTGAGAGCAGTTGTGTTACATGCGATCGCGCGCGTATCACAGTGTAAAAGTGCTAACGCATCAAAATAACGCCGGCCAGTCGGATGCACCGCAATGACCTAGTTATTGCGTAATGCTGACGGTTGCAGGCGAATAGTTTTTGTTAAGGCGTAGTTAATACTCGCTTAACTTCCACAATGAGTTCGAAAAAGGAAAAATTTACCGTGAACTTATCAACAGAGACTGAACATCTCTTGTACAAGTACCTTTGTGAAGAACAAAGGCAGCGCGAAAAGCTGCAAAAAGACCTAAATGACTTAAAAAGTCACATAGAAAACCTCCAGCAACAGCTGAAACATCAAGAGGAGAACCCACCGAAATCATTAACTACAACCGCCCCTGAGACTTCTTCCCCGCCTGTTGAATATACAACGGATGAAGAAGAACTCGCTCAAGAAACAGGATGGATACGGCAAAAAAGCAGGAAGAAAAGAAAATTGAACACCTCTCCCGCCCAACCCACTTTGAATGAACAAGAAAGTGAAAATAATAAGGGTAAGGAAAAACCCATTAAAATTCCTTTGCCACCACCAATTGTAGTAGATGGTATCCAGGATTACCAGAAATTCTACGATTTTCTGTCTGAGAGCCAACCAGCTGACGCGTTCAGCATCAAAATGATGAACGGCGATACAATGAAAGTAAATGCCAAAAACGATGATTCGTACAGAGCAATTACAAAGGCCCTCTCACTCAACAATTGCCTCTGGCACTCGTATGAGAACAAGCAAGAGAGACCAATTAGAGTTATGGCAAAAAAATTGCATTTTACATGCCTTCCGAAGAGAATTGTTGAAGACTTGCGTGGCAAAGGCTACAAAATCCTAGAAGCAGTCAACAAATTGAGTTGGAAAACCAAAGAGCCACTCAATATGTTCATGCTAACATTCTCAAACGATGAAGAAACTAGCAAAATTTATAACATCAAAACTGTATTGGGGTGTAATGTGGAAATACAACCAGTAAAATCCACAAAACTGGTACCTCAGTGCAAAAGATGCCAGGCTTACGGCCATACGCAAAAGTACTGCTCCAAGGAGCCGAGGTGCGTAAAGTGCACAGGCAAACATCTCACGAAGGATTGCAGAAAATCAAAAGAGGAGAAGCCAAAGTGTGTCCACTGTGGAGCGCCACATCCAGCTAACTATAGGGGATGTATCGTAGCGAAAGAAATCCAGCAGATACGAAACAAAAAATCGAAAGGCAATAATACTGCCCCTCAAGAAAATACACGTACGGGAAGAGTCGAAGTCCCCATCCAGCACAATCGAAGTCAAAGCACAATGAAAACTACGACAAAAAACGTATCCTATGCCCAGGTAGCGACAAGAGGCATAGCCAAGGCGCCTTTGGTTGATATGAACAGTGACAAAAAGTTGGATGAAATCTTAAAGTTAATGACATCATTCGACGAGAGATTGAAAAAAATTGAAAATAGCAACAAAGCTGCTACTTCTAAGCCACAAAAATGAATACTGCACTAAAAATTATGGCGTGGAACTCAAATGGGTTACAAAAACATCAGAACGAGTTACAAGTAGTATTAGATATAAAAAATATTGATGTGTGCCTCATATCAGAAAGTCATTTCACAAAGCAATCTCACATTAAGTTTAAAGGGTACAAAGTATACCATGCACTCCACCCAGACAATTCTGCAAGAGGTGGTAGTGCCATTATTGTAAAAGAAAACCTACAGCACTATGAAGAGTTCAAATACGAAGAGAAGGACATCCAAGCAGTGGCGATTTGTCTACAAACCAAAAAATATCCTGTAACAGTATCTGCCATCTACTGTCCACCACGGTATGTGATAAAAAAAGACCACTATATGAACTTTCTAACTCGCTTTAGAAGTCGATTTATATTAGGAGGTGACTTCAATGCTAAAAATACGTATTGGGGCTCCAGATTAACAACTACTAAAGGCAAAGAACTACTAAGTGCCATAAAAGAGTTGAAATGTGATGTCATATCAACTGGCAAGCCGACCTATTGGCCAACAGATCAAAATAAAATACCGGACTTAATAGATTTTTTTATAACCAAGGACCTGTCAACTAGTTATATAAAATCGGAACAAAGCTATGACATGAATTCAGATCACTCTGCAATATATCTAGAAATTAGCGAAACCATTCTTTATAAAGAAAACAGGCCCACTCTTGTTAATAAATGTACAGACTGGGAGAGCTTTAAGTCCAGATTGAATGATCAGATAGACCTTAAAGTTCCATTAAAAACACCCGAACATCTAAACATAGAAGTCGAAAAGTTCATAATGCATATCCAGCAAGCAGTGTGGGAAAATACACCTGACTTCAACAAGAGGACGAAGGGAAATACTTACCCACTCAGTATCAAGCAGCTCATTATGGAGAAAAGAAAACAGAGAAAAACGTGGCATCAATCTAGGTGCCCTGAAGACAAACGAAAATTGAATAATCTAACAAAAAAAATAAGAAGACTAATCCAAGACTTTAAAGACGAGTCAACCGAAACCTATATTCAGAGTCTAAGTAACGATCAAAGGACAGACTACTCTCTTTGGAAGGCTACTAAGCACTTAAAAAGGCCGATTACCCAAATCCCACCTATCAAATGTGAAAATGGACAGTGGGCAATAACTAACGAACAAAAAGCGAAGAGGTTTGCAGAACACCTAAAAAATATCTTCCAACCAAACGACGGGGAAATCATTGAAGATCACACTTTGCCTAATATGGTGACATCGGAAAATGAAGTTACCATAAAACTAGTAACACCGAGAGAAGTCGCGCGAGAAATAAAATACAATATAAGCACACGAAAATCACCAGGGTACGATTTAATAACAGGAGAAGTTCTTCATAACCTACCAAGAAAGGGTCTGGTTAAATTAACGACCCTTATCAATGCCGCACTAAGGCTTAAATATGTACCAGACTTGTGGAAGGTGGCTGAAGTAATAATGATAGCTAAGCCAGGTAAACCGGCTCACGAAACATCATCATATAGGCCTATTTCCTTGCTACCAATAATGTCCAAGCTATATGAAAAGCTGTTACTCAGACGACTAAAACCTATAATAGATTGCAAAAACATAATACCAGAGCACCAATTTGGTTTTCGAGAAAAACATTCTACTATTGATCAAGTGCATAGGATTACAAATGTAATAGAAAACGCCCTAGAAGACAAGAAAGTATGTTCTACCGTATTCCTAGACGTGGCGCAAGCGTTTGACAAAGTATGGCATGAAGGCCTTATACAAAAATTGAAGAACTTGTTACCGAAGCAGTTTGCAGATATATTGGAGTCCTACATTCTAAACAGAGTCTTTAGAATAAGACAAGAAGATGCTTACTCAGAACTGAAACAAATAAATGCTGGCGTACCGCAAGGAAGTGTGTTAGGTCCGGTCCTGTACCTACTATACACTTGTGATATTCCTGAATTAGAGCAAAACACGATTGGGACCTTTGCTGATGATACAGCTATAATGGCTGTAGGAAACAACCACGTCGAAGCAGTAGAAAAGGTTCAAATGGCTGTTAATAAAGTTTATGACTGGACCAAAAAATGGAGGATTAAACTAAATGAATCCAAATCTGTTCACATAGATTTTACCAACAAAAAACACCAGTATTCTCCAGTTTATATTAATAATAAACAAGTTCCATACGAGAATACAGCCAAATATCTCGGTATGACCCTTGACGCAAAGTTACGCTGGAAAGCCCACGTCAAGAAGAAAAAAGAAGAACTCGACTTCCGATTTAAAAGAATGTATTGGCTGCTTGGAAGAAACTCCATGCTGTCTGTGCAAAACAAATTATTGCTATACAAACAAGTCCTGATGCCAGTTTGGACTTATGGTATTCAGCTATGGGGCTGCACCAAACAGAGCAATATATTAATTATACAACGATTCCAGAACAAAGTGCTAAGGGCAATTGTAAATGCACCTTGGTACATACGAAATGATGACCTCCATCGGGACCTAAAAGTTGAGTTCATCGAAAAAGTGATCAAAAAATTTGCAGAAGCTCACGAAAAGAGACTTCATCAGCATGTGAACGTCGAGGCAATCCAGCTTCTCGACCACACAAACATAGTGAGAAGACTAAAAAGAACAAAACCGTTCGAGTTAGTGTTTAGTGAATGTGAATAGTGTAACGTACGAAAGTGCTACCAAATAAACACAAGAACGAAGTGTATTCCCCTTAATAGAGACAATAAGAAAAGTGCTACTGGACACATTCTTACTAAAGACAATTTAATAGTTTATGTTATAATTAAATTACTTATTAGTCTATTTATAAGGCTAGATTGTAATAAGATTAGGGTCCATCCTATTGATGAACCCTAGAAAAGGAAAAAAAAAAAAAAAAAAAAAAATAAAAAAAAAAATTTAAGGCCCAAAAACGATGTCTCCGGTCAATGTTTAAACTAAAAACTACAGACAGTTGCAAGCCCTATTTTAAGCAATACAATATCTGGACACTTCCTTGTATTTATATTTTCGAGGTGGCTGTGTTTGTAAAGCAAAATCCAAGTCGTTTTGAACGCCTAGCGGATGTATTCCCAAGGAATAGGCGTGACAATAGCAAAATATGTCAGGTATCATGTCAAACCGCTTTGATGTGCAACAGTGTTTATTGCATGGCCCCAATTATTTACAATAAATTACCAAGTGGTTGGAGAGATTTAAATACAGTGCTGTTTAAGAGGAGATTACGTAATTTTTTAATAAATAAAACGTACTACAGTGTGGCTGAATTTTTGACCGAGAAAAATATATTTGTTGGTTAATTGAATGGTAATTGTAATGATATTGATAATTTGTTAATTGATTTATTGTACGATAATTGTAATGATAATAATAATTTAAATATGATCTATTGAGTGATCATTGTGATGATAATTGTTCTGTTGAATTGTATCTATTGAATTGACATTGTGAGCATAATGATTATTTATTTATTGATCTGCTGAATGATAATTGTAGTTATATTTTGTTAATTGATCTATTGAATGATAATTGTAATGATAATATATTAATTGATCCATTGAATGATAATTGTAATGATAATTTATTAATTTAAGTTCATGTTGCATAAATAATGTAAATGTTTGCATGCCGAATGGTAAAATATGGCTGAGCTTTTATATCATAACAACTATTGTATATTACCCATATTTGCAAAATAAAATTCTATTCTATTCTATTCTATTCTAATCCGACTCGGCTGGGCAGCGTTCGGGAAGTTGCGCGGTATCTTCTCGTCCAACTTACCACAGTGTCTCAAGACGAAAGTCTATGACCAGTGTGTGTTGCCAGTGATGACATATGGCTCTGAGACGTGGTCGCTTACAATGGGCCTTATCAGGAAGCTTACAGTCACTCAAAGGGCAATGGAGAGGGCTATGCTCGGAGTTTCCTTGCGTGATCGAATCATAAATGTGGAGATCCGCAAGAGAACCAGGGTTACCGACATAGCCCGAAGAATCGCCAAACTTAAGTGGCAGTGGGCAGGGCACATTGCTCGCAGAACGGATGGCCGATGGGGCCGAAAAGTTCTGGAATGGCGACCGCGAACCGGAAGACGATACGTTGGAAGGCCTCCCACTAGGTGGACCGATGACCTGGTTAAGGTTGCGGGAAGGCGCTGGATGCGAGACGCACGGGATCGGTAAATGTGGCGACGCCTGGGGGAGGCCTATGTCCAGCAGTGGACGTCTTTCGGCTGAAATGATGATGATGATGATGACAAATTTTAACACCCCTTATCACTATATGATACTCTTTCTTAACCCTTTAAGGGATGAAATTCAAAAAACCATAAACACGTGTTTCTTTAAATGTTTTGTGTTCATTAAAGCTGCTAAAACGTTTCTTATTGCCCCACTGAAGCACATAATGAATCTCTGTCTTAACAAAGGCGTATTTCCCGTAGAGTTCAAAAGAGCACTGGTACACCCGATCCATAAGGGAGGTGACAGAAGCAGTGTCACTAATTACAGACCCATATCCGTTCTTATATCATTATCCAAAATCTTTGAAAAGGCCTCAAATTCTCGTTTGACTAACTACCTGGAAAAGAATAATATACTTATATAAAACCAATACAGGTTCAGAAAACATAAATGTACTGAAGATGCAGTTCTAGATCTCACCAATAACATAATGAATGCCCTTGATAGTAAAACCAAAACAATAGGCATATTTCTAGATCTGTCCAAAGCATTTGACACTGTCTCTATCACCATCCTCCTTAAGAAAATGGAACGCATGGGAATCAGGGGCGTGGCACTGAACATATTCAAAGACTGCCTTACAGGACGAAGCCAATGTGTGAAAATACAAAAGTCTCAAAGTGATTACATTGATCTCAGTGGCTTCGGGGTGCCCCAGGGTAGTGTACTTGGTCCCACACTCTTTCTTATTTACGCAAACGAACTTTGTCAACTCAACATAAAAAAAAAAAAAAAAAAAAAAAAAAAATATTGTAAAATATATGCCTATGCGGACGACACCGCTGTACTTTTATTAAGCAAAACCTGGGAAGATGCTCACATTGATGTAGAGAATGCTCTAAGAATTATCATGACGTGGTTGAATGCTAACTTGCTCACTCTGAATGTCGCTAAAACTAAGTATCTCGCTTTCTCACCATCCACTCAATCCCAACCCTCAAGTGATTTACTCTCCCTTAGGGCTCATAGTTGTCTTGACACAAACACACAGACCTGCAATTGCCAATGCCTAGAGAGGGTAAGTAATGTCAAGTACCTTGGTGTGTTCCTTGACTCCACCTTGAATTGGCACACGCATTTAAAGATATTGACAGGGCGTATCCGCAAACTCATATTTACCTTCAAAAGGCTTCCATCGACTTTGCAGATTGGTTCGCTTACAGCGGTGTATTATTCTCTGGCACAGTCCATTTTTGCGTACTGTATTTCGGCATGGGGTGGTGCTTATGCCACGGCGTTTCTAAAAGTTGAAAGAGCACAGAGAGCTGTCTTAAAAGTTATATAGAAGAAACCACGCATGTACCCTACATCTTTGTTACATAGCGAATGTAAACTTCTATCTGTGAGACAGCTCTTTGTCCTTCAATCAATTCTGCGCCAACACTCGTCTCTCACGTATGTCGCAGGGCTCATGAGTGGGAAACGACGCAAGAGCCATGTATGTCCCGCCGTACGCCATGGGACCACTCTTGCTAGTCGACATTTCTATGTACTCGGTCCTCGTCATTATAACAAAGCGAACAAACAGCTCAACATTTACGAGCATTCTTTCTCAAAGTGCAAACTACTGTTGCGTGATTGGCTGTTGAAACTCTCATACAGTGATACTGACAGACTTCTCGTACAACCGATATAGGTCTACAGTGAAATCTGTACACTCACGAGCAATCACTCACACGGAAACGCACACACACACACACATACACACACACACACATACACACACACACACATACACACACACACACACATAATACTTCACACTACACATATACACAGCTCGCCTACACAGAACACACCTACAGTTACATTATTTTAATTATCAACTTGTTCCTACTTTTGCATGTATTCTTTATTAAATAATTAGCTATTTTCAACAAACATTGGCATAAATGTACTGCCAATACGCTGTCTCATTGTAAACGGAAGGCCCTGTCTCCTGTGATACAGTTTTCTATAACTAGTACAGGAAACAGGTGATCTTTTCCACTAAAACTTAACTACTACTTTGTATTGCATAGTCTTTGCATCAATATCTGGTGGAAAAATATAATTTGTAACACTGTTTTTGGAACAATAAAATTATTATTAAAATTATTATGTCCTTTATTCACTACATTTCTTATTAATTACATATTTTTTTTATAAAATAAATTTAAAAAAAACAAAAACATTTAAAAATATAAAAAATAGAGGCCCACCGGTAACGGGAACAGGGTCCAAGCTACCGGCGGTCAGGGCTCCAGAGAGAGGAACCTGCTAACAATACGAGCCGTGTCCAGCAATACTGCTTTCTGGATCAGGCCCTTGACCCGGCCGCCCGTGTTGGTCGAGGCTCGTGGCTATTAAGCCATTGGCTGGTACGACTATCGGTACAATGATAGCTGTGTCCACATCCCACATGTCGACAACCTCGCGAGCCAAGTCAAGATACTTGATTTGCTTATCTTTCTCGGCTTTCACGAGGTTCCCGTCATGCGGGACAGTTATGTCAACAATCATTAATATTTAAATTTCGATAATAGTCCGGTCAGTGATGATGGACTGATCCCAGTACAATGTGATATTGCCATTCTCGAGAACTGGGTCGGGCACATACCTGTAGTACGGCACCTCCGAGGCCACAAGAGTGTATTTCAGAGCAAGTTGCTGATGGATAATCCTGGCTACAAGGTTGTGCCTATGCAAGTACTCTTCGTTGGCTAGACGAGAACAACCAGAGATAATGTGACGGATCGATTCACCCGGGCGGTGACATGCCCGACAGATGTCAACCGTGCCATCTTTATTCGTCATGATAACTTCGTCCATAATTGCACAGACAAAACCTTCGGTTTCCCCAAAGAGGTCACCGAAACGTAGCCAGGCTACGGACGCTGATTGGTCTACATCAGACCCATGTAGGGCCCGGAAAAAGCGTCCGTGAAGCTCCTTACTCTGCCATACCTGCCTGCGGTCGTTAGTGTCAAGCACTACAGGCTTGCGCCAGTTCTCATTCGCCAAGGAGAGCGGGGTGAGTCCCTTGTCCACTGCTACTACATCTCGATGCATACCCACGTCGGTGTTTCGAAAACATTGCCTGAGATTGCATATCTCGCGGTTGCGGAGGTTTTTGGCATTTAAAAAACCTCGGCCACCACACTTCCGCGGTATATACAATCACATAATCGACGATCGTGGGTGATGCATTCGATATGCAGTCATCAGTGTACGGACCCGCCTATCTAGGCCGTCAAGTTCCGTTTGAGTCCATTTGAGTGCCGAAAGAGTACATCAATACCGGCATGACCTCACTAATATTAGAGGTCTGCACTCCAATCTCACCTCAGTTCACCATAACCTGGAGACTGAAAAGCCAGCACTGTTTTTCCTTACAGAGACGCAGATAGGAAGTCCGTCTGACGTGTCGTACCTATCTTACCCAGGGTTTACCCTGGCGCACAATTTCAAACCACGTGCGGGTGTATGCATGTTTGCCCGAGACGACACTTGCTATCGGCGTCTCCGTAATCTTGAAGACTCCAGGTTCTCAGTGCTGTGGGCTCTGGTGGACACAGGGCTGGATAAGATTATCTACGCCTGTGTCTACCGCTCGCACAGCGGAGATCAGGAGACAACCAGGCTCACAGAGTACCTCAGTGAGGCGGCTGATGCGGCACAGCAACGGTACCCTTCCGCCCAATTAGTGCTTCTGGGGGACTTTAATGCCCACCACCAGGAGTGGCTCTTCCCATACCAGTGCACTGATCATGCTGGACGAGAGACGCGAAAACTTGCGCTAGCGTTAAATCTCACCCAGCTGGTCCAGGGGGCAACGAGGGTGCCAGATGTTGATTCGCACACAGCCAATTGCTTGGACCTTCTGCTGACAACAGATCCAGACCGATACTCAGTGTCGATATCTTCACCGTTGGGTAGTTCCAAGTGAAGTCTGTGTCCGTCTACTCCCCGCCCGATCCCAGCCTAAGAGGCACCCGGCGGGTATGGCGGTACAGGTCAGCAGATTGGGATGGGATGCGATCTTTTTTCGCATGCTATCCTTGGCAGCCCACTTGCTTCTCTTCGGACGATCCATCGTCATGCGCTGACGCTGTGACTGATGTGTTGCGTCGGGGGATGGTGTACTATATTCCATTCTCTGACGTAGCAATATCTAACGTCAACCGACCATGGTTTGGGGCCGAGTGTCACCACGCCAACGCGGTTAAACACAAGGCCTACCAGGCATGGGTCGTCGCTCGATCGCGCAAGGCAAATGACGTGAGTCAGAAGAAGAGAGCCTTCAACACGGCTGCCAAGTCCTCCAAAAAGGTGATGCGAAGAGCACGGTTTGACCACATTAGCAGAATCGGGAACAAACTTGCTTCATATCCAGCGGGTAGCAAAGCGTTTTGGTCCCTGGCTAAGTCGGTCGAATCAAATTTCTGTCGCCCCTCACTACCACCACTGCTGAAACCTGACAGGTCACTGGCCCACTCCGCTGAGGAGAAGGCAAACTTGTTTGCCTCCCTTTTTGCGGAATCTTCGCATCTGAATTCTGATGGCGCGCAGCCTCTTCCCTCTCCTGATGGATGTGTGACGAGTATGTCGGACATCCGCATCCATCAAAAGGACGTCCGTAGGGTTCTGCGTATTCTCGATGTGAACAAAGCGAGTGGCCCCGACGGGATACCAGCAATTTTACTTAAAACCTGTGCGCCTGAATTGTCTCCGATCTTGACACGCCTATATCGCCTTTCGTTAGAGACTGGAAAAGTGCCGAAGGCTTGGAAGCAAGCCAACGTACAGCCCGTGCCCAAGAAGGGCAGTCGAGCTGACCCAGCCAACTACAGACCCATATCTGTAACGTCCATCCTCTGTAAGAGTATGGAACATGTACTCAACGGTAAGCTCCTGGCATACCTAGAAGCGAACGACATCCTCAGTGACCGCCAATACGGCTTCCGCCGAAATCGGTCCACTGGGGATCTTCTAGCGTATGCCATTCACATCTGGAGTGAGGCCATCGAGAGACACGGGGAAGCGCTAGCCGTCTCCCTCGACATCTCGAAGGCTTTCGACAGGGTCTGGCACGAAAGCCTCATTGGTAAGCTTCCTTCCTTCGGTCTGCCTAGTGGTCTGTGTGATTGGATAGGGGACTTCCTGAGGGATCGCTCCATCCGAGTGGTTATCGACGGCTGCTCGTCCGGTCAGTTAGATATCAATGTCGGAGTCCCTCAGGGGTCAGTGCTCTCGGCAACATTATTCTTGCTGCACATTAATGATTTGCTAAAACCTTTGGGTACGCAGACGACAGCACTGTTGCTGAGAGATACGTGTCCGGCGCACGGGCTACTGGGCATTCATTCATTCATTCATTTATTCATTAAACAATTTACATTGTGTTCGAATTCTACAAAGTAACAACATTTCAAATCACAACAGAAGCAATAATCTAATACAAAGCAATCAGAAACAGAAACACATAAAAAAAAAATACAAAAAAATACCATGCACAAATCAAAAACCGTTTACATGTCAAACCATAAAAAGCACGAAAACAACCATGTCTATTCCAATTAACATACATCAATTAAGAGTTAAATGTCATTAATGTACTGTTCACATGTCCAACCATAAAAAGCTTAAAACCTAAATTCAATCAAATGAGAATTATATGCAATTTTATACAAATTAAATGTCAACTGAAATACCATAATATCCATACACAAGAGTCAAATGCAAACTACATGTCAATTTAAATTAAACACACAATAAATAATTAGAATGTCAATACCATGTCAAATATATCACACACAATTCATCTGGAATCATTCAATGTCAAATCGGATACTGAATATAAACATTTTTGTAATAGGAAGGCTTTCAGTTTTGCCTTAAATAAGTTTGTGTTATAGACTAAAGTTTTTAAATCAGTAGGTAACTTATTATATAACTCTACTGCTTGGTAACGTGAACAATGCGTTGCTATGTTTAATTTCGGCACCATTATATTTTTAATGACTTTCCTTCGTGTGCTCTCTCTCAGCTCTCTTTCTTTTTGTGATTCATATTGATGTATATATTTTGCGAACTTGCCTAACAGAACTAATATATACAAACTGGGCACTGTAAGAATGCCCAATTTCTTAAAGTAATCTTTGCATGAATCACGCTGTGAAATTTTTACAATGGTTCTTATGGCACGCTTCTGAAGGATGAACGCTCTTTGGCAGTTGTAGTTATAGCTATTTCCCCAAAACATGATGCTGTACCTTAACCTAGATTCAACCAAAGCATGATAACATGCTTTAAGTTGCTTCAAATCTATTTCATCCCTGAGGCTTCTAAGTGCATAACATGCAGAGCATATAGAGGAATCAATAGCAGCAAGTTCCTGTTTCCAGTTCAGATTTGAATCAATGTTAATACCTAAGAATTTTACCTCATTTACCAATTCTATCTTGTGTCCTTTCAATGTAACATCTATAGTGTCGGTGTTACGAGATGTAGACTTAAATAACATTATATTTGTTTTATTTGTATTAATTAGTAAATTATTAGCTGTAAACCATTCAGAAAGATTATCTAGACTTTTATTTACTTTTGTGGACAATTCTTTTAGATCATGCGCGCCAATTATTAAGTTTGTGTCATCAGCAAAAACAACACACGAAGCGTCAGGCTGAGCTGCGCTCAAGAAATTTAATAAATCGTTTGCAAAGATAAGATACAATATTGGACCTAAAATTGAGCCTTGAGGTACCCCGCGTCTTATGTATATCATCTTTGATTTATATGCTACTTCACGATTGTCATGATCAATGTTTACTATTTCGACATACATTCGTCTGTTTTGCAAATAAGATGTCATAAGTTTTAAAGCATCCCCTCTTACACCATAATGTTCCAGTTTAGCCAGCAGTAATTGATGATCTATAGTGTCAAATGCAGTACTCAGGTCAATAAATAGTCCAGCCACTTTCATTTTGTCATTCAATTTACTAACTACGTCATCAATGAGAGTGTCTATGGCATCTGAAGTGCCAATGCCCCTTTGATACCCAAATTGTCTTAAATGGATTATTTTATTTAGATTTAAATGTACCATCAGTCTAAATTTAATTAACTTTTCAAAGAGTTTCGACAAAGTTGGTAGCAAGGATATTGGTCGGTAATTTTTTGGGTCAGTCCTTGTTCCCTTTTTATATATCGGAATTACCTTAGCCAGTTTGAGTTGATCAGGAAAAACCGACTCCTTAATACATTTATTAAAAAATTCAGAAAGAGGACTTGCTAAAAATTCAATGTTCTCCTTAATAATTGTTATCGGTAAGTCATCATATCCGCAAGATTTTTTGTTAGCCATGTGATTCACAATCTTTTTTATCTCAATTGGTGAAGTTGGCTTGAAAGACAAGATACTCTCAACTCTCACCGTTGTTTCTTTTAGAAGGGACATTGATTTTTCTTTATTTAATGTCAATGATGGTTTGCAAAAAAAATTGTCAACGAATTTATTAGCTATATCCTGGGAATCACAATAAACTTTGTTGTCTATATTTAAGACAAGTTTCCTACTAGGCTTGTTTTTTGTTTTCTTTGTATGTTCATTTACTAGTTTCCATGTCTCTTTGGGTATATTTTTGGCGTTACTAAGATGATCTGATATGGCTGACTTTCTAGCTTGCCTTATAACCCTTCTGTAAATTCGAATGTAGTTTATTTTGTAATTCGAGATACTACCATTTTTTGGGGTGCCACAGCATAAAACTCTTTTCATTTTACTTGATACTTTGATTCCCTTGGTTACCCACTTTATTTTTTTATTTTTCATAGGCTTTATTTTAATAGCCTTCTTTGGATAACAGGTACGAAAAATTTTGCCAAAATTGTCTAGAAAACTATTAATGCCCATATTACTCAAATTTACATTCGAAATACTCTTTCTGAACGCAGCATCATTTTTTGTATTAAATAATCTTTTTTGAATTACTATGGTATGTTCTGAGCTCTTCGTTTTCTCATTGATTTTGTCAAGATGCCTCAGATTCGGTCTCTCCGGGAGGCCATGGTTGAACGCTTAAACCTGTCCTTGAAGGCGGTCTCCAAATGGGGTGATGCCAATTTGGTCAGTTTCAATGCTGCGAAGACCCAGGCGTGTCTTTTTTCCGCTAAAAAGAGCCAATTCCACCCGGCGCCTTCTTTCCGTGGTGTAACCGTGCCGATAACGGACCATCTCGAACTTCTCGGTGTTACGTTGACATCAATCCTCAACTTCGGTCCATTCATTGAGGCAAAAGCTCAGTTAGCTGCAAAAAAGTTGGGGATTCTTGCTAAGGTGAGACGGTACTTCACGCCTGAACAGCTGCTCAACTTGTATAAAGCGCAAGTTCGGTCATGCTACTGCTCTCACCTCTGGGATGGATCTGCCAAATACCAGCTTGATGCACTTGAGTCGATCGACAGACGGGCCAAAAGGCTTATTGACAACGATGCACTGGTCGCCTCAAAGCTCCAGAGCCTCGAACATCGACGCCGAGTTGCGAGCCTGTCGGTTTTTTATCGGTTACATTTCGGGGAGTGTGCGGCGGAACTGCACAATTTGATTCCGCCTAGCCCTTTCTATCATCGGACGACAAGACGTACGGCCATGCGCCATCGGTACATGGTGGACATCCCTCCCATACGCACAAAGCGTTTTGCTAATACTTTCATTGGGCGTGCAGCTAAGGAGTGGAATTCCCTTCCGGGGTCTTTGTTCCCTGATAGCTACAACCTTGGGGTCTTTAAGTCAAGAGTGAATAGGTTTCTTCTAGGCAAGCGTGCTTCACCGTAGACCACGTCATCGCTTAACATCAGGCGAGATAGTGGTCAAACGCGAGCCTATAGATTATAAAAAAAAAAAAAAATGACCCAACCGTTGAAGGCACGCACCTTGTTGCCACCCGAAAGAAGGCTATTGAATACCTTCTTCAGGCGGCCAAAGTAGCGTTCCTTCAACGATTGCTTCATGTCAGTAGTGCTGATACCTAACGCTTCCGACATACCCAAATACTTATAGGTTTCGTTTGGAGAGAGGGATCTCAGGTTTATGGAATCCGCGAGTTGAATAAATAAATTATTATTATTGTATTGAAGAGCAGAAATACTAAGTTTCGAGTAATTTTGATGATAAACAATTTTGTTTTCTTACAAACCTTTATACTCTTTCTTAACCCTTTAAGGGATGAAATTCAAAAAAGCTTAAACACATGTTTCTTTAATTGTATGGAAGAGCAGAAATACTAAGTTTCAAGTAATTTTGATGATAATAAATATCCTTTTCTTACAAAGTTTGATACTCTTTCTTCCTTTAAGGGATAAAATTCAAAAAAACCTTAAACACGTGTTTCTTCAATTGTATTGAAGAGCAGAACTACTAAGTTTCAAGTAATTTTGATGATAAACAATTAATTTTTCTTACAAACGTTAAAACCCCTTTAAGGGATGAAATTCAAAAAAGCCTTAAATACTTTTCTTTAAATTGTATTGAAGAGCAGAAATACTAAGTTTCAAGTAATTTTGATGATAAACAATTTACTTTTCTTACAAACTTTGATACTCTTTCTTAACCCTTCAAGGGATGAAATTCAAAAAACCTTAAACACGTGTTTCTTTAATTGTATTGTAGAGCAGAAATACTAAGTTGCGAGTAATTTTGATGATAAACTTTTTTTTTCATTTCATTTCATTTATTTATTCATAAACAATATACATTGTGTTTGAACATATTATCATAGAATTATTATTTATACAATTTAAATTACACAACCAAAAATTACAACAAAATAAACAACATTCAATTCAATGTCAAAAAAAAGTATTCAAATTCAAAATAATAAGGAAAGTCAAATAGTTATAAAAAATAAATTTCAACCTTACAATTATTAATACACAAACAAAATGAAAACAACGAAAATCACTACATGTCATAAAAGTTAATAAATTCAATGTCACATTCTGCAAAATCAAGAGGTCATTTAACAATTAAAGTAATAAAATACAAAATAATAGTAATAAGGAAATAATAATAGAAAAAGTACAACAATACACCACAAAACGAGAAAAAGCCCTTCTCTCTTATGCCTACAAGTCTTCAACTGAGTATAGACACCTATCCAACAGGAACGCACGAAGCTTTGTTTTAAATGCAGATGTGTAAATCAAACTTTTTAAGTGAAGTGGCAATTTATTGAAAATTTGCACTGCTTGATATTGCGGACTGTGTTTCACAATGTTGAAATGGGGACTCATCTTATTTCTCAGATCCATTCTACGTGATTCCTCTCTATCTAATCTCTCTTCATTTGTTTCATATTCATGTAAATACTTTTTAAGGTTAGTCAGGAGTACTAAAATGTAGAGACTGGGTACTGTGAGAATATCTAATGGAGTAAAATGAGGACGACAGCTCTCTCTCTGTGATATACGGACTATAGTACGTATAGCTCTTTTCTGAAGGATAAAAGCTCTTCAAAACTCCTTTAAGGGATGAAATTCAAAAAAGCCTTAAAGATGGGTTTTATTTTATATTTAAAGGCTAAATGCCATATTTCATTCAGTTCAAATTAAAAATGACAGAGTTTCATACAAACTTTCATCCCCTATTTAACTCCCTTAGGGATTGAAAATCGAAGAATCCTGCCTTATTCCTTGTCTACATTACGAGTATAAAGGAAACCTCTGTGTACAATTTCAGCTTTCTAGGTTCAAGGATTTAGGCTGGGCGTCATCATTAAAATGACAAAAAAAAGTGAACAAATAAATAATTATGAATCACCATATATGTTAATAAAATATTATCAGCAGTCATATTATCTTTATCATATTAAAAATATTAACGTCAGTTTTCATCTTAGTATGTTATCACCTTGTATTTAAATAGAATATAATCTTAAAACGACCCTACCCCAGAAAAATATATCTATAACCCAAAGAGTTTTCAATTACAGACTCACATTAGCCAGATTGGTAGAATGCACATTTGGCATGCTTACTAATAAATGAAGAATTTTACATCGAGCTATAGATGTGAAACTTACTACTTGTGACCAAATTATAAAGGTTGTTGCATATTACATAATTACGTACGCAAACATATCGGATTCGACCTAAAGACCGAGAGTATTGGACTGAATTAAAAGTTTGCGCCCTACTGCCGTGAGATCTATAATATCAAGCATTGAAAACAGAAAATATTTCGGCAAGTATTTTGATTCATCGAAGGGGCTCATCCCACGGAAGTATGAAGAAATATGTATTTTTTTTTATAAATATGAGTACCTATCTATTCTAAATCCATACAGTTTTCATTATGGAACATTACGCAAAGCTTATCGATAGATAGCGCCGCGTAAACAAGAAAAAATAAAAACAAGTTTAAAAAAGCGCGTAAAATTTTCCGTTAATTTTAGAATTTTTAATGTTAAATTTTTTTTTGACAGTCGGTGTCAAAAAACGAAAACAGGAACACCAACTTCCGATATTTAAGTTATTGGAACGAAGTTTTTATCGCGCGTTGCGAAAGGGGGCTAGACGGAAAAAAATCTCACGAAAAGTTGTAACGACACTTTTTGCTATAGTTGTAAGCCGTGTGGCGTGCGCGTGTTTCGTGCGTGTTCTAACCTATACGCTACTGTGTTTACGAAGTCGAGAGCAGTGGCGTACTGGCGGCTGGTAGATCATAGAAGTGGTAGTGCATTTTGCTGTCTCACTGGGTAATTGTGTTAGATTTACTAAAATTCACAGGAGCCTATGTAAATCGGCAAACAATCTTGCTAGCGACTTCTAATTCGACGCCAACGCTATCTAGTTACGTCGTTGTACAACTTGTAATGTTGGTACTCGACCCGAAGATAAATTGCGTTCGTCAAACCTCGCCCGCTCTCGGTAATCTTCGGTTCGCTGGGGCGGCGCACGAAATTGGCCATATTTTGCCGTACATTTTCTATTGAACTGTCTCTGTCACACGCGCCAGGCGTTTTCGCTTGTTTCTCGTAGAAGTTGTATGAACTCTCGCCGTGCGCTTCAGGCTGCCGCACGGGGAATATTTTTTACAGCAATATACGTCTTATTAATTTAGTAAAGAGCTTAAATTGGTTCGTCATAATTTCGTGAATATTGAATAGATCGTTAATCAGATATTATTAAACATTTTTATTTTTTTCTAAACTTATTAAAATCTGGCAGTTCAGCGCACTAGTGAACTTAAAGTACATCCGCCCCTGGTCGAGAGAGTATATATACATATAAATACTAAAGAAACTTCGTTCCATCCGGGTGTCCCTTGACACCTCTCAAGTTTTTTTTTCACTTTGAAGTGCTTTTTATTTGGAAGTCGGTTGTATTTTTTTGTAAAAAGTTTATTTTTATTTTTTTATTATTATTTATTTATCTCAGATATGAAATCCATAGTTGTTAGTACGTACAAATACTTATATACTATGTTAGTCACTTAAAATTAGATACACAAACAACACATACACATCATGTCAAAATTGAAGTACAAAAATCTAAAAAGAATAATTAATTTACGTATTTATCATTTAAAATTAATGTCAATAAAATAAAATAAAATGCCTTGTAAAATCCAGAAAAAAAAATACATTAAGATTAATTTTTTTTTTGTAAAATTCATTAAAATTTATAAAATAAAAGTCTGTGTTCAGTAGGGGTCAAATTGCAAATTTACTAAATGCATTACTTCTCGACATGTAATCGAACACAATGCCACAATATTGGGCAATCTGTTCGGCCCGCTACAACGCTGAGAATGCTGTTGTCACTGCCGCGGACACGACTTAGCAGCGAGGCGGCTCTTTTTCTAAGGATGGCATGAAAGCCATCGACATTTGCGTCTGCAAACATGCCCGATGCACTACAGTACCGCGGCAGCCGCATCAGCGTCCTAAAAGAGTTATTATACTGAACGCGCAGGGCGTTGATTGTCTCCTGCGTATAGTTGACCCATAGACTGCAGGTGTAAAAAGATTGGCAAAAAGCCCGAAACAATGTTACTTTTACTGCCTTGGTGCAGCGTGCAAATCTACGAGCCGACATATTGCATCGAACAGCCAACGCCCGGCGCTCCCTCTCAATGTCCTCGTGGTCTGAGAGGTCATCCGATTTTACATTAGTTTATCTGTGTAAATAAACCCAGTTATAAGTTATAACAATACATAAAGCTGTGCCCGCCACTTCACTTCACTTTGGATCGTGATCCACTGGCTGTTGACACTTCCAACCCAGGGTGGGTTCGAATTGTAAACCTACCTACCTAACCTGTCTACCTACCTAACCTGTCTACCTACCTACACTACTAACCTACCTACTAGGTAGGTTGGTACGGCTCCCGTCAATATGATCATGATCCACTAGCTGTTGACAATTCCAACCCACTCTTTTTTTTCTACCTATCTCCTACCTATCTACTTACCTAGTTGCCTACATACCTAACAATACCAACCACCACCAACCAACCAAACCACCAATATTGATTTTATTTTCCCCAAAATTGGTGAAAATAAAATTAATATTGCGCACATCTACACCACCATTTTTATCAAATAATGTTAATATAAACCAAATATAAAAGTAATGTTAATATAAATCAAACATGTTTACATAAGTTAATCTACTTTTTGCAACTCTCATTACGCCATTTTTTTTTTGTTGACTTATCATTTGTAGGATCAAATTTTAATCCAGAAATAATCCCTATTAGTAGAACGAGCAATTGGCTTACTTTAAGGTCATGAATTTTGCCATAAAATAAACTCTAAAACCTTCTTGCAGGATAAGTTGCGTTAAGCTTGAATTAAATATACATATAAATACTTCTAGTACCTACTACTTTTATTACTTTTGTGTTCAGTTCTAGTGTAACTTATCGCTCACCCCACAAAATACCTCATCAGACTGAAAATCCCCGCCGTTTGAGGAATTCCCCACAGATTAGCAACGCTGGTGGCCAGCCAAGCGGCCGCGAGATGCGAATTTTTACCGCCATGCGTTCTGCTTCATACAATTCCATAGATCGCAGAATGGACGGAAAAAAATCGCAGTACGTGCTAAGCTTTAGGCCGAGCACTCATAAAATAGATGCTTTACCTAAATCCTCAAACAGCTTTGGTTCCCGGATATAAACAAATTTGTAAATAAAATGTATTTCGCATTGCGTTGTTTGCATAACGCACAAAAAGATACCTCATGCACCTTTGCAACCGAATGTTTCAGCCATCTACCCCGGTTATAAGTAAGTTCTTGTTAAGGATATAACAGTACAGGGCGATAATCTAAATCGCGAAGCATGGCGCGAATTGTCTGCTCAAGATAGGCATGTAAATAAAATCCTTCAGCACCAAAAACATTCGCAGTGGATGAATTAACTTACGTAATAAAAAGACTACAATCGATTGACAAGCTAGACAGTGGTATGTGGGGACCGTATCGTCCGTATGGTATCACTAAGTCCTACTAAATGGTCGGTACGAGCTCCAGTTGGTGGCAGGCTCAGATTAATATTATAGCAAAACTTCACAAGCTGTCGTCAAATAATTGCTGCCATGGCATGGTGAACATAAGTGCTGTCATGCTGTGCTGCATTCTTCGTATGTTATTTTTAGTGTTCTTAATGAAAACTGTTCATTGTGTTTATAATTTGATCTACCTTTGTCGTAGGTACGTTCAGCCTCTTTGTTGTGGATGGGTGACCATTTCAACATACCGAGTTTCCTCCGTGCCTCGGAAAGCACGCTAAGCCGTGGTCCCGGCTGTCATTTGAAGATCTTTGACAGTCGTTACGGGTAGTCAGAAGCTTGAGATCTGACACCAGTCTTGCCAAGAGGTACCGTGTTACCCAGTTACTGGGTTGTGGAGGTCAGATAGGCAGTCGCTTCATGTAAAACACTGGTAGCTGAATCCGGTAAGACTGTAAGCCGACCCCAATATAGTTGGGCAAAGGCTAGGCAGATGATGACGTACAGCCTCTTTGTTGACATTCATTTAATTAAGTTGAACTTGAACTTAACATTCACTGATTGTGACACAGATTATAGCGTAATACGACGACGCAAGAGCCACACGAGCGCACGGCACTTATCGCTATTGTACTATTAATTATTCTGTGTCGCTATGCGCAATCGTCAAAGTGAACTTGATTCAAAAGTATGTTGTTCATAAATTCACAATTATAACTTTTTGGATTTGTGTTCGTTATCTGCTGTGATTGGCTGTTGAAAATTCATTCAACTAATCATACCAGATAACGCGTGCTTGACAATTTGCCACATTAATTCTGCGATAATTTAGAGGTGAGAAACTCGGTCTATGTTCCTTCTTCAACTAACATTATTTTCAAAAATGCTATTATTTTGGCATAGATTTTAATCTGCACGTCATCTTTTGTCTTTATTGTAGCTTTCAAGTTTGAATTAATACTCCACATTGTAGTTGGCTGCCTCGTTTGTGATAATTCTATGAAGAACGATAACAGTACAGTCTCCGAAAAAGTGTTTGCACCCTTTTTGTAGTCTCCATTGCTGTAAAATATCATAAGCTTTTAAATGTCTTTCGCGAGACTTTTCAGGCAGATAATTACTTAATTCTGCATTTTTTACATACTGCTTCAATTCTTCCAGTGTTAAATAGCAGACTTCATCACTGGATTCACTCATATTTATTTATTATTATTTTAATAATATCAAACGTGTATCGAACTTTGTAGCTAGCGTAACAGAAGAAGAAAACAATAAAAATATAAGCATCCCTATTTTTTAAAGATGCGTTTGGAAATTGCACCCTGCAGGTGCAATTTTATTTTATATTACTAAATTATTCTGTCACAATAAAGATTTTTATAAATTTAAATAATTATGTAGGTACATGTTAAACTTCGTATATTTTTCTTCAACATCTCTTTATTTGATTATAGTAAAAAATATAATTCGATTATTAAGAAAAAAGTATTAATTACATTTAAACCTTAACAGATGATTTGAAATTGTACAGTTATGATGTGTATCCGAACGTTTTATTGTTTGTTTCTTTTTGGGACTACTGTTACTGTACTGTGTGTACTGAAACTGTGCGCGCACGCTATTTGTTCGTCAGTTGACCCATGCTTCCCGTCCTGAGATCACGCTTCGTTCGCTCCCAAAATACCGTGCACAGAGTACTTTGTCACACCCACAACTATCTTTGAACGACGATGGTTTTAAAAATGAAGGAAATAAAAATGATTGATAGTATTAATATTGTTTTATGAAGAAAGAAGCTGAAATAGGAGCAATTGATCATTTATAATGATAAGATATTTATATATCCATCGACTTAAAAAATAATGCTCAAGTAAACATTATCTGTTTTAATTCCACTTACTATGATTCTACAATAAAACAGTCACAATCATCAATTACTCTCATATTATAAAACAATAGCCTAATACTTTAGAACGCGACTGTACCCGTTCGTAGATACATCCCCTCCACTGTCGTTACGCGTTCTTTTAAGTGACGGGTTCAATAATTGACTTGCTTGTTGTTTGCACGCACGTTTGCGGTTAAATTATTCATCGCCTCATCGGTATTTTTAACTAGTATTCCAAAGAGTGTGCAATTCTGAACTTACATTTATTAATAATATTGAATATTATTTCTGAAAGGAATAACAAACTACACATCCACAATGGCGACTACAACACAAAAATTTAGAAAATTTATTGCGGAGCCCATGAAGGAAAAGCCTGTAACCGAAATGCCAGGCATCGGTGGAGTATTGGGGAAAAGACTGGAAGACGCGGGCTTTGATAAGGTCTGTAAACAGTGAATCATTAACTATTAGGAATACTACAGTCATGTCTAACTATGTCAATTGTTTAGTAGATAATACCCAATGTATAGATTTTGTTCTCATTAGATAAGAGAAAATTGTTCCTTTAGCTTAAGGTCGCCCAACCCCTGGCCCGTGGATCACGAAAGCCAAGGCATTTTAGTCATTTTAGCCCGCCAAGAGTGGTCAGCAGCAAGCTTTATCCTTTGGAAAAGATTAGAGCTCTGTAGGAACCCATTCTCAATATTATTTTTCACTAGGATTAAGCAGTTAAAAGTTACATGAACAAAAAACTAATTAAACATTTCTTTGGAACGGATTAGTTACTGAAATAATTTATTAAAAACCTCGGTAGTAATCTTTCGAAATATTTCTTTAGAAATTGTTATGAGAAATGAGAAGAAGACTTTTCTGCAATTTCTAATATTGCTTTGTAGAGTGGTGGGTTCTGCATATAATTATGAAAATATATCTGCAAATCTGAGAATTGTGACTTGTGACACTTGCTACAATACATATTTCAGACTTGATGGATTTAATTCTAATTATTGATAAAAAAAATTGGCCAGATACCTCTGTAAAGATCTCATTAACTTAGTTTGTTTATTATTATTATTCTATAGCTTGTTATTGCCATAACACTGTAGTTAAGTTATGTTTACTAGATGGTCACCGTCTGACTCAAAGTCATATTAATATATATATAAAGTTAAAGGCAAAACCAATTATTTAGTCCAAAAAAGTAAATATAATTTTTTGCGTAAGCGCATTTGGAAAGTTTGCTATTAAATCCAATTCCTTAGTAACAAAATTATGTCTGTAGCAAATGTAAAAGTATGTTCTATAATTATCTAAGTTCCAAACAGTTGCATACTAAACACAGAAATTAACTTCATTTTTACATAAAAAATTAAACCTTTTAGTTGGTTTGCCTGTATATTACAAACACAAGCATATCTGAAAAAGTACTTGTCCTGTTTCTTAACAGAATTTGCATTAATTGAGTTAGGGCCGGTTTGTTAAGTCGATGTCACATCTCAAATGCGCTGACAATTTGTCACAAATAAATTAGCCAATTAGTTTGTTTTTAGATGGCTGACCCGATCAGGGTAAGCAACACTAACCAAGGTCAGTCTTGGGATGGGTGACCATCACCACAAAATTTTTGGTCACCCATCCTAGTCACCCCGCTAGATTAAACAACATCTACCAAGGTCACCCATCCAAAAACAAGTGATCCAAAAAAAAGTGGACACCCATCCCAAGACTAACCTTGGTATGTTTTGCTTACCCTGGCGTGGTCACCCATCTTAAAACAAGCGAACCCAAAAAAGTGCTCACCCATCTAAAGACTAACCTTGGTCTGTATTGCTTAACCTGTGCTGGGTAACCTATCCAAAAACAAGCGAACCAAAAAAAACCATCTATAAACAAGCGATCCAATAAAAAGTGGTCACCCAAAGACTAACCTTGGTAAGTGTTGCTTAACCTGTGTTCACCTATCCAAAAACAAGCAAACCGAAAAAATAATTAATCTTTTTTATTGATAACTTTTTAGTTATATTTTTTTCTAATTAGGTACATTTAAACATATAAGTGTCATATATTTTTTTAAATCACCTCTTAGAACCCTTTATTTTGATACCCCACACGATGGGTTTGGAAGAAAAAAAAAGGGCCCACAAAATGACGCCCAAAAGCCGCTATTTTCCAATGTTCAAATTTTAATGTAGCCAGTGACACTCGCAGGTTAAGATGAATAGATTGTCGTAAGAACCATCATAACCGGCCAACGCGTTTGGTCTCTAGAACGCCACATAAGAACAAACATACATACATAAACTGATAAACACATTACCCGCCTTTAGCAGTCGGGTAAAAAGCGATTATGTTATTTTTCGATGATGCAGAGTTGAGAAACCCACTGTCAACTGAGGGCTGACTAATTTGTGACAAATTGTCAGCGGATTTGAGATGTGACATCGTCTTCTGAAACCGGCCCTTTTAAATCATTTAAACTATAATTTTCATGATCGGATCAGTAATTCCAGAGACCTTTTACAAAATTATAAATATACAATTCTTATCTTTATAGCATTAGTTTAATTTGATTTATAATGAATTCGAAGAATCATTTTTTTTTGTAAGTTGTCCTGTTTCCTGTTTTATATGAACCACTTATTAATTTTAATCCAGATAATGTAGCCAATTACGCCAATATGTATTATTATATTTAACTTGTATTTAGGTACCCACTAAAATATAGATGAGCTATGTGATTTGTTGAAAATAAAGTTAATCAACATCTAACGGACGGAACACGTGTTAGAAGATAACACACTGTAAACCATTTAACAAGGAAACCTATGTCGCAAAAACAAAATGATTACATCATTTGTTAAACTGGTAATTTGTTCTATAAAGAATTTTGTTGTTTTTACTTTGTAAGTATTAACATAAAAGTTTCGTTCTAAACAAACAAGTGGTCTGTAAAAATTAATTCATTCTCCGAGTCCTCTGATTCTTCAGAAACCGGCTTCTTTTAATTGTTATAGTGCTCGCCAAACTTCTGGGCCGCTCTGAAATTGGATTTCCGATGCACAAGGCACGAAACTGTGCTGTTTTTGTACGAGATTTACGACTGCACAGCCATTGTAACCAACTTCAGGGCGACCAAGAAGTTTGGCCAGAACTATAGTCACATGTGGGCATAATCTGGGTCAGATTATGCCCACATGTGACTATAGTTCTGGCTTTGCCAAGAGTGGCGAACATTAACCAAAATAGTTTTAAATTAAAGAGAATAATGTGACCTTTCACTGCATATATTTATTTGATTCAAAATCGATGAAGAAAAATTGATGTACAATCGTTTAAAAAAAAATACAAGCGATTTCAAAGGACTCTGTTATTGGTCTGTACCTACATTTTGTTAAAAAGTAGGTATTTCCTTAAGGCACCTCCCCGAGCAAAACGCCGCGCTTGTCGATTTTTATGCAGTTTTAAAGAGCTATCTACTCTTTATTTAAAAAGAAATATCAATTAATAAAAATACATTATATTTCTACATAATGTTGATTCTAAAATGGTAGTACACTTTTTTATGTGTCACTAATCTCCTTCCAACAAAACCATAAAAATTTGAAATAATTATTGATAGCATGCATCTCCTCGTAAAGTGTTCATTAATTATTTTTATACTAACACTAATGGATAGACAATTCGATAACGAACATTTTGTAATTTTTATATTTTTCAAAAGACCAATATTCGATTTTATAAAGATTTTATTCTAAAATCTGGGCGTATTCACTTCCGTAATTCACGCGCCACCAGTGCCGCTCGGCCAATAGGAATGCTCATATCTCATGCTGATTTTTTGGTCAGGGTACGGCCTTAAGTTTGCCGTGTGTCTTACTTTGCATAATTTCAGCCTTATAAGCGACACCTTTGGATCGTGTAATAATCAGCGTGTTTATTTTTATCAAAATCAACGGGCTCGATTCCTGGCTAAGAATATCGAATTTTCAAAAATCCTTTAATGCAGTTTTAGTTATCATCAAAACGGTCCCGATACTTCTTTCAGTGTGTGTAACTTTACCTCATAGTTTCGGATTTGGAAAACTCAACCTGTATACGATAATTTTATATTCTTTTCGACATTCCCGTGACTCACATTAATGTGATTTATGCCACAGTAAAACAGAACCATATATCAATACATTCTGCTATATTTTATTTGTGTACGCCATGGGTATGGTTTCCATACTAAGATGCCCAATGACCTTTGTTGGGCAACGTCGCTTTAGCCGATTTTCAGATCTTCAAACATCTGCAAAATTGAACAAGCATTATATTATTGTGCAATATGTAACCACATCTGTTATCAGTATACAGCATAATGCTGATCATAAACTGTATCTTATAAATGGTTACTTATTGTTTCTGCTCTAATATGGAGGTCATTTATTTCTTAATGAGGATTTTAAGTGTGCCCTTGTTTATTTTACCTTGAGTATCTAGTAGGTTATTAAGAGCCTACTCATTGTCATTGTCGCTACATAGGTCATAGTTATTAATACGCTTTTATTAGCTTGGTATGTATCTATGTAACTATGTATCAATGTAACGGAATCTTTGAACGTGATTTTCACCCACTTCAAAACGTCGGATTGATTTGAAACTTTGCTCACCTATCAAGGACCGATGACAATGCAATAATTTAGTCAAAGTCAAAGTACTTTTGAAAGTCAAACGAATATTAAAATTTACAAGTAATAAAAGTTGATACTACCGTGCGCGTTTAAATTGTTTGTCCCATTAGCCTTACCAAGATCTTCAGGATTAGCGACTTTTTAGTTCAATTTACCATTAAAGCGTGTTTTTTTTAGTTTGTAGAACTACAATTTATTTTTAGAACATGAACCACCCTAATAAGGTCTGCTACTGGTAAAAGTATATTATTAGCAAAAAAGGAAAATTTGAATATAAACCCAGATAACTTCCGTTGTTAGTTAAATTAGGTAATAATAATATAAAATAATAATTACCAAAAATTTTTGCTTATACTTAGAAATAGTTTACCTTCATCACCAATTTAACACACTATTATGAGTCTATAGGTGTGAGTTACCCAAATGCCCTAGAAGCGGATATATTTTCTAGATTTATCTGCCTGAACATCAGCACAGACGAAGTGGGAATAGGTTAAAATATCATCCAGCCAAATTTAACCAAAAAAAAATTTTTTTCAGGCTTCCAAGGTGTTGGGACAGTTTCTGTTGTTGAAGAAAGATCAAAAGCTATTCCAAGAGTGGTTAAAAGACACATGCAAAGCCAATTCAAAACAATCGGCAGACTGCTACCAGTGTTTGAAAGATTATTGTGACGCATTTTTGTAATGATCAGTAATCTCCAAATAATTTTTAATAACATCCTTTCATACATAATATAATGTAAATAATTTATGATCTAACAATTTGTAATTACACATAAGTTACTGGTATTACCTATATTTTATGTAATTTTTCATTTATTAAAATTTGATGAATTTTATTTTTACATTGAATTATTGTAAAGCTTGCAGTGTATAATTAATTGAGCTTTAGAGAAGAGCATGTTGTTATAACAGTACATATTGAACACATTTACATTGTGTATTTGTGATGGATGTCCATTAGAATTATGATACTTTTTCACGTTTCGCTCTCCATCAACTTGGAAGTATATAGAGTTGTTAAGACTCTTATAACTTAATGTAATTTCTTTAAATAAACTGCTAAAGTCGATGATTGTCGAGGCAAATTAAGGAAATAGTTGTACTGTACTATAAGGGTCAAAATTGCAGTCACACTCTACCAAAACAGAAAAAGCATTTTTTTGTAGGCAGCAGAATTTCAACTTTTCGCGGTTAGTAGGAATAGTCTATACTTTAATTTTTTTCAAAACATTAAATCAGTTTTGGATAATTTAACTTCTTCTGCAAAAACTAGCCATTTGAGTTTTGGGAGAGTATGACTGCACTTTTGACCCTTGACTGTACATAGAAACGCTTGATAAATTTGTACCTGTCATTGAAATTGTTCAAGTAATCTTCGATACGTTTAGAACGTTTGTAAGTTAAAGGAATCAATTATTGTTTTTGTCGCATCAGTTGAGAAAATAAGCATGTTTTATTTATTTTATCAAATTTTACTGCTTCGTGTGACATGTACTTAATGTTTTATGTTAAACAGCCGTCAATTGAGTCGGTGGAGGCTTACAGATAGCTTCTAATTAATATCATCAGATCTGCCTGAATGTCTGTGTATCAACATGGACATTGTTTTTAACCAAATTGTCCGTAATAATCGTTCATCAACATACGAATGAGCAATCTATGTGATCTGGTGCCATAAAATAATACTCTACACAGTGACTTTGTTTTATAATCAGTTGTATTTTCATACGATTCACAGAAACGTATTATTAGTGCCCTTAAAATTTAAATGAAGTGTAATTTAGACCTACCCATAAGCATCCATTGTGTCATTAAATTTATTTGTTTATTGTGATGATGAATATAGTAAATTTGAAATTGGTTTTTATTTTGAATCCTGCTGTGTCTCATAAGTCAGAGATACAGGTACATATATAACAATACACCTGTGTTCCTCGTCGAGTTAAGCAGATGTGACCTGAGGGGTGACCATAAGCTGGGGGACTTGGCCCTGGGGATGAGTAAAGTTATTTTGAGTGTGTTTAAGGGACAGGTGTATATGACTAATATACATCTGTCCCTTACTCTAAGAGCTTATGGTCACCCCCAGTACTGTACACCAATTTCGCCAGATAAGTTAGTTATATTACAAGTAATATAACTAACACTACACACAACACTATAACACTATTCTCGTCAACCGGTAACAATAGTCTAGACTCCGACCTGCTACTAATAAATTCCGGACAAAAAATAAGGGTAAGGCCAAAACGAACGTAATTTGTGAGTCGCGTAAATGCGTAAAGTCCTGTTTGTGCCACACGGTGACGCAAAACTGAGTTGTCTGCTGACTCACGCACATTATTTCAATCGAATTGCGCTCGAGGTGATGAAGGCGTCAGCGCCCAGTACAAACGTAGAATAGTAACTGAAATTACGTACGTTGCGTCAGCCTAACCAAATTTCAGTTTAACGTAAATTCCGCGACTTATTTTACGTGACTCACAATTCACAAAATTGCGTTCGTTTGGCCTCACCCTAAAACTGCCCAATCCGGGAATCGAACCCTACCCAGTAGTAGAGCTTGCGACCGGAGGTGTTCGTCAATATAATGCTAAAACCGAATTATTCATAATACTGTGTCGTCACTACCCAAGCGGTAATTACATCCATAAACCAGCTATATTACAGTCGAAGGCTATTATGTGGCTATACAAATGTGGTACAAACGGGTAAGACGGTTCTTGAGACTGTATGAGGGGTGATCTCTACACCTGTTAAACAACACAGCTGACTAATAGCTGTACAACGATAAAAAAAATAACAATATGCATTTTAGTAGCATTTGAAAGCCTTTGGTTACGTGTAGTGCTACTAGCTGGTTAAGAAGATCAAATATTATAAACGGCTGCATAGCGCGATAAAGACAAACCTCTTCTAAGCCAAGAGAATTAATTAGATAATCAAATTCTGACATTGGCTTTTTATGGTGTACACTAATTCTATTATAGTGCTACCTCAATGAGCTTAATAGTAGCTGCTTAAAAGCATTTAAGACTGCATGAGAGATAAATTAGTGTAACCTTACTTCACTTTATTTCCAAAGCTTATAGTGTAAATATTAGCTATTTTACAGCCTCTGGAATTATTAATTAGTAAACATAGGTTAGTAGTGATAAGATAACGTCAATTTTATCATAACCTCACAACGCTGCTTCATTACAATAATCGTGCGAGAATAAAATACAATTTTAATGCCGCGCTGGTTGGGCATATCAGGCGAGAATAAGTAGGATCACCAAATGCCCAAAATGGTTTTCTGTCAAGATTAGAGATCCCTAAGATTCTGTTGTATACTCTCACTTTACTCCTTTAGAATAACCGAACACCATTGTACAGCTAGCGTAAATTTTTCAGCTGATTAATATAGACTTTTATATGGCCATTAAACAGAAAAGAAAGGGCCAGGGGCATTTACTTAGAATTTTTATGGATAACAAATTAACGCCATGTTAATGTAAATAAGCCAATTACATGTGGTATCAGTGGATGTCTGTTAAATTTTCATGATATTTGAGAGCTATTAAAGTAAAAACACATTATTCCATTGTTACAAATAGATATCAATCTATACTATCTATATATATACTATATATTATTATCTACAAAGCTGAAGAGTTTGTTTGTTTGAACGCGCTAATATCAGGAACTTGTGGGAATTGAAAATTCTTTTTGTGTTGGATGGCCCATTTATCGAGGAAGGTTATAGTCTATATAACATCACGCTACGACCAATAGGAGCGGAGCATAAATTAAAAATGTTGCAAAAACGGGCAAAAACGATTGTTTTTGAGAGCTTCCGTTGCGTGCGCTGCGTAAACAATCATGTATGTAGGGTAGGTAGGGTTGATGGGTAGTTAGGTAGCCAGTTGACGGGAGCGAAGCCGCGTGGGACAGGTAGTGCTCAATAAATGGAAAAAAAAGTCCATGAATAATTCGTACACCGTATTTATTTGGTACAATATTTTAAAACTATATTTTTTTTATATTACTTCGATGGTGCGTGTAGTATTTGATATTGTAGCGAGTGGACTGTATCATTGAAATTCGGCACAAGTAGGTATATAAAATGGCTTTATTTATGGTCTTTACAAATTTACTTAATTAACTTATTTTAGGTAGTATTAATTACAGCGAGTTGACTTAGGTAGAGAATTTCGGTTGACTGGCCTGTGCATTGCCAGCGCGCGGGGCTTTTATATCCACCGATCCGCGGGGGGTGCGAGTCGGCCATATTTTTTTTAACTGACCAATGGCAACGCGCGAAGCGACCGAGCGGCGTGAGCAGGTTTATACTTGTCGCCAAGCACGCGGCTCCGTCACCTTACATAATATAGGTACCTACTTAAATCTAACAGAAAGGTACAGACATGTTGCTATCGTGCACATTTCTCCCGCCGTCGCCATCAGGCGACTCCGTGGGGAGCACGACAATTCGTTTCGTTGGTCTTCGGAGTACATGTCCTTTGGTCATCACGTCTACAACTCGTACGTCTCCGTCTGCACCTGGCAACACCTTCGTCACCCTTCCCTTAGGCCAAGTGTTGCGTGGGAGGTTAGGGTCGCAGATCATAACGACGTCTCCGACTTTGGGTGGGGTGCCACTGCCGTAGGGCTCCCGCCGGTTTTGTAGGAGCGGTAGGTACTCACGTACCCATCTTCGCCAGAAAACATCTGCGAGTGCCTGGGCGCGCCGCCATTGGTGCCGTGCTGTGATGTCTGCTGCGGTGAAATTACCCGGTGAGGGTACATGGGAGTTAGGGCCGATGAGTATGTGGTTAGGCGTGAGGGCTTCGGGCTCGTCTGGTGACACGTTGACATGCGTGAGTGGCCTGGAGTTCACCGTATTTTCCACTTCTACTAGTAGCGTAGCGAGGGTCTCGTCTGATGGGTGAACTTCTTTCAGTGTGACGTACAGTGCTTCCTTGACTGCCCTCACCATCCTCTCCCATGCTCCACCCATGAACGGTGACGCGGGAGGTATGTATCTCCAGCTTATCGACCGCGCATCGGACTCACTGCCTAAAGCACTTAAGGCGCTTGCTCCTAGTTCCCTATCAGCCGCTTTGAAACAAGTAGCGTTGTCACTCCATATCTCTTTTGGACAACCTCTCCTACCTATAAATCGCCTGAGAGCGGCGATAGCTGAATCTGCACTAAGTGAATTAGCTATTTCTATATGTATAGCTCTACAAGTTAAGCATGTAAATAAGGCTCCGTACCTTTTTTCTTTATGTCTACCTACAGAAACAGATATGGGGCCAAAATAATCTAAACCAGTGAAAGTAAAAGGTCGTACATGATGAGCTAAACGGGGGTACGGTAGGTTTCCCGTAGAGGGATTGGCTGGCTTTGCCTTTTTTATTTTACAATATAAACAGCCCTTTATGACATTCTTTACAGACGGACGTAGTCTCGTTATCCAAAGACGCTGTCTTAACTCGTTTACCGTTATCTCGGTTCCACCATGATGTAAACTTTCATGCACATATGCTATATATAGCCTTGTATATCTGTGCTTACCCTCGAGTACAATTGGGTTTTTTATTTCTTCATTTACGTCTTGTACCGCTGTGATTCTCCCGCGCAAACGTAAAACACCTGCGCTGTCTAGGTATGTACTTAATGCCGATAACGAGCTGTCGCCGGGCGCCGCTTTGTTGTCCTTTATGGCGGCAATTTCTTTTTCGAAGCTTTCGGCTTGTGCGCTCTTGATCCATTGTTCTTCGGCGCGTGGAATATAAGTAGCAGGTATAGGTATGTAATTTATTGTTTTATTCCTTATTATTTTTTGCGTAACTTTTTTTACGGGTTTGCTTTTGTGTATTTTTTTCCATGTTGGATCTTTTGATGCCTTTTTCTTAGTACACTTATATTCGACCATGTGTTTACTTGGTCTACACAGGTCAATGAACTGAAGTACTCTTGCAGTTGCCCTTATCAGCCGTGTCCATTTGGAAAAACGTGTAATATTTGGGAGGTGATCGTTTACCTTTGTGTCGTTGATCATATGACATTTGACGCGTTCTTCTCCCGAGTTCATGGGGGCAATGACCTTTTTGTCCTGCGGCCATTCATCTCTGCCTTTTCTAAGGAACTCGGGACCATTAAACCATCTGTGTTCAGAGTTAAAATGTTCCGGCGTGCTGCGTGTCGCGTCGTCTGCCACATTATCTTTTGAGGGTAGCCACCTCCACTCGTTTTTCTTCGTGAGTTCCTCAATTTCAGCGATACGATGCGCCACGAAAGTCTTGAAAGTGCGTGGTTCGGCTTAAAATCCAGGCCAGAGCGGTGGTAGAGTCGCTCCAGTACGTTAGGTCGCTCACCTCGTAGTCGTGTTCTTGAACAACCGTCCGGGCTAGGCGCGCTCCTAATAGTGCGGCTTGCAGCTCTAGCCTAGGTATTGACACGGGTTTAAGTGGGGCTACCCTGCTCTTGGCTGCCGCCAGGGTCACTTGTACGCTGCCGTCTGACCTTTCGGTTCGCCAGTATACCGCTGCGGCGTATGCCTCCTCGCTTGCGTCTACGAACGTATGTACTTCTCTTGCTGTGACGTCACCGTAATCGTAGCAACGTGGGATCAGTAGCGTTTCTATAGTACTTAGTGACTCCATCCATTCTTTCCATTTAGGTTGTAGCTCCTCGGGTAGTGGCTTGTCCCACTCCGTTTTGTACTTCCATGTGTTTTGAAGTATCCTTTTAGCCGGTATAGTGATAGGTGATATAATTCCTAGTGGGTCGAATATAGACATTATTATGCTGAGCGCCTCCCGTTTGGTGGGTGGGCGTGTGTTGTTTAGTAATACAATAGGTGTTTTGTTTTTATTAACTTGAAATATAAAGCCGTCTTTTTTAATATCCCATCGTAGTCCGAGGGCTTTCTCGGTGTCGTCGCCGCCTAATACTTTTATGTCTTGTGAAGGCGCGAGGTTATTGTTTAACACATTTTTATTGTTTGATATCCAACCACATAGAAGAAAGTTGGCTTTTTTATGAATGTAATCTACTTGCGTTGTTATTTTCTTAGCTTCCTCTTCGCTGGAAAAGCTCTGAAGATAATCATCCATGTAATGATTGTTTATTATTGCTGACGCCGCGGCTGGGTATCTATCGGCAAAGTCCCTAGCGTTGCGATCCTTTATATATAGCGCTGTACATGGGGATGACGTCGCTCCAAATATAACCGACGTCATGCGATATTCATCTGGCGGTCCTTTTCGTTGCTCGCCGCGCCATAAAAATCTCAAAGCATCGCGATCTTCTTCCCTTATCTTTATCCTCATGAACATTTCTTTAATGTCTGCTGACACAGCTATTTTATCTTGACGGAAACGCATTAAAACACCGGGCAATGATTGTAAAAGGTCTGGTCCCGATAGGAGTAGGTCGTTTAGGCACAGACCCGCTGTCTTTGCTGCTGCGTCGTGTACGAGTCGTGGCGGCTTATGTGGCTTGGCTGGGTTGACCACTGGGAAGTGAGGTAGGTACCAGGTTTTATTGTTCGTGCAGGTATCGGGTGCCTTTTCTGCATAGCCTGAGTTGAATAGGTTGTCAAGGCGTTGTAAGTATTGGGTCTTGAGGTTTTCGTCCTTATCTAGGCGTCGTTCTAGATTTTCTAGCCGTTTTAGGGCACCTAGGTAGTTGTTTGGTATTTTAGGTACCTCTTGTTTCCACAATAGCCCGGTCTCGAAGCTGCCATCGGGTAATCGTCGACTCTTGTGTTCTAAGATGTCCAAGGCTCGCTGTTGCGGGTCATCTCTAGGTATCCTATGTTCTATGCCTAGAGATTCTAATTTGAAAAAGTTTCTCATGGTTTCTTCTATTGGTTCCAGATTTTCTTTAATTTTAATGTGGCCGCAAAATGTAGCTATAACTTTATTTACAGAGTACTGACATCCATGCAATACCCATCCAAGTTTTGTGTATGATGCTACCGGTTGATCACGCGCACCTGTTCGTGTTTCCGTGGCTACTAATAAATGCCAGTTATCTTGGCCTATTAAAATCATTGGTCGCGCGTGTTCATAAACAAGAGTGTTATGGATGTCGTTTAAATGCCTACAATTATTTATGTCCTTGGTTTGTACAGTTTGCGCCATAATTTCCAGCCTAGTTACGGTGCGCGCCGCCTCTATTTTCTGTGGGTCGCTATGGTGCTTGCCCTGTATGTGGAGGCTCACGGTTCGGCTTTGCTCATGCTTGACCTCCGTGCTTATGCCTTGTATCCACATAGGACTGGCTGGCCCATCTGCACCTAGGATATCTGCTACTGACGCGTCTAACAAGGTGACTGTACTCCCATCGTCTAACAAGGCATATGTGTCTAGACTTGTATGTGGTCCGCTCAATGTGACAGGTACTATCTTTAAATACGCGCGGCGATTCTGAGGCGAAGTTGTTGATACAGTTTCCCGCGCCGACGTAACGGTTTCGTGTGTGACATCGGGCGTCGGTGGCGGCGTCGCTACGTTGTGTGTCGCCTCAACTTTACGCTCTTTATGCAACAGTTTGTGATGTTTCATGTTGCATTCTTTTATGTCACAAATAGGCGCTTTACACGTAAACCTTCTATGCTTGTTTCGCAGGCATCTAAAGCACATATTGGAGATTTTTGCTATATCCCATCGTGTATCTATGTCTAGTTGTTTATATTTACTGCAATCTGGTAATTTGTGGCCGTGTTGCTTGCACGCTGGGCATTGCTCGTTTGATGGTTCTCTATTCACGTTAAACGTGCGCTCTACTCTGCGCCGTTGTCGTAAACCGTTGGAGTCGTCATTACCACGTTCTGGCTGTGCATACGCGCCACACTTATCTGCCTCTTCATTCATAAACATAGATAAGCGCTTCAACTCTGGAATATCTTCACACTTTCTATTAGCCGCGTAATCATACCATTTGTTTCTTAGTATTGGCGTTAACTTTTCTACGATACAACGCGACATTTCGGGGCTATGTAAATATTGGATCCTTTTTAGTGCTTCTACCGTACCCACCGTGTTTGCTATACGGCTAGCGAAAATACATATTTCCTTAGGGTTATCATTTAATTTAGGTAATGATTTTATATGATCTAACTCAGTCATAATCAAGGCCTCAGGCCTACCAAAACGTCTTTCAAGTGCGTCTAGAATGACCTGAGGGTCGGATTGACTAAATAATAGACAACCTACAGCTTCCTTTGCGGCGCCTCTGAGGCTCGTCCTAATCCTAGCGACATTTTCAATACAGGAAAAATACGTGTGTGAGTCACAATACGCGGCCTTATAAGCTATCCACTCACCGGGTTTTCCATCGAAGATTGGTAGCTGCTGGATGTACCTGGGGGGCTCTCTCGAGCTGCGCGCGACTTGTGCTAGGGCCGCGGCGAGTGTCCCTACGTCTATCACTTTATCACTTACATTACCGTGTAACACTTCACTCGCGATATTGCCCTTGTTTGATTTCGCACACACACTTTCCCCGTAGCCGTCGTCGTCTCGCAGCGGTTGAGCGCCTATCACGGCGCCGATGTCCTTCGCTGCGTCCCTGCCGTTTTTCCCGCCGCTGACGTCGTGTGGCGGTGGTCGAGCCTCTCCTCCGGGTGGCGGCGCCGGTCGCGCGAGCCACGTTCCAATCCTTACGGAGGCGAGGTCGTCCTCCATGTCGTCGTCTTCACTAGAGTCAGCTTCGGCTCTGATGCGCTGCAGCTGTATTTCTTGCAGCTCTCGCTCTGCCTTCGCTTGCTTGACTTTCATTTCAGCCAGCCGCTCTCTGGCCTCCAGCTCTGCGAGGCGCTTCTTTTTTGAAGCTGTAGAACGGCGTGACCTGGTATCGCCGGGCTTGAGCGTCCCATGTGTCTGCGTGGCGTCGGTGTTGGTAGTCTCCCTAGATCCGTTGCCTCTGTCCATCACAGCGACCGGGCTCGTGCTGCATTCTGGTGCCGGGTTGCTGGCACCCGGTCCGGCGGTCACTGACGGTTCTTGTTGGGTCTGTTCTCTCCTAGAGTCTCCACTACGGCTGCGTGTTAACACCATCCTGCTGGATCTTAAAGATTCGGCTCTCGAAGGACCAGAATGTGTAGCGAGTGGACTGTATCATTGAAATTCGGCACAAGTAGGTATATAAAATGGCTTTATTTATGGTCTTTAGAAATTTACTTAATTAACTTATTTTAGGTAGTATTAATTACAGCGAGTTGACTTAGGTAGAGAATTTCGGTTGACTGGCCTGTGCATTGCCAGCGCGCGGGGCTTTTATATCCACCGATCCGCGGGGGGTGCGAGTCGGCCATATTTTTTTTAACTGACCAATGGCAACGCGCGAAGCGACCGAGCGGCGTGAGCAGGTTTATACTTGTCGCCAAGCACGCGGCTCCGTCACCTTACATAATATAGGTACCTACTTAAATCTAACAGAAAGGTACAGACATGTTGCTATCGTGCACAGATATACTATCACCTATATATACTAACAGTAAAGTGGCACACGAATTACAATTTACCAATAGAGATACAAAACAAACGTGAAAAATTACTTGACTTAAATTAAAAAATATTATTTGTCCTCAAAAATAGTTAGGTTGCCTTTACGTTACACTTGCACTGCAAACATTGTTTTTTTGTTGCTATTTCTTTGTAAATTTTACAATAGCCGTTACTAAACCATAAACGATCTTTTGGCCGTCTAAGAGAATTAAAAGAGCTGGATAGTGGTCTATTGACAGCTGTCTAAGCCATTGCCCATGCGCTCTTACAATGCTCTGGATAGCTGTTAATAAGTTACTATAATGCTCAGGACTGTTTAATTTGGGCCCAAATTTAGAATTATAAGAGCTGTGTAGCCGGATAAACAGCCCTTGTACAGAAAGCATAACTGCCACGAGTTTTCAAAAATTCTGTTGTTCAATGACTATACAGCTATGTGTCATGCTTGGGTAAGGCTGCCTTACCGTCTAATAGTAATGTGTGGGTTGATTATGACATGCACTGGTCTGATCATTTTCCACTTGTTGTTAAGTGTAAACTGCGTAGGTTAATTTGTAAAGAGGATGCGTTCGTAACCTTGACCAACAAGTGTGTATGGGGAGAGAGAACCGGATATCAAATCAAGTCCTATCATCTTCAGTGTCACTTTTAGCTTCGGACAATTGATTTGCCTGAAGAGTTTTCACAATATTGTGATGGTCATGGTCGCAATGTTGCCCATAGCACCTTGTTAGGGACCCTGTATGCTAAGATCGTGTCAATCCTGTCTGATGCCGCCATTACTTCCCATGAGCATGGGGACGGCGGGAGAGAGGTGGATATGTAGCGGGGTGGAATAGACATGTAGCTGGTTATCAAAGGGAAGCCAGTATCACCGACTAAACGACATCACGAAGAAGGACAGTTATCGTTTGCCAAGGATCGACGACACGCTGGATACGCTAACGGGAATGAAGTGGTTTTCTACCTTAGATTTGAAGAGTGGCTACTGGCAGGTCGAAATAGATCCTCCTGATAAGGAAAAGACAGCATTCTCTACAGGCAAAGAATTGTGGCAATTCAATGTCTTGCCATTTGGATTGTGTAATGCTCCTGCCACCTTTGAGAGATTGATGGAGTTACTGGGCTGATTGGTGACGCCTGCCTAGTCTACTTGGATGGCATTATTATCGGGGGACGGACATTTGAAGATCACCTTCGCAATCTAGAACGTGTGCTGTTGAAGATACGAGATGCTAATCTAAAGCTAAGTCCAAAGAAGTGAGCGTTGTTCAGACAACAAGTGAACTTTTTAGGACACGTAGTCCTACAGCTTTATCACAATGGAAGTTCAGGAGCTCATATCGGCGGGAGTTAAGAGGACTCTAATCAAGATCCGAGAACGATTTTTCTGGATTCATTGTCAAGAGGACGTTGAGGAATGGTGCCGCAAATTCACAAGTTGTGCGGCTGTGAAAGGACCACAAACTCGTAGCAGATGGACATTAAAGGTTTACAATGTTGGTGCCCCGTGGGAACGTATAGCATTAGATGTTGCTGGGCCGTTTCCCGAAAGCCAAAATGGGTATAAGTACAACTTGGTTGTCATGGACTTCTTCATAAAATAGCCGGAAGTGTTTGCAATCCCTAATCCTCTACGGTAGCTGATAAGTTATAAAATTTCACGAAGTGTTAAGTCGGTTCGGGGTAGGTACCCATGGCAATCCACAGTGACCAAGGCCGGAAGTTTTTTTTTTTAATATCAAGTCTTGCAATCAGTCCTTCTGACTATGAGTATATTTGTTGAACGGCTATTATTCATGAGGAAATGTACCCCACTGGGAACATCCTCCATATTAGTATATTGGCTTAGTCAACGCCGCCGAGATCTAGGTACTGCGCCGTTTCAAGCGATTTAGACAATGAGGTAATGTGAGCTGGACAGCGAGCTGGTTAGGATGGTTGTCCAGTCTTATTTTGTATTTTCCTGCGAATGTTTTTATCTCATCCGTCACTTTGGCATGCTGTATTTGTGTACTTCACTGTTTCTAATGAACCAGGGTGCATTACTAATTTGTTTAAGGATGTAGTTCTGAGCTCTTTGAATAATATTTATGTTGGAATCACAGCAAGCCCCCCATAACTGAATCCCGTAGGTCCAGACTGTATTGTATGACAGCCTTTTAAATTAGGAGCTTGTTGTCCAGTGACAGTTTTGAATATCTTCCCAGGAGCCAGTAGAGGCCTTTGTATTTGAGGTTGACCTGTTTACGTTCCGAGAGGGGTCCATGCATGAGACTTGAATGTGTATTTTAATTCAATAATCTTTAATATCAAATTTAATAATCAACTTCAAAATCTAATCTAATAATCAATTCTAATATGTAATATGATAATTTGATAATCAATTGCCAATATCTAATTTAATAAAATTTATATTTATTTAATTTAACAATCAATTCTAATATAAAAACCAATGTGAATAGGTATCTAATTCATAAATCAATAACTAATTTAATCTTAAGACTTCTAGATTTAACGTTCTAATTTGATTTAATATTTCTTGACATCATAGCAATATTGGAAGGTATAAATTATTTTAATATTAACTAATTGATTGCAATCAAGGCACACGAAAGACTGATTTTATTATTATTTGTTATTTTACCAATTTAACAATTTTTAATTTTTACTACCTTAAGGAAATGAAATGCATGTATGGAATGAATAAAGCATTTTTTTTTGTTTACCTTTTGTTTCAATGTGTTTCCGCCATGTCAACCTGCGGTCCAAGTGTAGTCCGAGGTACTTAGCTGTGTCACTCTGAGTCAACTCCCTCCTACTAAGGTTAACAGGGGGACAAGTTTTTCTTCGCAGTGTGAAAGTGACCAACACTGAATTAGTACCACTCATTTTTATACGCCATCTGTCAAACCAGTTGCTTATTTCATCAAGGCTTTGTTGAAGATTTGCAGTGGCTTCTGCAGGGTCTTTACTAGAAGCTAATATTGCTGTATCATCTGCATAAGAAGCGATAGTAAAAATAAAAAGTTAGTGGCAGTTCTGATGTGTATATGGTGTACAAAACCGGGCCGAGAACGGAGCCTTGTGGCACACCAGCAAGTATCTCATGAAAACCCCACGAGCAGTCATCTTCTTCTTTCACTTGGAATATTCTATTGTTGAGATATGATTCTAGTATATGATAGAAACTGTGAGGCAGCAGTAACTTAATTTTATAGAGTAATCTCTTATGCCATACCCGGTCAAAGGCCTGCTGAACGTCAAGGAAGGCCGAAGAGCAATATTCCTTCTTCTCAAAACTCTCACTGATATGTCTGCATACTCTGTGTATTTGTTCAATGGTGCTGTGCTCTGGCCTGAGCCCAAATTGGTGGTCTGGAGTTACGGAGTTTTCGTACATGGCACATGAGAGTCGTCGGAGTAGTAACTTTTCTAGAACCTTAGATATTATAGGCAATAAACTAATTGGCCTGTAAGATGATAATTCATGTGCTGGCTTTCCAGGTTTATAGAACATGATCACTTGTGAGACCGTTCATAGTGCAGGAAAATAAGATGTTCTAAAGAAACAATTGAATAACGTAGTCAGATATACTATTGCTTTTCGTGGCAATTCTGACTGGACCTTTTTGTCTATGTGGTCAAATCCTAGGGCATTTTTATTGTCAAATTGACAGATGGTTCTTGTTACTCCTCCTGGTGTCACTACTTTTAGAGGCAAATCAAGTTGGTGGTCTTGTTGGAGAACGTCGTCTATGTCAGCTTCATTATAGCCAGGACTGGCCTCGTTAGGAACAAATACTTTGGCAAAGTGATCAGCAAAAGCATTCTACTTTTCCTGTTTCGTTCTGGCCCATTTGTTTCTTTCTAGTCGTAGAGGTGGCTTTGAGTTTATTGGCTGGTTCATACTTTTACATGCCTTCCAGAGGGAGTAGTCAGAGTTTGCAGTAGCAGTAAGCGATAATAGTTTTGCCTCAACTGTGGCATTTTCTGCTTATTTTATAGTTTGTTTCAGAACTTTACTGTAATTGTTTAACACCCTTTTATGATGGGGACGCCAGCTTGAGTGCCAGACTCTGCGTAGTCTCCTTTTCTCTAGAATCATTTCTTTGACTTCTTGTAGTACATAAGCATGCCTTACATTCTTACGATTTACCTCTTCTGTGCTATTCCAGCAAGCTTTTTGGACCGCGACTGTGAACGCTTAGACTGCATCATCAATTTCATACTCATTCTTTAAGGAAACTCGTAACTGTAAGGAATCCTCAACAAGACTCTGAAAGAGTATCCAGTTGGTCTAATTATTATACAGTCTAGGTTTTCTCTGATTCTTCAAGACATTGACTTCTACAAGACAACTGATTGTTAGTATAACAGGGATGTGGTTTGAAGTTCCATCTAGACAAGAGTCAATTTGGTAAAAGAGTTTAGATTGTCCTTTCATTAAGAAGAAGTCCAAGACATCAGGCAATTTATTTGGGTCAGTCGGCCAGTGGGTAGGCTGAGGTGTAGCAATTGTTGTAAGGTGGTTTTTATCAACACATTTTTTAAGTTCCCTGCCTCGCGTGTAATAAGTCTCGAGCCCCAGTGCAGATGCTTAGAGTTCCAGTCTCCTCCCGCCACGAAGCGGGGTCCTAGGCTTTTGATGTATGCAGTGAACTGTTCCTCTGTAATTCTGTGCTTTGGGGGGCAATATGCACCTATGTATCTGGGAAGCACTACTTAGTCAAGGTGTATACAAGAAATACATCAGAATAATTAAGGAAATCTACACAAATATGACAGCTAGAGTAAAAACAGAAAGTGTAGATGAAAAATTCGCAATAAAGAAGCTCCCAAGAAAGTCGCCGAAACTCTTCTCTGCCACTCTAGAACAGGCATTTAGAAATCTGGACTGGGACGGCTATGGAATTAAACTAAACAGAGCAACATTCAATCATCTACGCTTTGCTGACGATCTCATTCTGATTACGGATGACCCTAAACATCTACAAGAAATGCTAGAACAGCTAGTAAGAGTGAGCACCAAAGTTGAACTTCAGTTGAACACGCTTAAAACTAAATTAATGACCAACCACATAAAATCACCTATTTCTATAAACAACAATAACATCGAATATGTTGAAGAGTATGTATACCTAGGGCAAATTATCTCCCCAACTGAACTCACCACTAAACAAATTCAAAATAGGATTAACTCTTCATGGAAAAGGTATTGGTCATTAAAAGAAATTCTAAAAAATCCATCTATACCTCTAAAGCTAAAAATACATACTTTCAACGCCTGCATCCTTCCTGTTATGACGTATGGCTGCCAAACCTGGCCTCTTACTAATGAAAACATAAACAAACTAGCAACATGCCAACATAACATTCCATGTTATGTTGGCATGTTGCTAGTAGCGTTGCGTAGCGTGTTAAACCTGAAGAGAAAAGATAAAGTCAAATTAAAACTCATAAGGAAAAAAACTAATATTATGAACGTGACATTTACAATTAAAAGACTAAAGTGGCAGTAGGCAAGTCAGACACTCCGAAGTAGTATAGAGAAGTGGGCCAAAGATGTTACTGAATGGTACCCGAGAGAGGGGATGAGGAAACGGGGAAGACCAGTGCGTAGATGGGAAGATGATCTCAGATCGACAGCAGGCGCTGCGTGGAGGAGAAAAGCACAAGATCGTGTACTGTGGAAGGGTCTGGGGGAGGCCTATGCTAGTGAGCAAGACAAACAAACCAATGTCTGATATTCTCAAAAATTATGTAAATATTAGATTTAAGTTTGTTAATAAAGGCTATTTGAATTTGAATGCTGATGAGATATTGAAGTGTCCGTTTCTATCTCGGCTATCTACCGTGGCAGCTTGGGTAGGGTCTGTTTTGAACTGAGCAAGCTCGTGGTGTTCTATTGAGGATCGAATTATGATACCTGGTCCTACGTGTGCAGTTCCATCAGGATGGTTTGTTGTGTAAATGTTTTAATTTCTTATATTTATATGACTATTGTTAGTGAAATGGTGTCAGATAATTATAAGTAATATATCTAGGTCATGCATTTTTAACAACATTTCAACCTCAATTCTGTTGGGAGCTAATCCCAGACGCAGCGTCGCTGATATTATTATCAGTGCGTACGCGATTTGGATGACAGATGAAGCCCGACCGCCCGATCGCTGGCTTCCGAGATCGAAGTAACTGGTGGTCTCACCCCAGCTTCTTCCCGGGACCTTTTCAATAGGTACCCGTCAATAACAGAGGAGCTAGATAGCCTCGTTTTTATAAACGTCTATGGGTACGCAATTAAGTCGTGACCCATACCCTTTCAATTAGAGCATACGTAATTAAGGCGTAATCCTTTAAATCTTATGATTTCGCCAACTGAGGTATATTCTCATACCCCCAATGACCCCTCCACTCTGCTTCATAAGAGCCGTAGGGAGTAGAATACAAGATATGTATACATACAACCACATTCGCTCCGTCCTCGCCGCCGAAGCCAGTCGCGTGTTTTTTTAATAAAATCCAGCCAGCCCGCGAACCGCTGAGCAATAGTTAAATTGCTAGATTTAAATGAAGTTTCTTGTCCGTTCTTCTCCACGTAGGTATTTACCGAACGGATGGTAGAATCACTTTATCAAGATCCAGCCCTAAAAGTCCCCCCAGGATAGCCCTCAGCATGGTCGCTTAGGTTTAGTTTTTGTGCCTGACTGGAGGCTCCACAGGGAAAGTCCGGCTAAGCAGTAGTCATCATATATGGTTGAACTGCGGGACGACATTAAAAAAAAAATGTCGTGGATCAGTTTCGATTTGGAAGCGACACAGAACGATTGGAAAAGGAAAATAGTGCGAAGAAATAGACTTGTTTTTTGTAATCTATACTAATACATATTATGAAGAGATAAGATTTTGTTGTTTGTTTCTACCGAATAGGCTCTGAAATAACTTGACCGATTTTAACCATTTTTTCACCAATGGACAGCTAAATTATCAAGAAGTAACATAGGCTATAATTTATTGTAAAAGAAATAGAGATCCTTATTAATTGCAATAATGTAACCCAAAGTAGCAATCTATTTAACCGACTTTCGAAAAAGGAGGAGGTTCTATGTTCGACTTCTTGTATGTTTTTTTATGTATGTTCACCGATATCTCCGTCAATTGTGGACCGATTTTCAAAATTCTTTTTTTGTTTGAAAGAGTTTCGAAATTGGTCCGATTTTAATTTGGTGAAGATGTAATGAAGAACTTCGAAGATATACAACAGAACTCTTCAATAAATAACGGCAGTAGTAATAGGCAATAATCTCTCGGGAGTGCTGCAATCGCATGTCTGTTTATTGTTTATACCATTTCATAACATAACATCACGCCAAAGTCAAAAAAGTCAAAGCACTTTATTTCAAGTAGGCCAGTTACAGGCACTTTTGAATTGTCAAAAGACAAAATAAAATATTACAAAATTATGGTGCTACAGTCCCAGTCACAAGACATAATAACTGTGAAAGTACCGTAGATGCCCATTCCAAGGCGTAGATCTCTATGGAGAAGAACGGGCAAGAAACTCCATGGACACTCTTTTTCAATTAGGTAATTATTACAAATCATTTGTTACATCATTCATGTTGAGATTACACATTATGTGAGAACGATGTAGAAAGTTAAAAGTGTCCATAGTAAATATAAAAAGACAATTCAGAAATAAAATTAGAATCAATTAAAATAAACCATGGCAGCTAAGAGATGACCAGTCCCAACCGACAGCGCCCGTTCACGAACATGACACATGTATCAGCACCATTCAGCTCAACCATTTTGAAGGGAGCTAAATGATCCGACACACACGCCACCATCGGCGAGACATTTGAGTGGGCATGACATACTCTCAACCACCGGAGTCATTCAAGTCAATAGAAGACGTAGGTATCTAGACAATGATAGCTCTGAAGTACATGGTACTCACACAATGCTGGCTATGCTGCTATATAATACTAGAAAGATTAACTCTATATAATGCAAAGATAGTAGCAATCTTCATCAGCTCCGACAATAACAGTAAACGATACCTACGACAGTCTTACCAAAAAACAAAATTTAAAAAAATACACATAAAAACGAAATTAAAAAATAATAATATTTAACCTGACAGCAAGCTAATTTTGGTAAAAGAACACGAACATTGTCTTGAGTTCAACACAGCGACCAACTATGCTTATCATCTAAATAATCATTAATAGAATAGTATGCCTTAGAACAGAGATTAGCTTTTACTTTTGCTTTAAATGCGTTAAATGGCAAATCTAGAAAAGAAGACGGTAACTTGTTGTAAAAAGTTATACCAACCCCAACGAATGAACTATGCACCTTATGAAGTCGATGAAAGGGAGCTCGTAATTTGTCCTTATTTCTGGTGTTAAAGTTGTGAATATCACTATTGTTACTGTACAAATGAATGTTCTGCCTAATATATAAAATGTTGGCGAATATGTACTGTGAAGCCGCTGTGAGAATACCAATCTCTTTAAAAAAATCTCTTAGAGAAACACGCGCACCTAATTGGTAAATGGCACGAACAGCTCGTTTTTGAAGCACAAATATATTTTGAATATCAGCGGCTCTGCCCCACAGTAGAATACCGTAGGACATGAGACTGTGAAAATAACTAAAGTAGACCAACCTTGCTGTATCAACGTCAGTGTATTGTCTAACCTTTCTGACGGCGTAGGCGGCCGAGCTAAGCCTACCCGCTAGGCTTGATATATGTGGCCCCCATTGAATTTTTGAGTCTACTGTTATACCCAGAAACACAGCTGAATCAACAGTTTCGAGCTTCTCATTGCCGAGCACAATGTTGGGACCCAGATTTCTAACATTGGGCAAAGCGAACTTTATGCATTTAGTCTTCTTGGCATTAAGAACAAGATTATTTGTTGTGAACCAATCTGTGACCATTGATAGTGCGTTATTCACGTCATCAAAAACTTGTCTATTCCTATCTACTTTAAAGATCAGAGAAGTATCATCTGCAAGCAGTACAACGTCGCAAATATCCTTTAAATAGAATGGCAGATCGTTAATATAAACCAGGAATAAAAACGGACCCAGTATTGAGCCTTGAGGTACACCCAACTCAACAGGTAACCTGGAAGATTTAGCGCCATTAACGTCTACGCATTGGTATCTATTAAGTAAATATGACTCAATTACATTTAGGGCTTCGTTTTGTACACCGTAATGACGCAGTTTACGCAAAAGCGTATCATGGTGAACGCAATCGAAGGCTTTAGAAAGATTGCAGAAAACACCAATTGCATTTCGCGACTTCTCCCATGCGTCAAATATGTGTTTCAACAAAGCAACACCCGCATCTGTAGTCGAGCGACCCTTCGTAAACCCATATTGGTCATTGTGAAGGAGGCTATGTTAGTTAAAATGTCTGAGTAACTGCTTAAGAATTAACTTTTCAAATATTTTGCTGAATGCAGGCAAAATAGAGATTGGTCTGAAATTACCAATATCATTTTTGCTACCGGATTTAAATAGAGGGATGACTTTACTGCTCTTCATGAGATCAGGAAAAGTACCCAAATCAATGCATTTGTTAAACGTAACAGCAAGATAGGGGGCCACAATGTCTATTATATTGCCCAAAAGTTTGGTAGATATGCCCCAGTAATCACCCGTGTTTTTAGATTTAAGAGAATTAAAAACATTAACTACATCACGAGGCGCTACATGCTCGAATCTCAATACATAACTACATTTAGGGACGCTACTATGCAATAGGTTTTCAGCCTTAGACCGCGACGAACTTAAGGAGCAAGTCGTCGTTGCAGGTATGCTCGTAAAAAACTCATTAAACGCCTCAGCTACGTCAGCTGGTTTATTAACTAATTTGTTATCAACCATGATCTCGAGTTGATTTTCTTTTTTAACCGATTTACCCGTTTCGTTGTTTATGATTTTCCAAGTGGCTTTTACTTTGTTATTAGAATTTTTAATAGTCTCACTTAGAAATTTTGATTTTGCAACACGACAAATCTTTTTAAATAATTTTGAATAATTTTTAACATATTCTAAAAAAATGTTATCAAACTTGTACTGTCTCAGACCATACAACTCATACAATCTCGCTCGGCTTTTATAAATGCCTGGTGTAGCCCATTGGTTGAAACAAGCGGAAGTCCCAGTAATGTTGATAGTTTTAGTTTTAAAAACGGATTTGTACTCATTTTGCACAACATCAAAAAGGGCCTCGTACATTTCATTTGGGTTCTCGTACTCTATTATTGACGGTATAACTTTAAGAGCTATATTATTTTTAAGCCAGTACGCTCTTAAGGGGTAAGCAGATCTCTCATTTGATCGGTTTTGTTCAAGTTTCATGATATTCGGGTTATCTATTCTGGCGTTATAGGAAACTTACTAAACAACTTGCCTATTAGGTAGGTACAACTAAAAAGTGAAAAATAAAAAAACTTTTTTACAAAAAAATACTACCGACTTCCAAATAAGAAAACTACAAACTGAAAAATAACTTTACTTTTGTAAGTCGGTGTCCATAACGCAAAAAAACTGTACCTACGAAAGACACCGACTTACAAAAGTAAAGTTATTTTTCAGTTTGTAGTTTTCTTATTTGGAAGTCGGTAGTATTTTTTTATAAAAAAGATTTTTTATTTTTCACTTTTTAGTTGTACCTACCTAATAGGCAAGTTGTTTAGTAAGTTTCCTATAACGCCAGAATAGATAACCCGAATACCATGAAACTTGAACAAAACCGATCAAATGAGAGAAAAAGTCCAAATATCTGAACCATAGGAGTCATAGTAGAGGACTGAAAGTGTAAAAAAGAAATAAATTTATAATTTTTTTTTTTCTTTTAGCAATTTTTAAAAAAAATGTGTGGCAGTTGTGCTGCAGATATGCTAAATAATATCTTTGTTCTATTAGCTATCCAAAAAGGTATAACAAGCTAGGGGTCTTATCACAATTCATAGAAAAAACTTTAATAAAAAGCTCACAGGTAGAGACAAAATATGAAAAAATGGGACTTAAGATCAAACTTATCACCTGGGTCAGAAAATGAAATAAAACAATCCAAATAGTTATAAAACATCATTTATTGTTATTTTTACAAGTCTTGTTCCACATGACCGCCTCTGTTTCGCACACACACTCTCATTCTGTGTCTCAGTCCACTTTTTACTACAGCAGTAGTTAAATCTCTTCTTATTTCGTTTGCTGCCGCAGTTATTTTCCGTCTCAACTCCCCAACAGATGCAATCGGATGATTGTCTTCGTAGACTAAAGTCTTCATGTGGCCCCACACATAAAAATCCATGGGGGTCAGATCAGGACTTCTCGCTGGCCACGGTATGGGTCCACCTCTTCCGATCCACCTATTTGGATACTGTTGGTCTAGCCATTCCCTGACCCCTCTCCTGGCCGGTAATAATTTATCTCGCTCGCACTTGCACAATTTGTCCAAGTGCGAGCGAGATAAATTCAGTCCAGGACAATAGGGCAAAAGAACCCTTATTTTTACTACTACCTGTGAGCTTTTTATTAAAGTTTTTTCTAAGAATTATGTTTTTTAAATATGATCTAAATAGCTTTAAGACGTTGTCGCGTATACCATAGTGTTCCAGTTTGGCCAGCAGAATGTCATGATCTACTTTATCGAAGAACTGAGATCCAGGAAAATACCTGCCAACTTAAGCCTATTGTTGAGATTGCAGACCACCTCGTCGATTAATGCCTCAACAGCATCGGTGGTTCCCAAAGATCTCTGATACCCAAATTGTTGACCATTTAAGATTTCACTACACAAAACTTTCCTATACGTTTTAATATATCTGTTTTGGTATTCAACAATCGAATGTCGCATTGCGTCTTATCATAATTATGTGTTTAGAAAACGTTTTACTTTGCTAGCTATTCTTATACCGTTAGTTATCCATTTGGAACATTTACTTCTTTTAACGATAACCCTTGCTTTATACTTTTTAAAATTAGAAGAATGCATGTCTTTGAATTTAGCAAGGAATGTGTTAATCCCTGTGCTCCAGTCAGTCTCCAATACCTTCCTCCTAAAGTCACGTATGTTTTCGTCCTTATATTTTCTTCTACAAAGACGAATATAATTAGTTTGCTTCTTGTACTCAACTCTTTCGAGACGTACTGTACAGAATAGACCTGCGTGTCCGTCTGACAGTCCATTGTGATCAACATTGGTGTAGTCTATGAAACTGTCAGGTAAATTAGTTAAAATGTTGTCAATACATGATTCTGATTTATTTCTTTTGAAAGTGGGAGAATTAATTAGGTACCGAAAATTATAACACGCTAATAACGATGAGAAAGAATTATGTCTCAAATCATCTTTTAAAACGTTAATATTAAAGTCACCGCAAATTATACAGCTTATTGAGAAAATGCTATAACAGTCTTTCAAGCCTATCCATGAAGTCATCAAAATTGCTGTTGGTTGGAGTCCTATAACAACAAATAACACTCAGATTTGTCTCAATATCTTTGATACATATCCACATACTTCAAAACAATCGGTTTTATATAGTTGCTTACACACTTGAAGTTCATCGATGTTTCTGTCGTTAAGTGTCAAAATCATCGAACCTCCCATATTCTTTTTGAGTCTCGTGTTGTAGGACCCCATTTTATAATTAATAAAATTGAATTGAGCATCATTCAGAAAATGCTCAGATATGTTTTTGGTATATTTTTGGCGTATTTTAATGTGATTTCTAAAACTAAAAAGCCATCTACATTATGGGCAATTTATTCCATGCTGAAATGTACAGTTCATGTTAAAAATGGCATTAACTTTTAAAATTAAGGAAATTTAACTACTTTTTTATTTCCCTGCATTCTTTTGAGAAAAGCATTATATATGCCTCGGCGGAAATGGCAATTGCCTGTCCCGTATTAGTGAAGTCCTCGCCTACGGCTCGGCCTTCAAACTCATACTCGACCTGCAATTGTCTATTGCCCGGCCTTTGCAATAATGTACTATTAATTTAAACATGCTTGGAAATTTGAGCATTATTTTGACAACCTTCTACGAGATAAATCGAAATTGCTGTACTGGCCAAATACATGCGGGCAGCGGCCGGCAAAAGTTGTATCAAAATCCATATCTGTTGTGGTTTTGCGGCCACATAAATTACATAGACTAATATCAGTCGAGTAATTTAAAAATGGAACGATCTTTTACTACGAAACATAAGGAGGAGGTAACTTATCAAAGGTTTTATTTAAATTTCAAACTGGCTTGCAAATAGAAAATTCTTCATTGAAAAAACAAATTAACACTTTAACGCGGGGTAAGAAAAGCGCGGGCATTGTCGAATTTGGCGGTCGTGACTTTTCTTTCGGATTTTTTAAATAACACAAAACTTTTGAGATTATAGATAAATTTATGTATATATTGTTTAGGCTAGTTAATTTTATTGTTTGTGTATTTAATTCTCTACATTTATGGTAAGTTTTTTCATTCTTTATTTTATTGTCCGATGGACAAGGAACCGCCTGATCCGGGGGGCACAGTCCCCTCGGTTGGGCTTAATAGTGTTATAAACAATGAATCAAGTATGGACACTGACTCGTCCATAACCAGATCGGAGCGGAAAAGGCTTAGAGCTCCACGCAAAATGTGCAAATACTGCAATAAAAGAAGGAGACATGGTCACTCTACAGGAATTAATAATTAATCAGATTGCCATTCCGATAATGACTCGGTGGTAGTTCATCTGGATGCCACACCACGTTCTGTGGATGGTGCACAAAGTAAAATTCGTTCCACCTCAGAACTTTCCCAGAAAGCGCCACAGGTTGCTAGGGCTTTGTACAAAGCCACAGACCTGTCGCCATATGTTGTACATATACAAACAAATATTGATACAGTACTAACCATTCTAGGTATGTAATGTCGTTCAGTCGAGATAACCTGTGGGTCATGTAAATCGATCCAGTGGTTTGGCCCTGATTCGAGTAGATGTTCTGCTATGGCCGATTTTTGGGGATCGTTGTTTTTCACTGCCCTAATGTGTTCTTTGATTCGGCAAGCAACAGTTCGCTTCGTCTGTCCAATATATGACTGCTCACAGCTACAGACAATCTTATAAACTCCAGGCTTTTCCAAGGGAAAGTTATCTTTAGGCGAACGCAACATTTGGGATACTTTCTTGAAAGGAGTGAAAATAGTTTTTATGCAGTATTTACTGAGAATACACATGGTAAATATCCCGAAACAAATATTAATTCTAATGATTGTGACCATGTCAGCTTAAAAACTTATACATGATCCTCAGTTATTATCTAATGCAATTACAAGAATTTTAATAGTTCAGCAGATAATACTTTCTCTATTAAGAATGGGGCTAAAGGCAAAATTCCTTCACCACCTTGGTGGGATGCTGAGTGTACTCAGGCCATTAAAAAAAGAAAAGAAGCGAAGAAAAATATTGCTATACTATGACTCATCACAATTTTGAGATTTACCAAGAAACTGCGCGTGCAACTCGTAAGCTCCTCAAGGAAAAGAAATTTGAAGGTTGGCAAAGGTTTAACGCATCTGTAGTATGAGCGTATTAATTATGAAATTAGACAGCATTTTTGGAATTTGTAATAAATTCAACTTTTGTTCCAGGACTGATACTAGGACATTATTGTAAACTGAACTTATATCCAGGAAGGCAGCAATAAAAGAGTTATTGGAAGAAAAGGCTAAGCTTATATCAGTTATTAACACACTAAGACTATCAATCGTTCTAAACTCAAACTGTGATGTTGCCAACAAAATTTTGCTTTCCAAAAACCACTCCAAACGATTCTTAATGATACAATTTTAGCAAGAACTGTTGAAAGTGCAATTGGTCGATAATAAGTAACTTTAGAAGAAGGTTTGTTTGGTTTCAGAATAGTAATAATTGTTTGAGACTTCCAACTTGATGGGATGTTGCCAGATATTAAAGCTGTATTGATGAGATCTAAATAAATTAAAAGAACAGAGTCAGACAGATTGGCTATAAATGAATATGGTATACCATCTTCACCAGGAGCTGAATTCTTAACATGTGAAAGGACTCCTTTCAACTCACTTAGTGTGAAGAAAGAGTTCAACTCTGAATCCCAAGTAGGAACATAGGGTAAATCCATTAATGATCTCTGTTCTGGGACCGACGGAGGAGCCAAATGATCCATAAATTCATGGGCCAACTGTAATGGCAGTTTTGAGGCTGTTGTGTCACTGAATGCTGACCTTTAGCGCCTGATATTTTGCCATACTACAGATGCGTTAACTTCTGTAGAGATAGATGCACAAAGCCTTTGCCAACCTTCAAATTTCTTTTTCCTGAGGAGCTTACGAGTTGTACGAGCAGTTTCTTGGTAAATCTCAAAATTGTGATGAGTCATAGTATAGCAATATTTTTTTTCGCTTCTTTTCTTTTTTTAATGGCCTGAGTACACTCAGCATCCCACCAAGGTGGTGAAGGAATTTTGCCTTTATTCTTAATAGAGAAATTATTATCTGCTACCACTATTAAAATTCTTGTAATTGCATTAGATAATAACTGAGGATCATGTATAAGTTTTTAAGCTGACATGGTCACAATCATTAGAATTAATATTTGTTTCGGGATATTTACCATGTGTATTCTCAGTAAATACTACATAAAAACTATTTTCACTCCTTTCAAGAAAGTATCCCAAATGTTGCGTTCGCCTAAAGATAACTTTCCCTTGGAAAAGTCTGCAGTTTATAAGATTGTCTGTAGCTGTGAGCAGTCATATATTGGACAGACGAAGCGAACTGTTGCTTGTCGAATCAAAGAACACATTAGGGCAGTGAAAAACAACGATCCCCAAAAATTGGCCATAGCAGAACATCTACTCGCATCAGGGCCAAACCACTGGATCGATTTACATGACCCACAGGTTATCTCGGCTGAACGACATCACATACCTAGAATGGTTAGTACTGTATCAATATTTTTTTGTATATGTATATTACGACAGCTCTGTGGCTTCGTACAAAGCCCTAGCAAGCTGTGGCGCTTTCTGGGGAAGTTCTGAGGTGGAACGAATTTTACTTTGTGCACCATCCACAGAACGTGGAGTGGCATCCAGATGAACTACCACCGAGTCATTATCGCAATGGCAATCTGATTGATTATTAATTCCTGTAGAGTGACCATGTCTCCTTCTTTTATTGCAGTGTTTGCACATTTTGCGTGGAGCTCTAAGCCTTTCCCGCTCCGATCTGGTTATGGACGAGTCAGTGTCCATACTTGATTCATTGTTAATAACACTGTTAAGCCCAACCGTTATAATGTTGGTAAATCCTAAGGTTAATTACATATAAGCAGTCTTTTTTTATAAGTATGCCATGTTTTAATTTATTTTTTCTTTTTATGTTTTACTATTATCTTGTAATAAGAGTTTATACTTTAGTTTCTATTTAGTCGATAATCTAAAATGCATGCTGTGGCCTCCTATAATTGAGGGAGTACACTAGTTATTACTTCATGTTGATGATCCATTGTGTTTTATGTTTATATCTTTCGTTGGAGGTCCTCAATAAATAAATAAATAAATAAACCGAGGGGACTGTGCCCCCCGGATCAGGCGATTCCTTGTCCATCGGACAATAAAATAAAGAATGAAAAAACTTACCATAAATGTAGAGAATTAAATACACAAACAATGAAATTAACTAGCCTAAACAATACATACATAAATTTACACAACTTATCTCCAATCTCAAAAGTTTTGTGTTATTTAAAAAATCTGAAAGAAAAATCACGACCGCCAAATTCGACAATGCCCGCGCTTTTCTTTCCCCGCGTTAAAGTGTTCATTTGTTTTTTCAATAAAGAACTTTCTATTTGCAAGCCAGTTTGAAATTTAAATAAAACCTTTGATAAGTTACCTCCTCCTTATGTTTCGGAGTAAAAGATCGTTCCATTTTTAAATTACACGACTGATATTAGTCTATGTCATTTATTTGGCCGAAAAACCACAACAGATATGGATTTTGATACAACTTTTGCCGGGCGCTGCTCGCATGTATTTAGCCAGTACAGCAATTTCGATTTATCTCGAAGAAGGTTGTCAAAATAATGCTCAAATTTCCAAGCATGTTTAAATTAATAGTACATTATTGCAAAGGCCGGGAAATAGACAATTGCAGGTCGAGTATGAGTTTGAAGGCCGAGCCGTAGGCGAGGACTTCACTAATACGAGACAGGCAATTGCTATTTCCGCCGAGGCATATATAATGCTTTTCTCAAAAGAATGCAGGGAAATAAAAAAGTAGTTAAATTTCCTTAATTTTAAAAGTTAATGCCATGTTTAACATGAACTGTACATTTCAGCATGGAATAAATTGCCCATAATGTAGATGGCGTTTTAGTTTTAGAAATCTCATTAAAATACGCCAAAAATACTGTTTCGGAGAAAATGTTCATTTTTTTATCGTTTTTCCAAATCATAAAATGTTCACATATTTTTCTTTTGGAAAATGGAAAACCTGCTTCCAGCGAAGTAAGCAGGTTTTCCATTGCCAATTTGACTTCTGACCTTAAATCTGGTGGACCGTGAACCGTTGGAACTGATTTTAATTATTAAATTTATATTTATTAAATATTTAAATAACAAATCAAGACGAATTTTCAGCTTTTCCGCCGATTTTCTATTTATCATCTGTGCCGAAACTGCCGAAAGGCAAACGCATTTATGGCTATATAGCCACGTGAACGCAATTTGTACTAAGCAAAGAGACTTACTTTGGTATGCCAATAATGATAAAAGAGATCCAATCAAAGAGTATCTAATAACCCCAGCACGCCGTTACATACAACATTGCTGGAGCGTTGAAATGTTCCAAATTCAAAAAACGCTCCAGCAATGGATTTGATTTTCATTGTCCGTAAATTCGGTACTACGCGTGTTTTTTTTTCTACAATAATGACAATATTTCCATGCATGTTTGAGAAAATTAAATTATTGTTTATTTTCAGGCTTTTGTTCATAGGTACACTTACAAAACATAGAATGAAATATACAATACAGAAAATAAACAACACAAAATACAACGAAGAAAACAGTTATAACACATAAAATAGTACATTGTGATACAAGGGTGGGAAGTAGGTTATTGCAAACGAGCTGTCATTAACAAGCCCGAGCCGAAGGCGAGGGTTTTTAATGACACGAGTTTGCAATAACCTACACACCCGTGTATCACACGACGTTTTTCAATACAGTTGTGAGAAACAGTAAAAACAAATTAAAGAATTAGATTTGTTTATTCACAAAAAATAAAATTTTCAATATGGCGCGTTTTTGCAACTTGACATATTTTTTTACAAAGAAAACCGCCTATACAGGCTATTCGATTTTTGACAAACGTTAATGTGGAAATAATTAACTTAAAACTGTTAATTAAACATATTAAACATCTTTAAAAAAAAAAAAGAGAATTCAATGCTAAAACCTACGGAATTATTAATTTTTCCTCATATAAAATCGTATCCCATTTTATTCTATGTATGAAAACTCCTTGCTACTAAACTTTTTTAAATTGACTTTTGTTGCGTTTTTGCAACTGGACTTATTTTTTTACAACGATATCAGCCTATACAGCTATACAGCCTATTCGATTTTTGACAAATGTTGATGTGAAAATAATTAAATTAAAACTGGTAATTAAATATATTAAACAACCATTTATAAGACTTTTGAGAATTCAATGCTAAAACGTACGGAATCATTCATTTTTCCTCTTAGAAAATCTATCCCATTTTATTCAACGTTTGAAAACTCCTTGCTCCTAAACTTTTTTAAATTGACTTATAAATTTAAAACTAAACTGCAAACATAATGATCGAGCTCGTAAACAAAAGTCACGACCGCGTAACAGAAAGATGCCTATGCGTAAGATTTAACTTTCGAATCATAATTATAGCCTCTGAAAGTACACCATGTTTAACAACTGTATTGAAAAGATACAAACAATAACCAGTGACAACACAGATGAGGCAACAAATTAAAATTAAAATTTGACGCGGCGGAACTGTCCACTGCTCACAAGGCAGTGTGCAAGCGCATCCAGTGGCGAAGCAGTGGAGAGTCCCACATGTCCGCAAACACGCTTAGTAAGCTGTTGCTGCTGGACCTAAAGCGACGCAGTAGCGACGCACATTGTTTTCTTATTAGGGCATGAAAGCCATCCGTGTGCGTTTCTGCGAACACAGTTGACGCACTGCAGAATCGCGGCAGCCCCAGCAGCACCCTGAACGCGTTGTTGTATTGAACACGCAAGGCGTTGTATGTTCCCAGTGTGTAGTTAACCCACAGACTGCACGTGTAAAGTGTTTGGCAGTAAGACTTAAAAAGTGTGACTTTGACTTGATTACTGCTACGTGCGAACCTACGGGCCAACATGTTACACAGGACAGCCAACGCGCTACGTGCCCTTTCCACATCCGCGTTGTCCTTAAGGCCTTCAGAGACCCAGTGGCCCAGATATTTGAACTGTGATACTCTGTTTAAGACGGTTTCTGCTAAGGTGACTGAGGGTACAGTCTTGTAGCTTTTGCCACGCGCCTTAAACACCAACAGCTCACTTTTCTTAGCATTGTATCTGAGCCCATGGGCCTCCGCATAAGACTCACAGACCCGTACCAACTTACGCAACCCTCCAATCGATGGACTCAGCAGTACCATGTCATCTGCGTAACTTATGTTGTTCACACAGATTCTGTCAATGTGACAACCGGTATTGGTACTACTGAGTTCACCGATAAGCCGGCTAATGTATAGGTTGAATAGCTTAGGGGTGGTTAGTCCACCCTGTCTCACCCCGCATTGCGACCTATACACGTCCGAGAACGAGTTTGCCCATCGTACACAAATTTTCATGTTTGAGAAAAGATAGATATTATTTATTTATTATTATTACGGCACACCAACGAATGTTTCACAAAACCATTGATAACATATTACTCACAATTTGTGTAATAACTACAGTGAACTATTCACTTAAAGGTGTGCACAGCTCTTACATATTAAAAATAACGCCAAATACACACTACTAAATTGTCAAATAAGCAAATTCAATAATAATCATTAAATCAAAATATACACAACTAAAACATAAAATTAAATTATCATGAATAACAAAAATTAATGAAGAAATAATAACAGAATACAATAATTATAGAATTAAAAACAGTTAATGATGTAATAAAACAATTAATTAATTTCCTGAAGTTGTTGAAAAAGATGCCTACGAAATTAGGCCAAGGTGTTGATGATCAATGCCATTGGTGCGAGAGTGACTCTCATTATAGGTCCTCATGAAGCGGTTCAATGACGCTGTTCGCCCGAGGTTTGTTCGATCTGCAGTAGGTGCAAATAACTCAACTTTACGTTCAGGCCTGGGTTGACTACTACGGGGAACATATATATTTATATCGTCCAGAAGCTCAGGAACATCGACCAACCCATTTATAATTTTGAACAGCATTATCTGGTCCATGTTTTTTCTGCGGTTTTCGAGAGTAGTTAGATTGAAGTGACTTAACCTTTCATGATAAATCGCTGTGTTAGGACAGCTGTTCGACTTATATCGCAGATACCTGGTGAAGCCTCTTTGAGTGCGTTCAATTCGATCGATATGGACCTTATAGGTAGGATTCCACACCTGCGATGTGTAGTCCAGTACACTTCTCACGAGGGTGATGTAGAGAAGTTTAAGGGTGCGTACGGACTTAAAGTCTTGGCAAACACGCTTAAGGAATCCTAACATTTTGGTAGCCTATTTGATGATATTGTCTACGTGTGGAAAAAGTGAGCTGATTATCGAGGGTATACCCCCAGATTGCGAATTGTGTCAACCTTCAGCAGCGTTAGACCGTTCAGAGAATACGAAGATGGGAGTGTGTTTCGTTTCCTAGTGAAGGTCATGTGGTGACACTTTTCAGCATTTAGAGACATCTTGTTCTGTATACACCAGCCGTGTACTGAGTTTAGATCCTCTTGCAGTAAAGATATATCTCTGGTTGAGTCTATTTGTTTGTAGAACTTGACATCGTTAGCAAAGAGCAAGCATTCACTGTGTTTGATGCAGTTCACATATTGCAAGCAAAGGACAAAGTACTTAGTAGGTGATAATTATTTCTCATTAGATTCCAACTAGAGTGTTTTAATTGTGTTGTTTCATATCTAACTAGCATGAACAATCATTAAGAATTCCAATTGAAACGTTAATAGCTGATGAAGATAGTTTTTTTAAGTAATTGATAAGCGATATCATACATGTTGAATAATACGCGAGGAACTTGAAAATGTGTTTTTTTGTTAATTTAGCTATTTTGATGAGGTTGGTATCAAATGAAAGGTCTTGGCCTCAGATAAGAGAAAATAAACTGATAGCGCCTGCGCCACACGAAAGCGGTGCCGCTATTTATGTTTGCGTGACAGCTAGGAGTAGCACTGTAGGGACACGTACATCTGTGTGCGTGTAAGGATGCGTATGTGAACTCCCACATTTTTTTCGATTGTTCTCAAGAATATTAATTTTACAAATTGTAAATGTATTTTTTGTTTGCAATATTGGTACTTATTAGTATTTGGACAATAATGGTTATTAAATAAATTATAATAGAACAAAAGTTAAATAGTTAATGGTTATTATTGATTTATATCCAACACAGGAAAAATACTTAAGAATGTTTTTTGGTAATTTCTATACTGTGTAACGTTACGTTTTGCTCAGAAGAGCTAAACGTAAGTCACGTTAATAAAAAAAAGATAAAAATAAGGGATCGGCTATGGCCGTTGCTGCCCGCCTCTTCCAAGTTGGCGATGGGGCAACCGCAGACCAGGGCAACTTGGTACGGTGCGATTTGACTGCTAATGGAGCGCTACCGCGATATGTGAGCCGTCGTGTTCAGCGTGCGCACCCTGCGCGTACAGCTGGAGGGCGCGCGCAGCCACAGCGCGCTTACCGCTGCACTACTGAGGACCTGTCTGCCGCACTTCATACACCACGTGCCAGACTGGCACATCTTGTTATTATAACAGTAAAAACTACACTTGAGAATACTCTCAAGTGTAGTAAATAGTCTAGTAAATACTGATTATACAATCAGTATTTATTTATAGTCTTCAGGAATTTATAAAACTCGTTCACAAACTGAATTCATTGCAATTTTATTAGTAGGTACTTTGTGGATAGGAATATGCTTTGTAATTCAAGGCTAAGATATGTGTCCTTCAAATTTCAGAACCAAAACCAAACTAAAAAACTGACACCCGTTTTTCCTCGTTCTGTGTCATATCTTCTGAAATTCAAATATCAATTACAAGAAATCATGACCAGAACGAATAAAAAAAACGGTTTACAGAGGGAGAAGTCTACCGCTGCCCTTATTTTGAAGATTATGATGTACAACGAGCTTTGTAGAAGAAAAGTGTCCATGGTATGTTATGTCTATGGCTTAAGATAATAAATTGGATGATAGATCAGATGAAAATGTCAGAGTATTAAATATTCTAAGATATAACAAATTAGCGGTAAAAATAAGTTGTGGATGTTGTAACGGATGTGACGTCAGCCTACGTGCAACCGACCAATGCCTGGACTCCAGTCAAGCCATGTCAAGCAGCGGGGATTGTGTTAATATAAGCGATTGCCAGTCATTTATTTGATTTTTGGATTGTGAATACAAGATCGTTCAGATCTGCCCGGTTTTTATTTATCCGTTTCAGTACCTATTTCCTGAAGCCCAGTACCTGCAACAATAATAAAAATAAATAAAAATATTTTTTTTATTTTTATAATTTAATAATCATTATAATATCCAGGTTTGTAGTAATTAAACTTTAAGGCCATTAAATAGACCTAGTATTATCAAAATAATTATCCTACATACATAAGTGATGCAATCACCACACCGTCACTACCACAGATTGAGCCATTTTAGTACCTGACTTACTTATTACCATATCCACATAGTCTAATAACCATAACTTTGTATGCAGGTCTCACAAAAACGGTTCTGTGAGACCTGCATACAAAGTTATGGCTAAATAAACATAAAATGTACGGAACTTTTATGTTTATAGACAACAATAACTTCAAAATCATTTTATGTACCTCTGTGATTTTTGTATTGCTCTGTAAAACCAAAGGCAACTAAAAAAACATGTGGTAATCCCTAAATTATGCAGAATTTCAGGAAATGCAATGCTTGTGGAATTGCGTTTAAAAATTGACTTTTATGGCTCAATACAAAAATATATTATCTTTTGTGTTATTTTACAATATTTTTTATTTTCTATGCTATGGCCGTAAAAACAACATTAAATGTACGCCTCTGTGACCTAGGTCCAAAGTTATGGTTGTTTTACTATGTGGATATAGATGTATGGACGTAAATGAAGCAAAAAGAGAAGGTATGTAAGGATCGTAGCAGGTGGCGTTCTGTACTGTCTGCCTATCCCCATGGGTAAAGGCAGGAAGTTAAGTATATGTGTAAAAATACACATAATTTTAAAAACTCCATGCTAATATTGTTGTCTTCCACAGGAGATGCAGTACAGAAGAAATGGAAAAAAATAAAAGACACATATACACCGTGAAATTTAAATGGTTGTTTTCCCGCAGCGAAATGGTTTTTTCTATGTAATACAATCGTTTCGTAGTTATGTAAAATATTAGAAACAAAAACTGGCATATTTAACATTGTGAAAAACTTAACTCGAAAGCGATCACGAACCAATAGTAATACCTCCCGATATCTACGGCCGAACGACAGCGGGGCGTTGACCCGGGTGCTAAGTAGGTCAGGGTCACAGCCGCGCGCGCCGCACGGGTAAAATAGGCGCTGGCGGCTTCGTATGATATTGTTGCGCGCAGGCTAGTTTATGCCTTATCACTACACGCGAGAGCTAATTTTACTTTGAACATTTCTAAATCGGTATTTTCTTTGTCGGCTTCGCGGCGATTTTTTGTATTGTTCCGTGCAAACTATTTTATGACGTATCACTACGTGCGAGAGTTTATTTTGGTTTGAACATTATCATGTGCATCGCTTTTCTTAACGGGTGGTGACGCGAGTAGTACCTAGTACCTACAAGTTACTAATGTTACTCACTTTTTCGAATTGATGAATATTTTTTAAATTATTTTAAAACAAAAACATCGTTATTTTTTTACTTTAACTCTATGCTTCGAAAGTACTCCTTAAGGCAAGTCGTTCTGCCGCGGGAAAACAACCAATTAAATTTCACGGTGTATAAAACAGATAGCGATTAATAAAAAAATAGTTTCGGGTCAAGCTACTAACAAAAAAAGAGACCATATTGTGTCTTATGAGCGCGAAACCATTAGTCGATTTAATGTTTCTGTTTGTATTTTTAATATTGTATTGTCTTTCGAGCTCATTCGGGGTCATATAAACATAATTTGAGTCTAGCATCATCAGTTTCCGTGTCATATCTGTATAGGTATATTATGCCACCATCTCCTTCCAAGCAACACCATGATGACGTAATTCCGGTTTCGTTCACCAGGTGGCTGCAGCACGCCAACTCGTTCATTGGCGTCCTGTTTTTCGGACGGTTCACATCTTTTATTAAAAGTTAATTTGTAACTGTGTCTTGTTAAAAAATTACAGTACTAGTAAGATTTATCACACGCTATTAGCATTCGGTATGTGCAAAATCACATGTAAGTCACATTAAAGTGACTAAAGATTAGAATTGTTTGCAAAAGAGTGTTAGTTTTGCGACCCCAAAAACCAAGAAAACGACACTCTTAACGAAAATTTCATAAATTTCGACCGGTGCCATCTTGGATTTTGATTTTATTTAAAAAAACAACCTTAAACAATCGAATGTTTGTAAACTCCAGTAAAAATACTTTTCTGGTGAATGTTTCTATTTAGTAATGTACGTCCGTACGTTTGTTTTCAAAAATATAGATAGATAGTCAAATAATTGAATAAAATACGATTTAGGGCATTTATTTAAACTATAATATACATAGATTTATATAGAACAACACACTTAAAAGTTCGTTATTACTACGTGAAAATATGCACATTTATCAATATTAATAGTCGACTTGCCAACGCACCACCGCACAGGCCGATAGTTCGATGACGACTGATCACCCCTCCTCTGGAAGTCGGGGACATAGTCCCCTAGCCGCGGGTGCAGTACCTGGGTTCGTCACTACGAACCCGTAGTTTTGGTGTCCTCTGGACCTAGCATGTTGCTAGCGCGGTCGGTAACCTGTTGCAGGTCAACGACCCACGCTAGCTATGTTATTGTTGTATGTGTGACTACAGGCGCGCCACGGCGCCCGTTATGAACGGTACGCCGCTTCTTCACGACCCCCTGGCGGTCCTCCTCCGCCGGGTGAGACCCAGAGCGTACTCTGGGAGGCCTAGCGAAGGTAACCAGCGGCAGGAGGGCCGGCTTGGACGAACCTGTAGTTTAGAATGTAAGCGACTAGTTACACCGCTCATGAACCAATAGCGTGCGAGGCGATCGCAACGCTATTAGGTGCAAGTGTACTAGCGAATGTATAGTAGTGATTGGCTGTTTACGACGTGAAGTGTGACTATGTTAACTTAGAACAAACTTCACGCCGTGGATGTCGTGTGGGGTGGGCAGTGTTATTGTGTGAATAAGTAGCGTGTAGAATGGTACTACTTATTCAAGCGTCAAGTCCGGGAAGTGGATGGGGGCGCAGTGTCGGGTAGCAAGTCTCTAGGGAGGCACTTTCGGTCGGGCGGGCGCGCGTGCCATGGCGCCAAGTGTTTCACGTGGGGCCAGGCAGAAGCGTCGGCCCGCGCGAACATAGCTTTCGCTAAGCGCCCCACAAACTCATCCAGGCTCTCAATCCCGGTGTCGCGCTGTATGATGTCGTTCCTCACACAGCGAGGTGCGCCTATTACGCTGCGCAGCGACAGGTGCTGCTGCGCGCGGAGCTTCTTCTTGTTGGTCTCGCTGGTGAGGGCAAACCAAGCTGGGGCGGCGTAGGTGATGATGGGTCGGACATACGTTTTGTAGATGCCCAGCTTGGTCCGGGCGGGGAGGCGGGATGAGAGTACTGGATTGAGGAGGTTGCGAGCTACCCTGCTCTTGTTTACTACTTCTGTGACATGCGGCCCCATCGTGAAACGACGGTCGATGGTGACGCCCAGGTACTTGGCATGGGGGGGCCACTCGACGTCGGCTCCTTGTAGTCTCAGGGGTGGCGGGAGGGGGGTGTGGCCTGTAATCAGAGCCTGCGTCTTACTCACGTTCACTGACAGCCGCCATTTGGCTAGCCATTCTGGAAGTAGGTCGAGGGCGCGCTGCATTTTCTTCGCTGCATGTTTTGTGTTAATCGATGAGGTTATGTATGCAGCGTCGTCCGCATACAAGGCTAGCGTCGCCTCTGGAGTTTTGGGGATGTCATCTGTGTAACATGAGTAAGACGCAGGGGATAAACAACTTCCCTGCGGCACGCCCGCCCTTATCGGGCGTGGTGCGGAAATTTCTCCCTCTACCACGACTCTGAAGCTCATGTTGGACAGAAAGGATTGCATTACTTTAAACGGACGACCACGGACCGACCTCGTCAAGCGTTGCTTAACCTTGATGATCGACTCGTGCGGCTGTTATTATTTAGCCACGAGCTCCTCAGACTCTGAAATTACTACAGGCAAAAAAATGTGATGAGGAAATATCCTTTTGCGAGATGCTTATCGCTATGTTGAAGAATCTTTCGACACACGAGAAGCATTACGCCAAAACAGAAATTTTGAACGTAGTTACCCACATATTCATCATCATTGGAAACGTATATACCACCCAAAAACCCTATTTCATCAACAGCCACTTCCGTTCCACAATCTCACCACCGAAACACGCAAAAACGTTATCCAAATACCACCAGTCAATCTCCTCCTCCGCAATTACCCCGACACTCGCCATCTGTTGCTATACGTCAATCTCCTTCTCAGATTTTACTATACACTCTGGACCAAAACATTGAACAGTCTCCTAGTCCTAACACCCAATCTCCTATTCTTGAATAAACACTGGACGCAAACACTCAACGGTCTCCATATCCAGATACTCAATCACAATATACAAATGCTATATTTGAAAATTTGCCAAATACTTCATTTAGTCATTCTTCGCCTGTATTTAAGGGCAGTGGTTTGGAAATGAAATATTATATTCTATTTGAATATAATATGATAAGATGGAGACTAATGTTAATATTTTTAATAAGATAATGATATATGATAAAAAGATGACTGCTGTTAATATTTTATTTACATACAAGGTTGTTCATAATTATTTAGTTATTTAATTTATTTTGTAATTTTAATGATGCATGACAGATGTTAATATACATATATGTCGGGTTTAGTCAATAGTACGGACGACAAAACAAATCACAAGCACGCACCTGTGTGGAAAATCAAGGATAATTACGCATTGGCGCCTTTTTCATCACTTGTGTGGTGGGGACAGCAGAATGTGGCAGTCGAGTACTGACCACCTTAGAGCTAAGACTATGAGCTAAGACTAATATGATGATGATTATATGATGACTGATGTTAATATTTTAATTAGATTAAAGGTGATTCATTATATTATGATGTTTATTCAATTATGTACACATTTTAAATTTACATTTTTAAATATTTCTTTACAAAAACAAATCATAAAAAAAACATTTAAAAATATAAAAAATAATGGTTGTCCGCCGGTATCGGGAACAGGGTCCAAGCTACGGGTGGTTAGGGCTCCAGAGACAGGAACCTCCTCACAATGCGAGCCGTATCGAGGAGTACTGCCTTCTGTGTCAGACCCTTGATCCAACCGCCCAATGACAGCCTCGACAGATAGTCGTCGAGGCTCTTGTCCATCAGGCCGTTGTCGTTAGTGATTATAATTATGTTGATAATGCTGTTAATATTTTATTTAAAAAACAACGGCGAAATCTTAGCTGACTTAAATTTGAGCGTCTGAAAGTGAGTTATTTATGAAAGAAATTCCATTAATTGTCTACATTTTTTCAAAGTATAACATTAACTAGTTCACCACGGATAAAAAAAAACATTATAAAAGAAAGTTGTTTGATTTTTTCGTTAACTTTCATTAGCTCAGTGTTGCCATTTTACACTTATTCTGCCAAGTGACAAGAGCCCCTAGCACGAGTTTCTGCGTAATTGGTTCGACTACGTTAACGTATCGACTCCGACAATTTTTGTATGCAAAATTAATCAGCGCCATGTGTCCGTATTTGGAACTAAAAAATCGGTAGCACAAGTTTTTGACAATTGCCTTCGTATCGAGTAGACGTATTTACGGTGCGTTAACGCTCCAAATGTATGGGAATCGGTAGCACGAGTTTTCATTCTGACATGTAGTATCGAGTTTTACGCTAGGTGTGACGAAAGCACGTCGAAAACTATCTCACTGACATTTTCTTGGCGTGACATTTCACGTCAAATAATTTTCCGTATTTATTTGGGTAATTTTTGCAATAATGTGCTATTTAATCATGAATAAAAGGGGAAGGTATGCTTTCTATTGATTATCTTACCTCCTATTTTAATAAAGAGGCTAGGAGAAGATGTAAAACGAAGTAGGTAAAATTTTCATTTTCTTTATAAACAAACTGTAATAGTTTTTTTATAATAAATCATTTCTATAAGTTATTGATGCTAACCACACTGTATGTTCGATGCCACATATAGAGCGGTCTTCCAGCCGTGATGAAGTACGGTCTCTAGCGCGTTATTCGCCGCAACTCTACGCTTTTCTTGCGGTGCTCCATAACTATCATGACTCATTTGAAGAATAAAGAATCGAAGTAAACGGCGATACTCTTTATAAATGAGGGATTACCCCTAATATAATACTAGTATGTACGTATGCCTATATATTTTGCAACTGGTTTATATCGGTTTACAAAGATAGTTTGGGAATATGGGTTAGAATTTGGGATAAACAACATCGGCAGTTGCTTCTAGGCAACTTTCATTAATCGGCAGCTAAAATGTTCTTGTCTACCCTATTACCAAAAATACAAATCTAAAATGTATTAATATAACATGTTCTTCAGCAGGTCTTGTGGCAATGGTTGCAGTATTTTAAGTAGCAAACCGTAAGCCGTTCTACAAGTCTAGCTAGTCCGTCGATGATAAACAGAGACAGATGTACAATGAAAGAGAGAACTAGGACAAAAATGAAATAGAAGCCCTCCGCAGCGTGACGAACGGTCTATTATAAAGACTAACTATGGAGTCTATTAGAAAGAGAAGAGAATTCCATCGTAATTGCCACCTGACAGCCAATGTTCAAGAATCCAGAGTAATCTTTATGAGACGAGAAATCGATCCAGAGAGTGGACTTTGACAGGCCTCTCCTTCAAAACTAATCGAATCCTAAGTCATTTATCATTCCGTATGCGTACATGGAAAGCCTTGTTGGCTCAGCCTATTTTTATTTAAAATTCCTACTTGTATGCTTAGATTTTTAAAACTATGCAACGGATTTTGGTGCGGTTTATTTTTAATAGATAGAGTGATTCAAGAGGAGGTTAATATGTATAATACACGCGGGTGAAGCCGCTGGCAGAAGCTATTTTATTACATTTCTAACATGTACATAATTGTACACAAAGTAGCCGTGAATTAACTAAGTAACTAACTAAGCTATTAATGTGATAATAAAAACCTAAATAAACAGAAACTATATGTTTTTCCTAATTTACCTAATCTGAACATACATACATAAACTTACGCTTTTTTCGGATGGGTGTGAGTAGGAAGAAACTACAAAATGCCACCTGCTGCGTTATATTCACGTTCATACATCTACACGCACGCTGGTTATGACATGCACGACGCTGGTTATGACATGCACGCACGCTGGCCTTTCTGAAGAACATCACAATAAGATCTGTTGCGGACGGTACCCGGGTGGTGTAAGTACCCACGGTCGCCCTGGGACAGTATCCCACTGTTGTTTGACGTGCTTTCCATACGCTCTGAGTCCGGCGACTCTGCTGGTGGCACACGTCACCACGCATCCCTGAATGCGTATGTAGGATGGTGGGTACGAGGACGACCAACATACAAGAACCACGTTTTGACTAAAGAAATAAAAATTGGGCTTTTTCTTGAAAAATCTTGTTGCTCGTGTTTTAGGCTATTTTTTGCGTTCATCTTTAGATACTTAGCCGAAATCTTATGAGCCTTATTAACCTTTTAAACATAAATATAATAATTAAAATTTTAGATTTTTACACCCTTTATTGACATACGACAATAATAATTACACATTTTAAAACAATTAAAAAGTTCGTAGAACAATAACATTAAAAGTTTGGTACACTTTCATTACATTGGATAAGCGAATTATCTCTTAAAGTGGACCGATTAACATTATTCAAACGGATAAAATGGTTCAATATCGTTGCAATATCTCCATAAACAAAAAATCATGTTTTCAAGATACAACACTATGAACTCATAACAAAATTTCTTTAAAAACTAGGTATCTTCATCAATCATTAAACTACATTAAACACTAGTATTTTAATATGACTCTACTTGCTACTTAGAAACGAAATAACATTACAACACTTCTTCTTTTCTTGTGAGGATGTGGCCACCTCTGGTATCAGAGTTAGTTAAGCCTGCCTCTGGTAACCCTACAGACCTCTGACTTGGCTATATCAGACTAACAATAACTATAATAATATAATACACTAATACTCGTAATATTTTCTAATTGGAAACTATCTATCTAGAAATAATTAACAATTATAGGTGCTAGATACTTGGGTATTGCATGAATCTCATTTTTACCTATGTACTTGCTACTTAGTTAGCTTGCAGATAGGGTTTCGTCGCCGACAAGATCCGTGTATGTCCTTCTAGGGCGTCTCCACTCACTTCTGCCTTGTAAATACCCTTAATTAGTTTCCTTTCATTCATCTTCTCAAGATGGTCAAACCATCTAAGCATACATACTATTTTCAGTTTTAGTTAATACATCTTTGTTTAAACCATAACGTTGTCTTATTACATCTTCTCTCTCATCTCATCATCTTTCTTCAATCTATCATTCAAAATTACACCACACATAGGTACTTCCTATTCTAAACTAATATTGTAAAATGGTTTTTTTACTATGTTTGTACAAGGTAATCTCTGGAAGGAAACGCTTGCCGTTCCTACCGCTAGGTGTAGTAGTAAAAACTTTATGGGCTGATCATGCAACAGCTGCATTAAGAATAAGTAATAGAATATGTAGCTGTTGTAGATGGTAGGCACCTACATAATGCATTGATGAAATAAAATACAGATTTAATGAACAAAACTTTGTATTACATAATGTTCTTTCATATTCGAATCATAATGAATTGGCAGACCTTCTATGATTTCAACCATAGCTCATAGCTGCTCCAAATGCTTGAAATAGCATAAAGAGCATTTGTACCTAAACGGTTGTAAATTTTTAGATACTTTTTAACGTCGCAAGTTACAAAATATTTCCCCAATTCCTTCGTTAGATGTCATTATTGCACAAAGAGTCGAATAATAGCTTGACGTGGGCTTTGAAAAAATCTTGGCTGCAGTCTTGTAGACGGTGGTGCAATCGTTCGGAATGGCTTGTCTTCTCTTAGTGGCAATGCTGGCTTATATTGTTGCGGTGTCGACAAAGGCTTTTAGCTAGTACCCGGAATATTTTACTATTCATCTCCTGTTGGTAAAAGAAGTTGATATAGAACAAAATACAAAGATTCTGAAACTAAATACAACATTGTTTGTCGTGCAATGTTTTTGGACTTTTCCATTAGGAATTTCTTAGTGGCAACCCGGAGTCTTACTCTGTGTGCTGTGCACGGTAATAAGCCCGCCTCTTACTACATGAGACCTCATGGGATTAAGCGGATGAAGCGCATTTTGCATAATTGTATGAATCTGTGCAATAAACTTACTTGTTTGCTTTTTTATGAAGTTCACCATGATGATGAACCGAGTGAAGCAAGTTCTTTTTGGATTCCTTAATTCTAAAATCACAGAACCATCGTACATAACAGATTTTCGTCTGAATTGGTAAATTATAATAATTATTTGAAATGACAACAAACAACAATAGACGTTTAGGGTCCGCTCACACCGAGAAGAAATGCGATAGTACATATAAACCGCGCGACATTTAAAATTAAAAAAATAAGTGTACAAATCCTCCATTATTGCAATCTTTTTATTCATATGTTAATTTAATTATATACATAATATAATAATGCGTAAAATGTAAATGATTAAGTGGAAAATCCTGGTGAACAATAATTTAGGTATATTTATTATGTCTAGCATGCTGGGCATGATTGCTGAACACAGCCTGTGTTGTACAAAATCGTTGCTCCAGTATTTCAGCTGGAATACTGAAGCAATGATGGTTGCCTGTGTGTAAGTGTTAAATGTTTGTGTGTAAAAATGTTGTTTTTGTTATTGTGTTGATAACATACGTATAAGTCTTTTTCCATCGTTCTCACATATCTATGTAATTTCCTTGTAACCAAATACTTGTAATTGAACTGTATTCATTGAAAAGAGTGTCCTTGGAGTTTCTTGCACGTTCTTCTCCATAGGGACCTACTAGTACTGACGCTTGCAAATGTGCAACTAGATTCATCTTTTGTTTGATTATTCAAAAATGCCTTTAAATGGTTTAGTTGAAATCAAGTATATTGATAAGTTTATATTGTTACTAATACTATGAATATAATATTCTGTATTAAGCTTAAGTTATTCTGTGGGCCCTGTTGACTTAAATAAATGAATTAATAATTAAGTATAAAAAAGTATTTAAAGTTTCGGTGTGGACGTACTTTTACCAATCCCTGAGTTCGGAAAGTTCGTCGGCAGAATTCGCATCTACTCGCGTTTGCATCAGTGTGCTAATGGTTTTATAATTTTGTAATTTGAAGGAAACCGTCAAATGTTAAGTGACAATTGTCAAACGTCATGTACGGGACCGTTCGAAACCGAACAATTTATCATAAATGAAAACTCCAATAAACTGAAATTTTCAATGACTTATTAAAAAAAAGAATTAATGAAAATGTTAAATATGTTTTAACATTTGTTTATAACAAAAAAAAAAAAACAGTTTTAGTCTCTAAATTATTTAATACAAAGTCACCCGTTTTATGTCTTCTATTTTCAGAACGCACTTTCACTACAAACCAATCCAAACGCTATTGGGTTCTCGGCCTTAACTAACCATCGTTCAATTACTACTTCCGAGTTGTCGCAAGACATTTTTTGAACTCGTGCTACCAAGTTAATTGACGCAGTATCGAGTACGTTAACGTCTGGTGAAAACGTCACGATGACGATTCGAAAACGTCAGAAACTTGTGCTAGGGGCTAAGTAGTGACTGTAATAAGTATATCACTATTGCATTTGTTATTATAATAAAATGGAAAAAATAAATTAACAATACAATTTATGTCTAAGTGTAGGTGTGTATGGTAGATAAGAATACTATAGTGTAGTAAAAATAAATGAATTACTTACCTTTATTTAATGATAGGCAAAAAGACTAGTATACAAGTCTAAAAAAATATAGCATGGTTGTTGACGACGACCTTTTGATACACGTCGGAGTCGCTTTTATTTTAAATAAATAAGTCTTTCCAAAAAGTATATTTTACATTTCATGCTGAGCATAACTAGGTAAGGCCAATAATAATGCGATATTGCCCTTTTATTTCCTCGAAATTGAACATATTAAACACATTATGTAAGGAAGAATTTTTTATCTTACTCACCAGCGAGCTCATGGGTAGATGTTCTGCATGAGACAATAGCAGGGATGATTCCACATGAAGTTGATTGAAGTAAAAGTCACACAGTTTGGTCAACTAATTTAATTTCCGAGCACACAGTCCGTCATCACAATTTCATGATGTTCAAATTATAAGTATAAACAACTCACTTTCAGAAGGAATACATTTTACCATCAATTCCCAATACTGGAGACATGATATCTCAGACAGTACCGTTATCCTGTGTAGCTATCCTCAAACTTCTTGTAAATTAAAACATCAGGTGTGTTCAAAACTTGTTACTGGAGATTTCTGCTGTTGTTCTTAAGGCTAGTTGACCATTATTTTATATAATTTATAATAAACGTGATTATCCTAAATTAAACCTAAGGTGCCATTTGGAGCCCTGCCATGGAAAAGAAAATTGCACGATACAATTATACACGCACATGTGACACGAACATGGAAATTCAGAAAAAATCAACTAATACTCACAGTGCCTACTGAACCATTCATTGGTTCTTTCATTTTGACGCTAGCCAGCTTTCTCCTGTCCAACATTAAGGATATGTATTAATTTCTTGGTTATATTTTCTTTCTTAGGTGCTACTGACCTCAAGTCACTGACCTCTATCATACAAGTACGCTGGACTAAATATATTAGATGAAATGACAGTTGATTTTTGTGCCGAATCAAAGCGCCCCACTCGAGGTTCTCAGGAACTAAAATTGACACATTTAGAGATAGGTTAATACCGATATTTCTCAAGATTAGGTAATACTAATATATTCGCCTGGAAAAATTATATTATTTTAACTAATGCGAGTATGTGAGTATTAGTAATATTTTTAAATTACACTAATATCAAAATAGTAGACTTGGCAAGGCGTATCACTCATCTACTGTATTGACTTCTCATAATATGTTGCAACTAAATATCTCATATTGGTATGAGTGATGTGTGTGTGCCTAATAATCAGTAATAATATGTTAAAAAGCAATGTGTAATACTAAATTCTGGAATCATCATCATGATCATCCACAGTCCTACTTCGCCCACTGCTGAGCACAGGCCTCTCTCTTCTTGTATCAATCTCCTCGTTCCTGTCTGGAATTAATTCTGGAATAATATCATGATAATTATAATTGTATTAACAAATGTTTTGAAGTCAAACAATTTATATCTGTATCTGAAACAGAGTTGAAAACTGATATAAGTCTTCACGTCGCTGGAATGCGATGTCACTCTTATTTGCACCTTTTGCACCTTAACACTACAGAGACAGGATCTCAGCGATGAGAGCGAGAAATATGTCCGTTGTAAATTATTATCCATCTCATTCGTACGCAAATATTTGTATGAATGATGTTCCAACCGAGTGAATCCAAAATATTGTAAATGTAAGTATTAACTAACTAGTATACTTGAGCGAGCAGATACTTGCTCAAATATACTAGTTTTAAGGATAAGTTGTTAGCCTATCCCCATATCATTATCTCACTGATCTGACAGTAATGCGCTATAACTTTAGTAGCACGCTATCCACTAGTTTATAGCTTGCAATCTGATTGAAAGTATTTTTCAGTTAACCTTTACAGCAAGTTTTCTATTACTTAGAAATGAATCTCAATTAAAATAATTGGGATTTTCTTTTTCTCTTACGTATTAAATTATTCTCACGTATTTTTATACCGAAGGCTATGTCCCATCTCTAATATTAGTTCCATGGAATCTCACGTTAAGTCACGTTGCTATCAGTGCCAAAACGGTGAAAATCAAATGTCTTAATTTTGTCATCGATAATATTAAGTCCAGCGTACTTGTATATTAGAGGTCAGTGCCTCAAGTGCACTCTTGTAAAAAGAATTGACAGTCATACCAACCATAGACCTTGAGCCTTTAAAAACCAACAGATGCATTATCTATGGTATCTAAATCTAAAAGAATTTAATAATTTATTATTTTATGTGTTGAATTTGTGTGTTTGTTGAATTAAATTATTTCACACAAATAGGATATATTTTATTGATACGTTTATCAATGCCATACATATGCCAACGCCATCTAGTACCTAAGTGACTAAACAATCAACCAGGGACACATCTGATCAATGTTATGTTTGGCACAAGGACACCAGATGTCGCTAATATACGTTAGTAGTGTAGTACCTCCTTTCCCGGTTAAAAAATTGTGGAACAATTTTTTAATTTAGTTACCATCAATGCACATTGTAAAACTAACATGCTCCTTGACAGGAATTGAGGCAGTCCAAGAAATTTTTTTATATTAGAACTACCTACATTAAGTTTTATAAAAATAAAGTTCAAAACTTATTTATCAAATTTTTAGGTTTTTTTTTTTTTAATTAGCCACAAAATGTACTAAACATTAAGACAAAGGACATAGTCCATTAAACTAGCAGAGAGAAACTTTAATTGTTCTCATCCAAAGCCAATTTGGCAAACTCAGTAATTGTCTCAAAACAGATAGTAACCAATAACATACATCTATCTCAACACAATTGTCAAGCAGTTTAAGTCTAAGTTTATTGTTCATTCTCATAAATTTAGTTTAGCCCTTTACACAAAACTTACAACTGTTATGTTAATGTTGGCATATTCCCCGCTTGGTCAATTATCGTGTTTCCGTCTGATTTTTAGGAGTCACGAACTTTTTATCCTATGTTTTCATATATGTAACAGCTTGGTCTAGAATAATGATACTGTTAGTTAACGCGCATCCAAAGTCTTTGAGTTTCAGAGGATTAGGACAGGTGCTTTCTCTTCAATAAAAAATCCATGCGTTCTTGATGCAGATATAATATGTCCTCTATATATCCTCCGACAAAAATAATTTATAATATTCAAAAGGTGACTTTATTTCTATAAGAGTTTATTAAATATTTTGTCTTCGATTTCAGCATTAAATTTGAACCTTAAATTTACTCCATCTCAACTCAAGCTTATTTATCTTTACTACGGTGTCTTTGACTACCTATGTTCTTTTCTGAATCGGTCCTTTTCCGAGACGTGTATGCGCGACGAGTATGTCGGACATTTGCATCCATCAAAAGGACGTGCTTAAGGTGCCGTGGTTGCCCACGGGAAAAAATAAAGTATTCGGCGCAACCTCGACGTAAATAAGGCTAGCGGCCCTGACGGTATACTAGCCGACCAGAAGATAGACCCGGCCAAGACTTCTCTACATGAATCTCTGTACGTGTACTTAATAGTAAGCTCCTGGCATATTATTTACTTATTTATTTATTTAATTTTAAGAAAGCTTACAGACTAATAACAATTTTGAGTGTCATGCGTAAGTAAGGACATTTGCTAATTACAAGCTTCCACATGTGTATATTTTCATAATTACCCGTTATTTGCGTTGACCAGTTACAGCGATATGAACAACAAACAGTAATGTAAGGTAACAATGTAAACACATTAGGCGTATCGAGACAAATTATTAGGTATGTCAAGTCGTGCAATCTCAAAACCAGAATTAAAGCTATTTATGGTTGTCACCAAAATACTCCTTGTTTAAAATCTTTCTAATTTTATGTGCGCTGGTGCCAAATAAATCGATTTCCAGGTGTGATGGTAAACTATTGAAAGCTATAACACTACGTATGCAGAAGGCGTTGCGCCTGTAATTAGTCGATGTGGATGGTACATGGAGTAGCGGTCGTTTTCTTAAGTTGTTTATGTTAGTGCGAATAAGTATTTTACTGAGAAGTTCGGGACAATCGACAGAGCCGTTTGCGATGCTCACCAGAAAAGAAATATCATTGATATTACGTCTCACTTCCAAGGGTAAGAAATGATACCGCTTACAACGGTGTTCATAGTCGACTGATAATTGCCTAGCCTTGAAGTCCAAGTACCGCAAGAATTTCCTTTGAACAGACTCAATACGAGATTTGTAGATCTCGTACTGTGGGTTCCATACTTGAGAAACGTACTCAAGGTGGCCACGCACTAGAGAACAGTAAAGAACTTTTAATGGTTTTAGGGTACGAAAGCTAGAGCAAGCTCTAATAATGAAGCCCAAGGCTTTGAACGCCTTGTTGACAACCGTTTCTACATGATCATCAAAAAGCAGCTTGCTGTCGTGTACCACGCCAAGATCCCTAATACTAGTTTCTTTACTTATGTAAGCACCATCCAGAGTATACCCTGGGCCAATGATAGACTTCTGGCGAGTGAATATAACGTGAAAACATTTGGATACGTTTAGTTGCAGTTTGTTGGTTTTGCAGTACTGTACGAACCGGTCAAGGTCTGACTGAAGTAGCTCAGTATCAGACAATGTGCGTATGGACTTTAGGACCTTCATGTCATCAGCGTATAGTAGGATATGTGAGTTTCTAAAGCAGTTTTTTATATCCAAAATAAATATTATAAACAACAATGGTCCCAGGATTGAGCCTTGGGGCACTCCTGATGGGACAGATTTCCATCCAGACATGTATCCACGCAAAACCACAGCCTGTGTTCGATTATCTATGTATGACGAAAACCACCGGAACAGATCACCGTGAATTCCCGTGGATAATAGTTTCTGAAGAAGCACCCGATGTTCTATACGGTCAAAACATTTGCTGTAGTCCGTATAAATCGCGTGGACCTGGCATCGTTCCTCCATCCCGGCGGTTATAATTTCATTGGATAGTATCAGGTTGGAGGCGGTTGACCGTTTTCTGAGGAAACCATGTTGTTCGTCACCGAAATGGCATTGCATAGCCGAGTAAACTTCAGTGTGTACTATCCGTTCAAGAACTTTCGAAAAAATACATAATTTAGATATGGGACGCGACGCTCGAATAACACACAGACTGGCGCCACCAAACTCTTCGCACAATTAATTATAAAAATGGGGGGTATCAAATCTGGCCCACTAGATTTAGATGGGTCCAAACCTTTAAGTAGCTTGAGTACCGTCGCCGGACACACGCTGACTGTACTCAGGTTCACTGAGCTAGCCGAATGAATGTTGATATTAACATCCTGATCGTTAGATTCTGAATCAGGTTCTTGGAAGGTAGACTGGAAGTAAGAAGACAAAAGCTCAGTGATACCCTCACCAGTGTCTGCGGACGAGTCCAGACGTTAGGTAATGTATTACCACTTCTTTTGCCTTTGATATACGACCAGAAACATTTAGGATTTTTTGCGATTGAGGAATCAATTTTTTCCATATAAGCATCAAAACAAATAGCCTCCAAATCCTTAGCTCTTGTATCTAGAAGCTAACGACATCCTTAGTGACTGCCAATACGGCTTCCACTGAAATCGGTCTACTGGAGATCTTCTAGCGTATGCTATTCACATCTGGAGGGAGGCCATGGTGGAGCGTTTGAGCTTGTCCTTGTAGGCATTCTCCTCCGATGCCAATCTGGTCAAGTAAAATGCCGCTAAAACACAGGCGTGTCTTTTCTCTGCTAAAAAGAGCCAATATCACCCGGCGCCATCTTTCCGAGGTGTAACCGTGCCGATAACGAACAATATTGAGCTTCCCCAAAGTCGCAGAGCTGCCCGCTTGTCGGTTTTTTATCAATTGCATTTTGGGGAGTTTGCGATGGAATTGCATTCTAGCCCGTTTCATCATCGGACTACAAGACAAACGACGATGCGCCATCGGTACAAGGTATCATGTATATACAAGGACATCCCGCCCATACGCACTAAACATTTCATAAATCGTTTTTAAATCTTTAAAACTACTTACTTTTCCATCGTTGTATATTTTGGAGATGGCAATTTTTGTAAAAATAAAAAATAAATTGTTTGCTAAGGTCTCGGACACCAAGAAAGGTCCCGTGAGAAGTCAATACAAAAACCTCTTAATTACCGGTGGCTATAAAACGGCACTACTTGGAAAAAGTGTTATCTGCATGGGCCCGACAATATATAATAAACTACCGGATAGCATAAAGGGTGACACCCTTCGACAATTTAAGAATAAACTAAAGGCTTTTTTGATACAGAAATGTTATTATTCGTTAAGAGATTTTTTAAATGACCCTATGTGTGATAACCCTATGTGTAATACACTTTTGACTTGTTAGAATAATTTATTGGTATCTTAATCCACACTATTTTATAATTTTTATCCATAAGCTTATTGATGATGACATTATTGTTGAATTTTGCATGCCTAAACTCGGGCAGAATGTACCCGGCTCACTATATTTTATAACAACTTTATTGTACAATACCTACATTCTATGCGAATAAATGTTTTGATTTGATTTGATTTTTGATTCGAAGGAGTGGAATTCCTTGCCGGAGTCTGTGTTTCCCGATAGCTACAACCTCGGGGTCTTTAAGTCAAGCGTGAAGTTACTTCTAGGCAAGTGTGCTACACCATCAACCACATCATCGCTTATCATCAGGTGAAACTATCTCACCTGATGATAAAGCCAAGCTCAAGCGCGAGCCTATCTATAATAACAAAAATCAGCGATTTCTCTCCAACAACATTATTATTCTGGACCCTGGCTTAATTTTCCTAACAATTTATGATAGTGTAATCGCAACTGCACTTTCCAGTTCTCATGCATGCTTAGGATAATCATTCGACAAATGCCTTCAACAATAAAAAGTAACATGATACTTACAATCTAAAAAATCATTGTATAGTGTAAATATCGACATCGGTGTATATTACTAGTGTATCGATAAAAAATATCGACTATTGCCACTTCCTCTGTGTGGGTGACCGTGTAAACCATACCCTCCCTCACCTCCAACCTTCCCCCGTAAAGTGCGAAAAGGGCAACTGCAATTCAGGCTGATTTTACCTACAAAAACCTTGACCAAAAGACGTTTCGTTTTTTTTCTGTTTTCTTCTTCAAAACTAGAGTGATTTAAAAAATTCTTATATCAAAATTTAGAGTGATGTTAGTACATTGCGTATAAACTATGTTAGTGAGCGCCCCTAACAATGCACATCCATTTATTCTAGATTGGGCAATCCGTTCGAGATGCAAACATCTGCAGGATGCCGTTGCTACTGCCTCGCATGCGCTGCCAAACGGAGGCTCTCCTCTTGCATACAACCGCATGGAAGCCGTCCGTCCGCGCCTCCGCAAACATGCCGGATGCACTATAAAACCGACATCAGCAGCCTGAAGATATTATTGTATTGGACACGCAGAGAACTAGTAGCCGGATGGGTGTAATTCACACACAAGCTGCTCGATTAGGATTGGCAATACGCCTTAAAAATAATTATCTAAACTTCCCTCGAGCAGCGAGCAAACCAACGCGCAATCATATTCCCCCGGACTGCCATCGCGCTGCGTTCCCTCTCTATGTCAGCATCATCCTGCAACTCGTCTGTCACAATGTGCCCTAGATATTTAAAGCCACACCATTAAGCATGATAGGCGGAACACGGACTGGACCACACTTTCCACTCTTGAAGACAAGAACTTCGCTCTTCTTAGAGTTATATCTCAGTCCATGATCCGCCGCGTATATCTCACAAATCAACCAGTTTACGAATAGCCCCCACCGTAGGGCCCAGTAGCACCATGTCATCTGCATAACTGATGTTATTTACGCAAATCCCACCCTCATAACAACCCATATGGGTGCTGCTGAGCTCACTGATAAGGTCATTGACATATTGGTTGAAGAGCAGATGAGAGGTGATGCCCCCTGCCGCACACCACCCTCCATGCTGTATTCATCAGATAGAGCCTCGCCCATCACACCTGGTTTCGCTGACAACGATACCAATGTTCTAACACCGAGACAATTTCCACCGGCACACCCGCACCCCGTAGCTTCCTCCAAAGCCTCTCATATAAGACAGTATCAAAGGCTCTTGACAAATCCAGAAAGCACACGTATACCGACGTGTCACTGTCAGTGTAGTATCGAAGTGCCTGCTTAAGACAAAATATGGCACTCTCCGTTGAAAGCCCACTCCTGAAACCAAATTGGGCATCATGCAGGCCATGTACGTTCTTAAGATGTTATCAAGCAGGCTGTCAAACACTTTAGCCAACACCGTAGTCAGCGAAATAGGCCGTCAGTTACCCTCATCCGAAAGATCTCAAGTTTTGTTCTTCATAACCGGAAAAAAACTATCGTTCTAGTGAGACCATCGGGCAAATAACTATGAGTCCATGGACCATGACACAAACACAGATTGCAAAACATGAAGAGCACGCGTGGCAGGTGAACACCCGCATATCATAGATGTTCAAAACTGGAACTGTCGCAACCGGGGGCCTTCCTTCGCTGCATGCTGTGAATTATTTGTCGCAATTGCTTAGCAGTAAATCTAACAACTCGCTTCTGTGCAGCAGTCTCAGCATCATTACATCTGAGCGTGGAGAAAAGACCGCGGAGGAATCACAATATGGTGTCATCTTAAAATGGTCTATTAAGAGATTGGCGAACAATTTGTGAGCACTGATACCATTTACCCTCATAGGCCTAGCATTCATTGTGCCGGTTTGCTTCCAAAATAATTTAAAAGCCTTGTCAGTACGATGAGAGGCTGTGATGTCCATTTTTATCTGGTCTTTTTTTGGCTTGGAGAAATGGAGAAATGCCTACTGCACTACCACGGAGAGATAGCGCAGTTTTGTGGGACTCCAACCCACTAAAACTGCACGGTATCCTCCTGTTCCGCTTAAGGCGGGAACACGGGCTCGCGTTAGCACTCACCGCGAACACGCCGCGTCCTGCCTGGCCTGACACCACTTAAGTTTCTTTTTAAATGCGGATCGGCTGTCACTCACACATATCACAATATACTCAACCAATTATTGGCTTTTCAGCCTGGACCCATAACACAAATTTCAGTCTGGCTTCCCTTTAATAACCAGCTACATGGCTATTCCATTCTGATATATATCCACCTCTCCTGCGCCTTCCCCCACGCTCATACTCGTAGGAAGCAATAGCGGCATCAGACAGGATTGACACGATTCTAGCATGGTCCAAGACCAACAAGGTCTTATAGGCAACATTGCTACAGTGACCATCACAACAATATGACATCTCTTCAGAAAAATCAATTGCCCGAAGCTGAAAGTGACACTGACGATAAAAGGACTTGATTTGATCGGCGGTTCGCTCCCCCCATACACCCTTGTTGGTCGAGGTATCGACCGCTTCCTCTTTACAAATTAACCTACCCAGATCACACTCAACAAAAAGTGGGAAATGGTCAGAGCAGTGCACGTCATAATCAACCCACACATTACTGATAGACGATAAGGCAGTCTTTGACGACACAGTATTATGGACAATTCAGTTTTAGCATTTTTTTTGACGCTCACCTCTGGTCGCAAGCTCTACTGACACATACCCATATGTGGTCCTGAATTCAATGTTCGGACTGGGTAGTGTTAGGGTAAGGCCAAACGAACGCAATTTTGTGAGTTGTGAGTCGCGGAATTTACGTTCAACTGAAATTCGGTTAGCCTGACGTGAAGGACGTAATTTTAGTTGCTATTCTATGTTCGTACGGGGCGCTGACGCCTGCCTCGCTCCGCCCTCTCCTTCCTTGAGCGCAATTCGGATGGAATAATGAGCGTGAGTCAGCAGACAACTCATTTTACGTCGCAAACAGGACTTTACTATGAAATCGAATGTAGCGTAAATTCCGCGACACATTTACTTGACACACAAATTACTTTAGTTTGGCTTTACCCTTATTGTTTTTGTTTCCTTCTGGAATTTCTCAGTAGCAGCTCGGAGTCTAGACTTGTTCCCGGTTGACGGGAATAGTGTTGCCCCTATTACATGTAACTAACATAACTGGCGAAATTGGGTGTACAGTACTGGGGGGTAACCATTAGCTCTTAGAATAAGGTTATTTTGAGTGTGTGTAAGGGACAGATGTATGACTTGTATACATTTGTCCCATACGCACACTCAAAATAACCTTACTCACCCCCAGGGCCGAGTCACCCCAGCTTATGGTCACCCCTCAGGTGACCTCTGCATAACCCGTCGGGGAACACAGGTGTATTGTTATGTATGTAGCTGTATCTCTGACTTATGAGACACAGTAGGATTCAAAATAAAGACCGCCCAGAAGATCTATGCATGGGCAAGCCGTATTCGTCGGTACAAGCGGCGAGTGGAGCGATACACTCAGAATCGCACATTCCGGAGCAACGAAAGGTGGGTTTATAGGGCTTGGGAGCGACCCGACCAAGGTGTGACTGATATGCGCCTACCGGATAATGACGCCATGTGTTTGTTTTGGCGTGATATCTGGTCGGTGCCTGTCAGTCATACCGAGGGTGACTGGACTCGGGAGGTCGAGCAAGCGTGCGATCCGATACCTCAAATGGGGGCAATTACCATCAGCCCCCAAGATGTGGCTCGTGCAGTCCGTCCGTTGCCCAACTGGAAATCTCCAGGGCCAGACGGACTGCAAAACTTTTGGATTAAATGGTTCCAAAGGTCGCACGCTCGTTTGGCAACTCAGTTCCAGTCTGCCTTAGAGTCAGGGTCGCTGCCCCAGTTCCTAGTAGTACTGCGGAACCTAAAAATTATAGACCGATAACGTGTTTACCGACGGTCTATAAAGTTCTTACATCCATTCTGAGAGCGAAAATTAACCAACATATTGACAATAACGCCATCATGTCTGCTTCTCAGAATGGATGTAGGAACGGGTCCCGCGGTACTAAAGAGCTGCTCCTCATAGACATTGCCATTAGCCAACAGGTTCGCCGTTCCCGCAAGGATCTGGCGACATGTTGGATAGATTACAAGAAGGCCTATGACTCAGTGCCACATACATGGCTCATGAGGGTGCTGGAGTTGTATAAAATTGATACAACTCTGCGCGCCTTCCTGACGTCATGTATGGGGCAGTGGAGGACGGTCCTTCACTATCCAGGATGTCGACAGATTCAGGAAAACAGTGAACCTAAGGATTGAGCGTGGTATATTTCAGGGCGACAGTCTGAGTCCTCTGTGGTTTTGTTTAGCCCTGAACCCTCTCAGTACACTGCTGGAGGGTTCAGGCCTGGGCTATCGGTTGAGGAGAGGTGGTCAGGTTATATCACACCTCCTTTACATGGATGACCTGAAGCTCTTTGCCCCCAACAACTTGCAACTGATGAAGCTACTGAAGGTAACAGAAACCTTCAGTGACGCCATCAGGATGGAATTTGGTGTGGACAAATGTGCAGTCATGCATGTAAAGCGAGGGGAGATTATGGAATCCGTGGGAATACAACTCTCGGACTCCATACACCTTAGATCCCTTTCCTCAACTGAGACTTACAAGTATTTGGGTATGTCGGAAGCACTAGGCATCAATGTTACTGGCGTGAGACAATCGTTGAAGGAACGCTTCTTTGGCCGCCTGAAAAAAGTACTAAATAGTCTTTTATCAGGCGGGAACAAGGTGCGCGCCTTCAACGGCTGGGTCATGCCGGTCTTGATGTACTCTTTCGGCATACTCAAATGGACTCAGACAGAACTTGACGCCCTGGATAGGAGAGTCCGCACATTGCTTACCGCAAATCGTATGCATCACCCACGGTCATCGGTTATGAGACTGTATATCCCTCGGAAGAGCGGGGGTCGTGGCTTTTTAAATGCTAAGACCCTGCACAACCGCGAGGTATGCAGTCTTAGGGAATACTTCCAGGCCGCTGACGTGGGTATGCATCGAGATGTGGTAGCAGTGGACAAGGGCCTTACCCCGCTCTCCTTGGCTAACGAGAACTGGCGCAAACCTATAGTATTAGATACTAATGACCGCATGGAGGTATGGCAGAGCAAGGAGCTTCACGGACGCTTCTACCGGGTCCTACATGGGCCCGATGTAGATTTTTTGGCGTCCATGGCCTGGTTGCGATTTGGTGACCTTTTCGGGGAAACCGAAGGTTTTGTCTTTGCGATTATGGATGAAGTTATGATGACGAACACAACCGGAAATACATTGTGAAAGATGGCACGGTTGACATCTGTCGGGCATGTCACCGGCCTGGGGAATCCATCCGTCACATTATCTCCGGTTGTTCTAGTCTAGCTAACGGAGACTATTTGCATAGACACAACCTTGTAGCCAGGATTATCCATCAGCAACTTGCTCTTAAATACAATCTTGTGGAATCAGAAGTGCCTTACTATAGATATGAGCCCGACCCAGTTCTCGAGAATGGCAATGTCACGTTGTATTGGGATCGGTCTATCATCACTGACAGGACTATTGTTGCCAATAAGCCTGACATAGTGGCGATAGACCGACTTGAGCATCGCGCAATGATTGTTGATATAGCGGTCCCCCATGACGAGAACCTCGTGAAGGCTGAGAGAGATAAGAAAAGCAAGTATCTTGATCTGGCTCGCGAGGTTGTCGACATGTGGGATGTGAATACAGCAATCATTGTGCCGATAGTCGTTACGGCCAATGGCATAATAGCCAAGAGCCTCGACGAACATCTGAGGAGGCTCTCGTTGGGCAGCTGGATCAAGGGCTTGATCCAGAAAGCGGTACTCCTGGACACGGCGCGTATCGTTAGGAGGTTCCTCTCTCAGGAGCCCTGACCACCGGTAGCTTGGACCCTGTTCCCGATACCGGTGGGCTACTATTTTTTATATTTTTAAATGTTTTTCTTTTTTGTATGTATTTTGTAAAAATATTTAAAAATGTAAGAAATAAGAAAGTAATTAAATAAAGGATAATAATAATAATATTAATATTTCAAATTGACTATATTCATCATCACAATAAGCAAATGAATATTTAAATATGACACAAGATGATCGTTTGTCGTGTCTTTGAACGGACATGTCGCCATACAAACATTGCTTGAGGGCGGGCAACTGCTTTAAGTATGGGCATAAATAACACTTCATTTAAATTTTAAGGGCACTAATAATACATTTCTGTGAATCGTTGAAAATACAACTCCGTAGAAAACTAAGCCACTGTGTAGAGTATTATTTTATCGCAGTTCACATAGATTGCTCATACTGTTGATGAACGATTATTACGAACAATTTGGTTAAAACAATTTCCGTGTATCAGATCTTAATTAGAAGCTATCTGTAAGCCTCCACCGACTCAATTATTGTTAATTAATAAAAAATAACCGTTATTTAACATAAAACATTAAGTACATGTCACACGAAGCAGTAAGCTTTGATAAAATAAATAAAAACATGCTTATTTTGTCAACTGATGCGACAAAAACAATAATCGATTTCTTTAACTTACAAACGTAACGAAGATTGCTTGAACAATTTCAATGACAGGTACAATTTATCAAGCGTTTCTATATACAGTACAACTATTTTCTTCATGTGCCTCGACAATCATCGACTTTAGCAGTTTTCTTCCCATTTTTTAAAGGAATAACATTAAGTTTTAAGATTATTAACAACTCTATATACTTCCAAGTTGATCGAGAGCGTCCGGTATGCACTGAAAGTTTTCCGAGGGACTATAAGAAAATAGTTGTACTGTACAGTTGTGTAAAGGCAGGCGCATTCCCAGCTTACTAGCAGGTATACTGGTTGTGGGACAGGTACAGTGACCGTGTCATTAGCGAGCAGGCGATCCAACCTCGGTCAGTGATCAGCATTGCAATGGAGAATATTTGCTACTTTACAAAAAAAAATGCTGTAATACGCATGGGTGTGTGTGTAGAGAAGAATGCTGCTCGCGAGTGTTTCGATCAATGAATCCGTGAAATTATTCTGTAATATTAAACAGCTACCTTCTAATCGCCACGCGTATTATTCACAGAACATTGCAAGCCAAGCTATGTTTTAAAATATCCAATACATAGATTTTGTTTTCTAAATTTAACATCAAATACCATTTAGGTACATACGACTACCAGTTGACCGCCCTGATCGCCGAATCGGCAAAAGACAATGGTAATTTCTATTGTGTCTAAAATAATATTGACAGGTTATAGGAAACACTGCAAGCTTTACAATAATCTAATAAAAAAGTAAATTCTTAAAATTTTAATCAATGAAAAATGACATAAAAAATATAGGTAATACCTATGGCTTATGTGTAATAACAAATTATTAGATCATATATTATTTACATTATATTATGTATGTAAAGATGTTATTAAAAATTATTTGGACTTTGGAGATTATTATCCTTTCAAAGATAAATGAAAATAATCTTTCAAACAATTGTAGCAGTCTGCCGATTGTTTTGAACTAGCATTGCATATGTCTTTTAACCACTGCTCGAATTTGTTTTTGTCTTTCTTCATCACCAGAAACTGTCCCAACACCGTGTAAGCCTGAAAAAAAAAATTTTTTGGTTTAATTGTGCATTTCGCTGGATGATATTTTATAACCTATTCCCACTTCGTCTGTGCTGATGTTCAGGTAGATAAATCTAAAAAATATCAGCTTTCAGTGAATTTAAGTCACACCTTCTAGACTCATAATAGTGAGTTAAATTGGTGAAGAAGGTAAACTATTTATACGTAAGAAAAATTTTTGGCAATAATATATTTATTTATTTATATACACTTTATTGTACACCAAGACAAAAACAATATTACACATGGAAACCTTAAAATTAAAACAAACATACAACAGGCGGCCTTATCGCGTTCTGCGATCTCTGCCAGGCAACCCAGAATAGAGAGAGATAGCCTGGACACGACATGGGGTTGCACTTGGTGCAAGTTTGAATAAAACAATAAGTAACAAACATAAAAAGCACTAAATATAAAATACTAAAATAGATACATAAATACATACAAATATACAGTCAAGAAAGTACATACAGATAGTGCTCCTTCACCAGTCTTTTAATGATAGGTAGTGATTGCGCGCGTTTTATTGTTACAGGCAATGAATTCCATAGACGAGCGGCCTAGACAGTAAAAGATTTGTCCAGGAAGATAGTGGAATGCATTGGCATTTTAAGTTTCATGTTATCCGATGACCTAAGAACTTTCATGTGCGAGTCACATAAAAACTGAAATCGATTTTTGGGGTAAAGAGGGGTGGATGGGAAATAATTTAAAATATACAGGAGGGAAAGAATATGAGCATTCCTGCGAGTTTAATTGGCAACCATCACTTGAGTTTCTCGCGGAATTCTGAAACGTGGTCATATTTGCACAAACCAAGTATGAACCTTATACAAAAATTATGAAGACGCTCAAGTTTATCAAGTTGTACTTCAGTGAGGTCAAGATAGCTGGCATCAGCATAATCAAGGATGGGTAGAAAAAGAGATTGAGCAAGCGCAATCTTGGTGGCAGTCGGCAGAAAATTACGCAGTCTCCTCAGAGACCCAGCAGATGCGAATAGCTTGCGGCTAACTTCCTGTAGCTGGGCAGTCCAAGAGAAGTTCTTGTCAATGAATATCCCCAGGTTCTTAAAATTCTCGCTAAAGGGTACAACAGAGTTATCAAAAGAAACATGGGGATGAGTCGTCCAGTCGATCCTTGAGACCAACCTTGAACTGCCCACCACCAAAACTTGCGTTTTATAGGGTTCACCGTAAGCCCGTTCCTCTTGCTCCGGTCGCATATACGGGCCAGATCACTATTTAGGGTCAAGATATCCTCAGATAGATTACCAAGAGGAGATCGTGTGTAAATTTGAAGATCATCTGCAGAAAGGTGGTAGGAACAAATTAATTCATTGTATATTGAGTTAATAAAAACTGCGAAGAGTAAGGGAGATAGAACGCCGCCCTGAGGTACCCCGGCAGAAGTACTACACCAGGAAGATAAGGTCTCCCCGATGCAAATACGTTGTCGGCGACCAAACAGGTAACTAAGAAACCATTCAACAACCGATGGAGATAAGGACGCCAAGTAATACATCGAAATCCACGGTATTAAAGGCATTACTGAAATCCAGTAGAGCCAAAACCGTTAGATTACCCATCTCCATGGCAGGCCTTATATCGTCCGTAATATTCAGAAGCGCTGTATTTGTGCTATGACCAGGGCGGAAGTCAGACTGGATGGATGTATTTTTCTCTCCAAAAATAATCTCCTTAACCCCAGTTAAGGAGATTATTTTTGGAGAGAAAGGTGCTTATTTGGTTGTGGATTACCCGTTCAAGGACTTTGGATAGGAAAGGCAAGACGGATATTGGACGATACTCGGAGAAGGATGTGGGATTGGACTTTTTAGGTAAAGGAATTACTTGAGCATCTTTCCATGAACTTGAAAGGACACTGCTAGACGCAGAAAAATTGGGGATGAGGCAAATGACGGGCAGAATAATGTCCAGCACCGGGAGTAGCATTTTACGGCTGATACAGTCGCTTCCTACTGCGTTGGACGAAATCGGTAGTATGCTCTTCTTAACATCACATGCAGAAAATTTACCAAAAACAAATGGAGAATAACTGGGAGTCGGGAGAGATGAAAGATGATACAATGTATTTAATTTAGTTGTCCTATCAAAATTAAAATGTAAAAGTAGTAAAATGATTATTCATTGCGTCAATATTTACATCTTTAGGGATAGTTTCTTGTCTGGATTTACCGACCCCCAATGACCTTAGAATTTCCAAACTTTGGAAGCGTCTCCATTTTGGACAGAATCATGAATATGTTGGCGATTGGCATTCCTACACACCGTATTACAGTGAATATAGGTACCTAATTTAACTAAAAACAGAAGTTATCTGGGTGCATAATCAAATAGATGTCTTGTTTGGTAATAATATAATTTAACCAGCAGCAGATCTTATTAGGATAGTTCATATTCTAAAAATAACACCAAGCGGCACTTTTGAATGTTGCATTATAATTTACAAGTAATAAAAGTTGATTCTACCGTTGGATTTAATAACTCGAAAAAATTAGCTATAATAAAACATAAAAGCATATAATTGCAAATCAATTTGAAATTGTGTACTAATTTAATTATGCTCATTGAGGCGGGCGGGCTCTTATAGAAATATTAAATTACTTATTTTATTTTGTCGATATCCATCTATAAAGTCAATTTCCGACCCGACTTCAAGTACATCACTAATTGAGTAGCGAAGAACTTTCGCCGCGGTAGCGGCCGCCGAGCGCCAGATCCCTTCTATTGTTGGTAAATCATTTGGGTTAGATGAGGCTATAACAGTATGATGTTTTCTGATATTTACTTATTCACTACAGAATTTGGGCAGAAAATGAGGAAATATGAAAATTAGGTCAACTTAACGTTATATAAAAAGAGCAATATACTAATTGAAAATTATATGAGATGAACGTTATACTAAATGTTATTAGAGCAAAAGAAGTTTATATGAAATGTAATATTAGATCACATGAAATTAGGTTATTTGTTTTTATAGCATATGAAAATTATATCATGTAAGCGTTATTTCAAGTGATAATATATTATCTGTTATTGTGGCATATATTACACACCCCTTCTTCAATTGCCATCGTCTTTAGACGTTGTGAGCCGCTGAAACCGTTTCAATGTTCATGTAACAACAAAAATCCCTCTTCTTAGTCCGCATGATTATGCAAATAAGGAACCCTATTACTGCGCGTGGCCTGACACGCACTTGGCCGAGTTTTTTTAGAATTAATTTTTATTTGTCTACGAAACTTTTATGTTCATACGAAGTAAAAAAATAAGCAAGCCTGTCGAAAAAAAAAAAAATTATAGACAAAATTACCGGTTTAGCATTTCATGTAATAATTTTGTTATTGCGAAATATGTTTCCTTGTTACATGCTTTTTAGTATGTTATCTCCAAACTCGTGTTCCGTTAGGTCTTAATTAACTTTATTTTTAAAATATCAAAATCAAAATCAAATATTTTTATTTTACATAGGCCTACATGGGCACTTATAAAACGTCGACAAAAGGTGCACGGTTCGGGTTAGTCGTTTCCTATGGAGAAGAACCGGCAAGAAACTCCATGGTTACTCCTTTTTTTTTTTGTGCTTACAATATTTCCATGTTACAGCATTAGTACTTGGATATGCGGGGACAACGTAGGCCCGACAAGAAGTCGTACGAAATTGAAAAAAAAACAAATAAAAAAATAATGTACGAAATAAAAAGTTAACAAATGTTAACAATCATCTAGAAATCTAGAAAGCCTACAATGTTTACACATTCACAATCGGTAAAAGAATCTATACAAAGGTAAAAAAAAAAAAACAACACTAAATTTAACATGTGGCACAAATACTGTAATCAGTGCTGTAACTATTCTTAGCAAAGGGCTATAATGATGATTGAAAAATATTGTAAAAAGTCTAATCAAAAGAGAAAAAAAATGAGATTGAGAATAGTTAGAGATATCCATATATTTGTGCCGTTTATGAGTTACCAGGGAAGCCGCATGCGCAGAGGGTGTCAAAGCCAAAATTTTTATCTTCAACGTAGTCCTTGATTTTATAATATGCTTTTTTATTAAGGACACGTTTGATGTAGTTTTTGAACTTTCCATCGGTCAGTTCTATAACTGACTTAGGCAGCTTGTTATAAAAGCGTATACTGTTTATAAGAAAAGAATTGCTAGTTTTCGTTAATCTGAATTTGGGTATTACAATTTCGTGCTTACTGCGTGTATTTAAATTATGGAAGTCACTTCTAGTTTTGAAAAGCCCTCGATTTTTGCGGACATACAAAATACATTCCAAAATATAAAGTGAAGGTAGAGTCAGTATATCGATCTCTTTAAATTTTTCTCTGAGGAACTCGCGAGGACCCATTTTATAGATCGCGTGGATTGCCCTCTTTTGTAAGATAATAATTAAAATATGGGCAGAGAGCGCCGACTAAATTTCCTTAGTAAAAAGTCATAATTCGAGGTTTGGCTCTCGTCTCTTTCCTCCTCCAATATTGGACTAATTTAAAAGCTATTCCATAACCTGGTAAAGTAAGATATATACTATGTCCCTATGTTTTCCTTTTTTCATTTATAGCTGTTTAATTTGTACACTAAGCCTCTGTTGACAGCGCAATATTGAGCATTTTTTGAGGGCTCTAGTGCTTCTAAAGAAAATGTATCATCAAAAAGGATAACACAGGGACATTGTTTATATCTTTTACGGAATATCTTTTAAATTGGTCTAATATTGGAGGAGGAAAGAGACGAGAGCCAAACCTCGAATTATGCCTTTTTACTAAGGAAATTCAGTCGGCGCTCTCTGTCCCCGTTTCCTCTTAATGTTTTGTTTTGGAAGTCGGTTTGATTTTTTGAAAACAACCTACGCATCATGGACAGCTACTACAAAAATAATCATGACAATAAATGTACATGGATGTCACCTAACGCGATGATAAGAGATGAAATTGATTACATTTGTAACAAACAGACCAAGGTTGTTTATGAATATTAACAACTCAACTACTACACAGACCACTTCGAGAAGAATTATATACAATAAAACTTAAAACGTCAAGAAAAAACAGGCATCATACTAAACAACCATTACTTCTACCACTCCCAAAAACCATTTTAGGATCTTTAAACACATATTTAGGAACAATAAATAATCTCAAGGAAATACAAGACAAATACGATGCCCTGAGAAAAGGAATTTAAAGATTTCGAAAGCAAAATTAAAGGAAATAAAACTATAAAAGATAAATTAGGACCAGAAGCGAGAGAGCTGATTATACAAAGGAAAACTAAGTTTAAAGACAGGAAAAATACAAGCATGATATAGCAAGAATAAGCAAAGAAATCAACTTAAACATACGTAAGCAGATAAAAAACAAGAACCGACACAATAAACTTTCACATAGAAAAATCAGGTGGCATCAAGAAAGTATGGACTGAATTAAGGGAGAAACTAAACTGGATCGACTGTATAAAAAACAAATAGAATTGAGATAATGGATGCAGCTACAGACTACTACCGGGAATTTTACTCTGGCAATGAAATATTAGCCGACGGTCAACCGGCCGATTACAATAACAGTAACCAGGAAGAGCTTACTTGTATACTGAGAGAAGAAGTAGACAAGGTTATCAAATCACAGAAGAGAGGGAAAGTGCCAGGAGGAGACGGTATATCTAAAGAACTGTTAATACGAGTAGGAACCTCTGAAGTAACACTACACATCGACACAGATCTTTTCAATTAAATTTTGCGCACAAAGTATATACCTCACCAGTGGACTGTGTCAACTATAATACTACTACATACAAAAGGAAAAAAAGACGATATAGCTAATTATAGACCCATCAGCTTGATGTCTACAAAACATTTACAAAAAATAGGACATTTCGAAACTATAATAATAAACAAAATCTTCTTGAGGCTTTTATCAATGACAATCCTATCTATAAAGCAATTTGCATGTGCGAGACCTGGCTAAACAAGGATAAATTAGATGTTTTACATTTTTGCGGATATGACTATCGAATATTGTATAGAAGTGTTTGCATGTAAGCTATTAAAGCAAAACCTTATTAAAGTTGTTATGTACTGGAATAGAAGAGAGGAATATACGTTTATCAGTCAATTAAAACCAATAATGCATTGTATAAATAAGAAATATATTTTTTTTACGTAGGAGGATAGGAGATTTTAATATAAATATTTTAGAAAATAAGCTTAAAAACTAACCTGCTGATCAGTCTTTTCTTAGAGTACAAATTCGTACAACATACAAAAAATCAAAAAACCAGATATATCCTCCGTCTGCACAGCAGGATTTTCTACTTGTTTACGTCTTTTTAGTTCGCTTTTTAAGCAGTCGGAATTTTCATGGCGCCCAAAAGCCGCCATTTTTCTATTTTCCAATTTTAATGTCGCCAGTGACACTCGCAAGATTAAGTCGATTGACGTATGAATCATTAAAATCGGCCAACGCGTTTGGTCTCTGGAATGCCATATAGGAACAAACACATACATACATACACACACGTACATACATACATGCATAGACTGATAAACATATTACCCTCTTTTGGCAGTCGGGTAATAAAAGAACCTACGCGTATCTCACAAACTACATCACCATGTTTGGATTTGATTATCACGAATTTTAACGATAACAATATATTTACAACCGTATAGAAGAACTAGATTTTTCAGACCACAGCGGAACAAACATACGTATGATACAAAAACAACAACCTTAACAGTCTATTTGGTTTGCCAATAAAATAATTTTTAACACAAGCAATATTCAAAAATTTTAATCCAAGCTAAACAACCAAAACTGGAACAATATCATACTGCCAAATAAAAATGTAGATGAGTATGATGATGATGAACTATCAATCTTTTCATAACACACTGGCAGATATCTTAGATGAATGTATCCCTACACGTTGACTTAAATTGAAAACAAAATATAATAATTATTGGCTATTAGAAGTTAAGGTGATGAAATCATATAGAATAAATTCTTGGCGGATAAAAAAACGAGACCTATCCATTGAAAATATGACCAGGTTTAAAAGTTACCTTAAATGCCTTTCTTTTACTCAAACTTACCAAACCAATAATGCTAATAAAGCATACGATTATTTTTTAGAACAGTTTCGCTGGTTATACGATCTTTGCTTTCCATATAAATTGGTAAATGTTAGGATAAATAAAAACATTAAATGGGTCTCACGTGGCATCCGAGTGTGTAGTAGAAAACAAAGATATATACTATGGAAATACAGACGCGAACCATAAATTTTTAATAAAATCACCTTCAGAAACTACTCGCGCAGGTTTCGGAAAATTATTAAATTAAAGCAGAAAGCACAAAATAATTATTTTATTAACACCTCAAGCAATAAATCTAAAGCATTTGTATTAGCTCTGGTGTATTTCCGGACAACTTAAAAACAGTAATAGGTTTGAACCTCTTTAAAAAAAAAACGATAAGAAAGATCTCGCAAATTATAGACCAATTGCATTAATATACCAATTTTTGCAAAGGCTATGGAAAAAATCCGCTACGACTCGATCAATAATTTTCTATCTAAATATGACATTTTATGTGCAGAAAAAAAGGGTTTCCGAAAGAATAAAGGCATATATATGGTCGTTTATGATCTGATAAATGTTATTATGCAAAATGTTGATAAAAAAGTACCAGTTTGTGCACTATTTACGGACATGACGAGGGCATTTGATTGTGTTGATCACGAAATCTTAGTAAATAAATTAAATGCCATAGGAATCAGAGGAAATGTACTTGAACTTTTAAAATCCCACCTCAGCAACCGTAAGCAGCATACAAAGATCACAAAAATATGCCTCAAAACTAAGAGTGCGAAAAAAATCTTGTACCTACTTTCTGTGCAAATAAATCATTATTCTATTCTATTCTAACCGTTGGTATAAAACAATCTTGTAAAAATAAAAGACTATTAAATATTATTTGTGTGTAACAGGCGCCCTGTTATTCCTTATTTACATTAACGACCTTCCCAAAACCATAGACGGGCCATATGTACTGTTTACAGATGATATTTCTATCCTCACCTCATGCCAAATGATTGACAATATAAATGAAAAACTTACCACCATTCTTAATCAAATAATAGACTGGGTGAGCGAGCATAATCTTGAAATTAACTTTACCAAAACAAAATTAATTACCTTTCACCCCCGGCAAAAAATCGAATTAATTTAAACTACACATATAATCAACAAAAAATAGTAGCAGTTAATGATTTCACTCTCCTAGGTTTGACAATAGATACTCATATAAACTGGAAAACCCACATACAGAAAATTAAATCGAAAATTTCAAAGTTTTCATATGCTCTCCGTGAAAGAAGCCGGGTTTTGTTAAGGCGTTACGCGGAAAAAAAAAATATGTTGAGGAGAGTTTCAAAAAACAAAATGATAAAGAATATGTACACTCTAGTGAAGAATCGAACAGACGTGTGCCACGTGTTCAGCGTGGTCATCACCCTTCGACATTCATGGTTTGGCTTGGGGTGTCCTATTTAGGTCCAACAGCGGTGTTTTTTGGTGAAAAAGGAGTGGAAACCAGTGCCCTCGTATATCAAAACAGTCTTAACAAACATTGTGGAACCTCTTTCACAAACAATGTTCGAAAACAGGCACTGGGTATTCCAACAGGATTCTGCGCCGGCTCATAATGCAAAAAGTACCCAAAACTGGCTCACGACCCGTGGAATCGACTCTATCAGGCATAAGGACTGGCCCTCATCCAGTCAAGACTTGAATCCCTTCGATTACAAAATATGGCAGAACTTAGAGGAGAAGGTCTGCACTAACCCCATCGCAACTTGACGTCACTTAAAGCATCCCTGATTAAAGCAGTCTCCGATATTAATATGAACGTCGTGCGTGCTTCGATTGACGACTGGCCTTGCAGATTGAAGGCTTGTATAGAAGCAAGAGGAGGACATTTCTAATAATTTTAATGTGGTTTAAATCTGTAATTTTATACCTTTTCATTTGATATATAAATGGTTGTAGTGCGTAACTCATTGTGTCATTTATTTAACTTTCCACATGTGACAAAACTTATGACCGTCTGGCCAAGTACATTATGGATGCAATATATTGAATTTGAATTTGAACTTTACAATGTCAATTGTTTGAGTTTTGAGTTCTGGTGGGCGAAATTTGGTATTATTTTGGTTATTTGAATTTTATTATTAAGTTTAATACTGTTATGTTATGTATTGTTTCAGTTTAACAATCTAGATAAAAATAAACGAGTTAGTAGATTATTTTGTTAGCTGATTATTCTATAAATTTAACCATTGAATTGAATTCAGTTTCGGCACCGATCACTTGCGATTTAAATAAAAAAAATGGCATCACAATTTGTTTAAATTTTGAGTTCCTATTAGAATAAATTTTTTGTCACTTTTTAGAGTTCCGTACCTCAAAGGGTAAAAAAAAGGAAACCTTATAAGATCACTTTCTTGTCCGTCTGTCCGTGTGTCACTACCGATTTTCTCAGGAACTGGTGGACCTAGCAAGTTGCTAAAAAATCTAGGTCCTGAGTCAACACGTAAAAAAGATATAAGCAAATTTAGATTTCCGCGAAAACTTAAGTACCAAAATTAAAAAAAAAACAAGTTGAAAATTAAGGTAAATTTTGGTACTTATAAGTTTTCGTGAAAACCTAAATTAGCCCATATCTTTAAAACTTAGCCACGAATAAAAACTATACCAATTTTATTATGGCGCTATAAAGAGTAGGTAGGTGCGCACGAGTTCGACTCGCACTTGACCGGTTTTTACTAAATATTTTTATTAATAAAAATTGATAGTAAAAAAAACCTTTTATATCAATTAGTTTTACTACCTGTTGTAGGTATTTCTTAACTATATCTTTAGTTTTTTTTGTTTCTTCTACACCCTTAGTCTCTGATTTAATTGACTTTTACTACCCATTAAAAAAAATCGAGCTAGAGCTGTTGAAAATCCATGTCGTAAGGGGCTTTTTCTAAAAGATAGGATTATTTTAATTATACCAATCGATAGAGCTTGCGCCGCTGATTCCAAATATTCCGGCGATGTACAGTCGATGCAGTACCCAAGTTAGGTCTACAGTGGGCAATACTGGCAGCTTCAGTGTGGTAGTCGGCTTGCACCAAGGGTCGGCCCTCAGTCCCTATCTCTTCCTATTGCTAATGGACGCTCAGTCAGACGTCGGACATACAGGAAGAGGCTCCCTGGTGTGTGTTGTTTGCCGATGACGTGATGGTTGCCGAGAGTGGCCTAGAGGTCCAGAGCAGATTGGAGGTGTGGTGGCACAGACTGGAGAGTGTTGGCCTGAAATTGAGGAGAAGCAAAACTGAATACTTGCTTTGCGATTTTGGCGGTCTCTCCAGTACCATGCCCATAGCTCCCACTGGAACACCCATACCAATCTGCTCCGACTTCCGGTACCTAGAGTCGCGTCTCCAAGAAGATGGCGAGGTAGACCGAGACGTAACACACCGGATCAACTCAGGATTGATGAAATGGCGACAGATCACTGGAACAACTTGCGACCCACGGATAAAAGGTTAAAAGGGAAAAGTCCCTGATTAGACCTGTCATACTGTATGGATCAGAATGTTGGGCTGTGAAAAAGATGGATGAAAAGAGATGAGAATGTTGAGATGGATGTGCGGCGTGACGAGATTGGATAAAGTGAGATATGAGTATATTGGAGGCAGTTTGAAAGTGAAGCCAATGACAGAAAAGTTGAAGGGAAACCGTTTGTCCTGGTATGGTAATGTGATGAGGAGGGATGAAATGCATGTTACTAAAAGAGTTATAAATATAAATGTGGATGGATGGAGAGGGAGAGTAAGGCCGAAGAATCCATCCATCTTGGATTATATGAGGAGTGATATGAAAGAAAAGGGAGTCAGTGATAGCGTGACAGGGGACGGTATGAAAAACGAAAACGGGTTGCGCCGACCCAGAGTAACATGGGATAAGGGCAGGAAGGTGATGAATTAATTTTCGAAATGTCCTTTACAACAGTTGAAATTTCCGGTAACTATATGCAATCGAACTCGCGACTCTTGCGTCTCATCCGGCGCTCTAAACCACTGCGCTAAACGGGTCGTCGAGTTATGAAAAAAACTACTACTACTACTTTTTGGTCTCGCACGGGGTAATTTATTTTTTATTATTGTTTGTGTTTTGCTTATCTCGTGTCTCCTGTGCGGGTCGGTCACAAATAAATATGTAGCGGCACCAACGCCGCCACTTACGAACCAATGACATGACGTCACACAAATCCTGCATCGCGCAAGTAAAGTTTTCGGTGCGATTTGAACACATACAACATGCCGTACCCTGACCAAAAAATCAGCATGTGATATTAGCATTCCTATTGGCCTAGCGGCACTGGTGGCGCGATGAATTACAGTAGTTAATACGCCCAGATTTTAGAATAAAGTCTTTATAAAATCGAATATTGGTCTTTTGAAAAAAATAAAACTTACAAAATGTTCGTTATCAAATTGTCTATCCATTAGTGTTAGTATAAAAAATAATTAATGAACACTTTACGAGGTGATGCATGCTATCAATAATTATTACTCATTTTTATGTTGACACGATTGACTATGAATTATTACTAACCAAACTTGAATATTACGGTATCAGAGGAAAGTCCTTACAGCTTTTTAGATCATACTTACAAAACAGGCGGATGTATGTAGGAGTAAAAAGCTTCGATGATACTAATCACGAAGTCGTATACACTTCTAAAATTACAAGCATAAAACGTGGTGTGCCTCAAGGCTCAATTTTAGGACCAATATCATTTATTATTTTTACAAATGACTTGCTAAACTTTATGGACTACGTTAAGCCTGATGTTAGACTTGTTGTATTTGCAGATGACACTAATATAATAGTTGGGGCAAATGACTCAAACGAATTGGCCAAAAATGTTAATGAAAGCCTAGAAATTATCTGTAATTGGTTTACAGCCAATAACCCTATACTAAATACAAATAAGACAAACATTATTTTATTTAAGACTACAACTCGTAATAATGACAATATAGATGTACAAATCAAAGATGACCAGATTGTAATAGTTGACAAAGTTAAATTCTTAGGGATGAACATAGACGTGCATTTAAACTGGAAACATGAGCTAGCTGCTATTGACTGTTCAATCTCATCCGCATGCTATGCACTTAGGAGCCTAAGAGATCTTTTGGATCTGAAGCAACTAAAGGCTGTATATCACGCGCTAGTTGAATCAAGGTTAAGATATAGCATCATGTTTTGGGGTAACAGTTATAGTTACAACTGTCAGAAGGCATTTATTTTACAGAAACGTGCCATAAGGACTATAATCAGGATCTCACAAAGAGACTCATGCAGAGACCACTTTAAAGAACTAAACATATTGACTGTACCAAGCTTAAACATATTAGTAGTCCTTATTCATTTTGCTAAGTATATTCATCAGTATGAATCACAAGAGGAACGTAAAATTAGAGAAAGCACAAGACGGAAGGACCTCAAACACAAAATGTCACCAAATTTTAATATAGCAAAACATTGCTACAGGTACCAAGCTGTGGAATTATTTAATAGGTTACCGACTGAGTTAAAGTCATTAATTTATAATTTTCACTCATTTAAAACTAAGTTAAAAGCCTTCTTGTTGGCAAAATGTATAATACTCGGTGTCAGAATTTATCGCAGGTAATGTAAAATAATGAATTTTATTTTATTTATGACGTGCAGTGTATTATCTTGACAATATAATAATTACTTGACATATATTGGATTAATTTGAATTGTATATTTATTTTTTATTACTTGCTTTGTAAAAGAACTTGACATTATAATTTATTACTTTTTGACATAGTATTGGATTAATTTTAATTGTATTATTATTATTTCATTTTTATGACATGCATTGTATTACCATGACTTTATAATTTGTTACTTGTGACATGTATTGGAATAATCTGAATTATTATTTTTTATTTATATGACATGCATTGAATCTACTTGAAATTTTATTATTATTTGTGACATTATACTGGATGAAGTTCAAATCACAAGGGTTTTTGTAACATATTTTGGTATTAACTTGACATTGGAATTTTTACTTTTGACATTATTGGAATAATTTGTTTTTTTTTTTGTTACATTTAATATTATATAATGACTGGACATTATAATTATTATTTGTGATGCACATATATTGGATTAATTTTAAATTATATTTTCCTGAAACTATTGTAATAACTTGACAAAATAATTCATTTTTGATAGGTAGGTATATTTTAATGTTACTCAATTTTCTTTTTGCAATTTTAATTATGTAATGTTCTACACAATGTAATTGTTTGAGAATAAATAAATGAAATGAAATTAAATGTTGTTCGAAGGCGATTAGTGATACTTACACCACTATAAAAAAGGTGTGCTACCATTTTAGAATCAACATTATGTAGAAATTTAATGTATTTTTATTAATTGATACTTCTTTTTAAATAAAGAGTAGATAGCTCTTAAAATCTGCACAAAAACGACTAGCGCGGCGTTTTGATCGGGGAGGCGCCTTAACACGAAAAACGGCAATAAAATCACGTTTGTTGTATGGCAGCCCCACTTAAATATTTATTTTATTCTGTTTTTAGTATTTGTTGTTATAGCGGCAACAGAAATACATCACCTGTGAAAATTTCAACTGCCTAGCTATCACGGTTCATGAGATACAGTCTGGTGACAGACGGACAGACAGACAAACCAGACGGGCCGCGGAGTCGTAGTATTAGGATCCCGTTTTTACCCCTTGGGTACGGAACCCTAAAAACGCCCATCCCTAAAAGGCGATTACTGGGGGGTGAGTGACAGATGTATACAAGTCATATACATCTGTCCCTTATTCGATCTCAAATTGATACCGCTCTAAGAGCGTATGGTCACCCCCCTGATCTGTTTCTTGATGTCTATTCTCAGGGGTGCTCGGCACCCACTGGTCATTTCTCATGAGTGCTCGAGCCCCCGAGCACCCACGGAGTCGGTGCCCCTGACTGGATGAGATTACATAATTTGAATGATATTAATTTGATAATACCTACATAGGTATAAAAGCAAAACCAACAAGTTGTTCTTATTTTTTTAAATTGTTTCAATGTTTTAACAATCAGCCTTACAAGCAAATTATTAAAACAATACCTTCTTTAACTCACGTAAATACAAAGTCTTTTAGAAACAGGACAAGTACTTTTCCAGATATGCTTCTATTTGTACAGATAAAATCAACTAAAAGACGATTTTTTTTTTTTAATTTATAGATGAAGTAAATTTTTGTGTTTATTAAGCAAGTACTGTTTGAATTATAGAGCACGCTCTTATATTTGCGACAGTCATAATTTTATTACTAAGGACTTAATTTTAATAGCAAACTTACTAAATGCGCTTCCGCAAGATTTTATATTGACTTTTTTGGTCTAAATAATTGGTTTCTCCTTTAACCCGGCGATATTGTCTTTGAGTAATATGGTGACCATCTAGTAAACAAAACTTAATTATGGAAATAACAAGCTATAGAATAATAATAATAATACACAAACCAAGTTAATGAGATTTTTACAGTGGTATTTGGGATCTTTTTAATCAGTAATTGCTCTCTCTAAATGGTTGGCAGCTAACAATCTTTTACTGAACGCGAAAAAAACAAAATGTCTAAAGTTCTCTTTACCAAATATACCGCAACGTGACCTAAATCTAAATCTTGACGGCAAAAATCTTGAAATTACAACGGAAACTGTATTCCGTTATAATTAAATTAAATTTAAATTAAAAAACCATTCCTTGTCGTTAGGCCAAGGGTAAGTGGTATTCGGGTCCACGGGCGCGCCGGAGCTCGCGGACCGCATGTTTCTGCAAATGAGCTCTGTCAGAGACACCAACTATCGTTTCGCTACCAGGGCATGCCTCATAGTTGTCGTTCGACAGACAGTCCTGCCAAGACTATGATGACAAGCTTATCTTAAAAAAACCATGTCGCTCACAAGAGTTTTTACACCATGAAACAAAACTGGTACGTAATGACTATTCTTACTAATTGTTATTTTGAATGTCGATTTCTCCTGGTATTTCAGACCCTTTCCATAATTTTGATGGTCAGTTTCCTTGTCTTTAGATATCAGTTGAGCCGACTTTCGGCTCTTTACCCCGGGACAGAACGAATGACCTCAGGAGTACCTGCAGTCTTCGGGGTTCCGAACATCTTTCAACGGGTTCCGTACATATTTTATTAAAAAAATCGTGAACGTTTGAAGAGGTCCTACGGAAGACGATAATAACGTACAAATATTTTATTTTTTTATTTTTTTGTTTATATTTATGTAGTTTACATTTTAAGTTACCGTAGTTAAAAACTTTTATTACCTTACTTGTGTCATGTTACGGTATCGTACTTTAATTGTATGCTTAAGCCATCATTGGACCCGTTGCAACCGCGTTTGAAGATTAGGCACGTGATTTCCGCTTTATTCTTTTATGCCTTGCCATAATTTAATTTTTTTAAATAACTTGTTTTACTTTTTCACTATTTTTATATTTTCGGTGTATTTTATTTTAATTCAAAATTATACGTTATCGTTGCGTTAAAAAAGTTTTATTTATTTTAATTTTATAACGCTACAATATGCAGTAAGGAAGATAAGGCAGTTAACCGATGTAGCCACAGGTAGGCTAGTATACTATGCTTATTTCCATAGTATTATGTCTTATGGCATTCTGCTGTGGGGATCAGCAGCAGACGTTGACTCAATTTTCATCTTACAAAAGAGGGCAATCCGCGCGATCTATAAAATGGGTCCTCGCGAGTCCGTCAGAGAAAAATTTAAAGAGATCGCTATACTGACTCTACCTTCACTTTATATTTTGGAATGTATTTTGTATGTCCGCAAAAATGGAGGGCGTTTCAAAACAAGAAACGACTTCCATAATTTGAATACACGCAGTAAGCACGAAATTGTAATACCCAAATTCAGATTAACGAAAAGTAGCAAGTCTTTTCTTATAAACAGCATACGCTTTTATAACAAGCTGCCAAAGTCAGTTATAGAACTGACCGATGGAAAGTTAAAAAACTACATCAAACGTGTCCTTATTAAAAAAGCATTATATAAAATCAAGGACTACGTTGAAGATAAAAATTTTGGCTTTAGCTCCTTCTGCGCATGCGGCTTCCCTGGTAACTCATAAACGCCACAAGGGGGTGACCATAAGCTCTTAGAGCGGTATCAATTTGATATCGAGTAAGTGACAGATGTATACACGTCAGATACATCTGTCCCTTATTCGATCTCAAATTGATACCTCTCTAAGAGCTTATGGTCACCCCCCAAATATGTGGATGTGTCTAACTATTCTCAATATATTTTTTTTCTCTTTTAATTAGACTTTTACAATGTTTTTCAATCATCTTTATAGCCCTTTGCTAAGAATAGTTACAGCACTGATAACAACATTTGTGCCACATGTTAAATTTATCGTGGTCAGATTTTTTTTTATTTGTTTTTTTTTACCTTTGTATAGATTCTTTTACCGATTGTTTTGTGAATGTGTGAACATTATAGGCCTTCTAGATTTCTAGATGATTGTTAACATTTGTTAACTTTTTATGTCGTTTTAAATTTTTTTTGTTTTATTAATTTCTCACGACTTATTGTCGGGCCTACGTTGTCCCCCCATATCCAAGTACTAATGCTGTAACATAGAAATATTGTAAAAACAAACCATTTTTAAAAGAGTAACCATGGAGTTTCTTGCCGGTTCTTCTCCATAGGAAACGACTAACCCGAACCATGCACCTTTTGTCAACGTTTTATAAGTGCCCATGTAGGCAAATGTAAAATAAAAAATATATATTTTGATTTTAAGTAATAAGAATGAAGTCCATGAAGTCTGAATAATTTATTTATTTTATTTATTTATTTATTTATAGTTAATTAAAACGATACAAAGACCAATTGATAATAAAATAATGTAATACTAATGTAATAAAATAATACTAATGTATTGTAGCAGTAAGTATTTGTTTTTAACAAAGCTCAGAGTTGCAGATATTATATTTTCATAATTATTTATGCAGAACCCACCACTCTACCAAACAATATCAGAAATATAAAGAAAAGTCTTCATCTCAGTTCTCATACCAATTTCTAAAGGGACATTTCGGCAGATTACTACTGAGGTTTTCAATAAACTATTTCAGTAACAAATCCGTTCCAAGGAAATGTTTAATTCGTTTTTTGTTCATGTAACTTTAAACTGATTAATTCTAGTGAAAGATGATATTCATAATGGGTTCCTAAAGAGCTCTAATCTTTACCAAAGGCTTTAACTTGCTGCTGACCACTATCGGTGGGTAGACTAAAATGCCTTGGCGTTCGTAGTTCACGGGCCAGGGTTTGGGCGGCCTTGAGCTAAAGGAATAATTTTCTCTTTTCAAATGAGGACAAAATCTCTACATCGTGTATTATCTACTAAACAATTGGCATAGTTCGACATGTATAGCTTAATATTACTAATAGTTAAATAATCACTGTTTACAGACCTTATCAAATCCCGCAAGTTCCAGTCTTTTCCCCAATACTTCACCGATACCTGCTAATTCGGTTACAGGCTTCTCCCCAACGGGTTCACCAACGAAGTTTCTATGTTTTTTTGTTGTAGCCGCCACTGTCGATGTGTTTGCCATTTCTTTCAGAAATAATATACAATAGTTTGATAAATGTAAGTTCAGACTTGCACACTCTTTGGAATACTAGTTAACAATACCGAATGAGGCGATGATTAATTTAAATGCAAGCCCGCAAACAACAAGCAAGTTAATAAGCGACGGAGGAGGGGATGTATCTGCGCACGGGTACAGTCGCGTTATAAAGTATAATTTATGTCGATGGATATACCTATATAAATATCTTATCATTATAAATTATCAACTGGTCCTTTTTCAGCTTCTTTCTTCATAAAACAATATTAATACAATAAATCATTTTTCTTTCCTTCATTTTTAAAACCATAATCGTGCAAAGAAAGTTGTGTGTGTGACTGTATTTTGGGAGCGAATGAAGCGTGATCTCAGCGCGGAAAGCATGCGTCCCATTGGTTGATGGTTCATCACATCATGAACCACCAACCAATAGCGTGCGCGCACAGAAACAGTGCAGCCAGATTTGTCGAGCCCCAAGTCGCCAAAAAGTTCGTCCCAAGTAGCCTAAATTCGCCCAATTATAATGGTAAGTAGCCTAAAATCGCCGAATATTGCCGACTTGATCCCAGTTTTTTAAGCGCTTTATCTTATTTTTAACTTATCTAGTATATTTTTTTGTTACTGTTGTTGTCAGTTACCTACTAACATCAAAATGTATACTAAAAGTTAAAATATAAAATATTAAAAGTCCTTACAGCTACTTTATAAAAATCTAGCACATTTTTTATAAAAATCAATAATTTGTAACCATTTTATTAATATCCGCGTAGGAAATCAGCCCCACACTATTAGTTCAGTTTAGTGCCAGTTCAATTAGAAAAAAAATAAGAATACATTTAAATAAAAGAAAATGATTTTATTACTTACCTATTTATTTATTCCACCAATTTTTCATAAAATATATGTCAATGTAAATAAATTATTTCAATAGAGATCCTACTTTTAACAATGTTTTTAACCGAAACTTCCCCGTAATGTCCTGTAGTCTGTGAAAACATTCTTCGTTCTTCAATTTCCATTGTTTCCTTGAACACACTTCAAGCTAATATCAACTTTAATACTTTAGACACAATAATCATTATTGGCTCTACATAAAAAAAAAACAGCATTTCTTTATTTTCCCTGTGTTGTCGCGACTGATTTATGATAAAAAATAGTGATGAAGTGATAAAAGTATTTTACAATGCATGTCCTCGAAAAGAGCGTTTTCCAAGCAGCCAAACTGTGCGGAAAGTGTCACTTTTTTTACTAGTGCTTTTTACTTTCCTCTACTTTTTTTATTTTTAAGTCCAACGTCAGCCCGCCGCATAGAGTTTTTATTATTTGAGAAAAGTTTTAAAAATTAGTTAAGTACTATCAAAATCTAAATCTAGAGTAATTAAAAACGCCTTTAATGAAGTATTAGTTTTATTTTACCTTTTATATGTATGAATCATCATACATATAAAAGGTAAAATAAAACTAATTATTATTATTTAGATTTTGATCAATAAATTAATTTTAAATATTCATTAAATATGTTTGGCAGAATGAATATTTTGCTCGTGCCTTTTTGCGTTACGACGTGACAGCTATTTTCACATGCGTAGTAGATATGCCCGAGGAACTATGAACTATTAGTTAATCTGTGGATATGCTGAGCGCCCTTGAATAAGCGCCATTTTATTAATTTCTTGCTTGGTTCAGATATTTTTTTTTATTTCCTCGCACAATGCATAGTAAAATGTTGTATGATACACGTGCGTAAGATGATTTCCGACTCGTGTTGACTTATCAACTCACTCGCTTCGCTCGCTCGTGAATAAAAATACCACTCATCAGAAATCACCTACTTTCCGCACTTGTAGCATAAATAACTATTGATTGTCAGTTATTTTCATAATTCCTCAGATAATGTTATATTAGACAGTCTCATTCCAAAATCGCCTAAAATCGTCCAATTCTTTTTCTGAGGTTGCCTAATTGGAGAAAAGTCGCTGATCGTAAAAATTGGGACGCCCTGGCACTCTTCTGAGTAGACTAAATGGCGAAAAGTCACCCAATCTGGCTACACAGCACAGAAATACACATCATCATCATCACATCTTCAGCCTATTAATGTTTCCACTACTGGGACACAGGCCTCCTCTCTGCGAGAGGGAATGGGCCATTATCCACCACGCGGGCCCAGTGCGGGTTGGTGGATGTCATATGTCTTCGAATTTTTGGTTCTAGGACATGCCGGTTTCCTCACGATGTTTTCCTACACCGTTTTGAGAGCAGTGGTGATGAAATAATTTACACAAAGTAAAGCGCATGCCTGGGCTCGATCCCACGACCTACAACTTGTAAGTCGCGGCCGATACCACTGGGCCACCACTGCTCTCAGAGATATACTGGCGGAGCGTAATACAATGTCTCTGTGTGGAGCATGCCCCCCGTCACGCCTTCTTCATACCACCAATTTGATCTATAAATCGCTCGGTGCGCAGGTTCAAGGCCAGCGTTCTATTTTCGTGACGGGACCTGTAAATTCAGGGTTGCCGCATTAGTAAACATCTGTCAAAAAAATCAAATCACAGAACATATTTATTTCACCTCAGCACCTCGAAGCAAACATGTTTTGCTGTTTAAAGACAGTGAGCGAAAATCGATTTTGCTGTTAGCGTGAGACAATAGTATATTATGCAACTAGTGAATAAAGGACGGTTTTAAAGCGAGGGCCATAGATGAATCACGAACAAGTGAAGGATTCTATCAACTGAATCACGACCGTAGGGAGTGATTCATGATGATTGAATCACGAGCATAGCGAGTGATTCAAGTGTTAGAATCCTAAGCGACGCGAGTGATTCATGGCCCTCGATATAAATCCGTTTTATTCAAGAGTTGCATACTATATTTTATACCATGACTACGAGAAAAAGAAAGATTTAAGCGAAAAGCACAAGGAATAATAACAAATAAATATTTTATTACCTTCAAAATTTACAAAAAAATGTTAAAACTCAGGTTTTCACATTTTTTGTAAATTGAAGCTGAACAGCATCTGTCTTTCATGGGCCAGTGTCCACCTCCGTTACGTTACATACTTATAATTAATTAAACACCAATGCAAATAGTATACAAATAAGTATTCACTAAACATCCCAGACTAAAATCAAAATCATGAAAATCATTATTGAAATCCTAAATATTAACAAACTGAAAATTAAATCGATGAAGAACTTTGAAAGTCGAGTATTCTTTGCACAAGGAGTTTGTATCGAGTATTTTAAGCGCAAGGAGGTTGTATAGCATTGAGATGGACTTCGAATATATATTGGTGTGTTCTAAATTCAAACACCAAAACAGTGAGAAAAAGCTGCTTTTTATTCACTGTTTTCAGTGAATAAAATAAGCTTTTTAGAGTGGGAATGGTATAAAGTAACTTTTTTTTTTTTTTTTAAATGCTGAGAACAGTGCTGGGTCTACTCACAACATTCAAAAGATTGGAACTTCACTTTGTTCTGGCCAAGTTATACGCGTTATCACGCGTGATTGGTTGAATGAATTTTCAACAGCCAATCACAGCAGATAACGCGTGCTTGACAATTTTTCACATTAATTCTGCGATAATTTAGAGGTGAGAAACTCGGCCTTAGTCACTTTCACTTCGATAAAAAAAGCGAGAGACAAGTCGATTCGAAGTTCGATTTACAAACCTAGTTCCAAAAAAGAAACCAACAATAAAACGTTCAGCTACACATCATAACTGTAAAATTTCAAATCATCTGTCAAGGATTAAATATAATTATTATACTTTTTTCTTAATAATTGAATTAATTTTTTTATAATCAATTAAAGTGATGTTGCAAAAAAAAATAGAATTTTATCATGTACCTACATAATTATTTAAAGTTATAATAGTACATTATGGTACAAGTGTGCAATGTTGGTGATTACCGCTGAGGCGCCATTGAGACCCGAGCCGTAGGTGAGGTTCTTAAGAGAGCCGAGGACGGTAATCATCAATACACACGTGTATCATACGACGTTTTTCAACACACTTTTGAAGAAAATAATACAAAAAAAAACATTTTCAACATGAAAAACGAGTTGTGAAAATTTTCCACAATGGCGGGCTCAATTAATCAGTTTTCCTATGCGCGCGCATTTAACAATGGCGATCGTCCATAGACTAAAAGAATGAGGTTTCTTTTTTTTGGCTTTTCGTGGATAGTGTTTTAGCCACGTACAAAATAGGTAATTTCAATTTTTCTTAATAACAGATCAAATAAAATTTATATTTGAGTGAAAGTTTTATTTATTAAGCACGTACAAGTTGAAATTATCTATTTAAATACGAAGTTGCTTGAAATGAGCAAGCAATAGGTACATTAATTTATTTGTACTATTGAGTACGATCTTTTTTGTATCGAAACTTTTTTAAGAACAAAGCAACCAATAAATTAAAAACTAAAACTCTATAACTCACTTGTGAATAATAGCAATGAAAAGTCACAGTTTGATAACAGGTATCATTATGTGCCTAATTGCGGTGAAATTAGAGCCACTTTATGAGCAAGTTTTCAACACACTTGCTCATAAAGTGGCTCTAATTTAACCGCTCCACTTTTTAGTCGTTATTGACGGGATCTTGCTTGCATTTTCGGCAACAAGCGCCGCAGGATAGAGTGGGGATTAATCTTAGAGGACTTGGATTACGCCGATGACCTATGCCTGCTGAGTCATACCCACGCTGACAAGCAAGCTAAATTGAAAGATTTAAGTCAGGAAGCGGCAGAAACGGGACTAAAATAAATACCCGGAAGACCCAAGAGATGAGATCTGGTGTGAAGAATACTTCACCGTTGCTGATTGGCACATAGGCAGTGGAACGCGTCCACTAGTTTACTTAGGTACCTCGGGAGCGTCGTGTCGGAAACTGGAGGTAGTGAAGAGGACATCGCTTCAAGGCTCGCCAAAGCACGAGCTACTTTCGCGCAGCTGAGACCTGTTTGGCAATCGCGGAAACTGACCCGAAGGATTAAACTCAAAATCTTCGGGTCAAACGTCAAATCCGTGTTGCTTTACGGTGCGAAACGTGGAAAGTCACAAAAGACATCTCACGCTAAATCCAAGTCTTCGTCAACCGCTGTCTTCTTCGCAAATTCGGCATTTACTGGCCCGAGACCATCACCAACGTGGAGCTGTTGGAGCAATGCCACGAGAGCCCGATCGACCGCCAGATCAAGCGTCGCAAATGGAGTTGGATTGGCCACACGCTGCGAAGGGATTCTGATCATATACCGAAGCAAGCGCTGGATTGGAATCCCCAAGGCAAAAGAAAGCGTTGCCGTCCCCGTCAAACCTGGTGTCGCACCGTGTTGGCGGAAGCGACGAGCATCGGTATGACGTGGAGCGAGGTGAAGCGTGAAGCTCAAGACCGATCGCGATGGAGGACGCTCCTAGCGTAAACAACATTTTTTTTTGCCTGGGGATATGCTCATGCACCGGTGTGCATGAGCATATCCCCAGGCAAAAAAAAATGTTGAAAATGTTGTTGTTGTCTCTCGCTATCACGGGGAGACAGCGCATTTATGTGGCACTCGAACCCACTTAAACTCCACGATGTCCTCCTGTGCCGCTTATGGCGGGGATGCGGGCACGTGTTAGCATAAATCCATGAAAAACAACACACCTTGCAGTAACTTTAAGCGGTTGTAATGACTCTTTCTGGATTATACGCGGATTATCTGTCCCACAGAGATGATAGTTTTGCTTATTCACATATTCACAGAGCTTGCTCATGATGATTTTCGATGACAAGTTGTCTTCCTCGAGGTCGTGATTTAGATTGGCTTGTAGGTTAAACGCCCTTGGACATGACCAGCTATATTTTGTATTTGTTTACTTCACAAATGTCGAAGCAGAATTGTCGAAGAAAAAATGATAGCATCTTCCGATAAAGTGATGAGTTTTGTGCCATTCTGTACAGTCTAGATATGGGTATTCCAATTAGTTTACGCTAACAAAGTCGTCATCAGGGAGTTAGAATTTAATTATGCACTTTTTTGGTGGTCTTTCCACACATTTGTGGTTTTTCTGTCTGGTGACAAAATGACCAGGCTGCTAGTGCTGACTCTGGAACAGGCAACGTAGAATTGCCGGTGTGAGGTGCAATCTTTCCTTAAATATACGCCTGCACCCATAATGACTGACCCTGAGATTTATTTTTGGTCAGTGCAAAGCAGAGCTTAAGGGGGAATTGTAATCATTTAAACTCAAAGACATAGTCAGAGAGTATCAGTGGTATTCGAGTTATAAAAACTGATTCTCCCCGAGCACATCCAGTAGGTAATCATTCATACAAACTTTAACACCCTTTTTTACCCGTTTAAGGGATGAAATTCAAAAAATGCTTAAGAACGTTTTTTTTTATTTGTATTGAAGAGCAGAAATACTAAGTTTCAAGTAATTTTGATGATAAACAATTTACTTTTCTTACAAACTTTGATATTTTTTCTTAACCCTTTAAGGGATGAAATTCACAAAAGCTTAAACACATGTTTCTTTAATTGTATTGAAGAGCAGAAATACTAAGTTTCAAGTAATTTTGATGATAATAAATTTTCTTTTCTTACAAACTTTAAAACCCCTTTAAGGGATGATATTACAAAAAGCCATATTTCATTCATTTCAAATTAAAAATGACAGTTTCATACAAACTTTCATCCCCTATTTAACTCCCTTAGGGGTTGAATTTCGAAGAATCCTTCCTTATTCCTTGTCTACATTATAAAGGAAACCTCTGTGTAAAATTTCAGCTTTCTAGGTCCAAGGATTTGGGCTGGGCGTTGATGAGTCAGTCAGTCAGGACTTCTCTTTTTATTTATATAGATAGATTAAAATAAAATCCAAGAAGAATTACGTTACGCGAAAAAATAGTGGCTTTTGTATTTGACAGATGAAAACGAGGCTGTAAGCCAGGCTGCGAGCGGCTTCGACGCTGTTTTTTCTTACAATAATTTTCCTAATATATTTTAAACATTCAATATAGTTAAAAAATCGATAACTTTACAAGATAATACATAATTATTATTACCCAGTCTCACATTAACCAATATCAAATTTAAAACGTGGATATGTCATCGTCTAGCAAATACAGAAATTTCTCCAATAGGAACGCCTTGAGTGTCGACTTAAATGAGCTCTTGTAAATTATGGTTTTTATGTCCAATGGCAACCTGTTAAAAAGCCGAACTGCTTGATATTGAGGACTATGTTGAAAAATATTTAGCTGGGGTACTATTTTGTTTTAAAATCGTTCCTGCGCGTTCTTGCCCTCAACTGTCTCTCCTAATCCGTTTCATATTTATGCAAGAATTTCTTAAAATTCACCAACAGTACCAAAACATAGAGGCTGGGCACAGTAAGAATATTTAAAAAATTTAAAGGGTGGCTGACAGCTCTCTATTTGTGATAGCCGGACTATGGTTCGTATGGCTCTCTTTTGGAGTACAAAGGCTCTCTGGCAGTTATATTAAAAACTATTCCCCCAGAACGTAACACTATATCTCAACATTGATTCTATTAGAGCATAGTATACCATATTAAGGTGTTTTATGTCTATTTCATCCCTAAGACTGCATAAAACATAACACACTGAGGAAATATACGAATCAATGGCTTGCAATTCCCTTTTCCAATTTAAATATTTATCAATGTATACCCCTAGAAACTTTAACTCATTAACTATGTCAATTTTAAATTCATTATGTGCGATCGTCATATTTTCTTTATTACGAGCTGTTGTACTAAATAATATTATTTTGGTTTTATCGTGTTATTTATGAGCTTGTTAGTTTCAAACCAAGAATTAAAAACTTTCAACACCGCATTAACCTTAGCAGAAAGCTCCTGTATGTCATTGGCTTCAACTATTGCGTTGGTGGCATCTGCAAAAACTGTCAGTTGTGTGTCGGAATAAATTGAATTAATGTAATTAATTAAATCATTTGTAAATAATATAAACAAAATAGGCCCCAAAATCGATCCTTGGGGTGCGCTACCAATGTTGAGGTGTGTACTCGTGTTTCGGATAGACAATCAGGGGAGGTGATGGCAGCGAATGACTCCTCTATTTCCTCTTGTAAATTATATTTATTATTACAGAAAGTAAGTACAGCAAGACAGAGAAGTTCTTACTAATGTGACATAACTAATGAAATAAGAGATTTTTCTCAGGTGGTTGTTACAACATTATGGAATATATCGTTTATCTCGATAATCTGCTATATAAATTTTAAAAGCAGCAGCACTCGTTTCGTGTCTCTTCAAAGCTGTAAATTGGGGACGAGAAGATATATCTAGAACTGAAGAATAAGCTTCGAAGAAAGGTGGATGGATTTGATGCCGATGAACATTTGTATCACCAAGGAATATGTCAGTGCAACAAAACGGATCCCATGCCCTCATGCACTCTTAACAGGGAGGCGCACAACACAAAGGGAAAGGAAACCATTTTTAAAGCGTTTGAAGTAAGTAGTGCGTGCGTTAGTTTTTAACTAGTTTTCTTTCTTTATTTATTTAGTGCAACAGGCGAAACTACGAGGCGAAGTGAAAACTAAAAACCTAGAACAAGCCAGAACTTCTGCAGCCATAATCATGCGCTAACATCGCTATTTATTTTCTTTTCAATCAAAAAACCCCAATGAAGTTATTGAAGCGAACCATTTGTCAATACATCTATAAAATAAGCGATGTGTTATAAAATAAGCATGTTTTGGACATGCGTAGTGTGCTAGGCACGCATTCTAATCAAGCAGTAAACCCACCGGATAGTGACCACACTCTGAATAGAAACGACATGAAATTGAAAAAAATATTGTCTGCGGACGTTTGACGAATAAGTATTGTGGAATTATCTAATTATGGAACTGTGGTGTTAAACAACAGTGGAATAATATTAATAACTAGGTAACGATCGTTTGTTTTGGTAGGTTTTTAACATGTCCTGAAAACGGGCAAGATATCCCGTAGAAACTTTTGAGAAAATAATTTCTATTTCCTACACAGGTTGCGAGAATGATGTTCAAGACATCAAGGCAACTTAAAAAGCACAGGGGGGTGACCATAAGCTCTTAGAGCGGTATCAATTTACTTATTATATACTCAATTTGTAGATTTAAGTAAAACGCAGTGTTTGATGTTAGTGACATGTAATCAGCTGTTTTTCCTTTTTTTTAACAGGTGACAGTAGTTTGAACCTTACATCAAATAATACTTTCTATGGCCAGGGTGTTGGCATTGTAACCAAAGTAACCAAGAAGGTTTAACACCTCCCCGCAATGCGAACATCCTGTATAAGACAAAAGTATATATCAAAGTAATTAAAATAACTATAACAACACACACAAACACACAAAAGTCCATCACTAACAAGGTTGTATAAAAAAAAAACTATCAAATAACATCTAAATTAAACCTAAGGATTGCACACATTTTGCGTGCTTAAGTTTCGCCAAAGGCTTAGTTAGAACATCAGCAATCATTGACTGTGTAGGTATAAATTTAATTTCAATGTGTTGATGTGTTACTGTATCTCGTATGAAGTGATGCTTTATATCTATATGTTTAGTGCGTGAATGATACGTGTCATTATGAGCTAATTTTATGGAGCTTTGATTGTCTGAGTATATGACTATGGAATGAGTGGGGATGAGAAGGAGTTCATTAATGAGGGTTCTTAGATAAATGGCTTCTTTGCAAGCTTCAGCTAGAGCCATGTATTCAGCTTCCGTTGTGGAAAGAGCAACTGTTCGCTGCTTGCGAGCTTCCCACGAAATAGGTCCTCCGCTCATTATGAAAACGTATCCAGTAAATGATTTCCGATCCACCATATTGTTTCCATAGTCTGCATCTACGTAACAAGTAGGATAAAACAGACTTGTCTTATTGTAACTAAGTTTAAGTTCCTTAGTACCTTTCAGGTAGCGAAGAACTCGCTTAGCGGCCCTCCAGTGTACCTCCCCGTAATGTGCATTGAACTGGGAAAGGTACGAGACCGAGTGAGCAATGTCAGGTCTTGTACAAATGGCAATGTACATTAAAGAGCCGATAAGTTCTTGATAAGGAACTTCAGCTTTCGGTTCTTCTTTTTCAGGAAGAGAAAGCTTTAGTCCTGGTTCCAGGGGTGTTGAGACAGTAATTGCGTCTGTCATGTTATATTTGTGTAAAAGTTTCTCTATGTATTTAGTTTGATCGAGAGAAATGGAGTCGTCATTATGTGTAACTCTCATTCCTGGACAATCCTTTAGAACGCCAAGGTCTTTTACAATAACTTGTTTCTGGAGTTCCTTTTTGAAGTTTCTCTTTAACGTGTCGTTTGTGCTTACGATGTAAAAATCATCTACAAATACAGCTACCAGAAGCAGATCATTTGCTTCTCGTCTAAAATAGAGACAATGTTCGGTTGCTGTTTGTGTTAACGACAGTTTGCGCATAGCATCGCACACCTTAACATTCCACTGTCGTGGAGCCTGTTTGAGGCCGTAAAGAGCCTTTTTGAGCAGACACACTTTGTTCTTTGGGTCAGTAGAGAAACCCTCTGGTTGCTCCATGTAGATTTCTTCTTCAAGATCTCCATTTAGGAATGCGGTTTCTACATCAAGATGGTCAACCTGTAACCCTCGATGCGCAGCAAAAGCTATCAAAAGACGTACTGAAGATAGTCTAGCAACTGGTGAGAAAGTTTCCCCGTAATCAACTCCTGCTACCTGGGTGAAGCCTTTAGCTACTAATCTAGCCTTATACTTGGTAACTTGACCACTTGTGTCCTTTTTGATCTTGAAGCCCCTTTTACATTTTGTTGTTTTTCTGCCAGCAGGCCTGTCAACGAGAACCCAAGTTCCATGTTTCGACAATGAATTATATTCCGCTTGCATTGCCTCGATCCACTTTTCTTTATTTGGGTGGACAGTTACTTCTTTATATGATTCTGGTTCCAGTTCTACCATGTTCGAGTATTCTAGTCTCTCAGGAGGACGCCTCGATCGAGTAGGATATCTCGTATTCGGTTCATGAGATGGCTCTACAGTTGGTTCAGAATCAGAAGGAGATACTTCCGGTATCACAATATCTTCAGAAGCTGATAAATACTCCGTTGACGATGTTTGTGGTATCTCAGAAGTGTCCAGTGGTGGCTGACGTTGCTGTTGTGAAACAAGTTCTTGATCCAATGAAGATGGTTACTCGTCAACAAATGGTATAACTACTTCATCTAGAAGTGAGTCTTGCGTGCTACTATCAGAATTCTTAGATTCTGTATGCATTTTGTCTTCTATGAAGACAACATCTCTCGCAATTATAGTTGTCCGAGGATTTTTTGGATCTATAAGGCGATATCCTTTACTTTCAGTAGCATAGCCCACAAAAATGCATGACTGGGTTTTTGATTCTAGTTTTGTCCGTTTTTCTTTAGGCAAAAGAACGTGAGCTTGACAACCAAACACTCTTAAATGTGAGAGGTCAATTTTCTGCTTGGTCCACAGTTCCTCTGGAATCTTGTTATTTAAAGATTGTGTCGGTACACGATTCTTTAAATAAATTGCTGTATTTACGGCTTCTTCCCAATATGCTAAAGGAAGTTGTGAGTCTTTAAGCATTGATCTGGCTTTTTCAATAATAGTACGGTTTGCGCGTTCAGAAACTCCATTCTGCTGGGGTGTGTACGGAATCGTAGTTTGGTGGATTATACCGTTTTCCTTGAGAAATGTAGTCATGTCTCTGTTTACATATTCGCGACCATTATCGGAACGTAAGATTTTTATCCGTTTGCCCGTTTGATTTTCAACTAAATGCTTAAATTCAACAAACTTTGTAAAAACATCGGCCTTTGATTTTAAAAGATATCCAAAAGTTTTGCGACTAAAATCGTCTGTAAAAGTAAGTAAATAAAGAGCTCCACCCCACGAGTGCGTACTCATAGGTCCGCATAAGTCCGAATGAAATAATTCTAAGACTTGACTCGATCTACTTTTCGATTTTACAAAAGGTTTTCTCGCAAGTTTGCCTTGTAAACATGGTACGCAAGTTTCAGTGTCAGAGGCACTGAAATCTATTCCTATACCTTTATTTTTAAGGATATGCATACTTTTTGCATTTAGATGGCCAAGGCGCCTATGCCATAGCATAGCAGACTCTTTAGTGGTTGTACACAGGGCATGTGAACTCATGTCAAGTCTATACATGCCTTTATGGTTTGAAGCTGTAGCAATGACATTTCCTGTCACTTGACAACCGCTGCTTTCAAAGATTTGAGCACCTTTCGATGTAAATAAAACATCGAAACCTTTTTTTACCATATTCCTAACAGATAATAGGTTGGTAGCTAGGTTTGGAACGTATAGTACATCGCTGATTTTATTGACACTATCAGAAATATTTACATGAACAGTACCTTTGCCTTAACTCAACAGCTGCTCTTTATTAGCAACTGTTATCGGCGAGACGTAGGAATACATATTCTCATACCACTCTTTCCTGTTGCTCATGTGGCAACTTGCACCAGAGTCTATGAACCACTCATGTGAACTGTAAGGAGGAAGGACATTAATGAAACATGATGAAAGTGTGAACTGTGATGTATAATTTGTACAATTATTTTCAGTCAAAACATTTTTTGGGTTCTTTGCCGAAACTTTCTTTTTGTTTCTACATTCTGAGACTAAATGTCCTAACTTTTTACAATATGAGCAAAACTTCTTATTCGAGTTCTTATTGTAAAGCGCCGTGTTCACGGAAGATATAGGTCCTGAGGTACGAAGATCTTCCTTCAATAAGGCTGCTACGACTGACTCTGTGGTCAATTTTGCTTCAGGGGAATGTTCTAGTGCCATAACTAACGAGTTGTACTTATCAGGTAGTCCAGTGAGTAATATGATCGCCACAAACTCGTCTTCCACTCCTGCTCCAATAGCAGTCAACTGTTGTTGAATGGCCAGGGTATTGTTGACGTACTCTTGCATACCTGATGACTTATTTAGTTCATTGCTAAGAAGCTTTTTCATAAGCGTAAGTCTTCTCATCAAACCACTATTAGCATACGCTGTTTTTAAGCAATTCATAGTTTCATAAGCTGTTTTTGCAGATCTGATTACTGGATAAACCGACTCGTCGCACGCTAGGCAAATTTTTGCTTTTGCTCTTTCATCTTTCCGCTTGATGATAGGATCCGTGAGGTCTAGCTCCTTGCTGATGACCACGTCCCATAAGTCGAGTTCAACTAACAAGCATTCAACGCTGAAGATCCAGTTAGGGAAATTGTTCCCCGTCAACTTTTTGAACGTTAACGAACTAGATGTTGATTTTTCCATCGCTGAGTCGCCCATAACCACTTATTATATACTCAAGTTGTAGATTTAAGTAAAACGCAGTGTTTGATGTTAGTGACATGTAATCAGCTGTTTTTCCTTTTTTTTAACAGGTGACAGTAGTTTGAACCTTACATCAAATAATACTTTCTATGGCCAGGGTGTTGGCATTGTAACCAAAGTAACCAAGAAGGTTTAACAAATTTAATATCAAGTAAGTGACAGATGTATACAAGTCAGATACATCTGTCCCTTATTCGATCTCAAATTGATACCGCTCTAAGAGCTTATGGTCACCCCCTGGAATCTTGTGGTCCTCACCTACACTTGCAGAGATTCATAAAAACTACAAAGGAAGGCGAAACATTCTTAAATTCGACAGATAGGCACTTAAAGTTCGTTGGCATATCCGCTTAGTGATATTACGAGCCCATTTTCCATGAAATAACACCACATATTCTGTACAAAACAGAGTACGAATTTATTCAAATCAAAATAATTCTGACTCGGTCGTCCTTTCCAGGGATCACTTCCTGAATTATTCCCTTGGACCAAGAGTTGCGGGGATTGTCAGGGTCCACTATAAGTACGAAGTCACCCACTTGTAGATTTTTATGTTCCTCTTGCCACTTCTTGCGGGGCAGCAAATCTACCAGTACTTTCTTAACCCATCTGCGCCAGTACATATCCGCAAATCTTTGTGTAATTCGCTAATGTTTTCGCAGGTAACCGTCTGAATCATCAAATTTTCCGATGTGAGGTAAGCCAGATGATGAACCCAGCAAAAAATGATTAGGAGTTAACGTTTCAGGATCTTCTGGGCTTACAGATACGTGAGTTAACGGCCGGCTGTTCACCATATTCTATACTTCCGTCAACAGCGTGTTTAGAATTTCATCTCTGGAAGCGCGTCCTTTTAAAATAATTTTCAGGCTGGTCTTTACGCTTCTGATGAGTCTTTCCCAATTATATAATTCTTTATATTTATTAGTGGTCTACAGTAGTTTTCTAGTCATCCAATCAAACACGATGTCATAACCATGTCATTTTGAGTGTGAGCGAAACGCATATGCATGTTCATTACCTACGTAATTTTTTGTCATATTTTATAAAAAGCCTTCATCTTTTGAGAAGCTTGAGATACAATAAATATTATGTTAGAACACCCAACTTTAAGGGTACACTAGTCGAAAATTCTTCCATACAAACGTAGTCTAGGGATTATTCCACTGTTTGACAATGGACGTTCAAAATAAAAACTGATATCAATTTGTCTCATTATTATCTAGCCTGTATGGAAGCAAAAAAGTAAAAAAAAAAAAATATTTGAAAGATATGAGCGTCGAAAGTTTCACATTTCGACACTACTTTTAACGCATTTTTGGCGCAAATAAATGTCATAAGAAGACGGAAAATTGCAAAACGGAAACCATACAGGGATAGATTAGTAGTTCAACAATGCAAATAATTTTATTTTGAACAGATACGTTTAGTCGTTTTTTGATGATATCCAGACTACCAAAGGTCTGTTTATAAAATTTCGCGCGCTCGGTTTCTTCCTAAATCATTATCCATTTCGCTACAAATTTGCAAAAGTGTGTATTCGTACGCGAACTAGCTTCCTACTGCTCATTACAGCATCTATCTCTTCCGCACGTGTGGTCGGTTGATATAAAATGCATTTTAACCCCGCGCACAAAATAGTTCGTGCCGTTGACTAGTGTAACCTTAAGCCCGTACTACACGGTTTAAAACCAAGTTAAAAACCAAGCTCACCTTTGTTAGAAGCGGGTGGGGTGATGCCGGCTATAGTTCTAGCCAAATTTCTTAGCCGGCCTGAAGTTGGCTACAATGGTTGCGCAGTAGTAAATCTCATACAAAAAGCACCGTTTTGTGCGTTGCGCATCGGAAAGCCAACTACAGGGCGCACACTGATCCCAAATTAAAAAAAAGTGCTCATTGATAGTAGACCGATACACAGAATTATTAGTTTTCTAACATATTATGTGATTGCCATCTCGACATCGCATAAGATTTTTAAGGAATTGAATAAAATGTAATAATTCCCATACATAAAAAAATTAAATATTTTTTTTACAGAAAAGTATTTGAAGTAGGACAATAATATTTTTTGCCTTATCTGTTATCACTGTATCAACAATAAAAAAAATATCAACGGTCTACTATCAACTTTTTTGTAATTTGGGACCGATGTGGGGCGGCCTTGAAGTTTGGCGAGAACTATACAAGGTTTAAAACCAATTAACCAACTCCAAACCTCATCCGTCTTATTAATAAACGTGGACTAAGGTAAGAATAACTTTATTCCAAGTATTAGGTTGGTACGAAAAAAAATCCGTATTAATAAACACGGAATAAGGAGGGATTATACTAATCTGACACTAGTCTCAGACTAAAACTTAAACCATGGTGCCAGCTAGTTTAAGGTTGGAATAAGAGTAGTGTAACTATGGCAACCACAATTTTTTTAATTTTTTTGCTTCGCCCTATTCGGGCAGGCTAAGGTCTTAGACCATACCGCCTCGTGTTCAGTGCATATTATCCTTCTTGAATTCTTTAGTATGCATTAGAATGCGGATGCAACAGATTCTAATGTTTTTTGGAGTATTTGGCAGCAAATTGTATCAAGTCAGCCTTCCCAGTAAGCCTGGGAAGGCTTACTGGGAAGGCTGCTAAGAAGGCTGTAAGCTTTGCGGGAGGTAGTCAATACTACAATAAAATTCGCCGCTCCACTATCCCGAGATCGCTTCTGTCAATGCTTTCACAGATTGACCAGTTGCGTAGACAGTTGAGACATAAAACCACACCAATTTAATATCACAATATCCATTAGGAATAAATTTGCAAATAATATTAACAGCTGCTGAACTACACTCGAAAAAATCCCGCCAAAAACTCCTGCAACCACAATTATTACATAGACTCTGATTATTTATTTCATAGATGTGGAACATTAAAAAAAAATAAGGTCATTGGCAGCTGTTTAGCTTTAGTCAACGAAATTACAAATTAATGAATGAATTAATCATCATTTTATGTAATTTTTAAGTTTAAAGGTATTCTAATACGATAATTTGAAAAGGAGGGATCCTTCACCTTTACTGTCAAATCTCTATGGCAGATGTCATTTTTAGTCTTTTTTTCTACATAATGTCTTCAACTTGCTTATTTTTCATTCACTAGTTCGTTCTTTTTACTTTTAAATTCAACTGTGTTGCCAGAGCTTACGCGTAAATCCAAGACTAAGAAATGAATAGTTAGTCCGAGGTTATTCCATGTTTATTAATAACATTGCTAGATCTATGTTAATCCTTAGTTACTTCGGGATTAGCTAGTCCAAGAGTAACTTCGGAGTAAGCTGGGATTACGCCATTTTTATTAATAAGACTGCATATGTATAGAACGCTGCGTTTATATTATATAGCCTATGCGCTGCGCAGAGATGTGGTGTTAAGGGCATGCAATATAGCAAAGTTCTCAATTCCGGAACTGAGTTCCAATACTGGAGATCTGATACCGTATTCCAGAACTCATTTAAAGTTTATTTCAAATCTTTTTTTTTATTTTTTTATTCGTCATGGGTTTGCTCTTGACTCTAGTCTAGGTCAGAGGTGACAGAGACAAAGTCGACGATGGAGTGAGCTTACCCAGAAGAAGCCTGTTCACTCTAACTTTGAAGAGATTTGGGTTGTATGCGTTCGGAAACACAGACGCAGGCAGTGAGTTCCACTCTTTTGCTGTGCGCATTATGAAGGATGTTTGGAAGCGCTTGGTGTGAATTGGTGGAATAGCAACTAGTTGAGGATGGTAACTTGCAGTGCGTCTAGATGTCCGATGGTAGAAGGGGGCCGGTGGGATGAGGTCGTAGAGTTCATGAGCACACTCGCCAAAATACAGTCTTTAGAAGACCGACAAGCAGGCAACCTTACGGCGATGAGCTAAGCTGTGAAGCTTGTCATCCACCAGTTTGACGTCGCCAATTAGTCTTTTGGCTCTGCGTTCCACCAAGTCAAGCGCGGCAAGCTGATATTTAGCTGAGCCATCCCAGAGGTGGCTGCAATACTCCATGCAGGATCGGACTTGCACTTTGTAAAGAGTTAATAGCTGTCCAGGCATAAAGTATCGCTTCACTCTGTTTAGGACGCCCAGTTTCTTTGCCGCAATTTGGGCTTTGTACTCGATGGTGGCGCCGAAGTTGAGACTGGATGTCAACTCCATGCCAAGGAGCTCGAGCCGATCAGTTACAGGAACAGATGCAACCCGAAAAGTAGGCGTTTGAAATGAGTCCTCTTTGCGGTAAAAAGACATGCCTGTGTTTTGGTGGCGTTAAAAGAGACCAGATTGTCATCACCCCAACGGGAGACAAGACTTAAGGTCAAATCAGTACGCTCCACCATAGCCTCTCTCAAGGAACGAACTTCATCCCCGCCAGTTTTTGCGCTGGACAAGTATCTCTCTAAAACAGTACTGTCACCTGCGTACCCAACAATACCAGGCAGAAGTAGGTCATTGATGTGCAGCAGGAAAAGAGTTGCAGAGAGAACAGACCCCTGAGGAACACCGGCATTAATAACCTTAAGGTCTGAGGAGCAGCCGTCAACGACTACTTGGATCGACCGTTCACTGAGGAAGTCTGATATCCAGCTACAAAAACCGGCTGGGATGCCATAAGCAGGCAGCTTGCTGAGTAGACTAGCGTGCCAGACCCTGTCAAAGGCCTTCGAGATATCGAGCGATACGGCATGTGCTTCGCCATGTTTCTCGATGGCTTCACCCCAGCAGTGCGTGACAAACACAAGAAGATCGCCAGTTGACCGTCCCCGGCGAAAGCCATATTGACGGTCACTGAGGAGCTCATTGTCTTCAAGGTAGGTCAGCAACTTACTGTTTTTTTAAGAGAGAGGCGGAACAAGCGTTTCAATACAGGAGACAGTTCAGGCGCACACTGCCTCAATACTTTCGCTGGAATGCCGTCAGGCCCTCTGGCCTTGTTCACGTCTAGGCTGCACAGTACTCTCCGAACCTCTTTAGTGTCAACTGCGATCTCTGGCATCGAAGAGTCACATTGAGGTATATTAGGTGGCTACTTAGAGCCAGCATCCAGACGCGAATTGCTTGCAAAGAGAGATGCAAATAAATTTTCTTTCTCACTTGCAGAATGAGCCAGCGACCCATCAGGTTTCAGCATTGGAGGTAAAGTGGGACGACAGAAATTAGTTTCAACCGCTTTAGACAGGGACCAAAACTGTTTACTACCCGGAGGGTGCGATGCCAGCTTGGCCCCGATACGTCCAATATGGTCAAAACGTGCCCGACGCAGAACCCGCTTGCAGAGCTGGGCGGCTGAATTTCATCTGTAATCTTCATCTTATTCCCTTATTCTAATTAAACATTTTAAACTAAAATCAATAATGTTTATCTTCTTGTCGCTGGCACGACAATCTTTAAATTTTTTTTGGCCTAAAACTTAACCACCACCACCACGACGTCATCTGTGGCTGCACATAGATCACCCTGGTTGCATGTTTTTGGGCTCAGAGGACAGGACAGTAGCATGGTTTGCGACTCAGCGCCACATGCACACCCTGCCGCTGTTCCGTCGAGGTACCCCATTTTGCGAGGTTGGAGTTATACCTTCCTGCCTGGGTTCTGAGGCGGTTCAGAGACTTCGTTTCGTCGGTTCCATGTAGACCACGGAAGATTAGATCCTGCGGGAAGATGCTCGCTTGAAGGTAAATAATCTGTTGGTGGGGGAAAGTATTCTGCCACAGTATGCAGCGGGCGTCGGCTGGGTCTCCTGTCAGGGGAACCACCTGTTTTAGGAAGCTGTGTTTGCCGTTGCGTCGGTAGTTGTGCACCGAATAGTGGGTGTCTGATGTCACGCTCCTGCTTTTGTTTCTCGACTGCACTCGCAAATTCTCTTCGAACGTATGGAGGAGCTATCCCGGCTGTGGGGTATAGTACGCTGACTGGGGTTGGTTTGAGGCAGCCGGTAATTGTACGGCATGTGTCGTAAAGAGCAACGTCTACTTCTTTGGCGGGGGCGGAACGGTGCCACACTGGACACGCATATTCGCCAGCCGAGAAGCAAAGTGCTAGGCCAGTAGTCCAGAGAACGTGAAGTGAGGCTCCCCAGTTGGTTGATGTTAGGCGTCTAAGTAAATTGTTGCGGGACCCGATTTATCACGCAATAAAATTATACATTAATAATATGAATAAAAACAGACGATATTTGAATCTTAGTATGTATTACGTTTATTTCATACCACATATTCTCATTTCAATCTTAATATTTACATAAATAATAATCAAAATATCAAAAATTTATGAATATCGGCATTCCGGTATTATTCCTCTCA